>JAGSMX010000015.1:2790833-4186250 GCA_029286785.1 Meandrusa payeni
AGTCACCTTCTACGACAGGCAGGGGATACCGTAGTCTTATTCTTGAGAGCCCAAAACCACAGGGCTGAAACAAACAGAGCTATTAGGTCAACTAGCCTGATCTCTATTGGTAGAGGAGAGAAGACAAGAGGTAACCTCAGCTTTTTTTGGTTATAAGGCAAATTATCCAAAATAGTAATTTAGGCCACGATGGATCCATTTCGCGTTAGCTGCGAGTCCCATTATTAACCGGTAGTATTTGAAAAATACTTCCCGAAGGTACACAGCATGTCAGCAATGGTGTCTAGCGTTATAAGTTAAATACGTCCAAAAGAATCCCGCTGTTATTTACCTTAGACCTATTCGGTTCACAAACAAGTTTGTTTCAGACCGGGGAACAGGTGTGAAATCTACTTAAGTCGGTAAATCAAATGTTAGCGGTGAAACTTTACCGTCACCGTCTTAAGTTAGTATTAAGTAGAAATACATATCGTATGCACAGTGGTGACTTAAAGCGAATGTAGGATGCAACTGGTGTCGTCTGACGTAATAACATCTTATATGTGTCATCTAATTATAATGTTAGTAACTTCTGCGAAACGGCTTGACAAATTTTTATGTCCTAGTTTACTATTTTTCATATCCCTAATTGATAAGGGTTGTTCTGTGCGCTCCTAACATTTTTTAAAAAAATTTGGACCATTTTTTTAATATTGTGGCATTAAAAAATACATGCAACCCTAATCAATCAACCTTTCTATCCAACCGACTTTAAAAGGGGGAGGTTCTCAATTCTGTGGTTTCCTATGTTTATTACGTCATATTCGACTAGGTGAACCGATTTGGATAATTCTTTTTGTACTTGAATTTAGTGCTTATTGTGTGTACTAAATTTACTATCAAGGAGGTAATTTTTTTTAATATGAAAAGTGGCAAACGGGCATACGGCTCACCTGATCTTAAGTGATCACCGTCGTCCATGAACATCCACAGCACAGGAGCTGCAGGTGCGTTGCCGGCCTTTGAGATAGGAGTAGGCTCGTTTCTTGAAGGTCTCCATACGTTCGGAAATACCGCTGGCGACAGTTGATTCCACAAGTTGACAGTACCTGGGAGAAAGTTACGCGTAAAGTCATGGAACGCCAACTATCAAGATGGTGGCGGTGGAATTTGGAATTCTGACGAGATTTACGAGTAAAAACAAAAACCGACTTCAAATCTTCAATTTATTAATTTAAATGGTGGTTTAGTGGTGTAATTTTATTATTTTATCAGCTGTACGTACATTTTTTTGAGAGTTGGCATAGCTCTTAGGTCGCTTAGCCTGAACCTCTATCGCTAGTTACTCGACACATGGGCATTCCGATCTAAGGTCGCTCGAGAGGGTCGAACCACGACTCGGTTGATTGCTATTTCACAGATAATCAATACATTTGTTAGCGGCGCATTTCAGAGCCCTATCGCGTAAAGGTGAAAGAATCATTTTTTTTATTGATGATTTTTACTATGTTTGTTCCCCAGCGTGTTTCTATAATTTATCTACTTTATATAAAACTAGTTTCTAATTTCCTTATTTCTACTTTTTACATTTCCTTAATGTTTCTAATATTTCTACTATTTATTTCTATATTTATTTTCTTAACTATCTATTTGTTTGTCTTTTTTCTATTTATAATTTTTTGTTTGATTTTCTTATTTTTATCTATTTATTTGTTTTATTTCTATTAATCACTTTCATTACAGTTTCTTTACAAAATCTTATAAATATTTCTTTCGTGTACTTATTGCTAATTAAATTTCTTATATTATCTAAAGTTATCCTTTCATTCATCGCGCTTTCACACTCATATCTTTTAACATTAAATTCCGGACATTCCATCAAAACATGTAGCACCGACTCATGCACATCCGGATCGCAGATGCACGAAGGGCTCTCCTTGCACCGAAACTTATTTAGATACTCGGAGAACCCTCTGTGCCCCGTCAGAATTTGTACTAGAGTCGGGTTCCTAATGACAGGGAAAAGAATCATGTTAGATATCAGTGAGAAATTTAAAGAATATAACTTTCAATGGAACGATGTTAACTTTTCTGTTTGTTTTTTTAATAATTAGATCGATATGATAGTGAAACTTTGGAAACAAATAGTAAATTTGGCGCACTGTTTTCTGGATTGTAATTCCCGCGAGGCATTAGGGAAATGGGTTCAATAGTCCGTTAAAAATGTAATATACATACACTACATTAGCTTTTGAAATGAAAATTCTGTTAGAAAACATTTTAGAGTGTATACAAAAACGATTTTTTGTTCGTTGCTTTCCCATTCTCAATTTACTTTAATCGTATTCGATGTGACCTTTTCTATTTTATCTGGATAACTGTATTGTGCTTTTATTACGAAATTATTGCTAGTGATAGGATTGTAAATTGTGTTATATGGAAAGTGTAGCTTCACTCTTTCCAAAATATTGTGACTACACTCGTGAGCAAAAATAAAGGGTTTGTTTAAGAAAGTTTAAATATCTCAGAAGATAAATACGCTAGCTAACTGAAATAATTGTGCATGATAGACAATTTAATATGCTTACACGGAATAAGAATAAAAAAACAAGAATAACTTTGTGTTGCTCTGTAATTCAAGCAACATTAAAAGTTTATTGTCGCTGTTACTGAACTGTAAAAATTAAATTATGACATCTTCTATTCTATGATGATATTAATTTATCACTAATGGGAACGACAAAAGAGTTAGTCCATACAGCCATGTCTTGAATAAGAGAATTTTGGTAGTTTTATAGGTCTTCATTCGTAAAGCGGAACGCGCGCGCGCGCCACGCCTCGACCCAATCTCTTCTATTCTATTTGAAATCACTGACAAGTCTTTTTCCATAGACATCACAACAAAACGTCCATAGACTCCACTATAGAGGTTTCATACATGAAAATCAATATTATTAGTTTTTACATTTCCGGGGGGGAATAAACAGAGACAATTTTCCTGTTAAATTCTCGCTAACTACCACATCATTCTTCTCGTGTATATGGAATAAGCTTCGTAATTTGAAACAGATTTGATTCTATTTTCCTGTGTCCTGTATCGATCTTGAATATAGAGTTGGAGATTTTAATAGATTTTGGAAATAAAATAAAATATTTTTAAAAAAACATAAACTTAAACGAAAAAGGATATCTTACGTAAACTTGGATATAACAGTATTTTTCATTAAATTTTGTTTTTATTTATTTTTTAGTATTTAGTGTTGCCTTCATGTGGCAGTTAATATTTTTTAATGAAATATATATAAATTAATATTTTATTTTATTTTAAGGATATTTAATTGTCTATCATGCACGATTTATTTCAGTTATCTAGCGTCTTTATCTTCCGAGATATTCAAACTTTTATAACCGACCCTTTATTTTTGCTCACGGCTATATAATAAAGACATGGAATGTAGTGGATCAATGAAGAAATGAAAAAATCTATGGCGTAAATATATATTTAAATATGCTGGATTTTGTCCTTTTGTTATGAACATCCCTTAAACCCGAGTGAGTTTGCTTCGTCTTATATTGTAGGTACAGTCCTTGGAACAGTTTGCCCGCGTCTGTTACCTTACAATATGGGTGTATTCAAGAGTACTGTGAATAGGCATTTACTAAGCTAGCTTTATCATACAGGGCAGTATTTGAGTCAAGCATTAGTTTAAAAATTCTAATAAAAATAATTCTTCGAGTATTTTTGACGTCACCATTCTTTAGTGTTGAAATAGTAAATATGTTTCTAAACGGGTAATTAATTTGTTAACCTCCCACGTGTGGCGCTAGTGCGCTTTACAAATGTCATTTTTTTGTCAAATACTTTATCGTGGAATAAACGTTGTTTAAATTTTTGTTGTTTAATGATATCCCGCGCCCCGTAGACTTCAAGTCCCTACTCTCTCTTGTTAACTCTCCTTCTGTCTATATTTTATGTTCATTCATTAACAAAAATAACATTAGACTTTAGTTTGTCTGTCTTTTAACTAACTGACCTTATGTATATATTGTGTATGTTTCTATTGTTTTAGACATATTAAATTATGAATAGAATCTGTCATAATTTTTTTTTGAAAAAAAAAACAAGAATACCTTGTGTTGCTCTGTAGTTCAAGAAACCATATTAAAAAGTAATTTTTGCTTTTGATAAACTATAAATTAAATTATGACATCTTCTATACTTTTTCTATTTGACATCACTGACAAGTCATGGAGTCATTTCCTTAAGTAAAAGATTTATTGACGCGGCGAAGCTAACCAATAACCGTATTGCGTTTATAGCGCGCCGTGTGTTTCTCGAGCGGTCAATTGGTTAAACGAAGCAATTAAACAATCATCGTTCAATGGCGGCGGTCTATTGTCGCAAGCGAGCGTAACTTCAACGCACGTATGCTCATTAGCAGAGTTAACCGTTGAAATACTCAATAAGACATTTTCATTAGCTCTTGCACTTTGATGGGTGCCATGATAGTTGAAATTTTTTTCGAAGTAAAACTTCTTTACGCTTTAATACGTCAGTAAGCTGGTGAATGTGTTACGATTAGTGTGATCTGGCTAGGCGAAGGCAAGTTGAGAGATATAAATTAGTGATGAAAGACTTAGAGAGAGTTACGTTTCGATTATCTAAGACACAGTGCAGGCCTATTGTCTGTATCACACTGTAGGAGCAAGAATTGACAGAGGAGAACAGCAATGCGCACGCACATTTTCTTTCTCTCTTGAACAATTGTGTATTTATTATATATACATAAACATATATAGAAGTTTTATTTCAGTCGTGTCAAAGAACTTCTAATTCTCGAAAGTTGTAAGACCATGACCTTGTAGAGGACTTAACAGCCTGTTCCCAACAGTGGGACGTGACGACTTCAACTTTAACTTTAGGTCTGGCACGTATTTATTGTAAGATCTCTGTCTACTCCTCTGGGTGATTGTTCCGTTAATGTGTTCCGTTTAAAATAATTACAGTCTTAACAAAGTTTCTTGTACCACCTGCTATGCAGGATAAATTTAGGTCGTAAATTACGAAACACGTTTTTCCAAGCCACAAGAGACGTGTTCGTATAATCTCAACAGATAGATTCAAAAAGATACATCGTTCATATCCTCTAAAAGCGAAGGTTGGCAGGCAGATCGCCATATTTCTCTTTGTCTCTTAGTCCCCTTTCCGTATAATAATAAAAAAAAACTTTGTACTTAAAATGATCAAGTAACGTTAAAAAGTCTAGTCCCTTTTATTATTTTCAACAATTAATCATTCGTTATCTTAGTCGCGCTATCGACCGCCGTGTATCTGTAACGGAAGTGCTTCCGTTATATATTTTTCTTACGGTTTTAGTCATACATATTTTTCAATTCGATCACGCAGCAAAACCACTATTTTTTTATTGACGGGAATTGGAATTCTTCCACAAGATAAAAGTTATGTGAGATTTTTACCCAGTGAAAACCCCCGGTTGCCCTTCCTTGGTGCATGGTGAGGGGCTCGGGGATCTCACGCATTGGAACCCTATGCTCTTCGGAGCGCATGTCTCGGGAGGAGGGGGTTAATTCCTCGCACCCGTGTGCCCTTCCCGACTCCACTTTGGTGGACGACTAAGGCCTCCACCCTTGTCGCTCAGTGAACCCAAGGCATTTGGGTTCACTGTGATATCACACGAATTCCTATTTATTACTAGAGCTCCAGCATTCACCTCGGTTTATTTCACATTGTTATCGATTGACGGAGTGTCAAATTGCATAATAAATAATTGATATTTAAGGTGAGAAATAGCGTGATAACACTTATAACAGACGTAAAACGTAATCGAAGATGCCACTGCATTCGAGATATATACAAAAAGAATTTCTTTAATAGTTTTTAAAGCATTCTGCTATTCACAGAGCCGTGGTATTTCAGAGTGGGTGCCCTCCAGTTGCATAGTACACGGGCTAGCCGATGTCGCCTTCTTCCCGGGTCCACTTCAGCGGACGATAAAGCCCTTCACCCTTGTCGCCCAGTGAACCCTTGACCACCTTTAGTCGCCTTCTACGACAGGCAGGGAATACCGTAGTCTTATTCTACGAGTCTAGAACTGCAGGGCTCTTCTCTAAGCCGTGTGGATCTTCGTTCCAATGAGATTTCAAAATCATAAAAGCCGTATTAGCAGTTTTATTCAATGAGTCAACCGATAAATCACAAGCGCTATAAATGTCATCTTAACCGTGGCTAAATACATGAGAGGTGTGCTGATATAACGTTTCTATTAGCACCTAATTGACCCACTTCGCGGACCGAACGCTATTTCGAGCGGACTGCAGGTTTTGTTTATCGAACGATCAAATTATCAGCACACAATCTTTATTGAGGAACACATAGGCTGTTATATTAACGGGACCATAAAGTTTTATTAACGCCACCGGCTTGCATTTCTCTAATACTAGTAACTAATCAATCTTTAGTTAGCACGTGCTTAAACGTAACATAGTAACCGTCCAAGCCGAGGTTACCCCTCATCGGGGGGACGCTTGTGTCGAGTTACTAGCGATAGAGGTTCAGGCTAAGCGACCTAAGAGCTATGCCACCTTTCAAGCAGTCGTGCCCAGCTGCTCTGGCCAATCTGTGTACTACGTCAAAAGTTTTATAGATAGTGTGGACTTGCTTTTAAAAATTATCATAACTGTCGGAACTATGATATATATGTATATTTTATGTATTGATATATTAAAATTATCTTTATTTATTTATTATATAAAGAGTAAAATATTTAAAAAGACCATACAAAATATTAAAAAAAAAAACATTATAAAAACTTAACTCAGTGTGCCACCGGCAACGAAACAGAGCCCAAGCAAGCGATGGTTAAGGCGACATAGAGAGCAACCACGTGACGTTTGATAAGATTTGGAGCGTTGCTGGAGTTTCTTCAACCATTTCTTCTCCCAGCACCAACGCCTTCCGAAGTGGCATATAAGTTAGTTTAGCTTAGATTGTCCCAATTAATGCGGGAGGCGCTGGTCTGGAAGAAGGCGACATCGGCTAGCCCGTGTCGCCTTGCACTGCGAGGGCAGGGAGTGGGGGGTAATCTCCTCGCGGGAAGTGCTCTGCTTGAGCATAGTACAAGCTCGGGTGCGTTCTTATGGAGATCCCGGATCCCTCACCGTGCATCAAGGAAGGGCCACCGTGGAGGTTTTAGTGGGTAAAAACCCCACATAACCGCCACCTTTCCCCCAGAATCTTTTTGAAGATTTCCTCCCCGTTAACAAAAAAAAGATTATCCCAATTAGATTAATTATTAAAATAACTAACGACCGAGTCGTGGTTCGGCCCTCTCGGGCGCCTTTGGAACAAAAAACTTTCGCGTAACGTAACATTATCATAGCAACCAAAAGAAAATAGTACGATCGTAGCACATATCACTTCATTCACATACAAACATCTAAGCGTATATAATCGTTGAGGGTAGTACAATAGTGTCCGGAATTATATGACATAATGGTACCCCTAGTCCTGACTTGGCGAGTCAATCTCATTGCACGATGTTGCCGGCGTGTGCCAAACAGCATGCAATAAAGCTTTCCCGGTGGCACTGTTTCGATCACTTTGATCGTACCGGACGTCGCAGTCGTACGGGCACAGTTTTGCGAACCGTACCACTGACAAATGTGCTCTCAAATTAAGAATAATTCCTCGAGATGATGTCCGATGTTATACGATTCATTGCAATGTCAGACAGCGAACAGGCGTCGAGTGTTGTCATCTTAATACGACGATAAGAAATGTTAGCTCGTAGGTTTTATTGCCTTCAGCCCTGTAGTTCTGGATTCCAATGAAACTTTCGGAGAATCTTCAGATTGACCTGGCGAATAATCCTGTACAGTTTTGTGATGATCGGAGAACTCCTCTTTTTGAACTGTCAAATACAACTTTTATTTACTATGATGATATTTATTTATTTATTTACTTATTTATTTATTTATTTTTTATTTGCACACAATACAAAAAAAGGTACAAATGGGCGGACTTAATGCCAGTAGGCATTCTCTGCCAGTCTACCTTGGGGTTGTGTAGAGACAAAGTAACGGGTGCAAGCTATATGAGAAAATAATGAATAAAAAACTGTAATAAATGCATGCATATATAATATACATACCTTCTTACAAATAAATTAAAATTTTAACATAATAATTATATATAATAATAAATAGATACATATATTAATACTTATATATATATATATATATATATATATATATATATATATATATATATATATATATATATATATATGTATATGTATATAATTATAGATGGATAGGGACAGCAATTGTCAAACTATTCCTTGCTTAGGTAAAGCTTCCATAGTAAATGTTTGAAAGTAGATTTAGTTCCAGCTGTACGTATATTTGCTGGCAGCGCATTCGAAAGCCTTATTGCGTTAAAGGTAAAAGATTTATGCATAAAATCTGTATGACAGGAAGAAATATGGAGAAAATTACTATCAGTGGAACGAAGACAACGGTCGTGTGATTCACCCTGATACTGAAATTTACATTTCAAGTATTCAGGTGCAAATGGATGACGTAAAATAGAAAATAATGTACAAAGTGTTCTGAAGGATCGTCGATGAGACATCTATTCTATTGTTTTATAACCCAAATTTGTATTGGCACATGCGTTGTGTATATTTATGTCATTGTGAACGATATTGAAGTACAATGGAGTATATTGAAGTAAAATAAAATTTAATGATATGAGTATGGGTGTAGGTAATGATCTTCACCCGCTCGTGAAGAGAATAGAAGAGAATGAATACGGAGAGAAATTAATAATTTAAAATGTGAGACTTAAATTAAATATTTAATGATGTAAGTTTATTGTTTAAATAAAACAAAGCAAAATCTAGCCTGGCGAAGCGGGCTGGGTACGTTAGTTAATTATATTTCTTAAAAATGGTTACTTGATTGTGATGTGTTCTGTGATGTCTTCGCTCCACTGAAAGTAATACACTACATATTTCTGTCTGCCACACTAGATTCTTACACCGCGACCGTCGGAGGTTGCGAATAATTCTTGCGCGATACAAGTATTTTATGGGAAAACCCCACCCCCTCGATAGGATTAGGAGCGTTGCTGGAGTTTCTTCGGCCACTTCTTCTCCCAGCGCTAACGCTTCCCGAAGTGGCATATAAGTTAGTTTAGCTTAGATTGTCCCAGTAGATTTCGTTAATAAAATAGCTACCGACCGAGTCGTGGTTCGGCCCTCTCGGGCGCCCTCGGATCGGACTGCTAACGCGTAATAATGGTAACCGCCCAAGCCGAGGTTACCCCTCACCGGGGGGACCCTTGTGTCGAGTTACCACCTAATAGAGGTTCAGGCTAAGCGATCTAAGAGCTGTGCCACCTCTCAAATCCGGTGAAGCAGTAAAGGCCAGCTTCTCTGTGCCAACTGTGATAGTTCGTCCAAAAAAAATAAAAAAAAATGAGGAATAGTTATAAATTTTACTATTATACCCTATATCCATCTATATTTGGATCTATGTAGTTGTATATATATATTTATTGTTACTTAATAATAATGGTTATGCTATTAATCTATCTATATGTTATATTTATTTACGTATGTTTATGTATGCTTGTATTTATGTTTATATTTATGTTTCCACATATATAATTTATTATTATATTTGTCTGATTTTACTTTTTTTTTATTATTTTTTATTTTCTAAGCTTCCACCCGTGACTTTGTTTCTACACAACCCTAAGGTGCCAGCCTTTCGGTGTTTTACAGATTACACTTTGGAGAGTGTGCACAGGAATTACACGAGTTAATTCCCCATCCCCATTCTACCTTCGGACGTTTAGACACTCGGCGGGTCTCCACCCTTTGTAGTTGATGTTCCGCGCGTCCGAACGAAGCGATTTGAGTCATCGTTCATCGTGCGTACGGCAAAGGAGTGAAATAAGTTGCCGGCGTCAGTCTTTCCGTCCAATTACGACGTGGGAGCCTTCAAGAGTAGAGTGAATAGGCACTTACTAAACTAGCGCGTACTATCTTTCGACTATATCACCACTTAACACCAGGTGGGATCATGGTCAAGCGCTAGCTAGTTTAGTGGTGGTGGTGTTTAGTAGTGGCTGCCCAGGCCGAGTGCCACACATCCCTCCGGGCCCACCCAGGGTACCGGAGGATGGTTAATAAAATGATTCCCCCGCGTTAACAAAAAAAAAAAGACTGGCAGAGAATGCCTTCTGTCATTAAGGCCCCCTTTTTGTACACTCTTATTTTGTGCAAATAAAGATTAAATAAATAAATAAATAAATGTTGGTAAGTTTATGACAATCGACGGGATGAGTTTTAACGATAACGAGTAAGAATGTGGAAGAAACTTATGGAATTCTGGTGTAATCGATAATTTCAACACTGTTAGCTAATTGCTATGCGGCTTTTATAAATACATTTCTCTAAGGACGCTATAATAAACGTAAATAAACATACATGGTCAGGTATTTACGATTGTAATACTATCTATTTTCTTTTCTAGTAATCTGTAAGTATTCTACTAGATAGTTTTTTTTTTATTGTTAGATCGCAACCACAGATCTGTCCATGCTCTTTTCCAATACACTTAAATTGTTCACTCTGCATTTATTAAAAGAGTGCCACTTCTACAGTTACTATTTTCCTTTTTTTTTGTTTTTTTTTTATATATAATGCCTGAATTTGGAGGTAGCCAGAGATCGCTCCGGTTCACGCGTCGCAGACGCCCCGCTGCATTGCTATTAGCTTTTCCGCGACCGCTGTGTCCCTGCTTCTCATGGCCATTTTCAGGTTGTAGTCCACTATCCTCTCCCTTGATGGGGCCTTTGTCATCAGTCTTCCTGTGGCGTCGTCGCAGTCATCTGTATAATAGACACAGCTGACGGTGTGTCGGGATATCGTTATGTAAAATATACGTAACATTAAATAAACATAAAATAAACTATAAATAAAATAACATAAGCAATAAGTCAATATTTTCAGTGAGAAATAGGTAAATAGGTACTATCAGTGTATGTGTTAAGATCCACTATCGTGGAACCCCATTTTCATTTCATGGACCCCCAAATTTTTTTCGCTGACGTAGACCCCTTGCAGGTTGTCATAGACCCCTAGGAGTCGATATAGACCACTTTGGGAATCACTGCGTTAGTATAATATAATCTAATTAAGTCTTAAGTTATTATTTAATAGTTATTATATATTTCTGTTGAGATTATCAAAATAATATAATGTAATGGTGAGTTACTTGATGGAATCTGATATTATTATTATTAATTCGAAAATAAAACAGTGTCCGTACGTAGTATTTTAATTTATGGCTTACATTTACGCCCACTGTTCACAAAATCGTCATTTTACGCTTGTGTGCGCTCGCCTCGTGCTTAGAAAGAGACAGAACTGTGTCCGAGACGCGGCATCGTCGCATTTACGTCGCGGCTGCGTTGGTTACACCTAGCTAGGGATGTTCATGCCAAAAATATATCGATATAATATATCTTGAGGATGTATCGATACTACGCGATATATTGTACAAACATATCGATATTTTTCACATAAGGAAATTTGTTTATAATTAATTAGCGCTTAATATTAAATAGTAGAAAAGTTTTGTACTGATAGAGTACTCGGCGCGTAACTGAGAGGTTCTCGCTTCGGATACCAGTACAGATTATTTGATTTAATTCAGACAGACTACATGCATAGATTTTAAAATTTAAACAACGAGTCCTTCCATCGTGAAGAGTAGGAGTGCAGTAACATACTACACTACACTCGTGATGGCAGCGCCAGTAAGGGTTTTATTTTATTCAAGTTATCAACCACAAATAAAAGAAAGAATGGAATACTTTTTATTTAATTTTTACGATATTTCGTATATCGGATGAAATATATCGATATAAAATCGTTATCAGATGATTCGATAATATCGGATTGAAGTGATATATCGCATCCATATATCGATATTTTATGTAATATCGATATCTGCCGCGCACTCCTAACCTAGCCCTGCAGCCGGCCAGTATCCAAGCGTACTGCGAGACGCAAACACTTCTGTATACAAAATGGCGACCTCGCCGTCCAATTTCGTTCGGATAATCGAAGAATATTCATGTCTATATAATAGTAAATTACCAGAATACTCGAGAAAAGACGTCACGGATAAAGCGTGGCGTGAAGTGGCCAGAAAAACGAACGCGTCTGGTAAGTAATATTTTTTTCTTTTTATATAATTAGAGTGTTATTTTATTGCCAGAATTATGTGTAGTACGGGTCTCTAATAATAATTTGTTAAATGATTGATTGAATGAACCGTTTTCTGTGTTTGGAAATATCATTTTAGGTATTTAATTTTGTTTAACTTATCTGTGCTGCTACACCGAACGTATTGATTGTGTGCTTCACTCCTTCATTGCGTCGTTCTTGCGTTTACCTACTTAATTTGAAATGCATAATTTGAAAATGATATTTATTTGCACACATTTTTGAACATTTTACAATTACAAGTTGCAGTATATAGGTCTCCGTACTTTTTAATTATTTTTATTGCCAATTAACTTTATTAAGGAGACATTGTATTTTACCTCGACTTAAAATAATTGGCAATAATTTTATGCAAAAAAAAATTAAGCTCCAAATTCTATGTGTTTCGTGTTGTTTATGCAAGTTTTTTTGATACGTGTTCTCAAGACATTTTCTTTCATTTTTATATTTATAATTACATAAAAGAAATAAAATTGGGGTGTCTGTTTGCAATATTAAAATAATCTTTTTTACTACATGCATATGCATGTAAAAACGGTACATATAACATAATAACTTTATACAATTTTTGTCTGTTTGTTCCGGCTAATGTCTCAAACGGCTTGACCAATTTCGATGGCACTTTCACTGTCAGGTAGCTGATGTAATAGGGAGTGACATAGGCTACTTTTACTATAGAAAAAAAAAATAGTTTTCAATCGCGGGTAACACCGCGGGGCGCAGCTAGTATTTATATCTAGTAAATATAATATTATTCTTTCTTCATTTTTACATTATATATATTACTGGAGTACGGAGCCCGCTTCGCCGGGCTAGATTTTGCATTATTTAAACAATAAACTTACATCATTAAATATTTAATTTAACTCTCACAATATATTAAATTATTCATTTCTCTTCGTATTCATTCTCTTCTCGAGCGGGTGAAGATCATTATCTATTATTATTACCTTGTAAACGGATACATTCGCGGCGCTATAACTTACCTTGAATAATTCAAAATCCTTAATTATTATCTTCAATATACTCCATTGTACTTCAATATGGTTCATAATGACATAAATATACACAACGCATGTGTCAATACAAATTTGGGTTATAAAACAATAGAATATCGTCATAGTAAACAGAAGCTGTATTGACAGTTCAAAAAGAGAAGTGCTCCAATCGTTACCAAACTTTACAGGATTACTCGTCAGGTCAATCTGAAGATTCCCTGAAAGTTTTATTTAAATCGGTCCAGTCGTTTCGGAGCCTATATGGAACATACCCACACACTTTCTCTTTTATATATATAGATTATTATACAATATGTATGTTTGTTTGCAGTGAGCGAATGTCAAACTAGGTGGAAGAACATAAGGAATGGATTTGTCCGCAGCTTGAAACTAATTCCTAACAGCACATCAACGAAGCAGAAGAAATTATATTATCTACATCATGAATTAAAGTTTGTTCTCCCCTTCGTCAAAGTACCTGTATACACGAGTGATGTCAGTGAAGCAGACAATATCGGGACTTCCCCGGAGGTAAAGAATGAAAACATGGAGACAGAAAACATGTCAAATTCCTCAGCTTACGAGGAATCCGCCGAATCCGCTCATACTGCTAGCGAAGAATCTACGGAATCGTTCTCGATGGCCAAGTTTAAACGGCCCAAAAGAGATGTTGCCAACGAAACATTTGTGGAATGGATGAAAACACAGAAGGACATAGACAGTCCAAGGAAAATGTTCCTACTCAGTCTACTGCCAGACGTGGAAAGTTTGTCTGAAGAACAAATGAGGTCTTTCAGAATCAAGGTGCTGTTATTGCTTGAGAAGATACAGTCCGGCTCATCGTAGCTATCACCATACATAGGGCCCTAATCGAGGTTTACCCCAGAAAGTCCCAAACTAAGATACCCCAGAAAGCAAGAAATGAAATACTTTAAAACCTATGTCTAATGTTTTTCCCATTGGTAGAAAATACTTACCAATTTAAAAACTTTGCGATTGGTTTATAAAAACCAAGAAGAATTGGCTTGTATGGCTGCTGGCCGTGGCGCTGGGAGAAGAAAAGGTCGAAAAAACTCCAGCAACGCTCCTCGTTCTCTCTCTTCCTTGGTATTGGTCTCACATGGTGATAGGGTCAGCTTTCCGAATTTTCGCTTTGCACTTCGCTTTGACCCCGACATCATCTTTGATAATCTTGCACGGTCACCACACTCTCCCAACGTGTCTTGCGTCTTACTCAGGATCTTCAACATGCAGCAACCTCCAACAACGCTTCTAATGAAAAATAATGGGGAAATTGCCTTTAAAGTGGCGATTACGCGAATAAGTTTATCGCTGTCCTTGACATATCTATGCGCTTTTAAAGAAGCAATAGGGACGGTTGACGAAGAGCTTGCTAGGATGCACGCACCTTTCGTGAAACCATATAATCACGATGCTGGTGGAGCCCTGGAGGAAGACTCTATCTTTGGAAGACACAAGCGAGTGCAGCACATCCGTTTCGACTCGCAAGAGACAGAGAAATATGAACTGACTGCCAACGTCTGCTAGTCGGACAGGCACGAAGAAGGATATTGTCTCAGATAAGCAGGTCCTTAAGATGATCTCTTTCCGTGGTAAATCAGTATTTGAAATTCATCTAACAATGTTCATTGGTACACCGACACCGGGGACCGAATTCGGATTGCGAGCTTAATGCAACTTTAGGCGACTTCCCGGACGCTAAACTACCACGGCTCCACCGATATATATTGCTTAATAATAATAAAACAATTGAAGACTTAACTATCCTAATTGTTGATTTAAAACCCTCAGCGAAAACTTTAGTAGCACATTTTTTATTAAATAAACAACATGGTAACCCTATTTCTAACAAAGAAACAAAGTTGACGTTAGCAAATCCACTACAATTTAGAGTTACCAGCTAGCGACTCAATGACGTCATTTCATTCGTTCATTCATTCATTCATAAATGATTTCAACGAGCTAACAGTATTACTGGTCGGCTAGATTTGTTAATGACGTGCCCATGTGTTTTAAATAAGATTATTATTCAAGAGTCGCCCATTACTCGTCAACTAGACAACCCATAAAAATGATGCCGAAACATAATTACTTGAACAAATATTCTTCCACGCTTCGAATCCATTCAATTATCTCATCGCCGTATGCAATTAAAATTTAAATGAAAGATTAATTTTACATATACAGTTTGGTAGAACATTAAATAATAATATTATTGGAGAGGGTAATTGAATTTTTAAAACAATTTTGTAATTCAAACGTTTATACTCGAATCGTGTTTTTGTTGATCAAAATGAAAACAAGTATATTTACCAGCAAAAAATTGAACAAAAACAAAAACTGATTTCAAATCGAATCAAACGTTAAACGTGCGGACGCTCTCTTTTTATTAAGATTTACCGTTAGAATTCTACGAAATAGAATTAATTAGAACCACTTGAGTGCTGCAACAGAAGATTCTCGAAGATGTGACGGTACCAAAGTATCGACACATGTAGACATCCCATACTAACGGCCGTCCCATCTTCTTTTTTTATATAATTTCTAAGCAAGTGCTTGACTACGATCCTACTTGATGTTAAGTGGAAATGCAGTCCTGGATGGTAAGGCGCACTAGCTTAGTAAATGCCTATTCACTCTACTCTTGAAAATACCCACATTGTAATCGGAAGGAAAGAAAGACGCGGGCAAACTATTCCAGTCCTTTGCTGTACGAAGAATGAAAGACGAAGCTAATCGCTTCGTTCGGGTTTGAGGGTTTGATTTAAGCTTAACTGATTGTACTTATTGTAAAATTGGAGCAATAAAAAATCTATCTATCTATCTGGATTGAAGTCGAATTTCGAACTATTGGACAACGAAACCACTAGTAAAAATTAATGTCATACAAAATAATTGTTCGTATCCATCAAGAGCGTTATACTGTCTCTGATATATCCTGGCTGTCAGGAGACGTGAAGCCGGTTGTTTGCTTTGAATCCGTAACCCGGGGGAGCGGACAGAAATAACACAACACTGTAATAACATTTGTCCTAATATATCACTATTGTGACTGCTGCCAGCGTCGGATTTGTGTAACAGTCACCTTCAATGATAATAACGAATTGATTTCACTAAAGTTGCCTATTAATAGCGAGGTAAATCGGTAGCGACAATCGACTGGATGGTTTGTAACTAAGACAATTACGGTTCGCAGATCATACCCTAACCCCAAAGCTTTTGAGGCTTGAATTATATTTTTTCAATGGTCAATGGTATTAAGAACCACATCTTAAGCGTGTAGGCAAGTCATTTTTGACGTGACGACGCACCAGAGAAGCTGGCCTTGACTGCTTTACCGGATTGAGAGGTGGCATAGCTCTTAGGTCGCTTAGCCTGAACCTCTATCGCTAGTAACTCGACAAAAGGGTCCCCCCGATGAGGGGTAACCTCGGCTAGGACGGTTACTATGTTACGCGAAAGCATTCCGATGCGAGGGCGCCCGAGAGGAGGACCGGACAACGGACCGCACAAAAACCTGGGCGGGTTCGCTCCTCCAGACGTGCGCCGTAGTTTGAACCTACTCCCTATTCTAGGGAGCTTTTGAACAGTTAGGCTTCCACTCGCCCCATCGACCTCCGTCTCAACCGAGACCGAGAAGTCCGGAGGGCGTAGTTAGTCTATAGATTCGTCGTGACTGACGCTTGAGGGATTAGCCTCGACGTAAAAATTCCTAAAAAAATCGTCCTAACCAGTACCCATGACTAGGGGAGCAGTTGTCCCCTGTGTTGATTACCCGGGTAATGGGGTCATACCCCAAGGTGTACGAGCTTCCTCGAACCTCGTAGACGATAGTATAAATAAATATAAATAATACTATACGACCGAACGACTAGGCGCGGCGAGCAGTTCCACCCTTACGTCGTCGACATTCCATCAATACGCACGAAGCGGTTTGCCTCCACCTTCATTATGCGGACCGCTAAGGAATGGAACTCTCTGCCGCGTTCAGTCTTTCCTCACGGGTACAATCTGGACACCTTTAAGTCCAATGTGAACAGACAACTTATAGGCTCACGTGCTCCATCCTAGGCTTTATCTTCGCCTTCCATCAAGCAAGATAGAAGCCAAACGTGAACCTATTTACTATAAAAAAAAAACTATAAAATTATATGTAGAGTTAGAGTATTGAATAAGAAACAAAATAGAGTTAGTAAGAATGTAAAACAGTAATAGAAAAATAGAAAATAAGACTTGTTATAATAAAAATAAGAGAATATAGAAATAAGATAGATGATAAGAGCGATTTATAAAATATAACTTTAGTGTCTAATCAAGAGATGAATGAAAGCATAGAATAAATAACCTAACCTAACCACCCACGTTGGGGAACTAGATATAGCATAGGCAGACTATGCTTAGAGGAAAAATAACAAGGGGGAAAAAACTCTGATTCTAGCATATAAGTCAGTAGTCATGTTACAAAAAAAAAAACCTCGTAGACGACTCACGCTACGCTACTTACCGTTGGACGTTGAATTACGGTACACCCTGTATGTATGTATTATTTTATTAAAATGATTTTAGAACCGAAACAACTAACTACTATCATGTTATCATTGCATAGGAGAGCGAAAAATTTATTCATAACTTTAGTTTATTCCAGGGTGGAAATTCAATTAGTTTGGAAAGATAAACTTATTGAAAACTTTGAAACAAGTGATGTTATTGAAAAGTAAACCGGTTTATGCGTGAAAACACAACGGTCCAGTGAACGAGAACTACACTTGCAAAAACATTTGATTGCTTGTTCTTGGAAGTTGTTCAGGCGCGACTTCAAAAGAGGCGTTTTGTGGGCGAAGCGTAGGTCACGTTTAGAGTAAATGTGATATTCGAATCTGCTGAAGTAATTGTGAGCGAAATGAACGTTAATTGGCATCACAGTAGTCCATTTTTACTAGAAGCTCTTATTACCAGTTACTTACCATAAGGTTTCTCGGGATGGAACCTCAACCGTTACTACACTCACTAGGTGAGGGTAAAGGTGCCCGGAAGAAGAATCATGGTTCGACCAGAAGCATCGGGTTACAATAATTTCTAGAAATTAAACTAACAGTATTGCCACTTTGGGAAGCGTTGGGTGGAGAAGTCGCAGAAGACGCACCAGCAACGCTTTGTCAGCAAACTGTCTGGGATACAGCGGAATACCTAGCGCCAACGCTTCCCGAAGTGGCACTCAAAGTTAGTTTAGTTTTTAAATGTCCCTTAGATTATCCGTGAGATAGCATGCGACTAAAAGGAGCCTCGGGTTCACTCGGCGATATGGGTTGGCCTTTGTCGTCCTTCAAAATGGACCCGGACAAAAAGTAACACCGGCTGGCCCGTGTGCACTGCGGGGGCACAGAGGATTAACCTCCCCAGGGACGTGCTCTCTAAAGAGCTCAGTGCAGGGGGCTCCGGTGCGTTCCTCTGGAGATGGTGAGAGAGAGCCACCGGGGGTTCATTGGGTAAGAACCTCACATTCCACTCCATTTCCCCCTAGAAGGCGGGATATCATATTGAAGATTCCCCCTCGTCAACAAAAAAAGCAGATGGTTCAAGTCTATATGCGAATGGTTGATTCGAACCTACGACTTCACTTCTCTGACCGTACCCTGAAACATTAGGCTATTATCTCATTCATTGATATTTTTATTTCATATAATTGGCGCCATTACTTAATTGTTCTCAGTAAATTAACATAAATTTATGGTCACCCCCACATTCACATTTAAATTTACATATTTAACACAAGTTGACATTCCCAGGGGAAAATATTTTAATCTACTGCGAGTAACAATTTGCGTTTTTAGGTCATGTACACGCCTCTATGGTTAAATACATCGAATGAGACATTAAGTTAGCTATTACTTTGTGGTGCACTCAGGCGTTTGTAATTACTTGAAAATAATAAATTTGAAATAAAGAAATGTAAATAGATTTTTTATATGTCAACTTTAGTCGATGTGAGAAGAAACGGTAATTAAATTAGGACGATGTAATACTCGTAACTCGCGATGTGAGACGCTAGTTACGAGTGTTACATAGTACGCAAAGCGTCAATAGTGTAATGGTTTAGGGTACAGCCTTGGAATCGTAAGGTCGTGGGTTCGAATCCACCATTCGACTATTGACGTGAACCATATCCGAGCACAAGCTTAAGCTTAGTTGGAATGGTTAACAAGATTGTTAGTAATATTTCTGAAAAAAAAATAAAATAAATATTGCTAGCTTTCTTGGTTAAAAAAAAAAACCGCTACAGTTACATTTTTGAAGGTGGTGCTGGATAATGATGTGGTTCACGCGTCGAAGACGTCCCGTTGCATTGTTATAAGTACCTCCGCGACCGCTGCGTCCCTGTATCTCATGGCCATTTTTAGATTATTGTCTATAATTTTCTCTCTTCGAATAGTAGATTTGAATCGATTTGAACTTATATTACAACGTACAACGTAGAGCCGCTCGAATAGACTCGACTCTCTGAGTCTGCGAAGAGATGTCGGTTCTCTTTGCATCCTGTATCGCATTTACCATGGGGAGTGTTCTGAGGAATTGTTCGGAATCATCCCAGCTACCGACTTCCATTACCGCACATCTCGGCAGAATTCCAAATTCCACCGCCACCATTTTGATGGGTGGCGTTCAACGACTGTACGTTTTTCGCGTAACTTTCTCCCACGCACTGCCAACTTGTGGAATCAACTGTCGCCAGCGGTGTTTCCGAACGTTTACGATTTAGGGACCTTCAAGAAACGAGCCTATTCCTATCTCAATGGTCGGCAACGCACCTACAGCTCCTCTGGTGCTGTGGATGTTCATGGGCGACGGTGATCACTTAAGATCAGGTGAGCCGTATGCTCGTTTGCCACTTTTCATATAAAAAAAATTGCAGACCGTACTACTGAATTATTAGGCTACTTGCCTCTTTTATTATTTCCGCATCGTTCCTACAGCAAAATTGTCGTTAAATAAATATGCAATATGTAAGATGGATTCGCACCATTTCGCATACTCGCCATGAATAACAATATTCATAAAAGCTCTCGTCCAAAAATAATATCGGAATGCAATAAGCACTGTTGACAGGTTATTAAAGCTTAAACAAAACTGAATTCACATCCTGACGTTGTTCACGGCTGTACAGTTTTATAATAAGCTTCTTAATTCGAATACTGTTCGTATTGCAGTTGAATTCATTAACATTATTTTTGATTGTTCTGAATGTTCCAATACAGATTGCCGCATAATAATCGAGCATATTGCGTGGAATTGATATTAAATTTGTTCTATTATTTTATTGTATAAAATATATTTTAATCTCATAATTGTTTTATTTATGTATCATATATATTATACTCTCACTGTCTGTATAATAATATTCCATATAAAAGTAGTACTGCGCGCGCACGTCTTTAGGTAGTCCCGGGCACCGATGAAGATCAGCGCTGTCGCATCCTTGTGACAGCATATGCTGAGACGGTGTCCGATATTCGCATCATATTTGTATTATTTGTCCGTGTAACTTTAACTGTGTTTTGTCTATTTTTCATTCTTTGTTAATGTGTGTTATATTCAGTCTGTGATGTGTTCTTGTATTGTGATGCCAATAAATAAATGTCTATGTCTATGTCTATTGTTATGGTGAAAACGATGGCTTCGTATTTATTTTAATAGACACAAGCGTTCCCAGCTCGCTGCGCCGGGCTAGATTTTGGTTTATTTTATGTAAACAATTAACTTTTTGTTGTTAACGTGGAGGAAATCTTCAAAAAGATACCCCGCCTTCTGGGGAGAAGGCGGCGGATATGTGGGGATTTTACCCACCGAAACCTCCCCGGTGGGCCTTTCTCGGTGCATGATGAGGGACTCCGGGATCTCAGTAGCTCAAGGAGGGCACCCTCCCCTGTGCCTCGCAGTGCAAGGCGACACGGGCCAGCCGATGTCACCTTCTACCCGGGTCCGGTTAGCGGACGACAAAGGCCTCCATCCTTGTGGCCCAGTGGGTCGAGGCCCCTTTTAGTCGTCTTCTACGACAGGTAGGGGATACCGTAGTCTTATTCTTGAGAGGCCAGAACTACAGGGCTGATAATTAACAATCTGCATTAAATATACCCTACATATAATAATTATAATAGTGGTTCACTAGGCGACAAAGGTGGGGACCCTTGTCGGATAGTGAACCTAAGGCCGCTTTTAGTCGCCTTCTACGACAGGCATAATTGTTTAAATCTATCGACACACTAATTAAGGTCATCGATAATTATACCTAAGTCACATCAATATCGCTTTCATGAGCTCTGCATTCAACTCGCGCGTTAACTATACATAGGCTGTGTTTATTTACATACGAGTATTGCTCATTGTAATGCTATTTTACGACTGAGCGTGTCACATCTGTGACAAAAGTTTAACGAATTGAGGTCATTAATATTACTTAGCGCGTCCGAAATGTTTCCGGCAATTCTTGTAAAACGGCCCTGTTATAATAATGGCGATATCAAGCTTAGCACGTACCAATGCTGGGTACAAACTACCCCTCATTACTGTTAGGGGTTGCGTTGTTTATAACGTTACTGGGTGGCGGATGTCGTTAGCCGGTGTTGATTGAATGGCGAACCTAAATTATAAAGACCGTATATTTTTTTGTTTCATAAGCTTGTTACTGGATCTTGGAATTAAGTCAATCGAATAGGGTTTCTAATATCTTAATAAAATAGCCGTGAGCAAAAATAAAGTGTCGGTTAAGAGAGTTTGAATATCTCGGAAGATAAAGACGCTAGCTAACTGAAATAAATTGTGCATGATAGACAATTTAATATCCTTAAAATAAAATAAAATATTTGTATTAATTTCTACCTATATAATAAAATTAACCAATAAATGGCTATCTACAACTTGCCAAAAGCTAAATGTAAAAAAGTCCTCATACCTTGGCTACTAAAGCTCGACTATACTACCACAGAAAATTTGTTAAAAATCTCATCATAAATTAAATAACATATAAAGCACACTACACACACATACATGAACTACACACACACCACGCATACACCACACAAACCCACCACACATTCACACACACACCACACACTTTCTTTCTTGCATGCTAATTCGTAAGTTAATATTAATAAATTACAGAACTATTATAAGTATGGTGGGGGGCTGGTGATCTGTCTTACAGGGTACCCTAGTTCAGACACCAGTCTTACACAAATTTAAGATCTACGTAAACTGTAAACGTATAAGTAAACTGTGCATTTAAATTTGTGAAAGATAAATAAATAAATTTATTATTATTATTATTTATATTTCATTAAAAAATATTTATCATTATATTTTATTGTTATTTAAATTTTAGTACTTAGTGTCGCATGTGGCGATATTTAATTGTCTCTGGTAAATAGCGGTAACGTGCGAAGATAGACAAGAGAGAGGCTCTTTAACTGATTGATTGACAGTCGTAATTAAGTTACGATTAAGCATTACCTATTCTTAAGATGTCTGCCGTGCATAGCGTTGAATAAATTTACATAATAATGGGTAATACAAGTAGCATGATACCTTGAAATAAGTATCTTGTTTCAAAGATCGTATCAATTCGTATGTTACCGCTAAAGTTAGAATTCAGTTATCACAGATATTGTCTGGATCTAGATCAAAGGATCCTACACTTTTGTTCTCATAGACCACTTTCATAATTTTACAGTTTTCAGTGAACCTACTGCAGCTATCTTTCAATTATTTTAAGCGTTAATAGCCTAATGGTTTAGGGTACGGACTGCAAAAAATATATCGATATTTTTCATATATCGAAATTTGTTTAAAATTAATTAGCGCTAAATAATAAATATTAGAAAAGTTTTGTACTCAGAGTACTCAGCGCGTAACTAAGAGGTTCTCGCTTCGGATACCAGTACAGAATATTTTTTAGCAGTACAGACTACATGCATAGATTATAAAATTTATACAACGAGTCCTGCCATCGTGAAGAGTAGCAGTAACATACTACACTACACTCTTCGTGATGGCAGCGCAACTAAGAGTTTTACTTTATTCAAGTTGTCAACCACAAATCAAAGAAAGAATGGATTGCCTTTATTTTAATTTCTTACGATATTTCGTAAATCGATTGAAATATATCGATTTTAGAGGATACGATAGTATCGGATTATAGCGATATATCGCGTCCATATATCGATATTTTATGTAATATCGAAATCTATCCTGCATTCCCACTGCGAATCGTAAGGTCGAGATTTCGAATCCGCCATTCGACTATAACACAAGCCTCAGCTTATTAGAAATGGTCTACTACCACATGATCTAATTCCCCCATCCCCGGTCCACCAGCGGACTTTCAGAAACACTACGGGATTTCATCCTTTTGTTGTCAACATCCCTCAAACCCGAATGAAGCGCTTTGCTTCGTCTTTCATTATTCGTACAGCAAAGGACTGGAATAGTTTGCCAGCGCCTGTGTTACCTTCCGATTAGGCATCTACTAAGCTTGCGCCTTACCATCCAGGACTGCATTTCCACTTAACATCAGGTGGGATCGTTTATACTTGCTTAGAAAGTATAAAAATATTATTTCGATGATTCATTTTATATTGGAAAGGATGTACATCAAGGGTAGATTCATGAGAGTTTGGTTAGGTTCTGATTTATTCTATTTTGTGATATTTCTATTCGATTTGAATTCGATTTTTGTTTTTAGTTATAAATATAGTTGTCTGTTTATAAAACAAATTCTTCATATATGTTATAATCTGTAGGTCTCGTAGAATAAAATAGTCCAACAACTAATACACTCGCTTTATTGAGACAGCGTAACGTTGTACAAAGAATTATTTATATCGAGTCAAACGTCACAACTGCGCGTCCTCGCCATCTTTATACAAAATTAATTAGAAGTCAGATTAGGAACTAATAAGGTTAAACTATTGTTTACAATGCCAAGTTCATGTGACGATCAACTAAATTATTAATTATGAATTAAAGATACAATAAGGTTCAGGTAAATTATTAAGATATCATTGGAAGTAGTTATTATGTATAACAATCGCTGGGTGTCAGGTGTTGCCAGCTAACATATATTTACCAGACAGTTAAGACGTAAAAAGATGAAGGAAATGATTTTAAAGTTGTTTTATTAAACTTTCAAAACAGTGTAAAACTTATTTGAACCAATACGTCGAAGGGCTTTAGAAAATCGATAAACATAAGATAAACTAAAAATATGCACGTAAAGCAAGATTGAAAATTTTACGATCATCATATATAGATTTGTGTATAGCATAGCTCTCGGCCAATGGCCTCAAGTATCTTACGCAACTAGTGTTTACATGTTACGCTTGGAAGTTATGTATTAGTCGATTATGTTTATAAGTAATATACTCGAGTCAATTAAAGATTTGTGATACAGGACACACAGGGGTATATCCACAATGTACACACATACACTCACACACAGTAATGCAATTTTTATTTCCTTTTTTTTTTGAGGAAGCTAGCAATATTTCTTTTTTTTTCAGAAATATTACTAACAATCTTGTTATCTTGTTAACCTTTCCAACTAAGCTTAAGCTTGTGCTAGGACATGGTTCACGGCAATAGTCCAATGGTGGATTCGAACTCACGACCTTACGATTCGCAGGTCGTACCCTACTGCCGTACCTAAAATTTATCACCCCTTAAATGTTAGGAAGGTTGCTGGAGTTTCTTCAGCTACTTCTCCCAGCGTCAACGCTTCGCGAAGTGGCACTCAAAGTTATTTTAGCTTTGAATGTCCCTTAGATTATCTGTGAAATGGCAACCGACCGAGTCGTGGTTCCGCCCTCTCGGGTGCCCTTGGATCGGAATGCTTACGCGTAACATAGTAACCGTCCAAGCCGAAGTTACCCTTCACCGGGGAAACCCGTGTCGAGTTACTAGCGATAGAGGTTCAGGCTAAGCGACCTAAGAGCTATGCCTCAATTCGGTAACGCAGTCAAGGCCAATCTGTGTAGTTCGTCATTAAAAAAATCAAATATAAAACTCAGCCTTATAAACAAATAGTCAATCTCCTTGTTGTCAGAACAGTTGACGTCGATTTATAATATATTGTTCTAATGACCCAAGTATACTATTACTAGAGCTGTTTCATAAAAAGAAACATTTTCTAATAGCACTGCAATATTTTATGGCAGACATGAGTTCCTAGTAACATATGATACCAGAGTAAGTCGGAAGTCAACGTCACTGATACAATGTTTACACAAACAAACCGCAGCGTAGAGGAGAATGCACGTGCCGTGGAGTTACGAACTTGCTATCGCCAATGGAGAATGCTTATCTTATATTTTTTGTTGACATTACATTATTTTACGATTTTATTATACGGCGCGTTCGAAAACCTTATAGTTGCTAGTGCTGTAGTATTCTATTTAGAAGTTGATATGAATGTACTAGATACGAGAATTTGAGTTTTTTTTGTGTAATTATATATGACCTCTTTTTATTATAAAGAAAGCTAGCAATATTTCTTTTTTTCAGAAATATTACTAACAATCTTGTTAACCATTCCAACTAAGCTTAAGCTTGTGCTAGGACATGGTAAACGGCAATAGTCCAATGGTGGATTCGAACCCACGACCTTACGATTCGCAGGCCGTACCCTAAGCCATTAGGCTATTGACGCTTCTTTGGGGAACTCGCTGACAACCGCTTTTATTTACGCAGAATTTTTGTATTTTTTTAAATTAAATACTGTATCGTTACACGTCATCAGAAAAATATTAGTGTTAAGACGGAAATAGTAGTGTCTAGTTCGATTTGCGAATTTTTTGTATCGTTTTAGGTATTTTAAATACTAAAAATCAATTGCCAAAATTTGTCGGCCCGGTTTATGGCGATAGTCTCCCCTGTTCCATATAGGATGTAGCTGGTCCATTCCAACCAGCTGGGGTTAAAATCACGATTTTTAAATTTAAATACAGGAGTGAAAAATATATCTTTCTAACTTTGTCTTTCCCTCCGATTACAATGTGGGTATTTTCAAGAGTAGAGTGAATAGACATTTACTAAGCTAGTGCACCTTACCATCCAGGACTGCATTTCCAATCAACATCAGGTGGGATCGTAGTCAAGTACTTAAAAAGTACTAAAACTAAAGTATCTGCTATAAGAAGACGACGTAAATTTATTCATGTAAAAAACATACGTACTTCTGGATTCATAAATGCTTATCAATTTAATTTGTAATCCACGGTACATCTAAAAGCATTGCACATTTCACAGCTCAACGGCGCGTGCTTCTGTTTTATAACTTATTTTGTACGCACCCGTTTGGCTTGGGTCATATTTTTTGTCGACCACCCGAAGTTCGTCGGGAGGCATTGTAGATGTTAGTTGCATGAGAGAATTTCTATGTGTTTATTTATAGTCACGGCCAATTTAATGTCCCCACCCTTTGCATCCTTAACACGTTTCTCTTGTTTCTTTTGAGCACCTGGCCGGCGTGACTAATGGATTTTTTGTACAGGCACATACATTATTACAAATCTGTCTTTATGAATAACAAACGTCTTGTTCTGAATTTGTGCCGCAGGTTGTTTATTTTAACATAACGCTCTTACGAATTACGTATGCCTACGACATGGAGAGCCCCGACGTTGCATTCTCGATTCTTTACCTTGGATTCAAGTTAATGCTGACACAGGAGCGGTAGCGTTGTGCCATGCGATCCACATTACCTTGGATTCAGGTTAATGCTGACGCAGGAGCGTCAGCCTCGTGCCGCCGGCATGCGATATGGACATTCTGGGATCACACTTCGATCCGCTAGGTTTAGTTAGTCATAAGTAATAATTAATTGTAATTTCTTTTTTTTTAAATATACTTTTAATATACATTTTGGTTTTTTTTCGATCCTCCGGCTGCAACGTACGTAATTGGCGCAGTCGGTAGGATACTCGCGGGCCGGTTCGCGATAGTAGTTAAAATCAATTACAAATAATTCGCGAGTCGCCCGGGTGACTATCAAGTCCCGTCGCCGAGTATCCAGTATCTACGAAGCAGTTGCAGCCTGGCGGAGAAACCAACCCTCGTTTCGCAGAGAAGAACCAGAAATGATACATATGTAAGTCCACTTGAATCGCTCTCGTGTTGCTTCCTTTTATCCTAGTTTTAATCCTGCTCCAAAATTTATCACCCTAGAGCCCTTAGAGATCGGGAATCTGCATCGCAGCAGACCCGTCAAAGTAGATTAGATAGAGATAGAAATTTAGGATTAGAAACAGATTTGAACACTTCAAATTTATTTAGAATAGAAATGGCGTGTGACCCTGATACAATTTTCAAGGCCTTACGCCCAGTCCCCGAGTTTGATGGGAACCCTAACGTGCTCACCAGGTTCATAAAAATCTGTGACCAACTGGTGGACAAGTATTTAAAAAACGATCCCGCATCCGATTTCAACAACTCATGCTTATTAAATGGCATATTGAATAAAATAACGGGTTCAGCCGCGCGAACAATTAACTCAAACGGCGTCCCAGAAACCTGGCTTGGAATTCGTAATGCTTTGATAAATAACTTTGCAGACCAGAGAGACGAAACCGCTCTTTACAATGACCTGTCTTTAGCTACACAAGGGAACGACACCCCCCAAGAATTCTATGATAAATGCCAAAGCCTTTTTAGTACTATAATGACATATATCTCGTTGCACGAAAACGTGGTCACCACAAGAGAAGCGAAACGCGATCTCTATAAAAAATTAACGATGCAATCATACGTGAGAGGTCTCAAGGAACCTCTGGGGTCTCGCATCCGGTGTATGAGGCCCCCGACTATTGAAAAGGCATTGGAATTTGTCCAAGAGGAGATGAATGTAATGTACCTTCAGCAGAGGAATGACTCCGTTGCTGACCGAAGACATCCACCTTCTCAAACACCTAAGCAGCTACCACCCTATTTCACACCACATAAAGGTTTTAATTCTATCAACCCCACACTGAATTGGCAAACACCTATGTCTATGCAGATGCCCAGACCAATGCCACAACAGCCACAAGGTTGGAGACCAGCATTCAATTTCCACAACCCCACAGCGTATGCAACCAACTCGTACGCAGCAAATGTTTCGAGCACCCCCACCTAATTATAATCCCCTAAGCAGTGGATTCAGATTTCCACCACGAATGCAACCTACCAACCAACCTACACAAAACCAAGGTCCTAAACCTATGAGTGGAGTTAGTCATGCCATGGGCAGGCCCCTTCCACCGACATTACAGGGACATGATTGGCGAAAATTCGGCAATCCTCCCCCAACCAACTATTTTAAATCCAGACAAGTGAATTTCAATGAGACCAATGACTTCAATGACAGTTACTATTATCCTGACTTTGACCATGACTATTACTATACCGATTACTATGACTACCAGCCCGACCATAATTATTACTATGACCCTCAAGCTGACTTTTATCATTACGACGAAATTCCTAATTGCTCGAATGCTTTAGAGGCAGCTCAACCGCCTTCTACCGCACACGAACAGGATTTTACCAAGGACCGTACCAACAAAGAACCAGAATAGAGTTAAATATTCAGTCTAGGAAAGAACTGCCTTACATACAAATATCAGAACCACCACTAAAGTTACTCGTTGACACAGGTGCGAACCAATCATTTATAAGTCCTGAAGCAGTTCATAATTTTTTTTCACATGTACCCAAGAACTATGATCCTTTCGAAGTCACTAACTCACAGATAACAACTATGCATGAACACTCTATAACTATACCACATTTTAAGGAATTTGGCGAACAATCTAACATAAAACTATTCGTCTATAAATTCCACAATCATTTTGACGGACTTATAGGATTAGATCTACTAGAAAACTGTAATATAGATCTTAAAAATAACTTTTTACTAACCGAATACGCTAGCATACCTTTACACCGTTACCAGTGCAGAAAGCCCAACCAACAAGAAACTATACCTGCTCATTCATCCCAGTTAATCAAAATCCCAATCCATTATCCTGACGGTGATGTTTTTATACCAGAACAGCTCATGTGTAACTGCATAATTCATGAATGTATAACTAACATAACTGACGAAACAGGAATTGTAGAAGTAGAAAATATGTCGGACATAGACGTGACCATCTCATTTGACCAACCAACGCGGGTTGAAGTATATAATATCGAGGGCACGGGCCCCCGACAAGACCCTACTCGAGTGAGTAATGTACTTCAGAAACTTAGGACAAACCACCTAAATGCGGAAGAAAAAGCCAACTTAGAAAATTTATGCTCTCGCTACGCCGATGTATTTTATATCGAAGGAGAACCATTGACTTTTACCAATAAAATTAAACACAACATTAGGACGACTGACGAACTACCCGTATACACTAAAAGCTACCGATATCCGTACATACATCGACAAGAGGTTAGGGACCAAATTACCAAGATGTTGGACCAAGGTATAATACGACCATCCGACTCTGCATGGAGCTCCCCTATATGGGTAGTCCCAAAGAAAGCCGACGCTTCCGGTAAAAAGAAATGGAGGCTAGTTGTCGACTTTAGAAAATTAAACGATAAGACCATTGACGACAAGTACCCTATTCCTAATATTTCCGATGTTCTTGATAAACTTGGCAGATGTCAATACTTCACCACCTTAGATTTGGCATCGGGATTCTATCAGGTCGAAATGAATCCCAATGATATTTCAAAACAGCGTTTAATGTAGAGCATGGGCACTTCGAATTCCTCCGAATGCCTATGGGATTGAAGAATTCGCCATCTACCTTCCAGAGGGTGATGGACAATGTCCTCAGAGGTCTTCAAAATGAAATATGCCTTGTATATCTAGATGACATAATAGTTTTAGTACGTCATTACAAGAGCACATGATCAACTTAGAAAAGTATTCAATAGACTACGGGAATCCAACTTTAAAATACAGATGGAGAAATCTGAATTTTTACAGCTGGAAACCGCTTACCTTGGACACATAATCAGTAGTGAAGGAATAAAACCCAATCCCGACAAAATTACAGCCATACAAAAATACCCAATACCAAAGACTAGCAAAGAGATAAAACAATTTTTAGGACTGATAGGTTATTACAGGAAATTTATACCCGACTTTGCTCGCATAACAAAACCCATGACTAGATGCTTAAAGAAAACCAATAAAATAACTTTAGATTCAGAATACATAAATTGCTTTGAAAATGCAAAAGACTTCTGTTAAATGACCCTATTTTACAATACCCGGACTTTGCAAAGACTTTATTCTAACAACGGACGCTTCAAACGTTGCTTTAGGAGCTGTACTTTCTCAAGGACCTATTGGGTCTGATAAACCTATCTGTTACGCATCCAGGACTCTAAACGACAGTGAGACAAACTATTCCACAATCGAAAAGGAACTACTAGCCATAGTATGGGCTACAAAATACTTTAGACCCTACCTATTCGGACGTAAATTTAAGATCTACACTGACCATAAGCCATTACAATGGATTATGAACTTGAAAGAACCAAACGCACGCCTGACAAGGTGGAGACTCAAGCTTAGTGAATACGACTATACAGTAGTCTATAAAAAAGGAAAGTCCAATACTAACGCGGACGCTCTGTCTCGGTTAGAACTTAACAATGAGGAAATAAAATCATTCCTCTCAGAGATTGACTCGCTTGTAGTGCAGCACTCACAAAGACAAGACACGAGCTCGTCAACTGATACTGCACATACTTGTCTCGAAGACCCCATTCTTGAGATTCCTATAACCGACGAACCACTAAATAAATTCCACCGACAACTTTGTCTGACTATCGTAGGAGACATCAAACGACGCACGACCGTGACAAAACCATTTGACACGCACACGCGAACTTCTGTCCAGATCTCAGAGTCAACCCTAGAACAAGACATTATTAACGCAATTAAGGAATATGTCAACCCTAAAGTAAAAACAGCACTTAAAATTACACCACCATTAGGAATGTATGCCATTTTACCCGTAATCCAAAAACATTTTAGGAGCTCTTCTATGAACTTAGTTTTAGCAAAAACTGAGCTAGAAGATGTTAAAGAATACCTTAGACAACAGGAAATTATCAAGCATTATCATGAGGGAAAAACGAACCATAGAGGTATTAATGAATGCTATCTAGCACTGTCACGCCGTTATTTCTGGCCGAAAATGAGGGAAGAAATAACTAAATTCATAAATGAGTGCACCATCTGCGGTCAAGGTAAGTACGACCGGAGCCCAGTCAAACCCCAATTCAAGATAGTTCCCCCAGCGAATAGACCATTTGAGATCATCCACATGGACTTATTTACAGTACAAAATGAAAAATACCTAACTTTCATAGACGTCTTTACGAAATACGGACAAGCCTACCACCTTCGCGATGGAACAGCAGTTAGTATACTACAGGCACTGTTACAATATTGCTCTCATCATGGACTTCCCATGACAATCATAACGGACAATGGAACTGAATTTACTAACCAACTATTTTAGAATTCACTAGACTTCATAAAATAAACCATCACCGTATCCTAGCCCATTCACCTAATGACAATGGTAACATTGAAGATTTCATTCCACTATCCTAGAACACCTTAGACTTTTAAAACTCCAGCATAAAGATGAACCCATTGTTAATTTAATGCCCTATGCACTAATAGCGTACAACAGTTCTATACACAGCTTTACTAAATGTCGACCATTCGACTTATTAACGGGACACTACGACTCTAGAGACTGTCTCGACATAGATATAACTCAACAGTTATTACAACAGTATATCCAAACTCATAGGGAACGAATGGAAAAAGTGTACGAAATAATTAATAGCTCAGCACTAGCGAACCGCACAGCACTTATTGACAACAGGAATAAAAACCGCGAACCAGAGGTAGAATATACACCACAGCAACAAGTTTTTATAAAAAATCCGGTTGCTGCCCGTCAAAAAACCGCACCGCGATACACACAAGACACTGTTTTAGCCGATTTGCCTATTCACATATATACATCGAAAAAACGCGGACCAATAGCGAAATCCCGACTCAAGCGTGTACCTAAGGCAGTAAATTTGTTACAGGATACTGTTAATAGCGACCCTCCGAGGAACCCGACCACAAGAGATAAGACTTGAGACCTTAGACGATGGACCGGGACTACTACCATATAAATTGGGACCGACACGACTTATTACACATTATCATTCATTCATACAACCGATAGACCTCAATGACATTGAGAACAAAATAGATTCCGTACAGACACAACTTGGGACTTTCAAAACTAGACTTGACAATGAGATGTACGCCCTTTACGAATACCAAATCGACTATCTTACTAACAAGCTTGGCAAGGTATCACATCAAATTCAATCCCTGGAACCCATTAGAGTTAAAAGAGGTCTTATAAATGGCCTTGGATCATTAATAAAAAGTGTCACTGGCAATTTAGACCATTCCGATGCCCTAAAATACGACGAGGCTCTAAAAACGTTACAAAATAACGACGAAAAAGTATCGTCAGAATTTAATAATCACATAACTCTGTGCAAAGAATGGATGTCTCAGCATAGCAAAGTATTGGAACAATTGACCCTAAACCAAGTAAAAGTAAATGAGACTCTGGAGCTACTCCTAACTAGAGAAGCTTACAGGAATTATAGTCTTGTCCGGTTTGCAAAGTTTGCCCAAATTTTAGGAATTATAACAAACAACGTTGAGGATTTAATGTTAGAAATAATTAGATTAGAAAATATAATGGCTTTTATCCGTACAAAAAGTACCCATCATTCTATGATAGATGTAGAAGCTCTACAGTCTATGATAAATAAATTGAAGTCGCTTTATAGTCAAGATCAAATCTTAAATTTAGAACTAAGAGAATACTACGACATAATAAAACCAGGTTCTTATTTTATTGAAAAACGTATAGTTATAGTATATAGCTTTCCTATAGTATCCCAAGTCCCCTATGAATTATACAAATTATCCATTGTTCCCAATAAAAAACAACTTGTCATTATACCTCCCTCTCCCTATATAGCAACAGATGAGAAGTCATTCGTGTACATAGAGGCTGAATGCCCGAAGTACAGCAGCACCTACCTCTGCGAAACGAAGACGAACCAACAGACACAATCGAGACCTGACTGTACCCAGGAACTCATCGTTCATCAAAGCCTGGGAGAGATCTGCCAGTTCACTAAGATTTCACTCATTAAGGAGGCCGTGGAAAAATTAGACGACAAACACTACATCCTGTCACTGCCTCAACCAACAAAGTGCAGCTTTACTATCTACTGTCCCTTAGATTATCTGTGAAATGGCAACCGACCGAGTCGTGGTTCCGCCCTCTCGGGTGCCCTTGGATCGGAATGCTTACGCGTAACATAGTAACCGTCCAAGGAGAAGTTACCCTTCACCGGGGAAACCCGTGTCGAGTTACTAGCGATAGAGGTTCAGGCTAAACGACCTAAGAGCTATGCCACCTCTCAATTCGGTGACGCAGTCAAGGTCAATCTGTGTAGTTCGTCATTAAAAAAAATCAAATATAAAACTCAGCCTTATAAACAAATAGTCAATCTCCTTGTTGGCAGTCAGAACAGTTGACGTCGATTTATAATATATTGTTCTAATGACCCAAGTATACTATTACTAAAGCTGTTTCATAAAAGAAACATTTTCCAATAGCACTGCAATATTTTATGGCAGACATGAGTTCCTAGTAACATATGATACCAGAGTAAGTCGGAAGTCAACGTCACTGATACAATGTTTACACAAACAAACCGCAGCGTAGAGGAGAATGCACGTGCCATGGAGTTACGAACTTGCTATCGCCAATGGAGAATGCTTATCTTATATTTTTGTTGACATTACATTATTTTACGATTTTATTATACGGCGCGTTCGAAAACCTTATAGTTGCTAGTGCTGTAGTATTCTATTTAGAAGTTGATATGAATGTACTAGATACGAGAATTTGAGTTTTTTTTGTGTAATTATATATGACCTCTTTTTTTATTATAAAGAAAGCTAGCAATATTTCTTTTTTTTTCAGAAATATTACTAACAATCTTGTTAACCATTCCAACTAAGCTTAAGCTTGTGCTAGGACATGGTAAACGGCAATAGTCCAATGGTGGATTCGAACCCACGATCTTACGATTCGCAGGCCGTACCCTAAACCATTAGGCTATTGACGCTTCTTTGGGGAACTTGCTGACAACCGCTATTATTTACGCAGAATTTTTGTATTTTTTTAAATTAAATACTGTATCGTTACACGTCATCAGAAAAATATTAGTGTTAAGACGGAAATAGTAGTGTCTAGTTCGATTTGCGAAGTATTTTTGTATCGTTTTTAGGTATTTTAAATACGAAAATTTGTCGGCCGGGTTTATGACGATAGTCTCCCCTGTTGCATATAGGATTTAGCTGTTCCATTCCAACCAGCTGGGGTTAAAATCACGATTTTTAAATTTAAATACAGGAGTGAAAAATATATCTTTCTAACTTTGTCTTTCCCTCCGATTACAATGTGGGTATTTTCAAGAGTAGAGTGAATAGACATTTACTAAACTAGTGCACCTTACCATCCAGGACTGCATTTCCAATCAACATCAGGTGGGATCGTAGTCCAGTACTTAAAAAGTACTAAAACTAAAATATCTGCTATAAGAAGACGACGTATATTTATTCATGTAATAAACATACGTACTTCTGGATTCATAAATGCTTATCAATTTAATTTGTAATCCACGGTACATCTAAAAGCATTGCACATTTCACAGCTCAACGGTGCGTGCTTCTGTTTTTATAACTTATTTTTGTACGCACCCGTTTGGCTTGGGTCATATTTTTTTTTGTCGACCACCCGAAGTTCGTCGGGAGGCATTGTAGATGTTAGTTGCATGAGAGAATTTCTATGTGTTTATTTATAGTCACGGCCAATTTAATGTCCCCACCCTTTTGCATCCTTAACACGTTTCTTTTGTTTCTTTTGAGCACCTGGCCGGCGTGACTAATGGATTTTTTTGTTCAGGGACATTATTACAAATCTGTCTATATAAATAACAAACGTCTTGTTCTGAATTTGTGCGGCAGGTTGTTTATTTTTAATATAACGCTCTTACGCCATGTAAAGTTCTTGGCGTTGTCTTTGAAAAATTTGTCTTTTTCCGGATTATGCTATAATACTCTGTTTACAAAGGTCTGTACGAAACCGTGGGACATATTTATTTATTTTTTACTAGCTCGCCCATTATTCATTTATCTCCGTATTCATTCTCGTCTATTCTCTTCTCGGTTGAAGAGACCTACACCCATGTCATATCAGTAAATACAATATCATTCTTATAATTTATACAAAAACATATCGAGAACAAGTTAATGTCAGAAATAAAAGTCTTTTTTGTTAGTTACATATGACCTATTTTTTTGTTAACGGGGAGGAAATCATCAAAAAGATACCCCTCCTTCTGAGGGGAAGGCGGCGGTTATGTGGCGTTTTTACCCACTAAAACCTCTCCGGTGACTCTATCTCGGTGCAGGGTGAGGTGAGGGGCTCCGGGATCTCCAGAGGAACGCACCGGCCCTGTGCCCTCGCAAGGCGACACGGACCAGCCGATGTCGCCTTCTTCCCGGGTCCACCTTGGCGGACCACCAAGGACCCACTCTTGTCGCCCATTGAACCCGAGGCCCCTTTTAGTCGCCTTCTACGATAGGCAGGGGATACCGTTATCTTATTCTTGAGAGCCCAGAACTACAGGGCAGAGTTACATATAACCTATAAACTAATCTATCACTTCAAAATGTTCGCGTAAAGATGCGGTTATGCACAATTTAGTGCGGCGTAAACCGGATGCTGATATCACAAAATAACTTTCAATTTGCCGCACATTATTATCCGTTGGTCAACGCAGCGACCCGTCGGTTAAATAAGGTAAACATCTGTCCATGTTATGCACACGGAATTGAACCTTATCGGTTATCTAATACGTATCCTATAAATGACGTTCCGATTATATGACGTAACTGACGTGACAGATGGTTCACGTCTCTTTCAAGCTACTTCAATAAAGGAGGTGTTCAATTTGTATGTTTTTAACCGACTTCAAAAAAGGAGGAGGTTCTCAATTCGTCTGTATGTTTTTTTTATCTTTTTTGTTTATTTCTGTATGTATTTTTTTAACCTTTTTTGTTTTTTTTCTGTATGTTTTTTACCTTTTTGTTTATTTCTGTATGTTTTTACCTTTTTGTTTATTTCTGTATGTATTTTTTTAACCTTTTTTGTTTTTTTTCTGTATGTTTTTTAACCTTTTTAATCCTTTAATGCTCTTGACTGGATGAACCGATTTTAATGATTCTATCGGGGGTCTTAAACAGCATATCGCTATCTCTGTGCGGAGCGCGCAAGATGTGTGACAGAGAGGGTCACCTCTCGCTCACTCTCATTGTAAATAGCTGTTGATCAGTGTCCCTTCCTGATTGGTCAACAAACTTAGTTTTTAATTAGTACCAGTAAGGACGTAGCACATAAGATTGTATAAATGGTTGAGAAATTTGATAATAAAGGACATTACAAAACTGGACTCCGAGTGTTATTCTTCCCGCAAATACCAACAAGAGTGGACGCCTCCCACAATTCTTTAATTTGAGAGCTATTGCTTCTTCTGTGATCCCATTTTAATTTGGTCCTATTTTGACAATGGCATTCTTGAGAAAACCATATAAGTCTTATAGTTGCCTTAAGTATGTGCGCGACAAATGGACGAATAAGTCAATATTACGCCAAACGATTTTGATGATTCATTTTTTATTAGAAAGCATGTACTTCAAGGGCTGTTTGATGATTTTTTGACGAACTAACACAGTTGGCACAGAAGCTGGCCTTTACTGCTTCACCGGATTTGAGAGGTGGCACAGCTCTTAGATCGCTTAGCCTGAACCTCTATTAGATGGTAACTCGACACAAGGGTCCCCCCGGTGAGGGGTAACCTCGGCTTGGACGGTTACCATTATTATGCGTTAGCAGTCCGATCCGAGGGCGCCCGAGAGGGTCGAACCACTACTCGGTCGGTAGCTATTTTATTAACGAAATCTACTGGGACAATCTAAGCTAAACTAACTTATATGCCACTTCGGGAGCTGTTTGATGAGAATTTGGTTGGGTTATGATTAATTCTTTTTTGTAATATTCCTGCGATAATTGGAAAATACACAGAGATGTCCGCGCGTAATAGCACGCGTAAAACCGACTTCAAATCCTCTCTCTGTATTGGTCCCTTATGTTTGGGAATCGTGGCCACCATCAGGGTTGCATCTGGAGCGGATGAACTGCCTCCACCGGCTTTTGTCCAGCGCGACTCTTACGACAGAGTACAATTTGGAGGATGACAAGACTTTTATCTGATCGAACCACCTTTTTGGTGAACGGCCGCGAGATCTTTTACCTGCGTTGTCTCCGAAATACGTCAAGAATCGTTGTCAACATTTGCTTCAAAACGATAAACGTTTGGTTCGATTTGAAGTCCGTTTTAGTTTTTATTCTTGTTCTATTGTCTTTTATAAACCGATTGTGAAATTGTTTCTTTGTTTTAGGAAGGGTTTAATCTCATATTAATTTTGTTAGTATAGGTCCTCGGGTTCAAATATTTTTTTTAATGACGAACTACACAGATTGGCCAGAGAAGCCTTGACTGCTTCACCGGATTGAGAGGTGGCATAGCTCTTAGGTCGTTTAGCCTGAACCTCTATCGCTAGTAATTCGACACAAGGGTCACTAGGGTTACTATGTTACGCGTAAGCATTCCGATCCGTGGGCGTCCGAGAGGGCCGAACCACGACTCGGCCGGTTGCTATTTCACTGATAAGATATACAATGGAAATTCTAAAAAGAGTATGCTAGAATGAATGGCAACAAACGAGGCTACTTATTGCATGGGGTCCCGCAAAAAATCCAACTCTATAACTCAGACGACGTAAATGTAATCAATGTAAAACAGCTTCTTAAAGCAACCGCTAGATGGCGCTATAACGGGATGACAAACAATCCGGGTTTATAAGAAAAAAAACTTGAGCCATTCTATTTTTTGCGTTTCCGAAGAGAAACGATACTTTTAGTGACAAATGAACGGAATGACCGTTAAATCATTCTCCTAACGACACTCGTCCCTATTACGCTGTCGAAATACGTAACGAAGCCATTTATTATTTGTTCAGAAAAGTTTAATTGATTTAAGTATGTCCGTGGAAACGGATTTTATTTGTTTTCAAACGTGTTTCGTTTGAAAAATGGTTTTACAAAGTTGAAACATATAATTGAAGATGAATTTGTGTGATCTCTTCCCGCAAAGTTTATTTATATACGCCAGGTTTTTAACTTGAAATGATTTAGAAATAGTTTTAAAGAACTAAGCTGTCATGTGTATTTAACCTTTATTTTATTTAATGGGATAGACCGTTTTCAACCGACTTCAAAAATGTAGGAGGTTCTCAATTCCTCTGTGTGTTTTTTTATGTTTGTAACTCATGAACTTTATAAGCAAGTACTTGACTACGATCCCACCTGATGTTATGTGGAATTGTAGTCCTGGATGGTAAGGCGAACTAGCTTAGTAAATGCCTATTCACTCTACTCTTGAGAATACCCACATTATAATCGGAAGGAAAGACAGACGCGGGAGAACTTTTTATTTTTTTAAAAGAAAGCTAGCGATATTTTTTTCTTTTTTTAGAAATATTACTAACAATCTTGTTAACCATTCCAACTAAGCTTAAGCTTGTGCTAGGACATGGTTCACGGCAATAGTCGAATGGTGGATTCGAACCCACGACCTTACGATTCGCATGGTATGTGTACATCTCGCCTGTTGCGAATGTTGAGCCACTTCAGCTGAGCCCGGTAGTGTGACATGGTCATATTTACGTATTCCGAAAATAAACCTTATACATAGATTAAGTAATCGCTCAAGTTTATCGAAAAGTGTTTCATTGATACCTGTATAGCAAACATCAGCATAGATGATTTGGGTGATTCTTTTATTTAATAGATAGTGCTTTCAGTGTGGTATGATTACAATTCTGACGATAGAATCAAGCGTCAATAGCCTAATGGTTTTAGGTACGGCCTGCGAATCGTAAGGTCGTGGGTGCGAAGCCACCATTCGACTATTGCCGTGAACCATGTCCTAGCACAAGCTTAAGCTTGGTTGGAATGGTTAACAAGATTGTTAGCAATATTCCAGGAAATAAAAAAGAAATATTGCTAGCTTTCTTTTTAAAAAATGACAAAACCATGTCAGATAAAATTGCATTAAGTATGGACGCGATAAATAAGCGAACAACCCAATATCTCAACAACTGATTTCGATAATTTAATTTATGTACTTAAAGTACATCCTTTCCAATAAATAAATTACTAAGGTTTGATGAGAGTTTGTTTAGGTTTAAATTAAATATATTTCGTAATTTACTATTGTATTTGAAACCGGTTTTTGTATTCAATCGTAAATATATTTGTTATTCTATTACTTTATTCGTGCAATCATCTGTAGATATAAGTTGGTTTATAAAAATAACTAATACATGGAAACGGTTATGGTCTCTTAGGGAAATAATGAAGGATGAGACATGCCAATAAAAGGAAAAAGGAAAGTATATGAAAAATGCATTATGCCATGGTTATTATACGGGTGCCAGACATAGGCGTTAACAGAACGACAAGAGAGCAAAAAGTCTGCCAAAATGCAATAGAGAGAAGTATTTTAGGTATATAAAGAAGAGATAGAGTGAAGATACAAGAAATTAAAATGCACACAGCCTACAGACAGCTTAAATGGCGATGGATAGGACACATGCTAAGAGAAAGTAAAGAGAAATGGACAAGGTTAATAACTGAATGGTATCCAAGCGATAGCAAAAGACGTAGACGTAGACAAATTAAAAGATGGGTAGACGAATTTAAAAGAATAGCTGGTCCGCTGTGGAGCCGGGTAGCAAAAGGCAGACATTCGTGGAGATCTTTAGAGGAGGCCTTTGTCGACAGACAAGCCGTCCACAACCAGTATTAAAAACTTAGAATTAGCAAATTCTAGATTAGTAAGGGCAAACCGTTTTTACTTTATTGTTATAAAGAAACTTGAAGGTGATAAAGGCTATTTTATTTTAATTATATTTGTTCATAACGTATTATTAACATATCGACGCTGTAAAACAAAATCGTAGTAATCCACAAAATTGAAATTGTTCATCAGAGCCGATAAACATTTCAACTTTTTAAAAAAATATATAACTTTCGTGTTTGTGGACGTAGAGCTGTCGTTTTTGGACACAATATTTATTATTTTTTGCTGAATAAGTATTGGACCAATTATTAACGTAGAGTTTTCCTAAAAGAAAATCGTTTTACGGTACAAAAATAAATCGAAATCTTTCGTGAAAATCCTATTATCTTTTTTTTTATGCGTGTAAACTAGCGCTTGACCATGATCCCACCTGGTGTTAAGTGGTGATATAGTCGAAAGATAGTACGCGCTAGTTTAGTAAGTGCCTATTCACTCTACTCTTGAAGGCTCCCACGTCGTACTTGGACGGAAAGACTGACGCCGGCAACTTATTCCACTCCTTTGCTGTACGCACGATGAACGATGACTCAAATCTCTTCGTTCGGACGCGCGGAACATCGACTATAAAAGGGTGGAGACCCGCCGAGTGTCTAAACGTCCGAAGGTAGATTGGGGATGGGGGTATTAACTCGTGTAATTCCTGTGCACACTCTCCAAAATGTAATCTGTAAAACACCGAAAGGCTGGCCACCTTGCCATTACATACAGAATTAGTGTCTTTTTTGTAAATTGTGAAATTTGTCTATCTCAAAAATATCATTGATAAAAGCACTTTACGTATGCTGTACCACGCTCTAGTTGACTCAGTGATTAACTACGGTCTGTCTGCATACGGGCGCACCTTCAAAACCTACTTGGATAGGATACAATATCTACAACTAAGATTTGTTAAATTATTAGTCCATAAAAATGTTAAAAAGAAATGTAAACAGAAAGGTTTTTACAATTTATTATTTAAATACACTGGTATTCTGCCAGTTAAACAAAAAATTAAATATTTAGTGGCGACCGAAAACAACACAAATGATTTAAATGATTTTCTGGTTAAAAAATATGTTTATGGAAATTTAAGAAAAACAGCACGTAATATTTACGAAGAACCAAGCGCGATAAATTACTTTGAGGAACGGACGCGTAGGTACTTAGTACCGCGAATATACAATTCATATAAACTAGCAGAAGACTATCTGCAGAAAAATAAGAAACAATTTAAAACGCAGCTACTAAGTACCTACGCTGCCGAATATTGTAAATAAATTAGTGTATAGATTTATGGGTGCAGTTTTCGCCAATAAACTGCTCTGGCAGTTTGGCGAAATAATTTATCTAAATGTTTTTGAATATATATATGAATAATAAATTAAAAAAAAAAATATTACAAGTCATATATCATTCGACGCGTCTTTTTTTTCTGATTCCAACGACGTAAAAAGGTGAAAATGGCCATATGTGTCACTACGTTTTTGGTTTCCAGCGTCGATAAATACTTATTCGAAACGGTGATAAGTATGTACCTAGAAACGATAACGCACTCAGTTTAATTGACATTTAACAGTACACTGAACACTTCGCACAGTCCTCGAGTACATAGCTGCGATGGCTATTAGCGAAATGAGAATGGTCCGACAGTTTCCGTAAATAATGAATCGAACCGGATAAAAACTTACACAAACTGGCAAACAACCAAATAAATTGTACAAAAGTATCCTTAGCCTTTACTTTGATTACAATCGCGGAATGATCCTCGTTTATGGAATAAGGATTACAAAGAAGGTAGTAATTGAAGATGACAGTAGCTTAAGGTATAGTATATTTAATAGTTTACGGTACGGTCTGCGAAACGTGAGGTCGTAGGATCGAATACACAATTCGACTATTGACGTGAACCATCTCCTAGCACACGCAGCTTAGTTGGAATATAGTTAAAGTTACAGCCTTTATACATAATACATATGTCCCACTGTTGAGCGCAGGCCTTCTTTGTGAAGAGAGTATAAGGACATAGTCCGCCACGCACCCCTAGTTAATGACAGACTTCACATGTCTTAGAATTTTTTTCTAAGACACGTGGTTTCCTCACCATGTTTTCTTTTACCGCTGAGCGCGTGGTAAATCAGCCCATAAAATTGCACCGGGGATTGAACTTGGGCTAGCGTACTATGCAACTTGAGGCGACCGCCCGGACACAGAGCTAGTTAGTTTCCACTAGCACTACTAGTTGGAATGGTTAACATGAATGTTGGGATATTTAAAAAAAATTGCTATCACACTTTTAACAATGTCCCACTGTTGGGTACAGATCTCTATAAAGAGAGTATTAGAGTTACTAAGTTGGTCTCAATCTTGTAGAAGCCTGGTAACGTAAGAGAGGAGACGCACACGTCACCTACCGCCTTGACACAGGCACTGGGCACGTTTGCTTCGGTGAGTACCTGTGTCACACGGGACGTGTTCTCCTAAGAGCACAGTGTAGAGGGGCTCCGGTGCGTTCCTCTGGAGATCCCGGAGCCCCTCACCATTCACCGAAGAATGTCGCCGGGGAGGTTTTAGTCGGTAAAGACCCCACATAAACCCTTACCCCTAACCCTTCTGGGAGGAAGGCGGGGTATCTTGCTGAAGATTTCATCCCGTGAACAAATTATTTTGTACATTAATTTTTATTTTACGTGATCCATTTGCACCTGAATACTTGAAATATAAATTTCAGTGTCAGGGTGAATCACACGACCGTTGTCTTCGTTCCACTGATAGTCATTAATAAATAAATAATAAATAAAATTTATTTGGACAAAAGAAAAAGAAATAACACAATACAGAACGTACGTAAACTGCTACAGTAGTTGGCAACTGTGTCGCAGCAGCTTACGCCACCTCGAGACACAAACAATACAAATACAAATTAAACTTACGAGTATAATTATGTACATAATATTAGAGGAAAAAGATATAGATACAATATTGTGCATATGTGTGTGTGCGCGTGTGTGTGTATATGTGTGTGTGTGAGTATGTGTGTGCATCACAAGCATCCAGACAGAATTGCTTCAGTGTCATTATAAGTTAAATTTTGCAAGTAGTTGGTGATTTTGGTTTTACATTCCCGGTGCGAGAGAGGATACAAATTCAATATTTTATTAATTTTGTTATATACAGTAGAAGCTAGGTAAACAAGTCGCCTAGCAAGTGCAGACGGACAGATTGCTACCTCACAAATCCGTCCAGCTCGCCGAGTGTTAGAAGTCAGGTTCACAAAAGGTAATTGAATGTGTTTACGGAAAATCATTTGACGAATGAACTATTGTCTGACAGTTAGGACCTTAGGCTTTGATAAATTACTTTGAGGACTGCTCTTTGAGCTCTCTCCAAGTAAATGAAACTGGTTTTGCTGGAGCCACCCCAGGCAGTTACACAGTAGGACAATACTGATTGCGCCAGAGAGAAATAGACCATATTCAGAGTTTGTTGATCAGTTACAGCCCTTAAGGTTCTGAAAATATAAATTAATTTTCTTATTCTGGCAGTGGATGACTCAATCTGGTCTTTCCAAGTCATTAAGCTATCTATGAGAATTCCCAGATATTTAACACTTTTAGTGTGGGTTAATCTTGGACACGAGCACGAGATATCGCCGGAACCACAGTGATGTGCATGGACAGAAAAAGATTGGGGAGGTAGGGCCGACGCACTGGTGGCAAAGGTCGTGTATACAGTTTTGTTTATATTCAGAGTCAGTAAATTACTGTTTAACCACCCCATTACCGCTCTCATAGCAGCTTCGGCGTGAGTACGTGCCTCTGTCCAAGATGGAGCTTGTATAAGAAGGGCAGTATCATCAGCATAAGCAAAATTTTGCACTTAAATAAGTCTAAGTTGCATAAGTCATTGACATAAATTAGAAAAGCATAGGTCCGAGGACACTGCCTTGAGGAACGCCAAAGTTAAAGGTATCTCACGGCTGAAGTGGGACCCAATTTGGACACGCTGTAAACGATCACTCAGGAAGCTCTCAAAAATGTTAAGAACAAGTCCTCGCACACCAACGTGTTCCAGCTTTCTCAAAAGCATCGGAATAGAGACAGTATCAAACGCTTTAGACAGGTCTAAGAAGATACCAACTGTTTTAAGCTTCGAGTTAAAGTTCGTTATAATCGTGTTGGTGAGCTCCAAGACCGCATCCTCTGTAGACTTCCCACTACGAAAGCCGTATTGATTGTGAGAGAGTAGATTGAAGGAATTAAGATATTTTATAAGTCTATTGTTTAAAATCTTTTCAAAATTTTGGAGAGTTGAAAGTACAGATATTGGCCTGTAATTACTGACGCTATCTTTATCTCCACCTTTGAAAATCGGGTACACAACCGCTTTTTTTAAGGCAGAGGGAAAGGTCCCCGTGGAAAAGCACAAGTTAAAAATGTGCGTTATCACGGGTACTAAGCAATGACGTCCAGCTTTTAGTAGCGAAGGTGAAATTTTATCCCAACCAACAGCACATTTTTTAAGTCCCAGAATTATACAGTCAACTTCATAATTGTCCGTTTCGATTAGACCCATTGAATTAACACATGGCAGAATTGTTTGGGTGGGCGGAGCAACATTATTTGACTGGTCAGTAAACTTTGAAGCCAATTCTTTCCCAATGTTACCAAAATACTCGTTAACCAGGTTGACAGACTGTTCTGGATTTGTAGCTATTTGCAACAAATCTGTGGCAGAAGTTGTCTTATGAGTAAGATGTGTGACTTTTTTGATAAGTTTCCAAGTATCTTTAGGACTATTCCTAACTTTTTGAAACTCTGAGCGTTCATATGTTTGTTTAACCTTTTTTAGTAAATTCGCGCAGTAGTTTCTATAACGTTTGTATGTTAATAAAGCAGTGTTATTATCTGGGTTTCTTTTGGAAATTTTATGTAGACGATCACGATTACGAACACAGCGTAAGAGGCCAGGTGTCATCAAGGCTTGATTATTCGTTTTTTGCTAGTAATGACTACAGAACGCGAGTGGCACTCAATGACTTCCATTATTGTATTAACAAAAGCGTTAGCTGCCGCTTCGGCGTCAGTCATAAGCATAATGAAAGAGAAGTCAAGCTGTTGTAGGTTATTGACACAAGCAGCTTCGTCAATTATATTTTTAGTACGAGTAGTAATATTAACTTTAGTTTTTCGGTTGCAACAAAAAATTACAGGGGCATGGTCCGTAATAAACGAGTCGATAACAAGAGTAGAGGAAGTTCTGTTTGTTCTTAAAAGAACATGATCCAGACAACTGTTATTCCTCGTTGGAAAGACGTGAGCGGGTAACATGGCGTACGCAGCTGCAATATTCAAGTAGGAATTAGCATTTAGGTCATCACTACCAGGAACTATGTTAATATTAATATCACCAATAATAGTCACCGTTTTAAAATTACTTAGTGACTTTATAGTGTATTCCAAAGACTCTAAGAAGTTAGTTACATTTTATTGGAAGGAGAGCGATAAAGAGCTATAATTGCTAGTTCTTCAGAAAATTTTAAAATAAGGCAATTGGCGTCCTGAAAAGCTGGTTTAATCACAGTACATGCTAAGTTAGCCTTAACAAATGCTACTACTCCATCATTTTGATTTGTATGATCACTTTTAAATGAGGAATATCCAGACAAGCTTGGTAATTTATCACATTTGCTCAGCCAACATTCGCCCAGTACAAGAACATCAAAGACAATATTGATACGTTTAAGTAGCACCTGAAATTCATTAAAATTGCAACCAATGCTCCTGATGTTAAGGTGCAAAACTGTAAAGGAGTTCTCAAGATTACTTATATATTCTAAGCAACTTTCAGGCGAGCATATGAGTGACTTGGAATTCGATATTTCTTCAATATCGTTACTTATTTCCAGTGTACTATCCATACAAAAAGAGAGATTTAAAGGACATCATGTGTAACTTGATGGACGGGCAAAGTAAATATATAAAAATATTGTAAATAAACACAAGGTACAAGCAATGACGATGAAGATGGATGCATTGTATGTCATAAAAACGTTTTTTGTAGAAGTATTGTGTGGATGATGATGACGAGTGTATGTTACGGGTGTGAATCTGTACGCAGTAGATGTGTATTGTTGGGAATAATAGATTTAGTATAGTAGTTTGTAAAAAACAATAGAGTGGTAGCGGACAGTAAAAATTCAAAAGTAGTCATGTGATACTATCTGTAGCAAACAATCTTCTAAGGTCCGTCTCGCACGTGATGGCAATAGCTACAGAACCTTCTTTTTTTCGTAGGAATATCCTGCCATGAGACAGCCAGCAGTAATCGAAGGCATTAGACCTGGCGTATTCCTTGGCAGCATAAAGAAGTTTTTTCATTTTTGCGGATAAATTTTCAGAGATGAAGACCGGTTTTCGCGGCCCGCTTATGTGGAGGGTTTCAGTACTCAATTTACTTGTTTTATTACTCTTATTATAGTCCTTGTATTTCCGGATTATATGTTCCTTTGTAAGCACACTTGTAAAGTCCACAATGATAGTACTCTTACTAAGGTCTCGCTTATTGATGCGGAATACATCTCTAACATAGTGTGGGTCTAAAGTTGTGTTCAGAACATTAGCAATTGAAATGACCTGTTTAAGCAGGACCTGAAGTCATTTTCTCCATATTTCTTCCTGTCATACTAATTTTATGCATAAATCTTTTACCTTTAACGCAATAAGATTTTGGAATGCGCTGCCAACAGATGTATGTACAGCTGGAACTAAATCTACTTTCAAACATTTTCTATGGAAGCTTTACCTAAGCAAGGAATAGTTTGACAATTGCTGTCCCTATCCATCTGTAATTATACATATGTATCTATTTATTATTATATATAATTATATATTTAATTTATTTGTAAGTAGGTATGTATATTATATATGCATGAATTTATTATAGTTTTCTTTTATTTATTATTTTCTCACATAGCTTGCTCCCGTTACTTTGTCTCCACACAACCCCAAGGTAGACTGGCAGAGAATACCTACTGGCATTAAGTCCGCCTATTTGTACCTTTTTGTATTGTGTGCAAATAAATAAATAAATAATTAAACAAAAAAAGGTGTCTGTTAATTCTGGCCTTAAAGATGTCCAGAAAAAACTGGCCCCGGCAGAGAGTTCCACTCTTTTGTCGTAGTCTTAAAGTCATATTATGAAGCTGTTTAAGATCTACCGATCAGTTCGGAGTATCCATCGCATTGATGGATGCAGCTGGCCCGTGACCCGCGCCGCCCCGCAATCCGTCACCGGGGATCGGCGGGCCGACATAAAAATTCTCCCCCCGACGCGCCAGTTGATTAATGTTTGTAAAAAGCCCAATTAAGGGCGCCCCCGAACGTTTTATTTAAACTTTGCCCGTATGCCGGCCAACATATGTTGCATTACATACCGAGCCAATTGATTCCTGCTATGTAAGGGGATAACCGTCTTTGTTATCTGAAACGCAGAGATAGCCTAGTGGCTGAATGATCTCAGTCGGTTTGTATCGAATAAGTATTTTTAGTTTTTTAAGTACATGACAAATTTATATTTTCTATCTTGTAACTTGTGAGAGTCATGGTAGCTCAATGCCTGGGCGGTCGCCTTAAGCTGCATACGCTAGCAACTCGAGATAAATCCCCGGTGCCGGCACCAATAAATTTGTTGTTGCAATTTTATTTGTTGATTAACCACGCGCTCGGCGGTAATGGAATACATCATGAGGCAACCTACATGTCTTAAAACATTTCTAAGACATGTGAAGTCTGCCAATCTGCACTAGGGTCTCGTGGCGGACTATGCCCTTATACTGTCTTTACAGAGAAGGCCTGTGCTCAACAGTGGGACATATACAAAAGGCTATAACTAACTTGTCTGGATTTAATTGTACTTATAATATAAAATATTCGCCAAAACTAGCCTAAAAAATTAGCTCTTGTACGATATTTATAAGTACAGTAACAACAAATAGGCTAGCTTTATCACGTTTGGCCCGACGGCCTCTTTAAGTCGCCTTTAACGACAGGCAGAGGATATCATAGTTTTTGTAAGCCCAGGACTACAGAGCTGAATTGAGAACTACCTAGTCTGAAATTCCTGTAAACCTTTTTATTGTTAACGAGGGGAAATCTTCTACAAGAAAGGCGGTGTTATGTGGAGTTCTAACCCAACCCACCCTCGGTGGCCCTTCATCGGTGCATGGTGAAAGGCTCCGGGATCTCCAGTGGTTGATCCCTCCCCCAGCGCCCTCGTAGCAAGGCGATACGGGCCAGCCGATGTTGCCTTCTACCCGGGTCCACTTTAGCCGACGAAAAGGCCGTCGTCCCGTGAACCCGAGGCTCCTTTTAGTCGCTTTCTACAGCAGGCAGTGGATACCGTAGTCTTATCTTAGCCAAGAACTACAGGGATGAAATAAACCTACCTGCGTGTGTTCCATGTTGTAGTCCTAAATGTCTTAGCAAATAACAGAATCCATACAAATGGTAAATGCTCTCCCATAACACTAATTAGTTGCCTTTACAGAATAAGTTAAATAATATCAATTTTAATTGAATGGCATCAGTTCAAAGGAAATGGTAATTGAAATTCTACCACAAACATTATTTACTTATAAGAGGATTTAAATTTCATATCATTGGGTCTTTATGAGATTTATGATCAAGTTTTTATGAGAAACATAATTAATTTGAGAAATGTACATTTTATAAAAACCCGTGGTAGCTTAGTGTCGGGCTGTCGGCTCAAGTGTTGCCGGCGCCAATAAATTTGTTGTTGCAATTTTATGTGCTGATTCTGAGGAAACCCATATTTCTTAGAAAATTATTCTAAGACATGTGGAGTTTGGCTATCCGCACTAGGGCCGCGTGGTGGACTATGCCCTTACACTCACTTTACAGAGAGCTTTAGGGCATACCACTGCTGGTCTTTGCCCAACAGTGGGACCATATATAAAGGCTGTTACTTTAACTTAATTAAATATCTAATTATATGTTCACATTTATATGATTTTTTCATTGATTAACAGGTTGAAGCTGCAGTGAAAAAAATTATTTTTTAAGAATTTTCATTTTTACAAGTAAGCTCGTTTGGCACTTTTCCTATGCCAAAAGTATAACTTGTCACGCGTCCTCCCTCCCCCTTTTTATTATCGTAAAAGAAACTTTCTATAATTTGTAGCCAGTGTATTGTAGGACCTAATAGGCATGACGAAATGTGGATGTCGTTTACTAACTCTGTCTACTCCACTATGATGTGAGAGTCTCTATTGTGTTTAACATGGTTGTGTGTGCTATTTAAATTTTCCTTTTTTCCAGTGTTCGGTATGAGATGAATCCGATGTCTGCTGTGGTACTGTGTTCGAGGATAAGCTGCTAGTTCCTAGGAAGGATGACGTCACACCAAGGACACACACTCACTGTCTTTCTGACTGTTACGCTGCTTTGTAAAGGTAGGCATATTAAGTTTACTTAAATGTTATATATAGGAGTAGGAGGGTCGTCTACGAGGGTCGAGGAACCTCGCAGTTACCCGCCTCGGGATATGACACCATTACTCGGGTAATCAACGCAGGCAACTTCTCCCTGGGTACCATTTAAGACGATTCTATTAGTAATAACTATTTTTACGTCGAGGCTAATCCCTCAAACTTCAACCACGACGAATCTATCGATCCTCCGGACCTCTCGATTTCGACGAGGTGAAGGCCTAACTGTTTAAAAGCTCCCTAAAATAGGGAATTTCGAACCTAAGTAACGCCGCGTGGTGGACTAAGCCCACATATCACGTAATATAATATTAATTAATTTTTCAAAATTAAGCTGAACTTTATTGACTGTGCTGACCATCCTTTTCCAGACCTTCAATTATTTTTTTACGATTAATTCTTTACATAAAGTTTAAAAATAATTTTTAATGATGCCAAAGAAGTGCTTCTCAAACGCGTACATAAATGCACGCACCTATTTTTTTTTTATCGAAGTTAAAACCAGATGCAAGATTATACCCTAAGCTAGTGAGAACGAAGTAATATTCTTATTGAAGTCAGGAGAGATGTTCACATACGTTAAATAGGATGGTATAGGATGCTGCGGACGATGTGTATTACGGAGATTGGATTGGGATCGAGGCTCTGCTATTACGTCACGAAATGCAACAGTATAGATTGCGTCTACCATATTAGTAGACAGTAGTTCAATACATTATCACTTATATTATGTATAAGTCATAAAAGACTATCTTAGGCTATAAATGTATTTATTTATCTAAAGTTAAGTTAAAGTAACAGCCTCTATATAATCCCATTGCTGGGCACAGACCTTCTCCGTTAAGAGAGTGTAAGGGCATAGTCCGCCATGCGGCCCTAGTGCGGATTGGCAGACTGACATGTCCTAGAATTTTTTTTCTAGGACATAGATATAGCATCACAATACAAAACGCATCACAGACAGAATATAACACACATTTAAAAAATAATGAAAAATAGACAAAACACAGTTAGAGTTACACGGACAAATAATACAAAGCATATGACGCCAATATCGGACACCGTCTCAGCATATGCTGTCGCTAGGATCCGACAGCGCTGATGCTAGCGGCCCATGTGGGTAGTAATTTATTTATTTCATAAAATTTCACAGTTCATTGTTGAAAAGCAATTCAGAATCTTCAACAAAATCACGCCTTAAGGAAGGCGGGGTTATGTGGGGTTTTTACCTACTAAAAGTCCTAGAGAAACGCACCAGAGCCCCTCTGAGCATTGCTCTTCGGAGAGCACGTCCCTGGGGGTGAGGGATTCACGTCCCCCCCTGTGCCCTTGCAATGAAAGGCGACACGGGCCAGCCGATGTCGCCTTAACCCCGATCAACTGGGTAACCCCTTTTAGTCGCCTTCTACGACAGGCTGGAGATACCGTTGTCTTATTTTACGAGCCCAGAACTACAGGGCTGCACCCTTTACCCACTACGCTATCGCGGCCCCTTAGAATTTATACTTGAATAATTTTATTTGTTCTATTTCATTCGCAGAGAGATAAAATAGCTACGGACTTTATATTCGAATTATCCTCTCCGTCGCTGAGAGAAGGAATTAAAATCACATTAGGAAATCCAGTTGGCCGGGGAAGTTTTCCAGTCTGTGGCCCACAGCCGCGGTGTATCGGTATAAATGGGACAAAGTTAGTTTATTTATAAATTCGCTACTGTATATTCCTTCTTCCATTTTTATTATTAGACACCCCGTGAATATTGAACGGACGTAATAAAAGTTTTTGTCTCCATCTATCTTGAGCACAGGCGTAAGGTAGCTAGCCTTTCGGTTTTCTACAGATTGCATTTTGGAGAGTGTGCTCAGGAACTACACGATCTAATTCCCCCAGATTTCCACCATCGGACTTCTAGACGCACTGCGGGATTTCATCCTTTTGTTGTGAACATCCCTCAAACCCGAACGAAGCGATTTGCGTCGTCTTTCATTCTTCGTACAGCAAAGGACTGGAATAGTTTGCCCGCGTCCGTCTTTCCTTCCGATTACAATGTGGGTATTTTCAAGAGTAGAGTGAATAGGCATTTACTAAGCTAGTGCGCCTTACCATCCAGGACTACATTTCCACTTAACATCAGGAGGATCGTAGTCAAGCACTTGCTTAGAAATTATAAAAAAAAAAACCGACATCAAAATAGGAGGTTCTTAATTTGACTGTATATTTTTATGTTTGTTTTAACTTTCGACTGGGTGAATTGATATAGATTATTCTTTTCTTATTTGAATGCTGATGCTTCCGAGTTATCCAATTCAGTCCAATACTGACAATGGTAGCGTTAAGTAACGAAGGAATATTATAATGAGAACCTAACCAAACTCTCAGAAAACTACTATTGAAGTGCATCCTTTCCATTAAAATATGAATATCTGCCTACACAGATTTTTGTTTTTTTTTTTTAGAATTGCAAGTATTAGGTTGTCAAATATCTCCCTTCCGCCTTTTGTGTCATGCGGCACCCAAACATCAAGCTTTTTTTTGTATCCAGCCTTCTGCAGATGGTTTAAAATGGTTTGGTGACTAACTCCCATCTCCTGGGCGATGTCACGAGATGCCACATGCCGGTCTAACTTGATGTAGTCCATGATTTGATCGGTATTTGTCGTCACAGGTCTTCCGCCGGCTGGCTTATCCATGGTGTCGTTTTCACCGGCTCTGAATCGTCGAAACCATTCCTCCGTAGTTCGAAGTGATAGAGTACCATCCCCCAAAACACCATTTATCTCACGGAACGTTTCTCTAGCGGATTTGCCTTTAACGAAGGAAAACTTTAAAATAGCGCGAATTTCGGCGTTAGTGAACTCCATGTTTACACGTCTATAACTGTTGAACGCAATATCCAAACTAATTATGCATAGCGTCGTTTTGTAGGTTATGTCAAGACCTTTCAAATTATGTATAGTATTGCTAGATACGAGCTATGTAGCGCTTTGTACATAGCCGCGAAATTCAAAAGACAAAAAGGCGGAAGGGAGATATTTGACAACCTATTATTTTGTAGATGCTTTTTATATTGCCCCTGCTATCGGTATACAAGGGTCACATATAATAGCAAGCTTTTTGGGAAACAGGAATTGAGATTTGGTAGAGATTTATTTTATTATTATTGGTAAAGTATATTATTTTTTACGTTTTGTTAAACTTTTTAAGATTACTGTAAATTTCAATTATGTGTGTAGTGAATGTTCGGATTGTAGTTTCTTTTTGAGTAACTTCTGTTAAATTATAAGGGTCTATTGAAAAATTGTTGGAGTTGATTTTATGCTGTATTCTTGTTTTGTTGAATTTTGTACAGTCTTTTATTAGATGTTCTATAGTTTGAGGTGTGTATACATCGCAAGGGCATATGTTATCTGCTGTTATATGAAATCTTTTTAAATAGGAATAGGTTTTGTGAAATCCATGATTTGTTAAAATTTGGGTTACATAAAAGTCAGGGTATATTTTTTGTAAGGCAGATGTGAGTAATTCGAAGTTAGAGAACCAGGTTTTTAGTTGGTTGGAATTTGATAATAATTGGTAGATTCATTTTGGAGGTAGATTTTAAGTTTTTGTTTTAAGAAAGATATTGGGAATAATTTGTAATCTGGTTCTTCTGTTAAGTTGACTGCTGCTTTTGCTGCTGTGTCAGCCATTTGGTTTCCGTTTATGTGCCTACACAGATTGGCCAAAGAAGCTGGCTAAGACTTCTTCACCGGGTTGACAGGTGGCGTAGCTCTTATGTCGCAACCTCGGCTTGGACGGTTACTATGTTACTCGTAAGCATTCCGATTTAAGGGCCCAACCACGACTCTGTCGGTTGCTATTTCACGGATAATCTAAGGGACATTCAAAAGCCAAACTAACTTTAAGTGCTTCGGGAAGCGTTGGCGCTGGGAGAAAAGATTGCCGAAGAAATTCCATTTACGTAAGACAAAATTGAAAATTTGTCCTCATGTTAAATTTGGAACCTTTTATATCTCTTTGCGACTGTAAACGGTTCTATAGCGATTGTGTCATAACAGACTGTGGTCACGCTAACAGTTCGTTTATTTAAAGTGAACGAAACGAAATCGCGTTTTGTATACTGCATTGAAGTCGTTACGAAAATAATGTGAAGAAATGCAGTTTACTTATGAAATGCGCTTTTTATAGGAGAAAGGAAAAATGGAACCAGTTTAATTTACTAAAACACGTTTCTAAAATGAAAAGTTTGGATAGCCAATAACCATTTGAAGCATCAATAGCCTAGTGGTTAGGGGCATTGTCTGCGAATCCTTGAGGTTGTAAGTTAGAAACCACAATTCGATCCCATCTGATGGATTGCAGGGGCAGTATTGGAAATGCTGTCCTGTTAGGCGCACTAGCATAGTAAATACTTATTCGTTCTACTCTTTCTCTACTCTAACAAAATACTCTGATCAGGCAGGTCTCTACAGCTTCGCCGCGACGTGAACCATCTTCTAGCACAAGCTTAAATTTAGTTGCAATGGTTAACAAGAATTTTTGAAATATTGGTGGCCTTCTTTTTAAAAAAAAAGAAAAAAAATTGCCCTCTGGGGCCGGTAAGGAGTGCTCTTAATCGAGGAATGTACTAAGTTGAAATATGTGATCTCTGATTACCCCGCTGACTTAGGAGCGTTAGTGTTTATGTTATGTATTTTTAATATTTTTTTATGTAAACGCAATAGAACTGACTGAGATGTCAAAATTGATCTATTTGCGGTTCGTACCGTAGTAAATCATTGAAGTTTAGGAACTAAATAAACAAGCTCGTCACCAGGCAGGGTAGGTAAAAATCACCGATTTCCATAACCACTAACCACCAGAACAATAGATATTTGATTGATCTAGTGCCTTTTTATTTCATTTCAATTTACAAAAAATGTTTTATTAAATATTTTATTATACTAACTTAAGAAAAAATATTTACAATTTAATAGATAATACAAAATATTAAAAAAAAAATAACTGCGCCAAACCGTCATCGCTTGGAAGCGTGCCCAGAAGCGTGCTCAGTCTCTGTGCTAAGTATAAGCCAGTCCTCTGGTCACCAGATGTGTCGGCCAACTTCTTAGCTATCACATTAATAAGGTGATGTGCACTAGGACTCCACAGACCCAAAGTTTTTACCCCAAACGGCTTAAGTGCCTTAGTTTTATGGTCGCAATGGAAAATATCTACTAGCATGTGTTTCGTAGAGCTAGGGATATTGCAATACACTTCCCATTACTTATGCATAGAGTGCAGAAGCTAGCGAGTTATGACGTCATCAGTATTCAATACGACCCGCGCGTAGCTTAACCACGACCGGTTTTCGATCAGGATTGTCTACAAACAATGAATAACAACAACCTGGTATATTTTGTATTATAATTTTTTTGACGACTCCTTCTATAGCATTAGGGAGAAATTATGAGAGGAGAATGCTTACGATATACACCTTATCATTGACTCATCAAACTACCATTGAAGTACATCCTTTCCAATATAAAATAGTTACAGCCTTTATATATGTCCCACTGCTGGGCACAGACCTTCTCTGTATAGAGAGAGTATAAGGGCATAGTCCGCACGCACACCTAGAGCGGATTGCCATGTGAAGTCTACGTCACGTAGGTTTCCTCACGATGTTTTCCTTCACCGCTGAGGGTGTGGTGCCGGCACCGGTGGTCAAACTCGGGTTGTTAGCGTACTATGCAACTTGAACCAACCACCCGGACACTGAGCTAACACGGCTCCTATATATATTATGAAGCGTCAAAAGCCTAATGGTTTAGGGTACGGTCTTCGAATCGTAAGGTCGTGGGTTCGAGTCCACCATTGCAATACAAGCAGCACAAGCATAAGCTAAGTTGGAATGGTTAACAAGAATGTTATTAATATTTATGAAAAAAAAAAGGAAAAATTGCTAGCTTGCTATATATATATATATATATATATATATAAATTGAATCATCAAATTCGGTTGGCGTAATATTGAGTTATTCGTCCATTTGTCTCGCACATACTTGATGCAAATTTGGGACTCAAATGGTGTTCTCTTGGATGCTATTGTCAGAAATGAGACAACAATGGAAGCACTAGTTTTCAAATGAAAAAAGAATCTTCAAAATCAGTTGACCCAGTAGAAAGTTGTGGGGTAAAGAACATGAGAAATATTCAGGTTAAAAACGTTGATCTTGAGACCTTATTTTTATTACTAGCATACTCAACCCGCTTTCCGGGCTAGATTTTGATTTATTTTAATTAAACAATAAACTTACATCATTAAATATTTAACACAATATATTAAACCATTCATTTCTCTCCGTATTCATTCTCTTTTATTCCCTTCTCGGGCGGGTGAAGTTACCTACACCCATCTACATATCAGCATCAGTAAACGGATAAATATCGCGGCGCTATAACTTACCTTGAATACTTCTTTCTTCTTCTTCTTTATCGTATTCTTCATTTCTGAAGGTCGTGCTTATCCTAATCGCTTTCACCGAGACGTCGACGAGCTGCTTCCGCACTGCTCTGTCCTCGGCTTCTCTCATCGCGGTCGGAATGTCGAGTCCAACTATGTTTTTAATTTGGTCAGACCAGCGAGTAGGTGATCGGCCCCGTGATCTTTTGCCCTCGATTTTCCCTACAACAACCATTTTCTCTAAATTATCTGGTTGCCTTCGGGCAATGTGACCAAAGTAGTTGAATACTTCATTGTACTTCAATATGTTTCATAATGACATAAATATACACAACGCTTGTGTCAATACAAATTTGAGTTATAAAACAATAGAATATCATCATAGTAAATAAAAGCTATATTTAACAGTTCAAACAGGAGTGCTCCGATCGTCACCAAACAAACCAAACAGGATTACTCGCCAGATCAATCTGTAGATTCCCTGGAACTTTCTTGGAAATCGTTCCAGCCGTTTCGGAGCATATCTGAAACATACCCACACACTTTCTCTTTTATATATAGATGTATATATATATATAGATGATAATCGGTAATTTAAAATAACCGTAATTTAATCTTTAAAACAATTTTATACAGCCTCTATTGTCTGGACTTGTATTCATTTGTTTTGCTTATCTCTCAAATTAATCCAACCTCAGCGACAAACGATCATAATACAGTATATTAGCAGAGCGTGCATAATAGCGTCACATGAGACTGTCTCTAAGCTTTTATTGACTAAGCAATTTGACTCGTAAATACACTGTCACACACAAATACGTATGTAGACACACTTACCATGTTATATGTTGCAAGCGTCAATAGCCTAATGGTTTAGGGTATGGCCTGCGAATCGTAAGGTCGTGGGTTCGAATCCACCATTCGACTATTGCCGTGAACCATCTAGCACAAGCTTAAGCTTAATTGGAATGGTTAACAAGATTGTTACTAATATTTCTGAAAAAAAAAAAAAAGAAATATTGCTAGCTTTCTTAAAAAAAAATAACTTGCCACCACCCATAAGAGACAGTAAATCTGTAAATGCATTTAAAAATAAATTAAAAAATCCTATGTTAAAGTTACAATAAGATAATATCCCCGTGATATCGTTGGCTTGTTGTTTCCAATATTATTAATATTTCATTAGGTAATACTAACTTAATAATATATTTATTTATGAAAATTTGTTTGTTTATTATTTTATTGTATATAATATATATTAATCTCATAATTATTAATATACGCATTATATTTATTCTACTCTTATTGACTGTTGTCTGTATAAATTCTATGTAAACGTAGTATTATGCACGACTTTGGGTGGTCCTGGGCACCGCTGAAAATCAGCGCTGTCGCATCCTTTCGACGGCATATGCTGAGACGGTGTCCAATATTGGCATCATTTGTCCTATGTGTGGAATTTGGAATTCTGCCGAGATGTGCGGTAATGGAAATCGGTAGCTGGGATGATTCCGAACAATTCCTCAGAACACTCCCCATGGTAAATGCGATACAGGATGCAAAGAGAACCGACATCTCTTCGCAGACTCAGAGGGTCGAGTCGATCGGAAAGACCCTGATCGTCGACTATTCGAGCAGCTCTACGTTGTACACGGTCAAACGGAAGAAGTTGGTATTGGGGAGCCCCGGCCCAGAGATGCGAACAGTTTAATACTTCTACATAAAACATAAACCATTGCCAATACTGTAATCTGAATTGTTGTCAACTTGCATGGCCGAACAATCACTAAAAATAATTTTGATGGCAAAGCAAAATTTGCCGGGTCAACTAGTTACGTATATTATTATATTTAAGGGAATATAACGCGTTTCAATATGTATACAAAAATACATTTAAAAGTAACAAAAAGTCAGATCTCATGCCATAGTTAATTTTCTAACGGTAAAAAGAGGAAATTAAAAAAACATTAGTTAATCTAGATGCCGCCTCCTAAATTCCAACGAAGGAAAAATAATGATTCAGCCTTTATTTAGAATTGTTTATTGTCTTTTATTTGCAACCTTTTAAAGGACTTCGCAATGAATAATTGAATATTCTGCCGAATTACGAATTTAAATTTGAATCATTTTGAATGAAATATAGGGGGTAGTAATTAGACAATACTAAAAATATATTTTTTAGTATTATTTACATGGCAGTGGATTCCATCGCCTATAGCTAAGCGTCAATAGTCTATTGTCTTAGGATACGGTCTGCGTCGTGTGCGGTAATCGTTAGGTCGTAAGCTCTTTTTTTTGTTAACGGGGTGAAGGGAGAAATCTTTTTAACAAATTCTTCTTAACTTAGCTAGGTCCTATATTTATTGATTTATTTTACTTTAAGTATACCCACAAAATAACAAATACTCATGTATTTATTTATTCTTTATTTGCACACAATACAAAAAAAGGTACAAATAGGCGGACTTAAAGCAAGTAGGCATTCTCTGCCAGTCTACCTTGGTGTTGTGTAGAGACAAAGTAACGGATGCAAGCTATGTGAGAAAATAATAAATGCATGCATATATAATATTCATACCTACTTACAAATAAATTAAATATATAAACATAATAATTATATATAATAATAAATAGATACATAAGATTCACTAAGTACCTCGACTTGGCTCACGAGGTAACCGCCATGTGGGTTGGTCGTTTCTGCAAACGGTCTCATAGCGAAAAGTCTCGAACAACATCTTAAGAGACTTTCGCTAGATGGCTGGATCAAGGGTCAGATACAGAAGGCAGTACTCCTGGACACGGCACGCATCGACATGAGGTTTCTCTCTATGTCGCCCTAACCACCAGTTGCTTCGTTGCCGGTGGCACTACTAGGTTAGGTTTTATAATGTTTTTGTATTTTGTATGATATTTTGTGTATTTTACTTTTTATATAAGTATTATAAAAACTTAACCTAAGGATTCAAAATAAATAACAATAGATACATATATAAATAATTATACATGGATAGGGACAGCAATTGTCAAACTATTCCTTGCTTAGGTAAAGCTTCCATAGTAAATGTTTGAAAGTAGATTTAGTTCCAGCTGTACCAGTTGTACTGCTGTTCCAGATGTACTGTACATGTACTTTTTTTGTTGACGGCGGGGAAAATCTTCAATAGGATAATAAGGACGCCGGGATTATGTGGGATTTTTACTCAAACCCTCCCCCCCCCCCCGGTGGCCCTTCCTCGGTGCATAGTGAGGGGCTCCGAGATCTACCACTCAGCGTCAAAAGAAAACATAAATTATTATCTTCAATATACTTTTTATACATCAATATACTCCATTGTACTTCAATATGGTACATAAAGAGATAAATATACACAACGCATGTGTCAATACAAATTTGGGTTATAAAACAATAGGATGTCATCATAGTAAATAAAAACTGTATTTGACAATTCAAAAAGAGGAGCTCTCCGAACGTCACCAAACTTTACAGGATTACTCGTCAGGTCAATCTGAAGATTCCCTGAAAGTTTCATTGAAATCGGTGCAGCCGTTTCAGACCTATAGAAAACAAACCCACACACTTTCTCTTTTATAATATAATAATAATAATAAAAATGTGCCTCTGGTGCTCTCCAGTACTGGTATTATCCTAAACACCTCCATCATTACATTCAACAGATTGGCTTACATAGCAGTACGTATATCAGTATGCAAAAGCTGCCGTACTAAATACGTGTCGAATTGTCCGGAAGTTCTTGCAGGATGAATCCGCTAACTTAGACAAACCTCAAAATGAAACCCACTTGGCGTAGGCCCGTGGTTTACATTAAAACCGAAACTCTCTGGTTTCGAGAAGGAGAAAATCTCAAAAAATAATATAATATTAATAAATAATATTATATTATATTTAATATAAAAATATAAAATTAAATAATATAATAATATAATAATATAGAGATTCCGTATCTGTTCAAGTGAATACATGACAAATGTCGTCTCCACAAAATCAATAACTCTTATATGGGGCAATGTATACGTTTTTCAACAAACTTCCAAATAATATTAAGGATCTGTCTTTGAACAAGTTTAAAACGATCGTTAAAGCCAATCTCTGTTGTAAGGCTTATTACAAAATTTCTGATTATGTAAACGATAACAAAGCTTGGGATCAAGTTGCTCTAACACAACATGATTAATTAATCATTATTGTAAAAGTAAACGAATATTGTAAAAAAATTTAAAGACGTTAAAAAAGCTCTACTAAGTTTTTTTGTGCAATTTTTCTTAGTGGATTGCCGTCCGAAATTGCACGGTAGGACAAAATATCGGACGATTCAAAGTAGATTTTCTATCTCTATTGAATAAAGATATTTTGACTTTGGCTTTGACTTTGAATACAAATTGTAAACTAAAAGCGTGGTCCATTGTTTCACTGCAGCACTGTTTGTGACTACACTGTAGCACAGATATTGTAACGCGAGCGAACGAGCGGTTTGCGTGATAAGAGAGTATTATGACACGAGCAACGACTACACTATTATCCCTTTTAGGCGATAAACGACCAGGCGTGCCCGACTACAAACTCCTCATGACAAACCTCCTTGCATTTTAATAAGTATTTTTTGTTATAAAAGAGACAATAGGGCAAAAGTCCGCTGTAATAATGCCGTCATAACGAACATTCATTCAGTGTTTTCACTTAGGGCTAGATTTTGCTTTATTTAAACAATAAACTTGCATCATTAAATATTTAATTTAACTCTCACAACATATTAAATTATTTATTTCTCTCCGTATTCATTCTCTTCTCGAGCGGGTGAAGATTACCATTACCTACACCCATGTACATATCAGCAGCATCAGTAAACGGATACATTTGCGCTATAACATACCTTGAATATTTCAAAATTCTTAATTATTATCTTTAGTATACTTCAGTATACTTTATTATACTTCAATATACTCCATTGTACTTCAATATGGTTCATAATGACATAAATATACACAACGCATGTGTCAATACAAATTTGGGTTATAAAACAATAGAATCTTATCATAGTAAATAAAAGCTATATTTAACAGTTCAAACAGGAGTGCTCCAATCGTCACCAAACTGTACAGGATTACTCGCCAGGTCAATCTGAAGATTCCCTGAAAGTTTCATTGAAATCGGTCCAGCCGTTTAGGAGCCTATAGAAAACAAACCCACACACTTTCTCTTTTATATATATAGATGTGTTACTCTGATGTGTAAACTATATTATTGTAAAATTTCATCAAAATGCATTCAGTAGTTTTTACGTTAAAGACACTTCACATACACATACACGTTTATTATTTTAAAAGAAAGGATGAGAAGTGTTCTTATGTTACTATTTGACAAACAGTGCGGTTTACTGAAATTCAACTCAATTAGCGTTGAAATTACCGAGTCGGCATGATCATGGATCAAATATAGAAATTATAGACGACCCGGTTCTCATAAATAGGGTGGTTTGATAATAATTACTACCTTATGTTAATTAGAAAGGGGGTTCATCAATATTTACCGCTGATTATCATTACTACATATTGAAATTCTATTAATTTTCCCATATTTATTTTATATTTTATATCCATTATTTTTTCTTTATATTTAGTTAACTTCATTACTTAATAATATTTTTCCTTCCAAGTACGACGTGGGAGCCTTCAAGAGTAGAGTGAATAGGCATTTACTAAACTAGCGCGTACCATCTTTCGACTTAACACCTGGCGGGATCATGGTCAAGCGCTAGTTTACACGCATAAAAAAATATTTATGAAATTTTTTCATCTATTATTTTATTGTATAAAATATATTTTAATCTCATAACTGTTTTATTCGTGTATCATATTTATTATACTCTTATAGTCTGTATAAATTCCATTTAAAAGTAGTATTGCGCGCGCACGTCTTTAGGTAGTCCCGGCCACCGCTGTAAATCAGCGCTGTCGCATCCTTGTGACAACATATGCTGAGACGGTGTCCGATATTGGCATCACATGTTACGTGTAACTTTAACTGTACTTTATTTATTTCTCATTATTTTTTAATGTGTGTTAGATTTTATCTGTAATGTGTTTTTGTATTATGATGCCAATAAATAATGTCTATGTCTATTTTAATAAAAATTAGATTTTTTTGTTATTTAAAACATTTGATTTGTATTCTAAAATATATTGAAATCATTTTTTCTTAAATAAGAAGAAAAAATTCATTTAATTTCCACAATTAATTAATGAAAAAAAAATGAATATTGTGTTATAATTTGTAGGTCTCCTGGAATAGTCCAAAAACTAATACACTCGCGTTTATTGAGACAGCGTAACTTGGTACAAAAAATTATTTATAATGAATACCGTCACAACGTCCTCACAATCTTTATATAAAATTAATTAGAAGTCAGATTAGGAACTAATAAAGTTACAATTATTGTTTACAATGCCAAGTTCATGTGACGATCAACTAAATTATTAATTATGAATTAAAGATACAATAAGGTTCAGGTAAATCACTAAGATATCATTGGAAGTAGTTATTATGCATAACAATCGCTGGGTGTCATGTGTTGCCAGTTAACAATTGTTTATTATTTTTGGTGAAATAAATTTCTTTAAACCGAACCATTAATTGATTTGACGTGGAAATAGCCCGTGACAAATTTTATTCTCGTTCATCGTTGAAAATTTACTAACAACGAATTTAAGATGGAGAATATAAACACATTATAATGGTATTAAAATTTTCACGCCACATTAAACATGGCTTCCGAAAGGCGAAGTGAAATTGTTCATAACTCGTGGAGACAATTCGCCGAAATGAAAATTTGAATACAGACAGAAAAAATATTATTCCTAAGGAGAAAATTTTATTACATTCGCAGCGCATTTGGAACGGAAAAATCGAATCATTGACTAACATAGTCAATTCGGTCGCATTAAACACAGAGTCGTGGAAAAGTTTTGAGACAAAAGAAATTTCTTCTTAAAAATGCTTTAGATTTACGATTAATGTATATAAAACATAAATAATATATATACTTTTGTTTTGTTAACGGGGAGGAAATCTTCAAAAAGATACCCCGCCGTCTGGGAGAAAGGCGGCGGTTATGTGGGGTTTTTACCCACTAAAACCCTTGGTGGATCTCGCAGGCTCAGTGGAATGCACCGGAACCCCTCTGCACTGTGCTCAAGAGCTCTTCCCGAGGGGGAGGTTACTCCCTCCCCCCTGTGCCCTCGCAGTGCAAGGCGACACGGGCCAGCCAGACGACAAAGACCGCACTTGTTGCCCAATGAAAATAATATATAATATCCTAGTTATTTTTTTAATAAGAAAGCTAGCATTTCCTTTTTTCAGAAATATTACCAACAATCTTGTTAACCATTCCAACTAAGCTTAAGCTTGTGCTGGGACATGGTTTTATGCGTGTAAACTAGTGCTTGACCATGATCCCACCTGGTGTTAAGTGGTGATATAGTCGAAAGATAGTACGCGCTAGTTTAGTAAGTGCCTATTCACTCTACTCTTGAATGCTCCCACGTCGTAATTGGACGGAAAGACTGACGCCGGCAATAGTCGAAGGTGGATTCGAACCCACGACCTTACGAATCGCAGGCAGTACCTTAAACCATTAGGCTATTGACGCTTCAAATTTATAGAGTATAAGTGAAAACTTCCTGGCTCGAAAGCTTGGCCAAAAAGGCTGTGTAGTTCATCAGTGAAAAAAAGAGAATTAAGTCATTGATGTACGAGACATTTGGTCAGGGGTCGCAATGCAACTAAGTTGAGAAACAAGAAAAATACTTTAAAATCTGTTGATAAAAGACGGCGGCATGAGAGCACCAGACATTAAAGAAAGATACAGACTTATCGAGAACTTTCTCCCTTTTTGAAATAGGTTAAAAAGACGACATTATCGATAAGTGAAAGAGGATTTAAAAATTCATTGACCAAGAGCAGTAGAATAAAGTGGCCTTTGCAATACGTGCCGATGGCTTTGATTTCTATTCCAGTATATTCCTTTTTGTCTCTCCATTTCCACGGCCTATTTAATAGATAGTCCATTAGAGATTATCCCTGGATAAGGATGGGTGGACGTAGTGATGTGCCACCGTCGATACGTCGACATCGGCTACGAACTTTTTCATTTGGAGTATTGATACAATATATTTATTCATTGTATTATATACTAGCGTTCGCAGATTTTGCTTTATTTTACTTAAACAATAAACTTACATTATTAAATATTTAATTTAACTCTCACAATATATTAAATTATTCATTTCTCTCCGTATTCAATCTCTTCTCGAACCTACACCACTACATATTAGTAAATACAATATCATTCTTATCATTTATACAAAAACATATCGCGCTCAAGTTAATTTCAGAAATAAAAGTACGACGTATGGCTTGTTTGACAATTCAAAAACAGGAATGCTCCGATCTTAACAAAACTTTACAGGATTACTCGCCAGGTCAATTTGAAGATTCCCTGAAAGTTTCATTGAAAGCGGTGCAGTCAAAATGTATCAGCGCTGTCGCATCCTTGCGACGGCATATGCTGAGACGGTGTCCAATAATGCCATAATATCATATGTCCTATTTGTCCGTTTTTATTTTTAACTGTATTTTTTTTTTGTCTTTTTTAAAGTTTCATATTTTGTTTGTAATGTATGATTGATTGTAACGAATGATGCCAATACAGAATATGTCTATCTCTATGTCTTATCTAGTTTTTTGTTAACGAGGAGGAAATCTTCAAAAAGATACCCCGCCTTCTGGGGAAGGGTAGAAACCCACATAACCATGTGGGTTTTTACCCACTAAAACCTCCCAGTGGCCCTTCCTCGGTACATAGTGAGGAGCTCCGGGATCTCCAGTGGAACGCACCGGAGCCCCTCTGCACTGTGCTCAAGGAGAGCACTTCCCGGGTGGGGGAGGTTTCTCCTTCCCCCCCTCTATGTCTATACAATATTAACTCGTCTATCAACCCAAATCAAAAAAATCCCTTCTACCCCCTATCTGTTGCTCTTTATTGATATCTACAAATAATCGTCGGTTAAGGGTTCATCTTATCTATCTCCTTTTTGATACGTCACCAATCTGATTGATATATCTTGTTCTAGGGCGCCCTAGAATCGAATACTTTTAATTTAATAATAAACATAAATAAATGGTTAATTATTATTTATTTATTTAATCTTTATTTTACAAAATAATAAATATTTAAACAGTTAAAAGAAACAACCGACTTCAAATAGAATCTAATGTTATACGATATTACGCGCAGACTGCCTCTTTTGTATTTCAGATTAATCGTAGGAATATTACGAATACGAACTTAATCAGAACCTAATGAAATCTTTATGAAACTTCTCTTAAAGTTATCAACATCCATTCCAATAAAATATGAATCATCGAAATCGGTTGGCGTGATATTGAGTGATTCGTCCATTTGTGGCGCACATACTTGATGCAAATTTAAGACATATGGTTTTCTCATCGATCCAATGGGATCACATGGGAAGCTTAAATATAAAACAGAATCACCGAAATCTGTTATATACAGAAAAAATCCTTTTGGAGTCCCCTCTTCCCTTCTTATCACCTCCTTTGAAGGTTTGTGTAGAGATAAAGAAAAGAACAAATAAAAAAAATAAAGGTTTGCATAATCATTCCAACTACCGACTTTCATAACCACACGTCTCGATATAATTCCAAATTCCATCGACACCATATTGATGGTTAGCGTTCTACGTCGTCAACCTGTGGACTTAACTGTCACCAACAGTGTTTCCGAACCTATAGGATTTGGGGACTTTCAGGAAACGAGCCTACCTGTCTCAAAGGCCGGCAACGCACCTGCAGCTCCTCCGGTGTTACGGAAAGCGATTATTTAAGATCAACTGTGTCTTATGCTCGATTAATCTTGCTTTAAAGATTCATAATTCAGTTCACTACAGTCTACGAGGTATGCTGCTAAATGTATCTATACGTTTACATGTTATTGTTCTACCTAGATGATTTTATTGCGATGTATTTCTTTCTTATTACAGCACATTTAACAAAAATCCCATTTATAGCGTAAATGTGGTGGAAAAATGACACGCGAACAGGTTTGTTATCGACTTCATAACTTAGAATTACATTTGTAATGTTTTTTTTGATTTAGTTGGATAATATTAAGACAGAGGTTATGTAATCTCTTTGACCGCGCCGCTCCCAAGCGGTCGTTGGCCGAGCATCAGCTGTTTTTAACTTTGTGTTCCATTGCTGGTTTTTTACAAAAGATATGAAATTATCTATGATAAAAATTAAAACATAAAAATGTCTTTGTTAGATCTGTTAAAAATTAATTAAAATAAAGTTGCTCTCATTAAATAATAGAATGAATGCGAGAGCGAACATTAAAATGGAATGTTCTCGAACTTCTTCACAGTTCGCGAATGGACTTACGACTCTGTTGGGAGCAGATGCCGTATGAAAAACATACTTTACGGGCTAAGTTTGTAAATAATGTTATAGTCGTTATGGGCTGGCTTTATTGAGAGTTATTTGATCATAAATTTAAGCAAACACATTTACATAAAGCTGTGGAACAAAACGTTTAATGCGAGGAGAACGAAAAAAGCTCACTATTACCTCTCCGTATGTATAATAATATATTATACATTATCATACATTATTTTAATAAATTCATCAAAAGATAGCCATCAAACATAAACTTATTCACCCGAAAACAGTTCCATATTATCAATATAACCCAAAGCCAGTACTGGAGAACCAGAGCCACAAGGTATACTTTGACAGAGCAATTTTAACAGACAAAACAGTACATAACAACCGACCCGATATAACTGTAATAGATAAATTGAATAGATTGACCTTTATAATAGACATAGCTGTACCTAATACACACAATATCAAAACTATTACCGAAAAAATTCACAAATACACAGAGCTTAAAGAGGAAATAATGAGACTTTGGAACATGAACAGAGTATACATTGTACCTCTGGTGCTCTCAATTACTAATTATTATCCTAAACACCTCCATCATTACATTCAACAGATTGGCTTACACAGCAGTACGTATATTAGTATGCAAAAGCTGCCGTCCTAAATACGTGTCAGATTGTCCGGAAGTTCTTGCAGGATGAATCCGCTAACTTAAACAACCCTCAAAATGAAACCCACTTGGCGTAGGCCCGTGGTTTACATTAAAACCGAAACTCTCTGGTTTCGAGAAGGAGAAAATCTAAAAATAATAATAATAATAAATCTTTCTTGCATTCCTCCTTTCCACTCTTCTTCTTCCAGTATACTCACCTGTTCTTCACATTTCTTAGTATTACTTTCTACATTTCTACGCTACATAACACCTTACTCTACTTTTTACATTTTTCACTCTGCTACATTTTACAATCTCTTGCTCTACATTAACATTTTGCCCTTATTCTCTTTAATTACATTGTTTCCATACAAAATGTTTGAACAAAGAAACGTGAATTCCCTGACTCCTGAGCTACGTTCTATTGGACCTGTGTTTCAGGGGTCAGTGTCTTCTCCCATTTGAAAAGCACAATAAAATACAATATGAGCATAACAAATCATAACAATATTTTATAAATGTGTGTGTGTGTGTAAATTTGTGTTTGTGTATGTCCCTCAGCTTTATATTATATTAAATTTTATTAAATTAGGAGGCGTTCAGTCTGAATATAATTCAACTCTAGTAAATATTTTTTACAAACTAATCTACGTTTATGATTCGACAAAGGATGAATTTTTAAGACTTTATTTAACCTATTGTATAAGGAAGTGGCTCTGAAGCGCTGCTGTTGACGTGCAGTGGCTGTTCTACAATTCGTAGATGGGCAGATGTTCATTATTACCCGTCTAGTACTAACATTACTGCAATTATATGGCGTAAGTTGGTGTTGTAGACGTAACAGTTTATATATATATGTATTTGAAATTAAGTTAACTCATGAAAAACAATAGTATATAAGCTGCTTCAACAACCAAAGGTTTCAATCGTGCTGTAACTGTGTCAGTCATTATAGTTGAATAGCAGGGGGTAAGGAGAACGGTTGTAGTATCTTTACCGACCCAAATGTCAACCTCTATTCCGACACACAGTAAGCTGTGTCTAGTACACAGATGACTGTGACGACGACACAGGAAGACAAGAGCAACGGTCGCCTCAAAGTAAAAATAATACAGCCTTACAAATAAACGTGGTATAAAGATAAAATTAGGAATAAATTAAGAATAAGCAAAATTTGTACTAATATACCAAGAATACGTTATACCTGGTATAACGTTGACGTTTGTGTTCATACAATCGTTATTCCGAAGTTATAACGACGTACACCCTTGTTTAAGTCCAGTATAACATTTAAAATACCACGATTTGTGTTTGTGTTCGCTCATTTACATTATTTTATATTGTTATTGTGGAATTAAGGGCAATGGAGGAAGTAGAAATAGTAAATGACATAATAAATATCATTCAGACTCCAAAAAAAAAATATTTAAAAGATGGGAAAACCCTTTTGATTTATATGTCGATGATTAGTTACGATTAAGATATCGGTTTTCTAAAAGTGGTATAATATTTCTAGACCATTTATTTGAATGGTCACTTACTATGGACAAGCGTGGAAGTGGATTATCTTCTATCTATATATAGAGTATAGAATAATTTTCCGTACTCTGCGCACCAGAGGTGCACTCGTCTTGCGCATTGTCGCAAAAAAGCATGCCACCTGTGCATCCGCGAACATCCCCGATGCACTACAAAAACGGGGCAACCCCAACATAACCCTGAACGCGTTATCAACAAATTTATTATTAACTATATACATTTAACAGTAAAAGCCAATTCAGCGGAAAAGTTAAACAAAGAAAATAAATTTGCGAACAGATGAACGGACCCATACGCGCGTTTTGTTCAGGCGGTGTTATTTTAGGACTAGTTTTAATTAATTATTCAAATTTGTTAGGAATGTAGTTCAAAGCGTACTACGTGGAGTGGGTAGCTCTCCAATACATAGCCAGAATAGTGTTCAAACATCATTAACGTTGCATATAGTTCCAGAAGCATGCCTTAGTAAATACCGCTTATTAAACTCGTGCGAGAAATTGTAGAATGCCTGTGAGACTCAGAGTCTGCTATTTGAAGTTATAATAAGAATGCCTATACTTTGTGATATATTTATGACTAGCCGCGCCCCGTCGTGTTACCTGCGATTAAAAACTATAGTAGCCTCACAGTTAATTTTTTGTAAATATTTTGTAAAATACCTATTATAATGTAAATATTTCTTTTAAGCTGGCCTTCACTGCTTCACCGGATTGTGAGGTGGCGTAGTTCTTAGGTTGCTTAGCCTTTTTTTTGTCGAACTAACACAGTTGAAACAGAGAAGCTGGCCTTTACTGCTTCACCGGATTGAGAGGTGGCATAGCTCTTAGATCGCTTAGCCTGAACCTCTATTAGGTGGTAGCCCTAGGGCGCCCGACAAGGCCGAACCACGACTCGGTCGGTAGCTATTTTATTAACAAAATCTATTGGGACAATCTAAGCTAAACTAACTTATATGCCACTTCGGGAAGCGTTAGCGCTGGGAGAAGAAGTGGCCGAAGAAACCCCAGCAACGCTCCTAATTTTATCAAGGGGGTGGGGTTTTCCCATAAAATACTTATATCGCGCAAGGAATGGCTTAGCCTGAACCTCTATCGTAATAAGTAACTCGACACAAGGGTCCCTCCGGTGAGGGGTTACTATGTTACGCGTAAGCATTCCGATCCGAGGGCGCCAAGGCCGAATCACGACTCGGTCGGTTGCTAGTCTAAATTCTAGTTTTGGTTATAACAAAGTTATGTATAACAACAAGCTTATTAATATTTATTAATGTGTATAAAATTCAAGTAAAAAAACTGTATTGTAATAACGTGAAATTTTCAGCGCTGCTAAAAGACACCATTTTAAATATCCAGCGACAGTAGCCTAAGTTACTTCTTACTCAGCCCTGTAGTTCTGCTCTCAAGAATAAGACTACGGTATCCACTGCCTGTCGTAGAAGGCGACTAAAAGGGGCCTCGGGTTCATTGGGCGACAAGGGACTTTGTCGTCCGCCAACGGCTCGCTCGCAACGCTCATAACGGCTGATGGCATTCGCGTAAGGGGCTGCCCAGGCCGAGTCCCACACATCCCTCCGTGCCCACCCAGAGTACCGGAGGATGGTCTAGAAAAGATTCTCCGGCGTTAACAAAAAATATAACGCTTCAAACCTTCTACTACTATTCTTCTTAAATTATTAACTTTTTTTTTAAACCAAAAAAAAGGAAAATAGTAACTATAGAAGTGGCAATCTTTTAATAAATGCAGAGTGAACAAACAACACAGGTCTGTGGTTGCGATCTAACAACAATAAAAAAAAAATTATTAACTTCCTCTTTCCTGACAATCGATAACTTAAAACGTACGCAACGCTCATATAAAATGTTCATACCAAGCAATAACACTTAATGTCAGTTTTATTACCTTTTATTGCGTTGGCGACGAATTCATTTAATTAATAAACGCCGAGCACTACACGTACAAAGCGGTACAAAAATATACGTAGTAACATTTCCTCGCTGAAATATGGAAATATAATAAACTACATGCTGTTAATTATTACCACTTAGTTATTTAGGTTGTCAAATATCTCCCTTCCGCCTTCTGTGTCATGCGGCACCCAAACATCAAGCTTTTTTTTGTATCCAGCCTTCTGCAGATGGTTATAATGGTTTGGTGACTAACTCCCATCTCCTGGGCGATGTCACGAGATGCCACATACCGGTCTAACTCGATGTAGTCCATGATTTGATCGATATTTGTCGTCACAGGTCTTCCGCCGGCTGGCTTATCCATGGTGTCGTTTTCACCGGCTCTGAATCGTCGAAACCATTCCTCCGTGGTTCGAAGTGATAGAGTACCATCCCCCAAAACACCATTAATCTCACGGAACGTTTCTCTAGCGGATTTGCCTTTAACGAAGGAAAACTTTAAAATAGCACGAATTTCGGCGTTAGTGAACTCCATGTTTACACGTCTATAACTGTTGAACGCAATATCCAAACTAATTATGCATAGCGTCGTTTTGTAGGTTATGTCAAGACCTTTCAAATTATGTATAGTATTGCTAGATACGAGCTCTGTAGCGCTTTGTACATAGCCGCGAAATTCAAAAGACAAAAAGGCGGAAGGGAGATATTTGCCAACCTATATTTTTAAAGCTAAAGCTAGGTAAAGTTTTATGCAGCCGCCAATTATCTATAAAGCTCAGACTTGAATGCTCCGATGTTCTGTTTGGCCAGTAGTGTTGTACGGTAGCGAATCCTGGACTCTAAAGGTCAATACGCAGAAGTTTCTCAAGCCTTCAAGAATGTGGTGTTACCGTACGATGTTACGCATTAGCTGGACCCAGAAGATATCCAACAAGCGAGTACTCCAGCGCGTCGGAAAGAACCGCGAATGTTGTAGACCGTCAAAAGTCGCCTACCTAGGACATGTCTTGCGACACGGAAAATATCAGCTTCTCCAACTAATTATGATGGGCAAAATAGCAGGGAAGAGACGCGCTGGACGTAGTAAAAAGTAGTGGTTGCGGAACATCAGAGAGTGGACCGGCATTGCCAGTGTTGAAACACACTGGCACACGAAAGGAATAAGTTCGATGAGCTGACGACCAACCTCCAGTAATGGAGAGGCATTTGAAGAAGAAGAAGTTATATTTTGAGCCGCATCAGCTCAGTGTCCGGTTGATCGCCTCAAGTTGTATTTGCTAGTGACTCGAGTTCGATCCTCGGTGCCGGCGCTAAAGAATTTGTTTGTAACAATTTGAAGTGTTGGGTTAATTAAGACTAAGATGGTACGGGCACGTTTGGCGTATGGACGACTGCAGACTTCCAAAATCAGCTTTATATTCAGAAATTTTAGCTGGAAAACGCTTTTTTTTTTGACGAACTACACAGGTCAGCCAGAGAAGCCGGCCTTAACTGCCTCACCGGATCGAGAGGTGAAACTAGCTTCTCTGGCCGTCATTAAAAAAAAGCGTAAATACAGATAAACATTCATTTTTATATATAAAGAAAAATATAATTTTCTTTTAAAAAATCTATAAAAATTAGGTTTGCTGAAAATATATCGATGTATCGATATAAAATTCCAAGTTAGTATTTACCTAGTAATGTAAGACGATTGAAGTAGATTAGGCGAAATAAATTAATTTGTAGAGCATGAATATTCTCTACCAAATTATAGCGATATTTAAAAAAAAATCGCTACAATATTGCATTTCCGACATCCTTATTATTTATGTGTGAACAATCTGTGTAATGGTAATACTGGATTTGTCTATGATCTATGGACGGATCGGGAGTGGGGTGACTTCATCGAGTGGGGAATGGCACTACTAACGGAGTTCGACTCAGTTGTCTTCAAGCAGTTAAACCCTTCGGAACTCTTCTGTGGTAATTGTTTAAAACGCGTGCCTGAGATGCTGTCCTTCTCTCAATCTATAAATATTTCATTATTTGTATTCAAAATACTTTGAACTTGGCCATGCTAACCTTTGCTCGTATTATTTATTTAGTATTTATTGATTCTTCAAACTGCTAAATTGTAAATGTGTAACATTTTAGCAGTTCAGGTTATTTTGTCCTTTTCGATAGCTTCCTGGCTGTAAATCATATCTGAATTGTAACCTTATTAGCAAGAAAATACATTAATTATTAATTTATTATGGTAATAAATTATCATGGAAGATTTTTTTTAATCTACAATGCAGTTTCATCTGACACGATGCACAGACAGACACGTCAAGCGATTTCATTATAAATAATTTAATTGACATAGATTTTAATCAACGTGGACTCATAATTCATTTACGGATTATGTTATTGAAATGCGGTTTAAATCGTAATTTATGGTTTCACAAAGCCGTATTAATAAATACACGTCATTCAAACGAAATATTTAAACCGTGTAATGATTTGTAGACATTGATTGATAAATAATAAACTTATTAAGCTTTAATAGCATAAAGTTTAGGGATCGGTCTGCAAAACGTACGGTCGAAGGATCGAATCTACCATCCGTTTATTGAAGTGATCATCTCCAAGCCCATTTTTTTTGTTGACGGGGAGATTTTCAACAAGATATCCCGCCTTCTGGGAGGGAGGCGAGGTTATGTGGGATTCTTACCCACTTAAACGCCCCGGTGGTCCTTCCTCGGTGTAAATAAGTGTGAAAGTTACTTTACTCGTTTCTCCATAATTTCACCTACGAAGAGACTAAAAAATTTCTTCATAGTATAAAATAAATTATCCTCACTCTCATGTACTCACTCGCACATACACTCTCACATGCACCCACGCACACTATTCTTTGCAAAAACACACGACTACCACATAAGCTATATAACAAACTTTAGTTCATAATCTCGGAGTTAGTGTACCTACATCTCCCTAATACAGGCTATGTATTAGTCTAGCAGGGAGATGTGTACCGAAGGACGAAAACGAAGTAAGAAAATGTAAATATGCATCTAATATTTTTGTGTATGTGTGTGTGTGTAAAAAGTAAATAAATACATTTTTCTTTTCATTTCATTTCCTCGGTGTATGGTGAGGGGCTCCGGGATCTCCAGTGAAACGCACCGGAGCCCCTATGCACTGTGCTCTCGGGGATCACGTCCCGGAGAGTAGGTTAATCCCTCCCTCCCTGGGCCCTCGCAGTGCAAGGCGACACGGGCCAGCCGATGTCGCCTTCTTCTCGGGTCCACTTTGGTAGACAACCAAGGCCCCACACTTGTCGCCCAGTGAGCCCGAGGCCCCTTTTAGTCGCCTTCTATCGTAGCCTTATTCCACGAGCCTAGACCTACATGGCTGCAAGCCCAAGCTTAAGCTTAGCTGGAATGTTTAACTTTTAATTAGTAAGACTTCTGAGATAAATATCGTTAGCATTATTTAATAATAATAAATATTTTCAAAATCAATGGAACTCCTTTCGAACATTTTCGACTGCATCTCGTTGCGTCATATTTTCTATGTCTTCACTGTTTATCACGTCTTTTATTGTTTGTATTTGTGTTGTTGTGTTATTTTTGTATATCATTTTTTGTTTTGTTGCTGCAGAATAATATGAATCTCTTGGTGGTCGGTATTATATAATTCTTCGCGTGGATATTATCATGTGATGGTTTTCCTTTTAGTAAACAAAAAATAAATTCCCTCGAGAAATTTACCATTGATGCCAAATTACCCAGTCCCTCGGTGTACTTTGGTACGCTGTATTTTACTGTTCCAATGGAACTCCTTTCGAACATTCTCGACTGCATCTCGTTTCGTCATATTTTCTATGTCATCACTGTTTATCGCGTCTTTTATTGTTTGTATTTGTGTTGTTGTGTCATTTTGTTTATAATTTTTTATCTGCCGCTGTCTGTTTTCGCAATTTATCTGGGTTGCTGCAGTATATGAATCTCTTGGTGGTCGGTATAATGTGATGGTTTTCCTTTTAGTAAACAAAAAATAAATTCCCTCGAGAAATTTACCATTGATGCCAAATTACCCAGTCCCTCGGTGTACTTTGGTACGCTGTATTTTACTGTTCATCATTATATAATGGCAATGATCGTCCAACTTTAAAGTAATATTGGATTTTTTAAATTATTATATATTTTGATCAATAAGGAGTTTTTATTAATTGTTTTTGTTGATGGCGTTTACATGTAGATTTCGCCAATGTTGAAGTGTGTATGTTAAACTGCTGTAAAAAGCGGGCTTCGTGACGGACAAGAATCGAAACCAACAAAGAAGTACAGTGGTTACTGCTGAGACAATTCCGCGCGAAGCTCACGGTTCATATATCTAAATAAATAAAAACATACGCAATATATACATAAGGTTAGTTGGTTAAAAGACAGACAAACTGAAGTCTAATGTTCTTCGACTTCAAATCTAATAAAAGATTAAACGACACTAGGACTGCACTGTAACTTATACTAAACGTAACTGGCTACGAGAGAAAGAGCGAAAGACAATGTATGCTCGCACCTCTCTCTCTTGGCACTACAATAATATATAAAACGTAACTCTATTTCATATTAACTCCCTCTCAACATCTGTTCGACTCGACCGATCACACTTTACGTAATGCATTCACCAACTTCCACTCCAAGTCAAGCGTGCTTAAAGCGTAATGCTAACTTATGCTTAAAAAAATTATGTGGAGAGTTTGGAGATTTTACCACTAGGTTTTATTATGTCCTGCAAGATATTCCACTCGCCTCTTGTTGCGCACGACTAAGTTTCATTCTTAAAGTTAAAGTTACAGCCTTATATATGTCCCACTACTGGGCACAGGCCTTCTCTATAAGGGCATAGTCTGCCACGCACACTTAGTGCGGATTAGCAGACATCACATGTCTTAGAATTTTTTTCTAGGACATGGTATCGTCACGATGTTTTCCTTTACCGCGGAGCGCGTTGTAAATCAGCACATAAAATTGCAACAACCAATTTATTAATGCTAACTCCGGGGATCGAATTCGGGTTGCTAGCGTATTATGCAACTTGAGGCGACCGCCCGGACACTGAGCTACCACGGCTCTTTTGTGCACGGTTGTATTTTTAGTGTCACGTAACTATTGACTTATATTTCTAAGTAAGATGTTAAAACCGCTTTCACACAGACACCGATGCATTGCAAACGCCTATATCAGCTGACAGGTAGACAGATAAGTCGGAAACCGTGCCATACATTTTTTTAATATCTTGTAATCAATTTGATATATGAACACTCACATTGTCATCGGAGGAAAAGACAGATGCTGGCAATCTAATTCAGTAATATATATATATCATCTCCTATGTCCACACGGCCACAGTGAACCTCCATCGCGTTCGATCTTGGGCTTCTCGCCTTATCGCTCGATGTATTCCCGATGTTCTTCGCCTCGTCTGTAACTGTGCGGCGACAGGTCTATTCAGGACGGCCGCGCTTGCGATTTCCTTGCGGATTCCAATCAAGTCTGCTTGGGAATGTGATCGGCATCTCTTCGGAGGATGTGGCCAATCCAGATTCATTTGCGGCGCCTTATTTGGAGATCTTAACTTTAATAATAATACTTTATTCAAAAATTTCTTTACATAAATAACGAAGTCCCTGACTCCTGAACTAGAAGTTAAGCCTGTATCTCAGGAATCTCAGTGCCCTGTCCCACTGCCATATTGTAGTTTGAATGTGCGTGTGTGTGTGTGATCAGTGTATTATTTGATTGAATTGTGGTACATCATTAAATATTTAATTTTCACTCTCAAAATATATTAAATTATTCATTTCTCTTCGTATTCATTCTCTTCTATTATGTTCTCGAGCGGGTGAATATAGTTAATAAAATCTGTATTTGCTAGTTCAAGAAGAGGAGTGCTCCGATCGTCACCAGGATTACTCGTCAGATCAATCTGAAGAGTCCCTGAAAGTTTCATTGAAATCGGTCCAGCCGTTTCGGAGCCTATATGAAACAAACCCACACACTTTCAGTTCTTTAAAAATAACGTTTGTATATAGACCAGTACATAGCAGTACATAAAATCTTTCCCCGCTATCTCTCAGTTAACAGGTTCACTTCAATTAGTTAACTATGTTTAATGAATGGTTCAGAACATCGGCGCGAGAACAGTCGAAAACATCGACCCACATTTGAACTGGCCAATTAACTGTGATACAGAAATTATCATTATCGTCGTCAGGTTAACGGTGTGATGGTCAATATTTTAGGTACAAGGACGTTCTGAAGAGATATTTAAAAAGATGCGATAATATAATAATATATAATAATAATATTTATTTGCGGGAAATTTAGTAACTGACATGATGAAAATTTTTTAGGTAGTAGCAGTAGTCTAGTGCCTTTTTTTTTTGTTCACGCGGGGGAATCTTTTTATAGACCATCCTCCGGTACCCTGGGTGGGCCCGGAGGGATGTGTGGGACTCGGCCTGGGCAGCCCCTACCCACTAAACCTTCCGCGAATGCCATCAGCCGTTATGAGCGGGGTGCCCCGGATCTGTCAGCGACAGGACACCTCAACGACCGGCCGGTCCCGGCAAAGACCGGACTTCATCCTCAAAGGGGACTTCTCCGGCACTCAGAGAAGTCCCGACGACGCCGAAGCATGTTGGGGCCAGGTACCCATCCTGGCCCCACTTCGGATTACGGGGGCGGCAAGAGGAGGCGTTCGTAACGCCTCCTGCGCACCCCGATACGTCGCCTGCGGAGGGGGGGAGCGTCTGCGCTCCCCTCCCTGACCCGCTCGTCAGCCTCCTTCTGGGACATGACCGTCTCAGTAGTCTAGTGCCTAGCATATTTCGCCTAACCGGCATGCAAATATATAGTACATCGAGTCTAATCTACAATGTCACTTTACGGTTTAAACGTGTACAATTCTTTGTCTTCTGTGATATAAATACGTCGCAGTGGATGGAGTGGTGGCTCAGCGAACTGAGTGGCGGAACTTCGTAAGGGTGTGCGCTTTTAAGCTGAAGCGCAGGTCTGAGTTAGACCAAAAGCATGACACCCTGAAGGCCCGACCACGAGCTGCCATATCCTACCACATCAGTAATGGTGCGCTTACTGTGAAGAGTGACTATGCAAGCCACATGAGGTCACATTATTGTGTGTCATTTTTGTAATCTTCAACATTAAGAAAGGAAAAAAAAGATAAAAAAGTGAGTAACAAAATATAAATAAATTTAAAATAAAATCTGCTTTTAAATGTATTTGTGTGTATGTGTGAGTATGTGTATGTGCGTGTGTGTGTTACTGTGTTTGCACAATAAACAAACTATCAATTTATAATTATTAATATACTTGTATCACGGTTGGTTTACCCAGTATAGTAAACAGATATATATATTTCAGGAATATTGGTGACATTTCGCTAAATTATATGTTATATCTGTAGTTGTTACCATAATAATATACAATATTTTAGTGCGTTGCGCGTACACCACATAGGGACTATATCTCCGTATTTTTCGCATTATTTATGCATAGAGTGGAGATTGGAGCCATCGGTATTCCACGTTGCCTACGCACGGTTTAACGGCAACCAGCCGATCATGATTTGTCCACAGACAATGAATAACAAAACACACCTAGTCATTTTCCTTGTCACGGTGTCTATTCACAGATTATACAAAACATGTAAATAGATTTCTTGGCAAAGATTATGTTATGATTAAAAAGGTACCTTTACACGTGTCATGTTTGGCCGATTGCTATTGTTAAGAGGAAGGTATTACGACTTTGAGGATTTCAAAAAAGAGGTTCTTAATATTTCTGTATATTTGATGATGATCCTTTTTTATATGTAAGTCCGTGCTTCCAGTGTGGCTTCATCCAACGGATGACAACTTGAAATAAACCATATGTCATATCATAAATGTTAACGTCATATCATAGAATCCCGTGAGGTTCAAATAAAAACTTTCTGGCGACAACATTCGCCAATTAGCAAAAAGTATTTTAGACGATAAAATTATTTATTATATATATTATTATAATAATAGCTATTTACATTTAAACGGCTAAAATCAGTCTTTCTCCAAGTGGGCGATAACGCACCCTTGGGGTTGTTTGAAACCTAGAGGGGGGCGTTAAGGGGCCCAGAAAGTATAGTAAGTATAATTTGTAATTTCATTTACTTTATATATTATTTTAAATTTCACTAAAATTAAAATCCACCTGCTACACAATAAAGAAAAATTATTTAATATTTAGACATAGACATAAACATTTATTTATTGGCATCACAATACAAAAACACATCACAGACTGAATATAACACACATTAAAAAGAATGAAAAATAGACAAAACACAGTTAAAGTTACACGGACAAATAATACAAAACATATGATGCCAATATCGGACACCGTCTCAGCATATGCTGTCACAATGATGCGACAGTGCCCGGGACTACCTAAAGACGTGCGCGCGCAATACTACCTTTATATGGAATTTATACAAACAATAAGAGTATAATAAATATGATAAATAAATAAAACAGTTAAGAGATTAATATATATTTTATACAATAAAATAATAGATGAAAAAAAATATATATTATTAAGTCAAAAATAAACTAAAATAAATAATATGATAATTAAACGTATAAAGTTTAAATTATATAATAAAATATTAAAAATATTGTAAACAACAAGCCACCGATGTCGCGGGATATTATCTTTTGTAACTTTAACATGAGGTGTTTTAATTTATTTTTAAATGCGTTTACAGATTTAATTTTACCCCGTGTGATGTTTTACAAACTTAAAATAAACTTAAAAATACTTTACAGATTTCGTAGGATAGGCCGCCCGCACACCGTACGCAATCAAGTTGTAACAAGTTTCTGCAGATAAAGGAACATGATCGATGATATTTAAAAAGTTAGAGGAATTTTAACTCAATGACATTGCACCCAAAATTATTTTAAACATTAGGAAAAAACTTCCATGCAGAGTTTTGGGGGTGTATAAAAATGGGGTTGGTAGCGCTGGAAAATTGATTTTCAAAGGGGTCGGTAAAAGAAATAAATTTGATAATCACTGGGTTAAAAGATCGAAGAGTATTTCTTTATATTACACGTTCACATAAAGTTATTCCGTTATGCAGCGTTAAGTAGAACAGTATAACTTAAGTGGTACAAGTGGACTAAGCTCTATACACTCTCAAAATCCCTCTCAAATTGTGAGGACGGCCGTACGCTCTCGAGGAATGTATAAAACACGCCTTTGTATTCTGTATGGTATAGTTCTATTGTACTTCATAAACCTTTAATTAGGTATGCAGTTAACTTTTCTTTAGTAAAATTAATTTGATTTTTTTACCTTACTATGGACATTTCTTCTCTATATTTATGTAAGGTAGTCATTGTGTGAGAGACTCATTGCCCAATCCATCACCACGACTTTCATAGTACGCTAGCAACCCGAGTTCGAACCCCGGTGCCGGCGTCAGTAAGATTTGTTAATTTTATGTGTTGATTTACGACGCGCTTGGTGGTAAAGGAAAACACTGAAATCTGTATTATATTTTGAGTTATGTGAATATACCAGGATACTGTTTGGAAGTTGAGTTTATGGATTGAAATATTGTTAGGTTTACGACAATCTAATACTAGGTAAGTGAATAGAATCTGGAAGACCTATGAGAACGTAGACACACTAAATATTCGTAAAATTATAACATAGAAACTTCTAGAATAAAATTCCACGTGCTAAAAGCGTTTAATTTTAAATCGCTGAATTTATTCAAAGTCTGTGTAGACTTTTTAACCGACTTGAAAAAAGAAGGATCTCAATACGTGTGTATCCATTTTTATATTTGTTATCCTATAACTTTGGACTAGGTGAAGCGATTTTGATAATTCTTTTTTTATTAAGCTGGTGCTCCCCACGTGGTCCAATTCTGACAATGTTATCACATATATAAGTCTTGACGGGTTCGAATCTGGAAGACGGAATAGTAATTCGTAGCAACGTAGTAACTTTGAAAATAAATTTCCACGTGTTGAAGCGTTTACGGTTTAATCTATCGGTGTATTAATTTAAAAACTGTAGGCTTTCAACCGGCTTAAAAAAGTAGGTTCTCATGTGTGTTTGTTACCTTATAACTTTGGACTGGGTGAACCGATTATGGTAATTCTTTTTTTTATTGAAGGCTAGCGCGCCCCACGTGGTGCGATTCGGACACTGGCATCCATGAGAAAACAATATAAGTCTTAACGGGTTCGAATCTGGAAGACGAAATAGAAATTCGTTACATAACGAAGTAACTTTGAAAATAATTTTCCATGTATTCAAGCGTTTACGGTTTAATTCTGAGATAATTTTCTTAATAGCGAATGTTATGTACCTCTGTAATTGGCATACACAACAGGACTTAATTGTATTTTTTTGAAAAGAAGCTAGCAATTTTTTTTTCGTAAGTATTACTAACATTCTTGTTAACCATTCCAACTAAGGTTTAGCTTGTGCTAGGAGATAGTTCACGTCAATAGTCGAGTGGTGGATTCGAACCCACGACCTTACAACTGTTTTCGTACACAACGTTTTTCGCGTAACTTTCTCCCACGCACTGTCAACTTGTGGAACTGTCGCCATCGGTGTTTCAGAACGTTTACGATTTAAGGACCTTCAAGAAACGAGCCTATTCCTATCTCAAAGGTCGGCAACGCACCTACAGCTCCTCTGGTGCTGTAGGATGTTGATGGGCGACGGTGATCACTTAAGATCAGGTGAGCCGTATGCGTGTTTGCCACTTTTCATATAAAAAAAAAATCGCAGACTGTACCCTTAAACATTAGGCTATTGATGCTTCATAAAAGCTCGATTATTACTACAATGTACTCGTATGCTTGTGTAATGCTGTTGATGTATCTTAGTAAATGAATAAACAATCCGTCGGTAAATTGATTTAAAGACTGTGGGCTTTTGTTTATACTAGTAAATATACTTGTTTTTTTTAAGAACATAAGAATAATTCAACTTGAAGGAATGGCGTAATATCTTAAAAGTAATCAGTGTGTTTTAGGGCCACCCGAGGTGGGGCCGCTTTCATAACTTGCAAGGAGGGCAGCCTCAAGCCATAATCTTGTTTACAAACGTGCCACAGAATGTACCAGATACGGACTGGGGCCGGTATTCTATTAATTTAAAACTGTAGGCTTTTGTTTATACTAGTAAATATACTTGTTTTTTTTAAGAACATAAGAATAATTCAACTTGAAGGAATGGCGTAATATCTTAAAAGTAATCAGTGTGTTTTAGGGCCACCCGAGGTGGGGCCGCTTTCATAACTTGCAAGGAGGGCAGCCTCAAGCCATAATCTTGTTTACAAACGTGCCACAGAATGTACCAGATACGGACTGGGGCCGGTATTCTATTAATTTAAAACTGTAGGCTTTTGTTTATACTAGTAAATATACTTGTTTTTTTTTTTAAGAACATAAGAATAATTCAACTTGAAGGAATGGCGTAATATCTTAAAAGTAATCAGTGTGTTTTAGGGCCACCCGAGGTGGGGCCGCTTTCATAACTTGCAAGGAGGGCAGCCTCAAGCCATAATCTTGTTTACAAACGTGCCACAGAATGTACCAGATACGGACTGGGGCCGGTATTCTGTTAATTTAAACCGAGAGAGAGCACGTTGTTGCTTGGATATTTTTTCAGACGGTTAATTAAGTTAGACACATTGCCTATTATTATAATGAACTAGTTTATCTTATTCTTTGAAATAAAACAAAGTCAAGTTGTTATTTTAATAATATAATTTCCAAGAAATATTCCCGATTTCAAATCGAATGAGATATTAAACGCGCGGACGCCCTCTTTGTATTCTTTGTTTGTTTTTGTTTCTTTGTATTTCCGAAATCTTACAAATATTAAGAATTAAAATTAATTAGAACTCAACAAAATTTCATCCTTTCCAGTTAAAAATTAATCATCGAAGTCCTTTGGCGTCATATTGAGTCATTCGTCTATTTGTGGCGCACATAGTTGATGCAAATTTAAGATTTTTAGTTTTTAATCGATCTCATTGTCAGAATTGGACCGCATGGGGAGCGCCAGCTTTCAAATGAAAAAATCGGTTCACCCAATCCAAAGTTATTAGGTAACAAACACAAAAAGGTTACACACATATTGATTACCTTCTTTTTTGAAGTCGGCTCAGAAGCCTACAGACTGTAAATCAATTCTGTGATTTTACATTAAACGCTTCCAGCACATAGAATTTTATTTTTGAAGTCGGCTCAGAAGCCTACAGACTGTAAATCAATTCTGTGATTTAACATTAAACGCTTCCAGCACACAGAATTTTCTTTTTGAAGTCGGCTCAGAAGCCTACAGACTGTAAATCAATTCTGTGATTTAACATTAAACGCTTCCAGCACACAGAATTTTCTTTTTGAAGTCGGCTCAGAAGCCTACAGACTGTAAATCAATTCTGTGATTTAACATTAAACGCTTCCAGCACACAGAATTTTCTTTTTGAAGTCGGCTCAGAAGCCTACAGACTGTAAATCAATTCTGTGATTTAACATTAAACGCTTCCAGCACACAGAATTTTCTTTTTGAAGTCGGCTCAGAAGCCTACAGACTGTAAATCAATTCTGTGATTTAACATTAAACGCTTCCAGCACACAGAATTTTCTTTTTGAAGTCGGCTCAGAAGCCTACAGACTGTAAATCAATTCTGTGATTTAACATTAAACGCTTCCAGCACACAGAATTTTCTTTTTGAAGTCGGCTCAGAAGCCTACAGACTGTAAATCAATTCTGTGATTTAACATTAAACGCTTCCAGCACACAGAATTTTCTTTTTGAAGTTTCGAAGAGTATAAGGGACCACACGGGACGCACCAACTTACAATTAAAAAGAATCATTAAAAACGATTAACCCAGTCCAAAGTTATAAGGTAGCAAACATAAAAAGGTTACACACATATTGATTACCTTCTTTTTTGAAGTCGGCTCAGAAGCCTACAGACTGTAAATCAATTCTGTGATTTTACATTAAACGCTTCCAGCACATAGAATTTTATTTTTGAAGTTTCGAAGATTATATGGGACCACACGGGACGCACCAACTTACAATTAAAAAAGAATCATTAAAAACGATTAACCCAGTCCAAAGTTATGTGGTAATCAACATAAAAAACACGAATTGAGAACCTCCTTCTTTTCCTTCTTCTCGCGTCGGTTCCTCAATGCTGAGGGTCGTGCCCATCTCGTGGGAACCGTCTGTTTATGGTGATCCGTCGCCTTTTTCCTCTGTCTGCAGCCGTGCGCAGAGCATCGGTAACCGACGTGCCGAGAATGATGCGGATCACGTCAGTCCAGCGTGTCGGGCTTCGACCTCACCGTCTTGTCCCGTCAATTTTTCAGTTACAAGTTGTAGCTGGTTTTCTGGCAATGTGACCAAAGTATTCCAGCATCCTGCGTAGGCATATGATGGACAGCCTAGCTTTAATTTTAAGTTTCTTAAGGATGGATACGTTGGTACGATGTGCTGTCCTTGGAATCCGTAACATCTTTCGCCAGCACCACATCTCGAAGGTACTAATACGATCACGATCAGCTTTCTTCAGGATCCATGTCTCCGCTCCGTAGGCGAATATGGAAAACACAAGTGTGCGCCACTCCTTCTTTTCCAGTCAGATGAAAAAAACCGTTGGTCTTAAAATTGAATTAATCAATCATTGGGTTAAAACCAGTTTTTTGTATTCGCTAAAGATGAAACAATGAGATGTTTTAAAATTATTTTTCTATTTTAGACCTTCCCAACCCGGCTCTACCTTCGTTTAAATTGAACGAACGATTGTGAACAAGCGCGTCGATTGATCCATAAATAATTTTAATACCCCGTTAGGGCGGCTGATTGCCAATTGTACCTTTCAATACCTATCTAAGTTTTCACCCTCCGAATCTCTAGTCTGTCAATTTTCTAAACGACATCATTTCTGTATAAAATTTATTTCATTCAGCGCAGGGATGAAATCACTTATAGATAATTTATTCTTTAGCTATATTTTAGTTACTAAATAAATGCTTAATTTTATAGCATTAAAAAAACGAGTGTACTTTAGACCACACGACAGAAGTAACACTTCTGTAGCTCCTTCTATATGTAGGTATATTATATGTCTCTCTCTAGTGTCGGTCCCTCATGTCTGAGGATCGTGGTCACCATCAGGGTTGCATCTGGAGCGGATGATTTGCCTCCACCGGCTTCTGTCCAGCGCGTCTCTGACAGCACTGTAAAATTTGAAGTCTTTTACCTGATCGGACCACCTTGTTGGTGAACAGCCGCTAGATCTTTTTCCTGCGGTGTTCCCAACTACGATCAGTTTATCAAGACTTTCGTCGCCTCTGCGCATTGTGTGTCCGAAGTATGCCAGGATTCGTTGTCGGCATATGGTAGACAAACGAGTCTTAATTTGTAGTTGGCTTAGGATAGATGCATTGGTGCGTTTCGCAGTCCAGGGTATCCTTAACATACGCCTCCAGCACCACATCTCGAATGCATCGATCCTTTGCCTCTCTCTGGCTGGGATTGTCCACTTTTCCACTCCATACAGGAAGATAGGGAATACCAAGTGACATATCAAATAATATATAAAGTATATTATATGTATGTTATATATAATATGTATTAGCGTACCTACCCTGCTTTGCCGGGCTAGATTTTGTTTTATTTTATTTAAATAATAAACTTACATCATTAAAAATTTTATTTAACTCTCACGATATATTCAAATATTAATTTCTCTCCGTATTCATTCTCTTCTCGTGCGGATGAAGAAGACCATGTACATATTAGCAGCACCAGTAAACGGATACATTCGCGGCGCTATAACTTACCTTGAATACTTCAAAATCCTTAAATATACTCAATTGTACTTAGATATGTTTCATAATGACCAAATTTGGGTTATAAAACAATAGAATATCATCATTGTAAATAAAAGCTGTAATTGACAGTTCAAAAAGAAGAGTGCTCCGATCTTCACCAAACTTTACAGGATTACTCGCCAGGTCAATCTGAAGATTCCCTGAAAGTTTCATTGGAATCGGTCCAGAAGTACATTTATAATTTTTCACACTTTAACCACAATTGTATTATTCCGCCGCCAGCGACGCAGATAGCAATGCGACGATATTATACGCCTTTGAAATTACGTTATTAAATGCGTATGGTAATTTTCATTAGGATGGGAATGGCGGCGTTACTAAATGGGTACTATTTCAATTTATTATTTATCTTATTCATTGTCGATATCACTCTTGATAGAATGGTCGTGTTCGTCACTTCAGATGTTGGTGGCAAGTTTGGTGATGATGAGACATTTACTGCCGCTTATTTATTATATTTTCAAATGCTTCTGAAACCTGGACGCTAAATGCGAACGTGTTAACAAGAAGGTTCACAATATTTGCGAAAATAATATTGTCAGAAGTTTTAAGAATAAAAACAAGAACGTTCATTTTGACACAACAATAGCAGAATGTGGAGCTGCAGGTGCTTGGAAGCATTATAAAGAAGAAGGCTCAAATCATTGAGGTCTTTAAACCTATTGTCAGATAATTGATCGGCCGATTCATGGCCACTAGAGAAAAGACAACGCGAAATTTAGTACAGCTTTATTTAGTAAGTAAAACAAAATAGAATAACATTTAAGATGTTAGAAGATCTAAGAATTCTTTTGATCCCATTTTAATCATAGACAATAATTATTTTCAAGACCTTATAAAAGTACTTAGACAATTGCCATTATATTATTTTAGACCTAACAAAATATTTTATTAAGCTCCGAGACTATTAACTTATGTTAAAGTATATTTTTATACCTAATAAGAATTGTTTCATCTCTCCTTAGAGATGACGGCGGTCGCCTCCTTCTGTGAGACGGTCATGTCCCAGAAGGAGGCTGACGAGCGGGTCAGGAGAGGAGCGCAGAGGCTCCCCTCCGCAGGCGACGTATCGGGGTGCGCAGGAGGCGTTACGAACGCCTCCTGCGCATGTAAATTGTATCTTTTATAGACCATTCGAGAATATCCTCCTTTTTTGAAGTCGACTAATAACAAAATACAATTTGGCGTGGTATTAAAGTTACAGCCTTTATATATATAATATATATGTCCCACTGCTGGGCACAGGCCTTCTCTGTAAAGAGAGTATAAGGGCATAGTCCACCACGCGGCCCTAGTGCGGATTGGTAGACTTCACATGCCTTAGAAAAATTTTCTAAGACATGTAAGTTTCCTCACGATGGTTTCCTTCACCGCGTACTATGTACTATACTAGCGTACTATGCAACAAGAGCCAACCGCCCGGACACTGAGCTACCACGGCTCTGTGGCGTGGTATTATGACTATCAAATTTATCTACTTAATCGTTGAAATGTAATACCGTCTTGTTTAATGTTGTTTCAAGGTAAAATTTATATCAGTCTAAAAGTTAATAAATCTTTATTATCTCGGGTAACGTAAAAGTATATTACGAATCCAATCTTTGTTATATTATGTTCAGATATTTACTAATTACTCAGTTTTACTTTGATAAATAATAAGGCTTATTAAAGTTATTATTTGATAATTATATTAAATTATAACATCAGAAGAGCTTTGTGGATAGAGATGCGATTTAAGATACAAATTAAGGTATTGTTTTACAAAATTATAATTATTTAAGTATCTGCAAAGGAAGCTACGATAAAGTAATATCCCACTGAACATAAATTTAACTTATAACAAGAAAAGTAACAATCTTTTTTTAGAGGTTCGGGCTAAGCGACCTAAGAGCTATGCCACCTCTGAATCCGGTGAGTTAAGGCCAGCTTCTCTGGCCAATTGTGTTAGTTCGTCCATAAAAAATCTTTTTTCTCTTTTTGAGGGGTTATATCTTCAACGAGTCACACAATAAGCTATGGAGAGGGCTTTTTTTCCGTTCCCCCAACTTAACAAAGGAAAAGTAAGGAAAAACAAATTAATAATAATAATAATAATAAATCTTTATTTTCAAAACAAAACATACGAATATAAAGCAAGTATACAATGTTTGGATCTTCTTTTAAGTATAAAATATACTTGTGCCAGAAGATCCAGCTCTTCCTTAACCATATCATCTATTTTTGTTTTTAGTTAATTAGTATAAAGTAATTATATGTATGTATGTGTGTGTATGTGTGTGTGTGTGTGTCAGTGTGTGTGAATGAGTGTATTTATGTGAGATTGCAATGGAAATGTACAAAAGATATTATTGAAATTGGTATCGTAATATTGTCTCCGAATCCTCATAGTACAAACTTTCCAGCCGCTTTAGTAAAGATGCTTTACAGTCGTGCCAGTTTAAAGCATTAATTTGTAAGTTCTTGTTTATATGTTTATAAACATAGCTTGATAGTTTTCTATATTGGAAACTGGCAAAACTTGTGTTTACTTTGCGAGTAAGAATTCCAACATCTCTTCTCCGACTGTCTATATTGCTACGGTCAGTATAACACGATTTATGTATTTTTAAAAGCATATATAAAATATATAATTTTCTCAGCGTTAGAAGGCCACATAGATTATACAAATTATCTGTGGAGAATCTATAACGCTTAAAGTACATTACTTTATGTAAGGCCCGCTCTTTCTAACTCTAAAATTTGTTTTGGAAGCACCGCCCCATACAGGAATACAGTATGATATTATTGATTGTGCTAATGAAGTATAAATACGATTAAGAAGATGTTTCGAAGCAACGTGCCTGAGAAGCTTAAAACCCATATTAATTTTCTGAGCCTGCCTGAGACCAACTCAATATGATTATGCCAGGTTAGTCGCTGGTCTATTATGACACCTAGGTATCTAATTGTGCTTTTTGTGGATAGTAGGACAGGAACATACATTATTTTGTCATTACATTTGTGTAGTTTATAGTAAAATCTGGGTCAGGTTGCGAGCGATTACTAATGGCAAAGCAAATGTAATTTGTCTTATATAATATATATAAATTACCTAACCTATATGGTTCGGGACTTTGTTTTCCTTACTTTTCCTAACAAAGTATAATTATTCTTTTACTTTTTATTTCTATTCTTTATTTACATAATTTCTTAATTCTTTATTTACAAAATGTCTTATTACAAAATTTTGTGTTACAATTTCGAGTGTGTGTGTGTGTGTGTGTGTGTGTGTGTGTGTGTGTGTGTGTGTGTGTGTGTGTGTGTGTGTGTGTGTGTGTGTGTGTGTGTGTGTGTGTGTGTGTGTGTGTGTGTGTGTGTGTGTGTGTGTGTGTGTGTGTGTGTGTGTGTGTGTGTGTGTGTGTGTGTGTGTGTGTGTGTGTGTGTGTGTGTGTGTGTGTGTGTGTGTGTGTGTGTGTGTGTGTGTGTGTGTGTGTGTGTGTGTGTGTGTGTGTGTGTGTGTGTGTGTGTGTGTGTGTGTGTGTGTGTGTGTGTGTGTGTGTGTGTGTGTGTGTGTGTGTGTGTGTGTGTGTGTGTGTGTGTGTGTGTGTGTGTGTGTGTGTGTGTGTGTGTGTGTGTGTGTGTGTGTGTGTGTGTGTGTGTGTGTGTGTGTGTGTGTGTGTGTGTGTGTGTGTGTGTGTGTGTGTGTGTGTGTGTGTGTGTGTGTGTGTGTGTGTGTGTGTGTGTGTGTGTGTGTGTGTGTGTGTGTGTGTGTGTGTGTGTGTGTGTGTGTGTGTGTGTGTGTGTGTGTGTGTGTGTGTGTGTGTGTGTGTGTGTGTGTGTGTGTGTGTGTGTGTGTGTGTGTGTGTGTGTGTGTGTGTGTGTGTGTGTGTGTGTGTGTGTGTGTGTGTGTGTGTGTGTGTGTGTGTGTGTGTGTGTGTGTGTGTGTGTGTGTGTGTGTGTGTGTGTGTGTGTGTGTGTGTGTGTGTGTGTGTGTGTGTGTGTGTGTGTGTGTGTGTGTGTGTGTGTGTGTGTGTGTGTGTGTGTGTGTGTGTGTGTGTGTGTGTGTGTGTGTGTGTGTGTGTGTGTGTGTGTGTGTGTGTGTGTGTGTGTGTGTGTGTGTGTGTGTGTGTGTGTGTGTGTGTGTGTGTGTGTGTGTGTGTGTGTGTGTGTGTGTGTGTGTGTGTGTGTGTGTGTGTGTGTGTGTGTGTGTGTGTGTGTGTGTGTGTGTGTGTGTGTGTGTGTGTGTGTGTGTGTGTGTGTGTGTGTGTGTGTGTGTGTGTGTGTGTGTGTGTGTGTGTGTGTGTGTGTGTGTGTGTGTGTGTGTGTGTGTGTGTGTGTGTGTGTGTGTGTGTGTGTGTGTGTGTGTGTGTGTGTGTGTGTGTGTGTGTGTGTGTGTGTGTGTGTGTGTGTGTGTGTGTGTGTGTGTGTGTGTGTGTGTGTGTGTGTGTGTGTGTGTGTGTGTGTGTGTGTGTGTGTGTGTGTGTGTGTGTGTGTGTGTGTGTGTGTGTGTGTGTGTGTGTGTGTGTGTGTGTGTGTGTGTGTGTGTGTGTGTGTGTGTGTGTGTGTGTGTGTGTGTGTGTGTGTGTGTGTGTGTGTGTGTGTGTGTGTGTGTGTGTGTGTGTGTGTGTGTGTGTGTGTGTGTGTGTGTGTGTGTGTGTGTGTGTGTGTGTGTGTGTGTGTGTGTGTGTGTGTGTGTGTGTGTGTGTGTGTGTGTGTGTGTGTGTGTGTGTGTGTGTGTGTGTGTGTGTGTGTGTGTGTGTGTGTGTGTGTGTGTGTGTGTGTGTGTGTGTGTGTGTGTGTGTGTGTGTGTGTGTGTGTGTGTGTGTGTGTGTGTGTGTGTGTGTGTGTGTGTGTGTGTGTGTGTGTGTGTGTGTGTGTGTGTGTGTGTGTGTGTGTGTGTGTGTGTGTGTGTGTGTGTGTGTGTGTGTGTGTGTGTGTGTGTGTGTGTGTGTGTGTGTGTGTGTGTGTGTGTGTGTGTGTGTGTGTGTGTGTGTGTGTGTGTGTGTGTGTGTGTGTGTGTGTGTGTGTGTGTGTGTGTGTGTGTGTGTGTGTGTGTGTGTGTGTGTGTGTGTGTGTGTGTGTGTGTGTGTGTGTGTGTGTGTGTGTGTGTGTGTGTGTGTGTGTGTGTGTGTGTGTGTGTGTGTGTGTGTGTGTGTGTGTGTGTGTGTGTGTGTGTGTGTGTGTGTGTGTGTGTGTGTGTGTGTGTGTGTGTGTGTGTGTGTGTGTGTGTGTGTGTGTGTGTGTGTGTGTGTGTGTGTATTATGTTACAATAATTTAACTATTAAGGCTGTCTTTTACATTTTTAATTTTTCCTATTTTTAACTTAATTTTGATGTTTTAAAATTAATTTATTTATTAAAATACAAATTTTTCGGATCTTGGTATATATTCTCAGTATGGAGAGTTATGGTTATACTCGGAGTATCTCTCCGAGATCATATCAGGAATGAGGAGATTCGTAGACGAACTAAGGTAACATGACTCACCGGGTAAACAAGTTGAAGTGGCAATAGGCAGGGCATATAGCGCGTAGAACAGATGGCCGATGGGGCCGAAAAGTTCTCGATTGGAGACCACGGACCGGCAAGCGCAGCGTAGGCCGCAAGACGGCACTGGATGCAAGGCGCTTACAACCGGTCCTTTTGGAAATCGTTCGGGGAGGCCTACGCCCAGCAGTGGATGTTTTACAGCTGTAATGATGATGATGATGAAATCGGGAAAGATTTCCCGCTTTCTCGAGGAAGACGGGGTTATGTGAAAATCTTACTCATTGAAACTCCCCCGTGGCGTTTCCTCGGTGCATGGCGAGGGGCCCCGGGATCTTCAGTGGAATGCACCGGAGCCCTGCACTGTGATCTTGAGCACGTCCCGGGTGGTTAATCCCTCCCCGGTACCCTTGTAGTGCTAAGGCAACACGGGCTTATGTCGCCTTCTTCCCGGGTCCACTGTAGCGAACTACAATGATGGTTTTGACTAATTCGATCTTCTAATTCCCGATTTCTAGGAAATGAGCCTAATGCTTCTTAAGCACCCTTCATATATTCTTGCAATTTCTGGGGTAGTGTTAATATTTATGCCAGCGCGTTTGCCCCCTTTTAGTATTAAAAAAATACACAACAAAATGTGAACGTTTTCCTCTACGTGTCACGAGTGGAGCGCTTTTTATCTTTCACAAAAGAAGTTTTCTTGGAGTGATTTTTTATTACACGGAAACTTCAGCGCGCTCGTTGACAGTAAATTTTAATAAACTCCTTGTTCGTAAAGACTACATGAGTCTAATTTAATGTTAATGTAGAAATTTTCATTCTCATATTTCGTCCAAAAATACTTTTGATATTTTTTCAAATTAAGTATATATTTTTTGTAGTTCTCAAAAAACTATTTTTGGCGTTCTCTATGAATGATTTTTTTTATGACGAACTACACAGATTGGCCAGAGAGGCTGGCCTTGACTACTTCACCGGATTGAGAGGTGGCACAGCTCTTAGGTCGCTTAGCCTGAACCTCTATTGCTAGTAACTCGACACAAGGGTCCCCCCGGTGAGGGGTAACCTCGGCTTGGACGGTTACTATGTTACGCGTAAGCATGCCGATCCGAGGGCGCCCGAGAGGGCCGCACCACGACTCGATCGGTTGCTATTTCACGGATAATCTAAGAGACACTCTATGAATGATGACTGTAATCCTGTACTGTCGTTGGTCACACGTTAACATTTATACGATAGACATTAAAATACACTTAATTGTATATATGCTGTGGTAGCTTGCCTTTGTAGCAACCCGAGTTCGATCCCCGGTGCCGGCACTAATAAAATTTGATGTTGCAATTTTATGTGATGATTTACCACGTGCTCGGCGGAGAAGGAAAACATGTCACACCCACGTGTCTTAGAAAATGTTTCTAAGGCATGTGAAATCTGCAAATCCGCACTAAGTGTACGTGGCGGACTATGCCCTTATATTCACTTAACAGAGAAGCCCTGCGACTAACGATGGGACATATATATTATACATAATATTCCACTATTAAGTAATTTCTTCATAAACATTGAACACACCCGGAAACAAATAGAGATTATAGACGCCAGAAATTCGTAAAATTACTATGATATGTCGAAAATAAAAGTGGATGCTTGATTTGTAGTCGGTTTTTTGGTTTTCGTAAATATAATTGTAACAAATTTGGTTTTAACTCTGCGACTAGATAACCCACCAGCTCACCTTTCTGACAACTTGAAAATATTTGCAGCACCCAAACAATATTCTACGCACGATCTTTGTACATTATTAAAAAGTGTCGCGTAGAGAAATATCGCCGCATTTCCAGTGTATTTAATGGATTCATCTCGTAATATGGAAGCCAAGAGCTCACGCCCTTTTTGCTGTAAATAGTAAAGTACAGAATAGAACTATAGTACTTAAAATACAGATGTAGTATAGAACCTGTGTGATTGACAGTAGGGGATTGTAGCTGATTTGAACCAACGAATTTCTGCTTGCAGTTTTACAATTACAAACAAAACAAAACTTGGCATACTCAGTAGAGCAAGACAGTATTTCACGCCTGCCCACCGTCTGCAACTTTACAAGGCGCAAGTACGGCCTCAAATGGAATACTGTTTACATCTCTGGGCCGGGGCTCCCCAATACCAACTTCTTCCGTTTGACCGTGTACAACGTAGAGCTGCTCGAATAGTCGACGATCAGGGTCTTTCCGATCGACTCGACCCTCTGAGTCTGCGAAGAGATGTCGGTTCTCTTTGCATCCTGTATCGCATTTACCATGGGGGTGTTCTGAGGAATTGTTCGGAATCATCCAAGCTACCGATTTCCATTACCGCACATCTCGGCAGAATTCCAAATTCCACCGCCACCATCTTGATGGTTGGCGTTCAACGACTGTACGTTTTTCGCGTAACTTTCTCCCACTCACTGTCAACTTGTGGAATCAACTGTCGCCAGCGGTGTTTCCGAACGTTTACGATTTAGGGACCTTCAAGAAACGAGCCTATTCCTATCTCAAAGGTCGGCAACGCACCTACAGCTCCTCTGGTGCTGTGGATGTTCATGGGCGACGGTGATCACTTAAGATCAGGTGAGCCGTATGCTCGTTTGCCACTTTTCATATAAAAAAAAAAATATTTAGAAGCAAAACCAAAAACCGACTTCAAATCGAATCAAACGTTAAACGCTATTACTCGCGAACGCCCTCTTTGTATTTACGAATTATCATAGCGTATTACTTAATAAAATTAATCAACACCTCACCAAATTCTCATCAAACTACTCTTAAAGTACAATCTTTCCATTAAAAAATGAATAATCGAAATCTGTTGGCGTGATTTTGAGTTATTCGTCCATTTATTAGCGCACATACTTGATGCAAATTTAACTCACATGGTTTTCTCGTGGATGCCTTTGTCAGAATTGGCCCAAACTAAATGGGACCACTTTGGAAGCAACAACTTTCAAACCGCACTCAAATCTGTGCTTAGTGTAGGTTTCTCATTCGTTTTTCAGCCCTGTAGTTCTGGGCTCTCAAGAATAAGACTACGGTATCCCTGCCTGTCGTACAAGGCGACTAAAAGGGTCCTCGAGTTCACTGGGCGTCAAGGGTGGCTTTGTCGTCCGCTATGGTGGAACTGGGAAGAAGGCGACATCGGCTGGCCCGTGTCGCCTCCCGGGACGTGCTCTCCTTGAGCACAGTGCAGAGGGGCTCCGGTGCGTTCCACTGGAGATGATCCCGGAGCCCCTCGTCATGCACCGAGGAAAGGGCCACCGGGGAGGTTTTAGTAAAGAACCCCACATAACCGCCGCCTTCCCCCCCAGAAGGCGGGGTATCTTTCTGAAGATTTCCTCCCCGTCAACAAAAAACAAAAAAAAAGTTACTCATTCGTCATATATTTGATCTAATAAGCTTAGTAATACTCTACTAAATTCCGTTGCGTCGCCCGGAGGCCGAGGCACGTTCTTGATGATCCGGACGACACGATCACCATTGCGCAGGCTAGATCTTTACAAATCCACAAAGCGTTTATTACCGGCCGTCGAAGGTTACGAATAATCCTCGCACGTTACCCCTCACCGGGGACTCTTGTGTCGAGTTACTAGTGTTAGAGGTTTATGCTAAGCGACCTAAGAGCTTTTCTCTCAATCCGGTGAAGCAGCTGAAGGCTAGCTGCTCTGGCCAATATGTGTAGTTCGTCATTTAAAAAATCTTAGTATAACATAGTATAGACTATAATAACTGTCTCTGTTAGAAACACGGAACATAACTCATGTTATATGAGTAACAAATGACAAAGCGGCCTAGCAGCTAACGGGTTCGACTTACGATCTGATTCGCGTGTTGTAATCCCAGTCGGCTTGCACCAGTAAACTATCATTTCTTCGGTTTTTTAGTTCAAAAAATCACTTACTAAAAGTTTGTGCCCACACCAGGGCTATGTGATCACTACCTGTCACACTTTCGTCTAAAATATTTTTAGACGAAAGTTTCTGTCCATACAAAGGTTGTCTGGACGAGATCGCTCTTAGCGATAAGACCGCCCATTGCGCATGCAATGACCTTGTCCAATGTGAAAATTGCAGTTACTATTTCAGTGATATATTTTGTTGTTAATTGTTGCGCAATAAAGAATATTCATTCATTCATTCATTTATTCATATGGGACCTAAGCTTGGTTAACAGCTGCCAACGGAAGTTATCTCTAGCTCTCTGCCCAGCACACCCTCGAGGTGTGCCCGAGATGGGCAGCGCAGCGCCATGACATGGTATCTGCCATCGGTGGTGTAGACCTGTCGCTTCCGAGCCTCGGTCTTGCGATGGTCTCGAGCGACAGGTCTTGGACGGCGGTCGCCTCCTTCTATGAGACGGTCATGTCCCAGAAGGAGGCTGACGAGCAGGTCAGGGAGGAGCGCAGAAGCTCCCCTCCGCAGGCGACGTATCGGGGTGCGTAGGAGGCGTTACGAACGCCTCTTGCCGCCCCCACATCAATCAGCAGGGCCAGGATACCGATACCTGGGTACCTGGCCCCAGCATGCTTCGGCGTCGTCGGGACTTCTCTGAGTGCCGGAGAAGTCCCCTTTGAGGATGAAGTCCGGTCTTTGCCGGGACCGGCCGGTCGTTGGGTTGTCCTGTCACTGACAGATCCGTGGCACCCCGCTCATAACGGCTGATGGCATTTTGCGGAAGGTTTAGTGGGTAGAGGCTGCCCAGGCCGAGTCCCACACATCCCTTCGCGCCCACCCAGGTACCGGAGGATGGTCTATAAAAAGATTCCCCCGCGTGAATAAAAAAAAATGTTATCTCTAGCTGAGCTGGCTGAGAGATTATTTTTTTGTTTTTAAACATATTTTATGACTTGGCTTGGGAATAGAACTTTCCTTTTGAGATATTCCCAGAGAAATCTCCGTCATAAATATAGGAAAGTTTATGGTTGAATATTTTTCCCCTTATTCTTGAGCATCGAATCCATATTTTTGCCATTATTTTCGGATGAAGTTATAAATTGGAGAGTCAAGCCCCGCGCCATCAATATGTAGTCAACTGTAAGCGACGACCTAGCTCGCAGTGCGCTGTTTTATTTTGCAACGTTGTCATTTTGTTCTTTTCCTTTTTAAGCCGACTTTTAAAATGAAGAGAGATTTATTTTTAATGACGAACTACACAGATTGGCCAGAGAAGCTGGCTTTGACTGCTTCACCGGATTGAGAGGTGGCATAGCTCTTAGGTCGCTTAGCCTGAACCTCTCTCGCTAGTAACTCGACACAAGGGTCCCCCAGGGGTAACCTCGGCTTGGACGGTTACTATGTTACGCCGATTCGAGCCGAGGGCGCCTGAGGGCCGAACCACGACTCACGAATATTCTAAGGGACATTCGAAAACTAAACTAACTTTGAGTGCCACTTCGGGAAGCGTTGACTCTGGGAGAAGAAGTGGCCGAAGAAACTCCAGCAACGCTCCTAGCATCTAAGGGGTGAACCTGCCTATAAAATAGCGGTGACGCTATGTCAAAAAACGAATTATTGTTAGCTTTCTTAGTAAAAAAATCTATAAAAGTTATGATTTCATGTTTTTTATTTCGCAATCTACAAACTAAGTTTAAGCAAAGAAGCAAATAACTTAGTTACTTGTACAATCTTTGCCGTGAACATTGCAGTGTCATATCTCAGAAGCGAATTTTTTCGCACTTTTATTCCACGGTTTCTTTAGACTAATTAAAACTTTAGCTAAAACGTTTTCTGTGTTCTTTAAAACATAACGCAAATACTATTTTAAGAAGTCATTTGACTGTTGTATTTTATGGCACGATGTACGTTGTGTCATATCAATTTTTAACCGACTTAAAAATCAATTTGTTGTTAAAAATGTTATTCGTACAACTAATGATTGTAATATAGCCGTGAGCAAAAATAAAGGGTCGGTTAAGAGTGTATTTTTTTATTTTTTTTTTATTTAAATTTTAGTACAACAACAAGGCAACCCTAAGTGCTAAAATTAAAAAAAAAATAATGAAAAATACTGTACTATCCAAGTTTACGTGAGATATCGTTTTTTATGTTTTTTAATGAAATATAAATAAAAATTTGAGCCGTGGTAGCTCAGTCTCCGTGCGGCCGGCTCATGTTGCGTAGTACGCTAGCAACCCGAGTTCGATCCCCGGTGCCGGCACCAATAAATTTGTTGTTGCAATTTAATGTGCTGATTTACCACGCGCTCGGCGGTGAAGGAAAAAATCGTGAGGAAACCTACATGCCTTAGAAAATTTTTCTACGACATGTGAAGTCTGCCAATCCGCATTATGGCCGCGTGGCGGACTATGCCCTTTTACTCTCTTTACAGAGAAGGCCTGCGCCCAACAGTGGGACATGTATAAAGGCTGTAACTTTAAAATAAAAAGATATTTAATTGTCTATCGTGTACAATTTATTTCAGTTAGCTAGCGTCTTTATCTTCCGAGATATTCAAACTGTCATAACCGACCTTTTATTTTTGCTCATGAGTGTAGATAAAGACAATAATAATGATTTATCTGTAGAAAATATGGTAATTTTTAATAAGTCGTTTTTTCTTAATTCGAAATTTTAATTTCCCTCGTTTGACAATCTGAGTCTTGCTTCATGAGTTGCTAGTCCGATTGCCCTTCGGCAAAGATCTCTAGCCTTCTCCACTCTTCTCTACTTCTTGCTATTCTGTTCCATCTTTTTCCTACGACCTGTTATATGTCGTCGGCCCATCTTTTGTGTGGTCTACCGCGTTTCCGTTGCCCTTCTCTAGGCTACCGTTCTGTACTTGTTTTAAACAATTCTACCCCTTATAGTGTGACCTGCCACCTTCCATTTAAGTCGCCTGATCTTCTGTACTATGTCGTAAGTTCTTGTTTTCATCTGACGTTTGCAGATTTTATTTTATCAGATTTCACAATCGTCGTACACATTTTGATCTCTATTATCTTTACAAAATTCTTAATGGCCATGTTGATTGTTCGGATATTTTAGGAAAAATTAACTTCATCACTAACACTAAATTTTTAATTCAACCCTCTCGTGTTCTACACTTAAACAACCCGTATTTAAACATATTTGTTCCACCTCCAGCGAAAAAAACTATACAAGTAATCGTTTCCTAATCAGAAGTTTGCACTATTACAATGACAATTTCTGCAACGTGGAGGACTTAACTTCAGAAGTGGATATTTTAGCAACACATTTATCAGGTTCAAAACTTTAATTCTCCTGACTGGATTCTGTTTGATTCTTCTAGTCTGTACGGGGATGCAAATGGCAAATTATAATAAACTAAACATTCTCGGCACTGTTGGTTGATAAAAACTTGTAAAAATATATAATGTAACATAATAGACAATAAGGACTGTTTGTTGCCACAATAAAGAAAAAAAATTTCCTTGGCCCCGGCATGCTTCTCTCCATAGCTTTATGCCAACATATTTTTATGGGATACTAGCGTACCCAGCACGCTTCGCCGGGTTAGATTTTGCTTTATTTTATTGAAACAATAAACTTACATCAATAAATAACTACAAACAATATATAACTTCGTTTCTAACAAGTACGTTAAGAAGTTTTACTTCAAAAAGTTAAAGTTACAGCCTTATATAAATATGTCCCACTGTTAAATACCGGTCTACTCAAATAATATACTAGCGTAACCAGCCTGCTCCGCCGAGCTAGATTTTGCTTTATTTTATTTAAACACTAAACTTACATCAATAAATATGTAATTTAACTCTCATAACATATTAAATTATTCATTTCTCTCCGTATTCATTCTCTTCTCGAGCGGTGAAGATCATTTCCTACACCATGTACATCAGTAAATACAAAATCATTCTTATCATTTATAAAAAACATATCGGGCTCAAGTTAATCTCAGAAATAAAAGTACGACGTATAATAGTTCAAAAAAGGAGTGCTCCGATGGTCACCAAACTTTACACGACTACTCGTCAGGTCGAATCTGAATATTCCCTGAAAGTTTCATTGACATCGGTCCAGCCGTTTCAGAGCCTATACGGATCAAACACTCACACATTCTCTTCTATATAGTGCCCCTGGGTAGTTTTAATTAGTCTTAAGGACACCTGAGGTGCACAATAAGATTGGCACCCAGACACACCAAGGCACACATCCTCCTGCCTATACCCGGCGGGAGGGAGGTAGGCCACACACCCCGGCATCCCACCGGGACCCCAGTGCTGTTAGTTTTATTCTTCCCCTCGCGATTATTTATTAATTTAAAAATGGACCCCATCGACGAGATGAGGTATGTGTTCAGCAATCTCCGGGCCAAACACCCGGAGATATATAAATCGTTAATCGCGGACGCTCGCGAAGCCACTTCTCGGCCCTCTTCAGGAGCTCTAACCCCGACCCCGTGGTCGTGGTTGTTATGCAGGAAAGCTCGCCGTCGAGCTCCGACTCAAACGTTCCCTCTCCGTGCGCCGGCTCGGCCTCCGACATGGAGGTTGAAAACTTGGCAGCTGAAAGCGCCTCCGCGTCCGACTCGAAGCGGGCGGCCTCTTTACTGAGGTCACCCATAAACGGAAGAATAAGCGAAAGAAGCGTGCGTCGGCCGTACCATCGCCTTCCGCAAGCCCCGTCCCACCGGCTAAGGCACAAAAGGGCCCGCCGATTCCGCTGCGTCACAGACTCGGCCCTCCCTTTACCCGCTACCTCCCGTGTATCTGCGTCTACCGATAACGCATCTCACCCAACCGCCGCAACCTGCCATAACGCCGCGACCCGTACAGGACCCACCGCGTCGAACGCGAAGCCCCCTCCGGTCTATCTGACTGATAGATCGCAGGCCTGCGTCCAATCAGCAATGCCCCATTATAAGTTGGTGCCAACATTAGCGGGCACCGAGATACGTATCCAGGCGGAGGATGCCGACACCTTCCGCAAACTTACTAGTTACTTGCACCAAAAGGGTATCTATTTCTTTACCTATGCGCTCCCAGAAGAGCGCACTCTGCGGGCGGTCGTCAAAGGATCCCCGCAGAGATCTCAGAAGAAGAGGTCATAGATGACCTCAAAGAGCAGGGCCTCCCGGTCATATCCGTGCACCGCATGCGTAGGCAGAGGACAAGACCCCTCTAGATATGGTCTGGGCGACGCTAGCGCGCACCCCGAGGAAAGCGCATTTTCGACATTAAGTCCCTGTGTAGGTTTACCCGCATCTTAGTGGAAACTCCGCGTAAAACAGGCTTGCCGGGCAATGCCATAAGTGCCCCAAGTCTATGGCCATTCCGCACGCAATTGTTTCGCGCGCCCCGTTGTGTTAAGTGCCTTGAAGACCACGGCACTCGCGACTGTCCTCGTCCCAAGGACAAAGCCCTCCAAACGGAAGAGCCCTCCTGCGTCTTATGCAGACAGATAGGCCATACGGCCAACTATAAAGGATGCCCGAATGCTCCAAAACGTAAACGGCCGGCCGTTGAAACCGCGTCCGCCCCAAAACGCCCGACATTGCCGCCACCGTCGGCCTTCCCACCGCTGCGCCCCGCGTGGTTAACACCGCTCAACTTCTCCGCGAGCGGCCCCCCCGCGGCTAACGCGTCCGCGCCCGTCCGCCCGGCGGTACCTCCATCCGCTCCAGCGCCACCGTCGGCGCCCAACTCGGACACTCCCTCGGCTTTCGATGGACTAAGCGCGGTTCTTAAGTCGTTTAACATTGACGCACTCATCGCCATCGCGAACGAATATGCATCGAAAAAGGATGCAGGCGCACGTCTAGATGTCATACACAGATACCAGCACGTCCTTAAGGCGTTACAATGATTAGTACTGCTAGGATAAAGCCCCGTTCGCTTACCGTCGCGTATTTTAATGCGAACGGGCTTAGGGAACAAAAAGACGAAGTCGCGAACTTCGTACGCGAATATCAGGTCGACGTAATGTTAGTGCAAGAGACTTTTCTCAAACCGTCTATGCGCGATCCGAAGATCGCGAATTATAACATCGTTAGAAATGATAGAGCCGGTGCAAGAGGCGGCGGCACCCTCATTTACTATAGGAGGTCTTTGCATTGCGTACCGATTGACACGCCGCGACTAAAGCACCTTGAGGCCTCGGTCTGCCAGTTAGCCATGACAGGTCACTCCCCTATAACTATTGCTTCGGTATACCTTCCGTGTCACCGTAGCAAAGAAGTACTCAGAACCGACTTCGAAGCTCTCCTCTCTCTCGGAGACGCCACGATTCTAGCCGGCGACTTTAATAGCAAGCATCCTCGGTGGTTCTCCTATAAGCCCTAACCCGCGAGGGCTGGCCCTCGAATCTCTGGTCGATCCTCTCGACTTCGAGATCGTAGGACCCCAAGAGCCCACTCATTTTCCGCACCAAGTGGAACATACACCGGATGTCTTAGACATTGCTATCCTCCGCCATATCACCCTTAAGTAAGTAACCCGTGCGTGATACACGAGCTTCACTCGGATCACCGCCCTGTAATTCTGCGGCTGGGGCCTTCAGCGCAAACCGCTCCTCAGACCAAATCCATCATCGACTGGCACAAACTTGAGTCCCAATTGAAAGATGCCAGCTCCCTCATCTAGAAGCGTTTCCTGAGAACGTAGATTCTCCTCTCAAAACAAATCTCGCAGCGCACGCGCTCTCGAGACACATTCAGACGGTCATCAAAGACTGCTCCAAGGAGGTACCGTTGTGGACGACCACAGATGGGTCCTGCCTTCTGAAATTCGTGATCTCATGAGACGTAAGAACGCCGCCACTAGGGCTTACGACTTGTACCCTACCGAGCGTCACCGTAGGCGGCTACATAAATTGCAGCGTGAAGTTAAATCACGCATAGCCGCTATAGGAACGAACGGTGGAACAATACGCTAAGCGACATCCGCCCATCACATCTGGCATTTTGGAGCTTACCAAAATCGCTTAAACGCGACCCCGATCCGGGGATGCCACCCCTCAATCGTCCTAATCTCCCACCAGCTTCACTGGACGAGGAGAAGGCCGAGTGTCTGGCTGACAGTCTCGAGGCTCAATGCTCCCCAGCACCCTTCCGTCGACCCGCTCACCTCCTGAAGGTAGAGAGCGAGGTCCATCGTAGGGCGAAAAACCAATCCGCGATCCCGTTCCAACGATTACGTGCACCGAGGTTGAGGATGTATTAAAAAATCTGCGTCCCCGCAAAGCCCCCGGTATAGACGGCATACCTAACTTGGTTGCCAGACGTTTCCCCGATAATATCGTACGCCTCCTGGCTATAATATTTAACGCGGCCATGACTCACGGCATCTTTCCCAACGAGTGGAAGGAGGCCGACGTCGTAGGGTTCTTCAAACCCGGTAAACCGCGCACAGAACCCTCTTCATATAGACCTATTAGTCTTCTCTCCGTTTTAGGAAAGTATACGAACGGCTTATCTTAGCTCGATTACGCGCCTTCATGGACTCGCGAGAGCTTCCCATACCCGAGCAGTTTGGCTTCCGCGCCAAACACTCATGTACTCAACAGGTGCTCCGCATCACGGAGCACATTCACGCCAAATCCTTTATTGGCATGCATGCAGGAGCAATCTTTCTGGACGTGGCGAAGGCATTCGACAAAGTCTGGCACGCCGGGCTTGTATACAAGCTATACAAGCTTGGGGTGCCCGACTATCTAGTGCGCAGAGTGCGCGATTTTCTTACCGGTCGAACCTTCAGGTACCGCGTCGAGGGAGTGCGCTCCACCCTCCGTCCCGTTCGAGCCGGAGTACCTCAAGGCTCCGTACTCGGTCCCGTCCTATACACGCTCTACACTAACGATATTCCGCGCTCACGTAGAGCAGAGCTAGCCCTTTTCGCCGACGATACCGGCATTTATGCTTCCGGGCGTTCTCCCGAAGTCATTCTTAAAAAACTCCAGACTGCGGCCGATGCCCTAGGGGATTGGTTTCGGAAATGGAGAATAGAAATCAACCCGGCTAAGAGCGCAGCCATGTACTTCACGAGGCGTCTTCAGTCTCCACCTCGTTGCGTCAACTTCTAGGTACCCCTATTCCATGGGTTACACAAACCAAATACCTTGGTGTCGTATTAGATCCCAAACTCAGCTTCGGCCCTCACGTAGATCAAGTTAGGAACCGGGCGGCCTACGTTATGGGTCGCCTATATCACCTCATTAATAAGAAAAGTAAAATGTCCCTCCGTAATAAGGTGACACTTTACAAAGCAGTTATACGTCCCGTTATGACGTACGCGAGCCCGGTCTTCGCGCATGCCGCCCATAAACATATCCATAGGTTACAAGTAATTCAGAATCGTTTTCTGCGACGAGCCACGGGTGCGCCGTGGTTCGTACGTAATCGCGAGCTCCACGTTGATACAGGGTTACCGACAATAGCCCAATTCTTTAAGCAGGCATCTCGACGGTTTTCGAGACTGCCACCAAACATTCTAACAAACTTCTTGTAAGTGCCGCCACTTATAAGCCTTCCTATAATAAATTCCGTCGCGTCGCCCGGAGGCCGAGACACGTTCTTGACGATCCGGACGACGCGATTACCATTGCACAGGCTAGATCTCTACAAATCAACAAAGCGTCCATTCGCGACCGTCGGAGGTTGCGAATAATCCTTACGCGTTACCGCTGTTTTATGGGCAGGCCCCACCCTTAGATGTTAGGGCGTTGCTGGGTTTCTTCGGCCACTTCTTCTCCCAGCGCCAACGCTTCCCGAAGTGGCACTCAAAGTTAGTTTAGCTTTTGAATGTCTCTTAGATTATCCGTGAAATAGCAACCGACCGAGTCGTGGTTCAGCCCTCTCGGGCGCCCTCGGATCGGCATGCTTACGCGTAACATAGTAACCGTCCAAGCCGAGGTTACCCCTCACCGGGGGGACCCTTGTGTCGAGTTACTAGCAATAGAGGTTCAGGCTAAGCGACCTAAGAGCTATGCCACCTCTCAATCCGGTGAAGCAGTCAAGGCCAGCTTCTCTGGCCAATCTGTGTAGTTCGTCATTAAAAAAAAAAAATCCATCTTTTTCCTACGACCTGTTATATGTCGTCGGCCCATCTTTTGTGTGGTCTACCGCGTTTCCGTTGCCCTTCTCTAGGCTACCGTTCTGTAATTGTTTTAAACCAGTCTACCCCTTATAGTGTGACCTGCCCTCTTCCATTTAAGTCGCCAGATCTTCTGTACTATGTCGTAAGTTTTTGTTTTCCATCTGATGTAAGCAAATTTTTTTTTATAAGATTTCCTTGACCCCAGCATGCGAGAAGCATAGATCCATCCATATTGCGTCAAGAACTTTAACTTCAAAAAGTTAAAGTTACAGCCTCATATAAATATGTCCCACTGTTAAATACCGGTCTACTCAAATAATATACTAGCGTAACCAGCCTGCTCCGCCGAGCTAGATTTTGCTTTATTTTATTTAAACACTAAACTTACATCATTAAATATTTAATTTAACTCTCATAACATATTAAATTATTCATTTCTCTCCGTATTCATTCTCTTCTCGAGCGGTGAAGATCATTACCTACACCCATGTACATCAGTAAATACAATATCATTCAATCTCAGAAATAAAAGTACGACGTATAACAGTTCAAAAAAAAGAGTGCTCCGATGGTCACCAAACTTTACACGATTACTCGTCAGGTCAATCTGAATATTCCCTGAAAGTTTCATTGAAATCGGTCCAGCCGTTTCAGAGCCTATACGGATCAAACACACACACACACATTCTCTTATATATATATATATATTTATTAACTTATCAACGTGACATAATATTTGTAATGTAATTATTATCGGGTCAAGTAATTTAATATTTCGATGTAAAATTTTAAGCGTAATTAACATTCCTATATTCTTAATTTTATTTTAAATTAATATTAAAATCGAACTGTAGGAATACTAAATTATATTTGTATGTCATTAACGTGAAATATTCTGGTATCTATTGTATATTATCTATTTGTAACATGTACAAACATGTTCGACTATATCGCCACTTAACATCAGGTGGGATTGTGGTCAAGCACTACTGTCGAGTCCCTTGTGCGTTGGATCGACACGTAGACAAGTGGTGTGAAATAATAACGGCTACTTTTCTGCTACCAAATGCGTGTACTACGTTTACAGTTTGAAAAGCACTGTGTTCTTCGTCCTGCCCAACGGTGGGGTCGCGGTCGTGGTCGTGGTACGTTCCTTTTGGCCGACCGATCTTCCAATAGGACCAATCCTGTTTTCGGAGGGTTTGTGATGTCGTCACTAGAGGGCACCAGTGGTACCAATACTCAACAACTAGTTTATCTATATAATTAAAAGAGAAAGTGTGTGGGTATGTTCCATATAGGTTCCGAAACGGCTGAACCGATTTCAATGATACTTTCAGGGAATCTTCAAATTGAACTGGCGAGTAATCCTGTAAAGTTTGGTGACGATCTTAGCACTCCTCTTTATCTGTCAAACCATAGCCATACGTCGTACTTTTATTTCTGACAATAACTTGAGCCCGATATGTTTTTGTATAAATGATAAGAATGATATTGTATTTACAGACATGTAAATGGTGTAGGTAATGATCTTAACCCGCTCGAGAAGAGAATGAATACGGAGAGAAATGAATAATTTAATATATTGTAAGAGTTAATTTAATTATTTAATGATGTAAGTTTATCGTTTAAATAAAATATAACAAAATCTAGACCGGCGAAACGGGCCAGGTACGCTAGTATTATATTTTGAGTCTATATTATTCATATAGATGAAGCTAAAGAAATTTTACTCCTGTCGTGTCATCTAAAACACACTCGTTTTTTGTATTCTATAATAATTAAAAAAGAAGATTGTTTATTTTCAATTCAACAGCATAACACATATAAATGTGGGGATAGAAAGAAATATAATTTAATCAGGGCGCCCTGAGAACTCCACCTGGGGTTTTCATAACAAGCGTAACGGGACCTCTGGCGTAATCCTGTTTACAAACGTGCCAAGAAAGATACGACGCTCTCAGAGCTGGGGCGTAATTCTCTAATTTAGACCGCGACTGATTCGAGGGCTTATATTGAATAATTTTTTTGCTCCACTTTATTACATATAACAATTATTGAGTTGTACTCATTATCGATTCATTTTTAATACGTCACCAATCTATTTACCATTTCACGTCTAGTTATCTCATTATCATCAAATGAAATGAAAATAAAACGCGTCCAGTGTATGACGACAAGATCTCCACATGTCATATATGAGATCTACGAGTAAGGAATAACGTAAGAACGGCCAATAAATTTAAATATTAAGTCACCTTAAAATTCGTCAATAACGGAGTTGTGAGTGCGGGTAATCAAAAAATACAATAGAATCGATGAGTTGATTAAAATTTGAAATAATTTCATTCCACTACCTTTTTTTTGTTGACGGGGAGGAAATCTTCACAAAGATACCCCGCCTTCTGGGGGGACGGCGGCGGTTATGTGGTGTTCTTACCCACTAAAACCTCCCCGGTGGCCCTTTCCTCGGTGCATGACGAGGATCCGGGATCTCACGTGGAACGCACCGGAGCCCCTCTGCACTGTGCTCAAGGAGAGCACGCCCCAGGGGAGGTTACTCACTCCCCTGTGCCCTCGCAGCGCAACCGACACGGGCCAGCTGATGTCGCCTTCTTCCCGGGTCCACTTTGATGGACGACGCAGGTCCCCACCCTTGTCGCCCAGTGAACCCGAGGCCCCTTTTTCGCCTTGTGCGACAGGCAAGGGATACCTTAGTCTTATTCTTGGGAGTCCAGAACTACAGGGCTGCGGGCCGGTCTGCCACCGGCCCGCTGGCGCCATCTCCGAACGGGATCGGCCCTCTCCCGATCCCGTTCTGCGGTCTCCTTCTGGGCCATTACTGACTCGCAGAAGGAGACAAGCGCCTTCCATTTAGCATTCCACTATACCTAAGTCAACGTTAAAGCAATTAAACGTTCAAGCAATGCGAATATTTTTTTTAAGGAAGCTAGCAAAATTTCTTTTTTTTTTTACAGAAATATTACTAACAATCTTGTTAACCATTCCAACTAAGCTTAAGCTTGTGCTAGGACATGGTTCACGGCATTAGTCGAATGGTTGATTCGAACCCACGACCTTACGATTCACAGGCCGTACCCTAAACCATTAAGCTATTGACGCTTCTAAATTATCAAAACACGGCTCGATTTAAAATTAATTATGGTGATCCAATTAAGTAATAAACTAACTTGAAATCTCCGTAGCGTCTCAAAGTTTCGCAAGAGTGGCCCTCAAGTTACTTCCTCTATTCCGCGCCGAGAGTACTTGGAGTATGGCAGTTCACCCCTGTGTCTGATCGTAAACAAACCTGAAGATTGATCTATAAACACCGTGAATTACTTCGTTAACTCTTCCGATTGCCAATTGTGTCAGTAAATTAGCGTCAATTTGTAGTTATTTTAAACAGAATTGAATCAAGAGGGAGGTATCCGATTCGCCTGTATGTTCTTCTCAATTGACTTCAAAAGAGAAGGAGGTTCTCATGTTACCAGTTAAGGTTAAAATTAAAATTACCAGGTTAAACTAACCAGATTGGCCAGAGAAGCTGGCCTTGACTGCTTCACCGGATTGAGAGGTGATATAACTCTTAGGTCGATTAGCCTGAACCTCTATCGCTAGTAACTCAACACAAGGGTCCCCCCGGTGAAGGGTAGCTTCGGCTTGGATGGTTTAAGTAGTATGACTACTAACTACGACGTACTAACTAGTAGTTATTTTGAACCTCTCAAATCTGGTGAAAATGTTGCAGTCAAATTCTCTGGCCAATCACCATAAGTGTGTAACAAAACAAGTTACATACTTATGGTGATCCAATTAAGTAATAAACTAACTTGAAATCTCCGTAGCGTCTCAAAGTTTCGCAAGAGTGGCCCTCAAGTTACTTTCTCTATTCCGCGCCGAGAGTACTTGGAGTATGGCAGTTCACCCCTGTGTCTGATCGTTAACAAACCTGAAGATTGATCTATAAACACCGTGAATTACTTCGTTAACTCTTCCGATTGCCAATTGTGTCAGTTAGTTAGCGTGAGTTTTTACTTATTTTAAACAGACTTGAATCAAGAGGGAGGTATCCGATTCGTCTGTATGTTCTTCTCAATTGACTTCAAAAGAGAAGGAGGTTCTCATGTTACCAGTTAAGGTTAATATTAAAATTACCAGGTTAAACTAACCAGATTGGCCAGAGAAGCTGGCCTTGACTGCTTCACCGGATTGAGAGGTGATATAACTCTTAGGTCGATTAGCCTGAACCTCTACCGCTAGTAACTCAACACAAGGGTCACCCCAGTGAAGGCTAACTTCGGCTTGGTTGGTTCAAGTAGTATGACTACTATAACATTTTTTTTGTTATAACGACTTGAATGTGTAGTTATTTTAAACCTCTCAAATCTGGTGAAAATGTTGCAATCAAATTATCTGGCCAATCACCATAAGTGTGTAACAAAACAAGTTACATACTTATGGTGATCCAATTAAGTAATAAACTAACTTGAAATCTCCGTAGCGTCTCAAAGTTTCGCAAGAGTGGCCCTCAAGTTACTTTCTCTATTCCGCGCCGAGTACTTGGAGTATGGCAGTTCACCCCTGTGTCTGATCGTTAACAAACCTGAAGATTGATCTATAAACACCGTGAATTACTTCGTTAACTCTTCCGATTGCCAATTGTGTCAGTTAGTTAGCGTGAGTTTTTACTTATTTTAAACAGACTTGAATCAAGAGGGAGGTATCCGATTCGTCTGTATGTTCTTCTCAATTGACTTCAAAAGAGAAGGAGGTTCTCATGTTACCAGTTAAGGTTAATATTAAAATTACCAGGTTAAACTAACCAGATTGGCCAGAGAAGCTGGCCTTGACTGCTTCACCGGATTGAGAGGTGATATAACTCTTAGGTCGATTAGCCTGAACCTCTACCGCTAGTAACTCAACACAAGGGTCACCCCAGTGAAGGCTAACTTCGGCTTGGTTGGTTCAAGTAGTATGACTACTATAACATTTTTTTTGTTATAACGACTTGAATGTGTAGTTATTTTAAACCTCTCAAATCTGGTGAAAATGTTGCAATCAAATTATCTGGCCAATCACCATAAGTGTGTAACAAAACAAGTTACATACTTATGGTGATCCAATTAAGTAATAAACTAACTTGAAATCTCCGTAGCGTCTCAAAGTTTCGCAAGAGTGGCCCTCAAGTTACTTTCTCTATTACGCGCCGACGCCCCTTAATATTTTTAAATTATCGTAGGGATATTACGAAATAGAAATTAATCAGAACCTAACCAAACTCCCTTCAATCTACTCTTGAAGTATGAATAAAATGAATCATCGAAATCGGTTGTCTGTATCACACTGTAGCCGCTAGAGAGAGCAGTACGCGTGCACAGTTTCTTTCTCTCTTAAAAAATCGTGAATATAATATATTTTCTGTATATTTTTTATAATTTCTAACCAAGCTTGACCACGATCCCACCTGATGTTAAGTGGAAATGCAGTCCTGGATGGTAAAGCGCACTAGCTTAGTAAATGCCTATTCACTCTACTCTTGAAAATACCCACATTTTAATCGGAGGGAAAGACAGACGCGGGTAAACTATTCCAGTCCTTTGCTGTACGAATAATGAAAGACGAAGCAAATCGCTTCGTTCGGGTTTGAGGGATGTTCACGACAAAAGGATAAAATCCGCAGTGAGTCTAGAAGTCCGATTATATATTATACATATAGACGGAGATAAAGAAGTTTTACTTCTGTCGTGTCTAAAACACACACGTTTTTTGTTGAGTTATTCGTACGTTTGTAGCGCATTTTTTTCTCAATGAAGCCATTATTAGAATTGGAAGATTCAAATGGAACCACAAAGGATTTTTTTTTTCACGAGGAGGAAATCTTCAGAAAGATACCCCGCCTTCTGGGGGGGAAGGCGGCGGTTATGTGGGGTTTTTACCCACTAAAACCTCCCCGGTGGCCCTTCCTCAGTGCATGGTGAGGGGCTCCGGGATCTCCAGTGGAACGCACCGGAGCCCCTCTGCACTGTGCTCAAAGAGAGCACTTCCCGGGGGGGGGGGGGAGGTTACACCCTCCCCCCCTGTACCCTCGCAGTGCAAGGCGACACGGGCCAGTCGATGTCACCTTCTTCCCGGGTCCACCTTGGCGGACGACAAAGGCCTACCACAAAGGTACCGCACAACATACACATAGCACAGATATCAAAGAAAGACGAATTGAGAACTTCCTTTTTTGACTTCTGTTGAAAAACCGCTCTAATATGTTTGAAACATCGGGAACTCAAGGACAAGATTAGAACGCGATAAAATCCGCAAAGGTGTAATTATTTGTTGGAATATTGTTGATGTAAAGGCTTATAAATTTCGAGACCGACATAAAATATGTCTTCTGCCAGAATCAGTGTTCCCTCCTGATACCTTTATCAGGGCCGCTCCCATTGAAACTGATAAAATTAATTAGCTCTCATTCCAAGTGAATGTAAATGGAACAATGTAATCTAAATAATTCTCTTTTACACCTGCCTATTTCGTCTGAATAGAATTGTAATTTTATGAATTGATATCATCGCTTCGAAATCATTCGCCGTTGGATATTTTTTATCGTATCTTTTGGTCTTATTTAGCAAAGATTATATTGGTTGGGTCTTACAGAATTATGATTATAATGAAATTAACTGAGCGCTATAGACGTCGCTGTCGGTCGCCTTAAGTTAATTGATAGCTAGCTATATAGGACTAATTTTTTTTTTTTAAAGAAAGCTAGCAATATTTCTTTCTTTTTTTTTTCAGAAATATTACTAACGATTTTGTTAACCATTCCAACTAAGCATAAGCTTGTGCTAGGATATGGTTCATGGCAATAGTCGAATGGTGGATTCGAACCCACGACCTTACGATTCGCAGGCCGTACCCTAAACCATTAGGCTATTGACGCTAAATATATCTATATATTTATTTATTTATTTATAAACTCTTTATTGTTTTACGTACGAAATAAAATTTAAAAAAATGAAAATATTATTAAAATACATAAACAATGGATGGCCTTATCGCTAAAAGCGATCTCTTCCAGGCAACCTTTGGATGGAAGGAATAATAAAAAGAAGCGACGGGAGTTTGTAAAAGTAGATATACTTAAATACTGATAATAAATATTTACATACATACATACATATAGTATAGGTATAAATATATATATATATATATATATATATTATGAAAAGACAAAACGTGTGTAAAAAGTATTACATATATATCATAACAGTATAAATGATGTTAGGTGGACTTGTCTAAGTAAAACTTTTTAACTTTGATTTTAAAAGTATTTATCGTCTGTGATGTCCTAATGGCCATAGGAAGAGAGTTCCACAGACGGACAGCGCATACGGTAAATGAGTTGCCGTAAAAGTTGGTGTCATGCTGAGATATTTTAGCATGAGATTCTCTGAGATGATCGCAAATTCAACGAATTCGAACCGTGAAGGAATTGAAAACGTTCCTTCAGATATATATATATATATATATATATATCGATATATATATGTATGTATATATATATTACAAAGGTATATACGAAGCAACACTAATTAGATTACAAAGTTTATAATTTAATTATTGTTAACATAAAATTAATTCCAAAATTTTGATGTTGCAGGTAAATTCGCGTGATAAAATCATTACCTGGTACTGTATAAAATTTTAATATTTTATTAAATTAAAACTGTCCTCCAGTCCCGTCTATATGCCCTATATGTCCCACTGCTGGGCGCAGGCCTTCTCTGTAAAGAGAGTAATAAGGGTATAGTCCGCCACGGCCCTAGTGCGGATTGGCAGACTTCACTCACGTCTTATATTTTTTCTAGGACATGTAGGTTTCCTCACGATATCTTTCTTCATCGCCGAGCACGTGGTAAATGAGTACATATAATTGCAACAACAAATTTATTGATGCCGGCACCGGAGATCGAACTCGGGTTGCTAGCGTACTATGCAACTTAAGGTGACGGTCTGGACACTGCGCTCTCACGGCTCTTTCGATTATTTGATATTGATTCAAATATATATCGGCATATTTGGAAAACGACTAAACTAACAAATGAGCAAAAATCGACAACTGTGATGTCACTGAACGTTCATTTTGACACAATTAGTTTCATAGCTCTGTCCCAATGCTTCAATAGCCTAATGGAAGTTTACGGTCTGCGAATCGTAAGGTCGTAGGTTAGTACCATTCGACTATTGACGTGTTGCGAGGTTTTGCATGACATAATACCCCCCTCCCCTTTCCATCACCGAACGACTAGGCGCGGCGAGCAGATCCACCCTTACCTCGTAGACATTCCATCAATACGCACGAAGCGGTTTGCCTCCACCTTCCTTATGCGGACGGCTAAGGAATGGAACTCTCTGCCGCGTTCAGTCTTTCCTCACGGGTACTATCTGGACACCTTTAAGTCCAATGTGAACAGACACCTTATAGGCTCACGTGCTCCATCCTAGGCTTTATCTTCGCCTTCCATCAAGCAAGATAGAAGCCAAACGTGAGCCTATTTACTATAAAAAAAAAAACATTATGATATAAAACAAATCAACGCGATCCAATTAAGTAATAAATTTGATTTAAACTCTGCGTAGCGTCACAAATTTATGCAAGAGTGGCCGTCAAATTAATTTCTCTATTCCGCACCGCGGCCATTCTTGTTCGCCGCGCACTGAATGAATGAATGAATCGCAAACAAGCGAGGTGATTGATCCATAAATACTGTGAAATACTTCGTTAACTAACTTGATTGGCTATTGTATCTTACTGACATTAAATTAGAAGTTTATAAGAATTTTATTGCTGTATAAAACTCACGATAATGTTTTCCAAATCGTATTTTGGATAATTAATTTTTTTTTTTAAATAGTTTACAGTGGTTATAAGTTTTAAGCGGGATTGGGAATGTGAGTTTCCTTGCTCAAAGTCGCACACGTATATTAAATATATTTTATCATATTATTGACAGATTTTAGCAAAACATCAAGAGTTTTAGAGGTAATTTAATAAATCCTTACTGACTTTCGTAAAGGGCTTTTCCTCCATCATAACTCACTTATTCTAAACTGTGCACTAATTGTCCACAGAGAGAGTCCTCTCTTTTTATTCTAAATTTCTAGTAAAGGTCTTTCAAAAACGGAAGCGGAAACGATCGATAAAGTACTTTAGTTGACAAAGTACTTTTATATTAGTCAGTCCATTAACTTATTCTAATTCATAAGTATATTTTACAGATTATAATAATACTTATGCACTAATACCAAATTTAGTAGTACTAACTGTCGCAAACATGACTTTTAAACGACTCAAAAATTTTTAATGTTTGTCCACTCATAGTGACGTCATTAATAAACTGCTTTTGTATTTTTAATCGACTACAAAAGGAGGTTGTACTTTAGTCTGTACTTTTTATATTTGTTCCCGCATAACTTTCGATTTATTGAACTTAATCTTTATCTATTTTATAGCTGGTGCTTCTCGTGTGTTCCCATTTATTATTTTAAGTTGGTCCAATTATGTTAATGAGATCCGCATACTAGTATTAAGTGTGTGCGCCATAAAACGGACGAATAACTCAATATCACGCTAACCGATTTCGATGATTCATTTTCCTGGAGAGAATGTACATCAAGAGTAATTTGATGAGTGTTTGGTTAAGTTTGGAATAAAGTTACAGTCTTTATATATATCATATATATGTCCCACTGTTGGGCGCAGGCCTTCACTGTAAAGAGAGTATAAGGGCATAGTCGGCCACGCGACCCTAGTGTGTATTGGCAGACTTCACATGTCTCAGAAAAATTATCTAAGACATGTAGGTTTCCTGACGATGTTTTCCTTCACCGCCGAGTGCATATAATACATAAAATTGTAAAATTTGCATAAAATTTATTGGTGCTGGGATCGAACTCGGGTTGCTAGCGTTTACATACATTTGTACAACTTTTTTTTTTTTTTTTTTTTGTTGACGGGGAGGAAATCTTCACAAAGATACCCCGCCTTCTGGGGGGAAGGCGGCAGTTATGTGGGGATCTTACCCACTAAAACCTCCCAGTGGCCCTTTCCTCGGTGCATGACGAGGGGCTCCGGGATCTCACGTGGAACGCACCGGAGCCCCTCTGCACTGTGCTCAAAGAGAGCACGTCCGGGGAGGTTACTCCCTCCTCCCTGTGCCCTCATAGTGCAAGGCTACACGGGCCAGCCGATGTCGCCTTCTTCCCGGGTCCACCTTAGCGGACGACAAAGGCCCCCACCCTTATCGCCCAGTGAACCCGAGGCCCCTTTTAGTCGCCTCTTATTCTTGAGAGCCCAGAACTACAGGGCTGACATGTGTACAACTTGAGCCAACCGCCTGGACACTGAGCTACCACAGCTCTAAGTTCTGATTAATTTCGTAATATTCCTACGATCATTTGGAAATACAAAGAGGGCGTCCCCGCATCAAAGCGTGTAACGTTTGGTTCGGTTCGGTTTTATTTTTTAAAGGTAAATAAATTTGTATTTGTTACTATTGTGTGTATTGTTTTTGGCGTGTAATATGTTTATCTTAACATATATTCGCGTCTTGCCATTCTTTGATAAAATATAGCTCGCTTATTTTATACTCAAAGAAACACGTTTGGTGTCTGTCTATTCCAGTTTAAATGTTCTATGAAATCAAAGGAGAAAATATTTTTCGAAAATATTTTAGATAATAAAAATGTTAAATTGTAAACACGCCTTAATAATCAGGTGATTTCGTACAAAAGAATCGGTAACACATGTTCACCTTGTCACAACGTACGCAAAAGTTAACGAGGCTGCAAATCTCTGATTATCTCACATTTGTGTCTTAATGTTGTTGAATATATTTCTCATCTCATTTAGCACTCACGTACCCAGCCCGCTTCGCCGGACAACATTTTCCTTTATTTTATTTAACAAATAAACTTACATAATTAAATATTTAATGTAACTCTCACAATATATTAAATCGTTAATTTCTCTCCGAATTCATTCTCTTCTCGAGCGGGTGAAGAGAATAGAAGAGACTTCACCCATGTAAATATCAGCAGCATCAGTAAACGGATACATTCGCGGTACTATAACTTACCTTAAATACTTTAAAATGTAATTATACTTCATTCACCGCTGCTGAGATGGTGTCCGATATTGGCATCATATGTTTTGTATTATTTGTCCGTGTAACTTTAACTGTGTTTTGTCTATTTTCATTCTTTTTAATGTGTGTTATATTCTGTCTGTGATGTGTTTTTGTATTGTGATGCCAATAAATAAATGTCTATGTCTATTATACTTCATTGTACTTCAATATGGTTCATAATGACATAAATATACACAACGCATTTATTGGGTTATAAAACAATATAATCTTATCATAGTAAATAAAAGCTGTATTAGACAGTTCAAAAAGAAGAGTGCTCCGATCGTCACCAAACTTTAAGGGATCACTTGCCAGGTCAATCTGAAGATTCCCTGAAAGTTTCATTGAAATCGGTCCAGCTGTTTCGGAGCCTGTATGGATCAAACTCACATACTTTCTCTTTTATATATGAAAATTAAATCCTAACGGCGGCTTTAAGCGCTTAAAATTTATCTCGGTAATTCTCGTAGATCTGATATGCACTTGCGTCTAAAACAAACCGTCTGCATTGGACCGCAATGAAGTCGACGATGCCAAAACAACAAGTTCGAGAGCATACAGTAATATTGCGTTCATATTTCCCGATATTATATTTTGAAGAGCTTTTGCGGTTGCAATATTTGGCTATTCATTTTATATCTGCATTATGAGATTGAATCGACCTACGGTGTGTAAACGGACGCCTTAAAGTGTCATAGTACCCGACCAATTCGATGCCTGGTTATGAAATCTTTCATTGCAAACTAGGGCGCGTGGGGGCTATGCCGTTATTCTCCTGTCACATAGAAGGCCTGTGCCCAACATGGAAACCTTTTTTTTTAACAGGGAGGAAATCTTCAAAAAGATACCCAGTTCAAAACTGCTACTTGGAGTACTCCTATCTAATAAAAAATGAATCTTCGGAATCGGTTGGCGTGGTATTGAGTTATTCGTCCGTTTGTCGCTCATATTTTTTTTTGACGGGGAGAAAATCTTCACAAAGATACCTCGCCTTCTGGGGGGAAGGCGTCGGTTATGTGGGGTTTTTACCCATTAAAACCGGCTGCCCTTTCCTCGGTGCATGACGAGGGCCTCCGAGATCTCCAGTGGAACGCACCGGATCCCGTCTGCACTGCACCGCACTCAAGGAGAGGTTACTCCCTTCCCTGCTGTGCCCTCGCAATGCAAGGCGACACGCCAGCTGATGTCGCAACCTTGGTCCACCTTGGCGGACGACAAAGGCTCCCACCCTAGTTGCCCAGTGGACCCGTGGCCTCTTTTAGTCGCATTCTACGACAGAGATACCGTTATACCGCACCGTACAGGGGATACCGTAGTCTTATTCTTGAGAGCCCAGAACTACAGGACTGGCCCAACAGGGAAACTTGCGTATATAGGCTGTTCGTTCACTTTTCAGCCGACTTCAAAAAAGGAGTAGGTTCTCAATTCGTCTGCAATTTTTTTTAATGTTTGTTAGCTTATAACTTTGGACTGGGTGGACCGATTTTGATGATTCTTTTTATTTGTAAGCCAGTGCTTTCCGTGTGGTCCCATTTCTGATAATGGTATCGATTAGAAAACCATTTGTTTTAAATTTGCATTAAGTATGTGGGCATCAAATGGACCAATAACGCATTGTCACGCAAAACGATTGCAATGAGTCATTTTTTATTGGAAAGGATGTACTTCAAGGGTTTAATGACAGCTTTATTATGTTCCGATTCTAATTTATTTATTTTTATATTTTCTTTAAAAATATGATTTTTTTAGCAGGATCGATTTTTTTTCCGTCGCATCATCAAAGGTTTTATTAGTACTATAGTCTGTCTTCGTTTCCGAAAGCGATCTCCTAATACCATGTTTAAAATAGATATCATCTCCCAATTCAGCATCTCTCGGGAGAAATTTCATTAACAGTATAAATCTACGCGAAACGGCCGTAGCGTAATTAACATCTTTACGAACTAAATAACATTTTCCAATGATTTTCTGAAATGAACGAATTTGTTCAATGTAAATGAGCTCAAATATTTCTCGTCCGTTACTCTAGATAGCTAAAGGTAAAAGGTACAAGGTACAACAACAGTCGCTATCTCCTTCTTTCTTTAAGGTCTTGAGACAGCTGATCTTTTCATTACATATGGAGCACAAATAACGTCAATAGCTCAATGGCTTAGGGTACGGACTGCGATACGTAAGGTCGTAGGTTCGAATTCACCATTCGACTATTGACGTGAACTATCTATCTCCTAGCATAAACGTAGAATAGTTAGGAAACAACCACTTCTTCTCCCACCGAGAACGCTTCCGGAAGTGGCCACTCAAAGTGTGTTTAGGTTTTTAATTGCCCTTAGATTATATGTGAAATAGCAACCGACCGAGACGTGGATCGACTCTCTTGGGCACCCTAGGATCGGAATGCTTAAACGTAGTAACCGTTCAAGCCGAGGATATATAGTCGATAGTCTTAAGCAACAGGCGCAAGGTGATCAGACTTTCGGTTTTTTACAGATTACATTTTGGAGAGTGTAAATAGGAATTACACGAGTTAATTCCGCCATCCCCATTCTACCTTCGGACGTTTAGACACTCGGCGGGTCTCCACCCTTTTATAGTCGATGTTCCTCGCGTCCGAAAGACGCGATTTGAGTCATCGTTCATCGTGCGTACAGCAAAGGAGTGGAATAAGTTGCCGGCCTCAGTTTTTCCGTCCAAGTACGACGTGGGAGCCTTCAAGAGTAGAGTGAATAGGCACTTACTAAATTAGCGCGTACTATCTTTCGACTATATCACCACTTAACACCAGGTGGGATCATGGTCAAGCGCTAGTTTACACGTATGAAAAAAAAAGGTTACCCCTCACCAGGGGGACCCTAGTGTCGAGTTACTAGCGATAGAGGTTCAGGCTAAGCGACCTAAGAGCTATGCCACCTCTGAATCTGGTGTAACAGCGAAGGCCAGCTTCTCGGGCCAATCTGTGAAGTTCGTCAAAAAAAATATAAGTTGTACATAAATATATTTTTTATGTAAAACTTCTTTACGCACGCTTTACGTGGAGAGTAAGCTAAATGCGTTACGTATCGTGTTATCGGGCGATTTTAACAGAAGTTGAGAGGGAGATATAAGTTAGTGTAGTTAGAAAGAAAGAATTACGCACACATTTTCTTTCGCTCTGTCTCTCTTAGCCTACCTACCTACTTCCTACCTACTACCTTTCGTATATCTAAGATATAATGGAAGATTACTGTCTGTATCACACTGTAGGAGTAAGAGAGCAAAAAATCGTGTATCTATATATATATATATAAAAGAGAAAATGTGTGGGTATGTTCCATATAGGTTCCGAAACAGCTGGACCGATTTCAATTAAACTTTTAGGGAATCTTCAGATTGACCTGGCGAGTAATCCTGTAAGGTTTGGTGAAGATCGGAGCACTCCTCTTTTGAACTGTCAAACAAGCTATACGTCCTACTTTTATTTCTGACATTAACTTGAGCCCGATATGTTTTTGTATAAATGATAAGAATGATATTGTTTTTACTGATATGTACATGGGTGTAGGTAGTGATCTGTACCCGGAGAGGAACGTATATATTGTGAAAATTAAATTAAATATTTAACGATATAAGTTTTGAAGATTGATGAAATAAAATAAAGGAAAATCTAGTCCGCCGAAGCGAGCTGGGTACGCTAATAAATTATGTTAGTCTAATAAGTCTTATTGCAGTCGTACGGTCTGAAACGAACTTTTTTCTTTTTTAAATCCAAAGATCCTATATGCACCAGACCTTTTTTTTTGTTTACGCGGGGGAATCTGTTTTTAGACCATCCTCCGGTACCCCTGGGTGGGCCCGGAGGGATGTGTGAGACTCGGCCTGGGCAGCCCATACCCACTAAACCTACCGCGAATGCCATCAGCCGTTATGAGCGGGGTGTCCCGAATCTGTCTGACATGTAGATTTCCTCACGATTTTTCCTTCACCACCCAGCGCGTGGTAAATCAGCACATAAAATTGCAACAACAAATTTATCGGTCCCGGCACCGGGGATCGAACTCGGGTTGCTAGCGTACTACGCAATTTGAGGCGACCGTCCGGACACTAAGCTACCACGGCTCACATATGCACCAGACCTATTTCACAGATCTAAATTCTACAATACTTTTCCATAACGACAACACATAGCTCGGGTTAAGTGGGACCACTTGTCAATACGACACACAGAGCGTGGAAACGGGAAACTAAGCGGAGCTGCCAAAAGTACGTGACCTTAATCTATATCAATCCCGGTGTGATTTATACGGGCGGGGATCTCTAAAATATGATATAAAATAAACATTGACAACCGAAACGATGAAATACGGCGCACCGTTGTGATTTAAGGGCGCGTTTCACGAGATTTTATGGCGCTATAAAATGGGCGCACGGCGCGCTAGGCGGGTACACACGTACGGAGCAGATTTGACAAAACAGACGGCGGCCATTTATTTGTTCGCCAGGTTTTTAAAAGCTTTATGGACTATTGCCAAGTTTATAGTCTATCAGCGATGTCCGCTTACGTCTGACAGAGGAGAAATAGAGACTCGGCCACTCAATTTGTCCGGTAATTGGTTCTCCGATGTAATTGGTTTTGTTTGTCATGTTTTCCAGAAAGCATGCGGTTTAAATGTATAACTGAAAAATAGATCAGTTATTTTTCAACCGACTCCAAAAAAGGAAGAGGTTCTCAATTTGTCTGTATTTTTATTTTAGACGTGGACATAGACATATTCTATATTGGCTCAAAATATGAAACACGTTAAAAAGACGAAAAAAATTAAAAAATACAGTTTAGGAAATAAAAAAAACGGACAAATAGTACATAAGATATGGTGCCGATATTGGACACCTTCTCAGCATATGCCGTCGCAATGATGCGACAGCGCTGATTTTCAGCGGTGCCCAGGACTACCCCAAGTCGTGCGCGCACAATACTACATTTACAATACTATACTTAAATGAGGAATAGTTATAAATTTTCCTATTTCAGTCCCTATATCCATCTATTTGGTATGTTTATTTATGTATGTTTGTTATTTATGTATATATTTATGTTTATACATATATAATTTATTTTTATATTTGTCTTTTTTTACTTTTTTTTCTAAGGTTGCACCCGTGACTTTGTTTCTACACAACCCTAAGGTAGACTGGCAGAGAATTCTGACATTAAGTCCGCGTTGCACTCTCTTATTTTGTGCAAATAAATACATGGAATTTATACAGACAACAGGCAATAAGAGTACAATAAATATGATACGTGTATAAATAGTTATGAGATTACAATATATTATATTATTATATATTGTGGGGATGTGGATTCGACGATCATTGTCCCGATAGTCGTTTCCGCAAACGGTCTCATAGCGAAAAGTCTCGATCAACATCTTAAGAGACTTTCGCTGGATGGCTGGGTCAAGGGTCACAGCACGCATCGTCAGGAGGTTTCTCTCTATGTCGCCCTAACCACCGGTTGCTTGAGCCCTGCTTCGTTGCCGGTGGCACACACTAGGTTAGGTTTTTGTAATGTTTTTGTATTTTGTATGATATTTTTCTGTATTTTACTTTTTATAGAAATATTATAAAAACTTAAGGTATCAAAATAAATAAAAGAAATAATTCATTTATTAAAATAAGACTCATCATTATTTAAAATAACTATTGAATAACAACCTTAGACTAAATTATAAGATTATAATATAAAATTATTATTTGATTATAATAATAAAATAAAAAATATAATATAATATTTTTTTTTTCATTTATTATGGAGAGTTTGATCAAAATTGATCATATCACCCTCATAAAAATCTTATAATAAATTTTTACACAACAGAAAAACAATACAATAAAAATGAAATTATTAAAAACATTAAATACACAACACAACATCTCGAATCCTAAATATGACTATGACCTGCGTTTCAGGCCCGCTCTAACAAGGTGGTATAGCATTCTTGCCTGATCCGACTCCGGAAAGGCAAGAATGCTATTACACACCCCCACACGCGACAAATCAATATTAAATTTCGGCGTGAATAGTATTCTTTCGGCTTCGTTCAATATAATATTATACTATTGACGTGAACTATCTATCTCCTAGAACAAACTTAGATAGAAAATTCTTTTTTCTGTTTTTTATGGATACAAAATTACGAATAGGCTTAGTGTTGAAGAATCGTCAAGGGTTGTATTGAATTGTATACCGACTAAGTACGGAGTTTACGTGATCTACCATTTCCGGACGTTGAAATCTGTGAGGTGAAATTGAAGGCATTTTAGATTGTTGGCTGCATTTAGACCTGTCAATTCTAAGTGCCTATTTTGAGAACGTCAAATAGATTGCCTTTCAGTGTTATGTCAACCATTCTAGCATAATACACACCGCATTAGTTTATGTTAATCTTTTCACTACAAATATTTTTTATATAGGAAATGCTGGATTTCTCAATCAATACTATTGTGATTAGACAAACTGGAAATACGGAAAGCACCAGCTTTCAGAATCATCAAAATCGGTACACCCAGTCGAAAAAAAAACGAATTGAGGTCTTCTTTTTTTGAAATCGGTTGATAAAGTTAATGGTATTACGGTAATCAATTCTTCCAGTAAGCAATCTTCGTACCGGTGTGAATGACGCCGTACTATATGAAGTCTTTGCTCGTAATTCTTCCCGAAGGGGCTTTAGATAGATGGACCAATCCGCACTACACTGCGTCACAGCCTCGCAGAACGTTACGAGTTCAATAGAACTGAATGTTGCCAGTTAACTGTGCACATATTTCATCCCGTTGTCGAAGCCGAATGAGTTAATAACATATAAAGATCTTTTAGTAAATTTCAACATTCCAATTTCGCAAACACTTCTTTGACAATTATGTATTGTATTTGAATTTATTTATATTTGACTAGCGTATCCAGCCCGCTTCGCCGTGTTAGATTTTGCTTTATTTTATTTAAATGATAAAGTTACATCGTTAAATATTTAATTTAGCCCTCAAAATATATTCAATTATTAATTTTTATCCGTATTCATTCTCTTCTCGAGCGGGTGAAGATCATTACCTACACCCATGTACATGCAATTTACTCCATTGTACTTTAATATGGTTCATAATGACATAAATATACACAACGCATGTGTCAACACAAATTTGGGCTATAAAACAATAGAGTACCATCATAGTAAATAAAAGCTGTATTTAACGGTTCGAAAAGAGGACTGCTCCGATCGTCACCAAACTTTACAAGATTCCAGGTCAATCTGAAGATTCCCTGAAAGTTTCATTGAAATCGGTTCAGCCGTTTCGGAGCCTATATGGAACATACCCACACACTTCCTTTTTTATATATAGATTAAACTTTTGAATCGTGTTTTATGCGTTTGTGTGTATATGAATTGAAATTGATTAATCTATTGATTGATTGGTATTCAATGTGTTTGTGCTATAATATATTTTAGAAAGGAAACTATTACTCGTATACAGGCTGATTGGTTCTTAAACCTACGACCATACGAGTATCAAGTCGATCGCTTTGCTATTTATTTATTTATTTATTCTTTATTTGCACACAATACATAAAAAGGTACAAACAGGCGGACTTAATGCCAGTAGGCATTCCCTGCCAGTCTACCTTGGGGTTGTGTAGAGACAAAGTAACCGGTGCAAGCTATGTGAGAAAATAATAAATAAAAGAAAACAATAATAAATGCATGCATATATGATATACATACCTACTTACAAATAAATTAAATATATAAACATAATCATTAAATATAATAATAAATAGATACATATATAAATATATATATAATTATAGACGGATAGGGACAGCAATTGTCAAACTATTCCTTGCTTAGGTAAGTTGCCATAGTAAATGTTTGAAAGTAGATTTAGTTCCAGCTGTACGTACTTTTGTTGGCAGCGCCGACTTCAAAAAAAGAGGTACTCAATTGTTCTGAAATAGTTTGTCCGCGTCTGTCTTTACCTCCGAGTAGAGTGAATAGGCATTTACTAAGCTTGCCATCCAGGCATGCGTTTAACATAAAGTGAGATGGAAGTTTTTTTTTACTTTAGAAGCACTTGCTTTGAAAGTATAAAAAAAATCCCTCAAACCCGTCACCTTTGTGTAGAGCTAGTAAAAATAGAGGTACAGGCCCCTACCTAAGGGCTATGCCACCTCTCAATCCGGTGAAGCAGTCAATGCCATCTTCTCTGGTCAATCTGTATAGTTCGTCATTAAAAAAATCCTAATAATATAACGTTATAAAACGACATTTTTCAATTTTCATTTTGTCAAAAAAAACTTCTAAATGGCGAAGACAGCTCCCGCCTATTTGAAGTCGGTTTACAAATGAAAAACAAACGACATTTGCAGTTGATTTTATATGGCAATCAACTATAGCGCATGATGGCGATCGGCTACTGTGATACTTGTATATATAACAGTTTATAACTCCCAGTAGGATAGCGGACACTAGAAGGATCCGTTGACGTTAGCAATCGTCGAAACATAAACAATTTTAATTGATGAACGGAACAGAAGTAATCCACTTAGGATAAGTCATAAACAAGAGAAGTCATTGTAGAGACGCGGCCGATCTGTTAGCGTATAGTGTAAGTAAACCATATGCATCTTGAAATTCGAGATCGTCCCGTCTTACGTCATCACTTATCGGAACTAGTAACTAGTTCAAAAACCGAGTGATAATAATCAACGATAAATTATCTTTCCTTTTTTTTTTTTGTTGACGGGGAGGAAATCTTCACAAAGATACCCCGCCTTCGGGGGGGAAGGCGGCGGTTATGTGGGGATCGTACCCACTAAAATCTCCCCAGTGGCCCTTTCCTTGGTGCATGACGAGGGGCTCCGGGATCTCACGTGGAACGCACCGGAGCCCCTCTGCACTGTGCTCAAGGAGAGCACGTCCTAGGGGGAGGTTACTCCCTCCTCCCCTGTACCCTCGCAGCGAAAGGTGACACGGGCCAGCCGATGTCGCCTTCTTCCCGGGTCCACTTTGGTGGACGACGCAGGCCCCCACCCTTGTCGCCCAGTGAACCCGAGGCCCCTTTTAGTCGCCTTGTACGACAGGCAGGGGATACCGTAGTCTTATTCTTGAGAGCCCAGAACTACAGGGCTGGAATTATCTTTCCTAGCCAAGCCGTGCAAACAAGTTGTAGTGACAATTGGCAGGCGCGTAGAACAGATGGCGACAGAAAGTTCTCGATTTTTTTTTGGTTTTTACAAACATAAAAAAAAACACACAGGTGAATTGATCACCTCCTTTTTGAAGTCGGTTGAATAAAGAGGGCGTCCGCTCGTAATAGCATTCAACGTTCGATTCAATTTAAAGCAGGTTTTCGTTTTAATTTTCAATATTTCAAAAACAAGTGAACCTTGTATTAAGTACTGAATTACATAATGTACGGCTAATGAGCCGCACTACAACGCTCTCCAAAGTAATGTAACACATTACCATTCACCCGGTATACACCTAAGTTATTACAGTGTAGCTTAAGTAGCGTATATATTTTTAATGTATACATGTACTCTGATAGTGCCTACTGGCTAAGCAGTTTGACTAACGATCTGATCGCGAATTCGAATTCAGGTCCGCCTGTTACAATGCATCGCCGTTCTTTGCGGTTGCAATTAATAATATTTATAATATAATTAATATATTTATTTATTTATAAACTCTTTATTGTTTACACTTATGAAATAAAAAAAAGAAAATATAATTAAAATACATAAACAATGGGCGGCCTTATCGCTAAAAGCGATCTCTTCCAGGCAACCTTTGGATGGAAAGGAATAATAAAAAGAAGCGACGGGAGTTTATAAAAGTAGATATACTTAAATACTGATAATACATATTTACATACATATAATATAGGTATAAATATATATATATATATTATGAAAAGACAAAACGTGTGTAAAAGTGTTACATATAAAATATTTACAAATATATCATAACAGTATAATATATGTAATCAAATATAATAGATACATATATGATTACATAGATCATAGATATACAGGGTTAGTGGTAATTCTATGTTAGGAGGTGTTAGGGGTCCTTTTTATTACTGTTCCCCGAGTTGTGCGTTTCTGGGACTTTTCCCATAAGACTTGTCCAATACGCCGGAGCACCTCGTTAGTAGGGATGTTCACGCCAAAATATATATAGATATATTTTTCGATATAATATATCGTGAGGTTGTATCGATAATACGCGATATATTGTATAAATATATCGATATTTTTCATATACCGAAATATATTTGTAATTAAATAGCGCTTAATATTAAATATTAGATAAGTTTTGTACTAATAAAGTACTCGGCGCGTAACTGACAGGTTTTCGCTTCGGATACCAGTCAGACTATTTGATTTGATTCTGCTAGCAATACAGACTATATGCATAGATTATAATTTATACAACGAGTCCTGCCATCGTGAAGAGTAGGAGTGTAGTAACATACTACACTACACTCTTCGTGATGGCAGCGCAAGTAAGGGTTTTATTTTATTCAAGTTGTCAACCACAAATAAAAGAAAGAATGGAATGCTTTTTTATTTAATTTCTTACGATATTTCGTATATCGGATGAAATATATCGATATAAATATCGATATTAGATGATTCGATAATATCGGATTGAAGCGATATATCGCGTCCATATATCGATATTTTATGTAATATCGATATCTATCGTGCACTCCTACCCGTTAGTCACGTTCAGCTATCGTTATCCTTGCAATCTTTAATTTTTACCAAATCTTTTTATTGCTGTAAAAATTCTGCAGTTATAGGTTTATTCATTACCAATTAACTTTGATTACAGGAAACGAAACAGGATATCTTAAGATTTCAGTATAAAATTAAAAAAACTGTATTATCCAAGTTTACGTAATATAGCCTTTTTCGTTTAAGTTTATGTTTTTTAAATATAAATAAATTATTAGAAAAATATATATATTAAGGATATTTAATTGTCTATCATGCACAATTTATTTCCAGTTAGCTAGTTTATCTTCCGAGATATTCAAACTTTCTTTACCGACCCTTTATGTTCTGTCAACTGACAAATTGTCAACTTGTGGAATCAACTGTCGCCAGCGGTGTTTCCGAACGTTTACGATTTAGGAACCTTCAAGCAACGAGCCTATTCCTATCTCAAAGGTCAGCAACACACCTACAGCTCCTCTGGTGCTGTGGATGTTCATGGGCGACGGTGATCACTTAAGATCAGGTGAGCCGTATGCCCGTTTGCCACTTTTCATTTAAAAAAATTTTTTTGCTCACGAGTGTTTATATATATAAATATATACTGTACATTTTTTACAATTTCTTTTGTCTGTTTGTTATGGCTAATAACTCTAGAACGGCTGGTCAGATTGTGACGGGACTTTTACTGGCAGATAGCAGATGTAAAAGGATTAACCCGAAGTGGCACTCAAAGTTAGTTTAGCTTTTGAATGTTCCTCAGATTATCCATGAAATAGCTACCGACCGAGTTGAGGTTCGGCCCTCTCAGGCGCCCTCGGATCGGAATGCTTACGCGTAACATAGTAACCGTCAAGCCGAGGTTACCCCTCACCGGGGGACCCTTGTATCGAGTTACTAGCTATAGACGTTCAGGCTAAGCGACCTTAGAGCTATGCCACCTCTCAATCCGGTGAAGCCGTCAAGGCAAGCTTCTCTGCCCAATCTGTGTAGTTCGTTAAAAAATGGATTAGCTTAATTTACGTTTTTAAAGACAAATATAAATAAAAGGTACGCGGTGTTACCGGCTAGTTTGCTAATAAAACAGAGCATCCGTGTTTAGTAGCGTTAATGATTAAGCCACGGTTCTTATAACATAAGCATCATTTTACTCATTTAAAATTTGAATTGCAAACTGCGGCATGGCTAAGAAATTAAAGCGATTAACTTAACAGCGCCTCGGTTAAGGGGCATGCCCTTCAACGGATATGTCTTGAAGCGGGCAGCCTTATCCATGTGGAGCTGATGATGGGCGTTGCCTTTATTGTTCGGTGGGGTATTAAGCCATAATCCCGTCGCGGGCAAACGCGGACTCGTTACGTTGATTGTTCCGTGTCGCACGGCAGATGGCCAGGGTAATCCGGTGCACGCTGCCCGGCTTCTCCCCTCCAACCCTCCTTCCTCCCCCTGAGTCCTCCGCGAACGTGGCCTCTTTGTGTTTGTTGCATCTGCAGGTAAATTGTGCGCCAAAATTGGGCCGTACGTTACTGAGTACGTGCTCCATTCATTTGAATGCAACTGTTATGAATTATTCTTGAAAATGTATTGTTAACAGCGACGCTCTCCCGTGTTATTTCATATTTATGATTGTATTATGCCGGATTTGAAATAAAAAGGGACGGCTGTAAATTCACATTTGGTTAAACGGTCCGAATGCTTTTTAGTATTAGAGGTAAAAGCGATATTAAATTCTTGCTTCTTAACGACTTCTTATATCGTTTAGATACGTGTACCTTTTTTGTTAACGCGGGGAATCTGTTTACAGACCATCCTCCGGTACCCTGGGTGGGCCCGGAGGGATGTGTGGGACTCGGCCTGGGCAGCCCATACCACTTAACCTACCGCGAATACCATGAGCGGGGTGCCCCGGATCTGTCAGCGACAGGACACCCCAACGACCGGCCGGTCCCGGCAAAGACCGGACTTCATCCTCAAAAGGAACTTCTCCGGCACTCAGAGAAGTCCCGACGACGCCGAAGCATGCTGGGGCCAGGTACCCATCCTGGCCCCAGATAGCGTGTACCTGCACAATTAACAACCATACAAATAAATAAAATTGGAATGTCTGTGATATCGAAAAAAAAGCTTTTTACTACATGCATATGATTGTATGCATACATGTAAGTTACATATACCAAATTAACATATTTTACAATTTGTGTCTGTCTGTATGTTCCGACTAATCTGTGAAATGATTGGTCCGATTTTGACGAGGCTTTCGCTAGCAGATAGCTGATGTAATAAGGCGTAACTTAGGGTATTTTTATTTTATAAAAAAAAATATAGTTTTTAATCGCGGGTAACACCGCGGGCCGCAACTAGTTTGTAAAAATTTTAATCGAAAGGTAGCTTCCTAAAATACTAAACAGACTATACAACGGAAAAATACACATTGATTTTTTTTTAAATGATTAATGAACCGATTCCTTTTTTGTTTAAAAGGGTTTGAATTCATTTACATCGAAAGCTTAAACTCAGTATTCAACTAATGACGTGACCCACCTTCTAGCTTTTAATGAAATGATACACAGAAATACAGACTAATTGAAATTAAAAAAATATTTATGGTAGGTACGAAGTTATTGAGATCGATACCCAATCCCGGTGCCAATGAATTTGTTTGTTGCAATCTCAAGTGCTGATTTACGAAACGCTCGGCGGTGAAGGAAATCTACACGTGCTAGAAAAATTTCTATTTCTGTGATTTTTATTCAGCCCTGTAGTTCTGGGCTCTCGAGAATAAGACTACGGTATCCCCTACCTGTTGTAGAAGGCGATTAAAAGGGGCCTCGGGTTCACTGGGCGACAAAGGTGGGGGCCTTTGTCGTCGTCCGCCAAGGTGGACCCGGGAAGAAGGCGACATCGGCTGGCCCATGTCGCCTTGCACTGCGAGGTCACAGGGGGGGAGGGAGTAACCTCCCCGGGAAGTGCTCTCCTTGAGCACAGTCCAGAGGGACTCCGGTGCGTTCCACTGGAGATCCCGGAGCCCCTCACCATGCACTGAGGAAGGGCCACTGGGTAGGTTTTAGTGGGTAAAAACCCCACATGACCGCCGCCTTCCCCCCAGAAAGATTTCCTCCTCGTGAACAAAAAAAAATCTGCTAATCAAAAAATCGGCCGCGTGGCGGACTATAGCCTTATACTCTCTTCACAGAGAGGGCCTGTGCCCAGCAGTGGGACATATATATAGGCTTTAACTCTTCATTTTAAGTGCCTTTTACGTGTACGTTGAAGGAAAACATCGTGAGCAAACCTACATGCGTTAGAAAATTTTTTCGAAGTCTGCCAATTCGCACTAGGACTGCGTGGTGGCACTATGTGTTCTCTCTTTGTAGAGAAGGCCTGTGCCCAACAGTGGGGTATATATATAGGCTGCTAACATGTAATTTTAAATGCCGATTTACCATGCGTTCGGCGTTGAAGGAAAACATCGTGAGGAAAGTCTGGCAATCCGCACTAGGGCCGCATGGCGGACTATGGCATTATACTCTCTTCACAGAGAAAGCCTGTACCCAGCAGTGGGATATATACAGGCTGTTACTTTACAATTATTTATAGGGACACACAATGGGAACATGTATAATACAGCTAGGGTTTTAAAAGTGTTCTCATCTGTTGTAACTCTACAAAGCTTCAGGCTAAGCGACCTTAGAGCTATGCCACCTCTCGATCCGGTTAAGCAGTCAAATTCAGCTACTTTGGCTACTGTTTAGGTACGTCACAAATTAAAATACAGTCATAAGTACAGTCCCTACGGGCGTATATAAGTGGATCAATCCATCTAACACAAACAAATGGCGACTATATACCATTTGAGTACACAATAGTGCGATTGGTTTGGGTGTTTGACGAAATTTATAGCCCGTGAAACGGTGTTTTATTGTTTGTGTACTTTTTCAATCAAATATAAAAGGAACATTGTTAAATGGATCAATTTTAATTTTACCTACAATATAGCTTGGCATTTTACCGACTTGAAAAAAGGTAGTAGTCAATTCATCTCTATACATTGTCTCGTATTTTTGGACGAACTAACATAGTTGGCCAGAGAGGCTCGCTTTTACTGCCTCACCGGATTGAGAGGTGGCATAGCTCTTCAACAAAGAGATCGATAGACGCATTCGGCTGGGTTCGGCGGCATTCGGAAGACTCCGCACCATCCTCACTTCGCAAATACCTCAATGCCTGAAGACGAAAGTCTTCAACCAGTGCGTCCTCCCAACCATGACCTACGGTGCAGAGACTTGGACTCTGACCGCTGGGCTGGTCCACAAACTGAAAGTCGCACAAAGAGAGAGCTATGCTCGGCATTTCTCTAAGGGATAGAATCCGAAACGAAGAAATTCGACGGAGAACAAAGGTGGTCGACATAGCTCTTAAAGTCAGCAAGTTGAAGTGGCAGTGGGCCGGCCACATATGTCGAGTCAGTGACGGCAGATGGGGGAGGAATGTCTTGGAATGGAGGCCGCGCATGGATAGGAGGACCTTGCAAGGATAGCCGGAAGTGGCTGGATGCGGAAAGCGGAGGATCGTATATGGTGGAAGGCATTGGGGAAGGCCTATTTCCAGCAGTGGATAGACACAGGCTGATGATGATAGCTCTTAGGTCGCTTAGCCTGAACATCTATTAGGTGGTAACTCGACACAAGCGTCCCCCCGGTGAGGGGTAACCTCGGCTTGGACGGTTACTATTTTATCGGCCCTCTCCCGATCCCGTTCTGTTATTCTATATTCTTTGTTAACTTGTTACTTCCTTTTAATGTTAAGTTAGCCTTCACGTGCAATATGTACTGTAAGCATTATTTAGTCTGTGTGTAGATATGTCGTATAGATTTGGGCCTGCTATTAACTTTTCATTTTTTTATTTTTATTTAATAGTTAATTTTACATTAGACAAATTAAATACCAGGATATTTGATTTATGTAATGGCAACACTAGCAAACACCGGCCAGTGGGTGGGACGTATATTAAATTGATCACTTTGTCGTGAAGCTCTGTCGCGAAAAGATCACATTTGTTATCTAGAGTGTTGTTTAATTCCGGTAATAGATCCATTGTTATTTCTATAATCCCGCATTTTTCTGGCTTCAAGACCAAGGTCCTTCAGTACTAAGTCTTAGACAAGTTGTATAAAATACTAGCGTACCTAGCCCGCCGTGCTAGATTTTGCTTTATTTTATTTAAACAATAAACTTACATCATTAAATATTTAATTTAACTCTCACAATACATTAAATTAATCATTTCTCTCCGTATTCATTCTCTTCTATTCTCTTCTCGAGTGGGTGAAGATCATTACCTACACCCATGTACAAATCAGCATCATCAGTAAACAGATATATTCGCAGCGCTATAACTTACCTTGAATACTTCAAAATCCTTAATTATACTTCATTATACTTCAATATACTCCATTGTACTTCAATATGGTTTATAATGACATAAATATACACAACGCATGTGTCAATACATGGGTTATAAAATAATAGAATATCATTATAGAAAACAAAAGCTGTATTTGACAGTTCAAAAAGAGGAGTGCTCTGATCGTCACCAAACTTTACAGGATTAGTCGCTCAATCTGAATTGATTCCCTGAAACTTTCATTGAAATCGGTCCAGCCGTTTCGGAGTCTGGAAATATGGAACAAATTGAACCTACCCACACACTTTCTCTTTTATTAATCTAGATATTGTGTTACATATTACGTTGGCTTCTTATTTACTGAATAAATAGGTATCAACGGAAATCGGTTATCGTAACAACAGATCTAATAGCTGTATCTAACTTGATTCACGTGTATCTAGTATAAACAGGCCTAATCTAACGCACGGGCCGTTACTCTGGCAGAGCAAACACACTGCTCTGTTTGTGTAGACAATAGGAAGTACAATAATTGCGCATGAAGTGGCCGAGAGCCGCGGCTTGTTGGCGTAGCGAGGTCCACTAAGCCCTTTCTACGTGACTAACATTTGTCTATGTTAATGAGATGTTAATGGGTGCAAACTCCGACCGGACCGCGGTCTAACTAGATCGCCGACGTCCGTCGATCGGTTCGTCCGACGTTCGAGTGGTGTTGGTTTTGCTTTCTGTGCAAACGTTGCATTTAAAAATGGAATGTTGCACGCTTTTGGACGCTCCGGAATGTTAATGTATTTAAACTGTGACATATAAAAAAAAATATTTTTATTTGGTGGTAGCTCGGTGTCCGGGCGGTCGCCTCAAGTTGCATAGTACGTTAGCAACGCAAATTCGATCCCCGGTGCTGGCACCAATGACTTTGTTGTTGCAATTTTTAGTGCTGATTTACCACGCGCTCGACGGTGAAGGAAAACATCGTGAGGAAACCTACATGCCCTAGAATTTTTTTCTAAGGCATTTGAAGTCTGCCAATCCGCACTAGCTGTGCGTGGCGAACTATGCCCTTATACTCTCTTTACAGAGATTTTTTTTTTTATGACGAACTACACAGATTGGCCAGAGAGGCACAGCTCTTAGGTCGCTTAGCCTGAACCTCTATTGCTAGTAACTCGACATAAGGGTCCCCCAGGTGAGGGGTAACCTCGGCTTGTACGGTTACTATGTTACGCGTAAGCATGCCGATCCGAGAGGTCCACTCTCTTTACAGAGAAGGCATATATAAAGGCTGTAACTTTAACTTCAAAACAATCAACCGTTAAACGTTAATACACGCGGGTTCTTTGTATTTCCGATTTATTGTAGAAATATTAAGAAATAGAAGTTATCAGAACCTAACCAAAGTACCGTCGAAGTACATCCTTTACTGTAAAAAATGAATCATCAAAATTTAGTTATTCGTCCATTAGTCGCGCAAGAGAACAAGAGGCCGGTCGCCAACACGATGGTCTGAACAAGTAAAGGTGCCATCTCCTCTCCCAATCTCTACCAGCTGGTGAGGGCTGCCTCGGACCGAAACCGATGGAGGCAGATTGTTCATTTGAGGGCCTAGTGACCACGATCCTCAGAAATGAGGGAACGACAAAGAAGAAGTCGCGCACATACATAATATATATTAAAGACTTATATGGTTTTCTTATGCATGCCATTGCGAGAAACAATATAAGTTGTACCAAATTGAAATGGGACCACATAATAAGCACAGGCTTTCAAATAATTTTTTTTTTATTTGAAAGCCTTTGGACTCGGTCGACAGGCGGGCTAAGAGGCTATTTGGTGACGCAGGTGAAACCAATCTGCTCAGTCTTGAGCACAGGCGTAAGGTAGCTAGCCTTTCGGTTTTCTACAGATTGCATTTTGGAGAGTGTGCTCAGGAACTACATGATCTAATTCCCCCATGCCCCTTCCACCATCGGACTTCTAGACGCACTGCGGGATTTCATCCTTTTGTTGTGAACATCCCTCTAACCCGAACGAAGCATTGCTTCGTCTTTCATTCTTCGTACAGCAAAGGACTGGAATAGTTTGCCCGCGTCTGTCTTTCCTTCCGATTACAACGTGGGTATTTTCAAGAGTAGAGTGAATAGGCATTTACTAAGCTAGTGCGCTTTACCATCCAGGACTGCATTTCCACTTAACATCAGGTGGGATCGTAGTCAAGCACTTGCTTTGAAATTATAAAAAAAAAATCATTAAATCAGTTCATCCAGTCTGTGAAGTTTGCCAATACTTTATGGTTTACAACCAAAGATCACAAATAAAACTACTTCCGCATTTAGTAAAAAACCTATATAAAATTATAAGCTGATGCCATGAACAAGAGGTTCAGCTACCTCTCTATCAGGTGAAATAGACACGGCCAGTTTTCCTAACCAACATGTGAAGGTGCGTCAAAAAAAAACATGAGCCGAAAATCATTTCAAAGAACTACCCAACAGTAATTAATCTGTGTATCTGTGTATTTTATGTATCAAAAAAGTGTTGTATTTTATACTAGCGTACCCAGCCCGCTTCTACGGGCTAAATTTTGCTTTATTTTATTTAAACAATAAACTTACATCATTAAATATTTAATTTAACTATCACAATATATTAAGTTATTAATTTCTCTCCGTATTCATTCTCTTCTCGAGCGGATGAAGATCATTACCTAAACCCATGTACATATCAGTAAATACAATATTATTCTTATCATTTATACAAAAACATGTCGGCCTCAAGTTAATGTTAGAAATAAAAATACGACGTATTATTTGACAGTACAAAAAGAGGAGTGATCCGATTGTCACGAAACTTTACAGGATTACTCGCTAGTTCAATCTGAAGATTTCCTGAAAGTTTCATTGAAATCGGTCCAGCCGTTTTGGAGCCTATATGGAACATACACACACACTTTCTCTTTTATATAAGAATTACTTCATCTCTAGCATCGAATCAATTTCAAATTTTCCTAAAGCTTAACATAATTCCAATAAAATTATTAATTTTTCATTTTTATCGCGTTCAATATCCACATTTTGCTTTTATAACCGTATCCTGGGTATTAAATAATAATAAACGATATCGCTTCGAGATACGCAAATAAAACAGGAGAGCGGGTTGCCAGCGCTCGTGGAAGCGAACTTCGCTTCCGACCAACAAAAACAAGAGCGTATTTCGCATTCGAAACTCAAACAAAGAATTCAAAGTGTTAACTTTAGGTAAATTTGTAAATTAAGACATACAAAATGCACCAAAACCCTTCGAAGCATTGTTAAGAACAATGCAACAATGAGACAATATCTATGTAATTCATGACAGCTTGAATAAATAAAGACTTTAGTTAGACTTACTGATAGTCGCCAGTACAAATTCCATTCGGCTAATAATGATTTTTTAGGTACAAAAAGATCACTGCCTGAGACATAAGGGACAAGCGAAAGCTTCTTTGTCTACCCGGCTAGGGTTAAAATGACTTGTGGTGTGTGGTGAGAGCTTATTTTAATTTTTTTCATATTTTTATTTATTTAATCTGAAAGCAATTGTCTCAATTAGAAGAAAAAAATATATACATTAGTGAGCAAAAATAAAGGGTCGGTTTGAATATCCCGAAAGATAAACACGCTAGCTAACTGGAATAAATTGTGCATGATAGACAATTAAATATCCTTTAAATAATATATTTTTATTAATTTATTTATATTTCATTCATCATCGTCATCATCAGCCTGTCTACCAACTGCTGGATGCCTTCCACCATACGCGATCCTCCGTTTTCCGCATCCAGCCACTTCCGACTATCCTTACAAGGTCATCGGTCCATCTAGAGGGAGGGCGCCCTACGCTACTCCGGCCCATGCGCGGCCTCACTAACTCGGCAGATGTGGCCGGTCCACTGCCACTTGCTTGCTGACTTTAAGAGCTATGGTGACTACCTTTGTTCTCTGTCGAATTTCTTTGTTTCGGATTCTATTCCTTAGAGAAATGCCGATCATAGCGCTTTCCATCGCTCGTTGTGCGACTTTCAGTTTGTGGACCAGCCCAACGGTCAGAGTCCAAGTCTCTGTACCACAGGCATGGTTGGGATGACGCACTGGTTGAAGACCTTCTCAATATTTCATAAAAAAAATAAACTTAACCGTAAAACGATTTCTTACGTAAACTTGGATAATACAGTATTTTTCATTAAATTTTGCCGCCACATGGAGACAACACTAAGTACTAACCCTTAGTTTTTTTCACGACCCTTCATGACCCTTTATTTCTGCTCACGACTATATTATCAATCAACTTCAAAAATGGAGAAGGCTATAAAATTGTCTTTATTTTTTGCTTTATTGGTGCACTGTCAGCTGTCATTTCTAGGCCGATTTAGACGATTTTTTTTGGATCTAGGGTTTCAAAGATACCGGAAAACTCTTAAAAATCTTATGGATTGATGGGGGTATTGGTAGGTTTATGATAATGTAAGACTAGCATCCTTACCGACAACGAGAACGAATGTGGAAGAAGAAAATATAGACGCCAGAACTTCGTAATACAAATATTATATTTCGGAAACAAAAGAGAGCGTCATCGCTGAGGAGCGTTTAATGTTTGATTTGTTTCTGATTTGATTTAGTGTTTTGTTTTATCTTGTGCTAAAATGGCAGCGCTTAAATATGCTTGTGATATATCCATTAGTAGTTATCTTAAAAGTGTTTCTTAAATATTAAAAAAAGTTGCCATACATAATTGGTCCTTCGAGCCGGAAAGTTTAACAACGGTAATAGAATGTTTTTGGTGGCAATTGAAAATTGAATGAGTTTAGTTTATTCTTTGCAAAATTTATCACTAGAACCCGAGTGTCGGAACAACGACGACGCGTTGTTCCCGATAAAGTTTATTTTATGACTTAAGTGAGAACATTAATTTTCATTATAGGGGCGAAATGAACTAACTTTATTATATAATAAAGATCAAAGAGTAAACTCGAAGCGAAGTTTTAGCTTTTTTATTTATGTCCGACTACGGAACTTGAGAATTTATCAAAGTGAAGTCAAAGTGTATCCGGGATACGAGCATATAGAAATTGCCTAAAGATATGAAATAGGAAAATTCAATTTCTACACCATTAGACCGTGACACGAGTTACTTTGTGAGTATTAGCTTTTGTTAAATAATATGTTAAAAAAAGCTTGTAACCATGATATACAAATATTACACACTTGTGAGCTAAATAAAGACGCTAGCTAACTGAAATTGTCTACATGTGGCGACACTAAGTACTAAAATTTAAATTTATGTAAAAGAAAAAATATTTACGATATTTAACACAACTATAAAATACCATTATACTATCTTTCCCTGTGAAATATTACATTAACCTGGCAAAATGTAGATATTACATTACAGTATTATATATAGCCGTTAGCAAAAATAATGGGTCGGTTAAAAAAGTTTAAATATCTCGGAAGATAAAGACGCTAGCTAACTGAAATAAATTGTGCATGATAGAATTAAATATCCATCCTTCCTTCTTTGTCGTTCCCTCATTTCTAAGGATCGTGGTCACTAGAGCCCCTCAAATGAACAATCTGCCTCCATCGGTTTTTGGCCGAGGCAGCCCTCACCAGCTGGTAGAGATTAGGAGAGGAGATAGCACCTTTTACTTGGTCAGGCCATCGTGTTGGCGACCGGCCTCTTGTTCTTTTGCCTTCTGTATTGCCAACGATGACCAGCTTTTCAAGGTTGCCATCCCCTCTACGCATTATATGCCCGAAATATGACAGTACGCGATGTAGACACGTAGTGGACAATCTGGTCTTTATGGCGAGCTGGGAGAGAATAGATACATTTGTGCGCTTCGCAGTCCACGGTATTCGTAGCATTCGCCTCCAGCACTACATCTCGAATGCATCTATTCTCTGTCTCTCTCTTGCTCGAATTATCCACGTCTCGACTCCATACAGAAAGATTGGGAATATTAATGCTCTAACTAATCGAGCCTTTGTTCTATAGCTTATTCCTCGATTTTTCCAGATACTTTGCAGACGTGTCATTGCATCTTTAGTCATCGCTATTCTTCGCTTAATCTCCGGTGCACAAAATATCCTAAGAATCAAATAAAACATTTTTATTAATTTATTTATATTTCATTAAAAAACAAAAACTTAAACGAAAAAGGATATATTACGTAAACTTGGATAATACAGTATTTTTCAATAAATTTTATTTTTTAAAATTTTATTAGTTAGTGTCGCCACATGGAGGCAACACTAAGTACTAAAATTTAAATAAAAAAAATATATTAAAATAATTTTTTAAAAAACAATTTATTTCAGATAGCGTTTTTATCTTCCGAGATATTCAAACTTACTTAACCGACCCTTTATTTTTGCTTGTAGTTAAGTGTTAAATCGTAAACATTTTTAATAACAAAAGATTGAATATATTAAAAATTCTTACATTCTAAAGGTTTCGAAACGAAATTGCATATCTTTGCGAATTCTCATGACATGTTTACATATTTCTCAAAAATAAATACCTAAGGCGCGATATCAAAAGAGAATTTCTATCGAACAGAACGGTGTGCAGTCACCAAGAGAAGTTTCTAGATGCTTTTCATTTCGCATTTGAAAATATTGCGGTCGTTACGTAACTTTATTTATGTTAGAATATCGATCAGACCAAGTTTCGCGAAGGTCGCCTTTATCTTCGTTATACACAACTCCTGTAGGCCCGTTTGGAGTCGGAATGAGATCGCGGACGAAGTTTTGTCGTATTGTTTTATTTGCTTAGCAGCCAGACACTTTGCTCGAATAAGTACCCTTGTACTAGCGCAAAGAAAGGCTGTATAAATAATTGGAAAAAAAGCGTAATTTTTTTTCGTTATTTCGGCCTCACCCTCGAGCAGACCGAAAGGATCATCGGGTAGACACAAACAAAATAAACAAATACATAACACATACACGGTCATATACACAACTACGCACACACTCATGAACACTATACACCCCACACACGCGCCTGTATATATATACCAGGCCAAACACACACAAATATATTTAGAATAGAATAGAATAGAATATTTATAAACATTTCACAAACCAAACGAACATACATGTAACCATTGCAGCACATATTACTGGTATGCAGTGACCCCCAAACTAAGCAGACGCTTGTATCTTGGGAGCCAGAGTTGCGCTGTGGAGTTAGCATTATTGCACAAAGTATTCGTTTTTTCATAATTTAATTAATAAATTTATATATATATATATATATATATATATATATATATATATATATATATATATATATATATATATATATATAGTCAACCCTCCTATAACGCGGTGAGTGCGTACCGCGTTATATGGAAACCGCGCTAATAAAGAAAAGAAACTCGGATTTAACCGTACAAACCAGGCTAATTCGTAGCGCGTTCTATGGAAACCGTCTACCGCGTTGTATGGAAACCGCGCTACAAGAGACTCAGAATAAGTACAAATCACATCATTCGTACCGCGTTATATGGAGACCAATAAATTCAAAGACAAGATAAATTATAAATTATTTTTATTAAATTGAAGAGTTCATATAAGGAAATGATGAAAAATGAAACAAAACTAAACTAAAAACTGTTTTCCAACAAAAACAAAAGAAAGACTTTTGTAAAATGATGTAATCTTTCAACACTCATCCTCACTGTCAGATATGAGTCGCCTAACTCGCCTTCTTTTAATGGGCAAAATGTCTTCCTCACTTGGTTGATCTTCACATTGGTTTTCGATTGTAGCTTTTTTTTCTAACTCCACTAAAATCTCTCTATAGGGAGCTAAGCAATTTCTTAACTCTCTTTTAAACTTTGCGCTGCGCACCGTTGAATGATCAGTTTCAATGAAATGAAGTTCTAATTCTTTAGCCAAATTTAGCCCTTTTTTCACATCTTGTAAATCGAGGTTTGGCACCCATTCATTTTCCTTATTTTCGTTTACCAATGCAATTGAGGTGTGTCCATCAATTAATTCCATCAGTTCTTCCTCATCTAAAGTTTCTTCCCCGAGTACTAGTTCTCTTACATCCTGATGGTTTACTGCAAATTCTTCATCGTTTAAACGAGAAGCAATGTTTACTATTTCTGTAACTGGGAGTGAAATTGTAGAATCATCTTGTATTGCTTGAACCATTTGAGGTAAAAGAGGTTTCCAACACGCATTAAGCGTTGATGGTTTAATTTCCGCGCAAGCCGATGACACGGTTCTAATACAATCTAAAATAGAAAATTCCATCCACACTTGAGTAAGAGTTTTATTTTCACTATTTTCTAATCTGTCGAAAATGGTTTGGAAAAGTTGGCGTGCATAGTACATTTTTAAAGTTTGAATGACTCCTTGGTCCAAAGGTTGTATTAATGACGTGCAGTTAGGAGGAAGGAAGACAATTTTCACATTTGGGTGGTCCAGTTCTATGTTGTGGCAACCAGCGTTATCAATAACCAATAAAACTTTGAAATACAAATTTTTTTCCATCGTATAGGTTTCAACTGCCGGGATAAAACAATTATAAAACCAATCCTTAAATAAATCTCGAGTCATCCAAGCTTTCTTATTAAATCGCCAGAATACAGGCAATTGGCTCTTATTAATGTTTTCATTACACGGGGAGTTGAAGAACGATTTATTATCATGGGTTTTATCATCAGGCTCCTGATAGATTGCTGCACACATGAAGGGTGATACGTTCTTTTGAAGGTTTAAACCCTGAGCACGCCTTTGATTTTCGAAATGAAGGTCCTAGATGGTAGTTTTTCCAATATAATGCCGTCTCATCGGCGTTAAAAATCTGATCAGGTGAATAACCTCCTTCATTGATAATTCTAGCTAGTTCCAGCTTATAATTTTCGGCAGCCTCAACATCTGCTGAGGCCTGTTCTCCTTGAAACTTAATATTGTGCAATGTGTACCTTTTTTAGTTTTCAAACCATCCTTTACTCGCGACAAACGAATGATTTTCTAGCCCTGCATAAGAATGCCCAATATTCCTTAAATGTTCGTAGATTTTAAGTGCTTTCTGCTTGATAAGATTTCCACTGATAGGAATCTTTTGGCTATACAGTCTTCCAACCAGATTATTAACGCCCGTTCCATTTTAACCATATTAGAATTACGTGTGCGAGTAACACGTTTCGCACCTAACGGACAGCAATCTGCCACAGTTTTCCTTATATTATCTGCATTTTTCTTTAAGGTTCGAATTGTAGATTCATTCAAATTTGTTGATTTTGCAACAGACGATATTTTTCCCCGCCTTCTAAACGATTTAAGATTTGGATTTTATCTTCAAGCGATATAAACTTTCTTTTAATCCTTTCCTTGTTTCTTTTGTGTTTGACATGATGCAAATCTAGGGTTAATAATTACTTTATTAATTAGAACAAATGAAGAATATTACTTACAGTATTGTATAATGTTGTCCAATTATTTATTAAGCAGCAAAAGCTGAACGAATGGACGGTGCAGACAAAATTTTAGAAAGAATTGGTCATCAACGAGACGTACTGTGAAACAGCTCTGATACGACTCAAACCGATGCCGTAAGCGGCTAAGACATAAGCAGAACGTTGTTTTCTATAGTTCACGCGACAATGCAGTAAAAGATCACATATATCTTTCATGTTACAGTTTCGTTAGACACACATACGCATGGCACGCTGTCGATGCGAAACTATTTACTTAATAGAAGTGGAAGATAGCGCATGAGGCCCCACCCGTGAACCACGCTGATATAAACATATGCAGTTAAAACCATTCATTGGGTGCACGGAAGAACTGATGGGACGTTGTTGAACGGAAACCGCGCTGTAAAATTACCGCGTTATAGGAGGGTTGTCGCAATTTCAGCTCCGCGTTATATGGAAACCGCGTTCTGAGAGTGCCGCGTTATAGGAGGGCTGTCGCAATTTCAGCTCCGCGTTATATGGAAACCGCGTTCTGAGAGTGCCGCGTTATAGGAGGGTTGACTGTATATATATATATATATATATATATATATATATATATATATATATATATATATATATATATATATAGTGCAATAATGCTAACTCCACAGCGCAACTCTTACTCCCAAGATACAAGCGTCTGCTTAGCTTGGGGTCACTGCATACCAGTAATATGTGCTGCAATGGTTACATGTATGTTCGTTTGGTTTGTGAAATGTTTATAAATATTCTATTCTATTCTATTCTAAATATATTTTATTAGGTACTTACCTTAGCGGAGTGATAGCTTTCTCTCTCCGCTTCCAACTTTCAAGCTATTAGGTTCCATATAGACAGACATTTTCTTTATTGGCATCGTAATAAACAAAATGTGAAACATATTACAAAAGGAAAATGTCGTGTCACGAGATACCAGATAGGAACGAAGTTCATTATAGTAGTTCGAAAATATAGTATTTTGAGAAAATAACAATTAACGTAAAATTAAAGAATTCAAACAAATAAAATAATAATTCAAATTATTAAACAAGAAAAACAAGTCCCTTGATTTTGAAAAAAATTAATACTTAGTTAATAATTAGTTAAAACGCCACCTGTGATCAGAGAGTTGAACTACATGTTTAATAGTCACATATGTGTATACGACTATAGCACTTCCGTTATATATTTGCCTTACGGTTTTGTCTCACATTTTTTTCATTGGGTCATAGAAATTACAAAAAATACAGACGAATTGAGATCTTATTATTTATCTACGTCGGTTAAAAACTCAAGAGACTTATTTCGTTGGCAGGGAATAATGTAGACTCGTGTATTCAGTGCACTCGATGTTCAGTAAACACTGCCCCACAGTAATTGCATAATGCACCCACCTATTGTGGTATTGTATGCTAAACGCGAAGCGAAACAGTTTGCAGCGTTAAATTGCTTATTCAGATTTGATCAGAATAAAAGATACAAACCAACTTAAATACAGGAAGAGCTGTCGACATATATTTCATAAATAATCACGCATGATGAGTATTGTTGAGTAACAATAATATTAGTAGGGCAACATTAGGTTTATTGGCAATACTGGCGCTTTGTCTGTAGCCTGAGCTAGTCATGCGTTTGTGTCCTTTTTTTATTATCGGGGAGGAAATCTTCAAAATTATACCCCGCCTTCTAAGGCGGTGGTTATATGGGATTTTACCCACTAAAACCTCCCCGTCGGGCTCTCGGTGCATGTCGAGGGGCTCTGGTATCTCCAGAGGAACGCACCGGAGCCCCGGGGGGGAGAGGTTACTCCCTGCCCCCGTGCCCTCGCAGTGCATGGCGATACGGGCCTGCCGATGTCGCCTTCTTTCCGGATCCACCTTAGCGGACGACAAAGGCCACCACCCATGTCGCCCAGTGAACCCGACGGCTCTTTTAGTCGCCTTCTACGACAGGCAGGGGATACCGTAGTCTTATTCTTGAGAGCCCAGAACTACAGGGCTGTAGAGAATCATTGAATTTTATTTTTATTAAAATTTTAGTACTTGTGTTGCCTCCATGTGGCGAAATAATAAAATCCAAATAAAATTTATTCTAAAATACTGTATTATCTAAAGTTACATAAGATATCTTTTTTCGTTTAAGTTTACGTTATTTAATGAAATATAAATAAATTAATAAACATATTTTATTTTAAGGATAATTAATTGTCTATGATGCACAATTTATTTCAGTTAGCTAGCGTCTTTATCTTCCGAGATATACAAACTTTCTTAATCGAGTCTTTATTTTTGCTCACGGGTATTTAATATACATAAATCTATGTATGTAAGTCACGGAGCTCTTTGATATAAGTTGCCAAACCGCTTAGCTATTATGTTGTCACTTCTATACTAAAACTTCCCTTATGTAAATATCAAAGGGTAAACGTCTCCACTGTACGCTACACCTACTTTGGGTTGACGGCCAGTATACGGCTACGTTAAATATGCATGTAGATTGTATCAACTTCCCTATAACTAACATATTTACTTTCTTACGTCAGATTATATCTATGTGTAATGGCGGAATTAAATAAAACACATAGTGAGGGAAACGCGTCGTGGTAGATCAGTGGCCGGGCGGTCTACATGTGAAATACATTGATCTTTTTTTTTTTTGTTGACGGGGAGGAAATCTTCACAAAGATACCCTTCTGGGGGGAAGGCGGCGGTTATGTGGGGATCTTACCCACTAAAACCTCCCCGGTGGCCCTTTCCTCGGTGCATGACGAGGGGCTCCGGGATCTCACGTGGAACGCACCGGAGCCCCTCTGCACTGTGCTCAAGGAGAGCACGTCCCGGGGGGAGGTTACTCCCTCCTCCCCTGTGCCCTCGCAGCGAAAGGCGACACGGGCCAGCCGATGTCGCCTTCTTCCCGGGTCCACTTTGGTGGACGACGCAGGCCCCCACCCTTGTCGCCCAGTGAACCCGAGGCCTCTTTTAGTCGCCTTGTACGACAGGCAGGGGATACCGTAGTCTTATTCTTGAGAGCCCAGAAACTACAGGGCTGCACATTGATCTTACACTACCTTTACAAAAGGTCTGTTTTTTTTAAATGCTAAGAATTTTTTATCATAATAATTACTAACATTCTTGTTACCTTTTTTTGTTGATGGCGGGGTTATGTGTGGTTCTAATCTATTAGAACCCTCCCTGTGGCCTTTCCTCGGGGCATGGTGAGGGGCTCCGGGATCTACATTGGAAGTTGCCCTCTAGGGCGTCCTTGGATCAGAATGCTTACGCGTATCATATTGTGGGATCCTTCATACCGGGGGACCCTTGTGTCGAGTTACTATTAAAGGTTCAGGTTAAGCGACCTAAGAGCTATGCCACCTCTCAATCCGGTGAAGCAGTCAAGGCTAGCTTCTCTGGTCAATCTGTGTAGTTCGTCAAAAAAAAAGCTCTAATAAACATTTACACATTTGTAGCGTCGTAGAGCAACTAAAGAAGCAATATCGATTCAATCTATTTAAAGAACCCGCCGTAGACACTTGTTAAGAAACGAAAGCAGTCGCCCACTTAACGTTACTAAAATATTTACTAAGTTATTGTCTTACCATCATCAGGTGAGATCGTGATCAGGACTTGCTTAGAATTATTTTACACTAGCTGCGCCCCGCGGTGTTACCCGCGATTGAAAATTATTTCCTTTTTATTAATAAATGAATAGTTAGGGCGTTAATAAACTCAGTTTACTTTCTAATAGTAACCATGTCGTACCATAATGCCGCGTATTTATTTGTTTATCGTCATAACTATTCAAATATTTGTCCAAATGGTGTAGTGCAAAAGTCATAGTTTATCTACTTTAAATACCAGATACGATATTAGTATATATTTTGACATATAGATCAATTTATTACTACTAGAATAATATTTTTTTTTGTATTTATTGATAATATAGATATGCTATCGCGGACTTTTTCGAAACCAAGGTACGATGACAATAACAATAAAATGGGGATCTTAATTTGGACTCACGCATATTCAAGTACGAGGAAAGAGAGATAGTTTTCAATTTGTTTGAATAATTTTTTTATGTTCGTTATATCATAACTTTGGATTAGATAAACTTCCTACGATATTCCGATATATCGGACTGCAGGATTTCATCCTTTTGTTGTGAACATCTCTCAAACCTGAACGAAGCGCTTTGCTTCATCTTTCATTATTCGTACAGCAAGGGACTGGAATAATTTGCCCGCGTCTGTCTTTCCCTCCGATTACAATGTGGGCATTTTCAAGATCACTTTCACCATCCAGGACTGTATTATCTATGATTAATGGATCGTAGTCAAGAACTTGCTTAGAAAGTATAAAAAAAAATACAAAGAGAGCGTAAAAGTATTTAAAAATAGATTCGATTTGAAGTCGGTTTTTCTTTTGCGTGGAAATATACTTTTTTTTTGTTAACGGGGAGGAAATCTTCAAAAAGATACACTTCTGGAGGTAAAACGGCGGTTATGTGGGGTTTGACACAATAAAACCTCCCGGGTACTCCCTCGGTGCATGACGAGGGGTTCCGGGAGCTCCAGCGGAACGCATCGGAGCTCCTCTGCACCGTGCCCTAGTAGAGCACATCCCGGGGGAGGTCATTCCCTCCCTCCATCGCGTAAATATACTTGTGTCTTTCAACGCTTTCTGAATTGATTCGAAATTTAAATACATTCAACAAGTCTTCTTCTTCTTCTTCTTCTTCTTCTTCTTCTTCTTCTTCTTCTTCTTCTTCTTCTTCTTCTTCTTCTTCTTCTTCTTCTTCTTCTTCTTCTTCTTCTTCTTCTTCTTCTTCTTCTTCTTCTTCTTCTTCTTCTTCTTCTTCTTCTTCTTCTTCTTCTTCTTCTTCTTCTTCTTCTTCTTCTTCTTCTTCTTCTTCTTCTTCTTCTTCTTCTTCTTCTTCTTCTTCTTCTTCTTCTTCTTCTTCTTCTTCTTCTTCTTCTTCTTCTTCTTCTTCTTCTTCTTCTTCTTCTTCTTCTTCTTCTTCTTCTTCTTCTTCTTCTTCTTCTTCTTCTTCTTCTTCTTCTTCTTCTTCTTCTTCTTCTTCTTCTTCTTCTTCTTCTTCTTCTTCTTCTTCTTCTTCTTCTTCTTCTTCTTCTTCTTCTTCTTCTTCTTCTTCTTCTTCTTCTTCTTCTTCTTCTTCTTCTTCTTCTTCTTCTTCTTCTTCTTCTTCTTCTTCTTCTTCTTCTTCTTCTTCTTCTTCTTCTTCTTCTTCTTCTTCTTCTTCTTCTTCTTCTTCTTCTTCTTCTTCTTCTTCTTCTTCTTCTTCTTCTTCTTCTTCTTCTTCTTCTTCTTCTTCTTCTTCTTCTTCTTCTTCTTCTTCTTCTTCTTCTTCTTCTTCTTCTTCTTCTTCTTCTTCTTCTTCTTCTTCTTCTTCTTCTTCTTCTTCTTCTTCTTCTTCTTCTTCTTCTTCTTCTTCTTCTTCTTCTTCTTCTTCTTCTTCTTCTTCTTCTTCTTCTTCTTCTTCTTCTTCTTCTTCTTCTTCTTCTTCTTCTTCTTCTTCTTCTTCTTCTTCTTCTTCTTCTTCTTCTTCTTCTTCTTCTTCTTCTTCTTCTTCTTCTTCTTCTTCTTCTTCTTCTTCTTCTTCTTCTTCTTCTTCTTCTTCTTCTTCTTCTTCTTCTTCTTCTTCTTCTTCTTCTTCTTCTTCTTCTTCTTCTTCTTCTTCTTCTTCTTCTTCTTCTTCTTCTTCTTCTTCTTCTTCTTCTTCTTCTTCTTCTTCTTCTTCTTCTTCTTCTTCTTCTTCTTCTTCTTCTTCTTCTTCTTCTTCTTCTTCTTCTTCTTCTTCTTCTTCTTCTTCTTCTTCTTCTTCTTCTTCTTCTTCTTCTTCTCATTTGTTAGGTGGTTCACTAACATGTCCGCTTTAACGACGTCCAGCCAGCGTTTCTTGGGCCTGCCACGGGGTCTTGGGCCATGTACATTGAGGGCTAGGCATCTATTGCCGACATAGTCAGACGGCCTGCAGTATATGTGGCCATACCATCGGAGACGACTTTCCTGCAGTTTATCTGCTACGTCGCGGACTCAAGGCTGCCCCGGATGTGTTCGTTACTTATACGATCTAATCGCGTAACGCCACACATCCAGCGCAACATCTTCATCTCTGCGACGTGCAGCTGCTGGACATGTCTTCTGAGGGCTGGCCACGTCTCACTGCTCTCATACAGGACTGGTCAGATGATATAATACATTCAACAAGTAATCGACATTAAGTAAGACATGCGATCAACGTACGTGAAAAATCAGACTTCATTTATACAGTTCATCATTCAAAAAGCGTTTCTTGTCTCCGACTGGTATTTCTCTGTTCAAGGGAAAATAAATCATAATGCAGATAGCTTAATGTTCATTTTAAGCTGTAAGTTATATAAACTTAGCTAGTACGTTGGAAGATTACGCCAGTGTTGTTACGATGCTCGTTTAGATACGGCGTATGAGGTATCGCACATCTAGAAACGACAAAGCCCCACTGCTTGCGTCATGGAATTGTATTGTATTGTTTTTAAATTGGTCACACTTTAAGAAATAAGCTGTCATCTTATCTACCCTTTTTAGCGAGTTTATTTTATTATCAACCGACTTCAAACAGCGTGGAATCTTCTAAATTTCAACTGGCTGGACCGATTTGCATGATTCTGTATTTTATTAATTTTATTTAAAATAGCTGTATAAATTTGAAATTGGAATTCCTACACAACAAGGTCATATAAATTTTTTTTTGACGAACTACACAGATTGGCCAGAGAATCTGGCCTTGACTGCTTCACCGGATTGAGAGGTGGCATAGCTCTTAGGTCGCTTAGCCTGAACCTCTATCGCTAGGAACTCGACACAAGGGTCCCCCCGGTGGAGGGTAACCTCGGCTTGGACGGTTACTATGTTACGCGAACCACGACTCGGTCGGTTGCTATTTCACGGATATCTAAGGGACATTCGAAAGCTAAACTAACTTTGAGTGCCACTTCGGGATTTGTATGGACCTTTCAGGCTGTTTTTATTGATATATTTGTGGCGTGTACCAAGCGCGCCGCCACTTCTCCTCCCAGGGGCAACGCTTCCCGAAGTGGCATGTAATTTTAGCTTAGATTGTCCCAAATACTTTAAATAATATAGCGAATGATCGGAATGCTTACACGCAACATAATACAAGCCGAGGTTACCCGTCACCGGGGGGACCCTTGTGTCGATTTACTCAGGTTCAGGCTAAGCGACCTAAGAGCTATGCCGATCTCGATCCGGTGAAGCAGTAAAGGCTGGTCTCTGTGTTCAACTGTTTAGTTCGTCCTAAAAAAACCAGGCGCTCGTATTAAATTAGCGCTAGAAGGTTGAGCTTACTTCTAATGTTAGTAATATTTATAGCGGCTCAACGACTTACATGAATGCTCATAATTACACGGGTATTTGCTCGGCGCCGGTCGGATTTGTGTGGTGTAACCGCGGTCGGATCGCGAAGGGCGGCCGTGACCCTGCATCAAGTTGCGATTAATTTAGTGGCGCCCTCAGCCGACGCTACATTGAGTGCTACACTTAATTATACCACGTGAGTGCTCTTAAATACCACTAGAGTGGAAGCATTGTTTTCATTGCTCCACTAATCTGTGGCGTTCAGAATAATTACACTTCTAAATTTCACTATGAAATCGTTCTCCACTCACACTCCGAAGGTGGTTTTTGAATAATAATTTTTATTGTTATATACTGTAGTGTGAGCTTGCTTCCTCAACATCGCATATAACAGTTCTTATTGACAGATTTCAGCAAAACATCAAGAGTTTAAGAGGTGATTTAATAAAGACTTACTGTCTTTCTTTCAAAGGTTGACTTGTAAAGGGCTTTTCCTCCAGCGTGACTTCCTCCCCCCGGTGCCCTCGCAGTGCAAGGTGACACGGGCCAGCCGATGTCGCCTTCTCCCCGGGTCCACCTTGGCGGACGACAAAGGCCCCCATCCTTGTCGTGTCAGTGAACCCGAGGCCCTTTTTAGTCGCCTCCTACGTCAGGCAGGGGATACCGTAGTCTTATTCTTGAGAGCCCAGAACTACAGGGCTGCGGGACCGGCCCTCTGCCGATCCCGTTCCGCGGTCTCCTTCTGGACCATTACGGACTCGCAGAAGGAGACCAGCGCTTTCCATTTATATTTCCCACCAGCACAGCCGCTACTGCCGTCGGCGGGGAGAGGTATTGCCCATATGCTATAGAGGTCTAAAGTAATCTAACGTTTCTTGAACTCATCAAAAACGTTTCAAATTATTGAATTTGATCAATAACCATTATTTTCCCATTTCGCCACTCCCATAGAGTTTGAAACTTTACATACAACGGTAGGCATTAAGCGACATGGAAACGTTACGGCTAATTGCATTTACTTTGTGACTTTGGACACCGGGAGACACGATGGTAACGTGATCCCGGAACCCACGCAGCTGCGCGCCGTCCCGGCTTCCCTTTCGGGATTAAGGAATTACTTCCTTTAAATTACTTACGAGCTCGTTCTTATACACGCATTAAACAACACGACACGTATTCGATAACTGAGTTTAATTAAACTTATGACGTATTTGCCTTTTATAAGTGTATATGCGCGCAAATCGCCTAGTATTGAAAATACTGTTTTGATTTATCATTTTAATCAAATTTGGAATAACTACGCATTTAATAAAAGTTTAGCGCCATCTGTGATGGGACTGTGTAAAGAACGATATTTGTTCATACGAAATTAACGTAATCATGTTAAATAAATCATTGAAAGTTGTGTTAAATTCATTTACATATTTATTGTGAATATTTAACTATATTTCATTAATTATTTGTAGTTAATAAATTGTGCATGATAGACAATTAAATATCCTTATAATAATATAAATTTGTTGTTGCATTTTTATGTGCTGATTTACCACGCGCTCGGCGGTGAAAGAAACCATCGTGAGCAAAAACCTACATGTCTTAAACATTTCTAAGGCATGTGAAGTCTGCAATCCGCACTAAGGCCGCGTTGCGGTCTATGCCCTTATATTCTCTTTACAGAAAAAGCCTGTGCCCAGCAGTGGGACACATCTTGTAAATAAAATTCTCGTGTCACAATGTTAGTTACCACACTCCTTTTTTAAGTGTATATGCGCGCAAATCGCCTAGTATCGAAAATACTGTTTTGATTTATCATTTTAATCAAATTTGGAATAACTACGCATTAAATAAAAGTTCAGCGCCATCTGTGATGAGACTGTGTAAGGACGATATTTGTTCATACGAAATTTACGTAATCATGTTAAATAAATCATTGAAAGTTGTGTTAAATTCATTTACATATTTATTGTGAATATTTAACTATATTTCATTAATTATTTGTGGTTATTTCATTTGTTTGTTACAAAGGAAGTCAAATATTCCGTAACGGTTTGACTTATTGAGAGATCAATATAAAACGTATTTTGTATTTTGTAATGACGTGACATTATTGTATCAACCGCCGTGATATAATAAACCAAGCTAGCAAGCGGAATCTGCAGTGGGTACTTCATTATGGATTCGAACACCAAACCCTGGCATAACGCCGACATGCAATGTACACTCGTGAGCAAAAATAAAGGGTCGGTTAAGAAAGTTTGAATATCTCGGAAGATAGACACCTAGCTAACTGAAATAAATTGTGCATGATAGACAATAAAATATCCTTATAATAATATAAATTTGTTGTTGCAATTTTATGTGCTGATTTACCACGCGCTCGGCGGTGAAAGAAACCATCGTGAGGAAAAACCTACGTGTCTTGAACATTTTTCTAAGGCATGTGAAGTCTGCCAATCCGCACTAAGGCCGCGTTGCGGACTATGCCCTTATATTCTCTTTACAGAAAAAGCCTGTGCCCAGCAGTGGGACGCATCTTGTAAATAAAATTCTCGTGTCACAATGTTAGTTACCATACTCCTCCCAAACGGCTTGACGGATTTTTATTAAATTTGCATATTCCGTGGGTCTGAGAATCGGCTACAATCTATTCATGTTCCTAAGTGATAAGGGTCCACCCCTAACATTTATTTTTTTATGTTTGGACAAAATTTTATTTTTTTATAATGTGGCATTAAAAAACACATACAACTTTAAATTTTTACACTTCTAAGACCAACCTCAGTGATTTTATAGTTATTTTAGTAATTTAAATCTTTTTTAACCCCCAACGATAACTGATCAATGACTGTTTGATACTTCTATATCAAACATGATCCATTGTCTTGGTCCCCGTCATATCCACCGTTTTCAGGTAATTCAAAATCGTTTTCTGCGACGAGCCACGGGTGCACCGTGGTTCGTACGCAATCGTGAGTTACACGTCGATACAGGGCTACAGACAATAGCCCAATTCTTTAAGCAGGCATCTCGACGGTTTTTCGAGACTGCCACCATACCAATAAACTTCTTGTGAGTGCCGCCACTTACAAGACTCTCCCCTCTTGTAAATTCAGACACGTCGCCCGGAGGCCGAGACATGTTCTCGACGATCCGGACGACGTGATCACCGTTGCACAGGCTAGATCTTTACAAATCTACAAAGCGTCCATTCGCGACCGTCGGAGGTTGCGAAAAATCCTTGCGCGATATAAGTATTTTATGGGAAAACCCCTTGATAAGATTAGGAGCGTTGCTGGAGTTTCTTCGGCCACTTCTTCTCCCAGCGCTAACGCTTCCCGAAGTGGCATATAAGTTAGTTTAGCTTAGATTGTCCCAATAGATTTTGTTAATAAAATAGCTACCGACCGAGTCGTGGTTCGGCCCTCTCGGGCGCCCTCGGATCGGACTGCTAACGCGTAATAATGGTAACCGTCCAAGCCGAGGTTACCCCTCACCAGGAGGACCCTTGTGTCGAGTTACCACCTAATAGAGGTTCAGGCTAAGCGATCTAAGAGCTATGCCACCTCTCAATCCGGTGAAGCAGTAAAGGCCAGCTTCTCTGTGCCAACTGTGTTAGTTCGTCCAAAAAAAAATCTATGCTGTAATCTGAATCGTTTGTCAACTTACACTAAAAATAATTTTGATGGCAAATCAACGTTTGCCGGGTGAACTAGTATATCATATATATTTAAAAGCTTTAACATTAACTTTAAGTTTTTTACTCCATATTAAATCAGCTATCTGTCTGTAAAGTACCATTGAATTCCTTCTAACCGTTCCAGAGATTAGCCAGTAAACAAACAGACAGACAAAATTCATGCGTATGAAGAAAAAAGATATTCAAATATTACAAACAGATATATTTTCTGACTTAATAATATATTTATTTATGAAATTTTTTCATCTATTATTTTATTGTATAAAATATATTTTAATCTCATAACTGTTTTATTCGTGTATCATATTTATTATACTCTTATTGTCTGTAGAAATTCCATATAAAAGTAGTATTGCGCGCGCACGTCTTTTATGTAGTCCCGGACGCCGCTGAAGATCAGGGCTGTCGGATCCTTGCGACAGCATATGCTGAGACGGTGTCCGATATTGTCATCATATGTTTTGTATTATTTGTCCGTGTAACTTTAACTGTGTTTCGTCTATTGTTCTTTCTTTTTTTTTGTGTGTTATTTTCTGTCTGTGATGTGTTTTTGTAATGTGATGCCAATAAACAAATGTCTATGTCTATGTCTTTACAGCAATTTTAATATATTTATTTGTATAGATAGTGTTTTTATTCAAATTCGTTAAGTCAAATTAACTTTTCATTCATGTAGTTAAATGCGATTATTTAAATATTAAAAACAGATTAATTTATTTGTATAGATTAAGTTTTTATTCAAATTAACTTTGTAAGCCGGTTAATATTATGTATATATATATATATATGTATATATTATGTGCGTAAAGGTCAAAATTAAGTCATAATCCTTGTAGGACATTAAGTACAACGTAAATTATATTTTTATACCGTACATTTAACATTTATAAGCTAACTACAACCTTAATAACAAAACAGAAATGGCTGTAGATTCATTAGATTTTTACTTGGAAAAATAATAATTAAGCCACATTTCCTTTTAACCACTTTTTCTAGCGGGGCCGTTAACTGTGCTAAACGAAAAATTAACTTGTGTTTCAAGGCGAACCAACCTAATGCATAATATACCTTTTTTTGTTTAGGCGGAGGAAATCTTCAACAAAATACCACGCCTTCTGGGGATGTGGTTCTTTTTTATATTATATATATATATAGATATATATATAATTTAAAAAACGAAAACGACGATCAGGGTCTTTCCGATCGACTCGACCCTCTGAGTCTGCGAAGAGATGTCGGTTCTCTTTGCATCATGTATCGCATTTACCATGGAGAGTGTTCTGACGAATTGTTCGGAATCATCCCAGCTACCGATTTCCATTACCGCACATCTCGGCAGAATTCCAAATTCCACCGCCACCATCTTGATGGTTGGCGTTCAACGACTGTACGTTTTTCGCGTAACTTTCTCCCGCGCACTGTCAACTTGTGGAATCAACTGTCACCAGCGGTGTTTCCGAACGTTTACGATTTAGGGACCTTCAAGAAACGAGCCTATTCCTATCTCAAAGGTCGGCAACGCACCTACAGCTCCTCTGGTGCTGTGGATGTTCATGGGCGACGGTGATCACTTAAGATCAGGTGAGCCGTATGCTTGTTTGCCACTTTTCATATAAAAAAAAAATATGTCCCACTGTTGGGCGTAGGCCTTCTCTGTAAAGGGCACACAGTCCTAGTGCGAATTGACAGACATCACATGGCTTTCAAATTTTTCTCCGACATATAGGTTTACTCACGATGTTTTCCTTCACCACCGAGCGTAATAAGTTATTTAGTCTCAACATTTCTCAGTGTACATTTATAACCTGTTAGTAACTGTTATATACATCACAGTAAGAACCGTTCGCAATCCCAGAGGGAAGCTTCACGTATCAATTACCGTAGCTTCTGTACCAGTTGACACGTGACCAGTACAAACGGATCAGTAATGACGCACAGGAGTTACGAAAGCATCCACAAAGCGTTGCATTTAATGAACTTGTCTTTCTCTGTTTATGTTAGCTTAGCTCGGCTTAATTAACTAAGTGAGAATCACTTATGTTGCTCGTTTTACATCTAAGCTAGCTAAAATTGGAGCCAATTTTTTATATTCAAATAACCGCTTTTACTATCTGTAAATGAATATATGCCTGTGTTAGAATCAGGAACAGTTAATAATATACTTATTATCAGTATTATCGTTGTATTTAACTTTGATACTTTCATATTCATTGTAACACATACATCACATATATTTTAGTAAATAAATAACATATTAACAACATCACCATAAATACAGGTATATCACCTTACTCATAGTACATGTACAATATATAAGACAAGGTAAATAACAGTATTAACTTATATACTGAGGCGCTACCGACGAATAACACTAACAACACTTAAGCAACGCCACCGAAGAACAACTCTAAGAGACTCTGAACTGTACCGTTGCTCTCATACTATGTGGAGTCAACAACACGACTTCTCACAATGCTTTACATATTTAATACTGTTTAGTTGTAATAGCACATACATTAATAACGAATTATTGGTATTTTAACACATATATACTATATGTGTCTAATGAAATGTAACTGTTATAAATAAAGAGTAACTGGCAACTGCATTTGACAGACATATAATCTAAACATCGGAAACGAATCATTCGATAGTCAAAGAAGCAACTATACTACAATTATCTCACACATGCAGTAAAAAGCGGTTTAGTGTAAATTAATTATTATATTTGACTAGCGTACCCAGCCCGCTTCGCCGTGCTAGATTTTGCTTTATTTTATTTAAACAATAAACTTACATCATTAAATATTTAATTCAACTCTCACAATAAATTAAATTATTTATTCTCTTCTATTCTCTTCTCGAGCGGGTAAAGATCATTACCTACACCCGTGTACATATCAGTAAATACTATATCAATCTTATGATTTATACAAAAACATATCGGGCTTAAGTAAATGTAAGAAATTAAAGTACGACGTATGACTTGTTTGACAAATCAAAAAGAAGAGTGCTCCGATCGTCACCAAACTTTACAGGATTACTCACCAGGTTAATCTGAAGATTCCCTGAAAGTTTCGTTGAAATCGGTCCAGCCGTTTCGGAGCCTATATGGATACCTACATACTGATACACTTTCTCTTTTTTTATATATATATTAATTATTTCCTTTAAAATAATTTTATGTTTCAAGTTCTGTTTGTTATTTGAAATGTCTCTAGATTGGATCCCATATAATCCAGTACCAATTTAATCAAGACAGGACCAAATTGAAGGTAAGTCCTCTCCAATAAAGAAAACAAAGCAAACTCCATAAATAACGGAGTTAAGTAGGCACAAACATAAACATACAAAAATATAGACCGAATTGAAAACATCTCCTTTTTAAGTTGGTTAGAAACGTGCCTTGTTGAGACTTTCGATTTTTTTTTATGACGAACTACACAGATTGGCCAGAGGCTGGCCTTGACTGCTTCACCGGATTGAGAGGTGGCATAGCTCTTAGGTCGCTTAGCCTGAACCTCTATTGCTAGTAACTCGACACAAGGGTCCCCGGTGAGGGTAACCTCGGCGGACGGTTACTATGTTACGCGTAAGCATCCCGATCCGAGGGCGCCCGAGAGGGCCGAACCACGACTCGGTCGGTTGCTATTTCACGGATAATCTAAGAGACATTCAAAAGCTAAACTAACTTTGAGTGCCACTTCGGGAAAGAGACTTTCGATTACTTTCTTCATAGTACACTGAATTGCGATTGATGATGATGATCCTTATGGCGGCTATTTCTTTCGTGACATATCTCTGTCAATGAAATTAAAATATGTATAATAACTTGTAGGTCTTGTGGAATGAAATAGTCCAATTAATCATACACTCGTCTTATTCAGACGACGTAACGTTGTACAAAGAATTATTTTAACGAATACCGTCCAACGGCGCGTCCTCACAATATTTATGCAAAATTAATATAACGAACTGAAAAAAGTTAAATTATTGTTTACAATGCCAAGTTAATGTGACGATCAACTAAATTAATAATTATGAATTAAAGACACAATAAGGTTCAGGTAAATCACTATGATATCATAGGAAGCTAACATGTGTCATTCACGGAGATACTACGGATCGATTCAGGTAGCGTACTGTGAAATATTAATTGGCTGTCCGCCAGCTTTCGTAGTTTCTTAGCTACGACGCGCTATAATTAAAAGCTTTTAACTATTTTTTTTATTGCTGGCGTCAGTCTTCCTGTCCAAGTACGACGTGGGAGCCTCCAAGAGTTGAGTGAATAGGCACTTACTAAACTAGCGCGTACCATCTTTCGACTATATCACCATTTAACATCAGGTGGGGTCGTGATCAAGCATAGGGATGTTCATGCCTAAAATATATCAATATATTTTTCGATATAATATATCGTGAGCTTGTATCGATACAAAGCGATATATTGTACGAATATACCGATATTTTTCATATACCGTAATTTGTTTATAATTAATTAGCGCTTAATATTAAATATTAGAAAAGTTTTGTACTAATAGAGTACTCAGCATGTAACTGAGAGGTTCTCGCTTCGGATACCAGTCCAGACTATTTGATTTGATTTTGCTAGCAGTACAAACTACATGCATAGATTATAAAATTTATACAACGAGTCCTGCTATCGTGAAGAGAAGGAGTGTAGTAACATACTACACTACACTCGTGATGACAGCGCAAGTAGGAGTTTTATTTTATTCAAGTTGTCAACCTACAAATAAAAGAAAGAATGGAATGCTTTTTTATTTTATTTCTTACGATATTTCGTAAATCGGATGATATATATCAATACAAATATCGATATAAGATGATTCGATAATATCGGATTGAAGCGAATTATCGGGTCCATATTTCGATATTTTATGTAATATCGATATCTATCAGTCTAGCACTAGTTTATACCCTATAAAGAAATATATTGGGACAAAGAAGTAACGACACATTGAAAATACGAACACAAATAATAAAAAACAAATGAATAGCTGTCCTCTTCTTTCTTCTACTTCTAACTTCGAAGCGTCAATAGTCTAATGGTTTGGGGTACGGTCTGCGAATCGTAAGGTCGTAGGTTAAAAATTGATCCATTCTTTCAGAGTGTTCTGAGCAATTCCGATCCGGGATCGGATTTCTAGTTCGCTTTCCCACTCTTCATTAATCTAAGTTTATTTTTCAACTTTGTTAAGTTAATATCATTAAAGTTACCTAGCCTTTAAAAGTTACCTATAAAATATATATGTCCCTGTCCTACTGTTGGGCGCAGGCCTTCTCCGTAAAGAGAGTATAAGCGCATAGTTCGCCACGCGGCCCTACTGCTGATTGGTAGACTTCACATGTCTTAGAAAAATGTTCAAAGAGATGTAGGTTTCCTCACGATGTTTTCCTTCACCGCCGAGCGCGTGGTAAATCAGCACATAAAATTGCAACAACCAATTTATTAGTGCCAGCACCGGGGATCGAACTCGGGTTGCTAGCGTACTATGCAACTTGAGCCAACTGCCCAGACACGGCTCGTGCTGAGCTACCACGGCTCGTAGTAAAATCATTATTGATCATTAATTTATCTAGCGTCCATTAAGTTCAAACATAAGTTGTGTATTTAATGTTTAACGCATGTCACATATGTGGGAAACATGAAGGTAGCTCGTGGTTACTTTGAAATTTAACTCCGTCCTTTTGAAGTACTTTCAAGTGGTTTGACTGGAATTTTGCGCCTCCATATTTAACTTTTATAGCTAACTTAAATCTCACCTCGAATTTTAACTGCACTACCCTTAGCTTGCTCTTAACGACCAAAGGCCGTGTATGTATTATTTATTGCAATAAATGATTTATCTATCTATATACCGAATCAATACAAATAAAATAAATGCGAGTATCTGTTTGTAATATTGAAATGCCCGATTTTTACTACATACATGTGAATGTTACGATTGGTACGAAATTTTCTGTCCATACAAAGGTTGTCTGGAAGAGATCGCTCTTAGCGATAAGACCGCCCATTGCGTATGCAATGACCTTGTCAATGTGAAAATTGTAGTTACTATATCTGTGATGTATTTTGTTGTTAATTGTTGCGCAATAAAGAATATTCTTTCATTCATTCATTCAATGTTATTGCATATACCAAAATATATATTTTTTAATTTTTGTTTGTTAAATTTTGATGGGACTTTCACTGTCAGAGAGCTAATGTAATAAAGAAGTAACTTAGGCTTTTATTTAAGAAAAAAAATCATATAATCGCAGGTAAACACCACTGGTCGCAGCTAGAAATGGTCGCATATAAAATAATGCAGTGATAGCCTAGTGGCTAAGCAGTTCGGCCCTGTAGTTCTGGGCTCTCAAGAATAAGACTACGGTATCCCCTGCCTGTCGTACAAGGCAACTAAAAGGGGCCTAAGGTTCACTGGGCGACAAGGGTGGGGGCCTGCGTCGTCCACCAAAGTGGACCCGGGAAGAAGGCGACATCGGATGGCCCGTGCTCTCCTTGAGCACAGTGCAGAGGGGCTCCGGTGCGTTCCACGTTGAGCCACCGAGTTTCCACGTTTGAGTTTCCGGAGCCCCTCGTCATGCACCGAGGAAAGGGCCACCGGGGAGGTTTTAGTGGGTAAGAGCCCCACATAACCGCCGCCTTCCCCTCAGAAGGCTCAGAAGTATCTTTCTGAAGATTTCCTCCCCGTCAACCAAAAAAAAAGTGGCTAAGCAGTTTGATTTACAGAGAAAAAACACTTGCTTAAAGTTTGTGCCCGGTAGGTATTATATTATATGAATATAGTCGTAGAGAGAGAATTTCATAAAAGCGGACCTTTTTTTTTACTTTACCAATTGCGACGAAACAAAACCTCTCCTTTTTTAAGTCTTTTGCAATTTGAAAAGAAATATATATAAATAAATAAATTTGGTCTGTTTGTAATTTTAAAATAATATAATTTATAAAGTGCAAATAAATGTATTTGAAGCAACAAAGGAATGAAATGAAAAAAAATCAATAAATAGTTTTTAAGCGCTGGTAACACCGCGGGGCGCAGCCAGTACAGAATAATTCTGCCAGCAACACGCTCTTCTTAATTACAATGAAACTCCGTCATCTATTAAGCGATAATGAGTACGTAGATAGAACGAAAATCACGCTCTCGGACCTCACCTCAACATACCATTTGCAGGTCCATACCGTAGAAGCTTCGAGCAATCAACATCCACAGGTCAATCAGAATTCAATCACGGCTCACTAACAGACAGAAACGCCACTCATGCAAAACGTCTAGCTCTATCATCTAGTACATACAGTAGCCGAGTTCGAATAAAATAAAATTGCATATTACGTTGGCCAGTAGTATAGCCGTGAGCAAAAATAAAGGGTCGCTTAGGAAAGTAATCTAATAATATCTCGGAAGATAAAGAGGCTAACTAACTAAAATAAATTGTGCATCATAGACAATTAAATATCCTTGTAATAAAATAAAATATTTTTATTAATTTATTTATATTTCATTAAAAAACATAAACTTAACTGAAAATAATAATAATATAATAATTCATTTATTCAAAAGTAACCAAGACTCATCACTACGTCAAACAACTACCAAATAACAACCTTAAACTAAATTATAAGATAAAAATATAAAATTATTATTATAACTATTTGATTATGCTTATGCTTAACTATGCTTATGAATACCTTACCCCATGTGAGACGGCGCAGCATCTGTTTTACATAAACACAGTCAAGCCTTTGAGCGATCATGCTCAGGATGCTGTTGTAGCTGCTCCACACCCTGCGCACCAGAGATGCACTCCTCTTGCGCATTGTCGCAAAAAAGCATGACATCTGTGCATCCGCGAACATCCCCGATGCACTACAGAAATGGGGCAACCCCAACAGAACCCTGAACGCGTTGTTATATTGAACACGGAGAGCGCTGTACGATATTTGAGTATACATAATATATATATATATATATATATATATAAAGAATATCTGACGTAAACTTTATTAAATTTTATTACTTATTGTCACCACATACAGGCAACACATGCATATTTTAAGGATATATTTGTATAATATATCGCGTAGTATAGATATAACCTCAACGATATATTATATCGGAAAATATGTCAATATATTTTTGGCATGAACATCCTTACGCTTTACCTCCCAGGACTGCATTTCCACTTAAAATCAGATGGGATAGTTGTGCCCAATGGTTTAGGGTACGGACTGCGAATCGTAAGGTCGTGGGTTCGAATCCACCATTCGACTATTGCCGTGAACCATGTCCTAGCACAAGCTTAAGCTTAGTTGGAATGGTTAACAAGATTGTTAGTAATATTTCTGAAAAAAAAAAGAAATATTGCTAGCTTTCTTTAAAAAAAATATATATATATATATATATCAGTACAAATAAATTTAATAATTTTAATTATAAATTTAATACGTTTTAGTATGAAATTCTACTTAATTGATCGATTCTGTGATTAAGCTTCATCACAATTATTTCAATTTGAGAATATTCTCTGAAGATTTTCTTAGTCTTCCTACGTGCTTAAGTGGCGATTCTAGAATGTTCGCCTCCCCCGAAATATTGACCTCATTACAATACAGTGAAACGAAACTTGACGGCGGGCATTCGTCGTGTTACGTTTGAAATTTTTATTAGATCTAGCGCACCGTTGAAAACCGTGGTATGTTACAAAGTTAGACAATTGTATGGGAGCCCCTTATGTTTCGTCGAAGCTATTTCAACACAAAGTTCCAACTTTTACGATAATGCCCGCCATTGCCGTTCGAACGCGTTAAAACTTTATCAATGCGTGGGGTAGGATAAGCTTCCCGCTCATATCTCCTATATAATTTCTAACATCAATGTCTATTGCCATCGGAATGTATGGCAGGAACGCGCAAATACGCTAATACAACCCCGTCAAACCTTAAGCAACAACATAAGTTTGTTCGGTTATGACAAGTTTTATCGATGCCTGCTATTAAGTTGATATCAAAGTGACACGCTTACAGAATGTCGTGGCATTTATTTCGCCGATTTTATTTAATGTAATTCCATTGAAACTTTCATTGCGGGACCTCCGATTACGAAATTACAAATCGCCTAAGAGAACTTAGCTTAATTTAACTTGTGCACGTTATTGAAAAACAGTTTCAGATTTTTCCAAGAGCAGAAAGTTGTAGCGATGGTAGCTCAGTGTCCGGGTGGTTGAGGTCGATCCCCGGTGCCGGCACCAATTAATTGGATTATTGCAATTTTAAGTGTAGACCACGCTCTTGGCGGTGAAGGACAACATCGTGAGGAAACCTACAAGTGTTTAAAAATTTCTAAGATATGTGAAGTCAGCTTGACCGCACTAGGGTCGTGTGACTATGCCTTTATACTCTATTTACATATAACGCAACAGTGGGACATATATATATATATAATTATAGATGGATAGGGACAGCAATTTATCTAGCGTCCATTGAGTTCAAACATAAGTTGTGTATTTAATGTTTAACGCATGTCACATGTGGGAAACATGAAGGTAGCTCGTGGTTACTTTGAAATTTAACTCCGTCCTTTTGAAGTACTTTCAAGTGGTTTGACTGGAATTTTGCGCCTCCATGTTGCTTTTATAGCTAACTTAAAATCTCACCTCGAACTTTAACTGCATACCCTTAGCTTGCTCTTAACGACCAAAGGCCGTGTATGTATTGTTATTGCAATAAATGATTTATCTATCTATATACCGAATCAATACAAATAAAATAAATGGGAGTATCTGTTTGTAATATTAAAATACCCGATTTTTACTACATACATGTGAATGTTACGATTGGTACGAAATTTTCTGTCCATACAAAGGTTGTCTGGAAGAGATCGCTCTTAGCGATAAGACCGCCCATTGCGTATGCAATGACCTTGTCCAATGTGAAAATTGTAGTTACTATATCTGTGATGTATTTTGTTGTTAATTGTTGCGCAATAAAGAATATTCTTTCGTTCATTCATTCAATGTTATTGCATATACCAAAATATATATATTTTTTAATTTTGTCTGTTAAATTTTGATGGGACTTTCACTGTCAGAGCTAATGTAATAAAGAAGTAACTTGAGCTTATTTAAGAAAAAAATCTTATAATCGCAGGTAACACCACTGGTCGCAGCTAGAAATGGTCGCATATAAAATGCAGTGATAGCCTAGTGGCTAAGCAGTTCAGCCCTGTAGTTCTGGGCTCTCAAGAATAAGACTACGGTATCCCCTGCCTGTCGTACAAGGCAACTAAAGGGGCCTAAGGTGCACTGAGCGACAAGGGTGGGGGCCTGCGTCGTCCACCAAAGTGGACCCGGGAAGAAGGAGACATCGGATGGCCCGTGCTTTCCTTGAGCACAGTGCAGAGGGGCTCCGCAGCCCCTCGTCATGCACCGAGGAAAGGGCCACAAGGGTTTTAGTGGGTAAGAATCCCACATAGCCGCCGCCCCCTCAGAGGCGGGGTATCTTTCTGAAGATTTCCTCCCCGTCAACAAAAAAAAAGTGGCTAAGTAGTTTGATTTACAGAAAAAAAACACTTGCTTAAAGTTTGTGCCCGGTAGGTATTATATTATATGAATATAGTCGTAGAGAGAGAGGAATTTCATAAAAAGCGGCCTTTTTTTTACTTTACCAATTGCGACGAAACAAAACCTCTCCTTTTTAAGTCTTTTGCAATTAGAAAAGAAATATATATAAATAAATAAATTTGGTCTGTTTGTAATTTTAAAATAATATAATTTATATGAAGCAACAAAGGAATGAAATGAAAAATCAATAAATAGTTTTTAAGCGTCATAACACTGGCGTGGGCGCAGCCAGTACAGAATAATTCTGCCAGCAACACGCTCTTCTTAATTACAATGAAACTCCGTCATCTATTAAGAGATAATGAGTACGTAGATAGAACAAAAATCACGCTCCCCGGACCTCACCTCAACATACCATTTGCAGGTCCATACCGTAGAAGCTTCGAGCAATCAACATCCACAGGTCAATCAGAATTCAATCACGGCTCACTAACAGACAGAAACGCCACTCATGCAAAACGTCTAGCTCTATCATCTAGTACATACAGTAGCCGAGTTCGAATAACCATATAAAATTGCATATTACGATAGCCAGTAATATAGCCGTGAGCAAAAATAAAGGGTCGGTTAGGAAAGTTTGAATATCTCGGAAGATAAAGAGGCTAACTAACTGAAATATATTGTTCATGATAGACAATTAAATATCCTTGTAATAAAATAAAATATTTTTATTAATTTATTTATATTTCATTAAAAAAAAACTTAACTGAAAAAGGATATCTGACGTAAACTTGGATAATACAGTATTTTTCAGTAAATTTTATTACTTATTGTCGTCACATGCAGGCAACACATGCATATTTTAAAGATATTTCATTGTGTAATATAAACTTTATACGTTTAATTATCATATTATTTATTTTATTTTAATTTTTTATTTTTGACTTAATAATATATTTATTTATGAATTTTTTTCATCTATTATTTTATTGTATAAAATATATTTTAATCTCATAACTGTTTTATTCATGTATCATATTTATACTCTTATTGTCTGTATAAATTCCATATAAAAGTAGTATTGCGCGCGCACGTCTTTAGGTAGTCCCGGGCACCGCTGAAAAGCGCTGTCGCATTCTTGCGACAGCATATGCTGAGACGGTGTCCGATTTTGGCATCATTTGTTTTGTATTATTTGTCCGTGTAACTTTAACTGTGTTTTGTCTATTTTTCCATTCTTTTTTAATGTGTGTTATATTCTGTCTGTGATGTGTTTTTGTATTGTGATACCAATAAATAAATGTCTATGTCATTTGTCTATATTTAATTGTCTATCATGCACAATTTATTTCAGTTAGCTAGCGTCTTTATCTTCCGAGATATTCAAACTTTCTTAACCGACCCTTTATTCTGACCGTTTATTTTAGCTCACGAGTTTTTCAAGTGTCACGAGAGTTATAGCTATTTGCCAATAACAATTCACCATGAGACCAACCTATTACCATTCTTAATTCAATTTTCATTGTGCCAGAAAGCGTAATCTACTAATTTAAAATTTGACAAATATCAATAGAATTTTTTGATTATTTGATATTAACTGATTAAAATCTGTCGGCATATCTGAAAGATGATTGAAATATTTTTTTCCCTTCCCCATAATCTACAAAACATGCGTAATTTTAAATTACAAAGGTCTATAATTTGAAGTCCTCAGTGGCCTTTAAGACATCCCGGCATCAATTTTACTTCCATAACTCGAAAAATTAATTTTTGAACCGGTAACAAAAGTGCGTATATATATATATATATATGTCCCACTGTTGAGCACAGGCCTTATATGTAAATAGAGTATAAGGGCATAGTCTGCCACGCGACCCTAGTGCGGTCTTGCTGACTTTACATGTCTTAGACATTTTTCTAAGACATGTAAGTTTCCTCACGATGATGTCCTTCACCGCCTAGAGCGTGGTCTACACTTAAAATTGCAATAATACAATTAATTGGTGCCGGCACCGGGGATCGAACTCAACCACCCGGACACTGAGCTACCACGGCTACAACTTTGATCATGGAAAAATCTGAAACTGTTTTTCAATAACATGCACAAGGTAAATTAAGCTAAGTTCTCTTAGGCGATTTGGAAGTTCGTAATCGGAGGTCCCACAATGAAAGTTTCAATGCAATTACATTAAATAAAATCGGGGGGATAAATGTCACGACATTCTGTAAGCGTGTCACTTTGATATCAACTTAATAGCAGGCTTCGATAAAACTTGTCATAACCGAACAAACTTATGTTGTTGCTTAAGGTTTGACGGGGTTGTATGAGCGTATTTGCGCGTTCCTGCCATACATTCCGATGGCAATAGACATTGATGTTAGAAATTATATGGGAGATATGAGCGGGAAGCTTATCCTACCCCACGCATTGATAAAGTTTTAACGCGTTCGAACGGCAATGGCGGGCATTATCGTAAAAGTTGGAACTTTGTGTTGAAATAGCTTCGACGAAACATAAGGGGCTCCCATACAATTGTCTAACTTTGTAACATACCACGGTTTTCAACGGTGCGCTAGATCTAATAAAAATTTCAAACGTAACACGACAAATGCCCGCCGTCAAGTTTCGTTTCACTGTATTGTAATGAGGTCAATATTTCGGGGGAGGCGAACATTCTAGAATCGCCACTTAAGCACGTAGGAAGACTATAAGAAAATCTTCAGAGAATATTCTCAAATTGAAATAATTGTGATGAAGCTTCATCACAGAATCGATCAATTAAGTAGAATTTTATACTTAAAGGTATTAAATTTATTATTAAAGTTATTAAATTTATTTGTACTGATATATATTCATAACTATCCCATCTGATTTTAAGTAGAAATGCAGTCCTGGGAGGTAAAGCGTAGGGACGTTCAAGCCAAAAATATATCGACATATTTTCCGATTTAATATATCGTGAGGTTGTATCGATACTACGCGATATATTGTACAAATATATCGATAGTTTTTATATATCAATTTTTTTTTTATAATTCATTAGGGCTTAATATTAATTATTAGAAAAGTTTTGTACTAATAGAGTACTGGGCGCGTAACTGAGAGGTTCTCGCTTCGGATACCAGTCCAGACTATTTTATTTGACTATATGATTATAAAATTTATACAATGAATCCTGCCATCGTGAAGAGCATGAGTGTAGTAACATACTACACTACACTCTTCGCGATGGCAGCGCAAGTAAGGGTTGTAAACCACAAATAAAAGAAAGAATGGAATACTTTTTTTATTTAATTTCTTACTATATTTCGTATATCGGATGAAATATATCGATATTAGATGATTCGATAATATCGGATTGAAGCAATATATCGCGTCCATATATCGATATTTTATGTAATATCGATATCTATCGTGCACTCCTAGTAAAACGCACTAGCCTAATATAAAAATAAAAATTCCTATTCACTCTACTCTTGAAAATACCCACATTGTAATTGGAGGAAAAGACAGTCGCGGGCAAACTATTCCAGTCCTTTGCTGTACGAAATATGAAAGACGAATAAAAGGGGGGGGTCCGGGTTTGAGGGATGTTTACAACAAAATAATGAAATCTTGAAGTCATATAAATAATAATAGACTGGCACGAGCCGTGGTAGCTCAGTGTCCGGGCAGTCGGCTCAAGTTGCATAGTGCGCTAGCAACCCGAGTTCGATCCCCGGTGCTGGCACTAAGAAATTTGTTGTTGCAATTTTATGTGCTGATTAACCACGCGCTCGGCGGTGAAGGAAAATATCGTGAGGTAACTTACTTACCTACTTATCTTAGAAAATTTTCTAACGCATGTGAAGTCTACCAACCCGCACTAGGGCCGCGTGGCAGTCTATGCCCTTATTCTCTCTTTATAGAAAAGGCCTGTGCCCAGCAGTGGGAAAATATATTATACATTTATAAAGGCTGTAACTTTATCTTTACTTTACTTTCTACTCAAACAATGAAAAATTACAAACTGGTATATTTATTGTCGTTGTATATATTCCATGTGTATGTATATTATTATATTTATATAGAAGTATCTATTTATGTATATGTAAATGTATATTTATTTATTTATATAATAGTTTTAAAACGCTATTTTTACCTGCACTACCCTTAGCCTGCTCTTAACCACTGAAGGTTAGCTGGAAGAAAATGCTAAATAGCATTAAGTTCGCCTTTGTACATTTTATTTGGTGCAATAAAGGATTTATCTATCTATCTATCTTTAACTTATTGATGAGTTATATTTTTATTACATATTCCTCTTAGCTAACATGTATTTTTACGTACGCCAGGAATTACTGAACTTCAATTTACCTAACATTATATCGGTCCCACAAACCGGGACAAATGTACGCACTCGACTTTCATTGCGTATGCCGGTGGGTGGCGGCCCCACGCCTCCGTCACATATTTTATGAAAAAATATGATTGCGCCCCGAATAACATTATTGGACCCGGAGATAAACTCGCGTAAAACGAAATATAGGAATATGTCGCTGGCAATGTTAATGGCCGCACTTATTTCACTCTATGTTATAAAAAAACCGTTTAAAACTCACTCCAACTATACTGGCCGTAGAACTTCTGGACGTAGGCCAACGATTTTCAATGGATACGGTTGTAAACGGCTGGAATACATTTCAACCGACTTCAAAAAAGAAGGAGGATCACATCCTTTTTTTGGTACTATAACTTTGAACTGAGTGAACCTATTTTAATAATTCTTTTTTAATTTGAAAGTTGTATTTTATTTATTTATTTATTACACCAACACAATGAACATTTTTAACAAACAATACATAAAACAGTGAAAAGTTGTGAAGTTAATGCCATCGCAGTTATAGGCGTAGACTGCAAGCAATCAATTGGCGAGTGACAATGTAAGATAAAAATAAAATTAACACAAAGTAAAAATAAAACTAAATTTGAAATTAAAAATAACTAATAAAAAAGTATTTGTAGATTAGTGATTGTTTATACATACTAATACTAGGAAAAAAGAGGTCGATATCGTCCGTTTTGAAAAGAGTTGAATTCTGTACTAATTCTATTTAAGGGCGCATTCTTACCTAGGTTCGATCTGAATAAGCTGCTTCTCAACAATTGGTATCGTGAAGGTCTAGGTAACCGCGACGGTACAGTAAAAGCTACGGCGGAGAGAAGCTCAGGGGTGTCAAAATGCTATTTGCAACTTTATAGAGGAATGTGAGGTCTAGCATGCGTCTTCGATCCGCGAGCGAGGCTATTCTGAAAATAATCTCTGTCGGTGTGACGAAAGGACCTTTCCTAAATTAGCAGAGTATGCTAAATGCCATAAAAATCTTTTTTGGACGCTTTCGATCGACTATCGATACAAACTTTGAAAAAGGATTCCATGCGACACTACAATACTCCAAGCCGGAGCGATTAATTCTGACAACTTATATAGCCGTGAGCTAAAATAAAGAGTCGATTAAGAAAGTTTAAATATCTCGGAAGATAAAGACGCTAGCTAACTGAAATAAATTGTGCACCATAGACAATTAAATATCCTTAAAATAAAATCAAATATTTTTATTAATTTATTTATATTTCATTAAAAAACATAAACTTAAACGAAAAGGATATCTTACGTAACCTCGGCGGACGGTTACTATGTTGCGCGTAAGCATTCCGATCCGAGGGCGTCGAGGGCCGAACCACGACTCGGTCGGTAGCTATTTCACGGATAATCTAAGGGACATTCGAAAGCTAAACTAACGTTAAGTGCCACTTCGGGAAGCGTTGGCGCTGGGAGTAAACTTGGATAATACAGTACTTTTCATTCAATGTTAAATATTTTTGTAACTATTAATTATGAAATCGTTACGTTTCTTAATAGCGAATGTTGTGTACACCTTTTTTTTTTGTTTACGCGGGGGAATCTTTTTATAGACCATTCTCCGGTACCCTGGGTGGGCCCGGAGGGATGTGTGGGACTCGGCCTGGGTAGCCCCTACCCACTAAACCTACCGCGAATGCCAACAGCCGTTATGAGTGGGGTGCCCCGGACCTGTCAGCGACAGAACACACCAACGACCGGCCGAAATGTTGTGTACACCTGTAATTGGCACACACAACAGGACTTAGTTTGTAAACTTGATTATTACAACAATGTATGCTTGTGTAATGCTGTTGGTGTATCTTTTTAAATAAATAAATGTTATTTTTATTTAAATTTTTAGTGCTTAATTTTGCCTCCATGTGGCGGCTAACTGAAATAAATTGTCTATGATCATCGTCAATTTATTTCAGTTAGCTAGCGTCTTTATCTTCCGAGATATTCAAACTTTTTGAAGCGACCCTTTATTTTTGCTCACGAGTATACTGTTCTATCTTTAGCGTATAGAACGGTGTAAATCAAAGCCCAAAAATTCTTTAAAATAAGTATATTGTCAAAACGATGTTAATAGTATTGCGGTAGTTTGGCAAGTGACTCAGTGTCGGTATAGCACCGGTATGGCACTTGTTACACCACATAACGCCTACAATAATTAAACGGTGATCGGCGCGCGCGGTGCGGAATTGCATTACTTCTCCGGCAGGAGCCTGAACATATACTATATAATATATAGACGTACATGAGAAAACCATATGACTCAAATTTGCATCAAGTATGTGTGTTACAAATGCACGAATAACTCGATATCACGCCAACCGATTTCGATGATCAATTTTATATTGGAAAGGATGCACTTCAAGGGTAGTTCGATGAGAGTTTGGTTAGGTTCTGGTTAATTCTATTTCGTAATATTCCTACGACAATTCGGAAATACAAATAAGAAAGTCGGATTTAAAGTCGGGTTTTGTTTTCACTAGTAAATAGTAGTTAGTTCTAAATATATATAAAATAACTTGTGCCTACAATGGTTGCCAAATAAAGTCTGTTGCTCCGTAACAAGAGAAACGACATTTAAGTTAAGTATTTTAATCGTCCATCTGTAAGTTTTTATATCAACTTAAACATTTTATTTAAGAAACATTTTCTTTTCGTTCGCTTCTTCTATGACATGACAGTACCTATATGTCATTCCTGACAACCGTGCGTTTATGGAAATAAATCGGTTGCAGCCAGATATAAAAACTAAAAAGTTTAAATACATTTTACATATATAATACTTGTACATAATTATGACTAAAATCCTATAAGATATGAAGATCAATGACTCTAGAACGAGCCAATAATTTACTTAATTACACGTAAAACGCTCAACTGCGTGTTGACTTTCCCCGGACACTTGTCGGGCAATGAACGGGGGCCTGTGTTTACGTATTCACTCGTCAACGCTGATTTCACAACGCAACCCGAACTGTCGCGTTTGTGTTACAAATCAGAAAGCGTGTGTTTACACAGTTAAGTAATTACTCGGCAAACGTGAACTGCTGTGAAGTGGCCTCACCACGCCGTTGGAATGGTGGAAAAATGTATAGTATGTCCGCAAACAGTGACCCAAACGTAATGCTCCGTACGGTGTATTTATGGTGAAACGGATTCAACGACAAATACTATTGAATAGCGGATTTTTTAATGGGACTTTTAAAATTTATTTTACGATCACAAAATCTATAACACCTTGCTGCAGGCTGCGGATAATCGACTCCAGTTTTTGATTATTCGTAAATGCGGTAGATATGACGAATAGAGCTTCTTTCAGGTTTACGGAATGCGAAAAGTATGAAATTCAGCAGTGCGGCTAGAAATTCAATGGTGGAACAGATAATGGTCTCTAAAATGCATTCCGTAGACACAGAAAGGCTAGTCACCTAAAAGGCAATGTAGTAGAAAAGAAGTAAGTAGCTTCTTCTCTACTACTAACTACTTCTAGCCTTAATAAAAGTGCCAGGACGGTTATAAGTTTGTCCATATATATTAAGCTTGAGATTATATAAATAGAAGTGTATCTAACATTAATTTTGTCCATTCTATCATCTCATATACTATATAAATATGTATATAATGTTATATTGTAAATTGTTTTGCACAATCGTTTATGTACAACGTCTTATGTACTAATGTTTTTCAATTTTTTTTTAATGTTTTGAATTTATTATAACGTTACCTTATTTTAAAAAACATACTTATGATGGGATGAAAATAAAAGAGGGAAAATTTATATAAAACAATTTTATATACTAGTTTTATTTACGCATTCCTGTACGATTTTTTCTTTATATTTACGGTTTGTGAATCGTAAGGTCGTAGGTTCGAATCAGGAATCAACGTGAGCTATCTCCTAGCACGAGCTTTAAAAAAGCTCAGCCCTGTAGTTCTGGGCTCTCAAGAATAAGACTACGGTATCCCCTGCCTATCGTAGAAGGCGACTAAATCGGGCCTCGGGTTCATTGGGCGACAAGGGTGTGGGCCTTTGTCGTCCGCCAAAGTGGACCCGGGAAGAAGGCGACATCGGCTGGCCCGTGTCGCCTTGCACTGCGAGGGTACAGGTGGGGAGGGAGTAACCTCCCCTCTCCCCCCGGGAAGTGCTCTCCATGATCAGAGGGGCTCCGGTGCGTTCCTCTGGAGATCCCGGAGCCGCTCACCATGCACCGAGGAAGGGCCGCCATCGTGAGGAAACCTACATGTTTTAGAAAATTTTTCTAAAGCATGTGAAGTCTGCCAATCCGCACTAGGACCGCGTCGTGGACTTATGCCTTTATACTCTCTTTACTGAGAAGGCCTGCGCCCAACAGTGGGACATATATATTATATATATAAAGGCTGTAACTTTAACTTTAACTTTATGACTATATGAAAATATGTTTTGAATTTTCTTAAAAAATGCGATGATATTTTTCCCCAACCCAGCTTCTCCAGTGTTATTGATGTTCATGGGTTACGGTGATCACTTAAAATCAGGTGTGTTTCTATAAAAAAAAACAACTGACTTAGATGTAAGAAGTTAACAATATAATACATATAAAAGCATATAAGTACAGTGTCTTTGTAAGAACGTTCTGTCAACTATTGTATTCAAAAGCTCTTCCGAAATTAAACGACGTGTATTTTCCTTGTGAGATGCCTTTGAATTGTTATTTCAGTTGCGTTTTCGTTGCTTTATTTTCGTGACATTAATGTTTTTAATTAAAAAAAACATTCTTTGTTTAGACTTGTAGTACTTTGGGACTTTTTGAATTTCAAAGAATGACTTATTTTGTTCAGTCTCCATGCGAGCTATTCTAATTAAGATACGCTTTCTACCTGCATTTCACTACTTTTCTGCGGGACAGCTTTTAACACTTTAAAAATCTCAAGTCCGGTCGTGTGTAGAATACTGCTGTCACATTTGGGCAGGCGCAGCTAAATGCCATCTCGCAGCTTTGGACTCGGTGGAGAGGCGGGCTAAGAGGCTATTTGGTGACGCAGCTGAAACCAATCTGCTCAGCTTTGAGCACAGGGGTAAGGTAGCTAGCCTTTCGGTTTTCTACAGATTTCATTTTGGAGAGTGTGCTCAGGAACTACATGATCTAATTCCCTATTCTAATTTCCACCATCGGACTTGTAGACGCACTGCGGGATTTCAGCCTTTTGTTATGAACATCCCTCAAACCCGAACGAAGCGATTTGCTTCGTCTTTCATTCTTCGTACAGCAAAGGACTGGAATAGTTTGCCCGCGTCTGTCTTTCCTTCCGATTACAATGTGGGTATTTTCAAGAGTAGAGTGAATAGACATTTACTAAGCTAGTGCGCCTTACCATCCAGGATTGCATTTCCACTTAATATCAGGTGGGATCGTAGTGAAGCACTTGCTTAGAAATTATAAAAAAAAAACAGAAATAACGAATTAAGCTGACCTATAACAGATAAACTTACTAAACAGATGTTTACTTGTATGTTCTGTTACGATTTACTCGAAAACGATAATGAAGTTTATTTACGAGTAAAACAAAAAACGACTTCAAATCAAATCAAACGTTAAACGCTGTCACGCGCTGACATCCCGTTTGTCTTTCCGAATTATCGAAGGAATTTCCTCTATCTATATATATATATATATATATATAAAACACAATGTGTGTGTGTTTGTTTCGTATAGGTTCCGAAACGGCTGGACCGATTTCAGTTTAACTTTCGGGAAATAAAAAAACTTACATCGATAAATATTTAATTTAACTCTCACAATATATTCAATTATTCACTTCTCTCCGTATTCCTTCTCTTCTATTCTCTTCACGAGCGGATGAAGATCATTACCTACACCCATGTACATATCAGTAAATACAATATCATTCTTATCATTTAGTGATTTACTATACTTCAATTTACTCTATTGTACTTCAATATGGTTCATAATGTCATAAATATACACAACGCATGTGTCAATACAAATACAAGCTGTATTTGACAGTTCAAAAAGAGGACTGCTCCGATCGTCATCAAACTTTACAGGATTTCTCGCCAGGTCAATCTGAAGATTACCTGAAAATTTCATTGAAATCGGTACAGCCGTTTCGGAGCCTACATGGAACATACCCACAGTTTCTCTTTTATAATTTTTATATAGATAAGGAAGAGAAAAAGGAATTTGAAATCTAGAGTACGTAAGAAAGAAGTGGTACTTTAAAAAATCTGGAATCCTCTGCAATAAGCTATATATATATATATATATATATTTACATATAATATACAATTAGTAACATTATCGCTTTCAACAAATTCTATCTGTAGTTTCTATCATAAAGTTATACCATAGTATAGCTATTAAGAATTGTTCGATCCCGTGTCGTCCCTCGGGGATCGTTAAGGATAACTAACGAATCCAGTTAGATATATTTTAAACTAGGCGATAAAAGGCAAAATACCTGAGCTACCTGGAATGAGCTTATTTATCTAGATAGAGAAAAGGATAACATACATTCGGATAACAAACGACGCGTACGTTCTGTTGTGATTGGACCTTTACTACGTTCGTGTGGTAATGTCTTATTTAAGAAATAGTTTCATATTTTTTTATTATATTTTACAGACCTTTACGTTTGTGTGGTAATGTCCTATTAACGAGTTTCATTTCTACGGTTCTACGGTCTATTTTTAACCAAGTTTTCGCTCACCGCCATACACCAAGCATAAACCTACCTACGTAAGTGCTTTTATGGTAATGAAAAAAACGAAAAATCGGTATTTCGTTGGTACAACATGAGTAGGATTCGAATCCGGGATTATCAGATCGTAGTCAAACCGCTTAGCCATTAGGTTAATCTAGGAAATCAAATCTCCAGCCCTGTAGTTCTAGGCTCTCAAGAATAAGACTACGCTATCCCCTGCCTGTCGTAGAAGGCGACGAAAAGAGGCCTTGGGGTCACTAGACGACAAGGGTGGGGGCCTTTGTCGTCCGCCAAGGTTAACCCGGGAAGAAGGCGACATTGGCTGGTCCGTGTCGCCTTGCACTGCGAGGGGCACAGGAGGGGAGGGAGCAACCTCTCCCCGGGACGTCCTATCCTTGAGCACAGTGCAGAGGGGCTCTGGTGCGTTCCGCTGGAGATCCCGGAGCCCCTCGTCATGCACCGAGGAAAGGGCCACCGCTCCCCGGTAGTTAGGTTTTAGTGGGTAAAAACCACACATAACCGCCGCCTTCCCCCCAGAAAGCGGGGTATCTTACTGAAGATTTCATCCCCGTTGTACAAGTGTATAGGTTTTGGTGGAGAGGTGGAGACCCGCCGAATGTCTAAACATCCGAAGGTAGAATGTTGATGTGGGAAGTAACTCGTGTAATACCTGTGCTCAATCTTTAAAATGTAATCTGTAAAACACCGAAAGGCTAGCCACTAAGGATCGTAAACTTGACCATTTAAGCTTAGAAATTTTAAGATGAGATGTCCTCGTATAATTTAGAACAGATCAGCAGAACGCAGATAAGTAATTGTGCACAATTCTGACTAATTCATAAGCGCTTGTTGTCTCAATTGGTTTCTTAGAAGATATTTAAAAGCCGCCCATGTTCACTAATAACCAATTATTTACAAGGACCGTCTTCACCTTCCGATTTCAAGAATTAATATTATGATACCACACAACTATTGCTCAGTAGACGCATAATAAATTGAACAAGTATTGAACGACTGGTAACGAAATGTTGAATTGATTTTTCAACTGACTTCGAAAAAGGAGGAGATTCGCAATTTAACTATATGTTTTTATGTTTGTTAAAATGTAACTTTCGGTGGATTACAATTTGGATGATTCTTTTTTATTTGAAAGCTGGAGCTCCCATTGTGGTACCATTTCAATTTGGTCCAATTCTGATAATGGCATCCATGAGAAAACCATAAGTCATAAAGTTGAATCAAGAATTTGAGCCGCAGCCCTGTAGTTCTGGGCTCTCAAGAATAAGACTACGGTAGCCCTAGCCTGTCGTACAAGGCGACTAAAAGGGGCCTCGGGTTTATTGGGCGACAAGGGTGGGAGCCTGCGTCGTCCACAAAAGTGGACCCGGGAAGAAGGCGACATCGGCTGGCCCGTGTCGCCTTGCGCTGCGAGGGCACAGGGGGGAGGGAGTAACCTCCAACCGGGACGTGCTCTCCTTGAGCACAGTGCAGAGGGGCTCCGGTGCGTTCCGCGTGAGATCCCGGAGCCCCTCGTCATGCACCGAGGGAAGGGCCACCGGGGAAGTTTTAGTGGGTAAGATACCCACATAACCGCCGCCTTCCCCCCAGAAGGAGGGGTATCTTTGTCAAGATTTCCTCCCCGACAACAAAAAGTATATGAGCGACAAATGGACGAATCGAATATCACGCCAACCGATTCCGATGATTCATTTTTTATTAGATAAAAATGAATCATCGGAATCGGTTGCAGCTATTAACGCCCATCTCCAAACAATTAATTACAAATACAAATTTACTAAAATTAAAAACATCTCATATGTAATTCAGTTTGATCGAGTGTGTGTGTGCAAGGTTGCGGGTTTGTGTGTAGGGATGAGTATGAAGTAGGGAGAGGGTTTCTCTGAACATCTTTATTGTGTTTTAAAAAGATCTTGTATATTCATACTAGAGGGTTTGGAGTCATTAGCAATAAGTGCCTTACAGTGTTGTAGGGATAACGGTTATATATCGACGCTGGAAAGCAAAAACTTAGTAAGTGAACGTATGGCCATTTTTAATTTTTTACGTCGTTGGAATCAGAAAGAAAAGACGCCACTTCTTTTTTATTTTTTGTAGCGTAAAACGATTTTCTTTTAGGAAAACTCTAGGTTAATGCCGTGGTACAATACTGATTCAAAAAATAATAAATATTGTGTCCAAAAACGACAGCTCTACGTCCACAAACACGGATATTATTTTTTTTTTAAAGTTGACATTTTTTTCAGCTCTGGTGAACAATTTCCTTTTCGTGAGTTACTTACTATGTTTTTGTTGTCCAGCTTTGATATGTAATAGTTTATTAATAGTATATTTTATAAAAAAACATAATCATAACCGAATTGAAAGTTCACCGCACAAGCAAATGTCATTTTTTTAAAAAAACCAACAAGCACAGGGGTTGGCAATAATAAAGAAAAAATTCCCAAAGCCTTAATGACCCGTGAGTTTTAAGTAGCTCTATAGAGCATTAAAATATTACCTTATTACCCCCAAGAAGGGGGTCCAAGAGGGTTTTAATCATTTTGCAGCGGGCACTCGAGTCGCGTAATTAAGATGGTGAAGCATTCGTAAACTGTACTGAAAAGGCAAGACCTGCCTTTACAAAACATAGAAAGGCAGTATTGTGGTCCGATCAAACAATCTATTGAATGTTTTTTTTGTTTAAACAACGCTTACGATTTGTATATATTAAGTTCTTTCTTGTTTTTTTTTAATAACGAGCTACACAGATTGGCCAGAGAAGCTGGCCTTGACTGTTTCACGAATGAGAGGTGGTATAGCTCATAAGTCGCTTAGCCTGAACCTCTATCGCTAGTAATTCGACCTGACCGAACTCTCCTAACGATCCTTCAGAACACTTTGTACATTATTTTCTATTTTACGTGATCCATTTGCACCTGAATACTTGAAATGTAAATTTCAGTATCAGGGTGAATCACACGACCGTTGTCTTCGTTCCACTGATAATAATTTTCTCCATATTTCTTCCTGTCATACTGATTTTATGCATAAATCTTTTACCTTTAACGCAATAAGACTTTGGAATGCGCTGCCAACAAATGTACGTACAGCTGGAACTAAATCTACTTTCAAACATTTACTATGGAAGCTTTACCTAATAAGCAAGGAATAGTTTGACAATTGCTGTCCCTATCCATCTATAATTATATATATATATATTTATGTAATTATATATGTATCTATTTATTATTATATATAATTATTATGTTTATATATTTAATTTATTTATAAGTAGGTATGTTTATTATATAAGCATGCATTTATTATAGTTTTCTTTTATTTATTATTTTCTCACATAGCTTGCACCCGTTACTTTGTCTCTACACAACCCCAAGGTAGACTGGCAGAGAATGCCTACTGGCATTAAGTCCGCCTATTTGTACCTTTTTGTTGTATTGTGTGCAAATTAAGAATAAATAAATAGATAAATAAATAAATAACTCTCGACCGAACCTCGGCTTGGACGGTTACTATGTTACGCATTCCGATCCGAGGGCGCCCGAGAGGGCCGAACCACTACTCGGTCGGTTGCTATTTCACGGAAAAAGGACGTTCAAAAACTAAACTAACTTTGAGTGACACTTCGGGAAGCGTTACCCAAGTTCCTTTAATTCACGGAGGGGAAGGGAGTAACCTCCCCCCCGGGAAGTGCTCTCCTTGAGCACAGATGGGCTCCGGTGCGTTCCACTGGAGATCCCTGAGCCCCTCGCCATGCACCGAGGAAGGGCCACCGGGCAGGTTTTAGTAGGTAAAAACCCCACATAACCGCCGCCTTCCCCTAGAAGATTTCCTCCTCGAAAAAAAAAACAAAAAAAAAAGTTCCTTTAATTCATAAAGAAATACAACATTTACGATGTTCAATCGACTTCCAAAAGTGGGTTCTCTCTCTATTCGACTGTATGGTTTTTTTTTGTTTGTTACCTCATAACTTTGGACTGGATGAACCGATTTTGGTGAATGTTTTTTTTATTTGAAAGTTGGTACTTCCAGTGTCGTACCATTCTAATTTAGTCCAATTATGCCAATCGCATCTAAGAGAAAACTATTTTAGTATTAAAATTGAATTAAGTACAGGCGCGACAAATGGACGAGTAAGTCAATAATCGGTTGGTGTAATAAAAATTTCTATGTATATTTTTTTATTGAAAAGGATGTACTTTAAGAGTGGTTTGATGAGAGTTTGGGTTCTGATTAATTATATTTGGTAATATTGCTACGATAATTAGGAAATACAAAAACGTTACAATGTTTAACGTTTGATTCTTTTTTTTTATATATATAAAAGAAAGCTAGCAATATTTCTTTTATTTTTTTTTCTTCTGAAGATTTCCTCCTCGTTAACAAAAAAAAAGTTAGTTGTCATTGCTAGACTTCAGAAAGTATATTTACGAGAAAACAAAAACCGATTTCAAATCGAATCAAACGTTAAACGTTAATACGCGCAAACGCCCACTTTGTATTTCCGAATTAATTTAAGATTATTACGAAAAATAACTAATCAATTTCTATCCAAACTCTCATTAAACTACTCTTGAAGTATCCTTTCCAATAACAAGTATATTTAAGAGCAAAAAACAAAGACCGACTTCAAATCGAATCGAACATTAAACGCTTTTGAGTGCGGACACCCTCTTTGTATTTTTTTTTAAAAGAAAGCTCGCAATATTTCTATTTTATTTTTTTTCAGAAATATTACTAACAATCTTGTAAACCATTCCAACCAAGCTTAAGCTTGTGCTAGGACATGGTTCACGGGAATAGTCGAATGGTGGATTCGAACCTACGACCTTTCGATTCGCAGGCCGTACCCTAAACCATTAGGCTATTGACGCTTCGTGATTCGATTTGAAGTCGATTATTTCAACGGCAAAAAAACAGCTCGCTTAAAAAGTTTTGTGCTCGTTTCGCTTAAAAAGTGCCCATTGTGTATGGCGATAGGCTCTCCTGTCACATATGTGTCTTAATAAAGTTAACGCGAGTTGATTTACGATCATAGTTGCAGGTTTGACCCAGTCGGCTAGTAGCTATAATTTCGGTTTTTTAAGTACATTATGCCCAGCTTATCACCACTCACATATGACTGACTTCAGACGGCACTAGTATTTGGCGCAACAATTAAAATTGCTGTACATATAACGAGTTGTCCACAGCTTAACTAATAGCCTTGTTTTATTACAGTATGTCATAAGATTCTATATTTGCATGAATTCTCAAGTTCTCCCCGAGAAAGTTGCGAGCGCAGCTTTTATAAAATAATATTGTAAAATCCGAGAGGTCACTAAGTTTACTGAATGGAGCTCTAAGAAAACTGCAAAGCTAAGTCTTTGGAAGCTTGTTGTAAAATTGGCTCGCTAAAGCAGTCGGACAGAAATCATTTTGGGGAATTTTTATTTCTTGCAATTTCGTTCCTGTTGTTTCTAGTATTAGAGACCCGATTTTACTTTGATTTGTTTTAAATCATAAATTATTAAAAGTTACAGCCTAAATATATACACTTTCCACTGTTGGGCCTTCTCTGTACAGACAGAACAAGTATATTTACGAGTCAGCCCTGTAGTTCTGGGCTCTAAAGAATAAGACTACGGTATCCCCTGCCTGTCGTAGAAGGCGACTAAAAGAGGCCTCGGGTTCACTGGGCGACTGGGCCTTTGTCGTCCAGAGGTGGACCCGGGAAGAAGGCGACATCGGCAGGTCCGTATCGCCTTGCACTGCGAGGGCACAGGGGGGGGGCATAACCTCCCCCGGGACGTGCTCTCCTAAGAGCGGTGCAGAGAGGCTCCGGTGCGTCCCTCTGGAGATCCCGGAGCCCGTCACCATGCACCGAGTAAACCCCACATGATCACCGCCTTCCCCCCAGAAGGCGGGGTATCTTTTTTAAGGTTTTCTCCCCGTGAACAAAAAAAAAGATTTCCTTTACTATCACAGCACATACAATTGCAACAAACTATATAGGTAGTGTTGTTAGCATACTCTGCTTGAACTTGAGGCAACCGCACCTTAATCGATCCCCGATGTAGGCATGTGCGATGTAAATCATATGCAAGGAAACCTGCTACACTAAGAAATTTTTTTTATACTTTCTAAGCAAATGCTTGAATACGACCCCACCTGATGTTAAGTGGAATTGCAGTCCTGGATGGTAAGGCGCAGTAGCAAAGTAAATGCCTATTTACTCTACTCTTGAAAATACCCACATAGTTATCGGAGGGAAAGACAGACGCGGGTATGTTTCTAAGATACACGATGTGTGTCAATACACACTAGGGCTTCGTGGCGGACAGCGTCCCAATTCTCTCCTGTACAGAAGCCTGTGCCCAATACTTGGTATATCCAATATATAGCCTGTAATGCCACTTTATGTTAAACAATAATATTATTGAATATTAGAACATGGCGGATCAAACAAGAGGAGGCTTTACGAACGCTTCTCTTGCCGCCCCCGTAATCGAAGCGGGGCCAGGATGGGTACCCAGAATGCTTCGGCGTCGTCAGGACTTCTCTGAGTGCCGTAGAAGTCCCCTTTGAGGATGAAGTCCGGTCTTTGCCGGGACCGGCCGGTCGTTGGGGTGTCCTGTCGCTGACAGATCCGGGACACCCGCTCATAACGGCTGATGGCATTCGCGGAAGGTTTAGTGGCTAGGGGCTGCCAGGCCGAGTCCCACACATCCCTCCGGCCCACCCAGGGTACCGGAGGATGGTCTATAAAAGATTCCCCGCGTGAACAAAAAAAACATTAAACAACATTACGCTCGAACGCTCTGTTTTATTTTCAATGTACCATCTATCTATATATATAAAAGAGAAAGTGTGTGGGTGTAATCCATATAGGCTCGGAAACGGCTGAACCGATTTCCATGAAACTTTCAGGGAATCTTCAGATTGACCTGGCGAGTAATCCTGTAAGGTTTAGTGACGATCGGAGCACTCATCTTTTTGAACTGTCAAATAAGCCATACGTCGTACTTTTATTTCTGATATTAACTTGAGCCCGATATGTTTTTTGTATAAATGATAAGTATGATATTGTATTTACTGATATACATGGGTGTAGGTTTCACTTCACCCGCTCAAGAAGAGAATTAATACGGAGAGAAATGAATAATTTAATATATTGTGAGGGTTAAATTAAATATTTAATAATGTAAGTTTATTTTTTAAATAAAATGAAGCGAAACGGACTGGGTACGCAAACTGCACCTTTAATTGATGAGTTGACTAAAACAAGTACAAATAGTAATAAATAATAACGCCTACGATAATATAGTAGCAATATTTTGTTAATAAAAATGGGTAGGAGTCGAAGTGCAAGTTTATTTTTAATACGATGTATAAATAAATCTCGCCAAACCCAACTTCAAACACTGTCAGAGCTAAACACTGATCATGTTAAATATTAACATTTAATTATGAACATCCGCCTGCTAACAACATTGATAAACAAATGGACGAAAGCTGTTTAGTTGGCTCATTAAAATTAATTTAATACAATTGGGCCGACAGAGACGTGTTGACGTAACACACGGGTAATCAAACTGTGTGTACACAATCATTTCGAGCGTATTTTTGACCGACTTCGCAAAAAGAGGTTCTCATATCTGTATATTTTTAATGTTTGTTCCCTCATATCGTTTTTTAAAAGAAAGCTAGCAATATTTCTTTTATTTTTTTTTTCAGAAATATTCCTAACAATCTTGTTAACCATTCCAACTAAGCTTAAGCTTGTGCTAGGACATGGTTCACGGCAATAGTCGAATGGTGGATTCGAACCCACGACCTTACGATTCGCAGGCCGTACCCTAAACCATTAGGCTATTGACGCTTCCGTAATATAATAGTATAGTAATGTTACAAAGTTCTGGCGCTTTCGCTAATCGCGCAAGCTATACCTATGAATTACCCTGGGAACTGGGAACCCAAGATCCAATACCAACAAAATTAACATAACCGTACACAATTAAAAAATCTCATACATAAAAACGAATACAAATTGATAACCTCCTCTTATTTAAAATAAAAAAAAAATAATAAAATTTTTTATTTGGACAAAAGAAAAAGAAATACCACAATACAGAACGTACGTAAACTGCTACAGTAGTTGGCAACTGTGTCGCAGCAGTTTACGCCACCTCGACACACAAACAATACAAATACAAATCAAACTTATAATTATGTACATAATATTAGAGGAAAAAAGATTTAGATACAATATTGTGCATATGTGTGTGTGTGCGTGTGTGTGTATATGTGTGTGAGTATGTGTGTGCATCACAAGCATCCAGACATAATTGCTTCAGTGTCATTATAAGTTAAATTTTGCAAGTAGTTGGTGATTTTAGTTTTACATTCCCGGTGCGAGAGAGGATACAAATTCAATACTTTATTAATTTTGTTATAAACAGTAGAAGCTAGGTAAACATAATGTCGCCTAGCAAGTGCAGACGGACAGATTGCTACCTCACAAAACCGTCCAGCTCGCCGAGTCTTAGAAGTCAGGTTCACAAAAGGTAATTGAATGTGTTTACGCAAAATCATTTGACGAATGAATAATTGTCTCACAGTTAGGACCTTAGCGATTGCAAATAATTCATCTGTAGGGAACCGGATTGGCTTTGATAAAATTACTTTGAGGACTGCTCTTTGAGCTCTTATGATTTCGAAGTAGGTGAAAAAGAAATCCGGCAGATGTTTAGGAAGAAGCTAGGAAACATTTAAGGAAAGACGCAAAGCAATGCAGCGGTTTCGTAGAAATGTAGCTTTTTTATTACAATTTAGCGCTAACCGCCACTGGACAACATATCATAGACGCCGTCAGTCGGTTCGTTAACTCTTCGTGTCCCTTAACTAAGCGCTTTGTAGCGCTTTATATCGCGTGATCGTTCGCAATCACGTCACGCTCCGCAATTAGATTGTTCTAGAAAGGTGGGAATAAAAATTAAATGGCAAAGGGCGAATCTACACGAAGCCGACACTGTAAAAGAGGCCAGGGTATGTTTTTTTTTATATGAAAAGTGGCAAACGAGCATACGGCTCACCTGATCTTAAGTGATCACCGTCGCCCATGAACATCCACAGCACCGGAGGAGCTGTAGGTGCGTTGCCGACCTTTGAGATAGGAATAGGCTCGTTTCTTGAAGGTCCCTAAATCGTAAACGTTCGGAAACACCGCTGGCGACAGTTGATTCCACAAGTTGGCAGTGCGTGGGAGAAAGTTACGCGAAAAACGTACAGTCGTTGAACGCCATATTCCGGACCGCATTACCACTTACCATCAGGTGGGATCGTGGTCAAGCACTCGCTTAGAAAGTATAAAATATATATATATATATATACACGATTTTTCGCTATCTTACTCTTACAGTGTGATACAGACAGTATCCTCCATTATATCTTAGATCAGTTGTGGGCAAACTACGGCCCGCGGGCCAAATCTGGCCCGTTAAAGCATTTCATCCGGCCCGCCAAGACTTTGTTTTGTTAATATTTTTGATGTGTTATTGTAAAATTGTTTCTCTTTTATTTATATCAGTAGTGTTTATAAGGTTTAAAATCTTCAAAATTTTCGGTTTGTTTAAAAAAAATTATAATATCGTAAATTTTTATGTAAAATGCCAAAAAATAATTGCCATCAACAATTTGTGTAATTTGCTTAATTATCTTTTAATTATTTTGTTAAGCAGATTTTATAAATCAAAATATTTTTTTCGGTCAAATTTTGGCCCCTTTTAAAGTATTTTTTACAATTTCTGGCCCGCCAACCAAAAAGTTTGTACACCACTGTCTGTGATATACGAGAGACAGAGCGAACGAAAATGTGTGCGTAATTCTCTAACTTCTTCTTTCTAACTTCACTAACTTATATCTCCCTCTCAACTTCCGTTAAAATCGCCCGATCACACGATACGTAACGCATTCAGCTTACTCCCCACGTATATTTACATAAGACGTTTCCCGAAGTGGCATATAAGTTAGTTTAGCTTAGATTGTCCCAATAGATTTTACCTAATAAAATAGCTACCGACCGAGTCGTGGCTCGGCCCTCTCGGGCACCCTCGGATCGGACTGCTAACGCGTATTAATGGTAACCGTCAAGCCGAGGTTACCCCTCACCGAGGGTTTCACTCTTGTGTCGAGTTACCACCTAATAGAGGTTCAGGCTAAGCGATCTAAGAGCTGTGCCACCTCTCAAATCCGGTGAAGCAGGAAAGACCAGTTCTCTGTGCCAACAATTCGTCAAAAAATATATGTAAATATATGTGTAGATAAGCATGACAGTAGATTAAATAGTGTTGCCTCCACAAAGTACTAAAATATAATAAAAAATAAAATTTAATGAAAAATACTGAATTATCCAAGTTTACGTAAGATATCCATTTTCGTTTAAGTTAATGTTTTTAATGAAATATAAATAAATTAATAAAAATATTTTATTTTATTATAAGGATATTTAATTGTCTATCATGCACAATTTATTTCAGTTAGCTAGCGTCTTTATCTTCCGAGATATTCAAACTTTCTTAACCGACCCTTTATTTTTGCTCACGAGAATATTTAACAAATATTTACAATCGATTGGCAGATATTAGCACAACATAACTACTATAGTCACTAATCTACAAATAGTTCTTTTTTATTTGTTAATTTTTAATTTCAAATTTAGTTTTATTTTTACTTTTGTGTTCGTTTTATTGTTATCTTAACATTGTCACTCGCCAATTAATTGCTTGCAGTCTACGCCTATAACTGCGATGGCATTCACTTCACAAATTTTCACTGTTTTATGTATTGTTTGTTAAAAATGTTCATTGTGTTGGTGTTATAAATAAATAAATATAAATCACATATTATCGTAAATAATTAAAACATTTGTATTGTAGCCGAAGTATTTTTGGACCTTCATTAGTGAATACACAAAGGATTTGGCGTTTTCGTTGTCCCTTTTATACAATAAATACTTTCAAGTATTACGTGCTATTGTTTTTTATTAAGTACCAGCTTTGTCCTCATTCCCTTCCCCTGTTATATTGCTATTGATCTTCGACCTTATATACAGAAACAAAAAACTTGTGACTGTAATATATACATTTAATAGGGAATAAATAATACGATAATGATAGAATCTTTAAACGGGCGATAAGGGTTCAAAAAACGTCAATAGCCTAATGTATAATGTATGTGTAATGTAATAGCCTAACTATATACTCGTAGGTAGTGTTGTTAGCGTACTGTGCTTGAACTTGAGGCAACCGCACCTTAATCGATCCCCGGTGTAGGCATACTTTCGAAGCGTCAATAGCCTAATGGTATGGCCTGCGAATCGTAAGCACAGGGGAGGGAATAACCTCCCAGGACGTGCTCTCCTAAGAGCGGTGCAGAGGGGCTCCGGTGCGTTCCTCAAGAGATCCCGGAGCCTTTCACCATGCCGCCGGAGACGTTTTAGTGAGTAAACCCCACATGACTACCCCGTTCCCCAGAAGGCGGGGTATCTTGTTGAAGATTTTCTCCCCGTGAACAAAAAAAAAGATTTCCTTTACCATCACAGCACATAAAATTGCAACAAACTATATAGGTAGTGTTGTTAGCGTACTGTGCTTGAACTTGAGGCAACCGCACCTTAATCGATCCCCGGTGTAGGCATACTTTCGAAGCGTCAATAGCCTAATGGTTTAGGGTATGCCCTGCGAATCGTAAGGTCGTGGGTTCGAATCCACCATTCGACTATCCGTGAACCATGTCCTAGCACAAGCTTAAACTTAGTTGGAATGTTTAACAAGATTGTTAGTAATATTTCTGAAAAAAAAAGAAATATTGCTAGCCAAAAGCTAAAAAAAAAGGTGGGGGCTCTTGTAATGTGGAAGCAGGAGGAAGGCAGCACGGAGTAGTGCCGTATTGCCTCAGCACAACTAGGAGAGGAACTCCTACCCTGGAACGTGTTGCGGATATTGATTTATATTGGAGCATAGGTAGTCAAAGTGAGTGTCCTGTTGCTGACAGATCCGGGGCACCCCGGTCATAACGGCTGATGGCATTCGCGGAAGGTTTAGTGGGTAGGGGCTGCCCAAGCCGAGTCCCACACATCCCTCCGGGCCCACCCAGGGTACCGGAGGATGGTCTATAAAAAGATTCCCCCGCGTAAAAAAAAAAGGTAGTCAAGCGTAAATACACATTCTTAGGATATTTTAACCGACTTCACATAAGAAGGAGGTTCTCAATTCATCTGTACCTTTTATTATAACGCAGTATTAACGCCGTTTATTATTAAAAGTTGAAGAAGAAAGAGTGTATCTCTTTTTTCTTCAACTTTTATGATCATTCTTCTTTCAGTCTTTATGGAGTTCTCTGATCTTGGATTATCATTAATGTTATAAATATAAAGAATAAATATATAAATTGTAAATTGAAATACAATAAATCCGTAAAACTATATCAGCGCGCGAGTTGAATGCAGTGCGGCCGCGACGTAAAGAGCGCGAACATCTTCCCCCGCTGTCCGCACGCCATCCCTCATGCACTTGCAATGTAGTGATGTCACTGTTAGCGTACGCTTCCCGTGTTATCGCGTTAATAACGAAGTTGCGCTTCCGTATAATATTTGATTTTAATAATAACTGATCATCAAGTTCTATTACAAGAAAACGTGTTTTCATTCACCGCCAAGCACAAAAAGTTTTGGACTTGTGCAATTATTAAAATTTAATGTTTTCTTGTATTTTGCTATCTGAAATAATTATCAAAAATGTGTGATAAATATTTTGTTTTTTTTTCATCATGGTAACCTAATGTAAAATGGTAAACTTTTGGAAATTAAAAACAAACTTCTCAAACAAATTCTTTTGCTTCTTAGGTTCCTACCTATATAATAAAATTAACCAAAAAATGGCTATCTACAACTTGCCAAAAGCTAAATGTAAAAAAGTCCTCATACCTTGGCTACTAAAGCTCGACTATACTACCACAGAAAATTTGTTAAAAATCTCATCATAAATTAAATAACATATAAAGCACACTACACACACATACATGAACTACACACACACCACGCATACACCACACAAACCCACCACACATTCACACACACACCACACACTTTCTTTCTTGCATGCTAATTCGTAAGTTAATATTAATAAATTACAGAACTATCATAAGTATGGTGGGGGCTGGTGATCTGTCTTACAGGGTACCCTAGTTCAGACACCAGTCTTTCACAAATTTAAGAATTACGTAAACTGTAAACGTTTAAGTAAACTGTGCATTTAAATTTGTGAAAAAAAAATTGTTTAAATCTATCGACACATTCATTATGGTCATCAATAATTATACTTAGGTCTCATTATTAATGCATTCCTGAGCTCTGCATTCAACTCGCGCGTCGACTATAGTTTTGTTACAATGTGTAATATTCCCGTATATATTAAAAATCATTATGTAAATAGCATAGTTTCTATTGTGAAAATGCTTTCATATTAATATATTAATATCTTAAAAAATGCTCGGGGGATATCACATAATGTATACGCCGCGTGCGTAAGAAAATTTATCACTTCATCCTTACAGGTATCCCCTGGGTCGGCCGGGGGAAAAAGGATAGACTCTCCTATCCTCTGGTTGGAATTATTTAGGTTATTATATATAATCGAAAGGAAGGCGCAAGGTGGCCAGCCTTTCGGTGTTTTACAGATTACATTTTGGAGAGTGTGCACAGGAATTACACGAGTTAATTCCCCCATCCCCATTCTGCCTTCGGACGTTTAGACACTCGGCGGGTCTCCACCCTTTTATAGTCGATGTTCCGCGCGTCCGAACGAAGCGATTTGAGTCATCGTTCATCGTGCGTACAGCAAAGGAGTGGAATAAGTTGCCGGCGTCAGTCTTTCCGTCCAAGTACGACGTGGGAGCCTTCAAGAATAGAGTGAATAGGCACTTACTAAACTAGCGCGTACCATCTTTCGACTATATCACTTAATACTAGGTCAAACGCTAGTTTACACGCATAAAAAAAAGAACGCTATTCCGTAGAAAAGTAACCGACAGACGTCATTATCATTCAACAGTCCAATGGACATAGACTTCTCCAAAATCATGCCACTGAGTACGAACCCCGACAATCCTTCTCCCGTTATCCTAACCGTCCTGGGTAGACCATCGCTCCACTTAGTCTTATGGCGTACCACAGTTATCCGTTGTACTGCTGATATGGCCATTGCCACTATTTATTATTTTTATTGTTATTATGTATTATTTACTAATGCTGGCTATGTCGATAACCATACTTCATTGTTGAATCACGTCGTTGAGAAGCTTACTTGTAAAAAGCGTGCCCAAGCCGAGGTAAGCCCTCACCGGGGGGACCCTTGTGTTGGATAATATAGAGGTTCAGGCTCAGCCCTGTAGTACTGGGCTCACAATAATAAAACTACGGTATCCCCTGCCTGTCGTAGAAGGCGACTAAAAGGGGCCTCGGGTTCACAGCGCGGCAAGGGTGGGGGCCTTTTTCGTCCGCCAAGGTGGACCCGGGAAGAAGGTGACATCGGCTGGCCGGTGTCGCCTTGCACTGCGAAGGCACGGGATGGAGGGAGTAACTTCCCCCCCGGGACGTGTTCTCCTAAGAGCACAGTGCAGAGGGGCTCCGGTGCGTTCCTATGGAGATCCCGGAGCCCCTCACCATGCACCGAGGAGGGGCCACATAACCGCTGGCTTCCGGTGGGGTATCTTGTTGAATATTTCCCCCCCGTCAACCCCAACAAAAAAAAAGAGGTTCAGATTAAGCGACCTAAGAGCTATGCCATTTATTAAACAGTCAAAGACAACTTCTCTTACTTATCTATGCAGGTTGCATAATGTAAGATTATGCATATGTCCCATGTTTGGGAACAAGGTTTCTCTCTAAAAAAGGTATTAAGATATAGAAGACATGATAGTTCACTAATAAAAGAGAGCATCCGCATACACCGTAAATATATTTGTACGAATTTGTCATTCAATTTTTTTTTTCTATTCGAAACAAAGGAATTATGTTTACAATGGTACAGGACTGTCATGGCGGCCGGTTTTTAATTATAACGAAGCACCCTCCGGCTTTTGCCTTCGATTAATTGAAATTGGACGATTAATTTTCGATTTTGTCGTAAAGACCCCAACGCTATAAAAGGTCTGCATTCTTTAATATTTACGAAATTCATGTTGCGAAAGTGGGAAAGGGCCTTTTATCAAGTCGACTTCATAAATAGAGGAAGTTCTCAATAACTGTTTATTGTTTTATGTTTGTTAATTTATAAGTTTAGACTGAGTGAAACGATTTTTTCATTTTTAAAACAAGAACTTCCCGTGTGGTCCCAATCTTGTCCAATTCTGGCAATGGAATCCATGAGAAAACTTATGTCATATAATTTGCATAAACCATATGCGCGACAAACGGACGAATAACTCAATATAACGCCAATCGATTTTGTCGTGAAGACCCAACCGCTAAAATGGACTACATTCCTTAATATTTACGAAATTCATGTTGCGAAAGTGGATTAGTTAAGGGCCTTTTTTCAAGCCGACTTCAAAAATCCGTTTTTGAAGTTCCTCAGTTCCTAACCTCCTTTTTTGAAGTCGGTTAAATAGAGAGTAGCCTTAGTTACTCCTTATTACATCAGCCATCTATCCGAGATATAGATATAGAGATTAGCCGGAACAAACAGATAGACACAGTCTCGTAAATCTAGTTAATTTTACTAACTGCTTCCCCCGTTAATGATAATAGAAGTATACGAGTAGCTATACTACTACTTTCTAGTAGATAGATGGCTACACTATAATTCTCACTCCTAAAGTTACACTTACCCACTTTTATTAATTTGTGGTTGGTCATAAAGTTGTGGCAGTGGTAGAAAATTGTTCAGTTAACGTAAAAGTAACACGCACACCTAATTACGTAGTAAGCACTCAACGTGCTTCGGGCTTTCAGCAGTCACGTGGAATTATCCTTAACTATTTCTATATTCGCTGACCTCTATATCATTAGTAATTTCGTGGACTACAAGCTATTCCCTGCGGTTTCACTCGACATCACGAAACTAGTGCATACTTACACTAATCTAATATCTCAAAGCAAGCAATTCATATATTTGTACCACATATACAGACACACTCAATCACATAATTTTTAATATTTAGTTCCTAAGATAAACTAGGAGTTAAGAACTTAGTCCAGCACCAGTGCTGCGAGACTACGAGCAAGCTACGGAGAGGGCTATGCTCGAAGTATCTCTACGAGATCATATCAGGAATGATGAGATCCGTAGACGAACAAAGGTAACCGACAGAGCTCGCCGGGTAAGCAAGATGAAGTGGCAATGGGCAGGGAACATAGCGCGTAGAACAGATGGTCGATGGGGCCGAAAAGTTCTCGATTGCAGACCACAGACTGACAAGTGCAGCGTAGGTCGTCCACCCGCAGGACGCAGCTGGATGCAAACCGCTTACAACCGGTCCTTTTGGAAATCGTTAGGGGAGACCTATGTCCAGCAGTGGATGTTTTACGGCTGAAATGGTGACCAGTGCTGCAGAAACGGCTCGAAGAATTAATGATGTGTATGGCAGTGACTCATCTGGTACGTCTAGTAAAGGCGTCTTCATGAGAAGACTCTTCAACTACAGGATAAGGTGGAATAAATCCGTCTATCTATCAACCAACCAGTAACCAAGTGAATTCTTCTTTCTCTTTCCAACAATGTAGAGTTAACAAAATCGGTTAATTAAAGACGAAGTTAAAAAGGATCAAAATCAACATTTGAAATGTGAGTCTCCACCTATTTTGAAGTCGATTGAAAGGTAGAAATAAATAGAAAATTTTGCCACTGGTAAAAAATACTCGCGCTAGCCGTACTACTGTTCGTTAACACCTCACGCCGCGGCAAACGCTTTGTGCCGCGCCAACGGCCCCAATTACCTCACGCCCGACAATTAAATAGATTTTCAACATAGAATGTTGCACTAGGCAAATTAAAAGTACTTTTTTTATGACGAACTACACATTTGCTTAGAGAGGCTGGCCTTTACTGCTTCACCGGATTGAGAGGCGGATAGCTCTTAGGTCGCTTAGCCTGAACCTCTATTAGCTAGTAACACAAGGTTCCCCCCGGTGAAGGGTAACCTCGGCTTGGACGGTTACTATGTTTACTATGTTTGGAAGGTTACTATGTTTGGAAGTCGCTGGTCTCCTTCTGCGAGTCCGTAATGACCCAGAAGGAGACCGCCGAACGGGATCGGGAGAGGGCCGATCCCGTTAGGAGAAGGCGCAGGCGGGCCCGCAGCCCTGTAGTTCTGGGCTCTCAAGAATAAGACTACGGTATCCCCTGCCTGTCGTATAAGGCGACTAAAAGGGGCCTCGGGTTCACTGGGCGACAAGGGTGGGGGCCTTTGTCGTCCGCTAAGGTGGACCCGGAAAGAAGGCGACATCGGCTGGCCCGTGTAGCCTTGCACTGTGAGGGCACAGGCGGGACGTGCTCTCCTTGAGCACAGTGCAGAGGAGCTCCGGTGCGTTCCGCTGGAGATCCCGGAGCCTCTCGTCATGCACCGAGGAAAGGGCCACCGGGGAGGTTTTAGTGGGTAAAAACCCCACATAACCGCCGCCTTACCCCCAGAAAGCGGGGTATCTTTTTGAAGATTTCCTCCCCGTTAACAAAAAAAAAAGGACGGTTACTATGTTACCCGATGTCCGATGGTTTTCTTGGTAAAGTTGGCCCGAGCACACATTTCGTAACGTTCTATCTAGCTTACTCCCCAAAGGAAATACTCCGTAAAGGAATTTTACTTCAAAAATGATGTGTGACCTCTGTCTACGTATTAAAATATAGTAGTTATTGTGAGGCACGTGTGAAAATATATCGAAAATAAAATATTCTAGAAGGCAAACGCGCAACGCTAACTGAATACATATTATATAACAAATTGGAGATCAGGTGTTCCATATTACAGTTATGATAGTGGCAAGGTATGGATAAAATAATAACATTATATAAGACGTGTAATTGTCTAACAGATTGATCTTTCCTCTTAAGTAAGCAACACTTCGAATGAAGCCAAACGTGAGCCTATTCAGTAGAAAAAAAAAACTTCGGCTCTTTTTGTCTGAATGATAAACGCTGGCTGCTAAGGCAGTTACAATTACACCAGATTTCAACCGACTACAATAAAGGAGGTAATCAATTCGTCTGTATGCTTTTTTATGTTTGTACTCGTAACATTAGACTGGGTGAACTTTGATGATTTTTTATTTCAAAGCTTGTGCCATTTCAATTTGGTACAATTCTAACATTGGTATCCATATGAAAACCATATAAATCTTAAATATACATGTAAATTTTGATGATTCATTTTTTATTGGAAAGCATGTACTTCGAGGGTAGTTTGGTTGGGTTCTGATAAATTCTATTTCGTAATATTCTTTTCTTTGTAGGGATTTTGCCCACTAACACCTCCCCGGTGGCGCTTCCTCGTTGATCCGGTCCACATGAACGTACCGGAGCCCCTCTGCACTGTCAAGGAGAGCACTCCCCTGTGCCCTCGCAGTGCAAGGCGACACGGGCCAGCCGATGTCGCCTTCTTCCCGGGTCCACCTTGGCGGACGAAAAAGACCCCCACCGTTGCCCAGTGAACCCAAGGCCCAAGTAGTTTTTTGTCGCCTATATATATTTATATTTACATTTGTATATATTTATATTTCGTAATATTCCTACGATAATTCGGATATAAAAAGAGCTCGCGCGTATTAACGGTTGATGTGATTTGAAGGCGGCTTTTCTTTTTATTCGTTAAAGTTATAGTTACAGCCTTTATATGTGTCCCACTGCTGGACACAGGCCTGCTCTGTAAAGAGTGTATAAGGGCATAGACCGCCACGCACACCCAGTGCGGATTGGCATCATGCCTTAGAAACATTTTTGAATTTTCTTAAAAAATGCTAAGAAACTTTTTCCCCAACCTATTATAATAACATTTAATAAGAAAAAGAGTTTTTAATGAAATAGTAGAATCACCTATCGGCTTGTTGTAGTTCCCGCGGTTGATTTGAAGTGGTCCCCGACGCAACGTGCACTATCTTAAATGGGGTACTCAGCCCCCCAGCGTGCTGATTCGCTTAGTTATATCGCCCCTACACAAGAGCGCCCTCTATCTATTCTCCTTGCATTTGTGAAAATTGCGGTCTGGTTTTAAAATAAGTGAATACGTATAGTTTAGTTTCATAAACATTCAAAGGGTAAGAACAATGGGGTGGGCACGGATGTCCATTCGGTAAGCATTTTTATATTTATGTGTGTTTGTGAATATTTTATGGAAAATAATAATTGGTACAAAAAACAATTTGATTCATTTATAGCCGTGGTAACTCAGTGTCCGGGCGGTTGGTTCAAGTCATAGTACGCTAGCAACCCGAGTTCCATCCCCGGTGCCGGCACCAATTAATTTGTTGTAGCCGTGAAGGAAAACATCGTGAGGAAATCTACATGTCCTAGAAAAAAATTCTAAGACATGTGAAGTCTGCCAATCCGCACTAGGGCCGCGTGGCGGATCCAGCAGTGGGAAATGCTGAAAATCAGCGCTGTCGCATCCTTGCGACAGCATATGCTGAGACGGTGTCCGATATTGGCATCATATGTTTTGTATTATTTGTCCGTGTAACTTTAACTGTGTTTTGACTATTTTTCATTCTTTTTTTAATTTGTGTTTAATTCTGTCTGTGATGTGTGTGTATTGTGATATCAATAAATAAATGTCTATGTCTATGTCTAAATATAAAAAGGATATAACTTATATACCAAAACAACATTTTTTAAACTTTTTGTCTGTTTGTTCCGGCTAATCCCTGAAATGACTGCACTGATTTTGACGGTACTTTCACTGGCAGACAGTCAATGTTATAAAGACGAAATTAAGCTTCTTCTTTCATTAATAAATTACATAAACAGTTTTAAATCGCGGGTAACACTGTAGAGCGCAGTGAGTTTACAAATAAAAACTAACGTGACACATTGAAGTCAAAAATCAAAATCAAAAAATGACGGCGCGATAAGTGCACAAACAAAAAATATTACAGACGAATCTCCTTTTACGAAGTCGGTTAACATAATAAATTACCAGTAACGTACTGAGTGGAGTATGTCGCTAAAAGAGATAGAGATCGGTTGGGCACATCACGTAATGTACTATTTAAGTTGAAGGTATTTTACATGCAGGCATTCACTGTACACCCCGCTCCCATATCTGATGGATGAATTCGTTGATTACTTCATGACCAGGCAAGGATTCAATTTAAAATAATTGAAAAAAACAAGTATACTAACGAATATCGTATCGGATATCGTATTGCTATCAAATATTGCTCAAAGTCGCATGGATTGTCCTGAACTACTTAACAAGCTACACTTCTCTATCCCTTCTCATAGTCTGCGATTCAAGTGTCCATTATATACTCCACCTAGTAATGCGAACTATATGATTAATAGCTATTTTATCAGAGCATCTAATGAATTCAACAACCTGTGTAAGAAATTCAATAATGTCGACCTATTTTACGTCAGTGATGCCTCACTACGTAAGCTTTTTATAAGTAAATTTAGCGAAATTTTGTCTGCGGGACCATGATACTCTTTTTCCAATATTGTGTTACCTAAGTTTGCGTCTTTAGTGTTTTATTTTTTCCCTAATTTATTTGCGAAAACTTGTTATCTGCTAATCTAGTGATTTATTTGTAAATTACATAACAAGCATTGAATAGCTGTAAGTTTTCCTGTATCAAATAAATAAATAAATAAATAAATAAATGAATAAAACAAAACCGACTTCAAATTGAATCAAACGTTATTACGCGCGTACGTTCTCTTTGTATTTCCGAATTAAAATAGAAATATTAAAATACCAAACTTTCATCATATTACGCTTAAAGTACATCCTTTTCAATAAAAAATGAATCATCGAAATCGGTTGGGGTGATATTGAGTTATTCGTCCATTTGTGACGCACATACTTGACGCATATTTAAGGATTATATGGTTTTCTCGTGGATCGCAATGTCGGAAATGAACCCAATTTAAATGGGACCACACGGTAAGCTTTTAAGTAATAAAAGAATCATAGACATAGACTTAGTCATAGACGTGGACGTAGACGTAGACGTAGACGAAGACGTGGAACGTCCCGGGGGGGAGGTTACTCCCTCCCCCCCCTGTGCCCTCGCAGCGCAAGGCCACACGGGCCAGCCGATGTCGCCTTCTTCCCGGAACCACCTTAGCGGACGACAAAGGCCCCCACCCTTGTCGCCCAGTGAACCCGAGGCCCCTTTTAGTCACCTTCTACGACAGGCAGGGGATACCGTAGTCTTATTCTTGAGAGCCCAAAACTACAGGGCTGGGGTGAAGAACCTACACTCATGTACATATCAGTCAATACAATATCATACCCATAGTAGTAATATCATAGTAAATAAAAGCTGTATGTGACAGTTCAAAAAAAAGAGTACTCCGATCATCACCAAACTTTACAGGATTACTCGCCAGATCAATCTGAAGATTCCCTAAAAGTTTCATTGTAATCGGTCGAGCCCTTTCGGAGCCTATATATATATATATATATATATGAAATTCATATGCATAAATTGGTTATTTTATGTATATGTGTATATGTATACATGATAATAACATGTATATTTGTGTTTGTGTATGTGTGTAATAATATAACTCACAATTACTAATATTCACGTAAATATGAAATCTTGATATTTTTTTTAATTCTAAATAGGCTCACGTTTGGCCTCAATCTCGCCTGATGGAAGGCGATGATGAAACCTAGGGTGGAGCACGCGAGCCTATAAGGTGTCTGTTCACATTGGACTTAAAGGTGTCCAGATTGTACCCGTGAGGAAAGACTGAACGCGGCAAAGAGTTCCACTCCTTAGCGGTTCGCACAAGGAAGGTGGAGGCAAACTGCTTCGTGTGTATCGATGGGTTGTCTACGACGTAAGGTGTTTTCACGTATACGTATATTTATATAGTATTGTATTTATTTGTGGACGGATTGATTGGTTTATTCCATTTCATTTTACCAAATGTTAAACGTTATAACCTCAAACAATAATTACTAAACATGAATAAACGAATCGGCAAGGACCGCACGCCATTGTTCAGTATATAAATTAAATTGCGTCATTGTCTAGCCGTCTGCCGTCCACCGACCACCGTCCCCCGCAACCGTTTCAAAGCCTCCCCCACGACGAATTGTTTATATGGCATATGGCGACCAGATCAAGTTACGAAAGCTTCAAATTCACAACTCTCTTTTACGAGCCTTTTTTTAAATTACGCTCGCCAACACAATCGTTGTCAGAAACAATACACGTACGAAAATACGAGTAGCTCACGTTATTGCATAGCTTTTGATGTGAATGGCGGGCTTTATTTTCTGTTATGTTTTTAAATATCAGCTAAAAAATATTGTTAAAGACGTTATCGGTTACTTACATAGTTATTAAGGTGTCTAACGGGGCTAATGAGCAAAATTTTTTTTTTTTCATAAATATTACTAACAATCTTGTTAACCATTCCAACTAAGCTTAAGCTTGTGCTAGGACATGGTTCACGGCAATAGTCGAATGGTGGATTCGAACCCACGACCTTACGATTTTCAGGCCGTACCCTAAACCATTAGGCTATTGACGCTTCATAATATAGCATTGAGGAAAAATAAAGGGTCGGAATAAAGAGACGGTTAAGAAATTTTGATTATCTCGGAAGATAAAGACGCTATCTAACTGAAATAAATTGTGCATGATAGACAATTAAATATCATTAAATAAAATAAAATTTTATTATTAATTTATTTATATTTTATTAAAAACACAAACTTAAACGAAAAAGGATATTAGGAATTGTATAATATATATAAATATTATTTTTATTTAAATTTTTGTACTAAGTGTTGCCTCCATTTGGAGCAGTTGTCTAGCTTAGATTGTCATAAACCTCCCAATATATCAATCAACGAGCCTGCTTCCATACGAGCTTTATAGGTTTCCAGTTACCATATAACATGGGACCTAATTAAAAGAAAAACTAAATTGATTCATAAATGAAAATACAGACGAATTGTGAATCTCCTCTATTTTGGATTCGCTTAAAAATTGAATTAAATTCGATCTCATGTTTAACCGTCGTATACACGAGTAACTAATTTAAAATAAGTAGTTTGATGTTCTCTATTAGGAGAATTTACCAACCAAGAATTTCTTGTCTTCATTTATCAATCTACCTTAACACCGCCCCAAAGGCGCGGGTCATAAAGTGACATTTTCTACCGCGGGGGGATGGCAATAGTGCCTCTTTTACGGGCTCCAGGCTGACGTCACATGGGAAATTATTTGACATGGCGTTTAATGGATTTTTGCCATCATAACATGCGACCTGCATGCACACGTATATTTACGTGTTTCAAACAAATAGACTTCAGATGAAATCTACACTTTGATACGTTAAGCTATCAGTGACGGACTAAAATCTGACGATGCTATCTGCTAAGAGTGGGCAAACATTAAAAATTATATTTACGAGTAAAAACAAAAACCGACTTCATGTCGAATCAAAAAATAAACACTTCATGTTTCCTAATTCCTCCTCCTCCTCCTTGCGTAATTACCTCATTACTGATAGTGGTTTCCACGGATTATGTTGCGAACGATCGCTTTCCACCTGTTGCGGTCTTCTGCAGTGTGTAATGCCTCGTAAACTTTCGTGTTGGTGTTGTTGCTGATTTGGTTTGTCCAACGCATAGGGTTCGACTTCCCTGTGACCAGGAGTGTTTCCAGTGTATTTTTTGTCCTGGCTATCTGTCCGAATAATTCGAAAACCCTTTTTTTTTGTTAACGAGGAGGAAATCTTCACAAAGATACCCCGCCTTCTGGGGAGAAGGCGGCGGTTATGTGGGGTTTTGTACCCACTAAAACCTCCCCGGTGGCTTTCCCTCCTCCTCGGTGCATGGTGAGGGGCTCCGGATCTCCAGTGGAACACACCGGAGCCCCTCTGCACTGTGCTCAAGGAGAGCACTTCCTGGGAGGAGGTTACTCCCTCCCGGGAGTTACTCCCTCGCGGTGCAAGGCGACACGGGCCAGCCGATGTCGCCTTCTTCCCGGGTCCACCTTGGCGGACGACAAAGGCCCCCACCCTTGTCGCCCAGTGAACCCAAGGCCTCTTTTAGTCGCCTTCTACGACAGGCAGGGGATACCGTAGTCTTATTCTTGAGAGCCCAGAACTACAGGGCTGAATTCGAAAACCCTACGGAGACCGACCGTTGATTGTGACTCCTACTTCCTGTATTTCTTAATTGCCGTAGGAATTTTACGAAATAGAACTTATCAGATCCTAACCAAACTCTCATCAAAGTACCTTTTAAGTACATCTTTTCTATTAAAAAATGAATCGAAATCTGTTGTCGTGGTATTGAGTTATTCGCCCATTTGTCGCGCATATACTTGATGCAAATTTAACACTTAAATGGTTTTACAATGTATGCCATTGTCAGAATTATATCAAAATGAAATGGAACCACATTGGAAGTACCATCTTTCATTCCATTAAAAAAACCCCACGCAGTCGGAATTTATGAAGTAAAGAACAAAACAAAAAAAACATACAGACGAATTTGAAAACCTTCTCGCGGCCGCCATGCTGATCTATTGCGGTTGGCGGACTTCATTCCATCATTTCTTTAAAAATCTCTAACACATAAGTTTCAACGACGTTTTCCTTCACCTCCGAGCGCGTCTTAAATCAGCACATAAAATTGCAACAACAAATTTATTGGTGCCGACACCGGGGATCGAAGTCAGGTTGCTAGCGACTCTTATGTGACTGTTAGTTTTAGGTCATATACTTTAGCTATACATAATACATATATGTCCATTGCTACTATAAACTGTTTTTTTTGCAAACAGGGGAAATTTTCAACAAAATAGCCTTCTGGGCGGGGTTACGTGGGGTTTTTACCCACTAAAACCCGCTTGGTGACCCTTCCTCGGTGCATGGTGAGACGTCCCGGGGGGGAGGTTAATCCCTTTCTTACTGTGCCCTCGCAGTGCAACGCGACACGGGCCAGCCGATGTCGCCTTCTTCCCGGGTATACTTTGGCAGACAATATGGGCGCCCTTGCAGCAATAAACCTGAGGTCTTATTCTACGAGCCCAGAACCACAACGCTGAACGTACTATAAACTTGAGGCAACCGCCCGGACACTGAGCTTTTTTTTTTTTTATGGAAATGCATATACCAATCGCTTCGCTGGCCTACCACGGCTCTTAAGTTATCATTTGTTACAGGTTATATAGTGACGGGTCTGGAACTACTGGAGCTAAGGGTGCCTGCACACGTACCCTTGGGCACGCGCGCCTCCCTCTCCTGCCGCTGGAAGCTGGGACCCACAGACGTGCTCTACTCAGTCAAGTGGTACAAGGATGGGAAGGAGTTCTTCAGACACGTACCCCGTGACGTGGAACCGCGCCGGAAATTCCTTCTGCCTGGGGTGGATGTTGAGGTAAATTTATTTGCCCGTTTGTTTACGTCATACTACTACCGTATTTTTATCTTTTATTGATTTATTTCTTTACACAAGCTTCTTCAAGAATCATCCAAATCTGTTCACGCAGTCAAATTTCATGAAGTAAAAAACATTAAAAAATACAGACAAATTGAGAACCTGCTGCTTTTTTAAAAGTCGATTGAAAATAAGTTTTTTAAACAAAGCTTCTTTTTTTCCAGAAATATTACTAACATTCTTGTTAACCATTTCAACTAAGCTTAAGCTTGTGCTAGGAGATGGTTTTTTAACTACACAGATTGGCCAGAGAAGCTGGCCTGAACCTCTATCGCAAGTAACTCGATGCAAAGATCCCCCCGCCTCGGATTTGACGGTTGAGGAGATGGTTAACGTCAATAGTCTTATATATATATAGGTTTGTTTGTTTGTTTGGTTTTGTTATAGCATCCCCCCGGGAAGCCATATTACACCTTTTTTAAATAAGAACTGTATTTTAAAAATGAAGTCGAGACGTAAACTTCACCTCGCATGCCTCCTGTTTGGTGTTATTAATTTTCAAAGGCCTTCTTATTTGTGCAAAAAGCTCACTATGGTTTCGGAGACAAGCCGCTATAACAACCGGCAGCGCTCGCACCAGTTAAGTATACAAACCCACAAGTCTACTGCATTCCGTGGTAGTTGTCGATATGCGGCGTCAAAATGTTGGAATAACATCCCCCGCCTATTAGGACGTCTAAAACATTACTTATTTTAAAAAATTAAAAGTTTCTTAACCGAGTCTCAACGTAACCACGCCAACACTTATATATAACATTTATGAAAGTTTATGTAATGTACACTATAATAATACACAACCGAATGGTGTCCGCCTCAGTCTACACAGGTTTTGGCTGAAAACCAGCGCTGTGCTACATGTGTGAGCACAGCACATGCTGAGCCAACCCCTTTTCGGCACAATTTCTTTTTTGTTCTTTTTTTTATGTTGTTTCTGTTTACTTTTGTTTATGTTGTTTTTTGTCTTGTTTTACCTGTTGTTTCTGTGTTCTTGTGCCGAATAAATGTTTTTTCAATTTCAATTCAATTTCAATTTCAATAATAATACCGTATATTTATGTAGAGTATAGAAATTATGAACAAGAGAGAAATCATTAAAATATGAAGATAAATATTTACTAGAACTAAATATCTCTGACCCCCACTAGTCAGAGAAGCAAATAGAATCAAAACTCAAATAAAAAAAGGTCCGTAGTCAAATGGTGGATTGGAACCGTACTATTTTACGATTCGCAGACCTTCCCCTAAACCACAAGGCTATTGACGCTTTGAATTTTTTGACGCTTGAATTTAATGAATATGAAGTCGGTTAAAAAGCCAATTCATTTTATTGCGAACTTCGTGTTTTCTGTATTTAGAGATTACATAATCTCACTTTTATTCCTTACGTCAGTCAAAGCTACGAGCCAAGGGAGACATGCTTTATAGAGGCGCTTATTTCCCGTAATGGATGTCGCGATTGTAATCTATAGCACGTAATGAAGTTGACTCACCGAAATTGCGTGCGCGATGTGGCGGGTGAGTGACACCTGAATATATATACTGGCAACACTGGCGTCCCACTAGCGCCGATAACGTACTGTTCCGTGAAAAGTTTCTTTTTCTTTTCAAGCTGAGAAAAGTTGAGCTGCCAGCAATTTATTTTTTGAATTTGGACCGTAAATAATTATTTATAACCTAACTAGGAACAGATTTAGATAGGGATAAAAGGTCAACGTCAGTGTTTATAATAATCTAGCGTACCTTGCCCAGGGCTAGATGTTGCTTTATTTTATTTAAACAATAAACTAACAAAAGTAAACAGTTACATTCAAGGCGCTATAACTTACCTTGAATACTTCAAAATCGTTACACTTCAATAATGTTCATAATGACATAAATATACACAACGCATGTGTCAATACAAATTTGTGTTATAAAACAATAGAAAATCATCATAGTGCTCCGATCTTCACCAAACCAGGATTACTCGCCAGGTCAATCTGAAGATTCCCTGAAAGTTTCATCGAAATTGGTCCAGCCGTTTCGGAGTCTATACGGATCAAACACACTTTTTTTTTGAACGAACTATCACAGTTGGTACAGAGAAGCTGGCCTTTACTGCTTCACCGCATTTGAGAGGTGGCACAGCTCTTAGAATGCTTAGCCTGAACCTCTATTAGGTGGTAACTCGACACAAGGGTCCCCCCGGTGAGGGGTAACCTCGGCCTGAGCCATTATTACGCGTTAGTCCGATCCGAGGGCGCCCGAGAGCGCCGAACCACGACTCGGTCGGTAGCTATTTTATTAACAAAAATCTATTGGGACAATCTAAGCTAAACTAACTTATATGTCACTTCGGGAAGCGTTAGCGCTGGGAGAAGAAGTAGCGGAAGAAAATTCAGCAACTCTCCTAATCTTATCAAGGGGGTGGGGGTTTCCCATAAAATACTTATATCGCACAAGGATTTCTCGCAACCTGCGACGGTCGCGAACGATTTTGGATGACGTGAAGACGGTGGATATGACGGGGAGAGGCATGCGCGAAGACCGGGCTCGCTTACGTCCCGTTATGAGGAACAGGAACCGAAGGACCGAAGTAGGAAAATATTTAAGGAATAATAATAATGATAATATTTATCTAATCTATTTGGGTATGTGCATATCGGTATATAAAATCTGTGTGTGCAAAAAGTGAATAAATAAATATTTCAAAAAAAATCCCCTAAGGCATTGGCCGCGGTCTGGAGTTTCTTGAGAATATCAAACACACACACATTCTCTTTTATATATATATAAACACAGTGCAGAGGGGCTCCGGTGCGTTCCTCTAGAGATCCCGGAGCCCCTCGCCTTGCATCGTAGAGGTTTTAGTGGGTAAAAAACCCACATAACCGCTGCCTTGGGCGGGGTATCTTTTTGAAGATATAGATTTAAATAAAATAAAGCAATATCTAGACCGGCGAAGCGGGCTGGGTATGCTAGTACAAAAAAAATTATCAGGAAAACAAAAGTAAAATAACATAAAATTTGGCTACCACAGCTCTTAGGTCGCTCCTAAAGCTCAACTATCCCTTCCACGGTTCGCTTAGCGCTAGAGTTATCCGCCGCCAAATCAACTACGATCAACAGAGAAAAATCTACTTCTAGCATGGCGTTAATCAATTCAGTGGAATACACATCTGATATGATGAGACAATATTGCTAGACTATAGAACGGTAGAGGCTAAAGACAATAACTTATCCAAATATTTATTCTTATATATTGAAATAACATCGGGACCGGTGAAATAATATAAGACAATATTCCAACAAATACATTACTGGTTTAGGAAAATATCGAATACATCAACGTTTCTTATCAACCGACTTCAAAGACATGTAGGTTTCCTCACGATGTTTTCCTTAACCACCTTTTTTTTTGTTAACGGGGAGGAAATCTTCAAAAAGATACCCCGCCTTCTAGGGGGAAGGACCGGAGCCACTCTGCACTGTGCTCAAGGAGAGCAAGTCCTGGGGGCGGGAGGTTACTCCCCCCCCCCCTGTGCCATCGCAGTGCAAGGCCACACGGGCCAGCCGATTTCGTCTTCTTCCCGGGTCCACCTTGGCGGACGACAAAGGGTGGGGCCCTTGTCACCCAGTGAATCCGAGGCAGTTTTAGTCGCCTTCTGCGACAGGCAGGGGATACCGTAGTCTGGAGAACCCAGAACTACAGGGCTATTCCTTAAGTGCCTAGCCTAGCGTGGTAAATTAAGGAACAGCCCTGTTGTTCAGTATCCGCACTGACACTGAGCTACCACGGGCACTTAAAGTTGGTTATCGGATTCTATAGGGTTGATATATCTATTTAATTCTAAGGTCTTTCGTATGAAGGGTCATACAAGCTGGTCGAGTAGTACGGATATTGCCCGTTGAAATTAAGTTGAAGTAATACGTGCGCACACTCTCCCGATGGAAAACAGTTTCTGCTTCCTCCATTTGCCGCTTAATAAATACGTAAAGTCGTGTATACAATGGCCAACTTTATTGCTCGACTTTTGTTTTTTAAAGTGGAAAACTATTCCACGCCGGCCAGTTTGAAAATTTTAAAACAGTTTTTAATGCCAGCTGCTCGGACATTTTAATGTTTTTAAGCGATAACGTGATAAAAACGCACAAACAAACAATTACAATTATAAGGGGACCGGTGTCCACACTAGGATCAAACCTGTGAGATCACCAGGTCTCCACCCCACGGATGTGCACTGCACTTTTTGCCACAAAACTATTGGAGAAGCATTGGAGAGAGAAGGAGAACGTACATAAATTAATATATTATAAATATATATATATATAAAATATATACTTTCTTTAAGTATTGAATACTAATATTATAATTGCGAAAGGATATATTTATATGGATTTTTTTAACAGATTGGCCAGAGAAGCTGGCCTTGACTGCTTCACTGTATTGAGAGGTGGCATAGCTCTCAGGTCACTTATCCTGAACCTCTATAGCTAGTAACTCGACACAAGGGTCCCCCCGTTGAGGGGTAACTTCGGCTTGGATGGTAACTATGTTACGAGCAAGCATTCTGATGCGAGGGCGCCCGAAAGGGCACAACTTAAAGTTTTTTTTTCTTTTTTTTTAATAAAAAGGAAACTAGCAATATTTCTTTTTTTTCAGCAATATTACTAACAATCTTGTTAACCATTCCAACTTAGCTTAAGCCTGTGCTAGGACATGGTTCACGGCAATAGTCGAATGGTGGATTCGAACCCACGACCTTACGATTCGCAGGCCATACCCTAAACCATTAGGCTATTGACGCTTCAAAGTGATAAAGAAAGATTTTATTATTGAAGAAAAACAACGCACGCTGAACGCAGGAAATGAGTAAGCTGGTGAATGCGCGACGAGTGCGTTACGAAAACTGTGATCAGATGAGGCGAAGTATGATTGAGAGGAGATATGAATTAGTAAGAGTACATATATAAACTCGTATATATTCATACATATAGATTAAGCTAAATAATTTTTACTTCAGTCATGTGGTTTAAGGCATACTGTTTTTTTTATTATTTATTTTGTTGGGGGCAATACATGTCAAGGGCCCCTGAGAGAGGACCTGTACTTCTGTATCAATAAATTTATCCGATGCGCTTCTTACAGCAATCGAGTCCGAACGGGTCCAACATAACGCTGTTCCCAGCTGTTCTGGAGACAGGTGGCAGGTACCGATGCGAGGTGTCCGGAGAGAGGCCTCTCTTCCCCACAGTGTCTGATCACGCAGATATGATCATAGTCGGTAAGTATCCAAGGTTTTTATGCAATTTTATGATATCGCATATAGTTACAGCCCTTATATATGTCCCACTGCTGGGCCCAGGTTTACTGTTTAAAGAGAGTATAAGGGCATAGTCCGCCACGCACACCTAGTGCGGATTGGCAGACTTCACATGTCTTAGATTTTTTTTCTAGGACATGTAGGTTTCCTCACGATGTTTTCCTTCACCGACGCAGGCCCCCACCCTTGTCGCCCAGTAAACCCGAGGCCCATTTTAGTCGCCTTCTACGACAGGCAGGTGATACCGTAGTCTTATTCTTGAGAGCCCATAACTACAGGCTGTACCGCCCGGCCTCTGAGCTATCATAACGTCGCACATATCATACTTTTTTTGTGACGAACTACACAGATTAGCCAGAGAAGCTGACTCTTACTGCTTCATCGGATTGAGAGGTGCTATAGCTCTTAGATCGCTTAGCCTGAACCTCTATCGCTAGTAACACGACACAAGGTAGTAACCGCAAAGTAGTAATCGATAGTAATCGATAATAACCGAGGGACCCTCGGTTAGGACGGTTACTATATAGGTTGGGTACCTGGCCCCAGCATGCTTCGGCGTCGTCGGGACTTCTCTGAGTGCCGGAGAAGTCCCCTTTGAGGATGAAGTCCGGTCTTTGCCGGGACCGGCCGGTCGTTGGGGTGTCCTGTCGCTGACAGATCCGGGGCACCCCGCTCATAACGGCTGATAGCATTCGCGGAAGGTTTAGTGGGTAGGGGCTGCCCAGGCCGAGTCCCACACATCCCTCCGGGCCCACCCAGGGTACCGGAGGATGGTCTATAAAAAGATTCCCCCGCGTGAACAAAAAAAAAAAAGGACGGTTACTATGTTACACGTAAGCATTCCGATCCGAGGGCGAACTAGAGGTCCCAAATCCCTGTGAATTGTATTATATTCTACATAGAATTTAATTATTGTAAGGCAACTCATATAAGAGTGGTATTAAAGTGACGACAGCAGTCCCTTTTACTTTAATATCTAGTTTTAATGGGAATATTATGTTTTAGTGTCGTTCTTATGGAGGCCATATTTTCATAGGTTTGTTGTCGAACACAATAGCCTAATGGTTTAGGGTACGGACTGCGAATCGTAAGGTCGTGGGTTCGAATCCACCATTCGACTATTGCCGTGAACCATCTTCTAGTACAAGCTTAAGCTTAGTTGGAATGGTTAACAAGATTGCTAGTAACATTTCTGAAAAAGAAATATTGCTAGCTTTCTATAAAAAAAAAATTATTTTTCCAATCAACAAAAATTGTAACACCGTTACAGATAATCCAATTTGATGTTTTAAAAACTAAGTTAAGTTAATTATACATAACTAAAATTAAAACAAATAAAAGCAGCTTGATTCATTGTTACGATGAAAAGCTATTTATATTAGAGTCAAACACCTTCCACGCATTTGTAGACAGCTTCGATAAAGACCGACTGAGTCCAAAAAAATATATGTGCAGTGAGATGGTATTACAAACACAACCGCGCGCGACAGCGGAGAGTTCCTGGACAAATTAGTTAGACAGGCAGTAGGAACAATGAAAAAAAAGAAATATTGCCAGCTTTCATTTAAAAAAAAACATCAAAGACACTTAATATATTAAGCTTAAAGGATTTGGGATACAAATATAATAATTGTAATAAATAAAATAAATTAGCCTTTGTTCCTCTGTCGTATATATATCGTAGTTAAGCACTTGCTTAGAAAGTATAATAGCTAGCTTAGAAAGTCTCTTCATAGTTTATCCCTATATAAGTGTAAAAAGCTACTTTACTCGTTTCTCCATAATTTAACCAACGAAGAGACTGAAAAATTTCTGCATAGCCTAAAATAAATTATCCTCTCTTATGTACTCACTCGCACACACACTCTCACATGCACCCACGCACACTACTCTTTTGCAAAAACACACGAATTACTCATAAGCTATATAACTAAAGAGAGAAAGTGTTTGTGGAATTTGTTATATAGTTTGTGTTTTACATTTGATAATATGTTTTCCAATATTTGTGTGCATGCCGGTAATTTAAAATGTATGTAATTTAAGTGTGTGTAAAAAAGTAAAATAAATATTTCATATTTCATTTTTCATTTCATAATCTTTCTCACTCCGATAACCTTTTTTTTTTGTTAACTAATCTTCAAAAAGATACCCCGCCTTCTGGGGGGAATCAATCCATGGGCTCCGGGGTCACCAGAGGAACGCACCGGAGCCCCTCTGCACTGTGCTCAAGAAGAGCACTTCCGGAGGGAGGTTTCTCCCTTGTACCATCACAGTGCAAGGCGACACGGGCCAGCCTATGTCGCCTTGTCCCTTGTCGCACAGTAAACCCGAGGCCGTTTTAGTCGCCTTCTACGACAGGCAGGGGATATCGTAGTCTTATTTTTGAGAGCCCAAAACTACAGGGCTCACTCCGATAACCTAGGAACTAATTGAAAAATAACGGGAATATAACTGCGGAAACATAACAAAATACCGGACGTATAACCTCATCTATTTAATAGGATACTTAGACGGCGTGCTTCCACTGACCCATGAGGTCCTAAGAATTTAATAAAGCCTATTAAATCATAGGGCTAAGTAATGCGAGTACAACCTTACGGTCCGCTCGTAAAGCATAAACCCTTTTAATTATAATGCTGTCGTAAATTTTTTATAATTAACCGTTTAATTTCTAGATTATTATCTAGACATTTTTTGATAAGTTATATACATAAATATTATATATACGACAAGTGTAATCATAACAAACATAAAACTATTACGCGCCCTCTTTGGATTTCCGAATAATTGTAGGAATATTCCGAAATAGAATTAATCAGAACCTAAACATTTTTTTTTTGTTTACGGGAAGGAAATCTTCAGAAAGATACCCCGCCCTCTGGGGGGAAGGCGGCGGTTATGTGGGGTTCTTACCCACTAAAACCTCCCCGGTGGCCCTTTCCTCGGTGCATGACGAGGGGCTCCGGAATCTCCAGTGGAATGCACCGGAGCCCCTCTGCACTGTGCTCAAGGAGAGCACGTCTCGGGGGGGAGGTTACTCCCTCCCCCCCTGTGCCCTCGCAGCGCAAGGCGACACGGGCCAGCCGATGTCATCTTCTTTCCGGGTCCACTTTGGTGGACGACTTAGGTCCCCACCCTTGTCGCCCAGTGAAACCGAGGCCCCTTTTAGTCGCCTTGTACGACAGGCAGGGGATACCGTAGTCTTATTCTTGAGAGCCCAGAACTACAGGGCTGATCAGAGCCTAACCAGACTCAGCCATGGTAGTTCAGTGTCCGGGCGGTTGGCTCAAGTTGCATAGTACGCTAACCCGAGTTCGATCCCCGGTGCCGGCACCAATAAATTTGTTATTGTTGTTGTGCTGATTTACCACGCGCCCGGTGGTGAAGAAAAACATGGTGAGGAAACCTACAAGTCTTAGAAAATTTGTCCACGGCATGTGAAGTCTGCAAATCCGCGCTAGGGCTGCGTGGTGGACTATGCCCTTATACTCTATTTACAGAGAAGGCCTACCCCAGCAGTGGGATATGTATAGTATATATACTTTTTATAAAGACTGTAACTACTTAAGTAGACTGCATCAAGGGAGAGGATGGTGGACTACAACCTAAAAAGGGCCATGAGAAGCTAATAGCAATGCAGCGGGGCGTCTGCAACACATGAACCGGAGCGATCTCTGGCCACCTCCAAATTCAGGCATTATATATATATAAAAAAAACACAGGTCTGTGGTTGCGATCTAACAGTTATAGAAAAAAAACTACTTTACTAACCAAACTCCCATCAAACGACCCTTAAAGTACATCCTTTCCACATACAAAATGAAGGAAGTCGAAGTTGTAGTCTAGGATGGAACACGTGAGCCTATAGGGTGTCTGTCCACATTAAAGGTGTCTAGATTGTATTTATATAGAAAGACTGAACTCGGCAGAGATTTCCATTCCTTAGCCGTCCGCATAAGGAAGGTGGAGGTATACCGCTTTGTGCTTAATGTTACAATGTCTACGTCGTAAGGAAGGCGTTGCTCACCACGATAAGTCGTTCATTGATGGAATATATTTATTTATTTATGAGTAACACCAACAAAGTAAACACCATTACAGAAAAAAAAATACAAAAGATTTAGGAAGAACAAGGACAATTGTTACCTTAGTTATAAGTGTAACTAAAGCCTTAAAAAATACAAAAAACAAAACAACCAGAAAGATAATTAAAAAAAATAAAAAAAATTACAAAAAACTATATCCGAATCTAGTTCAATTTAACCCCACAAAGACACAAGTATGCGTGTTTACCGCTAAAAAAACTCCCTTTATGGTCTCCCCTCAGTTCGAGGGCACTCCCTTGGTCGCATCCGCCAGCATTGGAATCCTCGGCGTCGACATATCGAGTGACGTACAGTTCCGCGGTCACTTGGAAGTCAAAGCCAAGTTGGCTTCCAAAAAACTTGGCGTCCTCAGCAGAGCGAGACAGTATTTCCAGCCGTCCCACCGTATGCAGCTTTATAAAGCGCAAGTTCGGCCACACATGGAATACTGTTCTCACCTCTGGGCTGGGGCACCACTTTACCAGCTTCTTCCGTTTGACCGCATCCAACGTCGAGCTGCTCGAATAGTCGACGATCAGGGTCTTTCCGATCGACTCGACCCTCTGAGTCTGCGAAGAGATGTCGGTTCTCTTTGCATCCTGTATCGCATTTACCATGGGGAGTGTTCTGAGGAATTGTTCGGAATCATCCCAGCTACCGATTTCCATTACCGCACATCTCGGCAGAATTCCAAATTCCACCGCCACTATCTTGATGTTTGGCGTTCAACGACTGTACGTTTTTCGCGTAACTTTCTCCCGCGCACTGTCAACTTGTGGAATCAACTGTCGCCAGCGGTGTTTCCGAACGTTTACGATTTGGGGACCTTCAAGAAACGAGCCTATTTCTATCTCAAAGGTCGGCAACGCACCTACAGCTCCTCTGGTGCTGTGGATGTTCATGGGCGACGGTGATCACTTAAGATCAGGTGAGCCGTATGCTCGTTTGCCACTTTTCAAATAAAAAAATATATATATATACTTTGAAATGCTTATTGTAAGTTTGTTTTAGAAATAAGTAGCCTATTTGAATAATGTCCACGTCAGATTCTTGGCGATTTTCTGAGCTTTTGACACTAGAGTTAGATAGAATTATATTTAATAAAATACTAACTTTTCAAATTTAAACTGAGCTTTACTAACAATGTTGACTATACTTTTCCAGTCTGCCAACTATTTTTAACGATACCAAAGAAGTTTATCTTCTAACCCGCGTACATAAGTACACGTAGACATTTTTTTGGGGTGTTTCTAATAATTTTGTGTTAATCTAGCATTACCGGAGCACGGACCCACGATATCAGGGTCGCGGCTGCGGTACCAGATCGGAGACAGGGTTCAAGTCAACTGCACTTCCGGTCGGTCGAGACCGGCCACGCGACTGGCGTGGTACATCAACGGGGAACCAGCGCCTCCAGCCACTATACTGCCGCCTGTCACCTTCAAAGACGAAGACGGCCTCGAAACGACGAGTGTAGCACTTGACTTCAAGGTCAAGCCGAAGCATTTTAGAAAGGGAGACCTGAAACTTAAGGTTAGTGTTTTTAATTATAAAATAAGATAGTAGATTAAAATCCAACATTCGACTATTGATGTGAACCGCCTTCCAGCACAGCTGTTTGATTGTCGTTATAGTCTTTCGAAAAGCAACCTACCGAATCGTGGTTCGACCCTTTAGCTAGCATTTGGGTGGGAATTCTAACTCGATTTTTTATGAACTACACAGATTGGCCAGATAAGCTGGCCTTGACTGCTTCACCGGATTGACAGGTGCCAAAAAATCTTCTTGTTTTTTTTTATATGTAATTTTCAATTGATTATTTGAAACAATATTGGAGTGTTTTACGCCATTTGAAAACCGTAGCGGCATAAGTGATCTAGCAAGATCGATAGCTGTTGTATTATTAAACGTTTTTGGACGAACTACACAGATCTATAATCTAATGATGTTATCGTTGCTAGTCGATTGCTATCGACTTTTACAGCTTCATCTGTTACTGCGCTCGCGAAGACCTGAGTTCGCGAGCTAGATAAATAACTAATTTCCCTAACTCTTACTAGAATATGCACGCAACGGACTGCCATATCACCGAAAATTTCTTCTTATCACTGGATGTTGTCTACTTGATAGACGTAGGGAGGTTCGGATCTCTCCTGCGCATATCATCAACTGTTTCGTTTGCTATGGGCGGTGATTTTTTGGCACAATGACAATTGATGTGTAGTAGGTAGGTTTCATAGTGAAATACCATTGACAAATAACAGACACGGGGCTCAGAGGTGATTGATTTTAACTTATTCGACCTTTTCATGTTAGAGCTCAAAGATGAGATTATATTTATTGATTGAATAAGATACACCAACAGCATTACACAAGCATACATTGTTGTAATAATCAAGTTCACAAACTAAGACCTGTTGTGTATGCCAATTACAGGTGTACACAACATTCGCTATAAAGAAAGAAATTTTCAAAACATCAACGTTTTTCTGTGTGTTGTTTTAATTCCTAACTTCTTGTTTGTATAAAGTCTAATTGCCAATGCTGTGTACTAACATTATATCGTATGTATAAATGTCCTTTGTACTATTATTCATTGTGTTATATATACATGACCTTAAAAAAAATAGAACTCCACCAAGTCGTAAAACTTCATCGGAGACTTCGTAAGACTCCGTAAAATTTGTATAACAACCTTAGCATGTAATAGGGCACGATTAGGTCGTTAACTGCATTACAAGTTTCTAGGTATTCTTATAGTTTTATTAACAAACGCCTACGAAATTTTAATTATATACGCCCTAATGTTATCGTAGCGGAGTTGACAGGGACACGTTTCGTACTGTTTCATTGAGCTTAAACAAGTACAATTACGTGTAAAAACCAAAACCAACTTGAAATAGAATCATACGTTAATTATGGTTATGGTTTTCTCGTGGATACCAGTCAGAACTGGATCACACGGGAAGCATCAGCTATCAAATAAAGAAACATTAAAATCGTTTCACCCAATCGGAAGTTCCGAAGTTAAAAACATTAAAAATACAGTCGAATTGACAACCAGCATATTTACGTGCAAAAACAAAAGCAGACTTTAAAACAAATACGTTAAACGTATTACGCGACACCATCTATGTATTTTCAAATTATCGTAAGATTATCTAGAAATATAATTAATCCGAATTAAGAACAACGTGACAACAGTACCAATAATTGTGTACGACACCTAAATATCTTTTAAAACATTAAATATCCTTAGTTTTTTTTTTTATTTGAAAAGTGGCAAACGAGCATACGGCTCACCTGATCTTAAGTGATCACCGTTGCCCGTGATCATCCACAGCACCAGAGGAGCTGTAGGTGCGTTGCTGACCTTTGAGATAGGAACAGGCTCGTTTCTTGAAGGTCCCTAAATCGTAAACGTTCGGAAACACCGCTGGCGACAGTTGATTCCACAAGTTGACAGTGCGTGGGAGAAAGTTACGCGAAAAACGTACAGTCGTTGAACGCCAACCATCAAGATGGTGGCGGTGGAATTTGGAATTCTGCCGAGATGTGCGGTAATGGAAATCGGTAGCTGGGATGATTCCGAACAATTCCTCAGAACACTCCCCATGGTAAATGCGATACAGGATACAAAGAGAACCGACATCTCTTCGCAGATTCAGAGGGTCGAGTCGATCGGAAAGACCCTGATCGTCGACTATTCGAGCAGCTCTACGTTGTACACGGTCAAACGGAAGAAGTTGGTATTGGGGAGCCCCGGCCGAGAGATGCGAACAGTATTCCATATGAGGCCGTACTTGTGCCTTGTTTACCGGAATTTACTTATTTGACTCTACAAAAAGCCGCCATTTTAAACACATGCAGAATTGTCCGTAAATTTCTACAACTTTCTTCATATAGTGATAGACCGACCGATACCTAATAAATTTTAAAGGACCTACTTGGTATCAACCCGTGTTAGATCTTAATAGCAGGCCTAGCCTGAGATGAAGACATCGGCTGGCCCGTGTCGCCTTTCGCTGCGGCACAGGGGAGGAGGGAGTAACCTCCCCCCGGGACGTGCTCGCCTTGAGGACAGTGCAGAGGGGCTCCGGTGCGTTCCACGTGGAAAGGGCCAGCGGGGAGGATTTAGTGGGTAAGATCCCCACATAACCGCCGCCTTCCCCCCAGAAGGCGGGGTATCTTTGTGAAGATTTTCTCCCCGTCAACAAAAAAAAAAAAGGTTTTAAAACTGAAACTCCCTGGTTTCGAGAAGGAGAAAATCTAAAAAATAATAATAAAGTTATTAATCGAAATCAGCATCTGATCTCGTAGAGATACTCCGAGCATGGCTCCTCAATAGCTAGTGCGACTTTAAGCTTGCTTTTGAGGAAATAAAACAGAAACAACAAAATCGGTTCACCCAATCGGAATTTCGGCGGTATAAACAGTATTAAAAATTAACAATCGGATTGGGAACCTACTCTTTTTTTGGAAGTCAGTTAAAAATAAGATTAAACCGCGATCAAATTCGTAAACCAAAGTTTTATTCAAACGTATCTCTGTTATTTTGTTAAAATTATTTGAGAATATTGGCACTGGGAAATTGATTTTTTGTTACCTATATTTAATGTCAATTCTGTCGGTTGTCAGGTTATATTTTGGATATGAATATTTGACACGACCTCGTAAAACAATAACGTAGCTGTTGAATTTCATTTCTTTTATGTATACGCAATTTAAATAACGTTGCCAATTTTTTTTGTTACACTTTATGTTATATTAAAAAAGAATTGCTACGAACTTACAATACCATTTCACCGGATTTTTTTTTTCAATTTTGGTTGGTTTCGATAAAAAGTTTTTTAAAGTTTTCGCCTTGAGTGGTGGTAAGTCATCGAGTTTTTGCTATTGGATATGGAATGCTCGATGACCCCCCATTGCTTCGAACTTACAATACCGTTTCACAGGATTTTTTTTTTCAATTTTGGTTGGTTTCGATAATAATTTTTTTAAAGTTTTCGCCTTGAGTGGTGGTAAGTCATCGAGGTTTTGCTATTGGATATGGAATGCTCGATGACCCCCCATTGCTTCGAACTTACAATACCGTTTCACCGGATTTTTTTCAATTTTGGTTAGTTTCGATAATAAGTTTTTTAAAGTTTTCGCCTTGAATGGTGGTAAGTCATCGAGCTTTGCTATTGGATATGGAATGCTCGATGACCCCCATTGCTTCGAACTTACAATACCGTTTCACAGGATTTTTTTCAATTTTGGTTGGTTTCGGTAATAATTTTTAAAGTTTTCGCCTTGAGTTGTGGTAAGTCATCGAGCTTTGCTATTGGATATGGAATGCTCGATGACCCCCATTGCTTCGAACTTACAATACCGTTTAACAGGATTTTTTTCAATTTTGGTTAGTTTCAATAATAATTTTTAAAGTTTTCGCCTTGAGTTGTGCGGGGTTATCGAGCTTTGCTATTGGATATGGAATGCTCGATGACCCCCATTACTTCGAACTTACAATACCGTTTCACAGGTTTTTTCAATTTTGGTTGGTTTCGATAATAATTTTTTAAAGTTTTCGCCTTGAGTGGTGGTAAGTCATCGAGCTTTGCTATTGAATATGGAATGCTCGATGACCCCCATTACTTCGAACTTACAATACCGTTTCACAGGTTTTTTTTCAATTTTGGTTGGTTTCGATAATAATTTTTAAAGTTTTCGCCTTGAGTGGTGGTAAGTCATCAGGCTTTGCTGTGGATATGGAATGCTCGATGACCCCCATTACTTCGAACTTACAATACCGTTTCACAGGATTTTTTTCAATTTTGGTTGGTTTCGATAATAATTTTTTTAAAGTTTTCGCCTTGAGTTGTGGTAAGTCATCGGCTTTTGCTATTGGATATGGAATGCTCGATGACCCCCATTGCTTCGAACTTACAATACCGTTTCACAGGATTTTTTCAATTTTGGTTAGTTTCAATAATAATTTTTTTTTTTTCAATTTTGGTTGGTTTCGATAATGAATTTTTTAAAGTTTTCGCCTTGAGTGGTGCGAGGAATCATCGAGCTTTTGCTATTGGATATGGAATGCTCGATGACCCCCCATTGCTTCGAACTTACAATACCGTTTCACAGGATTTTTTCATTTTGGTTGGTTTCGATAATAATTTTTTAAAGTTTTCGCCTTGAGTGGCGCGAGGAATCATCGAGCTTTGCTGTGGATATGGAATGCTCGATGACCCCCATTGCTTCGAACTTACAATACCGTTTCACAGGATTTTTTTCAATTTTGGTTGGTTTCGATAATAATTTTTTTAAAGTTTTCGCCTTGAGTGGTGCGAGGAATCATCGAGCTTTTGCTATTGGATATGGAATGCTCGATGACCCCCCATTGCTTCGAACTTACAATACCGTTTCACAGGTTTTTTTTCAATTTTGGTTGGTTAATATGTGTTAGAGAATTTAAAATTAAGCAACATAATGCTGAATAAAACATAATGTTAGAGTGTTTAACCAGATTAGAGAGATGGCATAGCTCTTTGACAGGTGCCGTGTGTTGCTAGCTAACACAATCTTTATACAAAATTAATTAAAAGTCAGATTAGGAACTAATAAAGTTAAATTATTGGTTACAATGCCAAGTTAATGTGACGATCAATTAAATTTTTAATTATCAATTAAAGATACAATAAGGTTCAGGTAAATCACTAAGATATCATTGGAAGTAGTTATTATACATAAAAATGGTTGGGTGCCATGTGTTGCCAGCTAACACAAACTAACCAAATTCTCATTAAAATACCCGTGAACTTGGAAGACATATTTTCCAATAAAAAAAAAATAATTGAATTCGGTTGGCGTGATATTGAGTTATTCGCCCTTTTGTCTCACACAAACTTAATGCGATTTTAAGACTATGAAATTTAAGAAATGGGATCACACGGGAAGCACCAAGCTTCAAATAAACAAAGAAGTCGGTTGAAAATATGTCTGAAATCCTTTCCTACATTCATCAAAATGTTTATGTTACAGATAATATTTGTTGTTGCAGTGTCTGGCGACTATAGCAACAGTCTACTGGCGTAGCAATGAAGAGAGTGTGCAAGGTGAGCGTTTAAAAGGATACTCCAGATCCCGGGACTTCAACGAGGGAGCTTCCAGGGCTGACCGGGTGCAGGCCACGTCATGTGGCCAATGGGAAACTGACCTAACATATCCAATAATATATAGCATTGCAGTAGTACAAACTTTATCGAATACACTGCATTGATGCGTTTCTTTTTACATCGAATTCTTAAATGCCAGTTTCTACATTGACATTGTCAAAATGACAGATAAATTATTTTGTAAATAATGGCGGGAAAACGAGAGTATTTATAGATTATATAACACTTTAATTAATCTGTTGTACTGTGTTGAGTACACATTAAAATGTTCTATTGTTTTTTTGCAAATATTATCTAATTTGTAAACTTAATTACGAAACAGCTAAACCAAATTTCAATATGATAATAAATTAAAATATATTTAATAGAATAATATTTATTTTGGATAAACCATGAGAATAAATAATTCCGCACATAAAAGTGACATATCATTTTGTGTCTTAAAAATATATATTTTTTTGCTTCATGGAAATATGGAATTATTTGCATAAAGTCAAAAAAAACAATTATTGCATTGAGATGTTCGATTTTTAAAGAGATATCTGAATTTACGAAAATTAAAATATATTTAATAGAATAATATTTATTTTGAATAAACCATGAGAATAAATAGTTCCGCACATAAAAGTGACATATCATTTTGTGTCTTAAAAATATGAAGAAAACGTGTAGCTTTATTCAGAAATTGCGTCGCGTAGAGCCGTGGTAGCTCAGTGTCCGTGCGGTTGGCTCAAGTTGCATAGTACGCTAGCAACCCGAGTTCGATCCCCGGTGCCGGTACCAATAAATTTGTTGTTGCAATTTTATGTGCTGATTTACCACGCGCTCGGCGGTGAAGGAAAACATCGTGAGGAAACCTACATGTTTTAGAAAATTATTCTACGGCACGTGAAGTCTGCCAATCCGCATTAGGGCCGCGTGGCGGACTATGCCCTTACACTCTCTTTACAGAGAAGGCCTGCGCCCAACAGTGGGACATATATAAAGGCTTTAACTTTATTAAGAACTTTTTTTTCTTAGCATCCAAACCGAACGACGAATGTTACTACATGTAAAAAAGTACCTTAAAGTTACTTTTAGTAACTGTAAAAAACCAGACGAATGGGAAATTAATTTTTAAAAGCCGATTAAAGATGCGCCGTTTTCCCAAACGCCAAAAGTTAATACAAAAAGTTTGGTCCCCTGTATTCATGAAATAGTTATACGTGACTTCTACTATATAGTGATCCAAAAAGTATAAATGTCACCAAAATTGATCTACATTATATTTATTTTCTGTTAAAAAGTACACGAATACTTGCGGACAAAATGTTGGCTTAACGGTCCCGTTACCGTGCCATAAAATCTCCGAAAAAAAAACAAGCAAAATGCATTATTTACGATTTAATAAAACAATGGGGAAAATATTTTAGAATCAGTAAATTTCTAAAAACTTAAAATATAATAAACGATAAAATAAAATTCAGCTTAAAATGCTTATTTCGTTTTAAATTATTAATAACTTTAATGATGTATTATTTCTGTAATGTAGCTTTTAAAATAATACATTTTGTGAAGGTCCTATCAGATAAAAGACCACATATGTTTTAATGTAGCCGACCATAATAATGAAATACTTTAGAATGACGTGTACAATTTACGTAGCTTAGTTTTTGTTAAGGTTATTTATTTTTTTATAAATATTTATCGTAATAGTTTACCGAAAATGTTTAACCTAGTCACAAAAACAAAGCTACTTATTGTTATAACGTAAGTATCATAAAAGTTACGATAGATACATAAATATTTATAAATTATTGTAAAGTTATGAACTAATAACTATGAACTTATTCTAATCCTATTACAAAATTGTACAGGGATAGATATTCTAGCGGACACAAAATGAAAAGAAATATCATTTTTAAAATATGCTTACATATCTTTGTACATATGTAAAACTCATTTTAGAATTAACGATGTCAATTTTAATATTTCATTAAAATTAATGAAACGGCTACTATTAATAACGTACATCTTTTAAAACTATTAAATTACAATATTTCATATTTTTAAAACGTAAAATTATTAATTTATCTTCTTAAATCCAAACATTGCATAAAATTTAATTATTTTTTAACTAAAATTCTGACAAGAATGTGCATTTATTTAAAACATTCCGTTGTTTCTTGGCTACCAGTATTTTAGTGTTATAAATATTTTTAATATGTGATTTTAGAATGATTTGATGAATAAAAAATTATAAACAATTCTCATTATAATAAAAACATGTAAAAATGAAATTAGAATTACATTTCTTTTTAATTAATCTTTTAATATTATAATACGCCTATATTTTTTCTATTTAGTCTGATTTTGCGATGAGAATTGTTATTATTTTAATATGTTTTGACCGCCATGATTAGATTATTTTGAATTTTATAAACGTTGATACAGAGTCAAAAATTACTTGAGAGTATTTAACCAATGTTGTAATGGTAAATCAATTCGCTGATTGAACCAACTGGAAATAATGTGAGAAACATAGCTAAATAACAAAAAACAATCAGGCCGCCATTTTGTTTGTATGCTGTGTAAATAATTTGGACGGAACATGGGAACTTTCTCTTATGTTATACACTAATTGTAAATATTCTCAACATATTTTACGATCAATAAATTTATCATCATAATTCCGAATCATACCACAAAATGCTGCGTGAACAATTACAGTTTTTTCGGTACTGAGAATGTATTTTATAGAATGCAGATGAAATTGTTGCTTATTGTTATGAAATATTTATAGTGTATAAGTCATGACTGTAAATAATGGATGGAATTTGTGTAGCTCAAAATAACTACCACATCAATAAATATGTGATTCACAAGTCTTGTTTTATTATCATTGCTCTATCATGACCCGGTTAATCGTGGGCAAGAAGCGCACACCGCACAGGACAGGCACGCAAATTCACGGGAGACAACGAGTCATCTCTACGCGTACACCGTACTACACTACAGAGAACAATCCAGCATCATCAATCAATAATATCAATATATTATATTATAAAAAAAAATAAAAAATAAAAAAAAAACCTTGTGTAATAATAAACCATGTCTGACAAAACAAGAAACGAAAGCAAACTAGAGATGGAGACTGCATCGGTATCATGACCCGGTTTTAATTCTTTTGTAATTGCCAGTTGTTTGTGGTCTAAGCCTACAATTGCGAGGAGGTTAGTTGTGAAAGCAATGTACATTTGAGTTTTTTTTTTAATTACACATAGGCAACATGAAGCCAGAAGAGCCGTGGTAGCTCAGTGTCCGGGCGGTTGGCTCAAGTTGCACAGTACGCTAGCAACCCGAGTTCGATCCCCGGTGAACCCACCCCTTAGATGCTAGGAGCGTTGCTGGAGTTTCTTCGGCCACTTCTTCTCCCAGCGCCAACGCTTCCCGAAGCGGCACTCAAAGTTTATTTAGTTTTCGAATGTCCCTTAGATTATCCGTGAAATAGCAACCGACCGAGTCGTGGTTCGGCCCTCTCGGGCGCCCTCGGATCGGAATGCTTACGTGTAACATAGTAACCGTCCAAGCCGAGGTTACCCCCCACCGGGGGGACCCTTGTGTCGAGTTACTAGCGATAGAGGTTCAGGCTAAGCGACCTAAGAGCTATGCCACCTCTCAATCCGGTGAAGCAGTCAAGGCCAGCTTCTCTGGCCAATCTGTGAAGTTCGTCAAAAAAAAAAAAAAATCGTGGGGCAACATTAGGTTTATTGGCAATACTGGCAGTTTATCTATGACGTCAGCCAGCCGTGCCTCTGTGACCTTTTTTTTTTGTTAACGGTCAGCCAGCCGTGCCTCTGTGACCTTTTTTTTTTTGTTAACGCGGAGGAAATCTTCAAGAAGAGCCTTCTGGGGGGAAGGCGGCGGTTATGTGGGGTTTTTACCCACTAAAACCTCCCCGGTGGCCCTTTCCTCGGTGCATGACGAGGGGCTCCGGGATCTCCAGTGGAACGCACCGGAGCCCCTCTGCACTGTGCTCAAGGAGAGCACGTCCCGGGGAGGTTACTCCCTCCCCCCCTGTGGGGTGGCTGCCTCTGTGACCTAACCTATGGTCGAGTTCGAGTTCAAGCAATGAAACAAAATTATTCTTCTGAAGTTGAAGTCGTTGAAGAAGATTTGTCGTTACTTGTCGATTGCCGTGCTAAAGTCGGATTTTGTGCGTGATAAAGTCGCCAAGTAGAATAACTTAAGGAAGATATAACCAGTCCTTACGGCCAATGGCCGCATCAAGGGAGAGGATAGTGGGACTACAACCTGAAAATGGCCATGAGAAGCAGGGACACAGCGGTCGCGGAGAAGCTAATAGCAATGCAGCAGGGCGTCTGCGACGCGTGAACCCAAAACGATCTCTGGCCACCTCCAAATTCAGGCATTATATATATATAAAATAAAAAAAAGGACAATAGTAACTGTAGAAGTGGCACTTTTTAACAAACGCAGAGTAAACAATTTAAGTGTATTGGAAAAGAGCACGGACACAGGTATGTGGTTGCAATATAAGAATAAAAAAAAAAAACAGTCCTTACACTATACACCTCACTACATACAGCTACCAGTACGTATATTAAAATATTTTTCTATTTTCTATTTGTAATTAACTAGTGAAATAAAACTCCCTCTTCTGCAGGTTAACAATTATTCCCGTAAGCAGTCGCGTGAGTATTTAAATTTGCATATAATGCTTGCTTATCTTTTCAAAGTATTTTTACTAAGAATTCTTGAATTAACGGAAGAGTTTCAAGAAATTCTCGTTAGACTTAGGTGTTACCCGACCAAACTAACTAGTCTGGCCATAAATATAGCTACAACTCAAAAAATAAATTATTTTTTTCTAAATTTAAATCAAACATGTTGATTATGAAGCGTCCGAGCGACGTTTTAATGTCTTTTTACAAACGACTTTAATAGAAGTGGTTCTCAATTCGTTTAGTCGTAATTTATGGATCGATTTTTTTTTAATTGAAAGGTTTTTGAATGGTCAACAAAAAAAAAAGGTTTTGATAAACTCTATTTCGTAATATTCCTATACATTTTTGTTTTTACTCGTACTTGTACTTGTATGTTAGTTTGTTGTCAATACTTGTGCTTTATCTATGGCCTCGTCCATGCCTTTGTCTATGGTCGGATCAGCAGGGTTGTGACGACATCGAGTGGAGAACGGCGCTCCTGAGTTTGACTCGGTTGTCTTCGAGCTGTTAAACTTAATTAGACAGTAGTAGTAACAGCCTTTATATATGTCCCACTACTGGGCACTGGCCTTCTCTGTAAAGAGAGTATAAGGGCATAGTCCGCCACGCGGCACTAGTGCGGATTGGCAGACTTCAGATGTCTTAGAATTTTTTCTAGGACATGTAGGTTTCCTCACGATGTTTTTTTCTAAATCAGCACATAAAATTGCAACAACCATTTTTTTATACTTTCCAAGCAATTGCGACGATCCCACCTGATGTTAAGTGGAAATGCAGTCCTGGATGGTAAGGCGCACTAGCTTAGTAGATGCCTATTCACTCTACTCTTGAAAATACCCACATTGTAATCGGAAGGAAAGACAGACGCGGGCAAACTATTCCAGTCCTTTGCTGTACGAATAATGAAAGACGAAGCAAAGAGCTTCGTTCGGGCGTGTTATGTTCGCCGGCACCGGGGATCGAACTCGGTTTGCTAGCGTACCATGCAACTTGAGGCGACTGCTCGGACACTGAACTACCACGGCTCTGGTTTCACAGTAATCATTTTAAAGTATCCAGAAACTAAGATGTGAAAAGGAGAATAATAAAGTTCATACAGAGATCCTTTGTAAGCTCGAAAGTTGTTTGTATTGTTACCAAGTTAATTAAGTTATAGTGCAGTCCATTTAAGTATGAAACCCTCTTTGAACGACTGCACCAGACGTTCTATGGACGTTCTAATTATAAGGAACATTCCATCTTTTGCATCTACAGTATTTTCTCACGTGAATATTTTAATAGGCGTCAATAGCCTAGTAGGTAGTAGTAGGTTTAGGGTACGGCCTGCGAATCGTAAGGTCGTGGGTTCGAATCCACCATTCGACTATTGCCGTGAACCATGTCCTAGCACAAATTTTTAACACAATATTTTGTTCATCTATAATATACATGAATCTAATAACTATTTAATATATATATAAAAGTAGTATTGCGCGCGCACGTCTTTAGGTAGTCCCGGGCACCGCTGAAAATCAGCGCTGTCGCTTTTTTTTTTTTTTTTTTATTGACGAACTACACAGATTGGCCAGAAAGCTGGCCTTGACTGCTTCACCGGATTGAGAGGTGGCATAGCTCTTAGGTCGCTTAGCCTGAACCTCTATTGCTAGTAACTCGACACAAGGGTCCCCCCGGTGAGGGGTAACCTCGGCTTGGACGGTTACTATGTTACGCGTAAGCATGCCGATCCGAGGGCGCCCGAGAGGGCCGAACCACGACTCGGTCGGTTGCTATTTCACGGATAATCTAAGAGACATTCAAAAGCTAAACTAACTTTGAGTGCCACTTCGGGAAGCGTTGGCGCTGGGAGAAGAAGTGGCCGAAGAAACTCCAGCAACGCTCCTAACATCTAAGGGTGGGGCCTGCCCATAAAATAGCGGTAACGCGCAAGGATTATTCGCAACCTCCGACGGTCGCGAATGGACGCTTTGTTGATTTGTAGAGATCTAGCCTGTGCAATGGTAATCGCGTCGTCCGGATCGTCAAGAACGTGTCTCGGCCTCCGGGCGACGCGACGGAATTTATTATAGGAAGGCTTATAAGTGGCGGCACTTACAAGAAGTTTGTTAGAATGTTTGGTGGCAGTCTCGAAAACCGTCGAGATGCCTGCTTAAAGAATTGGGCTATTGTCGGTAACCCTGTATCAACGTGGAGCTCGCGATTACGTACGAACCACGGCGCACCCGTGGCTCGTCGCAGAAAACGATTCTGAATTACTTGTAACCTATGGATATGTTTATGGGCGGCATGCGCGAAGACCGGGCTCGCGTACGTCATAACGGGACGTATAACTGCTTTGTAAAGTGTCACCTTATTACGGAGGGACATTTTACTTTTCTTATTAATGAGGTGATATAGGCGACCCATAACGTAGGCCGCCCGGTTCCTAACTTGATCTACGTGAGGGCCGAAGCTGAGTTTGGGATCTAATACGACACCAAGGTATTTGGTTTGTGTAACCCATGGAATAGGGGTACCTAGAAGTTGGACGCAACGAGGTGGAGACTGAAGACGCCTCGTGAAGTACATGGCTGCGCTCTTAGCCGGGTTGATTTCTATTCTCCATTTCCGAAACCAATCCCCTAGGGCATCGGCCGCAGTCTGAGTTTTAAGAATGACTTCGGGAGAACGCCCGGAAGCATAAATGCCGGTATCGTCGGCGAAAAGGGCTAGCTCTGCTCTACGTGAGCGCGGAATATCGTTAGTGTAGAGCGTGTATAGGACGGGACCGAGTACGGAGCCTTGAGGTACTCCGGCTCGAACGGGACGGAGGGTGGAGCGCACTCCCTCGACGCGGTACCTGAAGGTTCGACCGGTAAGAAAATCGCGCACTATGCGCACTAGATAGTCGGGCACCCCAAGCTTGTATAGCTTGTATACAAGCCCGGCGTGCCAGACTTTGTCGAATGCCTTCGCCACGTCCAGGAAGATTGCTCCCGTATGCATGCCAATAAAGGATTTGGCGTGAATGTGCTCCGTGATGCGGAGCACCTGTTGAGTACATGAGTGTTTGGCGCGGAAGCCAAACTGCTCGGGTATGGGAAGCTCTCGCGAGTCCATGAAGGCGCGTAATCGAGCTAAGATAAGCCGTTCGTATACTTTCCCTAAAACGGAGAGAAGACTAATAGGTCTATATGAAGAGGGTTCTGTGCGCGGTTTACCGGGTTTGAAGAACCCTACGACGTCGGCCTCCTTCCACTCGTTGGGAAAGATGCCGTGAGTCATGGCCGCGTTAAATATTATAGCCAGGAGGCGTACGATATTATCGGGGAAACGTCTGGCAACCAAGTTAGGTATGCCGTCTATACCGGGGGCTTTGCGGGGACGCAGATTTTTTAATACATCCTCAACCTCGGTGCACGTAATCGTTGGAACGGGATCGCGGATTGGTTTTTTCGCCCTACGATGGACCTCGCTCTCTACCTTCAGGAGGTGAGCGGGGTCGACGGGAAGGGTGCTGGGGGAGCATTGAGCCTCGAGACTGTCAGCCAGACACTCGGCCTTCTCCTCGTCCAGTGAAGCTGGTGGGAGATTAGGACGATTGAGGGGTGGCATCCCCGGATCGGGGTCGCGTTTAAGCGATTTTGGTAAGCTCCAAAATGCCAGATGTGATGGGCGGATGTCGCTTAGCGTATTGTTCCACCGTTCGTTCCTATAAGCGGCTATGCGTGATTTAACTTCACGCTGCAATTTATGTAGCCGCCTACGGTGACGCTCGGTAGGGTACAAGTCGTAAGCCCTAGTGGCGGCGTTCTTACGTCTCATGAGATCACGAATTTCAGAAGGCAGGACCCATCTGTGGTCGTCCACAACGGGTACCTCCTTGGAGCAGTCTTTGATGACCGTCTGAATGTGTCTCGAGAGCGCGTGCGCTGCGAGATTTGTTTTGAGAGGAGAATCTACGTTCTCAGGAAACGCTTCTAGATGAGGGAGCTGGCATCTTCAATTGGGACTCAAGTTTGTGCCAGTCGATGATGGATTTGGTCTGAGGAGCGGTTTGCGCTGAAGGTCCTAGCCGCAGAATTACAGGGCGGTGATCCGAGTGAAGCTCGTGTATCACGCACGGGTTACTTACTGTAAGGGTGATATGGCGGAGGATAGCAATGTCTAAGACATCCGGTGTATGTTCCACTTGGTGCGGAAAATGAGTGGGCTCTTGGGGTCCTACGATCTCGAAGTCGAGAGGATCGACCAGAGATTCGAGGGCCAGCCCTCGCGGGTTAGGCTTATAGGAGAACCACCGAGGATGCTTGCTATTAAAGTCGCCGGCTAGAATCGTGGCGTCTCCGAGAGAGGAGAGCTTCGAAGTCGGTTCTGAGTACTTCTTTGCTACGGTGACACGGAAGGTATACCGAAGCAATAGTTATAGGGAGTGACCTGTCATGGCTAACTGGCAGACCGAGGCCTCAAGGTGCTTTAGTCGCGGCGTGTCAATCGGTACGCAATGCAGAGACCTCCTATAGTAATGAGGGTGCCGCCGCCTCTGGCGCCGGCTCTATCATTCTAACGATGTTATAATTCGCGATCTTCGGATCGCGCATAGACGGTTTGAGAAAAGTCTCTTGCACTAACATTACGTCGACCTGATATTCGCGTACGAAGTTCGCGACTTCGTCTTTGTTCCCTAAGCCCGTTCGCATTAAAATACGCGACGGTAAGCGAACGGGGAGCGCTGTCGCATCCTTGTGACAGCATATGCTGAGACGGTGTCCGATATTGGCATCATATGTTTTGTATTATTTGTCCGTGTAACTTTAACTGTGTTTTGTCTATTTTTCATTCTTTTTAATGTGTGTTATATTCAGTTTGTGATGTGTTTTGTATTGTGATGCCAATAAATAAATGTCTATGTCTATGTCTATGTCTATATATATATGGACTTGGGTGGGCCTTGATGCACCGTATAAGAACAGACTGTTTCGGTCGGGGCTAGAATCAATAAAATAGCTACCGACCGAGTCGTGGTTCGGCTCTTTCGCTCGTCTTTTCGGTTCTGCTCACGCGTAAAGATAGTAGCCGTCCAAGCCGAGGTTACCCCTCACCGGGGGGACCCTTGCGTCGAAGTTACTACCTAATAGAGGTTCAGGCTAAGCGACCTAAGAGCTATGCCACCTCTCAATCCAATGAAGTAGAAAAGACCAGCTTCTCTGGCCAACTGTGCTTGTACGTGCAAAAAGGCGCTCCCAGTTCATTTGGTGCCAAGATACCTGCCGCTCGTATGCGATTTGTGACATCTGGCTATGATCCGACATCAGAAGTGAAATTACTGGCTAGGATGCGACATCGGAAGTGGGATTTGTGGTTAAGATACGGCATATTTATTCGACTGTATAAACTAGTATAGTGTAATAATTTGTAGATCTTGTCAAATAAAATAGTTCAACAACTAATACCTACACTCGCTTTACTCAGACGACGTAACGTTGTACAAAGAATTATTTTAACGAATACCGTCACAACTGCGCGTCCTCACAATCTTTATACAAAATTAATTACAAGTCAGATTACGAACTAATAAAGTTAAACTATTGTTTACAATGTCAAGGTAATGTGACGATTAACTAAATTATTAATTATGAATTAAAGATACAATAAGGTTCACGTAAATCACTAAGATATCATTGGAAGTAGTTATTATGCATAACAATCGCTGGGTGCCATGTGTTGCCAGCTAACATTAGTATGGCGCGCGCACGACTTTGGGTATTTCTGGGCAACGCTGAAAATCAACTTGTATAAAAATGTACTAAACATAGTTATTTTCCTGTACAGCAATAAAACTATGGAATAATTTACCGATTGAGATTAGGGAGGCTTCGTCAACTAATGTCTTTAAATTGCGTGTATTCAGATACACACTTTCTACTCAAATAATGAAAAATTACAAACTGGTATATATTTTAACGTTTATTTATTCCATGTATATGTACATTATTATATTTATATTGACGTATCTTTGTATTTATATGGAAATGTATAATTATTTATCTATGTAATATATATTTTTAAACCCTATTTTTAGCGGCGTTAGTCTGCTATTAACTACGGTTAGCTGGAAGAAAATGCTAAATAGCATTAAGTTCGCCTTTGTACATATACTTTGGTGCAACAAAGGATTTATCTATCTCTAGATCTAACACATAATATAATCTCCATTTTAAATGGGGCGTCTTTCAAATAATTTCATAACATTTATTTTGTAAGTAACATACTGGATGTTCACGTTTTCTTTTATCGTTCCAATTCAATTTCAATTATGCCTCTATCCTACCGTCAAAATTCATGTCTCAAGGGCAAATTCAATTTCCTCATAATAAATGTGTAGTATATTCGTCATTCTTAACAAAATCTATAATGTGAATAATGCCCACGGTTATAGACATCTTACAAATAACGGATTACGACTTTTTAAAAAAAATCTAGTAATTTTTTGTTCAGAAATATTGCTAACATTCTTGTCAACCATTCGCACTAAGCTTAAGCTTGTGGTAGGAGATGGTTCACGTCAATAGTCGAATGGTGGATTCGAACCTACGACCTTACGATTCGCAGATCGAAGCCTAATTTATAATAAGATACTACCTCTACAGTTACTAGATTTAATGCCTGATTTTGGAAGGTGGTGTTGGAGAATGCTCTGGTTCAAGCGTCGTAGACGTCCCGTTGCATTGTCATTAATTTCCGCGACCACTGCGTTTCCCACCCTGTGTCTCATGGCCATTTTTAGGTTGTACTCTATTTTCTCTTTTGATGCGGCCGTTGCCCTTGTCACCAGTCTTCATGAGGCGTCGTCACAGTCATCTGTGTAATAGACACAGCTGACTGTGTGTCGGGATATCGACACTATAGTATGTTGGATGCTGTCGTGCCGTACCCTAAACCATTAGACACATACCAAAGCGAGTAATCAAGCAGTGGTTTGGTCCTCTTGGGCGGCCTTTGGTTTGTATGCTATTGTGAGTGGAGTGGCCCAATACCGGGTTCCCTTTTCGGAACTTTTGCGCATAATATTGTGTAAGAAAATATGATTACCAAAACTTTCAAACAGAAATTTACTTACACCTCGAGGAAACTGTAAAACCGCAACGCGACGGCCAAGCACAAAGCATGAATAATTCCGCCCCTTCTGGTAGATAGCTTCGGCATAAAAACTATTCGCTTAAATTTGTATTTACGTGTTTCAAGCTATTAGCTGGCTCCCATGCAGTTTGCATAATGAATCGTTAAGCCTTGCCCGCGTTCTCGGCCCCAATCATAGCTGTTTCTGAGTCAATTAAACGTTTTTTTTTTTCATTGAATTTATCCTACAATTTTATTTTTAACTTTCTAATCAGGCCTTGGTCAGTGCCTTGGGCATGATCGGCGGTGCGGCACCACTTAGTCGCGGCAACGAAACACCAACACTCCTCTTCCCCCGCGACTCCTTCTCGGCCATGGAAGGCGGATAAACCGCCTCTCACGGCCCATTTGTTCATCTTCGACGGGCTCCAGCGAACTCATCTGATGACGCCGCATCGGCCGCCCTACTTCGCGGGCCGGCGTGTGTGCTCCTCTTCGCTTCACCGTGGGGTGTGACCGTGGCGCCCGTAGGCCCCTACGGCTACTGAGCCCTTCGGCACGACAAGCTCCTTTCGGGGGGAAATTGGAATGCGTACGCTAACATAGTAACCGTCCAAGTCGAGGTTAACACTCATCGTAGGAACCCTTGTGTCGATTTTTTATATATGTCCCACTGCTGGGCACAGGCCTTCTCTGGCAAGATTATAAGGGTCATAGTCCGCCACGCAGCCGTAGTGCGGATTGACAGACTTCATATGTCTTTGAAAAATGTTTTTTAAGACATGTAGGTTTCCTCACGATGTTTTCCTTCACCGCCGAGCGCGTGGTAAATCAGCACATAAAATTGCAACAATAAATTTATTGGTGCAATACCGGGGATCGAACTCGGGTTGTTAGAACGTACTATGCAACTTGAGCTGACCACCCGGACACTGCGCCACCACGGCTCTTGAACACATGAAATTACTCTAAAGTAAAAATGCGCAAGTTGTTCCGACGACCTAATCAAGGGCGCAGGGCTTACAACCGGTCGTTTGGAAGTCGTTGAGGGAGGCCTATCTCCAGCAGTGGATGTTCTACGGCTTAAATGGCGATGACTAAGTGTTCTTTATTCAATTGGAATGAATAGGAAAAGAAAGTTCAGTATAGGAAATGTTATGTTAGCGTAACATTAGTACACAAGGAAAATTTGCAAGTGAAATGGCCGACTTCCTTTGACTACGTCTTGAACTATGCAATGCAAAATTGCATAAAGTTTTCTTCGAACGCCCTGTTTGTTTGTGCACGGTGGGTTGGTAATATACCAACAAATTAAATTTCAAAGTATGCTAACGATACCTGCATGTTTTAATTACTTACAGCACTCAAATGTTTTAAGTAGGCTATGATTGTTCTAACAATTGAAAACGAGTATATAAAATAAATAAATAAAAATAAAAATAAAATAAAAAAGCCTTATATTTCTTACTACCTAATTACAAATGCACAATATACTAATTTCTAATTATTAATAGAACCCCTCGATCTCGAGGGTGAAGGCCTCCTCTAGAGCTTTCCAGGTCTCTTTGTTTTTCGCGGTTAATGGCCACTGTTTACCAGCCACGCGCATAATGTCGTCTGTCCACCGGGCAGCTGGTCTTCCTCTCTTTCTGGTGCCCGATGGACCTCTCCAGGATGTTACCCTGGTGGTCCACCTATTATCAGACAGTCTGGCTATGTGTCCAGCCCAACGCCACTTTAGCTTTTTGCTATTCATCAGGGCATCTATAACTTTTGTTTTTTTTCTAATTATATGATGGGGTATTTTTGAATTTTCTTGATATTTAACATACTCCTTTCCATTCCTCTTTGACATGTCCTGATTTTTGCTTTCGCCTGATGTGTAAATTTCCAAGTTTGGCTAGCGTATGTTAACGATGGTAAAATGCTGGTAGTCATAACTTTTTGTTTTATTTCCATCGGCATATCAGTTTTCATGATATATTTAAAACAAGTATATTTACGAGTAAAAAAAAAAACAGGAGTCTGGGCGCGCGGCGCTTGGACGTTAAATTCGTGACAACGTATTTTTATTTTATGCCTGTAAAGTAGCGCTTGACCATACTCCCACCTGGTGTTAAGTGGTGATATTGTCGAAAGATGGTACGCGCTAGTTTAGTAAGTGCCTATTCGCTACTCTTGAAGGCTCCCACGTCGTACTTGGACGGAAAGACTGACGCCGGCAACTTATTCCACTCGTTTGCTGTACGTTATTACAATAAAATTGAACTATTTTTTCTTCTTCACTAAGCACAAATTTACGTTCTCTATCTCTCTCATACATTCTCACGCTTACACACTTTGAACATCGTGCACTGTCAGCAATTATCGGGAACTCTCGGCTTGAACGTAAGGGAACATTATGCGCGAATGGAATCCAGTATTCATCTATTTATAAGACGCTGTCACGTCAAAAAACTACCTTCCAATCCCACTGTCTTCTTTGTATTTCGGAAATAGTTATAGTAATCTTAGTAATATTACTAAATAGAATTAATCAATCTCATAAAACTAATCTTGATACATCCTTTCCCAAAAAAAAATGAATTTGTCGTATATTCCATTGTCAGAATTGAACATTAACAATGGCACGACACTGGCAATACTAGCTTTCAAATAAAAAAAGAATTTTCAAAATCGGTTCACCAAGTCGAAAGTTATGACATAACGGACATAATAAAAGAAAAACGACTAGACGAAATGGGAAACACCTCCTTTAATGCAGGTTCATAACTCCCTATTCTAGGGAGCTGTTGAACAGTTAGGCTTTAGTTAGGTTCGCCCCCCTCGAGCTCCGTCTCAACCAAGACCGAAAGGTCGGGAGGGCGTAGTTTGTCGATAGATTCGTCGTGACTATTCCCGAAGTGGCACTCAAAGTTAGTTTAGCTTTTGAATGTCCCTTACAGCCATGTAGTTCTGGGCTCTCTAGAATAAGACGACGGTATCCCCTGCCTGTCGTACAAGGCGACTAAAAGGGGCCTCGGATTCACTGGGCGACAAGGGTGGGGGCCTGCGTCGTCCACCAAAGTGGACCCGGGAAGAAGGCGACATCGGCTGGCCCGTGTCGCCTTGCGCTACGAGGGCACAGGGGAGGAGGGAGTAACCTCCCCCCGGGACGTGCTCTCCTTGAGCACAGTGCAGAGGGGCTCCGGTGCGTTCCACGTGAGATCCCGGAGCCCCTCGTCATGCACCGAGGAAAGGGCCACCGGGGAGGTTTTAGTGGGTAAGATCCCCACATAACCGCCGCCTTCCCCCCAGAAGGCGGGGTATCTTTGTGAAGATTTCCTCCCCGTCAACAAAAAAAAAAGCTTTTGAATGTCCCTTAGATTATCCGTGAAATAGCAACCGACCGAGTTGTGTTTCGGCCCTCTAGGGCACCCTCGGATCAGAATGCTTACGCGTAATATAGTAACTACCGCGGGGACCCTTGTGTCGAGTTACTAGCAATAGAGATACAGGCTAAGCGACCTAAGAGCTGTACCACCTCTCAATCCGGTGAAGCAGTCAAGGCCAGCCTCTCTGGCCAATCTGTGTAGTTTGCCATAAAAAAAATCGTCGTGACTGACGCTTGATGGATTAGTCTCGACGTAATACTCGTAGTTATACCTAAAAAATCCGTTCTAAACGGTACTCCTGAGGGTCATACCCGGACGGCCCATACCAGCGACGTTCCTCGAACCTCGTAGACGACCCGACTTGACTTGACCTTTGTGAAGTAGGTTGAAAAATTTAAAGTTCCTTAGCAAATTGTACTCATTCCCGTGGGTAACGTAACAATAATTTATTACTAAACTTGTCTAATTCGAATACTTACTAATAGGCTGTATGTATCTCTATTAGAACTTGTTGAGAGGGCTGAACCACGACACGGTCGGTTGCTATTTCACGGATAATCTAAGGGACATTCAAAAACTAAACTAACTTTGAGTGCCACTTCGGGAAGCGTTGGCGCTGGGCAGCAGCCAGCAACGCTCCTAATATCTAAGGGGTGGGGCCTGCCAATAAAATAGCACAGGTAACGCGCGAGGATTATTCACAATGTACGACGCTTTGTGGATTTGTAAAGATCTAGCCTGTGCAATGGTTGTGGATCGTCGAGAACGTGTCTCGGCCTCCGGGCGACGCGACTGAATTTAGTAAAAAAAGGCTAATAAGTGGCGGCACTTACAAGAAGTTTGTAAGAACGTTTGGTGGCAGTCTCTTATAAAAAGATTACATATTTACTTGTACATTGTCTGAGCTCAAATCGCGAATTACATATGCCTACCATATGACGATCCCCGACGCTGCATGACCTTGGACTCAATGCTGACGCAGGAGCGTTAGTCTCGTGCCATCGGTATTCAATGTCGACATTCTCGGGTTACACTTCGATCTAATAGGTTTAGTTAATTTTAACTGGCAACACATAGCACCTAGATATTGTTATGCATTATAACTACTTCCAATGATATCTTAGTGATTTACTTGAACCTTATTATAGCTTTAGTTAATAATTAATAACTTAGTTAATCGTCACATTCACTTTTGCGTTGTAAACAATAATTTAACTTTATTAGTTTGTATTAATAAATAAAGATTGCGAGGACGCACCGTTGGACGGTATTCGTTGAAATAATTTCTTGTACTTACGCCGTTTGAATAACCGAGTGTATTAGTTATTGAACTAGTCCACACCACAAGATCTACATCGATCTAATTGTGATTTTTGAATAATGTCGTTTTATTCGATCGCAAAATTCTGACATCTATTGGCGAGTAACTAACTCTAACACAGTAACACTAAAGATACTTCAATAGATGGCGTTGTTAAGAATTACTAAGCCAATAAATGTTTGGTTTGACACCTGACACCCAGCGATTGTTATACATAATAACTACTTCCAATGATATCTTAATGATTTACCTGAACCTTATTGTATCTTTAATTCATAATTAATAATTTAGTTGATCGTCACATGAACTTGGCATTGTAGACAATAGTTTAACTTTATTAGTTCCTAATCTGACTTCTAATTAATTTTGTGTAAAGATTGTGAGGATGTGCAGTGGTGACGTTACTCGTTATAAATAATTCTTGTACAACGTTACGCTGTCTCAATAAAGAAAGTGTATTAGTTGCTGGACTATTTTATTCTACGAGACCTACAAATTATAACAATTGTTTACTTATATTATTGATAGAAAAATATTTTTTTTGTAATTCCTAACTGAATACAATTTCCAACACACTCATTTACCATTAAAAAAAATATCGAGCAAAGCTCGTTCATTCAGTCTTCGATTAAAGAGGGGAGTAAAAGCAGTCTTCTGAGTGGAGATTTTAATGTAGAGTATTTAGTATGAGATTCTTTGAAAGGTATAAGTTATTACTTTAGTTAAAGGTTAGTGTTAAATTGTAATTTCTTTTTAAATAAATTTTTAAAAATCATTTTGGTTGCTTTTCGATCCTCCGACTGCAACGTACGTAATTCGCGTCTCAGAGAAAGATGCAATTTTACTTGCAAATCTTCCTCACAAACTAATGCCGGTAATGGCGGCGCATTTCCTCCAATGCACTCTTCATTGCACTTCCGCCTAATACCGCTCTCGATTTCTGTAGCCCCGTTTTATGGGTTTAGCTTGTTCATTAAATTTCAACAAACATTGTATATTTTATATCGTTTCCGAACGAAGCGCTTTGGTTTAGCTTTCATTGTTCATACAGCAAGGACTGGAATAGTTTGCCCGCGTCTGTCTTTCACTCCGATAACAATGTTGGTATTTTCAAGAGTACAGGTATCATCCAGGACTGCATTTACACTTAACATCAGGTCAAGCACTTGCTTACAAAGTATTAAAAAAAAATTATCAATATATTTATCAAACTATGATTCCAAAATTTTTAATTTTCCAATTGGTAATATATAATATAATATGATATAATATGATTTTATTTCAAACCAAAAATTCATGTACAAACCAGTTCGATAATAGCCGCAGTAGTAAAAACTGTGTCGCAGCTATTAACGCCCAACTCCAAACAGTTAAATACAAATACAAATAAAAATTTAGTAAAATTAACAACTTATAACGTAATTTAGTTTAATCGTTTTGTGTGTGTGAGTGTGTTTGTGTGTAAAAGGTTGCGTGTGTTGAAGAGTGACTGTATGTGTAGGGACGAGTATGGAGGGAGTGAGTTACTCTGACTGTTTATTACAGTTTTAAAAGATGTTCTGTAGATTCATACGAGAGGGTTTGGAGCCATTCAGTAATATGTGTCTTACATTCTTTTAGTGGTAATGGGTATATATTAGGTTGTCAAATATCTCCCTTCCGCCTTTTGTGTCATGCGGCACCCAAACATCAAGCTTTTGCCTTCTGCAGATGGTTTAAAATGGTTTGGTGACTAACTCCCATCTCCTGGGCGATGTCACGAGATGCCACATGCCGGTCTAACTCGATGTAGTCCATGATTTGATCGGTATTTGTCGTCACAGGTCTTCCGCCGGCTGGCTTATCCATGGTGTCGTTTTCACCGGCTCTGAATCGTCGAAACCATTATTCCGTCGTTCGAAGTGATAGAGTACCATCCCCAAAAGACCATTAATCTCACGGAACGTTTCTCTAGCGGATTTGCCTTTAACGAAGGAAAACTTTAAAATAGCGCGAATTTCGGCGTTAGTGAACTCCATATTTACACGTCTATAACTGTTGAACGCAATATCCAAACTAATTATGCATAGCGTCGTTTTGTAGATTATGTCAAGACCTTTCAAAATATGTATAGTATTGCTAGATACGAGCTCTGTAGCGCTTTGTACATAGCCGCGAAATTCAAAAGACAAAAAGGCGGAAGGAGATATTTGACAACCTATTATGTAATAATTTATTTACTTTATTGTACCAAAAGGCACTTAGGATGTAAAATTGATGTCTAGCGAAATCAGTTCTGTGGGCCACAATGGTGCAAACCCTGTCATGTCTGCGCTGTGTATTGTAAAGTGCAGGTTCGAACTTGAGAAGTGAATGTTTTCGAAGTACTGCGTGCAGAATGAAAACTTGCCGAACAGTTAATAATTTATAAAAGGAATACAGTTCACTAGTTGGAAAGCGGATGGGTCTAAATGAAATGATTTTTAATACACATCTCTGTATATAGACTTTATGTTATAAAAGTTACCTATATTTTCACCTGATGTTTTAATTTGTTTAAATGATTTTACTACGTTTTGTATTCACTTGTTCCAATTTCCTGATAACCGTGCATGTAATGAGTGCTTCAGTCGAGGGTCAGTCAATTAATTGAAGACAGCTTCAATTCAAAATGCCGTCAGAATCATGCTGTGAAATTATTATCCAATGTTTTGAGTTGGCAGCTATTCAAGTGTAAGAAGTACCAACATAATATAACTTTGAGTACATGTATATTTTTTTTATCTGGTCGTCGCTGGATATAGTTGCCAGTATGTTTTAAAAAATGGAAACTTTTTACGAAAATTCAACGAGGTTCTCAATTTTTTTAATTTTTATGCGCCGTCATTTATAAATCAATTTTGAATTTAGGTTTTTTTTTGCTTAAAAGCGTTTTCTTTAAAGTATATCTCATATCGCCTTTGCCGGTATATAACATTGGGATCGAATACCAGGAAACTCGATAAACATGGTAAAATGATTGTTGATTGTGATATTGGTGGGTTTATGCCAATCTAAGACTAGGTAAGTACTCCATAATCACAACATGGAAGAATAGACCAGAACTTCGTAATAGAATGTTTATTGTATTATATATTATTAAACTGTATAAATGCCGTGTAAAGGGTGGGTAGGCCTGGGAACCGCTGAAAACAAGCGCAGCCTTCATACTTCCGAAAGCACATGCTGAGACGGTGTCCATTGTTGGTACATGTCCTATTTGTCCGTTCCTTCCTTCAATTTTCTTTTTTTCTTTTATTAATATGTGTTATATTTTATGTGTAGTATGTTAGTATTATGATGACAATAAATAAAATGTTTATGTAATATTCTTCTCTAATATTCTTTAACGTTTAAGTTGTTCTGAATTGTTTGGAATGGTTGAATTCGATTGACTTGTACTAATGAATTACGTTTTTTCTGTTTTAAGTAAAAAGATTGTTAAAATTTTCAGTTCACTGCCTTCCACATATGTATTCTAATAACATTGGTGAAACTTAGAACCCCGCTAGGGCTAAAAGGAGAGTTTATTAGATTTTTTTGTTTTGATTTGAAATACGAGTATGTTTTTATAAACGTAAATATATTGGTTTTACTGTCACTTAATTAACGTTAAAATCACTAGTTATTTCATTATTTTACACACAATTACTTCCTTTTTCTAGGTGCCAGTTTATCAATGAATTAATCAAATTTCATAAATTCTATTAGGCCTTTGTTAGTAATTCTATTGTTCTAGAATAAATACATTTAGATATTTCATTTTAATTGCTCAAGTTAGAAAAATGTGAGTAATAGAACAATGAACTTCTAACAAACACAATAGTAATAAATGGGTATAATGTTTTAATGGTAATCAATGGTAATAGATAGATTGATAGATATAACTCTATTGTATACCAAAATCAAACAAGAATTAAATTACAGGACTAAGAAACGTTTTAAAAATTCGTTGTACATTATGACCTTATCGCTTAGAGCGATCTTTTGAAGGCAACCTTTGTATGGACAGGAAATATATGATTTATTTTTAAAAGAAATGTTTTTTTTTTCTTTAAGAAAAATTTAATAGAGTAAAAGTGTCAGAATAAAATAGTAATAATAATAGAAAATAATAATAGGTGCAACAGTAAAAGTAAAATAATATAGAAATAGAAGATAGACAATAAGAGTGACTGTAAAGTATATTTCTTTGTGTGTGTGTGTTAACAAGAGATGGAAGAAAGTGATGAGTGAAAACATCCCTAACCACCCACGTAGCCACTAGCTATAGCATAGGCAGACTATGCTCAGAGAAAAATATGACAAGGGGCAATAAACTCTGATTTCTAGCAAATAAGTCAGTAGTCCTGCCTCAAGCCACAAAAAAAAAATAGTCGAATGGTGGATTCGAACCCACAACCTTACGATTCGCAGACCGTACCCTAAACTATTAGGTTATTGACGCCTCAAACTTGATTTTTAATAAAACAGAACGATGGCATACAGATATAGATATTGTAACTTAATCACACATTTTATGGGGTGTGTAAGTTACTACGCGCTAGTTTAGTAAGTGCCTATTCACTCTACTCTTCAAGGCTCCCACGTCTTACTTGGACGGAGAGGCTGACGCCGGCAACTTGTTCCACTCCTTTGCTGTACGCACGATGAACGATGACTCTAATCGCTTTGTTCAGACGCGCGGAACATCGACTATGAAAGCGTGGAGACCCGCCGAATGTCTTAGCGTCCAGAATGGGAATTGGGGAATTAACTCGTGTAAAACCTGTGCATGGAATGCAGTACCGCGAGTTGTTATTTGTCAGCACGTGCCCAGATATGACAACAGTACTCCACACAAAGCCGGATATGTGCTAGCATGCATAGCAAAAGCTGTCACGGTGTGAAGTTCCGCCGTACCTTTGAGAGGAATCCAAGCTATACATAAATAAATAGACTAAATAATCTGCGATAAATATGCACATACATAAATTATACATACACTCGTATATATGGTATTTCGGTAAACAAATTGATACAGGAGCAGAAACTTTTTCAGTATTTTTTTTTTAAATTTCTAAGCAAGTGCAACGATCCCACCTGATGTTAAATGGAAATGCAGTCCTGGATGGTAAGGCGCACTAGCTTAGTAGATGCCTATTCACTCTACTCTTGAAAATACCCACATTGTAATCGGAAGGAAAGACAGACGCGGGCAAACTATTCCAGTCCTTTGCTGTACGAAGAATGAAAGACGAAGCAAATCGCTTCATTCGGGTTTGAGGGATGTTCACAACAAAGGATGAAATCCCGCATCCAGCAAATCCTTACCGTTGTTGAAGTTTTTTTTACGGAAGTCAATCAATTAACATAATCTTATTACTCCTTTTATAATTGATTGTAACCGCCTTTTAAATTGAGTTGTAACCTTCTTAGATATTTAATTTTGACTTCCTTTTAATATTTGATTGTAACCTTTTTTGATATTTATTATTATTCTTATCTTCTTAGCCTTATCGAGGCTCGAGTCTTTTTTAACCGATTTCAAAAAAGAGGCCATCAATTTGCCTTTGCTAGATTGTTACCCCATAACTTTGAACTGGGTGAAATGTTTTTGATGATTCTTTATTGGATTTGTATTTGAAAGCTGGTGATCTACACAATTTGGTTCAATAATGATAGTGGAGTCCATAAGAAAACCATATAAGTATTAAATTATCATTATTAATATGCGCGACAAATGGACGAACAACTCAATATGACGTAAATCGATTTAGATGATACATTTTGTATTGGAAACTTCAAGAGTAGTCTGATGAGAGTTTGGTTAGGTTCTGTCTAATTGTGGGCAGCGCAGCGCCATGACATGGTATCTGCCATCGGTGGTGTAGACCTGTCGCTTCCGAGCCTCGCTCTTGCGATGGTCTCGAGCAACAGGTCTTGGACGGCGGTCGCCTCCTTCTGTGAGACGGTCATGTCCCAGAAGGAGGCTGACGAGCGGGTCAGGAAGGGAGCGCAGAGGCTCCCCTCCGCAGGCGACGTCTCTGGGTGCGCAGGAGGCGTTACGAACGCCTTCTCTTGCCGCCCCTGCAATACGAAGCGGGGCCAGGATGCTTCGGCGTCGTCAGGACTTCTCTGAGTGCCGGAGAAGTCCCCTTTGAGGATGAAGTCCGGTCTTTGCCGGGACCGGCCGGTCGTCGGGGTGTCCTGTCGCTGACAGATCCGGGGCACCCCGCTCATAACGGCTGATGGCATTCGCGGAAGGTTTAGTGGGTAGGGGTTGCCCAGGCCGAGTCCCACAAATCCCTCCGGGTCCACCCAGGGTACCGGAGGATGGTCTATAAAAAGATTCCCCCGCGTGAACAAAAAAAAATAATAATAATAAATTTATTTATTCATCTTTCACAAATTTAAATGCACAGTTTACTGTTACGTTTACAATTTACGTAGGACTTAAATTTGTGAAAGACTGGTGTCTGAACTAGGGTACCCTGTAAGACAGATCACCAGCCCCCCACCATACTTATGATAGTTCTGTAATTTTATTAGTAATATTAACTTAAGAATTAGCATGCAAGAAAGAACGTGTGTGGTGTGTGTGTGAATGTGTGGTGGGTTTGTGTGGTGTCTCTGTGGTGTATGCGTGGTGTGTGTGTAGTTCATGTATGTGTGTGTAGTGTGCTTTATATGTTATTTAATTTATGATGAGATTTTTAACAAATTTTCTGTGGTAGTATAGTCGAGCTTTAGTAGCCAAGGTATGAGGACTTTTTTACATTTAGCTTTTGGCAAGTTGTAGATAGCTATTTTTTGGTTGGGTTCTGATTAATCCTATTTCGTCATATTCCGACGATATTTCGGGAATACAAAGAAGTCGTCCGCGCGTAAGAGCGTTTAACGTTTGATTCTATTTAAAGTCGGTTTTTGCTCGTAAGTATATTTGTTGTGATATATACATATTACATCTGTCTTGATACATCCAGACAATGTCCCTTCTCATTGTATAATTTATATATACACTGGTAAACTTTCTAAAGAAGTATGACTCATTAGATTGTCCCCTCGTGTAATGCAAGTCGCGCGTGTATCTCGCAGGGCAACCCTCCTGTCGATAAGGAAACCGAGGGAACGTATTTAAATGGGAAACGGCTGGAAATGGCTCACGCTATTGTCCGTTTCCCCTGGGGTAGATAGTGAGGGCCCAATATCTTCATAACAAATCGTTCGGGGTATTTATTTTGTGTGTGAAATCAAAACAACGGACACTGTTACTTACATGTACGTCTGATAAATGACAATTGGGTATTTGAATTATTTTCTTTGTGATAAATGGATACATCATGGCAGCAATGTGTTTAGAAGTTGTTGAGTTACATAGAATATGTCGCCGCCATTATTCTCACTCCGACATAAGATTAAGTCCAGTATAACATTTATAATACCACGATTTGTGTTTGTGTTCGCTCATTTAAATTAACTTATTATGGAATTAAGGTCAATGGAGGAAGTAGAAACAGTAAATGACTTAATAAATATCATTCAGACTCCAAAAAAAGTAAAAATATTTAAAAGATGGGAAAACCCTTTTGATTTATATGTCGATGATTAGTTTCAATTAAAATATCGGTTTTCTAAAAGTGGTATAATATTTCTAGACCATTTATTTGAAAGGTCTCTTACTATGGACAAGCGTGGAAGTGGATTATCTTCTATCTATATATAGAGTATAGAATATTTCTATAACCGCCACACATTGACAGATACATTACTACACTACTACATAGACTGCAATTATTTTTTTAATATGGTTTCTCTTTGATTGCGCTGTTGCCAACTCGTGCATTTTGACGTAAAGGAAGAATAGATAAACCATAGTTATTCCGGATTTATTTGTGCTAAACTATTCTCAGCTTATTCTTAATTTATTCCTGGTTTAACTAAACCTAGTTTAAGGGTGGAATAAATATGTTATAACTCATTTTTATTTGTAAGACTGAAAATGTCTAACGTTACAAAGCATGGTTACGCTAATACGATAGCGTCAGCCCTGTAGTTCTGGGCTCTCAAGAATAAGACTACGGTATCCCCTGCCTGTCGTAGAAGGCGACTAAAGGCCTCAGGTTCACTGGGCGACAAGGGGCCTTTGTCGTCCGCCAAGGTGGACCTGGAAAGAAGGCGACATCGGCTGGCCCGTGTCACCTTGCACTGCGAGGGCACAGGGAGGAGGAGAAACCTCCCCGCCGGGAAGTGCTCTCCTTGAGCACAGTGCAGAGGGGCTCCGGTGCGTTGCACTGGAGATCCCGAGCCCCACCGGGGAGGTTTTATTGGGTAAAACCCCACATCTTTTATATACTCGTATTTAGAAACAAAATGTCTAACGTTACAAAGCATGGTTACGCTAATACGATAGCGTACTGCCCCGCAACAATGTTCGGCGAGGCCTTCCGTTCAAACACGCGCGTAATACCCACGCCGGAACTTCCCAAACTATTAATTAAGTTAATTGTCTAGACCCCGCTAGAGCTAGACTCTACAAAATGCTTGTACAATGCAGTGTGCGCAAAATTATATTTACTAACTGGGTGCACCCCGCGGTGTTACTCACGGTGGTAAAGTATGTCTTTTTCTGTACCCCTTGCATGCAAAGTTTAATGATGACCGGTTGAATAATTAGGCCGTGAAAGCGTTACAAACAAATAAACAAACTCGATTAGAATTCATTCTAATAGTAAAAATGTTGTACCATAATATCGCTTGTTCCGTTGTTTATCGTCATATTAGCGCACCCTCGCTTCGCCGGCTTAGATTTTGCTTTATTTTACTTAAACAATAAACTTACATCATTAAATATTTAATTTAACTCTCACAATATATTAAATTATTCATTTCTCTCCGTATTCATTCTCTTCTCGAGCGGATGAAGATCATTACCTACACCCATGTATATCAGTGAATACAATATCATTCTTATCATTTTACAAAACATATTGGGCTCAAGTAATATCAGAAATATAAGTACTACCTATGTCTTATTTGACAGTTCAAAAAGAGGAGTGCTCCGATTGTCACTAAACTGTACAGGATTACTCACCAGGTCAATCTGAAGAAATTCTGAAAGTTTCATTGAAATCAGTCCAGCCGCTTCGGAGTCTATATGAAACAAACCCACACACTTTCTCTTTTATAAATAGGTATATACGAGTAGATTCAAATATTTGTCTAAATGGTATAGTATATAAGACAAAGTATGTCTATTCTAAATACCAGATACGATAAAAGTATTTATTTTTGTATAAGGATTGAAGAGTGTGAGCACACTCTCCAAAATGCAATCTGTGGAAAACCGAAAGGCTAGCTACCTTACGCCTGTGCTCAAGACAGCAGATTGCTTTCAGCTGCGTCATCAAATAGCCTCTCAGCCTGCCTTTCCACGTTCAAAGGTGTGAGATGGAATTTAACAGCGCCTACCTGAATGTGGCAGCAGTATTCTACAAACGACCGGACTTGAGCTTTAATAAAGTGTTAAAAGTTGTCCCGCAGAGAAGTACGGTTGAACTCGAGCGGTTTTTGTAGCGCGTGCCTGAATACCTGGCAGATGGCAGGTTTCTTTCTTACTCATCATAATATTTGGCTAATTCACACTATAATAAATAATAATAATAGCCTTATTTTTCTTACTAAAGAATACATATACTATTTTCTTATTATCTACTACTAATGACACGATAAAGCGACCTTAGAGCTATGCCACCTCTCGATCCGGTAAAGCAGTAAAGGCCAGCCTGTCAGGCCAACTGTGTAGTTTGTCCTAAAAAGAAGCAGAAGCTGTCTTAAATACGAACCCAATTAAAACATCTCCGACCCGGAACAACACGGGAAAGCATTATGTTTACTTGATTGCTGGAAAGGAGGGGAAAATTACGTCACACGGTCGAATAAGTGAGCGGTAAATACTGGTTAGACTTCTGTTTCCCGACTCTTGGGGTTTATTAAACATTTAAGATTGTGTAAACGAGATCGAATAATGAGACTTTCACGTGATTTTTGCAAAAATGATAGCTACAAAGGACGATAAGGTGTTAATTAGATTAATTGTTTATGCTTTGCAGTGGTGATAGTAAGTCCGAATTAGGTAGGAGGAACCTACTGCACGACAGCATCCAACATCGGGTTCGGCCCTCTCGGGCGCGATCGCGCAACCGTACAAGCCGAGGTTACCCCTCGGGAATCTTGTATCGAGTGTTAGCTGGCAACACATGACACCCAGCGATTGTTATGCATAATAACTACTTCCAATTATATCTTAATGATTTACCTGAACCTTATTGTATCTTTAATTCATAATTAATAATTTAGTTGATCGTCACATGAGCTTGGCATTGTAAACAATAGTTTAACGTTATTAGTTCCTAATCTGACTTCTAATTAATTTTGTGTAAAGATTGTGAGGACGTGCAGTTGTGACGGTATTCGTTATAATAATTCTTTGTACAACGTTACGCTGTCTCAATAAAGCGAGTGTATTAGTTGTTGGACTATTTTATTCCACGAAACCTACAAATTATAACGCGAGTTACTAGCTAATAGAGATCGCATCTCTCAATCCGGTGAGCCACCAGGCCTGTATGACATACTGACGTGAAAAAAAAGTAGCTAAAATCACTTAAAAATACACACGAGTTGATTGAGAGATAAAGCACCTCCTCTTTTGAATTGAAGTCGGTTGAAAAAACACTTGCTTCGATTACAATTAAATATATCTCTTATTCGAGTTACCGAAGTTGCCAGTCATTTCTAGCTCCCCCGAGTTGTGTAGGTCGGGGCTCTTGTTTTCTCTCTTCTCTTATATATGTAAGCATTGTTTAGTCTATGAAGTAATTATGTAGATTTGGGACTGCTATTGTCCCCACGATTATATTTTAATTTTGATGCAATAGACATTTAATATCGACTACGACAATCGTAGTCAAAATTTAATGTCAGAATATTATATTTTGTATAATGGCAACACACTAGAGCTGTCACCTGTCAGCGGGTCTATCATATATAATCAGCGTATTGGGTATCTATCGGTATGGATATCGATCACTTGATCGTCAACAGTCGTCGTGAGAAGGCCCGATTTGTTACCGAGACTGTTTTGTTTAAGGATTAAATCCATTATTATTTCCGGAATCCTGCATGTCTTCTGAATTCTAGACCTGAATCCTTCATATAATACATTATCTTTTAAGAAAAACATTCATCCTCCTTACTTCCCTCTTATATCTATGCTTGTTCTAGCTTTTTTTTCTTTTTTAAAAAGAAGCTAGCAATATTTCTTTTTTTTTCAGGAATATTACTAACAATCTTGTTAACCATTCCAACTAAGCTTAAGCTTGTGCTAGGACATGCTTCACGGCAATAGTCGAATGGTGGATTCGAACCCACGATCTTACGATTCGCAGGCCAGACCCTAAACCATTAGACTATTAAAGTTACAGCCTTTATATATAAAATATATATGTCCCACTGCTGGGCACAGGCCTTCTCTGTAAAGAGAGTATAAGGGCATAGTCCACCACGCGGCCCTAGTGCGGATTGGTAGACTTCACATGCCTTAGAAAAAAATTCTAAGACATGTAGGTTTCCTCACGATGTTTTCCTTCACCGCCGAGCGCGTGGTTAATCAGCACATAAAATTGCAGCAACAAATTTATTGGTGCCGGCACCGGGGATCGAACTCGGGTTGCTAGCGTACTATGCAACAAGAGCCAACCGCCCGGACACTGAGCTACCACGGCTCAATGGCTATTGAGGCTTCAAAATTCTTTTCTTATTATTATCTAATTATCTTCCATGTAATATATCAGCCGGTGAAAGTCGGTAGACATAGTACAATCGTCGCACTAGTACGTTAACGATCTTATATATTTATAAGGTGGATTGGGTAGCTAAAGATAAATCTCAATAAAGAATCACCTCTCCAGTCACGCAGCAATGAATGATTAACGAGGAGACACTTTGTTTTCACTTCGGCCGGACCACGTCTGAACGGTAGACGGCTGTGTGAAGGGAAAATTACTTCGCATCGAGGATTAAAGATAATTGAAAAGCATAGCTCCCTCAGATGTTTTATCTATATTGAAATCGCCCGCTTTACGGCGAAGCAAACTTATAATAGTCAAGCTAGCCTACGCAGTTGCTTTGTAAAATTTCTCTAACCGACTTCGAAAAAGGACGAGTTTTTAAATTATAGACTGTATTTTCTTTTCGCAAATACCTCAATGCCTGAACAAAAGTCTTCAACCAGTGCATCCTCCCAGACATGACCTACGGTGCAAAGACTTGGACTCAGACAGTTGGGCTGGTCTACAAGCTGAAAGTCGCTCAACGCGATGGAAAAGGCTATGTTCGGTATTTCTCTAAGGGATACGAAAAAAATTCGACAGAGAACAAAGGTAGTCGACATAGCTCTTAAAGTCGGAAAGTTGATGTGGAGTCACGAACCAGCTGATGTCGCCTTCTTTCCGGGTACACTTTTGTCGCCCAGTGAACCCAAGGCCACTTTTAGTGGCCTTCTACGACAGGCAGGGGATACCGTAGTCTTATTCTACGAACTCAGAACGACAGGGCTGGGCGTACTTTGCAACTCGAGCCAATCAACCGGACACTGAGCTACCACGGCTCAAACTAATGTAATATACAAGATTTAATTTCAACGTTCACGCATACAATTATTAAACGAACGAAACAGACGAGAAATTCTGTCGTATTTGAACACATTAAATTTACCTCAACCCAGTATTGTGTATTCAATTTATGTGAACAATGATAAATGGTCGACAGACAGACAGACTCCAATGATTCTAAGCAAATAATGCTTCGTATTACATAAGTAACGTGTGAAAGTTTCTGGTAAACGAGGGTGCGACATAGTCTGGTCTGTTTTAGAATTGAATAATCGTCCTCTGGGGTGTTTAAATATTGCAAAATGTGCTTAAATTCAGAGCGGTTCTAGCGAACACTGGCGTGGGCCTTTGTATGTTGTCTGTGGAATAACATTAATATATGACGGTGTGAGATTATATGTATGTCAAATGCAGTTGCCAGTTACTCTTCATTTATAACAGTTTCATTTCATTCGACACATATAGTATATATGTGTTAAAATACCAATAATTAGTTATTAATGTATGTGCTATTACAACTAAACAGTATTTAATATGTAAAGCATTGTGAGAAGTCGTGTTGTTGACTCCACATAGTATAAGAGCAATGGTACAGTTCAAAGAGTCTCTTAGAGTTGTTCTTCGGTGGCGTCGCTTAAGTGTTGTTAGTGTTATTCGTCGGTAGTGCCTCTGTATATAAGTTAAGTACTACTGTTATTTACCTTCTCTTATATATTATACATGTACTATGAGTAAGGTGATATACCTATATTTATGGTGATGTTGTTAATATGTTATTTATTTACTAAAATATATCTGATGTGTGTGTTACAGTGAATTTGAAAGTATCAAAGTTAAATAAAACGATAATACTGATAATACGTATATTATTAACTGCTCCTGATTCTAACAACGGCATAGGAACCACCGTATGAGCTTAGTAATGAAACTGACTACAACGTGCTATAACCACGCCACCGCCACATCTGTCAATCTATCATTCGATTCAAGTTTTTCGGAATATAGTGTACTAGCATACCCAGCCCGCTTCGTCAAGCTAAATTTTGCTTTATTTTTTTAAACAATAAACTTAACATCATTAAATATTTAACTCTCACAATTATTCGTTTCTCTCCGTATTCATTCTCTTCACGAGCGGGCGGAGATCATTACCTACACCCATATACATATCAGCAGCATCAGTAAACGGATACATTCGCGGCACTATAACTTACTTTGAATACTTCATAATCCTTAATTATTATCTATAGAATATCATCATAGTAAATAAAAGCTGTTTGACAGTTTAAAAAGAGGAGTGCTCCGATCGTCACCAAACTTTACAGGATTATTCGCCCGGGCAATCTGAAGATTCCCTGAAAGTTTCATTGAAATCTGTCCAACCGTTGCGGAGCTTATATGGAACATACCCACACACTTTCTCTTTTATATATATAGATTTAAAAAAAGGTGTGATGCCATGGGACATTAGGTAGGAATAAAGTTCCTTCAGATAATATAGAAGCAACACAATTTGTAAAAAAATATAACAATTTAATATTACATAAATTTATTAAAACTTATAATTCATTAAAGCGCCATCTGTGATCATAGAGTTGAACTACTTGTTTAATACAATTTTTGTCTGTCTGTCTTTTGTTCCGGGTAATCTCTGGAACGGCGGGACCGGACCGATTTTGACCGGAATTTCCCTGGCAGATGATTTAATAAGGCCACTTTTTATTTAACCAACTTCATAAAGGAAGTTATTGGTTTAATTATAATTTGTGTGATTTGTCTATTATTTGGTAGTTTTCAAATTTCTGGTGGACATGTACATGAAAATATAGAATCAGCGCTTTAGTTACACACGCTTTATAAATATGTAGGATGCCACAAGAACCGATGCTAACGTCGACCCCAACAATTTAGGACAAATGGTAATCCTGCCCTCACCAATTTGTGAATAGCCCAATGTACCTCCACGAGCACAAACAGGACGCAGTAACATACAAAAATGAAAAAACAAACTTTTTGTTAAATTCCACGCGGACTATGTCGCTACCACAGCTAGTTTAAAATATAAATGGACGTGAAATTAACCGATTCGTTTCACTTCCGAGTATTGCAGTAGTCCTACTAACTTTATTGCTAATTAAATACGTAGGAGACAATGGAATATTCTAGAACAAAGTACGCGCGACCCGTTGCGAGCCTGGTGCCAGATCACGATACTAAAATTAATAGTTACTAACTATTTACTGTACAATTTTATTATTCTACGTTCGTAATATTAAGGTCAGGCTCGTAAAATCTTTAGTGTTTCCCATATTTTTCTACTCGGCCGAAACATGGACCCCACGACAAGCCGAAACTCAAAGGAAAGCCGCTCTGGAGATGTGGTGTTGGAGAAAGATACTCGGGATTTGGATCGGATGTGGATCGAATTCCGAACAAATGCCTCCATCCTTGAAGAGCTGGGTATCAACGAGCGTCTATCTACTCAAGTACGTCGGCGAATACTCGAGTTCTTTGGGCACCTAAGCCGTTGTGGAAACGATTGTTTAGAGCGTCTTGTCGTGCAGGGCAAAGTAGAGGGAAGTAGACCACGAGGTAGATCGCCAATGCGATGGTTGGATCAGGTGCGGAGTATGGTGGATGCTTCCCTATACGAATGTGCCCGATTGACGACGAGCAGGCGGAGGTGGCGAGACGTCGTGCGGCGGGTGCTGTCTGCTGCCCAACCCACCGGATCATGATAACCACGACCGTTCTGACAAGAGTGAATCGACCAAGAAGAAGAATATTAAGAACCGTGGTAGCTAGTGTCAGGGCGGTTTTATTGTTCACGAGGGAATCTTCAACAAGATACCGCGCCTTCTGTGGGGTTTTAGCCCACTAAAACCTCTCTGGCGAACCTTCCTCGGTGCATGTAGCTCCGGGATCTCCAGAGGAATGCACCGGAGCCCCTCTGCACTGTTCCCTTAGGAGACCACGTCCCAGGGGGAGGTTACTGTTTTTTACTCTTAACCTTCCTCAACAAATTGGTTGTCTAAAGCAAAAAGAATTATTCAAATCGGTTTTTATAGTTTCTGTGATTAGCTCGCTCAAACAAACACATACTTCAACTTTATAAATTACTTGCCTATCCTCACACGCTTTGCTGTAGTACATTATGATTACATGAATAAGAAATCATTTTTTTTATGACGAACTACACAGATTGGCTTGAGAAGCTGGCCTTGACTGCTTCACCGGTTTGAGAGGTGGCATAGCTCTTAGGTCGCTTAGCCTGAAACTCTATCGCTAGTAACTTGACACAAGGGTGAGGGGTAACCTCTGCTTGGACGGTTACTATGTTACGCGTAAGCTTTCCGATCGAGGGCGCCCGAGAGGGCTGAACTACGACTCGGTCGGTTGCTATTTCACGGATAATCTAAGGGACATTCGAAAGCTAAACTAACTTTGAGTGCCACTCAGCAATGCTCCTAACATCTAAGGGGTGGGTAAAGGATAAGAAATCAAAACATCATCTATCCTTCCCCGCCGTACGCGTGGTATATCAGTACTAAAAATTTTAACAAACAAATTGGTGTCGGCACCGGGGATCAAACTCAGGTTGCTAGCGTAGTAACTTGATGTAAATTATCGCGTACAAAACCGAAGGCAACATCTGGCAAGTTTTAAAATGATATTCTATACGTGTATTTAATATACTGGCAATAAAGTGGAGAACATGGTTATTAGAGGCGGCAACGTCCCGGAAGCGCGTTACATTAGAGAAACTTCGCATCACCCGACAGCTTCGTGAATAGTTTGTTTACGTAGTTTTCAAATTGCATAACGCCCCTTGAAGTTACCCCTGGCCTTCAGTATAAGTTTTATAATATAAACATGAATCATGTTAATGAAATACATGTTAATAATTTTCGGGATACACGACGATATTTCATTTGCCGATAACTACGAAACTTTCTTTCTCGCTTTATGTGATTCTATTTTTCGTTGTTAAAATACAGTTACGATAGGGCTGACGTGCCTGAAACAGGAAATGTCCCTGATGAAGAAAAAATCATGTGATGGGACTCCAAGTTGTAAGGAATTTCCTTCGGATGATATAGGTTACCGCTATTTTATGGGCAGGCCCCACTCAGATAGATGTTAGCAGCGTTGCTGGAGTTTTTTCGGCCACTTCTTCCCACAGTGGCACTCAAAGTTAGTTTAGCTTTTGAATGTCCCTCATCCGTGAAATAGCAACTGACCGAGTCGTGGTTTGGCCCTCTCGGGCGTCCTCGGATCGGAATGCTTTCGCGTAACATAGTAACCGTCCAAACCGCGGTTACCCCTCACCGGGGACCCTTGTGGCCAGTTACTAGCGATAGAGGTTCAGTCAGGCTAAGAGCTATGCCACCTTTCAATCCGGTGAAGCAGTCAAGGCCGGCTTCTCTGGCCAATCTGTGTAGTCCGTCATTAAAAAAAATAAACAAAAGATAATATAGAAGCGACACAATTTAAAAAAAAAAACATAATTACCCATGATTTCCGGACAATGCCAACGATCAGTACAACGTCTGAAAAACCCTATTATATGAATTAAAGAGATTATTAACGAAAATATAGAAAATGTTACCATAACTGTTAATTGTAATACTACCCAGTATTCAATAAAGCGCCACCTATGTTCAGAGAGTTGAACTACATGTTTAATACACGCTATCGTCCGCCGTGTATGACTACAGCACTTCCGTTATGTATTTTATTACGATTTTAGTCTCAGTTCGATCGCACAGCAAGCCGTAAGGAACTTCGTTCTAAAAAAAAAAATATATAAATAACGTGACGTTATGCTTATATTTAAGCCTTGTAGTTCTGGCCTCATAGAATAAGACTACGGTATCCCCTTCCTGTCGTAGAAGGCGAATAAAAGGGGCCTCGGGTTCATTGGACGACAAGGCCCCCTTTGTCGTCCGCCAAAGTGGACTCGGGAAAAAGGCAACATCGGCTGGCCCGTGTCGCCTTGCACTGCGAGGGCACAGGGGCTCCGGTGCGTTACTCTGGAGATCCCGGAGCCCCTCACCGTGCAACGAGGAAAGGCCATCGGGAGGGTATTAGTGGATAAAAATCCCACATAACCCTATCTTCTTGAAGATTTCCCCCTCGTAAACAAAAAAAAAGTATATTTATGTAAATTTATCTATAGGTGGCGCCTTGAATAGTCGAATGCCCCGGCCCCAATATATTTGTTCGTTCCTCTTATATGTTGAATACAGACAAATTATAAACCACCTCTAATTTTTTGCAGTCGGTTAATTTACCGAAAAGCCGGAATTGATTATGCGACAAGTCTATTAATAGATTGTCGCTAGAGCAATTTTCCTTTGTGCTTTTATTAAATTAAATCTCTAATAAAGACGAGGCGCGTCTTACGACTAATTATGATTTACCGACGTTTGCTCTCGCCGACGACGTAAATCTCCCACGGAAGCTGGCCGAGGCGGCCACACACGCCCTCAATGTCAGGAGAAAGTGGAAACAAATGAAGAGCGAAGTTTAATTATTCATTACCGCCAGATAAGAAATGGGATTCTTTATTGTGATTTATTAGGTATGTTTAATACGGTCTCTAGTATCTAGTACCTCTCGCTATTCAAAATAAACGAAATACTATACATCTCAAAATATATTACCGAAATACTAAATTTGTCAGTGTTATTCACGATTAAAAACAATTTAGCATTTTTTTTTCTAAAATAGCTTTAGCCTAAGTTACTTATTTCCTGTTCATCAGCCTGTAGGGCTGGTTCAATCCTCGGAGAGGGTTCCCACAGGGAACGGCGACGCGTTTGTATTCGACGGTCCGCAATGTAGTCATTGTCTAAGGGGGGTGCTTCTCACCCCTCCTCGGTAGGGCCCGAAATACGGGCACGGCCGGGGGATGCGGAAGAACTGTGGGATGTTATCCCGTGACCCCTACATACATGGTCGTATGGAGGAATACCGAGTGAAGATTTTTAGTCGGTTGGAGTTCGACACTACCGCCGTTGCCGGCCCTAATGGCTTCGGGGTGTGCATCCGCATTTTGTTACACACGTAAATAAAAAAAAGCCCACCCATTATTTATTTATTAGACAGAAAAACTTACAGCACCATTACAGCTAAACCAATTCGGTGCTGTAGTCTACACAAATAATTAATCAAAATAATAACAATACAATAATAGTTAACATCACAACATAAAAAAAACCATTTAACTCAAGTGACAACTCAACCATTCATCATCTCGATGTATCTATAAGCAGCCTCTGTGAACCTCGGCTGGTCACACTGAAATATATCAATATGCTGTGAGAGAAAATTGACAATCCTAACAGCGCGCGACATGGGAGCATTCGTGGACAGGTTGGTCCTGGAAGTAGGCTCTAGCAACAACGCAGGGCGGCGACGCATATCGAGGAATTTATCTGGCGCTCGCAACTGCAACGCGGCCAGCACTTCCGGATGGTGCACCCAGCCTCGTAGCACCCTCCATACGTATTGAACGAGCGCAACGTCCCTTCTTACCTGCAGCCTGCTGTATCCGACCATACCCAGTACAAAGAGACTCGGATACAACAGCGGGAAGGAGGGATACACGCCGTACTGTTTATAGTATAAAACCAACCTTATTTTGAATTTTTCCACCATGAGATTGTATTTCTCTTCAATGGGATTCCAGATAAAGGCATTCGTTTCTAACTGACTGCGTACCAGCGCGTTGAATAAAGTTTTAGGACATGTGTATTATTGAGTACAAATTAAAAATATACATTAATTTAACGTAATAATTATACATAATATATAGTGTGAGTGTGTGTGTGTGCGTGCGTGCGCAAGTGTGTGTATAATCAATAAATATACATATTTGATAGTTCCAAAAATATTGATTGATAACGAGGCGTTAATAGATTTGACAAAAGCAGAAGCGGACTTAGCAAGTCGAAAAGAACTATTGGGTTATTGTTTAGAATTTGTTTAAGATTAGGAATGAAGCGAATTGACGAGAACATTAAACAGGTACACATAAAGCTCTGCCCCCAACCCTCACTCCGACCCTGCTTCGACTTAATTAACCCAGGGCCGGACCGGAGCGAATATTAAACGTTCACAAATAGACTTATTTGCACGATATTACCGCCGTTCTATGCTTTGACAGGAAAACGGTACGATTCACATAATAATTATATTATATTCTCTGGATAAACGGAGTACACTATTAGACTATTTTGACCGACTTCAAAAAAGGAGGAAGTTCTCAATTAGTCTGTATTTTTTTAAACATGTCTGGTACCTTTTGTTATTTGAAAGCTAGGGCTTCTCCTGGGATAGGTTTTTAGGATGCGCTTTTATGTGTAAAATATTATATGTAAAATGTATTAAATAAATTAATTAAAAATATATATATATATTGATTTTAAAAATTGTTTTTTTTTTTATATTCATAAATAAATCGATTTAGGAATTACAAATCACACTAGGTAATTACCTCAAAGTATTTAATTTTTTTCTAGCAATTTTTTTTTTTTAGAAATATTACTAACAATCTTGATAACCATTCCAACTATTAAGCTTGTCCTAGGACATGGTTCACGGCAATAGTCGAATGGTGGATTCGAATTACCACGACCTTACGATTCGCAGGCCGTACCCTAAACCATTAGGCTATTGACGCTTATATATATATATATATATATATATATATTTAATTACACTTTTATTAATTTAGAAAATACATTTAATATATGAAAAATCAAAATGAATATGACAAGATTATCGATTTCGTTTTAATTAAAATCAATTTACTTATGACGCCATTTTTTTGACATTTGCTTGTTCATTGGATACCGAAGGACGCACGTTTGACTTAGAATTGTTGTTTTGTATTTTACAATCAGCTTGTTGCAACTAATCACGTTTACTAAGACAATATACAATAGATAATTCAAACGTTTTCTAGTAAATAGAATTAGCATTACGGCTTGAAGGACTTAGTTGAAGAAACTTTTATTAAATCTCTAAAAACAACTCTCAGATTGTAAATTTTCAATAAGACATTAAACATGATTGTATTGTATACCATTTTCATCTCGTTAAATATGGATCCAAGATTGTATCTCCGATGACGTTGGCATATCATTTCAATTATTAATATTTGATAGTCAATAGATTTTGTTAATTCAATTAGTTCTACGGTTGTCATACTGACAATTCAGTGACAGCTCGAAACCTTATCTATAAAATAATATTATTAGACAATGTTGGTACTGTTTAAAATACAATTCACTTAAATAGAGGACAGTGATTGGGCAATTGTGGCGACTTTAAATTGAGATCGGGGACAAGGTCACGTACGGAAGACGACTGGAGCTAAAAAGTTACTCTGGGTATGTTTACCCGTAAATATAAAACAAAATCTTTTCAAATTTTAATGAAACGCTGAGGATCAAAGATTATGATGCTGTTTTTTAATTATTTTTTTTTTTAAACCCTACGTTAAGTTTTTACTATATATACAAAATTTGCATTACATGTGTGCACGACAAATCCACGCATAACTCAACATCACGCCAAGCAATTTCAATTATTAATTTTCAACCAGAAGGATGTTCTTAATTCGTATGTATTTTACCGTATAACTTTCGGCTGGGTAAACCGATTTTGATGATTTATGACTAGTTTGATGAGAGTTTGATTGGGTTCTGATTAATTCTATTTCGTAATTCTTACATTAATTGGTCAATAGCCTTAATGGTTTAGGGTACGGCCTGCGAATCGTAAGGTCGTGTGTTCGAATCCACCATTCGACTATTGCCGTGAACCATGTCCTAGCACAAACTTAAGCATAGTTGGAATGGTTAACAAGATTGTTAGTAATATTTCTGAAAAAAAAAGAAATATTGCTAGCTTTCTTTTAAAAAAAAATACAAAGATGGTGTCCGCATTTAATAGCGTTTAACGTTCGATTCGATTTGAAGTCGGTCTTTGTTTTTGCTCTTAAATATACTTGTTATTGGAAAGGATACTTCAAGAGTAGTTTAAGGAGTGTTTGCATAGATATTGATTAGTTATTTTTCGTAATAATCTTACATTAATTCGGAAATACAAAGAGGGCGTTTGCGCGTAATAACGTTTAACATTTGATTCGATTTGAAATCGGTTTTTGTTTTCTCGTAAATATACTTTCTGAAGTCGGTTGATGGTACAATGACAACTAATTTTTTTTTTTTGTTAACGAGGAGGAAATCTTCCCCGAAAGATACCCCGCCTACGGCGGTTATGTGGGGTTTTTACTCACTAAAACCTCCCCGGTGGCCCTTCCTCGATGCATAGTGAGGGGCTTCGGTATCTACGACAGGTAGGGGATACCGTAGTCTTATTCTTGAGAGCCCAGAACTACAGGGCTGCGGGCCGGTCCGCCACCGGCCCGCCTGCGCCATCTCCGAACGGGATCGGCCCTCGCCCCCGTTCGGCGGTTTCCGTCTGCGTCATTACTGACTCACAGAAGGAGACCAGCGCCTTTCATTTAGATTTCCCCGCAGTGCAGCCGCTACTGTCGCCGACGGGGAGAGGTCTTGCCCCGATCTGCTGGACCAGGATCCATCGCTCTGCCTCCCATGCGGGGCACACGGCTAGCGTGTGCTGCGCGGAATCCCGGTCACAGCCACAGTGGTGGCAATAAGCGGTCGGTTCGCGCCCTATCCAGTTCAGGTACATTGGCATTGGTTGGCATCATGGTCCATCGTCGAAATAACTACTATTCGTAACTCGCAAATTTACCTGTATAAATTGTATTTATGACTCATATCGCAAACACCGCCCTTATGTTCAAATTAGTCACTACCCCTTGAATATCATAATTAGGGTTACTCACTCCACATTAGTATTCCCTCTAATATGTGAGTCATTAGAACAAAAACATCGCTTACGATAACTTCCCCCAAAATTGAGCAAACCCTAAATTTCCGAGTAACGACTTAGTAATTGACAATGGCGGACAATTTCAAATTTAGCGCGCCAACATTTCACCACTGGACTGCGCATGAGTGAAACAGTCGGGAGACAGTTAAATTTAGCACCGTGCGGAATTTAGTCGGCCTATTTCAATACCAGCGGTGGATTTGATCGGGATCTATTGACTTATTGCTGTTAAAGTAACGGAAGTTTGGTGTGTTTAGTGGGAAGATAAGTTTAGTGCAGTTATGAGGATAGTGGTTTAGTGCGAGCAAGTTGTAGCGTGTAAACAGTGCATCTATTCAATGGACATGCGTCGTTACTTATTGTTGACGTTACTTTTGTGGAAGCAAGGTTAGTAAATACATAACAAATACCGTTCACCGTTTTCTTATAGAATAGAATAGAATATTTATTTATTGACACACAGATTACAATTGGTTACAATTGTAAAAATTACACAAATTAGACCAACATCCATGTAACCATTATAGCACATATTATTGGTACACAGTGACTCCCAAACTAAGCAGACGCTTGTATTTTTTTTTTTTTATGATCTATTACTAAATTTTGTTCCCCAGCATGTTTGGCTGCGGGATACCGTTTGCCTTAGTTGATATAATTGAAGGTTGTCTTACGTCCAGAGTTTTGGAGACATTGTTGTAGACTAGGTTGTGTATGTCGGACTCACGCCGGTAGTTTCGTGTTCGTGATCCATGACGAAGCACACTCCAGAATCGCTTGGTAGCTTGGTTTGTTATATCACGGTGGTTGATACAATAATGTCACGTCATTACAAAATACAGTCGTTTTTATATTGATCTCTCAATAAGTCAAACCGTTACGGAATATTTGACTTCCTTTGTAACAAACAAATAAAATAACCACAAATAATTAATGAAATATAGTTAAATATTCACAATAAATATGTAAATGAATTTAACACAACTTTCAATGATTTATTTACCATGATAACGTTAATTTCGTATGAACAAATATCGTGCTTACTCAGTCCCATCATAGATGGCGCTGAACTTTTATTTAATGCGTAGTTATTCCAAATTTGATTAAAATGATAAATCAAAACAGTATTTTCGATACTAGGCGATTTGCGCCCATATGTACGTAGGTGGGAGAGCGGCGGGCAAGAAGGGAATAAAGGGTGGGTAGTGGTAGTCGGAACACTCGTTTTGCCTGAAACGGTAGTCAGACCTGGCTTTTAGACTTTTGTGCACATTGATTATCTGTTATATATACACATAAATAAAATTGTAATGTCTGTTCATAATATGAAAATAACTTTAAACTATATGCATATTTAAACACGGTACAAATACCAAAATAACAACTACAATATTGGCCCGTTTTTGTTTTACTAATATCTGGAACGAAGTTTTAAATGTCTCTTAGATTATCCGTGAAATAGCAACCGACAGTGTCGTGGTTTGATCCTCTCGTGCGCCCTCAGATCAAAATGTTTACGCGTAACATAGTAACCGTCTAAGTCGAGGTTACCCTCACCGGGGGCGCTTGTGTCGATACACTAGCGATAGAGGTTCAGGCGAAGCGACCTAAGAGCTATGCCACCGTCTCAATTCGGTAAAGTAGTCAAGGCCGGCTTCTCTGGCCAACCTGTGTAGTTCGTTAAAAAAAACTCTGGAATGGCTGGACCGATTGTGACGGGACTTTTACTGGCAGAGAGCTGATGTAACTTAGGCTACTTTTATTTTAGAATAATTCTAAAATTCTATACAAATAGATTAAATCATGAAATTTTGCATAAAAGGGATGGCAGAAAAGAAAATACTTTTTAGTAACGGGTCATTATAGTAAACTTGAGTCAAAACTTTGTACCCTTTTTTTAATGACGAACTACACAGATTGGCCAGAGAAGCTGGCATTGACTGCTTCACCGGATTGAGAGGTGGCATAGGTCTTAGGTCGCTTAGCCTGAACCTCTATCGCTAGTAACTAGACACAAGGGTCCCCCCGATGAGGGGTAACCTCGGCTTGGACGGTAACTATGTTACGCGTAAGCATTCCGATCCGAGGGCGCCCGAGAGGGCCGAACCACGACTCGGTTGGTAGCTATTTCACGGATAATCTAAGGGACATTCGAAAAGCTAAACTAACTTTAAGTGCCACTTCGGGAGGCGTTTGCGCTGGGAGAAGAATTGGCCGAAGAAACTCCAGCAACGCTCCTAGCATCTAAGGGGTGGGGCCTGCCCATAAAATAGCGGTAACGCGCAAGGATTATTCGCAACAATTTGTACCCCTTCTTACGAAAGTGTATGAAAACTTTCACACTAACAGTCTTACAAATAAAAATGAGTTATAATATATTTATTCCAACCTTAAACTAAGTTTAGTTCGCAGCCCTGTAGTTCTGGGCTCTCAAGAATAAGACTACGGTATCCCCTGCCTGTCGTACAAGGCGACTAAAAGGGGCTTCGGGTTCACTAGGCGACAAGGGTGGGGGCCTACGTCCTCCACCAAAGTAGACCCGGGAAGAAGGCGTGTTTCCTTGCAAATGATCTAGAAATATTATACCACTTTTAGAAAACCGATATTTTAATCGAAACTAAGTATCGACATATTTATCAAAAGGGTTTTCCCATCTTTTAAATATTTTTACTTTTTTTTGGAGTCTGAATGATATTTATTAAGTCATTTACTGTTTCTACTTCCTCCATTGCCCTTAATTCCACAATAAGTTAATTTAAATGACCGAACACAAACACAAATCGTGGTATTTTAAATGTTATACTGGACTTAAACAAGGGTGTACGTCGTTATAACTTCGGAATAACGATTGTATGAACAAAAACGTCAACGTTATACCAGGTATAACGTATTCTTGGTATATTAGTACAAATTTTGCTTATTCTTAATTTATACCTAAGTTTATCTTTATACCACGTTTATTTGTAAGGCTGTAACAGTTTTATACAGAGGTTTACAGAAAGCTACTTATAATATTTTAAAATTATATAATACAAAATGCATTAAATAAAGAAAAATAAAAAAAGTAAATCGTAATTAAACGATAGCGTCCTAGCGTATAACATTTAATTCTATTTGAAGTCGATTGTTGTTTTTGTCCGTAAATATATTTCGTTTTACATCGAGATATCCTATACGAACTACTTTTTTTCGGAAAATTAATACAAAAATTCCTGTTCACCATTCCAAAACATAGCTAGGAGATGGTTCATGTCAATAGTCGAATTGTGTATTCGAACCTACGACCTTACGATTCACAAACCGTAGCTAAACGGCTATTGACGCTTGTTTTTTTTTTTAAGTGTTTCCCCCGGAAAGGACATGTTTTGCCCTTTCCGGGAGATTCTATTTGTTTCTCTGACTTGTGGGGGTCAGAGATAGCACAAACTGGTAGGTATCTATCTTCTTATCTTAATGATTTTCTTCTTGATAATTTCAAGATTTTAAGTATATATTTTATATTTATATATATATATGTTGATAGTATTTATATAGGTATAATGTTTATCTTTGTTTTTTCTTCATTTTCCTTTTATATATTCAATTTTTTCATTTATTTTTCAACAATCATAAATCACAAATACAAGTAAATAATTTATATATGTATAATTAATAAATATATATATATATATGTATATAGTTTAATCATCTATTGGTTGTTTCTTAATCAGTTTTATTGTTATTTATCGCCCTATTCGCTACATATTTACAAAAATCGAGGAACTTATTTCTAATCTCCTTATCTAACATAGTTATATTTATATTATCTAAGTTTATCTTACAATTAATTTCTATTTCGCAATCATTTCTACTCCTTTCATATATTGGACATTCTGTAATTAGATGTATTATTGATTCATTTGTACTGTCATCACATGGGCACGCGGGACTCGGTACTCGGAGAATTATTGACGCTTGTTAGCAGCAGTTAGTTATTACTAAATGCTAATTTAGTTTTAATGGATAAATAAATATTATCTGTAAAACATACTTATGAACTAGATCAAGTTAATGGACTGACGAAGGCGACCTGGTCAACTAAATTACTTTTATTTTAAAAGTAATTTAGTTGACTAGGTTGCCTTCGTTTTTGAAAGAGATGCCTGTTCTAGAAATTTAGGATGAAAAAGGGAGTACTCTCTCTGTAGAGTTTTAGTGCACAGTTTAGAATAAGTCTGTTACGCTGGAGGCAAATTACTTCTAAAACTCTTGATGTTTTGCTAAAATCTTTCAATAATAACTGTTGTGTGCGATGTTGGGCAAGGAATCTCACACGGTTTTCTGTTATAACCCTTCGCGCTTCTCGCAGGTCTGGTGTGCAGTGTGCGTCTTCTGGAGCTGCGTGTACCTGCTCACGCTGCAGAAGGTGGTGAGGCCATACTCGGGTGCCAGTTCGACATGGAGAACGACGTGCTGTATTCGGTCAAGTGGTACAAAGACGGAAGGGAGTTCTACCGATATGTGCCTGTCAGCCAACGCCCCATCGGTCACTTCGCCACGCCAGGAGTCATAGTTGATGTATGTAGGTGGATTTCAGTCCAGTAGCTCTTAGCTCGTATAATAAGGCTACGGTATCCCCTGCGTGTAATTGTTGTAGTTCACTGGGCTACAAGGGTGAGGATCTTTGTCGTACGTGTTCTCCGAGAGCACAGTGCAGAGGGGCTCCGGTGCGTTACACTAAAGTTTCCTGAGGTCCACACCATGCACCGAGGAACGGCCGTGGGGGGAGGGGTGGTTTAGTGGGTAAGATCCCCACGTAACCCTGCCTACCCCCAGAAGGCGGGCTATCTTGTTGGAGATTCCCTTCCTGGTTGTTAACAAGAATGTTAGTAATATTTTTTGAAAAAAAATAAAAAAGAACTATTGCTGAAATTTGCTATTACTAAAAAAGAAAAAATGTCTGATAAAATTTGATTAGGTCGGATTCATTCTATTTCGTAATATTCCTACGATAATTAGGAAATGCACAGTTTAAAATTTTACGTTGTAAGTTGTACAAAGTTTATAAGCGTTTGAAATTCCCGTAGCCCAGCCAATGCGATGATGGTGAATACCTTGGTATTTTAGCCGTTAGACGTTTTCCGACGATTCAAGATAGAATTTATGTAGGAAAAAAAAACTTAATGTTGTATCCGATTGTTTAGAAAGTATAAAAGATGTATCCGAATGTGAGAATGAAGATGAGTGAACGAATGGCGAGCGATTGGGAATGAAAGATATGTAAGAAAGATGGACGTTACGTTACATTACGATTTGGAGTTACGACGCGAACAAACTAAGGTGAAATTAAAGAAGTTTTTCGAGCCACTATTTCTACAATTTTATTTATTCAGACTGCTCCCCCTCCTACATTTATATAATTTCTACACGACAATTAATATATTATAATAAATGTCTAGTTACTTTCGAAAATAATTGCATATTTTTAGAATTTCCTTCAAGAGACACTCGAGATCTCGACCCAGTTATTACGTGCATAGAAGTTAATTTAATACTTGGAAAATTAACTGCAAACTTGATTAAAAAAAGCCTAACAGTTTCTGTTATACTATAGCTTTGCGAGTTAAGTGACCCGTTCATAGTGGCAGTAGCAATCAAAATAATAATTTGAAGCATAGCCATGTTATTTCTATTTAAAAATTACGTTTTTTTTAATGACGAACTACACAGTTGGGCAGAGAGGCTGGCCTTCACTGCTTCACCGGATTGAGAGGTGGCATAGCTCTTAGGTCGCTTAGCCTGAACCTCTAGGACATGTAGGTTTCCTCACGATGTTTTCCTTCAACGCCGCGAGCGTGGTAAATCAGCACATAAAACTGCAACAGCAAATTCATTTATGTAACATTATTGAGAGATGTAAGAAAGAGATGAATGGAAAATATCCCTAACCACCCACGTTGGGGGAACTAGATACAGCATAGGAAGACTATACTTAGATTAAAAATGACAAGGGGCAATAAAACTCTGAATGTAGTACATAAGTCAGTAGTCAAGCCTCATGTTACATTTAAAAAAAAGCAACAAATTCATTGGTGTCGGCACCGGGTATCGAACTCGGGTTGCTAGGGTATCATGTAACTTGAGGCGGCCGCCCGGACACTGGACTACCACGGCTCTGACTCGGGTAATAAATGACCCTTAAAATATTTGGTGTAGAAAGTCGTAGGGAACCGTTTTAGATGGAATTCCATAGTCTCTGCTTACCTTCTCAAGTCGTGAGTGTGAGTGTTTATTATATTATTTTATTCTAAATTAAAATAATAATAACGTAAATGCCTTTCCCATACAAAGCTAGACTGAGAAAGGTAGAAGCATTATTTGCATAAACAAATTAAATAATTGCAACTGTGAAATAGCAACCGACCGAGTCGTGGTTCGGCCCTCTCGGGCGTCCTCGGACCGGAATGCTTACACGTAACATAGTAACCGTCCAAGCCGAGGTTACCCCTCACCGGGGGGACCCTTGTATCGAGTTACTAGCGATAGAGGTTCAGGCTAAGCGACCTGAGAGCTATGCCACCTCTCAATCCGGTGAAGCAGTCAAGGCCAGCTTCTCTGGTCAGTCTGTGTAGGTCGTGATAAAAAAAACAATGATGTTTTATTAAATGTGACTTTATTTAAAATATATATATATTTTATTTTACATACAAACATGGTCCTAAAAATAACAAAAAAATAAATACGAAATCATTCAACTCTATGCGTATTTGTTCGGAAGTTATGCGGTTTATATTTCGACGATTCATTTTTATTTATATAGATGATTAAGCTAGGAATATAATGTATTCTTAGAAGCCATATTATCGTTAAATAATAACAAAACGTGACGTTATGACGTCATTTAAGCAGACAATCTCAGTTAACTGCTAACGTACGGCTCGAACACAGATGCCAACTGAAAACAATTTATAAATACACCAATTTACGAACAAAGTCTGGAAAAGCTTACTCGTGTACAGTCAACATCATGTATATTTCTCCGTTCCCTCACTGAAAAGGAACAGTCTCCATTGAGTAGTGACATTTTTTCCTTGAAGATTACACCTTCCAATGTGTAACTCTCTCTCACCCTGGGATGTTGGTAGAGAACACCACTAAAAAGACTTTGTAAACTTTTTTTTATATCTCGACACACCGTCAGCTGTGTCTATTACACAGATGACTGTGACGACGCCACATGAAGACAGGTCACAAGGGCAACGGCCGCATGAAAAGAGAAAATAATAGAGTACAACCTAAAAATGGAATGAGAAACAGGGACACAGCGGTCGTGGAGAAGCTAATAGCAATGCAACGCGTCGTCTACGACGCGTCAACCAGAGCATTCTCCTACACCACCTGCAAATATCAAGCATTATAAAAAAAAATTGTAACTGTAGAGGTAGCACTCTTACTAATTAATCTAAAGTAAACAATTAAAGTACATTAGAAAAGAACACGGACACAAGTCTGTGGTTGCGCTTTATTAAAAAAAGCTTTTTTTTTGCTTTATCTGTGGTACTCGTCTCCTAGAGCATGGACGAGTTACGCTAGGCGCTGATCAGCCCTGTATTTCTGGGCTCTCAAGAATAAGACTACGGTATCCCCTGCCTGTCGTAGAAGGCGACTAAAAGGGGCCTCGGGTTCACTGTGCGACAAGGGTGGGGGCCTGCGTCGTCCACCAAAGTGGACCCGGGAAGAAGGCGACATCGGCTGGCCCGTGTCGCCTTGCGCTGTGAGGGCACAGGGGGGGAGGGAGTAACCTCCCTTCGGGACGTGCTCTCCTTGAGCACAGTGCAGAGGGGCTCCGATGCGTTCCACGTTGAGATCCCGGAGCCCCTCGTCATGCACCGAGGAGGTTTTAGTGGGTAAGCACCCCACATAACCGCCGCCTTCCCCCCAGAAGGCATGGTATCTTTCTGAAGATTTCCTCCCCGTCAACAAAAAAAAAGGCCCGCAGCCTGCAGCAAGCTGTTATAGGTTTTGTGATCGGAATTTTTTGTACGTTGTTTTAAAAATAGTGATCGACAGATCTTTAACATACATAGTCCAAGATATTTTACTCCCACATTAGGACAAACTGGATTACTTATACGTTCAGTTATCGTAACGTATATAGATGAATAGTATTATTAAAAAAATTGTAAAGGGCTAACACTTTTCTCCAAGCTTATTGCTTGGGGAAAAGTGGACAAAGAAAGCAGTCTTCTATCCCGCTGAAATAGACACGTGACGGTATATACAGGATTCAGGAGACCGCTTCGGAAAACGAAGACTGACGATAGTACTAACGACACCTTTGATTTTGGGACTGAAAAAAATCGATTTTAACTTAAAAAAAACGTTTCATGAGCATTATTTACGCTACATCATGTTAGTATAGATAAATGAAACGATAGATATATATATATAGACCATAAAAAATACATTACTTTAGTAAAAAAACAATATTGAAATACAAAGTCAATGACAGCTGATGTTCGGGTCAATAAACGCCGGGACGCCAAAGAAGCGGCAATAATATTTTTACGGAACGGTATCAGCGTTCGTTGACCTGAGCAACAGCTGTCTTTGACTTTGTTTTTCATTGCTGTTTTCTTAAATTACAAATTCTTAAAGCACTATGGTCTATCTTCGTTTTCGGAAGCGGACTCCTAACAGCCTGTATATATGCGTATATAGTATTAATATTATATTAAAGCTTTCACGATACAATTAATTACGTGAAACTATAATTAGAACATCTCAATAGAAATCTCAAGCTCTGATTGCCGTGCCGTTATATCTCATCAATTATGAAATATTTCCTATTTCCTTCATTAAGTTCATGCATTCGCTCGTTCGCGGATCATGGCAATTAAGAGGATTCCTGAGGAGTCTACTTGTCTATATATTATAGATAAATATATATATCGACGCTCTAAAACAAACACGCAGTAACCCACAAAAATGAAATTGTTCACCAGAACCGAAAAACATTTCAAAATTTAAAAAAAAAATTATAACTTTCGTGTTGGACAGCTGTGGTTTTTGGAAAGAAAATCGTTTTACAGTACAAATAATAAAGTGTCAATCTTGAAAATCCTATTTTCGCTATTTTTCATCTATAAGTCATATATCAATCGACGCGTCTTTTCTTTCTGATTCCAACGACGTAAAAAAAGTGAAAATGGCCATATATGACACTTACTACGTTTTTGCTTTCCAGTGTCGATATGTAGATTGTTCTTTATTGGCCTGTATTGAAATCTCTAGCAACCAAGGCCCGATACCACAGGACGTATCTTAATCGTTGATTTTCGTAACCGGTCGTTTAAAAATTTAACAATAGATTAAATTGCGAGCATTGTTTTAAATCTGCTAATTCAGTTATGCCACTATGGTTTTCCAATGACCTGCAACTGAAACTCCATTTTGTTTCAACTGTTGCTATTTTTTAATCTTGTTTTAATTTCAATCAATATTAAACAATCATAAAATTCACTTGAAAATTGAATGTTTTTGGCACAATGATAATAGAATCGTAGTAGGTTGGTTTTATATAGAAATATCGTTGGCAAATAGCAGACTCTCGTCCCTGGTGGTTAAGACCTAAAAAATAGCTTTTCAAAAAATAGTCCTATAAATTCGCTGTAACCAAAAGATAGCCAAGGGCTTTTGTTTAATTCGTTTCTAAGGCCTAACCGTGTCTTGATTAGTTGATTTAGAAATATCTCATCTAAAAATCTATCTAATATTATTGTGATTCTGTGGTACATCAGCGAATGAGTTATGTTTTACTGCTAATACAATGATCAAAACTCTTTCTCCGCTTCCACAGGTGAGGCGGTCTTCCAACACCGTTGTGACATTGGTACACTTGACGCGTGACTCCTCGGGTCTATACAGATGCGAAGTATCAGGGGAAGCTCCGCTTTTCACCACGGTATACGATGAGAAATACATCAATATATACTGTAAGTCCATATATATCTAACAGTTCGTCAGCTAAGCTAATTCCGATTCAATTCCAATGTGTCTCTCGTTAAAAAAAATTAAATAAAGTAGCGCCTTCAAAAAATTAATAGCAATAATGACATTTGTCAACATTGCTTTCATGTAATTGAAGGTTATATATTATGTGCTTCGGTTGATAATGTTTAATTAAAATTATTACGTGTACTTAATTAAATTGTGTACGAATGATAGAGTACCAGGGTATTAGATATGTGTATATATTATGGTATCTAGTACAACACAATCTAAGCTTTGCGTGAAACATTTGAATATGAATAGATGTCTTTGTTTCTATTAAGGAAGTCTGGATTGCCACGCTCCGTAAACTCATATAGCAGATAATTAATGTTCTCGCTTAGATGATATTATTAAATGGATTAATTGTCAGAAAATCAATGCTAATAAATGGGGAGATATTTTTTTATTACCGTTTACTACAAAACAAAAGATGGGATTGACATGATAGTAATTTATAGCGTTTATATTATATTTAACATATTGTTGATTAGCCATCAAAAATCTATTTTTTAAGCGTCAATAGCCTAATGGTTTAGGGTACGACCTGCGAATCGTAAGGTCGTGGGTTCGAATCCACCATTCGACTGTTGCTGTGAACCATGTCCTATCACAAGCTTAAGCTTAGTTGGAATGGTTAACAAGATTGTTAGTAATATTTGTGAAAAAAAAAAGAAATATTGCTAGCTTTCTTTTTTTTTAAAAAAAAATAATAATAATTTTCTATTACAAGCTTGTTCGAATGAAGTATAATTATATTGTGTGTTATCCAATTTGTCATGTAGTATATTGTAAAAATAATCGTAGTGAGGGCGGTAGTATCATGGACGGATAAGATACCAAACAAAACAGTATTGCAAATGGTGAGCAAGAACGAGGTGGTCCTTAATACCGTGAAAAAACGCAAGCTCCAGTACTTTGTCCATATTATGCGTAATAACAAATACGAACTTTTTTTTTGTTAACGGGAAGGAAATCTTCAAAAAGATACCCCGCCTTCTGGGGGGGAAGGCAGCGGTTATGTGGGGTTTTTACCCACTAAAACGTCCCCGGTAGCCCTTTCCTCGGTGCATGACGAGGGGCTCCGGGATCTCCAGTGGAACGCACTGGAGCCCCTCTGCACTGTGCTCATGGAGAGCACGTCCCACAGGGCACAGGGCTGTGCCCTCGCAGTGCAAGGCGACACGGGCCAGCCGATGTCGCCTCCTTCCCGGGTCCACCTAAGCGGACGACAAAGCCTCGTCGCGCAGTGAACCCGAGGCCCCTTTTAGTCGCCTTTTACGACAGGCAGGGGATACCGTAGTCTTATTCTTGAGAGCCCAGATACTCGACCTCCGATAGGAGATGACACTTCAAGAAGTAGAAGAAGTGAGGGCGGATATCTCAAATATTTTGTATGCATATAAATATTAATTGAGAGTTTTGTAAATCATATTGATATCATATAAGAAAGATTTCCTTTCTGTCTTAATGTGTACTGAGAGATACTCCATGTGACTACTAGGTCATAAATCATATTTATCTGCTCGTCTCACTTGCTCTTATAGGTCTTATGGAGAGGTGTAGTGATGTACCTAAGAATTGTAGATGTCGATAACGGGATAGATACAGATATAGTGAGAACAGATTTTCTTTCGTAATTTTGGGGAAAATTTCGTATTTATCGTGGTCTCATAAAGCTTCAGTACCCATCTTAGAGCCGTAGTAAGTCGTATCAGCAGACCAACATATTTAATAAATAGAGAGGTAATACGCAATTCAAATATTCGCTATAGTTTTAAACATATTTCAGATTTCGATTGCATACACGCAGGTTATTTACTTGGGTACGAAAGGGACGCCAATGACATCAAATTTAGGCAGATTTATTATTGTAAATATTTCCCAATAAGCTTTATTTTGTTGTACTTTTAATTATGTTTTAAAGTGTTGATAATGTTTTGTTTACTAATGACTACAAAATTTTCAAAGTTACAGAAGGTGATTTTAAACTACCATGGTTACGAACCTAACAATTATTACTTAAAAATATCGGGAACTTATTTCGTATAATACACTGGTAACCGAAATATCCCGTTTTAATTATTAATTGTTATGGTTGTAACATCTCTATGTTATAATACAATGACGTTATTCATTTTGACATTTGACACTAAACAATAAAGTTCCATGTCGCTCATTTAAAACGATCATTCATTGACAGTTCGTGTGTTTTTTTTCATACTTTCTAAGCAAGTGCTTGACTGCGATCCCACCTGTTGTTAAGTAGAAATGTAGTCCTGGATGGTAAGGCGCACTAGCTTAGTAAATGCCTATTCACTCTACTCTTGAAAATACCCACATTGTAATCGGAGGGAAAGACAGACGCGGGCAAACTATTCCAGTCCTTTGCTGTACGAATAATGAAAGACGAAGCAAAGCGCTCCGTTCGGGTTTGAGGGATGTTCACAACAAAAGGATGAAATCTCGCAGTACGTCACCGTATTCCCACTACATCTGTACCATATATAAGCTAAATTATGTTAAATTAAATTTTTATAGTACCATCTAGACGTGCATTTAAATATTTAACATTTCAGTGTTACCAGATAGCGGACCACATCTGACGGGCATAAAAGAAACATACAACATCGGGGATAGAGTCAGGGCCAACTGCTCGTCGCCGGGCTCCCGACCGGAGGCCCAGTTAAAATGGCTGATCAATAACAAACTGGCCCCGAAACACTATCTACGAGGTCCCTGGTATCGTACCTCACCACAGCCTGATGGTACTGAGGCCATTTTAGAATTGGCCTTTCACGTTGCACCCCATCACTTTATTTTGGACACTATGGATCTAAAAGTGAGTAAAAAATGTGTGTGTGTGTGTGTGTGGTTATCTACTAGGTTCCCGGGCATTTCTGACGTAACGCCCCGCGCTTAGGATCATTTCAATATTTTGTTGTGCTTGGATGCGAGTCCTTGCACTGTTGCTAGTTAATCCGTACCACGCTGTAGCGGCATACGTCAATCGTGTACGAATGTAAGCCTTGTAGATGGAGAGTTTAGCTCGGACGGGCAAGTGAGATGCCAATACTGGTCTCAATACCGCTCTCGCAGCTCTGGCGCTTTGAATCATACGATTCACCTGAGGGGCCATTGATAGCCTGAGTAAAAAATTAAGGCTGTTACGCTTTTATATGCTCTGATACCTTTTGTTGACGGGAGGGAAGCGGGGGGGATGAGGGGAAAATCTTCAACAAAATACCCCGCCTTCTGGGAGAAAGGCGAGGTTATGTGAGGTACTTATTCACTTAAAACCTGCTGGCCTTTCCTTGGTGCATGGTGAGGGGTTCCAGGATCTTCAGTGGAACGCCCCGGAGCCCTTCCCCGCACTGGCCAGCCGATGTCTTCTTTCCGGGTCCACTTTAGCGGACGATAAAGGCCCCCACCCCTGTCGCGCAGTGATCCCGAGGCCCCTTTTACTACGACAGGCAAGGGATACTGTAGCCTTATTCTACGAGCCCAGAACTACAGGGCTGATGCTGTAATACCTTTTTTTTTTTTTTTATTAGCCTGTGGGGAACGTACTCCATGCGTAAACACATTCTGGGAGGGACGAATTATGTCGGGCCCTCACCGACTAAACCCCACAGGGTGTTCCTCCACGGTCGCGTATGGTGGCAGGGCCACGGGAACAGAGAGACATCCGCGGCCCCGCCCGCGACTTAACGCCTTGCGGCGTCTCCTCCACTACCCTTCAGGCAAGGCACACCCGAACACCTAAGGTGCGCCTTCCTCCGTAGGCCTCCGCAAGCGGGTGACAAACCCCCCCGAGTCGGTCACCTGGAGGCCATGGGGGCCGGGAGTGCGAGTTTGACCTCGTTCACCCAGCCCCCAGCGACGGTCAAGATGTTTGGCCCCGCCGCTAGCCACACCGCCGCAGCAGGAGGGTCACCCCTCCCGCCGCAGCCCCTTCACGCCGCATTAGCGGTGCGGTACCGCTGAGTCGCGGGGGATAGGGAGAGTGGCAACGACACACCAACACTCCTCTCCCCGCGACTCTCCAACGGCCACAGCAGGAGAGTCACCCCTCCCGCCGCAGCCCCTTCACGCCGCATTAGCGGTGCGGTACCGCTGAGTCGCGGGGATAGGGAGAGTGGCAACGACACACCAACACTCCTCTCCCCGCGACTCGCACATTGCCGCAATGGACAGGCTCCTGAGCCTGGAGCCCGTCTTGCAGCCCCTCCATGCCAGCCCTTTACACGGGCCGGCGGGTGGGTTCTTAGCTTCACCGTGGGGAGGCGGACCACGGCTACTGAGCCCCCGGCACGACAAGCCGAGAACCCTTCGGGGGATGCTGTAATACCTCACCCAAGGTTGAATAATGAATGCACAATGAAGTGTAAATAAAAAAACGAGTGAGCTTTACAATTGTGCTTTAGATACGACTGCATTAAAATTCATTCTATCAGACGCCGGGCTCCCGACCGGAGGCCCAGTTAAAATGGCTGATCAACAACAAACTGGCCCCGAAACACTATCTACGAGGTCCCTGGTATCGTACGTCACCACAGCCTGATGGTACTGAGGCCATTTTAGAATTGGCCTTTCACGTTGCACCCCATCACTTTATTTCGGACACTATGGATCTAAAAGTGAGTAAAAATGTGTGTGTGTGTGTGTGTGTGTGTGTGTGTGTGTGTGTGTGTGTGTGTGTGTGTGTGTGTGTGTGTGTGTGTGTGTGTGTGTGTGTGTGTGTGTGTGTGTGTGTGTGTGTGTGTGTGTGTGTGTGTGTGTGTGTGTGTGTGTGTGTGTGTGTGTGTGTGTGTGTGTGTGTGTGTGTGTGTGTGTGTGTGTGTGTGTGTGTGTGTGTGTGTGTGTGTGTGTGTGTGTGTGTGTGTGTGTGTGTGTGTGTGTGTGTGTGTGTGTGTGTGTGTGTGTGTGTGTGTGTGTGTGTGTGTGTGTGTGTGTGTGTGTGTGTGTGTGTGTGTGTGTGTGTGTGTGTGTGTGTGTGTGTGTGTGTGTGTGTGTGTGTGTGTGTGTGTGTGTGTGTGTGTGTGTGTGTGTGTGTGTGTGTGTGTGTGTGTGTGTGTGTGTGTGTGTGTGTGTGTGTGTGTGTGTGTGTGTGTGTGTGTGTGTGTGTGTGTGTGTGTGTGTGTGTGTGTGTGTGTGTGTGTGTGTGTGTGTGTGTGTGTGTGTGTGTGTGTGTGTGTGTGTGTGTGTGTGTGTGTGTGTGTGTGTGTGTGTGTGTGTGTGTGTGTGTGTGTGTGTGTGTGTGTGTGTGTGTGTGTGTGTGTGTGTGTGTGTGTGTGTGTGTGTGTGTGTGTGTGTGTGTGTGTGTGTGTGTGTGTGTGTGTGTGTGTGTGTGTGTGTGTGTGTGTGTGTGTGTGTGTGTGTGTGTGTGTGTGTGTGTGTGTGTGTGTGTGTGTGTGTGTGTGTGTGTGTGTGTGTGTGTGTGTGTGTGTGTGTGTGTGTGTGTGTGTGTGTGTGTGTGTGTGTGTGTGTGTGTGTGTGTGTGTGTGTGTGTGTGTGTGTGTGTGTGTGTGTGTGTGTGTGTGTGTGTGTGTGTGTGTGTGTGTGTGTGTGTGTGTGTGTGTGTGTGTGTGTGTGTGTGTGTGTGTGTGTGTGTGTGTGTGTGTGTGTGTGTGTGTGTGTGTGTGTGTGTGTGTGTGTGTGTGTGTGTGTGTGTGTGTGTGTGTGTGTGTGTGTGTGTGTGTGTGTGTGTGTGTGTGTGTGTGTGTGTGTGTGTGTGTGTGTGTGTGTGTGTGTGTGTGTGTGTGTGTGTGTGTGTGTGTGTGTGTGTGTGTGTGTGTGTGTGTGTGTGTGTGTGTGTGTGTGTGTGTGTGTGTGTGTGTGTGTGTGTGTGTGTGTGTGTGTGTGTGTGTGTGTGTGTGTGTGTGTGTGTGTGTGTGTGTGTGTGTGTGTGTGTGTGTGTGTGTGTGTGTGTGTGTGTGTGTGTGTGTGTGTGTGTGTGTGTGTGTGTGTGTGTGTGTGTGTGTGTGTGTGTGTGTGTGTGTGTGTGTGTGTGTGTGTGTGTGTGTGTGTGTGTGTGTGTGTGTGTGTGTGTGTGTGTGTGTGTGTGTGTGTGTGTGTGTGTGTGTGTGTGTGTGTGTGTGTGTGTGTGTGTGTGTGTGTGTGTGTGTGTGTGTGTGTGTGTGTGTGTGTGTGTGTGTGTGTGTGTGTGTGTGTGTGTGTGTGTGTGTGTGTGTGTGTGTGTGTGTGTGTGTGTGTGTGTGTGTGTGTGTGTGTGTGTGTGTGTGTGTGTGTGTGTGTGTGTGTGTGTGTGTGTGTGTGTGTGTGTGTGTGTGTGTGTGTGTGTGTGTGTGTGTGTGTGTGTGTGTGTGTGTGTGTGTGTGTGTGTGTGTGTGTGTGTGTGTGTGTGTGTGTGTGTGTGTGTGTGTGTGTGTGTGTGTGTGTGTGTGTGTGTGTGTGTGTGTGTGTGTGTGTGTGTGTGTGTGTGTGTGTGTGTGTGTGTGTGTGTGTGTGTGTGTGTGTGTGTGTGTGTGTGTGTGTGTGTGTGTGTGTGTGTGTGTGTGTGTGTGTGTGTGTGTGTGTGTGTGTGTGTGTGTGTGTGTGTGTGTGTGTGTGTGTGTGTGTGTGTGTGTGTGTGTGTGTGTGTGTGTGTGTGTGTGTGTGTGTGTGTGTGTGTGTGTGTGTGTGTGTGTGTGTGTGTGTGTGTGTGTGTGTGTGTGTGTGTGTGTGTGTGTGTGTGTGTGTGTGTGTGTGTGTGTGTGTGTGTGTGTGTGTGTGTGTGTGTGTGTGTGTGTGTGTGTGTGTGTGTGTGTGTGTGTGTGTGTGTGTGTGTGTGTGTGTGTGTGTGTGTGTGTGTGTGTGTGTGTGTGTGTGTGTGTGTGTGTGTGTGTGTGTGTGTGTGTGTGTGTGTGTGTGTGTGTGTGTGTGTGTGTGTGTGTGTGTGTGTGTGTGTGTGTGTGTGTGTGTGTGTGTGTGTGTGTGTGTGTGTGTGTGTGTGTGTGTGTGTGTGTGTGTGTGTGTGTGTGTGTGTGTGTGTGTGTGTGTGTGTGTGTGTGTGTGTGTGTGTGTGTGTGTGTGTGTGTGTGTGTGTGTGTGTGTGTGTGTGTGTGTGTGTGTGTGTGTGTGTGTGTGTGTGTGTGTGTGTGTGTGTGTGTGTGTGTGTGTGTGTGTGTGTGTGTGTGTGTGTGTGTGTGTGTGTGTGTGTGTGTGTGTGTGTGTGTGTGTGTGTGTGTGTGTGTGTGTGTGTGTGTGTGTGTGTGTGTGTGTGTGTGTGTGTGTGTGTGTGTGTGTGTGTGTGTGTGTGTGTGTGTGTGTGTGTGTGTGTGTGTGTGTGTGTGTGTGTGTGTGTGTGTGTGTGTGTGTGTGTGTGTGTGTGTGTGTGTGTGTGTGTGTGTGTGTGTGTGTGTGTGTGTGTGTGTGTGTGTGTGTGTGTGTGTGTGTGTGTGTGTGTGTGTGTGTGTGACAGACAATAGGCGTCTTAGATATACGAAACGTAACTCTCTCTCTATCTTCACTAACTTATACCCCCTCAACGTCCCTTCGAATCGCACCATCAAGCTTTTCGTAACGCTCTTAAGATTACCATGCGTAAGGAAGTTTTACTTCTATAGATTAAAGATTCTCCCAACGCTAACGCTTTCCAAAGTACCACTCGAAGTTAGTTTAGCTTTTGAATGTCCCTTAGATTATCCGTGGAATAGCAACCGACTGTGTCGTGGTTCAGCACTCTCAGGCGCCCTCGGATCAGAATGCTTACGTGTAACATAGTAACCGTCCAAGCCGAGGTCCCCCCGGTGAGGGTGTGTCAAGTTACTAGCGATAGAGGTTCAGGCTAAGCGACCTAAGAGCTGTGCCACCTCTCAATCCGGTGAAGCAGTCAAGGCCAGCTTCTCTGGCCAAACTGTGTCGTTCGTCATAAAAAAATTAAAGAATTTAGGAAGTTAAATAGAAGAATTATCTTTTTCTTATTGTTCCAGTGTCAAGCGACGATAGCTCCGTTATACCAACAGGAGACCGTACACCAAGCACTCCGGTACGAAATACCTTCCATCGATCCCTACACAGATTTGCCGGAAATTGAGCAACCGATACCAACATTCCCAGTTTTTGGAGACACCAGCCAACTGCAATTAGAAAATGACGAAGGCAAGTTAATGTTACAGCTTAAATTTATATCCCACTGTTGGGCACTGCCTTCTGTGTACAATAGCGCATAGTCTAATTGGCAGACTTCACATTTGTTAGAAAATTTTCTAACACATTTTTTCCTTCAACGCCGAGCGCGTGGTAAATCAGCTTTTAAAACTGCGACAAATAAATTCATTGGTGTCGATACGATGGATTGAACTCGGGTTCCTAACGTACTTTACAAGAAGGCTAGTGAATTTCCATGACTTTTCCCTTTTTGTACACTTTACGAACAGACAGCTTTACAATCGACTTCTGAATAGAGGCGGCTGTCAACTCTATATATATTTGCTTATGCACTCATAAGATCTTTCGAGACTGCCACCAAACATTCTAACAAACCTTCCTATATTATATTCCGTCGCGTCGCCCAGAGGCCGAGACACGTTCTTGACGATCCGGACGACGCGAATACCATTGCACGGGCTAGATCTTTACAAATTCACAAAGCATCCATTCGCGACCGTCGGAGGTTGCGAATAATCCTCGCGCGTTACCGCTATTTTATAGGCAGGCCCCACCCCTTAGATGTTAGGAGCGTTGCTGGAGTTTCTTCGGCCACTTCTTCTCCCAGCAACAACTCTTCCAGAAGTGGCATTCAAAGTTAGTTTAGTTTTTGAATGTCCCTGATATACGGGCCTGTATGTCGAGTTACTAGCGATACAGGTCCAGGTTTAGCTACGTAAGAGCTATGCCACCTCTCAATCCGGTGAAGCAGTCAAGGCCAGCTTCACTGGTCAATCTATGTAGTTCGTCAAAAAAAATCATAACTCCGTCATTTATTAACAGAATTGTTTGATGGAAAATGGTTGCTTTCAATTATGTCCTATGTTGATTTTTTAGCATTGGTACAAACCAACTGGAATTCTAAACTGCGATTGTAAGTTGAATCCAGGGGTTGACTTGCAGCTTGTGAGCCACATATAGGCTCTTTGGTTATGCTGCAGCTCTTTAGCACTAACTTTATTTATGTTATTTATTATTAGTTATGTAGTTCGCAAGATAAGGTTTGTGTCTCTTTAAAAATAAATAAATTCTATTTTTTGAAACTTCCATCTTCGTCGTCAAAAGGTTGCCAACTGTTTTTTGTGGACGGGGGGGAAATCTTCAACAAGATACCTCGTCTTCTGTGGGAAGGCAGGGTTGTGTGGGTTTCTTACCCACTATCTTCGGTGGCCCTTCCTCGGTGCATGGTGTGGGGCTCCGGGATCTCCAGAGGAACGCACCGGAGCCCCACTGTGCTCTTCAAAGAGCACGTCCCGAGCAGATTAATGCGCCCTCGTGCAATGCAAAGCGATGCGGGCCAGCCGATGTCACCTTCTTCCCGGGTCCAACTTGGCTCCTGCTGTAGACTATCACTGCTAAGGTATTTATTACGTAATTTATTCTTTTATTTATCTTGTTACAGACAATGCAGCGACAAGATTGCATTTAAACTTAACGTTCTTGTTAATTAGCCTTCTACAAATTAATTTGTAAGTAACACAGCCTTATACGTCCCACTGCTGGGCACAGACCTCCTCTGTAAAGAGAGTATAAGGGCGTACACGTCCGCCACCCACACCTAGTGCGGATTGAGAAACTTGTTTAAGCAAAATTTCTAGGACATGTAGGGTTCCTTGTTGGACAACCGCCGAGCGCGTGGTAAGTCAGGTAAAATTGCAACAACAAATTTATTGGTGCCGGCACCGGGGATCGAACTCGGGTTGCGTACCAAGCAACTTATGGCGACCGCCCGGACACTGAGCTACCACGGCTCATCTAATTTGTAATGATGTTTATTTAAAACAAGCTTACTGCCGGATGCATTTCATAGTTAGGACAATTGGAATCTATATGCTTTGTTGTGAATCTAGTTATTTAGTTAAAAAATCATTAATTGTAAATTTTAATCACAACGCCATCTCGTAGAGTTTTAAGATACTAATATCACATCATGTATTACGTAGCTTACATATATAATAACAACAATATATATTAAAGATTTACGAGATGGCGTTACAAATGAAAAATTGCATTTTCATAGATTATTTTATGTATAAAATAGAGATTTATGTAGAAAGGCACTAAATTAACATATATATATATATACAAATACACAAGAATTGTTTAAAATTATATAATAAGATAACATAAGTCTAGTATATATAGTCATAATAAATGACTTGAATAAATGGTTGATTGTTTTTTTTTATTAATAACTCTTTATGTAATAAAATTCCGCTCCGAGAGTATTGAATTTGATTTTTTTCTTGTTTTTTGTATGGAGATCAAAAAATAACGAGTCATAAAATAATTTTAAATACATTATTTCTATGTTTTTAAAAAAGAACAATATACAGAAGTTAATAAAAATATTTTATTTTACTTTTAAAGATAATTGTCTATCATGCACAATTTATTTCAGTTAGCTAGCGTCTTCATCTTCCGAGATATTCAAACTTTCTTAACCGACCCTTTATTTTAACATAGATATTATTTATTGGCATCATAATACACAAATACATTACAGACAAAGTATAACACACATTAAAAAATAAATAAAATACAGTTAAAGTTACACGGACAAATATATTAGTACATCACATGTGATGCCAATATCGGACACCGTCTCAGCATATGCTGTCGCAAAGATGCGACAGCGCTGATCTTCAGCGGTGCCCGGGACTACCTAAAGACGTGCGCGCGCAGTTTAAGTACCTAGGGCACATCATCACCAGTGATCTTAAAGACGACGGGGACATAGAGAGGGAGCGAAGGGCGTTATCGGTGAGGGCCAACATGATCGCTCGCAGGTTTTTTCGCTGCTCGAAGGAGGTTAAGCTCACTCTGTTTAGAGCTTACTGCACGAGTTTCTTTGCGAGCAGCCTGTGGGCGAAGTACAAGCAAAGGTCCTACAACGCCCTTCGCGTTCAATATAACAACGCATTCAGAGTGTTGATGGGGCTGCCGCGATTCTGTAGCGCATCAGGGATGTTTGCTGAAGCGCGCGTCGATTGCTTTTATGCTACGATGCGGAAAAGATGCGCATCCCTGGTGCGCAGGGTGCGAGCCAGCCCCAACAACATTCTGGAAATGATTGCATGTGCACTAGATTGCAAGTATGTTAATCACTGCCTAAGGCTGCACATAGTGTGATATAGTGTCATAGGAATAATTGTAAATATAACAAAGATTTTATTATGTATTTCATTTGTTACTAACATAGTTATTAAGTGTCCTACTAACAAAAATATGAGCTATGTACGAGTATAATGCTTGAAATAAAGTTATTATTATTATATTAATACTACTTTTATATGGAATTTATACAGACAATAAGAGTATAATAAATATGATACATGAATAAAACAGTTATGAGATTAAAATATATTTTATACAATAAAATAATAGATGAAAAAAATCATTAATAAATATATTATTAAGTCAAAAAATAAATGATAATATAATAATTAAACGTATGTAGTTTTTCAGGATTGCTTGCATCATTCTGTTTTAGTTTTAGCGGAGTGATTGTGTCGAATCACCTCACTTCCGAATGCGATCCTTCAGAGAACGTAGCCCTTTCATAGCTCGTTGAGCGACTTTTAGCTTGTGTTCACGTTTCGGCTCCGTATTTTGTATATAATTATATCAAAATGATTACGCAAGTATTCCGCATACATGCGGCTTATTATTTGCTTAAAATAACAAATTCCGCTTATTTGGCGGTCGCATGTCATTTGGCCGTGCGGTACCTTTAGCGAAATGATTGGGTTATTATTGTAATGACATAAATGGGTAATTACAGTGACAAATCGAAAATACAATCTTCATTGTTCTGATAGCCTAGCGGTTAATCGGTATACGATCTGATGGTCAAGGGTTGAAACCGTCTGTTCGGTTTTTTTAAGGACAAAAAAAATCACTTGCTAAAAATTTTTGCTGTCGGTTCGAATGGTACAGCACCATGTATGGCGATGGTGTCGCAAAAGAAAACACAGTGTGTTATCGTATACACAAAATATAATCTATACACGATTGTTCAAGAGAGAAAGAAAATGTGCGTACGCGCTGCTCTCTCTTACTCCTACAATGTGATACAGACAATAGGCTTGACTGTCTCAGATAAGATAGAAAAGTAACTGGCTATGAGAGAAAGAAAAAAAGAAAATGTGGCACCTCTCTCTCTTGCACTTACAGTAATATACGAAAACTCTCTGTCTCTTTCTATCTTTACTAACTTATATCTCTTACCCCTTCCCTTCGTCATATCCGATCACAGTTATCATAACGCATTCACCGGTTACTCCTCAATTCAAGCGTGCGTAAAGAAGTTTTACTTTGAAATTATAAAGACCCATATGTGACAGGTGCTGGGGTTTTATGACGCGAAATATCATAACCTTCTTTCGTAATTTAATAAAACACACGGTCTAAGAATACAATATGAGACGTGGAGTCAAGTACAATTTGCCTTGTTCTGAAACATTGTGAATACTCGCTACTGTTTATAAATATGACATTTTTGCAATATTCATGACGAATGATGCCAGGAATGTCCTATATAATTTCGAGATGAGATTTTTAAAGATACCTTTTACTAAGCATTTTCTGGGAAAATGAATGGGAGAATAGAGACGAAGCTAATTTATCTGCCAAATATATCGCATTTAAACAACAAACCAAAATATTCACTATAATTTATTTAGCAAAACAACTTTTGCCGGGTCAGCTAGTCTATATTTATAAAAGCGAAAGTGTGTGGGTATGTTCCATATAGGCTCCGAAACGGTTAGAACGATTCCAATGAAACTTTCAGGGAATCTTCAGATTGACCTGGCGAGTAATCCTGTATCCAAGTTCGGTGACGATCGTAGCAATCCTCTTTATGAACTGTCTAATACAGCTTTTATTTACTATGATGATATTCTATTGTTTTATAACCCAAATTTGTATTGACACATGCGTTGTGTGTATTTATGTCATTATGAACCATATTGAAGCATAATAAAGTATACTGAAGTATTCAAGGTAAGATATAGCGCAGCGAATGTATCTGTTCCCCTGAACTTGAGGAAGTTGCCCTCCGAGGAGACCAGATCGCGGAAGTAGACCGGACCCGGACACGTACCAGACCATTTAGTAGCCTATCGCGCGAACCATCATATAGTGGGCACGACCACAGCACATGGTGGCGATCCTCTGCGTCCTGTCCACAACCACACGTACTTTTGGCGCACCTTATAAGGATATCCGGACGGGTCTGGATAAGGATAGCGGTATACTATAGATGGTAGAAGGCATATATGTATAGGAACATAGATAAATAAATATATTCCAAGATTATACTAGAAATATATAATGTTATATTCATATAATAAAACACATTGATTTCAAATAAAACATTTATTTGTGGTTTATTCATTTTTTCCCTTATTTTATATATGTACAGCCGTGTGCTAACTATGGTTCAAATAATCCGCGACTTATGTCTCTAAGGGCAACAAAAGAAGAAGCTAGACAAGACAAGCCGATTTTGAACGATTATTCTACCAACACCGTGGGTTTTTCATAATGAAATAGAATCGACTACTCCATCAATAAGTAATCTTTTTTTTGACGAAGGGGGCCTTCTGGGGGTATGGCGAGGTAATGTGGGGTTACTCACTAATACCCCCTCGGTGGCCCTTTCACGGTGCATGGTCTCTGGGATCACCAGAGGAACGCACCGGAACCCCTCTGCACTGTGACACGGGCCAGCTGATGCCGCCTTCATCCCTAGTCCATTTTGGCGGACGAGAAGTACCCCACCCTTGTCGCCCAGTGCTTCTACAACAGGCAGGGGATACCGGAGCCCATAACTACATGACTGAAATCTGGAATGAATATCCTATGCCAACAAAACTTACATGGGACCAATACCTATAGGGAAACCAAACCCTTTAAAACAAATAAATGAATTTTGATTTCAGCAATAAAATTCTTTAAATCGTTTCTCCATCTACGCAAAACCATGAGCCTTTTATAATATTCCAAGAAATTGCTTAGGTATTGCTTATTTTTCTTCGTTACTTTCTGTTCTTCTACTTTTAGTAAGACGAGAGAGATAACCTCTTTTTTTTGAAGTCGGTTAAAAAGATAAAGAAGGGATGTCCCCTAACACATTGGTGGCGGGACATTTGTCCACAAGTGAGCACACGGCTTTAGAATTTAAATACACTTAATAATAATATTAAAACAAACATACCTACGTATTATCACAGCTCTATTTACACAGGAAAAGGACTTTTAATACCATTTGACTACATAATTACTAATTTTATAATCGTCTTTTTAGGTTTTAGGATTCACGGCACTAAAAACGCAGGCAAATCGACTTATAATATTGATTACAATGAGAATATTACAATTAATCATGGAGCTATAAATGTAGTTTGATCTACTAGAGGTAACACATATGGGTAAAATAAATTTGATTCATTATACTTAAAATGATTTATTTTCACGAAATAATGATATCAGATCTTAAATATTTGTGTAAAAAGAAGTTCCAATAGAATTTTTTTAGATAAAAGCATTATAATAGCAATTGACCCATAGTGCGCGCGCCTGTCGTCATACTGCTGTCAGATGTGACATTTTGCGCAAGATGGCTGTGCCAGCTTGGCGGATACAATAAACAGCATACATTAACAAACGAAATCACAAATTTCCATACATCGTTTTGAGATTATCTTTGAGGTCTAAGCTGGATTACCTCCTTACCAATAATAGATAGACTTCACATTGTAGGCGAGGCGAGGGCAAACAAATTTTGAATTTTGTCTTGAAGTGAAAATTTCTTAAATGCATTACTTTTTGGTAGGAGAAAATTTTATGGTTTCTCGTTACCGATATGCTATTGTTGTGTTTAGATTTTGTCATAATCTTGTACAGACTGTAATAAGCAATAACCTAGAAAGGCTAGTTGTGAGTGGTAAAATTGACGGGACAAGACCGCGAGGTCGAAGCCCGACACGTTGGACTGACCAGATCCGCACCACTCTAGGCACGTCGGTTAGCGATGCTCTGCGCACGGCTGCAGATAGAGGAAAATGGCGACGGATCACTAAAACCAAACTGTTCCCACGAGATGGTCACGACCCTCAGCATTGAGGAAACCGACGCGAGGAGGAGGAATAAGTAAAAGTAGAAATAAATTGTATATAAGTTGAATGTAAGATTGTAATAGATATATAAAGGATGAGAGGAAAGGCATGGGAGAAAATCTGCCCTAACCTATCCACGTTAGGGGAACAAGAAATAAAAAAAATACATGTGGAAACCAGACGAACTATACAGTTAGCCGGAGAGGCTGGCCTTTGCTTTGCTTCATCGGATTGAGAGGTGGCATAGCTCTTAGGTCGCTTAGCCTGAACCTCTAAGTAGATCGATGTTGATAATTTTAATATTAATTATCTGAAAGTGTTATTTCCTCTTTCGTGTTCAATAAACGGTATCAGCTAACACCTCGTCCTTTTTTGAAAGAGACTTCTCAAAAAACATCTAAGGATAATTTTTTTTTTTTTAAAGAATGCTAGCAATATTTCTTTTTTTTTTGTTTCAGAAATATTTCTAACAATCTTGTTAACCATTCCAACTAAGCTTAAACTTGTGCTAGGACATGGTTCACGGCAATAGTCCAATGGTGGATTCGAACCCACGACCTTACGATTCACAGGCTGTACCCTAAACCATTAGGCTATTGACGCTTATAATGTATATAGGTATGTCAGATCTCCTCAGGTGTTAAGGATGTTCATAAACGACGTCGATCGCTATTTATCAGATGGTCTGTAAGGTCCATAAGAAAGCTTTTCCTATTTGAAAGTGCTACCTCCAGTAGACACAAGACATTAGTAGCTCCATGCATCTATAATACTTAATACCTTAGCTTGAATATTATAAGAGTATTTTAATAATTATTTATACATAAATATATTCTATATATACTAATACTAATAATTGGAGACATATTTGATGGTGGGTTTTAACTACAAACAATATAAAATGCACCACACAGAGTCCCGGGTATGCTACACCAATTGTATCAAAATTGACATTCACTGACAAGTTGTCAATTTTTTGTTATTTCAGTTGTACCACGATGGTTTTTCCAATGACAGACCACTGACACTCAAATGTAGTTTCAAAGATTGTTATTTATATGTCTTTCAAATGTATAGACTATTTTCAATCAATATCGACAAATTCAATTGAAAATTACATGTCAAATACATTAAATTACTATATTATTTTATGTATTTGACATGTAATTTTTGACACAATGAAAATTGAATTGTATTAGGTCTCGTAGTGAAATGTTATTGGCAAACAGCATTTTCTAATAAAAATTATTTCAAATTAACATTAACCAACGAGAATTAAAGTTAGGATCTCTAGTAATCAAATGAATAACTATTTAACATCAAATAGATAAATAATCGTATATATTTCGGTCTATATACTTAAAAAAGAAACATAAAAAGTTGGGGAAAAAGTCTTTTCGCTGTATAGTATGTATGAACTTCTAATAAAATCTCTTTGGATACTATTTGTATCTGGCTGGTTTTGGTATCATTGAAAGATTAAATTTTAAAAAACAAAATTTGTAATTAAAAATTAGAAAAATGTGTGATCTTCATTTGTTTTTCTTTTAACACGAGGCAGGACCATTGATTCTGAACTCTACTGCGAACAACTGATGAGATTAAAGGAAGAAGTTGAGAGAAAGCGGCCGGAATTAATCTACAGAAGGGGTGTGGTTTTTCATCACGATAACGCTAGACCTCACACATCTTTAGCCACTCAGAAAAAATTATGAGAGTTTGGCTGGGAGGTGTTAATGCATCCGCCGTGTAGTCCTGACATTTCACCTTCAGATTTCCACCTGTTTCGGTCTCTTCAGAATTCTTTAGGCAGTGTCACGTTAACATCACGATAGGACTGCCAAAACCACTTGTAGCGGTATTTTGATCAGAAATCCCAAAATTTTTATGGTAATTATGTCCCCTAACTACAAGATGGCAAAAAGTTAACAAACAAAATGGTACCGACATACTTTAGTTAGAAATAAATAAACTATTTTAAAATATGTTTTGAATTTTCTTAAAAAATGCGAAGAAACTTTTTCCCGAATCTATATAATTAAATTCCACTATATCTAATCTCCATAGCTACCTGATACATATTTAGTAGCATAGAGAAAAACTACTGTATCATAGACAATCGTAATCCTCTAATAATAGGATGTCTTCGTGCAATAAAAGACGTGAAATCACCGCCATTATTGTCTATGGATAAAAAAAAGGTATTTGTATTACGAGATCGTTTGTAAATGCACCACTTCCTTTGGTTTCTTACCGCGGAAGTGTTCTTCTATCTCCGCCAAGGATTTCCCTTTAGTCTCGGGGACCATGAACAGGACAAAAAAGAACGCGATAGCGCAGAAGCCCGTGTACATCCAAAAGGTGCCAGCTGACGTCAGAACAGCCTTGATAAAGAAATATTATTAAAAACACAGCTTCATTGTGCACCACCAAATATTAGTCAAGTTATTTAGATAACGACTTACTAGGAAACTATTAAATGCAACCTTTAGAAAATAAACATTTTTTTTTAATTTTATCACTTGCATTAGCTCTACGATAAATTACCATCCATTACTTAAGTGTGAATGAAGGTCAGATGTTTGCTTTTATTCGTTGGAGTTAGAAAAAAAAAACATTGTCACAATCGTAACTAGCGTGCCGGATAAATCGCAAGCATAATAAGATTGGCACAATTGTATAGTGGTTGATTGGTTTATCTTCAAACCTTTGGTTCCAGGATCGAAGTGTACCTCGACATACGACTTAATGAACCTTGCTCGTATATCAAAGCAATTTTCCCATTGAAAATAATTGAAATGCAATTGCCACTAAATGTTTTGTAAACGTGCAATTAATATATTTTTTTTATGATGAACTACACAGATTGGCCAGAGAAGCAGGCCTTGCTTCACCGGATTGAGAAGTGGCATAGCTCTTAGGTCGCTTAGCCTGAATCTCTATCGCTAGGAACTCGACACAAGGGTCCCCGGTGAGGGGTAACCTCGACTTGGACGGTTACTATTTTACGCGTTAACAGTCTGTTCCCAGGGCACCTGATAGGGCCAAACCACGACTCAGTCGGTAGCTATTTTATTGATTAAGCTAGATGGGACAATCTAAGCTAAACTAACTTATATGCCACTTCGGGAAGCGTTGGCTGGGAGAAGAACTCCAGCAACGCTTCTAGCATCTAAGGGGTTGCAATTAATATTTACGAGTAAAAACATGAACAGACTTCAAATCGAATCAATCGTTAAACGCTATTACGCGCGAACACCCTTTTTGTATTACCGAATTATCGTAGGAATATTAAGAAATTAAACTTTTTTTTTTGTTAACGGGAAGGAAATCTTCAAAGACGATACCCCGCCTTCGGGGGAAGGCGCGGGTTATGTGGGGTTTGACCCACTAAAACCTCCCCGGTGGCCCTTCCTTGGTGCATGACGAGGGGCTCCGGGATCTCCAGTGGAATGCACCAGAGCCCCTTGCTCCGTGCTCTAGGAGAGCACATCTCGGGGAGAGGTTACTCCCTCCTCCCCTGTTTTTTTGGGTAAACTAATACAGTTGACCAGAGAGGCTGGCCTTTACTGCTTCACCGGATTGAGATGTGGCATAGCTCGTAGCTCGCTTAGCCTGAACCTCTATCGCTAGTAACTCGACACAAGGGTCCCCGGTGAGGGGTAACCTCGGCTTGACGGTTACTATTTTACGCGTTAACAGTCTGTTCCCAGGGCACCTGATAGGGCCAAACCACGACTCAGTCGGTAGCTATTTTATTGATTAAGCTAGATGGGACAATCTAAGCTAAACTAACTTATATGCCATTTCGGGAAGCGTTGGCGCTGGGAGAAGAACTCCAGCAACGCTTCTAGCATCTAAGGGGTTGCAATTAATATTTACGAGTAAAAACATGAACAGACTTCAAATCGAATCAATCGTTAAACGCTATTACGCGCGAACACCCTTTTTGTATTACCGAATTATCGTAGGAATATTAAGAAATTAAACTTTTTTTTTTGTTAACGGGGAGGAAATCTTCAAAAAGATACCCCGCCTTCTGGAGGGAAGGCGCCGGTATGTGGGGTTGTTACCCACTGAAACCTCCCCGGTGGCCCTTTCTTCGGTGCATGACGAGTGGCTCCGGGATCTCCAGTGGAACGCACCGGAGCCCCACTGCACTGTGCTCTAGGAGAGCACGTCCCGGGGGGAGGGGGGAGGTTACTCCCTCCTCCCCTGTTTTTTTGGGTAAACTAATACAGTTGACCAGAGAGGCTGGCCTTTACTGCTTCACCGGATTGAGATGTGGCATAGCTCGTAGCTCGCTTAGCCTGAACCTCAATTAGTTAGTAACTCGACACAATGGTCCCTCCGGTTAAGGGTAACCTCGACTTGGACCGTTACTATGTTACGCGTTAACAGTCTGATCCTAGGGCACTATCTATTTTTGTATTTATGAGGATAGTATATATATATAGATAATAACATTAGACAGACTTACCTCTAAAGCATGGTAAGATTTTATCACGGTGAACATAGAGAGAAGATTCACAGCGCTCGCCATGGCAGAGAGTTGGGAGCGGTAGTGCGCGGGGAAGAGTTCACCGAGCAAGAGAAACGGAAGACCACCGAAGCCGAGAGAGAAGCCGAGCATGAAGACTACCAGGCTGACTATAGGCAGATATCTGTGAAAACATTCATACAATATATACGTTAGACATATTACGGTACAATACATGTTAAGTTAACGTTACAGGCCTTCTCTGTAAGGAGTACGGTCAAAGTCCGCCACGCGGCCCTGGTTCGGATAAGCAGACTTCACATGCAGTCTTAGATTTTTGTTTCTAGGACATGTAGGTTTCCTCACGATAGTTTTCTTCAGTTTTCAATCAGCACATAAAATTGCAACAACAAATTTATTGGTTCCAGCACCGGGGATCGAACTCGGGTTGCTAGCGTATCATGTAACCGCCCGGACACTGAGCTACCACGGCTCCGACACACAAAACATGTAATATATGGAAATGCTTTTTATTTGTTACCGGGTGAAGTAAAACATCTTAAGCTCCATCTGTATGTAGATATATATATATATATATATTCTCATAAAAATAAATTTATATAAGATTATTGAAGAGACAAAGAAAATGTGCGCGCACTCCTCTCTCTTGCTCCTACAGTGTGATACATACAATAGTCCTGCACTGTGTCTATGATATAGGAGACGTAACTCTCTCTTTCTATCTTCACTTACTTATACCTCCTTCTCAAATTCGATTTCGTTTTCATTCACAAGCTTGCACTGCAAGCGTGCGTATAGAAGAGATAGGTCAATAATTATTGAAATCATTCATAAAGACTTTTCTCCATGACTGGTATAAGTTGATGATCTTACCCAAGCCACGATTCATGCTCGAACTGGAAGTAGAAAGCTGATCCCATCGCCGCCATGGAGACGCACATTGTGACGGCCGATAGTAGCAGCAACGGTCGCCTACCAGCGCGATCCACCAGCATAGTGCTCACACCGTTGCTCAACAGTTGGACAGTGCCAACCACTATCGTAGCCGTCATAGCATCTAGCTTGCTTCCTAACATCAAACAAAAGTATTGTAGTATCGGGGGAGTGCGACCTTAGCCCTGAATGCCGGACGAGCCCCCAATGTAGTATCGGAAAGTTGCGGCCTGCAAACTTAGCCCCGAATGCCGGATGAGCCTCCAATGTAGTATCGGAGAGTTGCGGCCTGCAAACTTAGCCCCGAATGCCGGATGAGCCCCCAATGTAGTATCGGAGAGTTGCGGCCTGCAAACTTAGCCCCGAATGCCGGATGAGCCCCCAATGTAGTATCGGTTGTTAAAGGAAAGCTTAGAATTAGAGATGGAAAATTGGAATGTAGAGTAGAGTAAGATAGAATAATGAAAAAATGTATAGTAATATAGAGTAATTTAGAAGAATAATTTGTAAGAATTTTAAGCAAACTTTTTTTTTTTAGTAATTCTTTCAATTACTTTTTTTTATAAAAAGAAAACTAGCAATATTTTTTTTTCAGAAATATTACTAACAATCTTGTTAACCATTCCGACTAAGCTTAAACTTGTGCTAGGACATGGTTCACGGCAATAGTCGAATGGTGGATTCGAACCCACGACCTTACGATTCGCAGGCGGTACCCTAAACCATTAGGCTATTGACGCTTAAAACTAAAAATAACATGAGACGAATGAAAGAGTAACTAGATAATCCCTATCCACCCACGTTGGGGGAGGTAGAGAATGACACATCGGCTTACGTAGCGAAAAATGACAAAGGGTTCAACAACTCTGAAATTTATCAGAATTCAGCAGTTCAAAACAGCCTTTGTGATAATTTAAAAAAAAGTAGTAACAGAGAGTTACGAACCGCGATCTTAGCCCCGAATTTATTTTTCAATACGGTCTCGAACTCTACGCTACAAGCTTAAGCGTTCACGTCAATAGTCGAATGTTGGAATCGAACCTACGACCTTACGATTCGCAGACCGTACCCTAAACAGGCTATTGACGCTTCGTTTTTAACAAACACTTGTCCAAAATGTTGCTAGCCAATTTTTTTTTTTAATTTATTACAAATAAAATTTTACGGTAAAGGGAATACACACAATAACTTAACGCTATATAAACCGCAATGGTTTGTCACTAGCGCCAAAGTGTCCGTCTTGCGTTCCTAAATAACTTTTTAATATACGCTTAATGTTTTTGTGAGTTATACAATTCCTAATATCTGAAGGTAGTTCGTTAATGAATCTTTTTTTTTTGTTAACGAGGAGGAAATCTTCAGAAAGATACCCCGCCTTCTGGGAGGAAGGCGGCGGTGGAGTTTTTACCCACTAAAACCTCCCCGGTGCATGGTGAGGGGCCGCACCGGAGCCCCTCTGCACTGTGCTCAGGGAGAGCACTTCCCGAGGGGAGGTTACTCCCTCCCCCCTGTGCCCTCGCAGTGCAAGGCGACACGGGCCAGCCGATGTCGCCTTCTTCCCGGGTCCACCTTGGCGGACGACAAAGGCCCCCACCCTTGTCGCCCAATGAACCCGAGGCCCCTTTTAGTCGCCTTCTACGACAGGCAGGGGATACCGTAGTCTTATTCTTGAGAGCCCAGAACTACAGGGCTGTCGTTAATTAATCTAGGCACGATGTATCTTGCCGTGCGCTCGCCGTACACATTTTTTGCGCCTATCGTATTAAACTAGTTCGACTACTTCCATTTTGGTAAAAAATTTTCATTAAAGAAATATTCTTTTAACATAATGTATTTTATTTATGTATAATTAGGTAAGATATTACAATGTTTAAAAAGATTTTTTTTTCGTCGTTATGAAATTGTTCTTTAATTTTAGGTGATATAATTTTTTAAGTATATTAGTGAGAAATCCGTAAATTAGCTGCAAGTTTTCTAATACTACAACATGTAGGCCGACTAGTTTATTAGACGCAATTAAAATTGCAAGGCATAAAGCTTTTACTTATAAGTAAACACGATATGTAAATAACGTCCCAGTTTCTTTGATTTAAATATTAATATATTATATATTAATAACGTACCCAGTCCGCTTTGCCAGGCCAGATTTTGAATGAATGAATGAATGAATGAATATTCTTTATTGCGCAACAATTAAAAACAAAATACATCACAGAAATAGTAAATACAATTTTCACATTAGACAAGGTCATTGCATGCGCAATGGGCGGTCTTATCGCTAAGAGCGATCTCTTCCAGACAACCTTTGTATGGACAGAAACTTTCGACTAAAAATATTTTACACACAGACCCACTGTGATTATATTTATTTTAATACAAAACAACAATATACATATATATATATAAACATTCGCATTTATCAATATTTACACTATTAACAGGACACCCCAACGACCGGCCGGTCCCGGCAAAGACCGGACTTCACCCTCAAAGGGGACTTCTCCGGCACTCAGAGAAGTCCCCACGACGCGGAAGCATGCTGGGGCCAGGTACCCATCCTGTCCCCGCCTCAGATTACGGGGGCGGCGAGAGGAGACGTCTGAAACGCCTCCTGTGCACCCCGACTCCTGCGGAGGGAGGGAGCCTCTGCGCTCCCCTTCCTGACCCGCTCGTCAGCCTCCTTCTAACGCAAGTCTGGCCTAAGCTAAGCTTGAGTAAAGTGAAAGTACGCTTCATAAATTTCAGCATAACTCTTACCAGCGCTTTGGAAGATCTCAACGGTGAAGAAGATAACGGCATCTATTCCGCTGAATTGCTGGAATATGAGCAATGCAAAGCCCACAATGAGGGGCTTTATAACCGCTGAGGAGAGGAACACCTCACGTGTGTACAGACTCTTCGGCTCCAACTCTTGCGCTTTTCTAGAACAAGGAATGAAACATAAACCGACTTCAAATAAAATCAAATATAACACACTGTATTTGTCTCCTTTGTCGTCAAGTATTCATTGTTATTTTACGAAGCTCTGGAACCGGTATTCTCTTTCTTACTTCATATTAGTTCTCGTTGTCATTAGGAAGTAATTAACTTTTTTTTTCTTTACGGTTGGGAAGTCTTCAGCAAGATACCTTGTCTTCTGGGAGGCAAGGTTATGTGGGGTTTTTTATCTAGGCTCCGGGATCTCCAGAGGAACGCACCGGCACATCGGCTGGCCCGTGTCGCCTTCTTCCCGGGTCCACTTTCGCGGACGACAAAGCGACCCTTGTCGCCCAGTGAACCGGACGTTTTAGTCGCCTTCTACGACAGGCAGGGGATACCGTAGTCTTATTCTATGAGCCCAGAACTAAAGGGCTGAGGAAGTAATTACCTTGTCTTAGATTAACATAAGGTTACCAATATATCACCAAGCATTCTTACAAACGATTCTTCAGAAGTTCCCTGGTATATCTTCAAAACCCATAGTATTCAAACATAAATGAAGGCAAATCCTTTTAAACTAAGGTAAAAATGAAATCCTTTTCCTAAAAAAAGCGAGTGTGCTTTAGACCAGGCGATTGAAGTAAAACTTTTTTAGCTCCACCTATATGTATATACAAATTATATTATGTACACGATTGTGTAACTCTCTTGCTCCTACAGTTTTTTTTTTATGACGAACTACACAGATTGGCCAGAGAGGCTGGCCTTGACTGCTTCACTGGATTGAGAGGTGGCACAGCTCTTAGGTCGCTTAGCCTGAAGCCTGAACCTCTATTGCTAGTAACTCGACACAAGGGTCCCCCCGGTGAGGGGTAACGTCGGCTTGGACGGTTCCTATGTTACGCGTAAGCATTCCGATCCGAGGGTGCCCGAGAGGGCCGAACCACGACTCAGTCGGTTGCTATTTCACGGATAATCCAAGGGACGTTCAAAAGCTAAACTAACTTTGAGTGCCACTTCGGGAACAGCTCCTACAGTGTGATACAGACCTGTACCGTGTCTTAGATATACGATTCGTAATTCTTTCCATCTTCACTAACTTATCTCCCTCTCAACGTCTGTTCGCCTCACTCGATCACACTTATCGTAATACCCTAATCACGCTTTTTTACGTAGTGTACAAATTGGCCAGAGAAGCTGGCTTTGTCTGCTTCACCGGATTGAGAGGTGGCACTTAGCCTGAACCTCTATCGCTAGTAACTCGAGGGATGACCTCGGCTTGGCCGGTTAAAAAACAGCTCCTAATCACGCATTCAACTTACTCCCTGCAAGTTTAAAGTAGTTTTAATTAAAAAGATTATATACTATACTAAAGGTTATATAATATACTATATATATACTCACTCAGGATGTTCATCATCATCCTTAACTGTGGCAACAGCGCGACCAGAGAGCTGTAACCACTTGATAGATGGTTCAGCATCGAGACCTCGCGCTTTCAACCATACTGGAGACTCAGGCAAAGGCAGGAGAATAATGAAAAGGGCCGCTAAAGAGAAAGGAATGGAATATCAGTAAGAAATACAACGCTATACTTGCTAAGTAAAACGTCTTTTGCAAATCTATCAATGCTACAATTGTGGAAAGGTATTTACTGTAGGTAAGGTCTTCACCCCGCTCAAGAAGATAATAGAAGAGAATGAATACGGAGAGAAATGAATAATTTAATATATTGTGAGAGTTAAATTAAATATTTAATAATGTTAATATTTTAGAAATATTACTAACAATCTTGTTAACCATTCCAACTAAGCTTAAGCTTGTGCTAGGACATGTTTCAAGGGAATAGTCGAATGGTGGATTCGAACCCACGACCTTACGTTCGCTAAACCATTATGCTATTGTCTTTCTGTCCATTACAATGTGAGTTTTTTCAAGAGTAGAGTGAATAGGCATTTACTAAGTTAGTGCGCCTACCATCCATACCATCAGGTGGGTATCGTAGTTAAGCATTTGCTTAGAAAGGATGAAAAAAAACTTGAGGCGACTGCCCGAGAACACTGATCTGTATTGTTCTAGTGAAAAACGGATCTGTTCATCACCAATTGTGAAGGTCATGAGAGATTTTTTTCTTGTTCTTTTGTTGTTTATATTATTTTCTTTACATTACAGCTGTGTGTGTGTGATAATACGACTCAATAAAAAAGGCAATGTCATTTAAAGATCACGATTACTTCCTAATTCTTTTGTATTCTCGCTGTGCTAAATTAGTAAGGTATATATTCAGAATGACGCTTCCGTGTTGATTGTTCTCAATTGTTATTTCGTTTCGAAATGTTCAGGAAGAATATTTTTGTCAATTTTAACTACTTTGATATAGTTTGGTTTATGTATTTCGAATTTATCAATATAACCAATGGTAGAGTTTGAAAATACATGAAAAAGCAATTCATATTTATTTATTTGTACATTATTAATCCATTCCGCCTATCAGCACACTTTTATTGAAGTGTGGTGCTGAAAGGCGGAATGGATTAATGCTAGAAGGCATTCTCTGCCTTCTAGGTTTTAGTGGCATGAGGCAGGACTACTGACTTATTTGCTAGAAATCAGAGTTTATTGCCCCTTGTCATATTTTTCTCTGAGCATAGTCTGCCTATGCTATAGCTAGCCTATGCTAGTTCCCCCAACGTGGGTGGCCAGGGATGTTTTCACTCATCACTTTCTTCCATCTCTTGTTAACACACACACAAAGAAATATACTTTACAGTCACTCTTATTATCTATCTTCTATTTCTATATTATTTTACTTTTACTGTTAAACTTATTATTATTTTCTATTATTATTACTATTTTATTCTTACACTTTTACTCTATTAGTTTCCTATTTGACATTCTATCTGACTCTAAGCGCAAGTACGGCCTCATATGGAATACTGTTCGCATCTCTGGGCCGGGGCTCCCCAACACCAACTTCTTCCGTTTGACCGTGTACAACGTAGAGCTGCTCGAATAGTCGACGATCAGGGTCTTTCCGATCGACACGACCTTCTGAGTCTGCGAAGAGATGTCGGTTTTCTTTACATCCTGTATCGCATTTACCATGGGGACACTCCTGAGGAATTGTTCGGAATCATCCCAGCTACCGATTTCCATTACCGCACATCTCGGCAGAATTCCAAATTCCACCGCCACCATCTTGATGGTTGGCGTTCAACGACTGTACGTTTTTTGCGTAACTTTCTCCCACGCACTGTCAACTTGTGGAATCAACGGTGTTTCCGAACGTTTACGATTTAGGGACCTTCAAGAAACGAGCCTATTCCTATCTCAAAGGTCGGCAACGCACCTACAGCTCCTCTGGTGCTGTGGATGTTCATGGGCGACGGTGATCACTTAAGAAATGAATAAAATCAAATTAACGACTACTTTCATTTCATTTTTATTATACACGTGTACTCTTAGATAAAGAACGAGACAGCCGATTCTTTCATAATGGACACATAATTTGCTAAGTCGTTGCCATAACAATCACGTGACCTTGATAATAATCGACATAGATCTGTATGTAATTAACCTAATTTTTTATATAATCAACAAAGTATACACAATTTACGAACGTTTGATTTACCAGCCATCCTTGCCTTCACTCGGCTAATTTCACTTTAAACTATAATCTACACACTTTAAAATATAACTTTAAACTTCATTTTATGTTAAGTTACAGTTAGCATATATCTAAATATATATAAAAGAGAAAGTGTGTGTGTTTGATCCGTATAGGCTCCGAAACGGCTGTGTTCTGTCGCTGACAGATCCGGGGCACCCCGCTCATAACGGCTGATGGCATTCGCGGAAGGTTTAGTGGGTAGGGGCTGCCCAGGCCGAGTCCCACACATCCCTCCGGGCCCACCCAGGGTACCGGAGGATGGTCTATAAAAAGATTCCCCCGCGTGAACAAAAAAAAACGCTCCGAAACGGCTGGACCGATTGCAATGAAACTTTCAGGGAATCTTCAAAATAACCTGGCGAGTAATCCTGTAAAGTTTCATGACGATCGGAGCACTCCTCTTTTTGAACTATCAAACAAGCCATACATCGTGCTTTTATTTCAGACATTAAATTGAGTCTGTATTCATTCTCTTCTATTATCTTCACCCGCTCGAGGAGATAATAGAAGAGAATGAATACGGAGAGAAATGAATAGTTTAATATATTGAAAGAGTTAAAGTTAGCAAATATCTAAATATATATAAAAGAGAATGTGTGTGTGTTTGATCCGTATAGGTTCCGAAACGGCGGGACCGATTTCAATGAAACTTTCAGGGAATCTTCAAATTGACCTGGCGAGTAATCCTGTAAAGTTTGGTGACGATTGGAGCACTCCTTTTTTTGAACTGTCAAACAAGCCATACGTCGTACTTTTTTCTGACAGTAACTTGAGCCCGATATGTTTTTGTACAAATGATAAGAATGGTATTGTATTTGCTGTAGGTAAGGTCTCCACCACTCGAGAAGATAATAGAAGAGAATGAATACAGAGAGAAATGAATAGTTTGATATATTGAAAGAGTTAAATTAAATATTTAATGATGTAAGTTTATTGTTTAAATAAAATAAAGCAAAATCTATGGTACGGTTTGGTAGTATTAAATAAGATTTAAGTGCCTTATAGTCTATGTTAGAATTAAGTTAATTATTGATACAAATACAATAAAATGTTTGTAATTAATAGATACGAAATGAAGCCTGATCCTTTAAATAAATTCATGTTAAGTTAAAGTTAGAATATATAAAAGTTTACATAAGAGTATGTCCTGCTGTTGGGCACATGCCTTATCTTTAAAGAGAATACCAGGGCATAGTCCGCCAGGCTAGGGCAGATCGGTAGACTTCCAGCCCTGTAGTTCTGGGCTCTCAAGAATAAGACCTGCCTATCGTACAAGGCGACTAAAATGGGCTTCGGGTTCACTAGGCGACAAGGGTGGGGGCCTGCGTCGTCCACCAAAGCGGACCCGGGAAGAGGGTGACATCGGCTGGCCCGTGTCACCTTGCGCTGCGAGCGTTCGGGGGGAGGGAGTAACCTCCCCTCTGGGACGTGCTCTCCTTGAGCACAGTGCAGAGAGGCCGATAGTGGTTGGCACTGTCCAACTGTTGAGCAACGGTGTGAGCACTATGCTGGTGGATCGCGCCGGGAGGCGACCGTTGCTGCTACTGTCGGCCGTCACAATGTGCGTCTCCATGGCGGCGATGGGATCAGCTTTCTACTTTCCGGTGCGTTCCACGTGAGATCCCGGAGCCCCTCGTCATGCACCGAGGATAGGGCTACCGGGGAGATTTTAGTGCGTAAGAACTCCACATAACCGCCGCCTTCCCCCCAGAAGGCGGGGTATCTTTGTGAAGATTTCCTCCCCATCAACAAAAAAAAAAGATCGGTAGACTTCACATGTCCAAAAAATAATTCTAACACATATATGTGATAGAAAATTATCTAGATCTACTCACGATGTTTAATTCGTCACGATTAATTCGATTTGTTTTTACTTGTGAATATTTTTTTTTGGAAAGAACATACTTATTTTGTTGTTTTACACCATAGTTCTAGTATTTAATAGGTTGGGGAAAAAGTTTCTTCGCATTTTGTTAAGAAAATTCAAAACATATTTAATATAGTTTATTTAAATTTAATAAAGTGTGATGGTAACATTTTGCTTAATAACTTCTTGCCATCTTGTAGGTAGGGACATGATCCTATTGCTATAGAAATTTTGGGATTTCTGATCAAAATACCGCTACAAGTGGTTTTGGCAGTCCTCTTGTGATGTTAACCTAACTCTGCCTAAATAATTCTGAAGAGACCGAAATAAGGAAATCTGAAGGTGCAAGGTCTGGACTATACGGCAGATGCATTAACAACTCCCATACAAACTCTTCTTTTTTGTAGTAAAATTTTAAAATTGTGTATCGAATTTCTTCATTAGATTCACACATCTTGACAGTACGAAAAGCAAATGAAAATCACACATTTTCCTAATTTGAATTTGGAATTATTTTTTTTTTAATTTAAACTTTTAATGATACCAAAACTAGCTAGATACAAATAGTATAGCCAAGGAGATTTTTTTTTTAATAATTTCTAAGCAAGTGCTTGACTACGATCCCACCTGATGTTAAGTGGAAATGCAGTCCTGGATGGTAAGGTGCACAAGCTTAGTAAATGCCTATTCACTCTACTCTTGAAAATACCCACATTGTAATCGGAAGGAAAGACAGACGCGGGCAAACTATTCCAGTCCTTTGCTGTACGAAGAATAAAAGACGAAGCAAATCACTTCGTTCGGGTTCACAACAAAATTTTATTACAAGTTCATAAATACTATACTGCGAAAAGATTTTTTCCCCAACTTATTATATAGATTACAGATATCTTCGGTAAGGTCAGTTAGAAATGAATTCGACGATGGTTTTTGTTAAAAAAACGAATTATTCTTTGCTTTCTTCTCTGTTAAAATAATTATTATATTAATCGTATGCATTATACTGTAAAATTTTCTTTGATATTTATCAAATAATACATTATTATTAAGCTAAGAAAAGTATATTCAAAGTTCAGAGGTAAATGATTTAATTTAACATTCGAAATGCTTTCTATTAGATGTGAAAGCTCAAAGCTATCAAATTAATTTCGTATGATGTTAAGATAGTCGTATTATTTATTATAATTTTACTTAATTGTTTGAGTCCAATCTAAGACTTTTTAAGATACGACCGAATTAAGATGTAAACATTAATCAAATCGTCAATAGCCTAATGGTTTAGGGTACGGACTGCGGATCGTAAAGACATAGGTTCGAATCCACCATTCCACCAAACCATCTCCATTTTTTTTTGTTAACGCGAGGGAATCTTTTTATAGACCATCCTGTGGTACCCTGGGTAGGCCCGGAGGGATGTGTGGGACTCGGTCTGGGCAGCCCCTACCCATTAAACCTTCCTTTTTTAAGATACGACAGAATTAAGATGTGAATTCCATACAAACATTAATCAAACCGTCAATAGCCTAATGTTTTAGGGTACGGACTGCGGATCGTAAAGTCGTAGGTTCGAATCCACCATTCCACTACACCATCTTCTTTTTTTTGTTAACGCGGGGCAATCTTTTTATAGACCATCCTCCGGTACCCTGGGTGGGCCCCGAGGGATGTGTGGGACTCGATCTGGGCAGCCCCTACCCATTAAACCTTCCGCGAATGCCATCAGCCGTTATGAGCGGGGTGTCCCGGATCTGTCAGCGACAGGACACCCCACCAGACCATCTCCTAGCACAAGCTTAATAATATATAAGTAACATTTGTAAATAAAATATTGCCAGCAATCTTTTTAAAACCAAAAAAAAATCTACGAAGAAATTAAAAAATAATTCAAAAGTTATAAATTAACATTTAAACATATTATAATCAACAGCGTAGAGTAATAACAACAGCCTAGAGGCTAAGGTGTTCTTCTTATGATCTGACGGTCGCAGATTAAATTCCCAGTAGACTTGTGGTTTTTTAATTAAAAAAACTTTTGTCTAAGGAATTTTTGGTATACCTCTCATATATGGAATGGCTTATTTCTTTTGGGACCTCCTGTACAGTTATAAAAACATTTATAATTTACGAATAAAAACAAAAACCGACATTGAATTAATCGTTAAACATCATTACAAGCGGGCGCCCTCTTTGTATTTCCGAATTATGGTAACAATATTACGAAATAACCAGAAACGAAATAATCCAGAACCTAATCAAACTACTCTAGAAGTACATCATTTCCAATAACAATGAATCATCGAAATCGATTTTTTTTTAATAATTTCTAAGCAAGTGCTTGACTACCATCCCACCTGTTGTTAAGTGGAAATGCAGTCCTGGATGGTAAGGCGCACTAGCTTAGTAAATGCCTATTCACTCTACTCTTGAAAATACCCACATTGTAATCGAAGGAAAGACAGACGCGGGCAAACATACATAAACAAGATTGTTGTTATATTGAATTATTCGTCCATTTGTTGCGCACATACTTGATGCAAATTTAACACTTGGTTGGTGTGTTGGTTTTCTCATAATGCTTTTGCCAGAATTGGACCAAATTAGTGGTCCAGCCGTTTCGGAGCCTATATGGAACATACCCACACACTTTCTCTTTTAAATATATTCTTCTTCGCCGCCTCACTCTTGTCAGAGTGGTCGTGGTCATGGGCAGCAGACAGCACCCACCGCACGACGTCTCGCCACCTTCTCCTGCTGGCCGTCAATCGGGCATATTGTGTGTATTGGGGAGCACCCACTATACCCCGCGCCTGATCTGTCCATCGCATTGGCGATCAACATCGTGTTTACTACCTTCCTCTTTCCCCTGCACGACAAGACGAACTTAACTTCATACCCAGCTCTTCAAGAATGGAGGCATTTGTTCTGAATTCGGTCCACGAAATCCCGAGCATCTTTACATATATAGATATGCACATAGATACAAAAATACATACATATAATATAATTTGAATTAGATAAAATAGACACAAAATCGATTTGTGGAATAAAATTAGGTGTCAAAAATAATTACCGCAAAAGATGGCCGACAGAAAAGCAAGGTGCCTCCAATATAGCCAGTTGCCAGCGATGTAGGAAATAAGGATGCCAAGGGACATTGAGAGCGTGGGCAAGGAACCCAGACGGCCGCGTATCTCAGGGTCACAGCATTCGCTTACCTGCAACAATACTATACGATATAATTTTAACAATACAGATAATATTTACAATATTAAACAGGTATGTATCAGACACTGGCTTTAAAACAACATACAAAAAATTCCTACTGTCGAAACAACAGAACGATCAGAAAACCTAAAACAGCTAGCTGCAGGCTGCGGGCCTGTTCTGACGCGGCGCGCGAGTACCGAAGGGGTAGGCTGAAAACAAGCACTGTGTGACATTAAGTCACGCAGTACACGCTGAGCCTATTGCCTTTTGCCATTCTTATAAGAGATTTTATTTTTTATTTTATTCTTTGTTTTTTTTTTCTTTCTATAAATTTTTTGTGTCTTATTATTCTATGTAATGTATTTTTTTTTCTTTTCAAAGGATAAGGATGGTAATAAATGAGCTTTATTATTATTATTTATTATTATTATTAAGTATATTTACTAGTAAACACAAAACCAGACTTCAAATCAAATCTAAAAAAATATTAGACATATGGTTTTCTCATGGATACTTTTAGGATTAGGACACGGGAAGCAACAGTTTTTAAATAAAAAAGAATCATTAAAATCGGCTTAAAGTTCTCTCGTTCTCTCTCAAATAGCTTCCAACATAAATATATACAGTGGTAACACTCAATATAAAAATTCGGTATAGTTTTAAACATATTTCAGATTTCGATTGCATCCCACTCACACGCAGGTTGTTTACTAAGGTACGAAAGGGACGCCAATGACATAAAATTTAGGCAGGTTTATTATTGTAAATATTTCCCACTAAGCTTTATTTTGTTGTACTTTTAATTATGTTTTAAAGTGGTGATAATGTTCTGTTTACTAATGACAACAAAATTTTCAAAGCTACAGAAGGTGGTTGTAACATAATTATGATTTCAAACTAACGTGGTCACGAAATAAACAATTATTACTTAAAAATATCGGGAACTCATTTCGTATAATACACTGGTAATGGTAATTTGAAGCGTCAATAGCCTAATGGTTTAGGGTACGGCCTGCGAATCGTAAGGTCGTGGGTTCGAATCCACCATTCGACTATTGCCGTGAACCATGTCCTAGCACAAGCTTAAGCTTAGTTGGAATGGTTAACAAGATTGTTAGTAATATTTCTGAAAAAAATAAAAGAAATATTGCTAGCTTTCTTTTTAAAAAATAAAAAAAAAATCCGTTTTAAGTAATAATTGTTATGGTTGTAACATCTCTATATTATACACTAAACAATAAAGTTCCATATCAATGGATATGAAAATGGCACCCATTTAAAACGATCATTCATTGACAGTCCATGTGTCATTGTATTCCGATAAAGATTCGAGTTATCCCGAAGGAAAATAATCTCTCACTAAATTTGTAACGAATCTATATAAATATAATATAAAGAGAAAGTGTGTGGATTTGTTCCATATATGCTCCGAAACGGCTGGACAGATTTCAATGAAACTTTCAGGGAATCTTCAGATTGACCTGCCGTGTAATCCTGTTAAGTTTGGTGACGATCAGAACACTCCTCTTTATGAACTGTCAAACAGCTCTTTTATTTACTATGATGATATTCTATTGTTTTATAACCCAAATTTGTATTGACACATGCGATGTATATTTAAATCATTATGAACCATATTGAAGCACAATGGAGTATATTTCATGTAAATGGGTGTAGGTAATGATCTTCACCCACTCGAGAAGAGAATAGAAGAGAATGAATAATTTAATATTATGTGAGAGTTAAATTAAATATTTAATGATGTAAGTTTATTGTTTAAATAAAGCGAAGCGGGTTGGGTACGCTAGTATTAATTATTAGTAGCAACTGAGAACAACATAAATGATTTAAACGATTTTCTTGTTAAAAAATATGTTTATGGCAATTTAAGATAAACAGCACGTAATATGTACGAAGAACCATTTTTTATTATGAACTACACAGATTGGCCAGAGAAGCTGGCCTTGACTGCTTCACCGGATTGAGAGGTGGCATAGCTCTTAGGTCGCTTAGCCTGAACCTCTATTGCTAGTAACTCGACACAAGGCCGAACCACGACTCGGTCGGTTGCTATTTCACGGATAATCTAAGAGACATTCAAAAGCTAAACTAACTTTGAGTGCCACTTCGGGAAGCGTTGGCGCTGGGAGAAGAAGTGGCCGAAGAAACTCCAGCAACGCTCCTAACATCTAAGGGGTGGGGCCTGCCCATAAAATAGCGGTAACGCGCAAGGATTATTCGCAACCTCCGACGGTCGCGAATGAACGCTTTTTGGATTTGTAGAGATCGTCGATCGTCAAGAACGTGTCTCGGCCTCCGGGCGACGCGACGGAATTTATTATAGGAAGGCTTATAAGTGGCGGCACTTACAAGAAGTTTGTTAGAATGTTTGGTGGCAGTCTCGAAAAACCGTCGAGTTGCCTGCCCAAAGAGGCGAAGAACCAAGCGCGGTAAACTACATTGGGGAACGGACGCGTAGGTACTTAGCACCGAGAATATAAATTCGTATGAACTTGCAGAAGACTACCTGCAAAAAAACTGTCGAATATTGTAAATAAATTAGATATTATATGTATAGCATTCATTATTATTGTGTAGTAGTATGTATTAGTATTTATTGTACATGCTTTTTTTTATTTTATTCTATTTCGTGGGTATATAGTGGATATATTTAGGGGTGCAGTTTACGCCAATAAACTGCCCTGGCAGTTTGGCGAAATATTTTAAATAAATGTTATCGAATATATGTAGTAAATAAATTAAAAAAAATACAGTCGATTTAAAAAACTTATCTTTTTAAGTCGGTTAAAAAAAGATTCTTAATTTTATTATTTGATTTTTTTTGACGGACTAACACAGTTGGCCAGAGAAGCTGGCCTTTACTGCTTCACCGTATTGAGAGGTGGCATAGCTCTTAGGTCGCTTAGCCTGAACCTCTATTAGGTGGTAACTCGACACAAGGGTCCCCTGTGAGGGGTAACCTCGGCTTGAACGGTTACCATTATTACGCGTTAGTCCGATCCGAGGGCGCGGAACAACGACTCGGTCGGTAGCTATTTTATTAAAAAAATAACTAAAACTAACTTATATGCCACTGCACACACACAAGAATAAGACTACGGTATCCCCTGCCTGTCGTATAAGGCGACTAAAAGGGGCCTCGGGTTCACTGGGCGACAAGGGTGGGGGCCTTTGTCGTCCGCTAAGGTGGACCCGGGAAGAAGGCGACATCGGCTGGCCCGTGTAGCCTTGCACTATGAGGGCACAGGGGGGGAGGGAGAATCCTCCCCCCCCCCCGGGACGTGCTCTCCTTGAGCACAGTGCAGAGGGGCTCCGGTGCGTTCCACTGGAGATCCCGGAGCCCCTCGTCATGCACCGAGGAAAGGGCCACCGGGGAGGTTTTAGTGGGTAAAAACCCCACATAACCGCCGCCTTCCCCCCAGAAGGCGGGGTATCTTTCTGAAGATTTCCTCCCCTTTAACAAAAAAAAAAAAAATGGGAGAAGAAGTGGACGATGAAACTCCAGCAACGCTCCTAATCTTTTATTATTTGAACAACAATAGTCAATCACTATTGTTTGATCAAACATTTGATTATAAACAGTGTATAAGTGTAACATAGAGAAACTAACCACGATAAGACGCCTTGTGTCAAACACTGAACAAATAAATAACACATAAGCGTTGTATTAAGATCAATAACTTGTCTGTTTGTAATTTGAACCGTATGTTTGTACTGATGCACTCGACGCATTCACTATCACTTATGATAATTTACGACAGTGTATACTTGTCTTTATTTACGTAACCTCTGTATCTTATTATAAAATACCTTTATAGTATAACTGGCGTACCCAGCCCGCATCGCCGGGATAGATTTTGTTTTATTTAATTTGAAGAATAAACTTACATCATTATAATAGGTTGTCAAATATCTCCCTTCCGCCTTTTTGTCTTTTGAATTTCGCGGCTATATACAAAGCGCTACAGAGCTCGTATCTAGCAATAGTATACATAATTTGAAAGGTCTTGACATAACCTACAAAACGACGCTATGCATAATTAGTTTGGATATTGCGTTCAACAGTTATAGACGTGTAAACATGAAGTTCACTAACGCCGAAATTCGCGCTATTTTAAAGTTTTCCTTCGTTAAAGGCAAATCCGCTAGAGAAACGTTCCGTGAGATTAATAGTGTTTTGGGGATGGTGCTCTATCACTTCGAACCACGGAGGAATGGTTTCGACGATTCAGAGCCGGTGAAAACGACACCATGGATAAGCCAGCCGGCGGAAGACCTGTGACGACAAATACCGATCAAATCATAGACTACATCGAGTTAGACCGGCATGTGGCATCTCGTGACATCGCCCAGGAGATGGGAGTTAGTCACCAAACCATTTTAAACCATCTGCAGAAGGCTGGATACAAAAAAAAGCTTGATGTTTGGGTGCCGCATGACACAAAAGGCGGAAGGGAGATATTTGACAACCTATATATTCAATTTAAGTCATTAATTATTGTAGTATTAATTATTCTCTTCTCGAGCGGGTGAAGATACACCTACACCCATGTACATATCAGCAGCATCAGTAAATACATTTGCGGCGCTATAACTTACCTTGAATACTTCAAAATCCATAATTACTCACTTCAGTGTACTTCAATATGGTTCATAATGACATAAATATACACAACGCATGTGTCAACACAAATTTAGGTTATAAAACAATAGAATATCATGATGGTAAATAAAAGTTGTATTTGACAGTTCAAAAAGAGGAGTGCTCCGATCGTCACCAAACTTTACAGGATTACTCGTCAGGTCAAACTGAAGATTCCCTGAAAGTTTCATTGAAATCGGTCTATCCGTTTCGGAGCCTATACGGAACATACCCACACACAATCTCTTTTATATATAAATATATATATATGTCACAAATGTAGTGAGAAATTATTTTCTTTCGGGATAACTCGAATATTTATCGGAATACAATGACACCCGACCTGTCAATGAATGATCGTTTTAAATGAGTGCCTTTAAAACGATTTAAATTAAAATAAAATATACGGAAAAAATGTTTCAAAGTGATTCTTGCATGTATTTTTAAATATATTTTCTTGATTATTTTTAAAATTGGAGTGATAATTGTTGTTTTGATATTGATAAGTAACCAGTGTTTAATCTTTTTTAATAAATCAGAGGAAAAAATGTGATTTAAATGGATACTTTTTGCATGCAACACACTTTGCAACAAAAAAGATAATGCCTAATTTTAAATATATTGTCTTGATCATTTTTAAATATTTTATTTAAATAAATTAAAGTATTTAGAAAATAACAAGTAACGTAGAAAGAGAAGTAAAAAATAAATAAAATTATTAAATAAAATAAAAAAACATATCTATTTTTTTTCAACTATCAAAATTACATAAATACTTTTTACGGGTTACGCTCAGAATTTTTTTTTAATGAAAAAAGCTAGCAATATTTTTTTTTTCAGAAATATTGATCGGAAGATCGGATCAGAAATATTTGATAGAAATGAGGTGATCGATTTTTTTTATGAGTACATCCGTAGATTCATTTTTCAACATTCAGTCATTGCAGACCAGCGTGACTTTCCTCTGCAGTATATTTATATATATATATATATATATATATATATATATATATATATATATATATATATATATATATATATATATATATAAATCTTGATATATATAGCAGAAGATACAAAATAAATTTTGTAGATTTCTATATAAGCAGTACGGGGTGTATCCTTGCTTCCCAATGATGTACCCGAGCCTATTTGTACTGGGCATGGTTGGGTACAGCAGGCTGCAGGTGAGGAGAGACGTCGCACTGATTGAAATATGTGTGGAGGGTGCTGCGGGGCTGGGTTCATCACCCAGAAGTGCTGGCCGCGCTACAGTTGCGGACGCCTGACATTTACTTGTGCATGCGCCGTCGTCCGCCATTGTTCCTACTACCTGTCTCCAAGACTAACTTGTCCAGGAACTCTCCGCTGTCGCGCGCGGTTGGGTTTCTTAATACCATCTCACTGCACATTGATATATTTTGTTGCACAGAGTCTGTGTTTATCGAAGCTGCCTACAAATGCGTAGAAGGTGTTTCACTCTATTATATTTATATATTATTGTCAATACATAAAGCAGCTTTTTATTTGTTTTAATTTTAATAATATATATCTAAGTTTTTATAACATCATATTGGTATTATCTGTAACGGTGTTATAATTTTTGTTGATTTAAATAAATAAATAAATAAATTTTAAGCGGTAAAACTAATTTGTAAGTAAGGCAATCGTTGGAGCGTCAAACTGGTTACCAGGTCTTTGGACACGTGATATCGGAATAAATTACACCGTATCGCTGGCAAAAATATACGAGAGGTCATTGACCTCCCATGCCTCAAGGCATAATACGTTTTTATTATGAATTATCTCAAATTAATTCTATGTCGTTTAAGTCATTGATTAAAATTTGCATGATTACGACTACATGACTATCTAAATATATGAATAAATAAATTTTGTGTGTGTGTTTGTAATATTAAAATAACCGCATTTTACTACATGCAAATAAATGTATATACGGACCAGGTTTGATCCGTATAGGCTCAGAAACGGCTGGACCGATATTAATGAAACTTGCGGGGAATCTTCAGATTGGCCTGGCAAGTAATCCTGTAAACTTTGGTGACGATCGGAGCACTTGAACACGGTCCAAGCCGAGGTTACCTTACACTTTTGTCGAATTTTTTTTTTGAAAAGCTAGTAATATTTCTTTTTTTTTTCAGAAATATTACTAATAATCTTGTTAACCATTCCAACTAATCTTAAGCTTGTGATAGGACATGGTTCACGGCAATAGTCGAATGGTGGATTCGAACCCACGACCTTACGATTCGCAGGCCGTACCCTAAACCATTAGGCTATTGACGCTTCTATAATATATATTCTAATTATTAGCAATAGAGCTTTATGCTAGGCCATGTAAGAGCTATTCCACCTCTCGTGATTTACTCTTTTTTGTTCAAATTTTTGACTAATTCGTCAAGAAAAATTTTTTGAAAGTCATTTTATGTAATTAAAAAAACGAAAAACGGCAATTTATTGGTATAAACCTTGGATTCGATCTGGCGACCATCAGATAGTAAGCTAGGCCGCATAACCACTAGGTTATCATAACTTCGTGTTAAATGTTCTTTATAAAAATATAGGTGAATGATCGTTCGGGTATCATGATATTTAGTGACCAATATAATATGATACGTGAGGTCATTGACCTATAGTGCCTCACGGTTACGCATTTTTATAAAAAATTATCTCAAATGTATTCTATGTTATTTAAGTCATTTACATTTGGATAATTACAACAACAACAAATATATAAATAAAAGAGAAAGTGTGTGTGTATGTTCCATATAGGCTCCGAAACGGCTGGACCGATTTCAATGAAACTTTCAGGGAATCTTCACATTAACCTGGCGAGTAATCCTGTAAAGGTGATGATCGGAGCACTCCTCTTTTTAAACTGTCAGACAAGTAATATGTCGTACTTTTATTTCTGACATTCACTTGAGCCCGATATGTTTTTGTATAAATGATAAGAATGATATTGTATTTACTGATATGTACATGGGTGTAGGTAATGATCTTCACCCGCTCGAGAAGAGAATAGATGAGAAATGAATAATTTAATATACTCGTATTGTGAGAGTTAAATTAAATATTTAATGATGTCAGATTATTTTTTAAGTAAAATTGCATTTTGGAGAGTGTGCTCAGGAACTACATGATCTAATTCCCCCATCCCCGTTCCACCATGGGACTTGTAGACGCATTTGATGATTTCATCCCTCAAACCCGAACGAAGCGATTTGCTTCGTCTTTCATTCTTCGTACAGCAAAGGACTGGAATAGTTTACCCGCGTTTGTCTTTCCTTCCGATTACAATGTGGGTATTTTCAAGAGTAGAGTGAATAGGCATTTACTAAGCTAGTGCGCCTTACCATCCAGGACTGCATTTCCATTTAACATCAGGTGGGATCGTAGTCAAGCACTTGCTTAGAAATTATAAAAAAAAAATAAAAAAAAATAAAGCAAAATCTAGATTTCCATTACCAAAAAATGGTAAACAAGACTTCACTTCAAAAACCGAAATCACGTCAAAACCATTTAAGGTTTGAAGCTTGCTTAGCAGACCGTATAATAAACCAATTAAGCTATTAACGCTTCAAAGCGCAAACAGACCTTCGAGATTTGACATCATGACTAGACATATCTAGATTATCGTCGAGATCTAGGTAACAGAAGTACTAAGCATTGGTTTCAAGAGATTTCATATAGACTTGAGAGTTGGAAGTACTTAGAGCAAGTGGCCCTACTGATTAGTACACGTGGACACGTGTTACTTACAAGTGTATTACGAGTAAGAACGAAAACTGACTTCAAATTATATCAAATGTTACGGATCAATGTATCTATATATGTATAAAAGAGAAAGTGTGTGGATTTGATCCGTATAGGCGGGACAGCTTTTAACACTATATAAAGCTCAAGTCGTGTGTAGAATACTGCTGTCACATTTGGGCAGGCGCTGCTAAATGCTATCTCGCAGCTTTGGACTCGGTGGAGAGGCGGGCTAAGAGGCTATTTGGTGACGCAGCTGAAACCAATCTGCTCAGTCTTGAGCACGGGCGTAAGGTGGCTAGCCTTTCGGTTTTCTACAGATTGCATTTTGGAGAGTGTGCTCAGGAACTTCATGATCTAATTCCCCCATCCCCTTTCCACCATCGGACTTCTAGACGCACTGCGGGATTTCATCCTTTTGTTGTGAACATCCCTCAAACTCGAACGAAGCGATTTGCTTCGTCTTTCATTCTTCGTACAGGTACTGGAATAGTTTGCCCACGTCTGTCTTTCCTTCCGATTACAATGTGGGTATTTTCAAGAGTAGAGTGAATAGGCATTTACTAAGCTACTGCGCCTTACCATCCAGGACTCCATTTCCACTTAACATCAGGTGGGATGGTAGTCAAGCATTTGTTTAGAAATTATAAAAAAAAATAGGCTACCAAACGGCTGGACCGATTTTCAATGAAACTTTTAGGGAATCTTCAGATTGACCTGGCGAGTAATCCTGTAAAGTTTGATGACGATCGGAGCACTATTCTTTTATGAACTGTCAAATACAGCATTTATTTACTATGATACTACTACTACGGGTATGATATTTTATTTACTGATATGTACATGGGTGTAGGTAATCTTCACCCGCTCGAGAAGGGAATATAAGAGAAATACAAAGCAGCGTGAGAGACAAATCCGAAGTTTGATACTCAAGTTTAAAGATGCGTCATTAATTATGTTAAAATTGAAGTGAAAATTGAGTCTAATCAGATACTACTCACGTAAACTTGTGCGGGAGCTAGAACGAAGCCGACGCAGAGTCCAGACAAGAACCTGCCGACTAAGATGAGTGCGAAACCCGGCGCGAAGCCGAGAAGTAACCAGCCCCGGCCCAAAGCGGTGCTGTCAGTTGGAGGGTTCTCTTGCGACCTGCCCTCTGCATAAGCGGTCCGGACAGCAGGCTTCCCACGAAAGCACCCAGCGGTGGGATTGCTCCTGTAATGGAAATACTATAGTACACGTAATATTATATAATGGAGGGGCGTGGTATGGAGCTGTGATTGGAATAAAAGAAAGGCATGCTTGTTTGGACTTGTAGATAAGATGAATGGAGAAAGATAGACGAAAAAACTACAGTCGGTACTGGAAGCCCTAGACGGCCTCTACTAAACTGGTAAAAACCTAAAGGGTATGTAATCAGTGAATGGAGCCAGACTCTTTCGACCAGACTCGATCTTTGCCCGCCCCTCTAGGTCAGCGCCCTGAGGTTCATTTATTTGCTACAACACCAAACCAATACGTCCATGTCCATTTTTATTCCAAACGTGCTTGTTAAAGTTGTTGTTGGCAGCAACGTTTTTTTTAGATAGAAAAAGCGGCAAATGAGCTTTCGGCTCACCTGATCTTGATACTTAAGATCACCGGCGCCTATGAACGACATCGAAGGAGCTGCAAGTGCGTTGCCGGCCTTTGTAACAGGAGTAAGCCTTTTTGAATAAGGTCACTAAAACGTAAAGGTTCGGAAACACATCTGGTGACCTCAACCGTTGACAATGACTTGGAAAAAAATTACGCAAGTAACGTACAGTCGTGGAACGTCAACCATAAAGATTCGATGGAATTTTGAACTCTGCCGAGATGTGCGGTAATTGAAATAAGTAGCTCGGATGATTCCAAACAATTTCTTAGAACACTCCGCATGGTAAATGCAATAGAGAATGCAAAGAGCTCCGACATAGCATCGCAGACGTAGAAGACCTTGTCGACGATTCGAATAGTTCTACATACGTATGTATTCAGAAGTTGAGCTGAATAGAATATGTGACTGCCTGCATTCTGATACTGACATTAAACAAGAGATGGAATAAAAAATAGTATTCAATTGAAGTTCAAGTATTATTCAAAAGAAATTATTAGTCTTTTAGGTATCTTCAACGCTGTTTATCAGGGTTACACATTTGAAGTGGGAGCTCGGGACCTTTGCCTATCTCTCCGAGTGACGAGTGTGATATTTTAGAAAAGGCCCTTAATAGCCCCTCGGAACCTTAATAGTGATTTCTATAACAGAGATTATAGATTTCTTGCATATCCAGGGTCTAGTTAATTTCGCAATCCAAGTTCCAGTTACCTAGATTTCACTGCATTTGTATACATTTAAATAATAGTTGCTACATGCACATGCTAAGAAAAATCCCTTTTCCACCATCGGACTTCTAGACGCACTGCGGGATTTCATCCTTTTGTTGTGAACATCCCTCAAACCCGAACGAAGCGATTTGCTTGGTCTTTCATTCTTCGTACAGCAAAGGACTGGAATAGTTTGCCCGCGTCTGTCTTTCCTTCCGATCACAACATGGATATTTTCTAGAGTAGAGTGAATAGGCATTTACTAAGCTAGTGCGCCTTACCATCCAGAACTGCATTTCCACTTAACATCAGGTGGGATCGTAGTCAAGCACTTGCTTAGAAATTATAAAAAAAAAAAGTAAAGAGAAAGGGACAAGGTTAATAACTGAATGGTATCCAAGAGATAGCAAAAAAAGGAGAGGTAGACAAATTAAAAGATGGGAAGACGAACTTAAAAGAATAGCTGGTCTGCTGTGGAACTGGGTAGCAAAAGACAATCATTCGTGGAAATCTTTAGTGGAGGCCTTTGTCGACAGATAAGCCGTCCACAACCAGTTGCCCAGTATTAAAATTTAGTATTAAAAACTTAGAATTAGCAAATTAATCTAGATTAGTAAGGGCTAACCGTTTTTACTTTATTATTGTAAAGAAACTTGAAGGTGATAAAGGCTATTTTATTTATTTTATTTTTATTTATTTTAAATAATAGTTACCAATCCAAGACTTCTGCTCGCTGTGCTGTATGAAGGTAGCATCGTTACTCTCAATTGACGGTATAGCGCTTGCAGAATATCCCCTCACGAGGCCAATGATTAGGAAGGCGAGCGACGCACCGAAAGTCAGCCATAACTGAAACAAATGGCCGCGTTTACAATCCTATTACTATAAATAACCAGAAAGGGTGGGCAGTAAGTATGAATTTCCGTGCATGCAACCCAGGCTCTCTTTTCAACCGACCGAGAAGAGTTTCTCATTACATCTCTCTGTGTTTTTTATGTTTGTTACCTTATAACTTTCGACTGGGCGAACAGATTTCAATTTGGTTCAATTCTGACAGTGGCAACCACGAAAAAACCAGTTAAGTGTTAAATTTGCATTGCGACAAATGGACGAATAACTTAATATCACGCCAACCGATTTCGATTTTATTTATTTTCGGAAAGCATATACTTAAAGAGTAATTTGAAGAGAGTTTGGTTAGGTTCTGGTTCTAATTCTATTTCGTAATATCCTATAGATTTATTGTCGGTTTTATGTTTTTAATCGTAAATATACATACGTGTGAAAAACTATACGACGTAAAACTTCTTTACGCACGCTTGACTTGGGATTAGATGGCTCCAGCCCTGTAGTTTTGGGCTCTCAAGAATAAGACTACGGTATCCCCTGCCTGTCGTATAAGGCGACTAAAAGGGGCCTCGGGTTCACTGGGCGACAAGGGTGGGGGCCTTTGTCGTCCGCTAAGGTGAACCCGGGAAGAAGGCGACATCGGCTGGCCCGTGTAGCCTTGCACTGTAAGGGCACAGGGGGCGAGGGAGTAACCTCCCCCTCCCGGGATGTGCTCTCCTTGAGCACAATGCAGAGGGGCTCCGGTGCGTTCCACTGGAGATCCCGGAGCCCCTCGTCATGCACCGAGGAAAGGGCCACCGGGGAGGGATTAGTTGGCTCGATCTCCGCCTTACGAAAACTGTGATCAGGCTTGACGAATTGGCGAGACACATTACATTTATGTTAAATAAATAAGATCAGGAATTGCTAATAATAACGAAATAATTACTGAACTCTATCAGTCTTACAAATAAAAATGAGTTATAACATATTTATTCCACCCTTAAACTAAGTTTAGTTAAACCAGGAATAAATTAAGAATAAGCTGAGAATAATTTACCACAAATAAATCCGGAATAACTATGGTTTGTCTATTCTTCCTTTACGTCAAAATGCACGAATTGGCAACAGCGCAATCAAAGAGAAACCATACTAAAAAAATAATTGCAGTCTATGTAGTAGTGTAGTAATGTATCTGCTAATGTGTGGCGGTTATAAAAATATTCTTTACTCCATATATAGATAGAAGATAATCCACTTCCACGCTTGTCCATAGTAAGAGACCTTTCAAATAAATGGTCTAGAAATATTATACCACTTTTAGAAAACCGATATTTTAATCGAAACTAATCATCGACATATAAATCAAAAGGGTTTTCCCATTTTTTAAATATTTTTTTGGAGTCTGAATGATATTTATTAAGTCATTTACTGTTTCTACTTCCTCCATTGACCTTAATTCCATAATAAGTTAATTTGAATGAGCGAAAACAAACACAAATCGTGGTATTTTAAATGTTATACTGGACTTAAACAAGGGTGTACGTCGTTATAACTTCGGAATAACGATTGTATGAACAAATACGTCAACGTTACACCAGGTATAACGTATTCTTGGTATATTAGTACAAATTTTGCTTATTCTTAATTTATACCTAAGTTTATCTTTATACCACGTTTATTTGCAAGGCTGTATGTATATTAGAATTAAAGTAATTATAACATTAGAAAGAAACATAAACAGCACATTCAAAAATATCAACTTGCATGTTTTACCAACTTGAATTGTACATAAATATTCTCGTGAGCAAAAATAAAGGGTCAGTTAAGAGAGTTTGAATATCTCGGAAGATAAAGACGCTAGCTAACTGAAATAAATTGTGCATGATAGACAGTTAAATATCCTTAAAATAAAATAAAATATTTTTGTTAATTTATTTAGATTTCATTAAAAAAAACATAAACTTAAACGAAAAAGGATATCTTACGTAAACTTAGATGATACAGTATTTTTCAATAAATTTTATTTTTATTTAACCCTTATCGTGGCAAGATTGTTTTTTGAAGAACAGTAAAAAAAATGTATATTCAAAAAATACATTAAAAAATCGTCATATGAATACACGCGATAAAAATACGTATTTTGGTAAACCAAGATGTACACTATTCTATACAGTGCTATACGTACTAAGTACGTAACGTACGTACTAACAAGCCTAAGCTTATTTGGAATGGTTAACAAGAATTTTAAATATATTTGCGAAAAAAAATATTGTTAGCATTCTAAAAAAAAAGTCCTTATTCCAACTCCATCTCTTTTATAATTATAAATGTCACGACACTGACAATTGTGACATTAAACATTTGAATAATTATTATAAAATACGACTAAAGAATAAATTGAAGTAAATAGATTTTATATATGTACTTTACATGCATATTATGCTATACATTGCTATGTTTAGGGTTAAATTTTAGTGATTAGAGAGGCAACACTAAGTACTAAAATTTAAATAAGCTCTAAACAGATTACAGATATTGTAAATAATTTCGAAAAGTTAGCACAAACATAACTGAGGGAAGATCGAAATTTAAAAACACAAAATTCGATAATCAAAACAAACCAAATCGGCCTTGATCAATATTGGTCCGGCCCGGAAGTTCGCGATATAGACGTTGCCGGTCAATTATGTGAAAGCAAATTTATGCCACACAGTGCTTGTTGGGTACGGTAGGCAAACAAATCCCTTCCATAAACAATATCGTGAAGGGTTCTATAAACGCTGTAGCCTTGCTGCGGTCACGTACAGACGTATGAAGTATTTTTTTTTTATATACACTCGTAGGAAGTTAATGAGGAAACAATTCAGCTATTTATTTTAACTTCCTTACGTTTTGTTACAGTTTTAATTGAATTCGACGTCTAATTACAATGCAATTTGTTTATTCTGTAACCGTCAACTAGCCTATTGACGTGACAACATGTTATAAATTGATACTGGATGTCAATCGCGCAAAATGTCCCGTTACGCTCGAGCCGAGAGTTCCCGAGAATTGCCGATAGCGCACGATGCGGCTAACGCTGAATCATTCAAAGTGTGTAAGCGAGAGCGCGGTATGAGAGAGATAGAGAACGCAAATTTTTCCTCAGTCAAGTAGAAAAAATAGTTCAATTTTGTTGTAATAACGTGTGTACCTTTTTTTTTGACGGGGAGGAAATCTTCAGAAAGATACCCCGCTTTCTGGCGGGAAGGCGGCGGTTATGTGGGGTTCTTACCCACTAAAACCTCCCCGGTGGCCCTTTCCTCGGTGCATGACGAGGGGCTCCGGGATCTCCAGTGGAACGCACCGGAGCCCCTCTGCACTGTGCTCAAGGAGAGCACGTCCCGGGGAGGTTACTCCCCTGTGCCCACGCAGCGCAAGGCGACACGGGCCAGCCGATGTCGCCTTCTTCCCGGGTCCACTTTGGTGAATGACTCAGGCCCCCACCCTTGTCGCCCAGTGAACCCGAGGCCCCTTTTAGTCGCCTTGTACGACAGGCAGGGGATACCGTAGTCTTATTCTTGAGAGCCCAGAACTACAGGGCTGAATAACGTGTGTACCTAGGATAAGTTGGCACGAATTGAACGTCCGAGCTCCGCACGCCCAGACACCTGGTTTTTTTTAAATAAAAACTTTTTTATTGGTTCACGTCACCGACATGCATATGTGGTAATTTTATTTTGTCCTGATTTTGTACAGCCCGTAATATATTTAAATAACTTTGGTGTGTTACCAGAGACTAAAAACTATTTTTATTAAATAAAGCAGCTTAAAGTTACTCCTTATTACATCAGCTATCTGACAAAGAAAATAGTTAGTGCGGATTGGCAAACATGTAGGTTTCCTCACGATGATTTCCTTCACCGCCGAGCGCGTGGTAAATCAGCACATAAAATTGCAACAACAAATTTATTGGTGCTGGCACCGGAGATCGAACTTGGGTTAATAACGTACCAACTTGATGCGACCACCCGTACATTGAGCTACCACGGCTCTAAACCTAATAAACATGTCTGTAATTATTGCTCGTTGTCAATAGAAAATAGAAAAAGAATGCGTAGAGGCAACCTTGAAAAGCTAGTCATCGTTGGCAATACAGAAGGCAAGAGAACAAGAGGCCGGTCGACACGATGGTCTGACCAAGTAAAAGGTGCAATCTCCCCTCCTAATCTCTACCAGCTAGTGAGGGCTACCTCGGACCGAAGTCGGTGGAGGCAGATTGTCTACTTCTCTACTGACCACGATTTTGAAATTTTAATACTGTAATTACCGCTACTATAATTACTAAATTATAGGTTTTGATGAAGGTAGATTTTGAATGCCAATTTTTTTTTTAAATCTTCCTACATGTAAGATCTGTCGAAGCAAATCTTTGTCTATTCTCATTACAACATCGTCTTTCAAGCCACACTTTTTCAACAAAGGCATGTGTTGACGAAATTTTGAATTGGTCGAGATAAACCAACATTACCAACGTGTATCACGGAAGGCATTAGGGAAGGTCTATTACCAGCAATGATTAGAAACAAACTGATTCATCATCATCATCAGCCTGTGTATATCCACTGCCAGAAATAAGCCTTTCCGCATCCAGCCACATCCAGCTATCCTTACAAGGTCGTCGGTTCATCTAGAGGGAGGGCGTCCCACGCTTCTCCGACCCATGCGCGGCCTCTATTAAAAGACTTTCCTCCCCCATCTACCGTCACTGCCTCGGCAGATGTGGCCGGCCCACTGCCACTTCAACTCGCTGACTTTAAGAGCTATGTCGACTACATTTGTTCTCCGTTGAATTTCTTCAATTCGGATTCTATCCCTTAGAGAAATGCCGAGCATAGCTCTTTCCATCGCTCGTTGCGAGACTTTCAGCATGTGGAGCAGCCCATCGGTCAGAGTTCAGAGTCTTTGCCCCGTAGATCATGGCCGGGAGGACACACTGGTTGATGATCGTAACGAAAATGACCGCTGCGTGAATTCGAAGCGACTCAAAGACTGCATAGAAAAGTCAACGTATATATGAATATCTAATTATACCTCATTGGTTCAGAGTCATTATGTCCCGGTACCAATTGAATAATTGTCCCTCATAATTCAGTCGGCATTTTTGCTTTCGCTAGCCATATGACGTTGATAAAAGTATATTTAAGAGTAAAAAATAGCCGACTTCAAATGGAATCAAACGTTACTACGCACGCCCTTTTTGTATTACCGTGGTTCGTTCGCTCTCTCGGGCGCCCTCGGATCGGAGTGCTTACGCGTAAAATAGTAACCGTCCAAGCCCTCACCGAGGGGAACCTTGTGTCGAGTTAATAAGCTAATAGAGGTTCAGGCTAAGCGACGTAAGAGCTATGCCATCTCTCAATCCGGTGAAGCAGTAAAGGCCTCTGGCCAACTGTGTTAGTCCGTCCAAAAAAAAGAAATCGGTTGGCGTGATATTGATTTATTTGTCCGTTTGTCGGGCACAGAATGCAAATTTAAGACTTATATGGTGTTCTCATGTATGCCATTGTCAGAATAGATCCATGGAATGGAACCCCATTGGAAGCACCATCTATTAAATAAAAGAAGATTTTGAAGCGTCAATAGCCTAATGTTTTAGGATACGGCCTGCGAATCGTAAGGTCGTGGGTTCGAATCCACCATTCGACTATTGCCGTGAACCATGTCCTAGCACAAGCTTAAGCTTAGTTAAAATGGTTTACAAGATTGTTAGTAATATTTCTGAAAAAAAAATAATAAAAGAAATATTGCTAGCTTTCTTTAAAAAAAAAAAGAATTATCAAAATCAGTGATGGTAACTTAGCTTCACTTTAATAATTCATATCCACTGACTTATCTCCCCATCAAAATTACCCACTGGAGGTCACTTGTACCTCAATGCCGCCAACATTAGCACAAACCAAGGTTTATTATAAACAACATGGCCGAGCACACTGGACGTATTTAATAATCTAATCTTCCACTAAACATGACAATGTCTGTCGAGGCTATTGGGTAAATTTAAGGTTTAACTCAACAAAGTAAAAATATATAAATATACTTAATGTATGGCAAAAACCTAGCGATCATCATCATCATCATCATCATCAGCCTCTGCTGGAAATAGGCTTTCCCAATGCCTTCCACCACATGCGATGCTCAGCTTTCCGCATCCAGCCACTTCCGGCTATCCTAACAACGTCGTCGGTCCATCTGGAGGAGGGCGCCCCACGCTTCTCCGACCTAAGCGTGGCCTCCATTCCAAGACTTTCCTCCCCATCTACCCTTGCTGATTCGGCAGATGTGGCCAGCCCACTGCCACTTCAACTTGCGATGCCAGCGAAAACCTAGCGATGCCAGACAGAAATTAGAATAGTATACATATATTTAAATAAAATTAGATTGTCTGTTTGTAATATTAAAATAACCACTATTAACTGCATGCATATGAATTTATTTATTTATAAACTCTTTATTGTTTACACTTATAAAATAAAAAAAAGAAAATATAATTAAAATACATAAACAATGGGCGGCCTTATCGCTAAAAGCGATCTCTTCCTTACCTCTTTGGATGGAGTGGAATAATAAAACGAAGCGACGGGAGTTTATAAAAAGATATACTTAAATACTGATAATACATATTTACATACAAACATACATACATACATATAATATAGTATGTTGAATTATGTTAATTGTGAATGTACGGTAATTGTAAAAAAAAAATTTATCTATCTATCTGTTTGTTCCGACTAATCACTGAAATGGTTGGCCAGTTTTTGACGGGACTTTCACTGGCAGATGACATGTAATTAGGAGTAACTAAGGCTACTTTATTTTAGAAATAAAAATAGTTTTCAATGGCGGGTAACACCACGCGCTCAGCTAGTAGTAAATAAGGCATTAAATTGGAAGGTTAAAATCGAATCTATGCACACTGGCAGTAACACCTTTCAAATAAAGAAAGAATCAACAAAATCGGTCCATACAGTCAAAAGTTATGAAGTAACAAACATAGAAAAGAACATACAGACGAATTGACAACCTCCTTTATTGGAGTCGGTTAAAAATGTCTCGCCATCTATTAGTATAGAGCTAGTCACAACTCATAACAATTCCATTGCTGAATAAAACTTCCATAAGCCACCTGCTATCAACAATTTCACGCGTATATACGTCACGGCAACACGTACTAACGCAAAGCGGCGTGAATTTATCAAATGTCACATGGGTGACAGGCTTGGAAACATTGATTACCTATGCTTAACTCCACAAGCGAGCTAGTTGGATTAATTTTATAATTAGCTTCATTTTTCTAATTATCTTTACCGCGATCCCATCTGATGTTAAGCGGAAATGCAGTCCTGGAAGACGCCGTCTTAATATATGCTGTTACAAGGCTCCTCAGCGGTGCCCAGGACTACCCAATGTCATACACGCTATTTACTAAAACGACATATATGCCATGTAGTTTTTCTTCAATCTTTAAAAATAAGTATACTCGTGTATAAATATTAATTAGATTTATTTACATAAAATCTATGATTTTGTAAATGTATTTTACTTATTTGAAATAGAGAAGTGTTCCGATCGTCACCAAACTTTACACGATTACTCGCCAGGTCAGTCTGAAGATTCCCTGAAAGTTTCATTAAAATCGGTCCAGCCATTTCGGAGCCTATACGGATCAAACACACACACATTCTCTATTTATATACTAGCGTACCTAGCCCGCTTAGCCAGGCTAGATTTTGCTTTATTTTATTTAAACAATAAACTTACATGATTCAATATTTAATTTAACTCTCACAATATATTAAGTTATTCATTTCTCTCAGTATTCATTCTCTTCTCAAGCGGGTGAAGATCATTACCTACACCCGTGGACATATCAGTAAATACTTTCTTTCTTTATCGTATTCTTCATTTCTGAAGGCCGTGCTTATCCTGAAGCGCTTTCACCGAGACGTCGACGAGCTGCTTCCACACTGCTCTGTCCTCGGCTTCTCTCATCGCGGTCGGAATGTCGAGTCCAACTATGATTTTAATTTGGTCATACCAGCGAGTAGGTGATAGGCCCCGTGATCTTTTGCCGTCGATTTTCCATACAACAACCATTGTCTCTAAATTATCACCACACCAAACCAAAGTAGCTAAGGACTCGCCTGTAGCAGGTAGTGGACAGTCTGGTGGTTATCTTAAGTTGTCAGAGAAAGGACTTTTTGCATACGTAACATTCTCCGCCAACACCACATTTCAAAAGCCTCAATTTTCTTTCGGTCGGCTCTCGGATTGACCATGATTTTGTCGGTACAAAAATATCGAAAAGACGAGTCTGGTCATGAAAATAAATACTATATCATTCTTAAAATTTAGGGATTTATTATACTTCAATATACTCCATTGTACTTCAATATGCATCATAATGACAGACAGACACAACGCATGTGTCAATACAAATCTGAGTTATAGAACATCGTCATAGTAAATAAAACTTGCATTTGACAGTTCAAAAAGAGAAGTGCTCCGACGTCACCAAACTTTACACGATTACTCGTCAGGTCAATCTGAAGATTCCCTGAAAGTTTCATTGAAATCGGTCCAGCTATTTCGGAGCCTATACGGATCAAACACACACACATTCTATTTTATATATATATATATAGATAAATGTAGATCGCAAAAAATGTACGTAGTCATTTGAAATTGAGCCAGCCGCTATGTATAGTTGGTAGTTTGTATGTTATTATACTGTGATACAGTGGCCACCGGATGAGAGTTATCACTGGTGATTTAGTCGCATGCCTTCCATTGTGAGCCGTCGCTCTTAGAGTATTCAAACCGTCGGCCTAATAGAGGGCAAGCGAATTATTTTGTTACCGTTCACGTGATAACGCTCCGGTCAAACCGCGTATTTAGATAAGCCGAGATTTGTGAATAGATAAATTCTTTTATTATATAACAAACAAATTGACCGACTTCAAAAAGTCAAACTGAAGACAATATACAAAATTCCACTGGAGATCCCGGAGCCCCTCACCATGCACCGAGGAAGGGCCACCGGAGAGGTTTTAGTGGGTAAAAACCCCACATAACCGCCGCATTCCCCCCAGAAGGCGGGGTATCTTTTTGAAGATTTCCTCCTCGTTAACAAAAAAAAAAAAAAAAAAAAAAAAAAAAAAAAAAAAAAAAAAAAAAAAAAAAAAAAAAAAAAAAAAAAAAGGCTATGAGCAGATATGGTGAGAGCTGTTAGGCGGTCAGAGCAAAATCTCCATCGAGAATTCTCTACTCTGTCAACCGTCTCTATCAAGACTTAGGATTTGTCGCCTTTTAAGACTATTTATATATTTAGACAAAAGATACCCCAGAGGCGGGGTATCTTTTGAAGATTTCCTCCTCGTTAACAAAAAAAAAAAAAGGCTATGAGCAGATATGGTGAGAGCTGTTAGGCGGTCAGAGCAAAATCTCCATCGAGAATTCTCTACTCTGTCAACCGTCTCTATCAAGACTTAGGATTTGTCGCCTTTTAAGACTATTTATATATTTAGACAAAAGATACCCCAGAGGCGGGGTATCTTTTGAAGATTTCCTCCTCGTTAACAAAAAAAAAAAAAAAAAAAAAAAAAGGCTATGAGCAGATATGGTGAGAGCTGTTAGGCGGTCAGAGCAAAATCTCCATCGAGAATTCTCTACTCTGTCAACCGTCTCTATCAAGACTTAGGATTTGTCGCCTTTTAAGACTATTTATATATTTAGACAAAAGATACCCCAGAGGCGGGGTATCTTTTGAAGATTTCCTCCTCGTTAACAAAAAAAAAAAAAAAAAAAAAAAAAAAAAAGGCTATGAGCAGATATGGTGAGAGCTGTTAGGCGGTCAGAGCAAAATCTCCATCGAGAATTCTCTACTCTGTCAACCGTCTCTATCAAGACTTAGGATTTGTCGCCTTTTAAGACTATTTATATATTTAGACAAAAGATACCCCAGAGGCGGGGTATCTTTTGAAGATTTCCTCCTCGTTAACAAAAAAAAAAAAAAAAAAAAAAGGCTATGAGCAGATATGGTGAGAGCTGTTAGGCGGTCAGAGCAAAATCTCCATCGAGAATTCTCTACTCTGTCAACCGTCTCTATCAAGACTTAGGATTTGTCGCCTTTTAAGACTATTTATATATTTAGACAAAAGATACCCCAGAGGCGGGGTATCTTTTGAAGATTTCCTCCTCGTTAACAAAAAAAAAAAAAAAAAAAAAAAAAAAAAGGCTATGAGCAGATATGGTGAGAGCTGTTAGGCGGTCAGAGCAAAATCTCCATCGAGAATTCTCTACTCTGTCAACCGTCTCTATCAAGACTTAGGATTTGTCGCCTTTTAAGACTATTTATATATTTAGACAAAAGATACCCCAGAGGCGGGGTATCTTTTGAAGATTTCCTCCTCGTTAACAAAAAAAAAAAAAAAAAAAAAAAAGGCTATGAGCAGATATGGTGAGAGCTGTTAGGCGGTCAGAGCAAAATCTCCATCGAGAATTCTCTACTCTGTCAACCGTCTCTATCAAGACTTAGGATTTGTCGCCTTTTAAGACTATTTATATATTTAGACAAAAGATACCCCAGAGGCGGGGTATCTTTTGAAGATTTCCTCCTCGTTAACAAAAAAAAAAAAAAAAAAAAAAAAAAAAAAAAAAAAAAAAAAAAAAAAAAAAAAAAAAAAAGGCTATGAGCAGATATGGTGAGAGCTGTTAGGCGGTCAGAGCAAAATCTCCATCGAGAATTCTCTACTCTGTCAACCGTCTCTATCAAGACTTAGGATTTGTCGCCTTTTAAGACTATTTATATATTTAGACAAAAGATACCCCAGAGGCGGGGTATCTTTTGAAGATTTCCTCCTCGTTAACAAAAAAAAAAAAAAAAAAAAAAAAAAAGGCTATGAGCAGATATGGTGAGAGCTGTTAGGCGGTCAGAGCAAAATCTCCATCGAGAATTCTCTACTCTGTCAACCGTCTCTATCAAGACTTAGGATTTGTCGCCTTTTAAGACTATTTATATATTTAGACAAAAGATACCCCAGAGGCGGGGTATCTTTTGAAGATTTCCTCCTCGTTAACAAAAAAAAAAAAAAAAAAAGGCTATGAGCAGATATGGTGAGAGCTGTTAGGCGGTCAGAGCAAAATCTCCATCGAGAATTCTCTACTCTGTCAACCGTCTCTATCAAGACTTAGGATTTGTCGCCTTTTAAGACTATTTATATATTTAGACAAAAGATACCCCAGAGGCGGGGTATCTTTTTGAAGATTTCCGCCTCGTTAGCAAAAAAAAAGCGTAATGTTGTACATAGAATTATTTTAACGAATACCGTCACAACGGCGCGTCCTCACAATTCTTATACAAAATAATTTGAAGTCAGATTACTATCTAATAAAGTTGTTGTTGATTGTTAATATTAACTAACTAAATTATTAATTAAATATACAGTAAGTTTCAATTACAGTCACTAAGATATCATTTGAAGAAGTTATTACACAAATGATCGCTGGGTGCCATGTGTTGCTAGCTAACATATTTTACAATAGCAATGCAAAGTTGACTATAGTATCACTGTACGTGCAATATCCGGAACCATCCCGTACGTGTTTCGAGAGAAATTCCGAACTACCCGCGCGGGTCACAACTTTTTTTTTCATACGAAACTCAGAGAGGCCATTGCGCCGTAGATTTTATTAAAAAACTCTCGCAAAACTAACAAAAAACTACGTGATTGCGATACATCGTAGTTTTTGTACTGTTTTGTTACTAACGTATTTACTCTTATGAAAGCTGCTCCGTATACCGTGGAATGAGAATCAATAAATTCTTACTTAGGAGATTTAGATCACCCCACGGCTCTCAGAAATCTATCGTCAACGAGCTCTCAGCTTCTTATGTCATGATCAGGAAACAAAAAGGTCTCACACAATCACTAAGACCAATCCACCTTGAATACCCGCTAATTTAAAAGCACCCTTTTTGAAGTGAGCTTGTGAATGCGTTACGAAAAGTGTAGTCAAGCAAGAGCAAGTAAAGTTGAGATTTTAGTTAGTGAAGATACATAGAGTTACGTTTCCTGTATGTAAGTCACAGTGCAGCACCGCGAAGGGTTCTCGGCTTGTCGTGTCGCAGGGGATTAGTAGCCGTGGGGGGGTGAGGGCCCTACGGGCGCCAGAGCCACACCCACGGTGAAGCGAAGAAAAACCCACACGCCGGCCCGCGAGGTAGGGCCGGCTGAGGCGGGGTCAACAGGCGGGCGAGGTGACAGCTCGTATTTCCGGCTCTCAAGGCCTCCAGTTGATGGACTCGGGGATTGCATCACTTGCTTACGGAGGTCGTGGAGAAAGACGCGCCTTATGTTCCGGCGCGCCTCGAGTAGATGGTGAGGGGGAGGTTTGTCCTCCCCGGGACGGAGCCGCCTTAAGGCGCCTATTCGCAGGCAGGGCCGCGGATGTATGCGCAAGCGTTCCCGTGGCCCCGCCATATGCGAGGATGGTGGAACATCTTGTGGGGTTTGGTCGGTGAGGGCCCGACATAACTTGCCCTTCCCCCGGGGGACAAGAACGCGGTTAAGCACGTTCCCCACGAGTAAAAAAAAGTGAAATCTGTTCAAGATATGATTTCTGAGTTCTGGCTACAGATTGGTTCCGCTACGCTAGCTTTATATTCTAAAAGAATTTACTTGTTAATAGTTAGTATGCAGTTAACCTTAGTCCTTGGCCGTTGCCTTGAAGTTTAGATGCGTAAAAAACAGCTTATAATTTGGATAATCTCACGTGTTACCTCGAGTTCGTTTCAAAACCTGTTTTGAGAGGACGATATAAATAACGCGTGCATTTGGTACGTCGTAGAAAGAGGTCACCTTAAACGTAACAAAATATGTTCACCGTCACGTTCAATAATCAAACATCAAACGGTCTTTTATTTCCGAACTATCGGTAGTTATCTTACCAATTTCTTCATGTACATTTTTAATCCACTTCAAAAAAAGATTTTTTTATGATTGCTACCTCATAACTTTGGATTGAGTGAATCGATTTCGACGATTCTTTTTTTTATTTGGAAGCCGGTGCTTTCTCTGTGGTCCAATTCTGACAATGGCGTATATGAGAGTACCATATTAGTCTTAAATTTGCATTCAGTATTTGCGCGACAAATGGACGAATAACACAATATTACACCAACCTATTTCGATAGTAATTTTTTATAGGAAATGATATGCTTCAAGGGTAGTTTGATGAGAGTTTGGTTTGGTTCTAGATTAATTCCATTTCGTAATATCCCTAGGATACTTTGTAAATGGACCCCCCCTCAAGAAGGCAGATAGACCTGTCAAATTGTCAATGGTCTGTCTCCGTAGGGTTTTCGAATTCTTCGGTCACATAGCCAGGAAAACCGATACCTTGGAAACACTCCTGGTCACAGGCAAAGTACAGGGAAAACGACCAAGAGGGAGGAGCCCTATGCGTTGGACAGACCAAATTAGCACCAACACCAACAGGAGAGTCCACGAGGCATTTCACACCGCCAAAGACCGCAACAGGTGGAAAGCGATCGTCCGCCACATAATTCGTGGAGGTCACGACCTTCAGCAATGAGGAAAACGACGCAAGGAGGAGGAGGAGGACTTTGTAAATACAAATGAGCATATCCAAGTAATAGCGTTTAACGTTTGTTTCGATTTGAAGTCGGTTTTAATTAACGTCAACCTAATAATCATTGACTTACTGTTGCTAAGCAACGCTATCCGCTGATCTAATATACGCGGATTTAACATTTTCTAAAAAAAAATCCTAACTAGATCGATTTATCGGCGGATTTTATTCGGAGCCTATACTGAACAAACTCACACACTTTTTCTTTTATATATATAGATATAGCCATAGACATATTCTTTATTGGAACAAAATATGAAACACATCAACAAAAGACAGAAAAAAAACATCACATGTCTGTTAATTCCAAGGCGAATTTGGACCATCTCCTTTCCAGGAAGATTTCGTGTCTCGAGTGCGAATGACTCGGACATTCCTATCGTTGATATATAGATTATTTTCATCTGAAGTGTGTCTGCGTTTGTCACCTTATGATCGTCGTATCAAGTATACGATTTGAAGATATGAGAAAGTGCGTCCGAGATATCTCTTATCGGAATAATATAGTAGATTAAAGTCAATTGAACATTCGATGCAACATTGCATATAATACATATTTGTTATTGTCATGCAAAGAAATAACATGCATCTGTAATACGAAACAACGATATCTGGTAATTTTGGTATTAATGAACAAAGTGTATTTAAGAGTAGGAACCGACAAGATAAGATTAATTTATTTCAACCCTGTAGTTTTGGGCTCTCAAGAATAAGACGGTAACGCCTGCCTGTCGTAGAAGGCGACTAAAAGGGACCTCAGGTTCACTGGGCGACAAGAGTGGCCTTTGTCGTCCGCTATGGTGGACCCGGGAAGAAGGAGACATCGCCAGGCCCTGGCACAGTGCAGAGGGGCTCCGGTGCGTTCATTTGGAGATCCCGGAGCCCGTTGTCATGCACCGAGGAATGGGCCACCGGGGAGGTTTTAGTGGGTAAAAGCGAATCGTAAGTCAGTAGGTTCGAATCCACCATTCAACTATTGACGTGAACCATCTCCTAGCACGAGCTTTAGCTTAGTTGGAAAAGTTAACAAGAATGTAAGTAATATTTCCTAAATATATATATTTAATAAATAATATTAAAAAAAAACATATTGCTGGCTTTCTTTAAAAAAAAATTGTACACGTAGTAAAAGAAAACATGACCCATATAAAGCTATGATTTTAAACCCTAGTTGGATCCCCGATTTTTTTTTTTTAATGCGAACTACACAGATTGGCCAGAGAAGCTGGCCTTGACTGCTTCACCGGATTGAGAGGTGGCATAGCTCTTAGGTCGCTTAGCCTGAACCTCTATTGCTAGTAACTCGACACAAGGGTCCCCCCGGTGAGGGGTAATTTCGGCTTGGACGGTGGCGGATCCCCGATATACAACGATTATTTAAGAGAGAAAGAAAATGTGGGCGCGTTCTACTTTCTCTTGCTCCTACAGGATGATAACAGACAATAGGCATGTCCTATGTCTTAGATATACCCCACGTAACTGGCTATGAGAAAAAGAGATAAAGAAAATGTGTGCTCGCACCTCTCTCTTTTTTCCCTACAGTAGTATACGAAACACTATTTATATCTTCACTAACACTTATGTCTCCTCCTCATCTTCATTCGCCTCGCATGATCACACTTTTCATAACGCATTTGCTCTTCTACTCGCCAAGTCAAGCGTTCGTATTTTACTTCAAAACACTTTCGTAGCGGTAATGACAAATAATTCTTTTTAACGCTAGAAAATATTTAGCGAATTGCGTACATATAAAGGAAATATCTACTGTAATTTATATAATTATGATGAATACGTCATTTGCGAAGAAATTCACGGCTGATGTACTGGTATAATTATGTGTTATTTATGTTTAATGGTGATATATTTAAGTGTATTGTTATATGTATATAACCATTTGTGTGTTTATGTAAACATAATGATTTGGTTAATGATTTTAGTTTTCAATGGCGCAATTTTAAAAATAAGATTATACTTTCTACGCAAGTGCTTGATTATAATCCTACCTGATGTTAGTCAATGCAGTCCAGGATGGTAAGGCGCACTAGCTTAGTAAATGCCTATTCACTCTACTCTTGAAAATACCTTGTAATTGGACGGAAAGACAGACTATTCCAGTCGCTAAGCTGTACAAACAATGAAAGACGAAGCAAAGCGCTTCGATCAGTTTTGAGGGATGTTTACAACAAAAGGATGAATTCCTGCAATGCAATGAAGTCCGATGTTCGAGCGGAGATGGGGGAATTAGATCGTGTAGTTCCTGAGCACACTTAACAAAATGCAATCTGTAGAAGACCGAAGTGCGTCCCTAGTGCGTATTGAATGACTAAATGCCGTAGAATTTTTATAAGACCTCCACAAGATGTTTTCCTCTCGATAACATTGACCTTTACCAACTTCGTGGCGTATACAATTAGGTTATGGTATCCTTTTAGACTATCCTCGCCGTGAAATTGGACACCGGACACAAAAGTGGATCCTTGCGTTCCACCGGAGATCCCGGACTTAATGCACCGAGGATGGCCAGATGCCTGGGGTTCTAGTAAATGGAAATCTTACTTATAGAAATCTAACTTTATAACAAACCTTCCAGCCAGAAGGCACTGTCTTTGAAAATTTTCACTCAATAAAAATATCAATGAGTGAGTTTTTTTATACGCAATTAAGCTAAAGATGCTGACGTCGACTGCTTCACCGGATTGAAAGGTGACATAGTGCTAGTTTTTTTTTTTCATCGTTCCCCAACGTTTGGCCTTAGGGACCTTGTCATTCCTTCTTTCTTGCATTCCTCCTTTCCACTCTTCTTCTTCCAGTATAACACACATAGTGCTAGTCAAGTACGCAGTCGAATACTTAAGTTCTTTGGGCATGTTAGCCGTCGAGGGAACGATTCTTTAGAGCGTCTTGTAGTGCAGGGTGAAGTGGAAGGAACTAGACCTACTAGACTAGACTAGAGGTAGATCGCCAATGCCATGGACGGATTAGGTGCGGGGTATGGTGAGTGTTCCCCTACACGAATGTGCCCGATTGACTGCCAGCAGGCGGAGGCGGCGAGACGTGAGTGCTGTCTGCTGCCCAACCCACCGGATCATGATGGCCACGACCACTCTGACAGGAGTGAGGCGATAAACAAGGTGAACATGAACCTTAAGCGCACCTTTTGTTATGTATACGCCATTATATATCCCATTCTACCTTCGGACGTTTAGATACTCGGCTTTGTTCATCGTGAGTACAGCAAAGGAGTTGAACAGCCGGCGTCAGTCTTTCCCTCCAAGTACAACGTGGGAGCCTTCAAGAGTAGAGTGAATATGCACTTACTAAACTAGCGCGTACCATCTTTCGACTATATCACCACATAACACCGGGTGAGATCGTGATCAAGCACTAGTTTATAACCATAAAAAAAATGTATGTATCAAATTAATATTATCCGTACGTCTGTATGCATATAATTTAATTCATTATCATTTATCCTTATACGAGAGTATATATATAGTATATAAGAGTTACTTTTATTTCTCACGCTGAGACTAAATAATGAGCTTCAATTGTTTATCAGATCGCAATTATAGTATGTTAAAACCCATTTTTAGTATTATGTTCTTAAACCGTTGTCCAAAGTATTTGTCTTTTTATCTTTATATTAAGAGGTTCAGGTTAAGCGACCTAAGAGCTATGCCACCTCTCGAACCGGTGAAGCAGTCTTTTTTCTTCAAAAAGATACCCCGCCCTCTGGGGGGAAGGCGGCGGTTATGTGGGGTTCTTACACACTAAAACCCCCCCGGTGGTCCTTTCCTCGGTGCATGACGAGGGGCTCCGGGATCTCACGTGGAACGCACCGGAGCCCCGCTGTGCTCAAGGAGAGCACGTCCCGGGGGGAGGCTACTCCCTCCCCCCCTGTGCCCTCGCAGCGCAAGGCGACACGGGCCAGCCGATGTCGCCTTATTCCCGGGTCCACTTTGGTGGACGACGTAGGCCTCCGCCCTTTTAGTTGCCTTGTACGGCAGGCAGGAGATACCGTAGTCTTATTCTTGAGAGCCCACAACTACAGGGCTGCGGTGAAGCAGCCTAGGCCAGCCTTTCTGGCCAACTGTGTAGTTCGTCATAAAAAAAATCATCAGCTAATTACTAGTGAAAACCCTTCCAGAGATTAGTCGGACAAACAGACGGACAAGAATTGTAAAAAATGTCATTTTGTTATATATACCGTAGATTCATATGCATAAAGAAAATGCGTTGATTCTAATATTGCAAACAGACACTCCAGTATTCTATACTTAACTAGTCTGTCCAGACTAGATCGTTTACCACGCCGGACCTAATAAATAGTCTTACTACAACAAATCCTAAGTCTTGATAGAGACGGTTGACAAAGTAGAGAATTCTCGATGGAGATTTTGCTCTGACCGCCTAACAGCTCTGACCACATCTGCTCATAGCCTAGCTGAGATGGCAAGAAATGATTAGCCTAATGGTTTAAGGTACGGTTTGCGAAAAGTTTCGAATCCACCATTCGATTACTGACGTGAACCACGGCGTGCAATGAAGACGAGTTAAATATCTAACACCGTATGTGTTTATATTCTTGTGTATATTCACTGCCCATTCAATTGGACTTGCCGATAGTATAAACACTGCAGACAGTGACCGCGACATTTATAAGGCAAGCTGATATGCTGTCTTCTGATATTAGTGTAAAAATTACTCATTGAATAAAACTACAAGCGTCAATAGCCTAATAGCTAAAAGTAGGATATGCGATTTGTAAGGTCGTAGGTTTCTTTTTAAATGGCAAACGAGAATACGGCTCACATGATCTTAAGTGATCATCATCGTCCATGAACATCCACAGCGTCGGGGCAGCTGCAGGTGCGTTGCCGGCCTTTAAGATAGAATTAGACTTGTTTCTTGAAGGTGGAAAGTTACGCGAGAAACGTACAGTCGTGGAACTCCAACCATCGAGATGGTGGCGGTGGAATTTGGTGTTCTGCCGAGATGTGCGGTAATGGAAATCGATAGCTGGGATGATTCCGAACAATTCTTCAGAACACTCCTCATGGTAAATGCGATAGAGAATGCAAAGAGCCCCGACATCTATTCGCAGACTCAGAGGGTCAGAAATGGGAACATTATTCCATTCCGGCCGTCGTGCGTCTTGTAAAGTTGCAGACGGTGGGCCGGCGTGAAATCGAACTGTCTCGCTCTGCTGAGTATGCCAAGTTGAAATCCATTCATCTATTTGACTATCTATATATATAAAAGAGAAAGTGTGTGGGTTTGTTCCATATAGGCTCCGAAACGTCTGGACCCATTTCATTGAAACTTTCAGGGAATCTTCAGATTGACCTGACGAGTAATCGTGTAAAGTTTGGTCACGACCGGAGCACTCCTCTTTTTGAACTTGTTTGACACAAGTCATTACGTCGTACTTTTATTTCTGACATTAACTTGAGCCCGATATGTTTTTGTATAAATGATAAGAATGATTTTGTATTTACTGATATGTACATGGGTGGAAGTAATGATCTTCACCCGCTCGAGAAGAGAATGAATACAGAAAGAAATGAATAATTTAATATACTGTGAGAGTTAAATAAAATATTTAATGATGTAAGTTTATTGTTTAAATAAAATAAAGCAAAATCTAGCCCGACAAAGCTGGCTGGGTCTGCTAGTATTTAATATTTCAATCCATTCGTCTATTAACGTGAACCATATCCTAGCACACGCTTAAGTTTACTTGGAATTGTTAACAAGAATGTTATATCAACTTGCCGTCCAAGTACGCTCCCACGTCCTTCAAGAGTAGAGTGAATAGACACTAAACTAGCGCGTACTATCTTTCAACTATATCACCACTTAACATCAGGTGGGATCGTGGTTGAGCACTTATTTATACCCCATAATTTTTTTTTCGCGAGGAGGTAAAATCCCTTATGGACCCTGGGCAGCCCGTACTGCCAAGGAGTGTCCGAGTCTCACGGACTAAAAACCTTCCTCCTCCATCACATCAATGTTCCCACGGCTTACCATTTATGTTTTTTTTGTCCTAAGTAAGGGTTACTCTTTTACCATCATCTAAATCATATATCTCATAAAAAAATATGCTTCGTTTAAATTAAGCCCAATAGATAGATATACTTTTATTGTACACCAAAATCAGACGTTTCGTTTCTTGTATTCGATAATTCGCTGTACAATCGGCGACGTTAATAAGAGCGATCTCTTCCAGGCAACTTTTGTAAGGAAATATATGGACAATACAGGACGATAGCCAACAGATCAGACAAATCTATACATGTAAAAATAATAACATTTATTTTTTTGTATGTAACCTCCATACACTCCATGACTTGTCAGTGATGTCAAAGAAAAAAAATAGAATAGAATACGTCATAATTTTATTTGTATCGTTTACTAAAAGCGGGAATAAATTTTTAATGTGGTTTCTTTGATTACAGAGAAACACAAGCTTATTCTTGTTTTTTTCTAATCCCGTATCAAATGTCTTATAATCTTATAATCAAATACCTTTTTTTTTGTTGACGGGGAGGAAATCTTCAGAAAGATACCCCGCCTTCTGGGGGGAAGGCGGCGGATATGTGGGGTTATTACCCACTAAAACCTCCCCGGTGGCCCTTTCCTCGGTGCATGACGAGGAGCTCCGGGATCTCAACGTGGAACGCATCGGAGCCCCTCTGCACTGTGCTCAAGGAGAGCACGTCCCGGGGGGTAGGTTACTCCTTCCCCCCCTGTGCCGATGTCGCCTTCTTCCCGGGTCCACTTTGGTGGACGACGCAGGCCCACACCCTTGTCGCCCAGTGAACCCGAGGCCCCTTTTAATCGCCTTGTACGACAGGCAGGGGATACCGTAGTATAATCAAATACCTACACTAAATATACCTACATAAATAGACATAAACATTTATTTATTGGCATCACAATACAAAAACACATCACAGACTGAATATAACACACATTAAAAAAGAATGAAAAATAGACAAAACATATGATGCCAATATCGGACACCATCTCAGCATATGCTGTCACAAGGATGCGACAGCGCTGATTTTCAGCGGTGCCCGGGACTACCTAAAGACGTGCGCGCGCAATACTACTTTTAAATGGAATATTATTATACAGACAGTAAGAGTATAATAAATATGATACACAAATAAAACAGTTATGAGATTAAAATATATTTTATACAATAAAATAATAGATAAATAACTTATCAATAAATATATTAATACTTTAAATTACTAACACTGTACAATAGAAGGCTTCTAATAGATATGAGTTTGCTTCATGATATCTTGTGCAATATAGACCACCCTACACTACTAGGACGTATAACATTTTCTGCTCCTAAGAGACGTACAAGACCTACAGAATTTTATAGACCATACCACCATACAAATTATGACAAAACATTCCATTTTAACAAGATTACCCCGCCTGTACAATGAAAATTTCAGTGATTGAGATATTTATCATCTATCAAATAGTAATTTTAAAAATTAAATCACCTATGTCATCATCATCATCAGCCTGTATCTATCCACTGCTGGAAATAGGCCTTCCCCAATGCCTTCCACCATATACGATCCTCCGCTTTCCGCATCCAGCCACTTCCGGCTATCCTTGCAAGGACGTCGGTCCATCTGGAGGGAGGGCGCCCTACGCTTCTCCGACCCATGCGCGGCCTCCATTCCAAGACTTTCCTCCCCCATCTGCCGTCACTGACTCGACAGATGTGGCCGGCCCACTGCCACTTCAACTTGCTGACTTTAAGAGCTATGTCGACCACCTATCACCTATGTACTATCGAATCACCTATGTATGTTTTATGTCTATTTGTTTTATATTTTCGTATGTAACTGTATAATTGAATTCTGTGGTGTATACTATTATAAATACATACATCAAATATACGTATATCTTACTTTCGGCGATATTGATTGATAATGACACAGCATTATAAGCTTAATATTTTAAAAGAATTGAGCTCAATTTAATTTTTTTATGTTCGATTAAAGGAATGGTAGCGCCATTTGTCGTACAGGAAAAAGTCGACACTGGTGGTCCCGTATCCCCTTAGTTCTACGAGGGTGCTGGGGAAAAGACTAACCTCCTCCGGGACGTGCTTCAGAACATAGTGCGGAAGTTTTAGTGAAGTCGGTCGAAAAGAGTGTCCGCGCGTTTTGTTGTTTAAATCGTCACTGATTTGATTTGAAGTCGATCTCTTCTATACTATATATATGTCTCTTTAATATACTAATTCAACTAGCACAAATTTAACACACAGAGATTAAATTGTGGCACGTAAATTTATTTGTGCTTGAGAAAGCGATAAACATAACTCAATTATAGAACTCCGATCTATTAGATTGTAAGTCAAAGGCTTGGCCATTTGTTTACTACTGCCCACTATAAATAAAAAATAAAGCTGCTCAATTTAAAAAAGAAAATTAAATAAAAGATTTATATTTCTTTTTAAAACATGATTTTATTTTTAATAGCCTACTAGTTGACGAACGTCAATGTTTTAAAATTGTTTAGTAATTTATATGTCACTCGTCCCACGAGTCGCGTTACAATTTTTTTTTTAAATTCGCTTTTCAACCGTCGTGTCGCATGAAAAATGAGCTATTGTTGAGTAGCGACCCATTTTTATTAAATAAAGAAACACAAACTTCGCCCGTTATAAGAAAATTATGGCTATTCTACTCCGAAAATGTGTTATGAGCGACAAATTATATTCTTATTACATTTTATTTTGTGAATATCTTACATTTTTATTAATAAAAACGTGATTAATGAGGAAAAAAACATTTTTAATTTTTTTACGGAACAATTTATTAAATGAAAAATAAAAATTGATAAATAAAAATACCTGTTTCAAAAATGCTGGAGAAATTATAGTCATGTTGGAATACTTATTTTAAACACTTTAAACACAATAAGAACTCTTTGTTAAACTGATGTTAAACGAAGATAATATAAAAAAAGAAAAATAAATGTTTCGAAACTTGTGCACGGCAGACCGGCGTCTCTAGACTGCCAGCACGGAATGTATCCGCGATACCACTAACACCTCCTTTAATTATTGACAACCGAATAAGAAAAAATCTCAGTGAATTTGTTTACAATGCGGTCATGTGAGTGATAATCCGTATCAAATACAAGTGCTTGTCAATCATTTTTTTTATTCAAAGACCGCTTAGAAGTATTTCGCTAACTCCTACACAAAGATACGGAATTGAAGGAGACAACTTCAAAGATATGGGTCGAGGATAGTAAACAGTAAAGCAAACATTTAAGATTGATCTTGAAATTTTTCTCAAGAGCGAATATTGTAAATTGCCTGGTAATCGAATAAAAAATGTACTATACCTACTTAATGAGCCGAATCGTTTCAGCGTCTATGGAAAATAACTCAACAATATGATTTGAAAATTTTAACAATTTAAATTATTTAAAAAAAAACAATCTTTTTTTTGTACACAAAAGACATTGTATTGTCGGCTTATAAATTATTCAGATAATAAACTGTTTGTATAATATTTTACCAAAGTTTTTCCACAATTAAACATTAAAATTCTTAATCGCCAAATGTTATATTTGTAATTCTCTGATTTTAATTAAAATTATTTTATAAAATCATTTATTATAAATTTTAGTGTTTATTCCTTAATTTGAATGTTCCCTGAATTAATTAAAAAAATATCATTGTATGTAAATTTCACATCCAATCCATTGAAATTTTAATTTTATATATAAGTGTTTTTACTTTATTTTAGAGACTTTTTTATTAAGACAACATTAAGAGAGATAGGTTAAGACAGAGAGTTACGTTTCAGCCCTGTGGTTCTGGGCTCTCAAGAATAAGACTACGCTATCCCCTGCCTGTCGTACAAGGCGACTAAAAGGGGCCTCGGGTTCACTGGGCGACAGGGATGGCGGCCTGCGTCGTCCACCACAGTGGACTCGGGAACATCGGCTGGCCCGTGTCGTCTTGCGCTGCGAGGGCACAGGGGAGGAGTAGCCTCCCAGGACTCTCCTTGAGCACAGTGCAGAGGGGCTCCGGTGCGTTCACGTGGGATCCCGTAGCCCCTCGTCATGCACCGAGGAAAGGGCCACCGGGGAGGTTTTAGTGGGTAGGAACCCCGCATAACCGCCGCCTTCCCCAGAAGGCGGGGTAACTTTCAGAAGATTTCCTTCCCGTCAACAAAAAAAAGAGAGATACGTTCATATATATTTATATAAAAGAGAAAGTGTGTGGGTTTGTTCCCTATAGGCTTCGAAACGACTGGACCGATTGCAATGAAACTTTCAGGGAATCTTCAGATTACCTAGCTAATAATCCTGTAAAGTTTGGTGGATCGGAGCGCTCCTCTTTTTGAACTGTCAAACAAGCCATACGTAGTACTTTTATTTCTGATATTAACTTGAGCCCGATATTTTTTGTATAAATGATTAGAATGATATTGTATTCACTGATATGTACATGGGTGTAGGTAATGGTCTTCACCTGCTCGAGAAGAGAATGAATACGGAGAGAAATGAATAATTTAATATATTGTTAGAGTCAAATTAAATATTTAATGATGTAAGTTTATTGTTTTAATAAAATATAGCAAAATCTAGCTCGGTGGAGCGGGCTGGATACGCTAGTATATTATATATACATACATAGTGATGAAGCTAAAGAAATTATACTTCAGCTGTGTGGTCTATAGCACTCTGGTGTTTTTTATAATCATCATCATTTGGTGACGCAGCTGAAACCAATCTGCTCAGTCTTGAGCACAGGCGTAAGGTAGCTAGCCTTTCGGTTTTCTACAGATTGCATTTTGGAGAGTGTGCTCAGGAACTACATGATCTAATTCCCCCATCCCCTTTCCACCATCGGACTTCTAGACGCACTGCGGGATTTCATACTTTTCTTGTGAACATCCCTCAAACCCGAACGAAGCGCTTTGCGTCGTCTTTCATTATTCATAGCACACAAATTATTCATAGCACAGCAAAGGACCGGAATAGTTTGCCCGCGTCTGTCTTTCCAATTACAATGTGGGTATTTTCAAGAGTAGAGTGAATAAGCATTTACTAAGTTAGTGCGCCTTATGATCCAGGACTGCATTTCCACTTAACATCAGGTGGGATCGTAGTCAAGCACTTGCTTGGAAATAATAAAAAATAAAAATATCTATAGAGCAGGTATATACTGAAGTCGGTCGAAATGGTTATAATTCGAGCTTATAATATATAGAAAACTTGTTAAGGTTTACAAACTAGACGTTAAATAGGCCAAATGAGGCCTATTAGACGACTTTCTGTATCTACAGTAAACTCTCTCTTATGATCTTTAATGAAACAAGTATCTTAATGATTCATTAACGATTAATGTTTTAAACTTATTTTAACTTTTTTTTTAAAGCAAAAGGGATACACGGGCAACATTTTCTTATGGAAACTGGTCACAACCGCCCACGACCACATTCCTCATTCCGATATTTAGGAGTTAAGTTTTTTTTTTCTTTATTTATTGGGGACTTTGCCCCATCATACCCTTTTTTTTTTGTTCACGGGGAGGTAATCTCCAACAAGATACCTCGCCTTCTGAAGGCGGTGGTTATGTGGGGTTCTTACCCACTAAAAACGGCGGCCTTTCCTTGGTGCATGGTGAGGGGCTCCGGAATCTCCAGAGGAAAGAACCGGATCCCCTCTGCACTGTGCTCAAGGAGAGCACATCCCGAGGGAGGAGGTTACTCCCACCCCATCCCCTGCCCTCGCAGTGCAAGGCGACACGGGCCTGCCGATCGCCTTCTTCCGTGTCCACCTTGGCGGGCGACGAAGGCCACCACCCTTGTCGTCAAGTGAACCCGAAGCTCCATCATACCCTCCCCGGTGGCCCTTTCCTCGGTGCATGACGAGGGGCTCCGGTATCTCCAGTGGAACGCACCGGAAGCTCCATCATACCTAACCTAAGTACACACACATTGGTCGCATGAAGCTTCCTAGGCTAAGCGACTCCGGTGAAGCAGTAAAGGCCAGCCTCTCTGGCCAACTGTGTGGTTTGTCAATAAAAACAAAATAGTCCAATGGTGAATTCGTACCTACTACCTTACGATTCGCAGAACGTATTTTCAAGCATTAGGCTATTGACGATTCTGTAGTTAGATACATATCATTTTTCCTTTTGCACACATTTTTTTATATATATTTATTTATTTATTTATTTATTTATTTATTTATGTATTTATTTATTTATTTATTTATTCTTTAATTGCACGCAATACAAAAAAGGTACAAATAGGCGGACTTAATGCCAGTAGGCATTCTCTGCCAGTCTACCTTGGGGTTGTGAAGAGACAAAGTAACGGGTGCAAGCTATATGAGAAAATAATAAATAAAAGAAAACTATTATAAATGCATGCATACATAATATACGAGTACATAACTACTTACAAATAAATTTAATATATAAACATAATAATTATATATAATAACAAATAGCTACATATATATATATATATATTTAATTATTAATTATGCTTTAATTTACTTATATTAAAAACTTATTGTACGCAGGACTTACTGTTTGTGACTCTGGAAGGCACTGTCTCCCGAGATACAGGTACACTGTACCTAGTTCAGGAGACAGAGCTCCTGTATATGTAACATGTTTGTTTTTGTGATATTAATAAAGATAATTTAATCTTATTGACAACTTGTATTGCAAAACGCACCAATACATCGATCTTGACCCTGTTGCAAATTAAAACTCGTTATTCAACTATATGAAAACAACATATCCTATCGTATTTCCGCCACAAAACGCACAGAGGCGACGATAGTCTAGAGAAACTGACCGTAAATAGCAACACCAAAGGCGGCAAATCTCGCGGCCGTTCACCAACACGATGGACCGATCATGGTAAACCGAAGAAACGCGCTGGCCAGAAGCCGATGGAGTTCATCCGCTCCAGATGCAACTCTGATGATCTCTGAGATCGACACAAGAGAGATCGATGACATCTCATTTGCTTATTCCGTAATACAGTTATCTAATATTGGTAATAGTCACATTTTGACTCAATAATATATTTATTTATGAAATTTTTTCATCTATTATTTTATTGTATAAAATATACTTTAATCTCATAACTGTTTTATTTATGTATCATATTTATTATACTCATATTGTCTGTATAAATTCCATATAAAAGTAGTATTGCGCGCGCGCACGTCTTTAGGTAGTCCCGGGCACCGCTGAAAATCAGCGCTGTCGCATCCTTGTGACAGCATATGCTGAGACGGTGTCCGATATTGGCATCATATGTTTTGTATTAATTTGTCCGTGTAACTTTAACTGTGTTTTGTCTATTTTACATTCTTTTTAATGTGTGTTATATTCTGTCTGTGATGTGTTTTTGTATTGTGATGCCAATAAATAAATGTCTATGCCTATGTCTAAATAATCAGTCAGTTTACAGTGTTACGTTCGGGAGTAAATAACACGAGAGTGGGCAATATTTAAGCATTCCTGTACAAGAAACAATTCATAGGAATTTAAAATAAAACACTCATTATGCTAAAAAAACCATCGTAAGTATTGGCCTACAGTTTTAGCAAAAATATGTTTTTATCCTTAAGCATAAGTTTTTTCTAATGAATGCTAACATTTTTTTTATTAATATAAGTAACCTTCATGTTAACCATTTCAACTAAGTTTAAGGTTCTGGGCTCTCAAGAATAAGACTACGGTAGCCCCAGCCTGTGGTACAAGGCGACTAAAAGGGGCCTCGGGTTAAGAAGGCGACATCGGCTGGCCCGTGTCGCCTTGCGCTGCGAGAGCACAGTACAGAGGGGTCCGGTGCGTTCCACGTGATATTCCGGAGCCCCTCGTTATGCACCGAGGAGGTTTTAGTGGGTAAGAACCCCACATAACCGCCGCCTTCCGCCCAGACAGCGGGATATCTTTGTGAAGATTTCCTCCCGTCAACAAAACAAAGGAGATGGTTCACGTATATATATATATATATGTATATATATATATATATATACATATATAAATATGTATATATATATATACATATATAAAGAGAAAGTGTGTGGGTTTGTCCCTTATAGACGCCGAAACGGTTCGGACCGATTTCAATTTTAGGGAATCTTCAGATTGACCTGGCGAGTAATCTTGCAAAGTCCTCTTTCTGTCACATAAACTGTCAAATAAAGCTTGTAATAACCATGATGATATTGTATTGTTTTATAACCCAAACATCCAGCACCGTCCAACGAGTTTCAAGCGAGGTGATTTTAAAATAGTTAATATGAAATTGGGTCTTGAGTATGTTGTTGGTATGTTGAGGATTTTCATTTGGAATTTGGACTTCTAATGGGGTTTTTATTAACTGAAAACACGGATAAAATTAATCGTAGCTAAATCGATTTATTGCCCTTGAATCTCTTTATCTTTGAAGCCGTTTCCAGATTATATACAAGAATTGCTCGTAGACAACCACATAAATATTTCCGTCTTGGTACTTGGTCTACTGTTGTATTTAGTCTTTGACATGTGGACTTGTGAATTGCACACTCACGAATAAAAAGGTACATAAGGAGGTGCGTAAGGTAAGTAAGGAAAAAAACCTACGATTTTGTTATCACCAAAAACCAGTTTCGAGTGGTTGAAATACCTTGACTTTTGCTCTTACTGCTACCTGTACTTGGAATATTGTGACAGGACGAAAAAAAATGAATAGGGACGAACTACAGAGTTGGCCAGAGAGGCTGGCCTTTACTGCTTCGACGGATTGAGAGGTGGCATAGCTCTTAGGTCGCTTAGCCTGAACCTCTATAGCTAGTAACTCGATACAAGGACCCCTCACCGAGGGGTCCTTGTATCGAGTCCTCATAACTTTCGACTGGTTTAATCGATTTTGACGAGTCTTTTTTTGGTGATGCTTCCAGTGTGGTCCCATTTTAAAATGGTCCAATTCTGACAATGGCTTCCATGAAAATACCATATAAATCTTATTTGTACATTATGTGCGCGACAAATGGGCGAATAACTCAATATCACGCCAACAGATTTCGTGGATTCATTTTTTATTGGAAAGTTTATTGGTCGACCAACCGGGACACCACGGGCTATCATGCCAGCGTAGTGCAGGACGCATTTCCCGGCACTTCAACCTCAACGACATCATCCGTCGGGCTCTTACCACCGCTAATGTTCCATCAACTTTGGAGCCAAATGGACTATTGCGTAGTGATGGTAAGAGACCAGACGGTATGACTCTTATACCGTGGAAGATGGGACGGCCTTTGGTATGGGATGCCACATGCGTCGATACTTTGGCGCCGTCACATCTTCCAGAATCTTCTGTTGAGGCTGGAGCGGCCGCTGCAACTGCAGAAAACCTCAAGCGGCGCAAATATAGTAACCTCGATAAGGGTTTCATATTTGAGCCGTTTGCGGTAGAAACTTTGGGTCCGTGGGGTCCTAGTGCACACCACCTTTTTAATGTGTTAGCTAAGAAGTTGGTCGACACATCTGGTGACCAGAGGGCTGGCTTATACCTTGCACAGAGGCTAAGCATTGCCATACAATGAGGCAATGCTACCAGCCTTCTGGGCACGCTGCCAAGCGATGACGGTTTGGCACAGTTATATTTTTCGTAAATATTTTGTAATATCTATTAAATTGTAAATATTTCTTTATTTGTTAGTTTTATAATATGATAAGATTATGTTGTTGTAATAAACTAACTTATAATAAAAGAATTATTTTTTTATTGGAAAGTATATACTTCAAGGGTAGTTTTATGTTAGTCGATTTGTATAATTAATTTCTGTCATAGTTCCGAAATACAAAGAGGGCGTCCGCGTCTAATATCGTATAATTTCTGATTCGATTTTTATTTTTACACGTAACGTTTTACACATAAAGTTACTTGTTATCGTAATATAATAGTTATCTCGTTAAATAAATTTCAATTGTGATTTATTATGCTATATTTGGTTCTTTTGGATGAAAAGGGTTGCCGATCTCTGACTTAAACCATTGGTAACTTTAAGTAGAACGCAAATGAAGATACAAACAACGCACGTGACAACAGAATGAACATTTTGTAAAATAACCCTTCCAGTGGAACAGATTACGTCCGTCTCCAAATAGGGTATAAGTGGAATATCTAAAATGGGTTACTTTTGCCTCTTTCATCTGTCACATTGCCTCACTTTGAGTTACTCTCGAGCTCTAGGGGATTTACTAAAAGCGCTTCAATAAACAAAATTGTATGAGAAACACGAAATGGTCCTTACCTTTATTTAAGGTGTTCAAAGGATAAGGTAATTTCTATTGCAGGTAAAAGGATTGTATTGTAAAGATGGTTCGAGAGCAGACTGCCAATGAATATTGAAGTACAAACAAACTTTATGACGTGACAACGTCTTATAAATTGATGAGATCGAGTGGCATTCACGTCAAAATGTAGCGTTACGGTCGTGTCTTGAGCCGAGAGTAACCGATCATTCACGATCGATGTACTGCGTGTCTGTATGTGTTGTGAGCGTGAGCGCGACATGAGAGAGAGAGGCGACCGATAGTAAACGAGTCAGAGTGCGGAGAAATAAAATGACCGAACAAGTAAGATAAATAATTTATAAATAAGAAAAAAAAATATGCGACGATAGATAATAAATCAAAAACAAAAATAAGTTGTCTATTCATTTTAATTTTGTAATACATAATGTTAGTCCGAGCAAAGTGCTCATTGTTCTAGGATTCGTTGTAACGAATTTAACGTCCGAGCATCTTGCGCCCAGACATCTGAGATTTTTTTCGAGAGGTATTAAAACTGCAAGGAATCCCCGTCCATGCGGGCAAAACTTGGACGGGGTATGTCGGACTCCTACCGTCTAAAACCCTACTAGTACTCCGTACCTTAAAGCCGAGGACTGCGGAAACCTTGACCATTCGTCACACCGCACCCGACAAGGTCTGACCCCTCGAAGCACCCCACTGCGGTCAGGGAGCTGAACTGAACAACCTTTGGAGACGCAGGGAACGTCACGTTCCGTATCGAGCCTGCATGCAATGCGTCGGACTGCCCAAATTCGACGCTGCAAGCAGCTAAATATAAAATAAACTTCCAATAGTCCTTTTAACTCGGACGGGGTAAACAGAGAACAGCCGCTTCTGCTTTTTATTTCTTTTTTTTCATAATGAATACTAAAATTCTTGTTAACCATTCCAACTAAGCTTAAGCTTGTGCTAGGAGATGTTTCACCAGCCCTGTAGTTCTGAGCTCTCAAGAATAAGACTACGGTATCCCCTGCCTGTCGTAATACGCGACTAAAAGGGGCCTCGGGTTCACTGGGCGACATGGATGAGTACTTTTATCCTCCGCCAAGGTGGACCCGGGAAGAAAGCAACATCGGCAGGCCCGTGTCGCCTTGCACTACGAGAGTACAGCGGGGAGGGATTAATCTCCCCCCCGGGACGTGCTCTCCTAAGAGCACAGTGCAGAGGGGCTCCGGTGCGTTGCTCCAGAGATCCCCTCACCATGCGCCGAGGAAAGGCCGTCGGGGAGGTTTTAGTGGGTCAAAAATCCCACATAACAGCCGCCTATGCGTGAACAAAAAAAAATAGGAGATGGTTCACGTTAATAGTCGAATGGCGGATTCGAATTCGCAGGCCGTGCCCTAAACCATTAGGCTATTGACGCTTTCCAAGGACGTTATTAAATATATAAAAAATAACTGACTGCGATAACCAATTGTCTGTACGGCACAAAATAGCCAGCGATTAAAGTCACTGAAACATCTCGAGGAAAAGGAAAAATATCCGATGTATGTGGTGGTCAACGTATTACATACAATCTTACGTAAATAGTGAAAACAATGATAATAAACAGTCATAGGCATGTTTACTATATGTTTTGTTTACCGATTCCATTTAGTGCCTTAAAATTTGTTACGCTTTAATTGTTTAGAGGAGAAATTATCGAGTATTATTCAAAGATTTGCGCCATTCTTTGTGTCACATGATTTCACGTAGCATAGATTTCCGTGATCTGTCTATTATATTCAGTAGCTGGGTGACTGAGCTTTGCTAGGTTTTGACGTGACAACGTTTTATTAATTGATGATAGCGCGGACATTCACTAAAAATGTATATACATATTAGTTACATAGATATATGTACGTTCAGTTATTCGGTAATATTTATTTTCCTTTGTCCTGACTCTTGTTGTCGTATTTTGTAGTAATTTATCATTGTCATCCTTTCTCCACTCGTATACTAGATATTGGAGAAGAATGATTAACCATTGTATGGTCGCAATTGTGTTATATATACAAACTAAAGTACATTGGGTGAACTCTATAATAATTCTCGTATGTTCTTAACCGACTTCAAAAAAAGTTTTTTCTATCTCAACAAAATATTAATAAGTCAATCATAAAATATAACTTGATATACTGATGACCTGTAAAGAATTTGGAGGGAAAATCCCAGTCAATACAGATAACGTAAGTCTAATTTATATTTATAGCCTGTATTGTCATGTTCCATCCATAAATTATTGACCATTAAATTACATATAACTTATTACATATCAACTCGGTTTTTAATATGTTTATTTGTAATTAGTTACAAAGAAAGTGTAAAATACAAGTATATGAAAATGCTTGGATTTCTAAAATGAAAAAAGATTTGAAAAGCACCGCAGTAATTATCACTCTATATATCGCCTTAGTACGTTCACACCTTTAACTTATTTTAATGGGCAAAGACGCTGGCAAAAGAAGTGTTAGTCGTAGAAAGAAATCATGGCTGCGGAACATAAGAGAGTGGACCGGAATTGCGAGTGCCACCCATCTGTTTCGCTTCGCAAGAGACAGAAAGAGATATAGTGAACCGACTGCCAACCTTCACTAGAAGATACAAATTGAGAAACTTTTTTGAAGTCAATTAAAATTGAACATACTGGCTGCTAAATTTCAGAACGCTATTACGATTACGACGCCTTCTTTGGTGAGGGGATCAGCATAAGAGCTCTCTCCATTACCGCTGTGATGGCCGAAAAAAGACAGTGGGAAGTGAACTCCTGTGAGCTGTCATCGTTCAGAAGGAGACCGCCGAGCGGGACCGGAAGGGGCCGCTCCCGCTTGGAGACGGCCCGACCCGTCAGCCCCTAAGTCCTGGGCTTACAGAATTAGGCTCTGGTATCCCTTGCCTGTCGTAAAAGGCGACTAGAAGTGGCCTCGAGTTCAGCGACAAGCCGACATTAAAAAAAACAAATTTAGAACCTTGCTTTATAGCCGTTAAAAAGTACTTATTGTTATTCAATAAACCTGAAACTAAATGACTATTTCTAGGTTATCATTTCAAAATATTTATGCCCTTTAAAACTTAGGTTAGTCAAGTTAAAACTTATTTAACTTAACGAACGAAAAATAATTAAGTAAATCAAATTTGAAGCTTAACGGCGCAGGGCGACCTATAAATAACCTTTTGTTGAACGTCTTTATTCCCAAAGGTCTCCGGAAAATGTTCGTCGAAAGTTTCACGATTCACAAAGAAACTTGCGTCAATAGCCCAATGGTTTAGTGTACGGTTTGCGAATCGTAAGAACGTAGGTTCGAATCGACCAATCGACTATTAACGTGAACCATCCTTTTTTTTTGTTGACGGGGAGGAAATTCTGGGGAAGGCGGCGGTTATGTGGGGTTCTTACCAACTAAAACCTCCCCGGTGGCCCTTTCCTCGGTGCACGACGAGGGGCTCCGGGATCTCACGTGGAACGCACCGGAGCCCCTCTGCACTGTGCTCAAGGAAAGCACGTCCCGGGGGGAGGTGCTCTCCAGGTGCCCTCCCCCCCTGAGCCCTCGCAGCGCAAGGCGACACGGGCCAGCCGATGTCTTCCCGGGTCCACTTTGGTGGACGACGCAGGCCCCACCCTTGTCGCCCAGTGAACCCAAGGCCCCTTTTAGTCGCCTTGTACGACAGGCAGGGGATACCGTAGTCTTATTCTTGAGAGCCCAGAACTACAGGGCTGAACGTGGACGTGAACGGAACGGACGTGAACCATCCTAGCACAAGCTTAAGCTTAGTTGGAATGGTTAACAAGAATGTTAGTAATATTACTGAAAAAAAAAGAAATATTGCTAGGTTTTTAAAAAAAAACGTGTTACTTTGAACAATATCAATGGGTTATTGAAATAACACGATAAATTTTAACAACATTTTAAGTAAAATTTGTGGACCACACAGTCAGAGTTCAAGCGTTCACCATAGTTAGGGAGGACGCACTAGTTAAATAGCTTCGTCTTCAAGCATTGAGATGTTTTCGAAGTGTCATTGGCCGAGTCAGTGACGGCAGATGAGGGGAAAGTCTTCAAATAAAGGCCTTGCATGGGTTGGAGTTGCGTGGGATCCTTCATATGGACCTACAACTTTATAAGTATAGCTGGAAATGGTTGGATGCGGAAAGCGGAAGATCGTATAGGTCCACCCCATTGGGGAAGGCCTATTTCCAGGAGAGATATAGACACAGGCAGATGATATAAGTAAATAAATAATACAAAAAGTACATGATAGATACATGTTTACAATGAGAATTTTCAATTTAATATTATCATTAGACAGCTTTAATGGGTTCCGAAGATATACCAGAGAATTCATAGAACATTAAAAAAAATCCGAAGTGTTATTTTTGTTTTTGATTTATTATCTATAATAATAATTTACATTATTTTGCACGACCGAGTAGAGCTGGTCGCATTTTTTTTTCTTATTTATAAATTATTTATCTTATTTGTTCCGTCATTTTATTTCTCCACGCTCTCACTCGTTTACTATTACGCTACGCCCTTTCTCTCGTGCCACGCTCCCGCTCACACACATTCAGTCACGCAGTACATCGATCGTGAATCGGTTACTCTCGGCTCAAGCGCAGCGGGACACGACCGTAACGCTACAGTTTTAGTGAATGCCACCCGCTATCATCAATTTATAAGACGTTATCACGTCAAAATCGTCTATAGGAATGCTTGGATCCTTTTTTTTTTGGATGAACTATCACAGTTGGCACAGAGAAGCTGGCCTTTACTGCTTCACCGGATTTGAGAGGTGGCATAGCTCTTAGGTCGCTTAGCCTGAACCTCTATTAGGTGGTAACTCGACACAACCTATAGGGGGTAACCTCGGCTTGGGCGCCATCTGGAAGGCGCTGGTCTCCTTCTGCGAGTCAGTAATGACCCAGAAGGAGACCGCAGAACGGGATCGGGAGAGGGCCGATCCCGTTCGGAGATGGCGCAGGCGGGCCGGTGGCAGACCGGCCCGCAGCCCTGTAGTTCTGGGCTCTCAAGAATAAGACTACGGTATCCCCTGCCTGTCGTATAAGGCGACTAAAGGGGCCTCGGGTTCACTGGGCGATAAGGGTGGGGCCTTTGTTGTCCGCTAAGGTGGACCAGGAAGAAGGCGACATCGGCTGGCCCGTGTAGCCTTGCACTATGAGGGCACAGGGGAGGAGAATCCTCCCCGGGACGTGCTCTCCTTGAGCACAGTGCAGAGGGGCTCCGGTGCGTTCCACTGGAGATCCCGGAGCCCCTCGTCATGCACCGAGGAAAGGGCCACCGGGAGGTTTTAGTGGGTAAAACCCACATAACCGCCGCCTTCCCCAGAAGGCGGGGTATCTTTTGAAGATTTCCTCCCCGTTAACAAAAAAAAAAAGGGCGGTTACCATTAAGCTTGGACCCAATGTTTTATGCCAACAAAATTCATACGAGACTTAAGCAGTTAATTTCAAATCGACAATTTATGCAAACATTATTATCTAGTCCTTCAATATGAAGTTCACAAGGAAAATGGTGTATTTAACCAAACAGCCGTTAAACTGGTTTAATATGCATGTAATTTCGCTATCAAAACATCTCCTCATTGACGTCAAAAAACCAGTTCAATGCGTAAGTTGCAAGCATCACGCTTATTATATTTAATACTCACGTGAAATGTATACACAGACAGACTGGACACGGGTATAGTATCTGTAATCATTAGCGTATATATCACGTTATACTTCATGTTCGTATGTTGTCTGCATGTTAATTTCATCTTCATGTACGACTTCAAAAAGGAGGTTTCTCAATTCGTCTGTATGTCACGATGTTGATGATTCTTCCAGTGTGGTACATGTGTGTGTGTCTCATTTAGTTCAATCCTGACAATGGCATAAATGAGAAAACCTTACAGTCTTACAAATAAAAATGAGTTATAACAAATTTATTTACAATGTAAGTGCATCAAAGATTAACTAGATGGCGTTGTATTCAAAATAAACGCTATATCGTTTTAATCTCAGAAAAATTTAAAACGCTTACGGGATAAAATAAAAAGACATTATTCTTATATATTAAAATTATTAATTTATTATTTGATATTATGAGCTCGTAATTATTTGAAGAATTCGGGTCATACCGTAGTAACCTTCAAGCGGAACCTGAGAAGGAAAACAGATATTATAGAATTTTAAATTTCGCTGTAGGCGTTGAAGCATAGAGTCCGGACGGTAGCCTCGAGTTGCATAATACGCTAGCAACCTGAGTTCGATCTCCGATCACCAATCGATCTTCAATAATTTTTTGAAAACCGAAAGGCTAGCTACCAGTGCTCCAGACTAAGCAGAATGATTACAGCTGCATCACCAAATAACGCCTTGAAGGTTGCCTTTCTGTACCTTAGTTTAGGGCGTAACAATAAATGAACTTCACACATACAGATATATCTTAATGTTCTTACCGATTGGCCGACAGAGCTCATCAAGAAGAAATTCAGCCGGTACGTCCGGCGCACATAACCCTGAAGACCGCCACTCCTCATGAACGGAACACGCTTGTCTTCCAAGAAGCACCATTGACCGGACCATCGAAGTTTGTCAACCCACAGCAACTGACCTAACAAATGGGGATTTTCTTAATTGTGCTATATTGAATTTTCTCCGCGATAGAAGGAAATCTTAATCTTGGACGGTTATTTGCACGAATGGTTCGCCACGATCGGGGATTTACCACGATCTCCCAGAATACCGAACTGAATATATATAATATATTGTAAATATTATTTTTTTATAATTTCTAAGCAAGTGCTTGACTACGATCCCACCTGATGTTAAGTGGAAATGCAGTCCTGGATGGTAAGGCGCACTAGCTTAGTAAATGCCTATTCACTCTACTCTTGAAAATACCCACATTGTAATCGGAAGTAAAGACAGACGCGGGCAAACTATTCCAGTCCTTTGCTGTACTAAGAATGAAAGAAAAAGCAAATCGTTCGGGTTTGAGGGATGTTCACAACAAAAGGATGAAATCCCGCAGTGTGTCTAGAAGTCCGATGGTGGAAAGGGGATGGGGGAATTAGATCATGATATGATAGATAAATATAAAAGATATATTACAGATGTACTGAAAAATTATTTCCCTTCGGGAAAACTCGGATCCTTATCGGAACACGATGACGCCCGAATGAATCAACGAATGATCGTATTAAATGAGTGACATTTTCGTATCCATTAATAATTTCACTGTATAATATAGAGATGTTACAACCATGACAATTATTACTTAAAACTGGATATTACCAGTACCAGAGTATTATACGAAATGACCTCATTCGAGCAGCGTTTGCGAGCGGACGTGTGTCGCTCCGATCCCTGTGCGAATAAGACGGCCAATAGCGCTGCCCCTTTCGGGTGCGACGCCACGTGCGCACCTGTGACCGCACCTGCGAGCACAGCTGCGCACCTCCATTGTGCTTTTCTGTGAATTCGTAATTGCCGCATTCCAACGGCTTACGATCCTCTGAGTATAAGTGAGAACTTAATTATTTTATTGTTTCGAGTCCTTTGTTCGTTCGGTGGATACCTAACGGTGTGAACGAAGCCGACGACAGGTGGTCCCGGTGCCTGACGCTTCCCCTCTGGAATCGCGAAATCGGAAGGGGTCGGCAAGGTTGGCCTTTGGTCTACTGCCATAGTCAACAGTCGACTTACGTTTTGGCCTTTTAGTGCCCCGGGTAGTTTTAATTAGTCTTAAGGACACACCTGAGGTGCACAATAAGATTGGCACCCAGACACACTAAGGCACACATCCTCCTGCCTATACCCGGCGGGGAGGGAGGCAGGGCTACTCACCCCGGCATCCCACCGGGACCCCTGTGATAGGCTTGTTTTATTAAGTCCCCGCGGTTTTAAAATGGGAAGTCTAAACGACTTTCTGGCAAATGGTCTCCGGAGAAACACCCGGAGATGTATAAAATTTTAGTAGCGGAGGCTCAAGAAGCCATGCGTCGGCCCTCTTCAAGGGGCTCTAACCCCGACCCCGTGGTCGTGGTTGTCATAGATGAAAGCTCGCCGTCGGGCTCAGATATAAACGTCCCCTCTCCGCGCGCCGGCTCGGCCTCCGACATGGAGGTCGAAAACTTGGTCGCCGAGAGCGCCTCCGCGTCCGACTCCGAAGCGGGCGGCCTCTTTACGGAGGTCACCCGTAAACGGAAAAATAAACGGAAGAAGCGTGCGTCAGCCGTACCATCGCCCTCCACTAGTCCTGTTCCACCGGCCAAGGCTCAAAAAGGGCCCGCCGATTCCGCAGCGTCGCAAACTCGGCCGCCCTCCCCTTTACCTTCCACCTCGCGTAATATACCTGCGCCTCAATCTACCGCCGCGACCCGCGCTCCCGCCGCGCCTCTTTCAGGACCTACCGCGTCGAACGCGAAGCCTCCTCCGGTCTATTTGACTGATAGATCGCAGTGGGCCCGCGTCCAATCCGCAATGCCTCATTTTAAGTTGGTGCCAACATTAGCGGGCACCAAAATACGTATTCAGGCGGAGGATGCCGACACCTTCCGCAAACTTACTAGTTACATGCACCAGAAAGGTATTTACTTTTTTACCTATGCGCTCCCGGAAGAGCGCACTCTGCGGGCGGTCGTCAAAAGGATCCCCGCAGAGATCTCAGAAGAAGAGGTCATAGCTGACCTCAAAGAGCAGGGCCTCCCGGTCATATCCGTGCACCGCATGCGTAGGCAGAGGGACAAGACCCCCCTAGATATGGTCCAAGTGACGCTAGCGCGCACCCCCGAGGGAAAGCGCATTTTCGACATTAAGTCCCTGTGTAGGTTTACCCGAATCTTAGTAGAAACTCCGCGTAAAACAGGCTTGCCCGGGCAATGCCATAAGTGCCAACTCTATGGCCATTCCGCACGCAATTGTTTCGCGCGCCCCCGTTGTGTTAAGTGCCTTGAAGACCACGGCACTCGCGACTGTCCTCGTCCTAAGGACAAAGCCCTCCAAACGGAAGAGCCCTCCTGCGTCTTATGCAGACAGATAGGCCATACGGCCAACTATAAAGGATGCCCGAATGCTCCAAAACGTAAACGGCCGGCCGTTGAAACCGCGTCCGCCCCAAAACGCCCGACATTGCCGCCACCGTCGGCCTTTCCACCGCTGCGCCCCCGCGTGGTTAACACCGCTCAACTTCTCCGCGAGCGGCACCCCCCGCGGCGAACGGGTCCGCGCCCGCCCGCCCGGCGGAACCTCCATCCGCTCCAGCGCCACCGTCGGCGCCCACGGCACCTAACTCGGATTCTCCCACGGCTTTCGAGGGACTAAGTGCAGTCCTTAATTCGTTCAACATCGACGAACTCATCGCCATCGCGAACGAATATGCGTCGAAAACGAATGCAGCCGCACGTCTAGATGTCATACACCGATACCAGCACGTCCTTAAGGCGTTACAATGAGTAGTACTGCTAGGATAAAGCCACGTTCGCTTACCGTCGCGTTTTTTAATGCGAACGGGCTTAGGGAACAAAAAGACGAAGTCGCGAACTTCGTACGCGAATATCAGGTCGACGTTATGTTAGTGCAAGAGACTTTTCTCAAACCGTCTATGCGCGATCCGAAGATCGCGAATTATAACATCGTTAGAAATGATAGAGCCGGCGCCAGAGGCGGCGGCACCTCATTACTATAGGAGGTCTTTGCATTGCGTTCCGATTGACACGCCGCGACTAAAGCACCTTGAGGCCTCGGTCTGCCAGTTAGCCATGACAGGTCACTCCCCTATAACCATTGCTTCGGTATACCTTCCGTGTCACCGTAGCAAAGAAGTACTCAGATCTGACTTCGAAGCTCTCCTCTCTCTCGGAGACGCTACGATTCTAGCCGGTGATTTTAATAGCAAGCATCCTCGGTGGTTCTCCTATAAGACTAACCCGCGAGGGCTGGCCCTCGAATCTCTGGTCGATCCCTCGACTTCGAGATCGTGGGACCACAAGAGCCCACCCATTTTCCGCATCAAGTGGAACATACACCGGATGTCTTAGACATTGCTATCCTTCGCCATATCACCCTTACAGGTAACCCGTGCGTGATACACGAGCTTCACTCGGATCACCGCCCTGTAATTCTGCGGCTAGGGCCTTCAGCCCAAACCGCCCCTCAGACCAAATCCATCATCGACTGGCACAAACTTGAGTCCCAATTGAAAGATGCCAGCTCCTCATCTAGAAGCGTTTCCTGAGAACGTAGATTCTCCTCTCAAAACAAATCTCGCAGCGCACGCGCTCTCGAGACACATTCAGACGGTCATCAAAGACTGCTCCAGGTACCCGTTGTGGACGACCACAGATGGGTCCTGCCTTCTGAAATTCGTGATCTCATGAGACGTAAAACGCCGCCACTAGGGCTTACGACTTGTATCCTACCGAGCGTCACCGTAGGCGGCTACATAAATTGCAGCGTGAAGTTAAATCACGCATAGCCGCTTATAGGAACGAACGGTGGAACAATACGCTAAGCGACATCCGCCCATCACATCTGGCATTTTGGAGCTTACCAAAATCGCTTAAACGCGACCCCGATCCGGGGATGCCACCCCTCAATCGTCCTAATCTCCCACCAGCTTCACTGGACGAGGAGAAGGCCGAGTGTCTGGCTGACAGTCTCGAGGCTCAATGCTCCCCAGCACCCTTCCGTCGACCCGCTCACCTCCTGAAGGTAGAGAGCGAGGTCCATCGTAGGGCGAAAAACCAATCCGCGATCCCGTTCCAACGATTACGTGCACCGAGGTTGAGGATGTATTAAAAATCTGCGTCCCCGCAAAGCCCCCGGTATAGACGGCATACCTAACTTGGTTGCCAGACGTTTCCCCGATAATATCGTACGCCTCCTGGCTATAATATTTAACGCGGCCATGACTCACGGCATCTTTCCCAACGAGTGGAAGGAGGCCGACGTCGTAGGGTTCTTCAAACCCGGTAAACCGCGCACAGAACCCTCTTCATATAGACCTATTAGTCTTCTTTCCGTTTTAGGAAAGTATACGAACGGCTTATCTTAGTTCGATTACGCGCCTTCATGGACTCGCGAGAGCTTCCCATACCCGAGCAGTTTGGCTTCCGCGCCAAACACTCATGTACTCAACAGGTGCTCCGCATCACGGAGCACATTCATGCCAAATCCTTTATTGGCATGCATACGGGAGCAATCTTCCTAGACGTGGCGAAGGCATTCGACAAAGTCTGGCACGCCGGGCTTGTATACAAACTATACAAGCTTGGGGTGCCCGACTATCTAGTGCGCATAGTGCGCGATTTTCTTACCGGTCGAACCTTCAGGTACCGCGTCGAGGGAGTGCGCTCCACCCCCCGTCCCGTTCGAGCCGGAGTACCACAAGGCTCCGTACTCGGTCCCGTCCTATACACGCTCTACACTAACGATATTCCGCGCTCACGTAGAGCAGAGCTAGCCCTTTTCGCCGACGATACCGGCATTTATGCTTCCGGGCGTTCTCCCGAAGTCATTCTTAAAAAACTCCAGACCGCGGCCGATGCCCTAGGGGATTGGTTTCGGAAATGGAGAATAGAAATCAACCCGGCCAAGAGCGCAGCCATGTACTTCACGAGGCGTCTTCAGTCTCCACCTCGTTGCGTCCAACTTCTAGGTACCCTATTCCATGGGTTACACAAACCAAATACCTTGGTGTCGTATTAGATCCCAAACTCTGCTTCGGCCCTCACGTAGATCAAGTTAGGAACCGGGCGGCCTACGTTATGGGTCGCCTATATCACCTCATTAATAAGAAAAGTAAAATGTCCCTCCGTAATAAGGTGACACTTTACAAAGCAGTTATACGTCCCGTTATGACGTACGCGAGCCCGGTCTTCGCGCATGCCGCCCATAAACATATCCATAGGTTACAAGTAATTCAGAATCGTTTTCTGCGACGAGCCACGGGTGCGCCGTGGTTCGTACGTAATCGCGAGCTCCACGTTGATACAGGGTTACCGACAATAGCCCAATTCTTTAAGCAGGCATCTCGACGGTTTTTCGAGACTGCCACCAAACATTCTAACAAACTTCTTGTAAGTGCCGCCACTTATAAGCCTTCCTATAATAAATTCCGTCGCGTCGCCCGGAGGCCGAGACACGTTCTTGACGATCCGGACGACGCGATTACCATTGCACAGGCTAGATCTCTACAAATCCACAAAGCGTCCATTCGCGACCATCGGAGGTTGCGAATAATCCTTGCGCGTTACCGCTATTTTATGGGCAGGCCCCACCCTTAGATGTTAGGGCGTTGCTGGAGTTTCTTCGGCCACTTCTTCTCCCAGCGCCAACGCTTCCCGAAGTGGCACTCAAAGTTAGTTTAGCTTTTGAATGTCTCTTAGATTATCCGTGAAATAGCAACCGACCGAGTCGTGGTTCGGCCCTCTCAGGCGCCCTCGGATCGGCATGCTTACGCGTAACATAGTAACCGTCAAGCCGAGGTTACCCCTCACCGGGGGGACCCTTGTGTCGAGTTACTAGCAATAGAGGTTCAGGCTAAGCGACCTAAGAGCTATGCCACCTCTCAATCCGGTGAAGCAGTCAAGGCCAGCTTCTCTGGCCAATCTGTGTAGTTCGTCATTAAAAAAAAAAAAAAAAAAATACGAAATGAGTTTCCGATATTTTTAAGTAATAATTGTTAAGTTCGTGACCATGTTAGTTGAAAATCATACTATGTTACAACAACTTTATGTAACTTTGAAAATATTCAGTTTTATTGTCATTAGTAAACAAACCATTATCTTCACTTTATAACATAATTAACAGTACAAGAAAATAAAGCGTGAAATATATAATAGGTTGTCAAATATCTCCCTTCCGCCTTTTGAGTCATGCGGCACCCAAACATCAAGCTTTTTTTTGTATCCAGCCTTCTGCAGATGGTTTAAAATGGTTTGGTGACTAACTCCCATCTCCTGGGCGATGTCACGAGATGCCACATGCCGGTCTAACTCGATGTAGTCCATGATTTGATCGGTATTTGTCGTCACAGGTCTTCCGCCGGCTGGCTTATCCATGGTGTCGTTTTCACCGGCTCTGAATCGTCGAAACCATTCCTCCGTGGTTCGAAGTGATAGAGTACCATCCCAAAACACCATTAATCTCACGGAACGTTTCTCTAGCGGATTTGCCTTTAACGAAGGAAAACTTTAAAATAGCGCGAATTTCGGCGTTAGTGAAGTCCATTTTTACACGTCTATAACTGTTGAACGCAATATCCAAACTAATTATGCATAGCGTCGTTTTGTAGGTTATGTCAAGACCTTTCAAATTGTGTATAGTATTGCTAGATACGAGCTCTGTAGCGCTTTGTACATAGCCGCGAAATTCAAAAGACAAAAAGGCGGAAGGGAGATATTTGACAACCTATTATATTTTTTTTGCTCTGAGCATAGTCTGCCTATGCTATATCTAGCTCCCCCAACGTGGGTGGTTAGGGATGTTTTTCATTCTTCACTTTCTTTCGTCTCTTAATAAACACACAAAAAGTTATATTTTATACAGATTGCTCGTATCATCTATATTCCATTACTATGTTATCTTACTTTTACTATTACAATTCTTATTCTCTACTATTACTATTTTACATTCTTATTCTAACTCTATTTGGTTTCTTATTCAAACACTCTCTATCTAACTCTACATAAAACTATTCTTATAGGCTTGTTTATATATTTATTTATACTATTCTCTTACTCTACCTTATCTCTATTTTTTTCTGTCATTACATTTTTCTTCAATTATTCTTTTTAATACATTTTCTTATTCTCTACTTTTACTACATTGAAATATTTGCAATAATAAAACTCAATACCTGCTTAAATTTTATGTCATTGGCGTCCCTCTCGTACCTAAATAACCTGCGTGTGAGAGGGATGCAATCGAAATCTAAAAATATATATGATTAAAACTATAGAGAATATTTGAATTGCGTATTACCACTCTATATTTGTTGGTCTGTTGCCCCGATAAATACGAACTTTTCCGGAAAATTAAGAAGGAACATCTTTCCTCACTATATATTTATACCTCAGCGATATCATTATTTATAATTTTTCCATTCTTACTTCCTATACATCTATCTTCTTCTATCATCTTAAGTTTCTGTACCATACTGCTATTAAATACACGGCACGATGGCTCCTTTTCTCCGTTCGTACGTAATTACTTTTGTTAAATATACAGTTAAATATATATTATCTTCAATAAATCATTAGAATACATACCTGGTGTATTAGAGATCGCATCTAAATTTCCATTGTAAATAGTGACCGATACGTTAGTCTTCTGAAGAAGGTATTCAACTGAAACAATTAAAATATAGATAATATTAATTATTGATTACATTTCACGCATTAAGGTATGTACAATTAATTTATCTGTGGGCTCTCAAGAATAAGACTACGGTATCCCTGCCTGTCGTACAAGGCGACTAAAAGGGGCCTCGGGTTCACTGGACGACAAGGGTGGGGGCCTGCGTCGTCCACCAAAGTGGACCCGAGAAGAAGGCGACATCGGCTGGCCCGTGTCGCCTTCACTGCGAGGGCACAGGGGGAGGAAGTAACCTCCCCACCCGGGACGTGCTCTCCTTAAGCACAGTGCAGAGGGGTCGGGTGCGTTCTACGTTGAGATCCCGGAGCCCCTGGTCATGCACCGAGGAAGGCCACCGGGGAGGTTTTAGTGAGTAAGAATCCCACATAACCGACGCCTTTCTGAAGATTTCCTCCTTAAGTAACACCTAAACTTAACGTAGAAGGTCAAGGGCGGCCTTATCGCTATGATCGATCCAACTCAATCCAGACAAATCTGTAGGACAGGTGGAGGTAAAATAAATTAACAGCAGGCTAACAAGAAAAGTCAACAGTAAGAGAAATCCACTGGTAATGGTAATATATGCCGTTTTAAGCAACAATTGTTGATGGTTGTAACATCTCTATATTATACAATGAAATTTGACATTTAACAGTACACAATAAAGTTCCATATTAATCATTTAATAGGATCATTCATCGACAGTATTTCGATAATTGTCCAAGTTTTCCCGAAGGCAAATAATTTCTCACTATATCTGTACTCACAGACAGATTCGTCTGTGAAAGAAACAGAACAAAGTTTGAACTAATATGATATTTCAAATTGAAATAATGGCGTTAGCATCGTTTAACGTTTGAGATTCCGCCATGTTTGATTTGATCTAAAGCCAAATTATGTTTATACTCGTAAATATACTTGTATTTAGCAACGGGCTTGTTTTACTCTTTCACTGTTTCATTTCATACATTATTAAAGCTTTTATTGGGAATAATTACACAGAGAACACGTTTAAAATCGTAAAAAAATGTTAATACCTTTTTCGACAGCCGGTTTCATGAAAGAGGTCCTAAAAGCTTGCGTTACAGCATCGCGTTGCTCATCATATTTCACGTTATCAGGTAACCCCAGAAGTGGCGGTGCTGTCTCTTGCATTAGTTTGTACTGGTCTGCACTAAGTTGCCCTTTACCAAAGTGTTCTGGAAAATATTGTAAATGTCAAATGCATTGTTGGGTAAACAATTTTGTTCATATGGTCTTTGTCTATGGCTTTGTCTATGTCTATGATCTGATGTATGGAAAGGGTAACTAGGCAAGCAGTCCAGAACGACAATAACAACCCATATAAATCCGTTTTTCTGGAGTTTCTTCGGCCACTCATTCTCCCGGCGCCAACGTTTCCCAAAGTAATATTTAAAGATTAGTCAGCTAATTAAATGTCTTGATGTCTCTCGGGCGCCTTTGCATCGCGATACTAGCGCGATTACCGCCTAAGCCGAATGGCTCTAGCGCCGTGTTTCTCTAGAGATTTAGGCTAAGCGACCTGAGAGCTCTACCATCTTTAAACCCGGAGAAACTATTGGAGTTAGCTTCGCTGATTTATCATCAGAGGTCTGTCAAAGAAATTTAACTCCGTAAATACAGCGTGTAGTAGCGTTTGATGTTTGAATGTCCCTTAGATTATTCATTAAATAGCTCTCGGTCGCCCTAGGATCGGAACGCTTACGCGTAACATAGTAACCGTCCAAGGTAGATCGACACAAGGGGTACTAGCGATAGAGGTTCAGGCTAAGCAACCTAAGAGCTATGCCACGTCGCAATCCTGTCAAGCAGTCAAGGCTAGCTTCTCTGGCCAATCTGTGTAGATCGTCAAAAAAAAGCGTTAGACGTTGATCCGTCTCGTTTCGATTTGAAATCGGTTTTTGCTTTTACTCTTAAATATACTTGTGAAATATTTCCATTATCTATTATTACAACAAGATGTGCTAATTCTTACCTCGAGTATCCTTGCGGTATAGCTTCTGCGTCACCTCATTCAAATTTATCGCAGCTGCACCGGCATTCTCATTAATGAACTTCCCTATTGTTAAAAATAAATCGAAGGCATCTTCATACAGCCCATTATCAGTGAGCTCCTTTATTTTGGTCGTGAAATCCTCGAGTGCGTTTCGTCCGTCGATATCGATTATACCAAACTCTTCGAGGTAAAAACCGATCTTAGTGAGCGCTAGGGCTGGGGAGATAATTCCATTGCCTATTCCGACGCCTTTTATTTTATCTTTAAACCTGGCTGTCTGTAATCAATTAGAATTCAGTTACAATTCTATATTGTATCATACGTGATAATCCTTCTCAGTTGCTCTGTGGGGCGCGAGGATTTCAAGTCAAAGTTGTTTATATGTTAAATGTTATATTAAAGATAACTTATGTTATAATCTTAAATAATTGTTCATCATCGTCATCATTTCAGCCGTAAAACATCCACTGCTGGACACAGGCCTCCCCCAACGATTTCTAAAAGGACCGGTTGTAAGCGGCCCGCATCCGGCTGCGTCCTGCGACCTTTATGAGGTCGTTAGACCACCTTGCGGGTGGACGTCCCACACTGCGCTTGCTGGTCCGTGGCCCCATCGGCCATCTGTTCTACGCGCTATGTGCCCTGCCCATTGCCACTTCAACTTGCATAACCGGCGAGCTATGTCGGTTACCTTCGTTCGTCTACGGATCTCCTCATTCCTGATTTGATCTCGTAGAGATACTCCGAGCATAGCCCTCTCCATAGCTCGTTGTGCGACTTTGCTTATGAGGCCCATAGTAATGATTGTTAAAATTGTTAAAATTATTTAATGCATTTGGTCGTGCCGGTTCCGTATAATTCAGAAGTGGTTAGCTAGACATGCGGCCAAAATGCCGCGGCTGACGTCATTTGTTAGGTGTTATTATACCGAACATGCTCCAAGAAAACTCAGAAAGAAGAAGAAAGAGAATAAATGCGCCAGAACTTCCTAAAACTATGATGATTTGTAATTGGCTTCGCCATGACTAGCTTATCCTGCCCGCTTCGCTGGAGATAGAACAAAAAGTAGTTGAATTATGTCAGCTATCTGCCAGTGTAAGTCCCGTCAAAATCGATCCAGACGTTCAGATATTAGCCGGAACAAACGGATAGACGAAAATAGTAAAAAAAATATTTTGATATATGTACCATATTCGCATTTAGTTATGTAGATAACACCAATTGGTTTGCGTGTGAACTAACCTCAGTGAGGCGGCCTACCAGGGCCACAGCTAGTTGTGCACCATGACCTTGACCGAAAACGAAAATTGGTGCGTTTTCGTGTTCCCCATGAAGCTCGTAAAATGATTCGAGAACATTCACCAAGTTGTCAACTAAAAAGAATGTATCATTGAATATGAATAAAACAACTTGAGTAGAAATTACTGAGCCCCGAGTCTGCTAAACCAATCGTGTACAAAATGAACGATCATTGGCATCGTAAAATATATTTGCCAGATTTAATAGTTCTTTTGGACATTGGCGTCACTATGGTTTACCAATGTCGTAGCCAACCTTGTGTGTCATAATTTGACGTATTCGGTAATGATGGAATGATAATTTAAATCGTTTTTTTATGACGAACTACACAGATTGGCCAGAGAAGCAGCTTAGCCTGAGCCTCTATCGCTAGTAACTCGACACAAGAGGACCCGGTAAGGGATAACCTCGGTTGAACGGTTAATGTGTTACGCGTAAGCATTCCGATCCAAGGGCGTCCGAAAGAGCCGAACCACGACTCGGTCGGTTGCTATTTCACGGATAATTTTAAAGCGTCAATAACCAAAGTTAAGGGAACGGTCTGCGAATCGTAGGTTCGAATCCACCATTCGACTATTGACGCGAATCATCTACTAGGACAAGCTTAAGCTTAGTTGGAATTGTTAACAAGAATGATAATAATATTTTCTGAAAAAAAAAGAAATAATGCGAGCTTTCTTTTTAAAAAAAAAGTAAAAAGTAAATGATACGACTGTAACAGATCGGTTTTATAATGAAAAGTCACTGGCAAATAGCAGATTCGAGGTCCTGATTAAAAGTAGATGCGAAATCACTGTCACGTAGAAGCAGATTATGACCCTTATTATGATTCATCATTATAATTAAAAAAAAATAACGCAACAACTACATGGAATATATTCTCAATTTTCAAAAACCACTGTTAAACATACCATGGTCATCAAAATTGTCGGATATGTTGTTCTCGTCTTCTGCTTTGCTATAACCAGTTCCTACTGGTGCGTCCACAAGCAATAAATTGAAGTAGTTAATCTAAAAATAATTATAGAAAACTATTACTAAATATATTATAGAAAATTATAGAAAACTAAAACTATACTTAAGTATAATCCCTTCGGACTCCGGAATGCCTGGACCGATTTCCATGATCCTGTGAAATTGGGTAGCGATCGGATATCCCTTTTAGTTCAACCTATATCATACTCATCAATCAATAAGTGAGACACGTTCTTGACGATCCGGACGACGCGATAACCATTGTACAGGCTAGATCTTTACAAATCCACAAAGCGTCCATTCGCGACCGTCGGAGGTTGCGAATAATCCTCGCGCGTTACCGCAATTTTACGGCCAGACCCCACCCCTTAGATGCTAAGAGCGTTGCTGGAGTTTCTTCGGCCACTTCTTCTCCCAGCGCCAACGCTTCCCGAAGTGGCACTCAAAGTCAGTTTAGCTTTTCGAATGTCCCTTAGATTATCCGTGAAATAGCTTCCGACCGAGTCGTGGTTCGGCCCTCTCGGGCGCCCTCGGATCGGAATGCTTACGCGTAACATAGTAACCGTCCAAGCCGAGGTTACCCCTCACCGGGGGGACCCTTGTGTCGAGTTACTAGCGATAGAGGTTCAGGGTAAGCGACCTAAGAGCTATGCCACCTCTCAATCCGGTGAAGCAGTCAAGGCCAGCTTCTCTGGCCAATCTGTGTAGTTCGTCATTAAAAAAAAATCAATAAGTGTATATCTATTCCCTATGGATACAGTTGTACAGATTTAAGATGAAAGTTTTATCTAATCTTCAGTTGCCCAGCGGGCTATTCTGTGAAGTTTAGCGATCAACTCAGCTCTTACTCTGATAGAGTCTCAGGCCAAAACGTGAGCTGAGCCACCTTTGTATGAGCTCCTTGCAGACCAGCGTAGTAGTAAAAAAAACTTTCTAGGTTGAAAGGTCGGACGTAATTTGTTATAGTTATAGTTGCAAAGAGCTTGTTTGAATGAAACCGCGACTTTGTATGCCGAAGTATTACATCCTGCAACCTTTATTACAAGTATCATTATTGTTTGTGTAGTTTTCATTTATTACTACTAGTGGCCCTCCTATGGTCGAAGTTCAACTTAAACCCAGGAATCGAAGCATTGAAATCAGCAATATTTCTCAGCTTTTAACTTATTCGGTGAATCTGTCACACACAAATTGTTTATCATAGTTACGTGACCATTGACAAGCAACCATATAATACCTCTATGTAGGCATAAACCCTTTTTTTTGTTAACGGGGAGGAAATCTTTAAAAAGATACCCCGCCTTCAGGGAGGGAAGGCGGCGGTTATGTGGGGTTTTTACCCACTAAAACCTCCCCGGTGGCCCTTTCCTAGGTGCATGACGAGGGGCTCCGGGATCTCCAGTGGAACGCACCGGAGCCCCTTTGCACTGTGCTCAAGGAGAGCACGTCCCGGGAGGGGAGGTTACTCCCTCCCCCCCCTGTGCCCTCATAGTGCAAGGCTACACGGGCCATCCGATGTCTTCTTCCCGGGTCCACCTTAGCGGACGACAAAGGCCCCCACCTTGTCGTCCAGTGAACCCGAGGCCCCTTTTAGTCGCCTTATACGACAGGCAGGGGATATCGTAGTCTTATCGTATTCTTGAGAGACCAGAACTACAGGGCTGTTGTAGGCATAAACCCGTGGTAATCTGTGTAATGTATTTTTTATTGATATAATGCATTTTGTACGCATAATTTTAAAATATATTACCATTTTACCTCCTTATAAATTCGTTAATATAAACTAGAAATGCGGAAATATTTCATAGGAAGTTGTAGAAAGTTTTTGCAACACATATCAATATAATAATATATAACTAAAATAATACCCAAGTGTCTTGTTTTCTTTCTAAATCGGCCCCGATCGGACCAAACATTTCAAAGTTTGCTCGCAAACTTGGCGGTACACCAGTTACTCCATCTAGCCACACAATTAAGGGCCGATTAGTAGGATTGCTCGCGATACTAGGCCAAAACAACCAGAACAAATCTCCAACGCCAGATATCCTTGTAAAGGCCGCCGTATGGTCGAGGCCTTCAAATCCTTTACCTTGAAGCTCTAAAAAGTGAAGCAAAGTTCTTTACACCATATCGTTAAAAATATTAACCGACGCCAAAAAAGAGGTTCTGACGTCGTCTGTATTTTTTTTAAGTTTCTGCACTTATAACCTAGTCCATGTTAATTTTGTTACTATTGATTTCGTTGTCGTTACTTTACCTTACCACTTCGAAGATATACCAGGGGAATCGTTTAGTAGAATGATTGTTGATTGTGGTATTGGCAGGTTTATGCTACGCCAAGGTTCAGTAAGTAAGTACTCATTAACGACAATGACCACGAATGTAAAAAAAAGAGAATTTACAACTTCGAAATATATCAGGAAACTTCAAACAGCGCTTTTAATCCGCCGCTAAGACCTTTACGTTCATTTTTACACTTGATTTGAAATCATTTTTGTTTTGGCCTTTATAAAGAACTTGTAGGAAATCATAGTGCGTGTACAGCAACACGGATACCACGTGTACCCTCCCGTATTTCGGCCTACATAACCGCGAGATTGGACCAAAGCATTTGATGGGGAACGTTCTTAACATAAAGCTTAAAAATAAATATTTAAATCCTTTTGTGAACACAAACTGTTAGTCTAACAATACTTACTGATTGTGTCAAACGATCCTCCGCTCTGTACCAACCCTGTCGCTATTAAAACAACTATGGCAGATATAATAACAGTAGGCCCCGTCATTGTTGAACAGTTTTCAAGAAAGGTATTTCGTAAGTATAGTTGCGAAATATATTAAACGTGGACTATCAGATAAGTGTTGTGGAGAACAAATAATCGATATATCGCTAATCAAATCGATTAAGATCTAGAATAACAAGTTACGAACCGTATTAACATGGTATTTACCTCGAGTCTTACTATTTGTTAACTTTTTTTTTGGTAACGAGGGGGAAATCTTCGACAAGATAACCCTCCCCGTGGCCTTTCTTCGGTGCATGGTGAGGGGCTCTTGGATTTCCAGTGGAACGCACCGGAGCCAGTCTGTACCATGCTCTTCGGAGAGTACATCCCTTGCCCTCGCAGTGCAAGGTGACACGGGCCAGCCGGTGTCTTCTTCCCGGGTCCACTTTGGTAGCCGACAAAGGCTACCAAACCAGTGACCCAGTGAACCCGAGGCCCCTCTAGTCGCCTTTAACGACAGGCAGGGGATACTATTTATTCTGTAGCTCGGGAATACGAGGCCTTAGTGGACCTTAGCTTGAGGTGGAAGTGTGGAAGGCAGTATGCAGCGTATCCATTTCCCCTACAACTGCACCCAATATAGGCTTTATACGTGGTCATGGATACATCAATAGTGATGGGACAAAGAAGTTTTTTTTGACGAACTACACAGATTACCTAGAGAAGCTGGCCTTGACTGCTTCACCGGATGGAGAGGTGGCATAGTTCTTAGGTCGCTTAGCTTGAGGGTAACCTCGGCTTGGACGGTTACAATGTTACGCGTTAGCATTCCGATCCAAGGGAGCCCAAAAGGACCGAATCACGACTCGGTCGGTTAAGAAGCACAACTTACATGGATGGTTATTTTGTACAGTCAGAATTCCTTAAAGATTTTATTATATGTATAGATTAGGATATAAATCTAGGTAATTTATAAATTACTTGATATGTATCTTAATAGATCAGATAACTCAAGGTCTAGGTATATATCAGTGCTACTATTTCTTTAAATAAGATTGAAGTTTAGTGCTATTTTTCGTCGTATTTGAACAATTATACTAACATGTTATATATATTTCTAATCACTCTTTTCACTTCTCAATGCACTGAAGGTAAGATCATATCTAAACATTTTATAACATAGTATAATACATAGACAGTAGTATAGTAGAGCCTTGGTAGGTTGTTTAATAAGGTTTTATAAAGTAGACAATTTATTTGAGGTTGCGGTACATTTTCCTCCCTCAATCAAACGAACTTCAGCATTAAGGAAGACGATGCAAGGAGGGATCTTGAATCAAGGGGAATAGCATCGACTTCCTTAATGATGAGGTTCGTGACCTCCACGAATATGTTGCGGACGATCGCTCTCCACCTGTTGCAATCTTTAGCGGTGTGTAATGCCTCTTGGACTCTCGTGTTGGTGTTGTTGCTGGTCTGGTCTGTCCAACGCATAGGGGTCCTCCCCATTGGTCGTCTTCCCTGTACTTTTCCTGTGACCAGGAATGTCCAAAAATTTACGGAATAGTATTAAGAACAATATTATTTTTATGTTATTGTAACATGTCTGAATCGTACTTCTGGTCGATAGCGCAGTTACCTGCGCTTCCAATTAAAAATATTCATCGGGTAAACTAGTTTTGCCTACTTAAAAATATCATATACAGTAAAATGCTTGTTTAAAAAAGAAAGACATGGGTTTTTTTATTATTTTTTACCACTGACATCCTTACTTATTTTTTTATGCAATATTAACTGTAAACAAGGATGCTGCAGAACAAATAGCAGCAGATAACTAAATAAATTAAAAAATACCACTGACTTGCCGTTGAATTACGGTACACATTGTAAATAGGCTGTAACTTTTTTTGTTGCGTATAGTTAAAATAATGATGGGACCAGTGCAGTGAAAATAATGGAAGATGATTATTGATGGAATGGAGAATGGAACTCATAATCGGATGGATCGATAAATTATAAGTCGAACCGATTTACCACTAGCCTAGTGGTAATCGTACTTATTAGTAGTTTGTATTGAATTGTATTTTTATTATGCTATATTTAATAACCAAACATACAACGTGCCAACCAAAAATAATACGCAAGGAATCCACTGAAACGCTCCGGCATTAAGGATGGCGTGAGATTGCCCGTTTGAATTTATGATATAACATTATTAACAATATGAATCCGGTTTAGACCGGGATACCAGAGCCAAGAGATCTACGGTATTTTTAACAAAGCTAAATTTTAACGCGACCAAACACAACACGGAGATTTTGGCTAATTTGAAAAAGGTGTTTTCGTTAGTCATTAATAATAATAATATAATAATATCCTTTATTAATTAACAAAATTATAACAAACAGTATTACTAATTACACTTTTTTTACTGCGAGTATTAGTTCTATTTAAGTTTCACTGCCACCTAAACTAGGAATTTCCTGTGCGATAGTTGGCAGTCCTTCCTCCCATGGTTATTTATATATCTAATATTGTAATTATATCATTATTTTTTTGTGCGGGCGGGTGTGTGTGTATGTGTGTCGGTGAGTGTGTGAGTGCTTTTCAATTGACCACTTTTAACATATTCTCACAACCTTCATAATTTAGTGTTTCAAGCCATTAAATTATTAATATTAATGATGTATGGACAAATGGTGTACAACAATAATAGAATGGTAACCTAGAGAAAGGCAATGGAAACGAGATAGACCACATAAAAGATGGACGACGACATATACTAGCTCACAAGCAAAATATTAAACAAAATTGCAAGAAACAAGAATTGAGAAGACTAAAGGAACCCCTTGCCAAAGGAGCGCCTGGCACAGAACAACTGTAACTATATCAGTCCTAATAAAAAAAAATATTAAAAAGAATTAAAGAATCTTGGTAGGTCAATGTCCGGGCGGTCGCCTCAAGTTGCATGTAGCAGCAACCCATGTTCGATCCCAGGTGCCGGGCCAATGAATTTGTTTATTGCAATTTGAAGTGCTGATTTACCGTGATAATGGAAAACATCGTCAGGAAACCCACATGTGTTAGGAAATTATCTAAGAAGTGAAGTCTGCCAATCCGAACTAGGGCCGCGTGGCGGCGGTCTATGCCCTTATACTGTCTTTACAGAGAAAGCCTGTGCCCGACAGTGGGACATAACTGGTGGTATAACTATTTCAAAACTATCAATTGTAATTATTTCCTATAAGTTTTCCGGAAATAAACAAATGTATAAAGATCACCCATTAGGGTTTTAAGGACTGAATTGGGAGAGAAATAAGTTCGCATTTACTTTCAGCTCAATTCGGACCCTTCAAGCAAGCCTTTGACTATGTCACTGTTCGCGAGGGGGCGCATATGTTCTACTGGCTATTCTATACAACGGCCCCTGTTGAAAACTATACGGAACGCCCTCTCATTATATGGCTACAAGGAGGTCCTGGAGGTTCTTCGACTGGTATTGGTAACTTTGACATCCTGGGACCACTTGACCTGTCGTTGCAGGAAAGAAATTATACGTGGGTAAGTAATAATAATAAATATCCTTTATTAATTAATAAAATTATAAGAAACAGTATTACTAATTACACTTTTTTTACTGCGAGTATTAGTTCTATTTAAGTTTCACTGCCACCTAAACTAGGAATTTCCTGTGCGATAGTTGGCAGTCCTTCCTCCCATGGTTATTTATATATCTAATTATATCATTATTTTTTTTTTTTTGTGCGGGCGGGTGTGTGTGTATGTGTGTCGGTGAGTGTGTGAGTGCTTTTCAATTGACCACTTTTAACATATTCTCACAACCTTCATAATTTAGTGTTTCAAGCCATTAAATTATTAATATTAATGATGTATAGACAAATGGTGTACAACAATAATAGAATGGTAACCTAGAGAAAGGCAATGGAAACGAGATAGACCACATAAAAGATGGACGACGACATATACTAGTTCACAAGCAAAATATTAAACAAAATTGCAAGAAACAAGAATTGAGAAGACTAAAGGAACCCCTTGCCAAAGGAGCGCCTGGCACAGAACAACTGTAACTATATAAGTCCTAATAAAAAAAAATATTAAAAAGAATTAAAGAATCTTGGTAGGTCAATGTCCGGGCGGTCGCCTCAAGTTGCATGTAGCAGCAACCCATGTTCGATCCCAGGTGCCGGACCAATGAATTTGTTTATTGCAATTTGAAGTGCTGATTTACCGTGATAATGGAAAACATCGTCAGGAAACCCACATGTGTTAGGAAATTATCTAAGAAGTGAAGTCTGCCAATCCGAACTAGGGCCGCGTGGCGGCGGTCTATGCCCTTATACTGTCTTTACAGAGAAAGCCTGTGCCCGACAGTGGAACATAACTTAAGCTATAGCTATTTCAAAACTATCAATTGTAATTATTTCCTATATGTTTTCCGGAAATAAACAAATGAATAAAGATCACCCATTAGGGTTTTAAGGACTGAATTGGGAGAGAAATAAGTTCGCATTTACTTTCAGCTCAATTCGGACCCTTCAAGCAAGCCTTTGACTATGTCACTGTTCGCGAGGGGGCGCATATGTTCTACTGGCTATTCTATACAACGGCCCCTGTTGAAAACTATACGGAACGCCCTCTCATTATATGGCTACAAGGAGGTCCTGGAGGTTCTTCGACTGGTATTGGTAACTTTGACATCCTGGGACCACTTGACCTGTCGTTGCAGGAAAGAAATTATACGTGGGTAAGTAATAATAATAAATATCCTTTATTAATTAATAAAATTATAAGAAACAGTATTACTAATTACACTTTTTTTACTGCGAGTATTAGTTCTATTTAAGTTTCACTGCCACCTAAACTAGGGATTTCCTGTGCGATAGTTGGCAGTCCTTCCTCCCATGGTTATTTATATATCTAATATTGTAATTATATCATTTTTTTATGTGCGAGCGTGTGTGTGCTTGCGTGCGCGCAGGTTGTGTGTGTCGGTGAATGTGTGAGTGCTTTTCAATTGACCACTTTCAACATATTCTCACAACCTTCATAATTTAGTGTTTCAAGCCACTTTAAAATTTCACGCTTCGTTTTATATAATTTTTTATCTCTATTGTATTAATTTTGTTGTATATGTAAGGTCCAAGAAAACAGAAATGTTTATTAACAAAAGTTGATTTGAATTTAAGTGATCAAACTTATGGAAAATTATTTATCACATCTAACGTGAGACGGATCCAACAACAAATAATACTACGCGCGAACGCTGTCTTTTATTTCTGAAGTGTCCACGTTCCCATACTACTACCATAATCGAGTTCGATGTCATTTTGGAGGTATCACTGGTTGAGCCAATAACAAAAAAACTGCACGACACACATAAACTGCTTATTGGGAAACTATTAAAACTTAAAAGATGATTTAAACAACTGCTGCGAGCGCACGGTTACAATACGGTGACATGTAAATCAAGGGACCTTTTTTTTTGACGGGAAGGAAATCTTCAGAAAGATACCCCGCCTTCTAGGGGCGGTTATGTGGGGTTCTTACCCACTAAAACCTCCCCGGTGGCCCTTTCCTCAGTGCATGACGAGGGGCTCCGGGATTTCAGTGGAACGCACCGGAGCCCCTCTGCACTGTGCTCAAGGAGAGCACTTCCCGGAGGAGGTAACTCCTTCAGGCGACGACTCAGGCCCCACCCTTGTCGCCCAGTGAACCCGAGGCCTTTTAGTCGCCTTATACGACAGGCAGGGGATACCGTAGTCTTATTCTTGAGACCCCAGAACTACAGGGCTGAACTGCTACTGCCCTAATATATGTGTGCATCCGCCGAGCCAGCGATATTTTGCTGTGAGATGAGAGCAAGAGTTGAGATACGAGGAATCACACACTACAACTAAAGCTGAACTAACTTATATGCCAACGCTTCGTAATAATATATAATAACTTAGTTTAGCTTAGATTGTCCCATTTAGTTTAATTAATAAAAAAGCTACCGACCGAGTCGCGGTTCGGTCGTGATCGGAATGCGTAACATAGTAACCGTCCAAGCCCTCCCCTCACCAGGGAACCCTTGTGTCGAGTTACTAGCTAATAGAGTTCAGGCTAAATTACCTAAGAGCTATGCCACCTCTAAATCCGGTGAACCAATAAAGGCCAGCCTCTGTGGCCAACTGTGTAGTTCGTCAAAAAAAAAACAGTACACTGTCAAATAGTTTCTACGACCTCTGATTAGACCTTAGTCTGTGTGCATATTTTCCTCGTTTACGATGCATTTTTGATAAGATGGGTTCTCGTTTTATTCTTTTTGTACATTGAAAAATGCTTTGAAGTACGACAAATTTGACATATGAGCAAATTTAACTCGTATTGTACCTCGATTACCACTGTATATAGTAAAGAACTTATATTAAAATTGGCACAAATTTGGTGTGACAACTGGCCTACGCCGCTTAAGAACTTTTTTTATGGCGTATAAACTTGTGCTTGACCACGATGCCACCTGATGTTAAGTGGTGATATGATCGAAAGATGGTACGTGCTAGTATAATAAGTGCCTATTAACACCACTCTTGAAGGCTCTCACATCGTGCTTGGACGGAAAGACGCCGGCAACTTGTTCCATTCCTTTATTGTACGCACGAGTAAAGTTGTAACTACATTGAGTTATGCTTTGTTTTTTGTCAAAGAGGAAAATAGGACAAATATTTTAAATATTTGAAATGTATTGTGAATTTCTAAGTTTTATCACTTCTGCATATTGTCGATACCTAACGATTATTGGACTTATCCAATGAAATAATCAGATGAGATATAGAAATATACTTACATGACTGCGATAAGTTTAACTTTATATCTTCGAAGAAGAGATTAATTCAGATAAACTTGAAAGACAGAACGTTAACTAAAAATAATCCCAATAAAAAATCCAAACATTTTCTACATTCATCCCAACGCCATCTTGTAGAGTTTCGAGACACCAATATAAAAAGTGTTATTACCTGAAAGATTGACGAGATGGCGTTTTAAAAAAATATATAATTGCGTTAACGTTCACATCCAGTGTAGAGGAAACTTTTAACATAATTTTCATCAAGTTTAAGACGTATTATCATCGTGTAATTTACAAAGATGTGAAGTGCCGATGACAGGACAATAATTTAACCTCGACTTCATGGTCTATCCAAGATTATAAGGACAAAAAGATTTTCATATCATTACTAAAAAACATCAAATTATTTCCTTAATTCACGTCGCCATAGTTTTTTCTTGTCAAAATCTAAAAATTTAGACTTCAAACTAAACTTGATTTTGAATTTTAGGTTAAGGAATTCAACGTAATGTTTGTTGACAACCCTGTGGGAGCCGGATTCAGTTACGTCGATGATTTAAAATATTTGACAAAGACGAATTTGGAAATAGGTAAATAATTGCGCATTCAATATCCTTTAAAACATTTCTTATTATTTAACAACGTTAGTATCTGTCCAACAGCCCAAGACTTTGTGGTATTATTGCGTGGATTCTATCAGTCTCATCCAGAATTCGAAGGGATTCCTCTTTACATCTACGGACAGTCTTATGGAGGGAAAATGGCAATCGACATGGGTATTGAAATAAACAAAGTTAGTATCGCTTTGGAATTTTTGTGAATGTTTTAGTGTTAAAATTACTTATAAATATAATATATTATTCATCAAATAAGCTAGCATATGTCTCATAGATAGATAGATATTATCATCATCCTGTATCTATCCCCTGTTGGAAATAAGCCTTCTCCTATGCCTTCCACCATATACGATCCTCAGCTTTTCGCATCCAGTCACTTCCTTATCCCCATCGTCGATCCATCTGAACTCTCCAAGACACCAATCCAAGATTTTCCTTTACCGTCTTCTCCGATCATGAGCGGCCTTCATTCCAAGACTTTCCTTCCCCATCTACCGTCATAGATAAATATTGTCAATTTCTTCTTTATCTACTACACACTTCTTTATCAGTTTTGGTCTTCTATTCAAAAACTCGTTCATCGGTCTCAGAATCTATATGTATACATTTTAGACGTTTATTTCGTTACTACAAAAAGGATTAGCATGACACTTATACCATTAGATACAGCGTGTTTCAGAGTAGGTTTTAGTATAGAATACATTTTTTAAATAGAATCCCCAGTATCGCTTAAATGGTTGAATGTTATAGGCGGAAAAGGAAGGCACATTAAAGTCAAACCTACGCGGCATCGCTATGGGAAATGCATGGATATCCCCCGTAGACGCCACGTTAACTTGGGGACCTCTCCTGCTGGCTGCCGGTCTCGTCGACCAGGAGGGCCATAACAGCATACAAGCTGCAGCTCGGGAAGCTGAAAGACTTTTCAATATAGGAGACTACATAGGTTCTACTAATCAATGGGCTATGACGCAAAGGGCCGTATTCAACGCAACTACTAGCGTCGACTTCTATAACATTCTGGCTAGAAGGAACGTCTCACTACCGGATACTAAAAGAAGTCCTTACGGTATACTATTTTTTAACATTTTCTTTATCTAAAAATATAAAAATGAATGTTTATATGTCCTTTATAGAATCGTTTTTTATCAAAAAATTGTGTGTGATTGTTTTAATGTAGAAAACAGACATTCCAATTTTATATATATATATCTCTATAGATGTATAAATCTATTAAATTTTAGAAGCCGCAAGGGCATTGATGATCGAAGATTCTCCCTACCAGTCCAGAGAAGGCGTACTGGACATGAATACTTTAATGAACACGGCAGTAAAGGAAGCCCTTAACATCCCCGAACACGTAGTTTGGCAAGCATCGTCAAATCAGGTCTTCAACGCACAAAACGGTGACTTCATGAAACCTGTCACCGATGGCAGTAAGTACACAATGTAGTTATAGTCTGACCGCAACCGCTGTACCACGGCTTAGGTACGCAGACTGTATGTGTCAACGCTCATGGCATAAAATATCTCTCGTCTTTCCTTAACTACGCAAATACTTTAATGCCTTAAGACAAAAGTCTTCAACCAGTGCGTCCTCTCAGCTTTGAACTACGGTGCAGCGACTTGGACTCTGACCGTTGAGCTGCTCCACAGGCTGAAATTGGCACAACGAGCGATGGAAAGAGCTATGCTCGGCATTTCTCTAAGGGATAGAATCCGAACGGAAATTCGACGGAGAACAAAGGTAGTCAAGTCAGCAAGTTGAAGTGGCGGTGGGCCGGCCACATCTGCCGAGTCAGTAACGGTAGATGGGGGAGGAAAGTCTTGGAATGGAGGCGCGTATGGGCCGGAGAAGCGTAGGGCGCCCTCCTCCAGATGGGCCGATGACCTTATAGGAATAGCCGGAAGTGGCCGGATGCGGAACGCGGAGGATCGTATGTTGTGGAAGGCATTGTGGAAGAATTTCCAGAAATGGATAGACAGATTGATGATGATGATGACTCTTTCCTTCCTTACTTAAGGCGCGGTACAGCGGCTGCGGTCAGACTATATCAAGTATAAGTATGAGTACATACAAAAACCGATATGAATTAAAATCCTACCTAGTCAATCAATCAATAACAATTCTTCTATACGATTTTCAGAAGTTCCCTGGTATATCTCAATATAAGTGTAAAAAGTTACTTTACTCGTTTCTCCATAATTTCACCTACGAAGACACTGAAAAAACACACGATTATTCACATAAGTTATATAACAAACTTTAGTTCATAATAAACTCGGAGTTAGGTACAACATCTCCCTAATACAGGCTATGTATTAGTCTAGCAGGGAGATGTGTACCGAAGGACCGAAGTAAGAAAATGTTTATGGAATATGATATATAATATGTATCTAATATTTTTGTGTATGTGCATGTCGGTATATAAAATGTGTGTGTGTGTATAAAGTAAATAAATAAATATTTAATTTCATTTCATATTCAGAACCCAGGAGACTACTTACAAAATTATTGCACTATGAGCGGTCTTAACGCTGATCTACCTTAGACGTTACATATCAGACTAGTATTTCATTAACTTGTCATTAAGACCATGGTTTTCTTTTCAGTTGAAAAACTGTTAAACGAGACGGACATTATCTTAACGAAATATAACGGAAATGTCGACCTAATTTGCTCCACTCCAGGTAATTAAACTAAAATAACAACGTCTGTGCGTTTTATGAATCAAATCAATCTAAGATCAGACTGTAATGTGTAAGCTAATGAAATTTAACTTCTAATGTAAACTCTTTCTCAGGACAAATTCTATGGATTGACAGACTTAAATGGGCGGGAGCTGAACAATATAAGAGATCACAACGCATGCCCATTTGGGAGAACGATCGACTGGAAGGGTATTACAAAGCGCACGGAAACTTTAGAATGTTCTGGATCAATGTAGGCAGTCACAGCGTAAGTACCATGCGATATTCTTCAAACTGTTTCGAGTTCCTTGATTCATTTATTGATGGTTAAAGATGTTCTGTTTTATTTATTAACGCTAATAATTTCTTTTTCACAAATATAAATAACATTCTTGTTAATCATTCCAACTGAGCTTAAGCTTATGCTACAAGATGGTACAATAATCGAATTACGATTCGTAGGTACCGGCTATTAAGGCGTACCACTATCCCACGTGATGTTAAGTTGAAATGCAATGTTAAACGGTGCGTAATTGTTACAAAATAACTTATTATATCCATTATTATAGCCTTTATTGCCTTCAGGTTTTTTTTTTTATAATAATAAAGTAGAAAACGGTTTGCCTACTTACTAAACTAGATTAATTTCCTAATTCTAAGTTTTGAATACTAAATTTAAGTGCTCGGCAACTGGTTGTGGACGGCTTGTCTGTCGACAAAGGCCTCCTCTAAAGATTTTCACGAATGTCTGTCTTTTGCTAACCGGCTCCACAGCGGACCAGCTGTTCTTTTAAATTCGTCTTCCCATTATATCCATTATTTATGGATTATTTTTCTTCCTGTTTTTATAAAATTAAAAAGAATATTTAACTAAAAAAAAAACAAAAAACAGACTTAAAATCTGTGAGGAATATTACGAAATAGAATTAATAAGAAACTTACCAAAATCTCATCAAACTACCCATGAAGAAAAAAATTAATGATCGAAACCGGTTGGCGTGATATTGAGTTATTCGTCCATTTATCGAGCACAAAATGCAAATTTAATACATATGGTTTTCTCATGGATGCCATTCTCAGAACTGGGCTAAATTGGGATCACATGGGAAGCAACAGTTTTCAAATAAAGAATCATAAAAATCGGTTCACCCAGTCGAAAGTTATCAGGTAACAAACGTAACAAAAAAACATACAGAAGAATTTAAGAAAAGGATTCAGGAATTATTGCGTTTAGACTGCGGTTATGTATACAGAAGTGAATGAAGCGAAACATGACTGTCAGGAATTGCGACTGCCCTGTAGTTCTGGGCTCTCAAGAATAAGACTACGATATCCCCTGCCTGTCTTTCAAGGCGACTAAAAGGGGCCTCGGGTTCACTGGGCGACAAGGGTGGGGGCCTTTGTCGTCCGCCAAGGTGGCCCGGGAAGAAGGCGACATCGGCTGGCACGTGTCGCCTTGCACTGCGAGGTCACAGGGGGGGAGGGATTATTTCCTTCCCCCCGGGAAGTGCTCTCCTTGAGCACAGTGCAGAGGGGCTCCGGTGCGTTCCACTGGAGATCCCGGAGTCCCTCACCATGCACCGACGAAGGGCCACCGGGGAGGTTTTAGGTGGGTAAAAACCCCACATAACCGCCGCCTTCCCCCCAGAAGGCGGGGTATCTTTTTAAAGATTTCCTCCTCGTTAACAAAAAAAAAAGGAATTGTGACTGAATGTCACGAACTGATGACTGGTGTGTTATTATAGTTTAACTTTTTCCTTGTTCCAGGCACCGAGAGACAGTCCTGAAGGACTACGCTATGTACTACGTGATATGACATCAATTGGATAATTTAAAAATGTAATTTTTTTTTGGTATTTATGTTCACTTATTAAATAAGACTAAAAAACATTGGGATCATTTGTTCACCAATCTGGTCTCTATACCTCTATACCATAGATCGATAAATACGTATATTATATTTAAACTATAAAAAATATATCTACAGGATATCCCGTAATTCAACGTCAAAAACCCATGTCATTTTTTTAAATGAGCATTTTACTGAAAACTGTAAAGAAATTACATACCTTGTGCAATATTTTAAAACGTCAACGAGGTTAGTTTTGTGGTGACGGATATTTTTCATTGGAAGCGCAGGCAACTTCGCTATTGACTACAAGTATAATTAAAACCAAACATGTTACAATAACATAAAAAATATATATTTCTTTACGTTTTTGAAAGAACAGTTTCATTATCTCTACGATTTATTGATGTTATTCAGATGCATCTTCCGCCATCAAATTCTGACCATAGACAAAATATTATTTTATTCTCAACGTCAGTGCAGTCATCTCCATAAACAAAGTCCTAATCTTTTTCATGACGTATATAATGATGACAGATATTTCAATTCACAAGAATCGGTTTAATGCAGATAAATACATAATAATCAATTTTGATACAACACAATCGATTTTGATAACACTTTTCTTATGTTTACCGACATTGATGACATCGAGTTAATCTCGATTAGCTAGCTTATCTTATTTTGATAAGATGAATGACACGATTAGATCGCAGATCAGAAGCCTTCTTACTAAGTGATTCATTTAAAAACGAACAAATTGATTTGTGTTTACAAGTGCATTAGGTAAATACTTCAGTTCAGCGGTTTTTAATTGCCTTCCAAACAGAGGGAGTATTTCAATTCGATTTAATTTCTCTTTTTTCCTATTTTTATTGGCAAGGGGATACTTAAATGCGGATCAAATTTTAATTATATTGACATTGGTCTTTAAGGTCAACAGAAGAAAGTGTCACGAATAACTGGGAACCTAAAAATAAAATAAATAATATTGTTAGGAAACTGAAGACTCATAGTACTGGCAACCCAGCCTATATAAGACGACGACCAGAGACTATTTAAAACTTCTTTGGTACATTTTTTATAGATTGCGAAAGCTCTGCCTGCCTCTTTCTGTCAAATTCATTTGTTTGGACAAAGGATTAATGAATTCTTTTAAAAATGCTTTTGACCTTTGCAATTATAAGAATATTATATTCACATTTTTCACTCGGAGAAAAGCCTATAGCTTACCTATTTATATCTCAGGGTATTTGTCCCAAAGGAGTACGATATAGTAGCAGTTAGAAATGCATGGCCCATAAAGTCAATCCGTTTAGAATGCCCGAGGCCGCTCTAGATCCGCTGTCTGTAAAAGATGGTGTTGATAATGGATGGTATACAAGATTTTTACCTCCTGTACCTCACAATAGAATTCCATCGTACGACCATATACAAGGGTCATGGAATAACATCGAACAATTATTCCGTAACCCCCGGTCGTGCCCGGATTTCGGGCCCTACTCGGGGAAGGGTGAATCTTCTCCATAGTAGACATGGTGGCATTTCGGTGGTCAGTGAGAGGCCCCGGAATTTCCAACAGAACGCACAGGTGGACAATTTTCACTTAAGGTCAAGCGAATGATATTTCGCAGTACATAGTTTGCGATAAAGTCGTTAGAACTCCTCAGATTTGGATGCAAACTGGCGGGCCACTCGGCTATCACGGCGCGCAAATCTAATTCTTAACTTGATTTATTCCGGTATATCGGTTATCATCCTCAACTTGTCGGATAACCGGAAGTTGTAAACTAGTTTTAAATTAGTTTACGATGTGAATCCTCGCAAGTATTGAAAATGGTCTATTAAAATTTCGAAATCAAAACTTTGACTGTTTTTAAAATTACAAAACTAGAACTTAATAATTTTTTTTATTGTAGAAAACGGTAAAAGAACATATGGATCGTAAGTGTCGTGTTTAATATTGTTTGTAAATTACTGTTTTTTTACTACATTCATATGAACGTATATACGATACATATACTAAAATAACATTTTACAATTTTTGTCTGTCTGTCTTCGGCTAATCTCTGTACCGAATTTAAAGTGATTTTTACTAGCAGATAGATTATGTAATAAGGAATAAGTTAAGTTACTTTTATTTAAAAAAAAAATAAACACTTTTAATCGTGGTTAACACTGCGGGCGCAGTTAGTTTTCAAATAAAAATATAACTAACAGGAAAATCTTAAAAAATACTTTTATCGCAATTTTGATAACATTGTTAGAATGCATAGAGTTTTATTCGATTTTTCTTCTAAAGAATATTATTTTAGGTCATTCATAGTGGGTTGAGAGTCCACAATGGCCGGGTCAAGATAACTTCTTCAACAGATCGCGAGGCCCTCTCGTAATGGACGTCTCGAAGGCTACTTTAGTCGTATGAATTGAGTGCAATCGAATGAACGCTATGAGCAATAAATTTATTTATCTATTAAGTTCAGAAATGTGAAAGCAATGTATAAATGCATTAGAAGATTCTATTAGACTCTAAAATATTAATAGATATACACGTAGCTCCAGACTCAAAATATATTCAAATTTAACTAATTTACTACTACTTACTATGAATATACTTTTTTTTAAATGAAGAACGACACAGATTGGCCAGAGAAGCTGGCCTTCACCGAAATGAGAGGTGGCATAGCCCTCAGGTCGCTTAGACATAACGGTAACATCGGCTTGGACGGTTACTATGTTACGCGTAAGCATTCCGATCTAATGGCACCCGAGAGAGCCCAACCACGACTCGGTCGGGTGCTATTTCACGAATAATCTAATGGATATTCAAAAGCTAAACTAATTTTGAGTGCTACTTCGGGAAGCATTGGCGCTGGGAGAAGAAGGGGCCGAAGAAACTCCAGCAACGCTTCTATTATATAAGGGGTGGGGCCTGCCAATAAAATAGCGGTAACGCGCGAGGATTATTCGCAATCTCCAACGGTCGTGAATAGACGCTTTGTGGATTTTAGCATACTTTTATGCAAGTTCTCCATGAACTAGAGAATGACATAAAGGGGTGGCTGTGAAAATAGCTAATTTACTTACAACACAGGAATATTACTGCAAATAAGTGTCGTATGGACTTTCTTTAGAAACACTTTCCTAAACTCGGCGTCACCAGATCGCAATTGACGCACTATTCGGCGGAGAGATGTTAGATGGTATAAAGCCCATTATTTGAGAACGTATTGACGGAGAATATCACATAGAGTAATTGTTCAAAGTACAACAAACTCAAAGAGCGGGGTAATAATCAAACACTACTGTTTGAAATATATCTCCACGTCATTACAATTATCAAGTACGGTCGTGTGAGGAACTTTACTGCCATATTATTATAGGCGCAACAACACGCCATTTCGCAGTGTTGAATGCCAAAGAGATGCCAGCGTAGAGCTAAGCTGCCTATTAAATATATTAAATCACCAACAAATGGTAAGTCAGCACAAAAGGCTAAAACTGACGTATACTCAGTATGGCACATAGACAACACACGTGACGTCGTCTATCGCTGTGTTTTATAGTATATTTATGTTTTAAGTATGTGTTTAAGTATGTAAGTATGTACAGGTATAGCATGATCTTTCATGCTTTCGTCCTCGTTTCATCATCCGACAATAATAAGCAAAACTGAATTTAATCCTTTTATTTTGAAATGCTTCACCGAATCGAGAGGTGGCTAAAGCTCTTAGGGTCTGTTTGTTTAAAATAGTATTTTCATTTCAGTATACATACAAAAGTACTCAGTAGATATTTCGAACTCCTGGCAACATCGTACTGTCATCCATGTCTAAATGCACTATCTGACAGTCACAACTGTCAATGGTTTTGGTTTGTGATTGTGTTTGTGAAGCCGAGCTACATTTATTACTTGTTTATATCTTGCAGATGGTAGGGTTTAAATGAAACCCAACAATTCTATAAAAAAATAACTATTTATGTTCAATTAATCCTTAAAAATCAATAAAAATGGCAGATATTCTTGATATATTAGACATAGAACAGCCTGGTGCTGCGGAAATCACCAGAGATAGCATTCTACATGGAGATAAAATGAAAAAGAAATATGTGACTGCCAAAGCTGTTCGAAGACCTGAAGGCATGCACCGAGAAGTATTCGCATTGCTCTACAATGATAATAAAGACTTGCCTCCTCTATTGCCAACAGATACAGGTAAAATTTCCCTTTGTTTTCTTCTTAATATAATTCAGACAAACGAACAAGCATCAAGCAATGTTTCAAGCATCAAATAAATGTTTTTCATCAATTTAATCGAAATAATTATATAGGCAACATTATTATATCCTACATAATATAAATCTTTTTGATGTTAATTTTAAATATTAATTGTATTATTTAAAGGAAAAGCATATAAACAGACAAAGGCGAAGCTTGGCATGCGGAAAGTGAGGAAATGGGTGTGGGCTCCATTTACTAATCCTGCTCGTAAAGATAATGCTGTCTTTTACCACTGGAAGAGAAAAACTGATGAAAGTAAAGAATATCCTTTTGCTCAGTTTAACAAAGTGAGTCAATAATTTATTTTATAAATCTTTAATTTATACAGTATAATAAAAACATTACATTACACTGGATTGAGGATTGACACAACTGTTAGGTTGCTTTGCCCGAACCTCTATTTTAGTAACTAGATGCAGGGATCTCTCCGATGAGGGGTAACCTCTGCTTACTTAATTGCATTTCCGACTTAAAGTTGCCCGAACCATGGCTCAGTCGGATAAGAAGGGTTTCCTTTCTAGTTTTTTCCTTTTAGTACTTGACTAGGAAATTACAGTAACACAAACATATGAATGTAACAGTGGTGTTATATAACAATAACCTTTGAAGTCACAATGGGCTCATGGAGTTCCTATGCAATGGTATTTATGAAATATGCAGATACCATTGGTTTGTGCAAATAACTGGTTACTTGGACACATATAACAAACTATTCATTCAAGTGACTTTCATTGTAGTTGGACAACCATATTATGTCACTTGAATAATTATATGACATATATTTGTTGCTTTCTTTTCTTTCAGCAAGTTTCAATACCATCTTATTCCGAGTCTGAGTATAATCAATTTTAAAGTCTGAAGACTGGAGTCAGGCAGAAACTGACCATTTAATGGATTTGTGTCAACGATTCGACCTCCGCTTTATTGTTATCAATGATAGATGGGACCGAGCCGCATTCCGCGATAGAAGTGTGGAGGACTTGAAAGAGCGCTATTACAATATTTGTGGCATTTTAAGCAAGGTAAAAAAAAATATAAAGCTAAGGGTTCTATTTGTGGTCTAACTTTTGAGTTTGAGAATTTAAATCCCAGTTCCAAACCATTATCCACCAAAATGCTTGTCAACTAATAAGTTTTCTATATTTTATGTAAATGTTATTACTTGCTAAAATTTGTACCCAGTGTACAGATATGGGTTCACCTTCTGGCTATATATGATACCATAAGCTTGTAGATAGCAATCTCTATGTCTCTCTACTATGCAAAGTTCACCATGGTGGCAGGACCTCCATGGCAAAAAATTATCATGAAGAAAAAAACTTAGCTCTTTAATAAATATCTGTGTTACTTAAACCTCTTCTACCTTTGGCATGGATTATACTGTCGATTGAGTAACTATCTTAAGTCAAGGCTAATGCGAGACCGTACCAGGTTTTGACTAAGTACTAATCATGTTTGAGCCGTGGTAGCTATGTCCGTGCAGCTGCTTAAAGTTGCATAGTACGCTAGCAACCCGAATTTCAGCCCCGGTGACGGCATCAATAAATTTGCTGTTGCAATTTTATATGCTGATTTACCATGCACTTAGCGGTGAAGGAAAACATCGTAAGGAAACCTACACTAGAAAAAAATTCTTAGACATGTGAAGTCTGCCAATCCTCACTACAGCCGCATGGCGGACTATGCCCTTATACTCTCTTTACAGAGAAGGCCTGCGCCCAACAGTGGGACATAGATAATAATTTTATATGGGTGACATGATGGAGACACTTTCTTTAGACATCTAGTGAGCTTCATGTTTAATTTCTTAAAGTGTCTTGTATCCATATAAAAATATTGTTACAGTAGGCTCTATTTAGTAATCTAATTTTCCAAAAATTTTGAAAAATGCCATTTTTCTATTTTATTGATGATGTGTTCACAGGTAAAAACCAATCCCTGGTCCAATACAGTAACCATGGTTAATGGAGAGAAGCGTATATATCACTATGATGCGGAGCACGAGAGAAAAAGAAAGGAACAATTGCGCAGATTATTCAACAGGACTAAAGAACAGGTGATTTCTTGATATGTATCTATTATTGGTACACATGCTTAGGTAGGGCACCTACAAAGTGATCTCATACAATCAGGAAGACGGTGGGAGCCAGCATGCGGCAAGCTGCCCACTCCGGCTATGACTACATTCAATGGAGGCTGGTCATACGTGTCACGGTCCTCAGCAGTAGTTCTGGGCTCTCAAGAATAAGACTATGGTATTCCCTGCCTGTCGTAGAAGGCGACTAAAAGGGGCCTCGGGTTCACTGGACGACAAGGTGTCCCCGGGAAGAAGGCGACATCGGCTGGCCCGTGTCGCCTTGCATTGCGAGAGCACAGGGGAGGGGGGAGTAACCTCCCACCCGGGACGTGCTCTCCTTGAGCACAGTGCAGAGGGGCTCCAGTGCGTTCCACTGGAGATCCCTGCATCCAGGAAAGGGCCACCAGGAAGGTTTTAGTGGGTAAAAACCCCACATCTTTTTGAAGATTTCCTCCCCATTAACAAAAAAAAGTTGCATAGTACACTAGCAACCCGAGTTCGATCCCCGGTGACGCCACCAATAAATTTGTTGTTGCAATTTTATGTGCTGATTTACCACGCGCTCGGTGAAGGAAAACATCGTGTGGAAACCTACATGTCTTAGAAAAATTTTCTGAAAAATGTGAAGTCTGCCAATCCGCACTAGGTGTGCGTGGCGGACTATGCCCTCATACTCTCTTTACGGAGAAGGCCTGTGCCCAACAGTGGGACGTATTTATATTATATATATGTATAAAGGTAACTTTAACAAAGAACTTTCCAGTCCTTTTATTATTTCAGAATGATCAACACAGTCAATATATATTAATTTAAAATTTAAAAAATTATATAAAAAAATATATTTTAATTTGTATCAATAAATAATACATACGGCTAGTTAACCTCAATTATGCTGGAGCACTTGAAAAAGTATTTTTTACATACAATTTTTTTTTTCTCAGTAGCTTCAACCTGTTACTGTACTCATTTCATAACCCTCCTAAATATGTATGCAGCTTCAACCTGTGACTTTTGTGTTACAGTGATGTGCATCTTAAAATTTCACTCTCATAATGTTTTCATAATGTGTCTGAAGAAGAATAACTTCAAAAAGTATACTTTACTTCTGTAAATAATTTCTTGTTTGCTTTTGGTGTACAATAAAGTTATTTCTAAAACAGTTATATTAATGTTTAAATTTTTATATGAATTGTACTCTAAATTGTAGATAGACGAAGAGTTGACGTTGCTCGGTGAGTTAAAGAAGATTGAGGCCAGAAAGCGGGAAAGAGAAAGAAAAACACAGGATCTACAAAAACTGATATCAAGAGCAGACAGTGGAAATGGTCCCGTGTCTACTCAATCAGCAATAACTAATGATGGGATAAATACACCAACGGCTGTATCATCTAGTATTGCCAGGAGGCATGATAGAAAACTCCATAAGAAGAAAATGGCATCGCAACAAAGACCTTTGCGTACAGTTGAAACTGTGGTATGTTTAAATTTTAATTTCAAATTCAGACTAAATTGTTTTTTTATGACGGACTACACAGATTGGCTAGAGAAGTTGGCCTTGACTGCTTCACCGGATTGAGAGGTGGCATAGCTCTTAGGTCACTTGTCTTAGGCCTGCACCTCTATTAGCTAGTAACTCGACACAAGGGTCCCTCGGTAAGGGGTAACCTCGGCTTGGACGGTTACTATGTTACGTGTAAGCATTTCGATCCGAGGGCGCCAGAGAGGGACGAACCACGACTTGGTCGGTGAAAATCTATCCGTGAAATAGTCAAAGAGACATTCAAAAGCTAAACTAACTTTGAGTGCCACTTCGGGAAGCGTTGGCGCTGGGAGAAGAAGTGGCCGAAGAAACTCTAACGACGCTCCTAACATCTTAGGGGTGGAGCCTGCCCATAAAATAGCGGTAATGCGCGAGGATTATTCGCAACCTCCGACGGTCGCGAATGGAAGTTTTGTGGATTTGTAAAGATCTAGCCTTAGCCTGAGCAGCTAGCGCAGAAAACGATTCTGAATTACTTGTAACCTGTGCATATGTTTTTTTTTAATTATTGTTAGATCGCAACCGCAGATCTGTGTCCGTGCTCTTTTCCAATACACTTAGATTGTTCACTCTGCATTTATTAAAAGAGCGCCACTTCTACAGTTACTATTTTTTTTTATATATATAATGCCTGAATTTGGAGGTGGCCAGAGATCGCTCCGGTTCACGCGTCGCTGAATAGCTATTAGCTTCTCCGCGACCGCTGTGTCCCTGCTTCTCATGGCCATTTTCAGGTTGTAGTCCACGATCCTCTCCCTTGATCCGGCCATTGCCCCTGTCATCACAATAGACACAGCTGACGGTGTGTCGGGATATCGCCACTACAGCATGTTGGACGCTGTCGCGCAGTTGCAGTTTCTGTTGTGATGACCACCACTGATGAGGCCTTGGGCCTCGTGCACGGTAAGGATGCGCGAGCCTGTCCCCGATCCGTATCCCTGGTTCTCCGGGCTCGCGTTCGTCATAACAGGACGTATAGCTGCTTTGTAAAGTGTGTGTTCTAATTGTTACATTTACAGACTGTGGAATGGTCCGGTATAAAGTTCCCAGAGGCGCGCGGTACTGGCGTGTGGCTGCGGTCGCAAAGAATGAAGCTGCCACCAGGAGTTGGACAGAGGAAGACCAAGGCTATTGAGCAGGAATTACGGCTTATGAATATTGGTATTTGATTTCTTTTACTTCGCTTAATATAGTTATTTATAGATTTTTTATTGCTCCAAATTTACAATAACTACTTTTTTTTATAATTTCTAAGCAAGTGCTTGACTACGATCCCACCTGATGTTAAGTGGAAATGCAGTCCTGGATGGTAAGGCGCACTAACTTAGTAAATACCTATTAACTCTCTTGAAAATTGTAATCGGAAGGAAAGACAGACGCGGGCAAACTATTCCAGTCCTTTGCTGTACGAAGAATGAAAGACGAAGCAAATCGCTTCGTTCGGGTTTGAGGGATGTTCACAACGAAAGGATGAAATCCCGCAGTGCGTCTAGTATGGTGGAACGGGGATGGGAGAATTCGATCATATAGTTCCTGAGCACACTCCAAAATGCAATGTAGGCGCCCTACCCTGAGCATGTTTGCCCTCCATTTTGCCTAAAATAATCTTCTCCAGACAGTGCTTTGAAGGCCGCATGACGTGTCCAAAGAAGCTGAGGGCTCTTTGGCTGCAAATTTCTGATAGCCGTGTGATCTTAAGCTTACCTTGTCATACCAAAGGGGTATGGACTCGTTGGTTCTCATGGCAGTCTAAGGTATACGGAGCATGACACGACTATCCCGACTTTTCATAGTCCAAGTCTCGGCACCGTATAGAAATATGAAAAAGACCAGAGTACGGACCAAGCGAAAGCGAGAGAGGTCTCCTTCTGCGTCATCACCTCCTCACAGAAGGAGACCATAGCCTGCCACGATCCCTTACCGTATTACATGTTATCAGAGTATATATCTGAGTTACAAAATTACAGACATTGCACCAACTCCAACCGAGTCCATATGCAAACATTTCAACGAGCTACGCTCCGATCTCGCTCTGGTGTTGGATCTGAAGAATGCGCTCGCTTCGTGCGAGTTTGAACTGCAAGCGTTGCGACATCAGTACGAAGCCCTCAACCCTGGCAAGGTATTTAAAGCTACATAAGTTAAGACATTAGACTAAGACTACGGTATCCCCTGCCCTAGGTTCACTGGGCGTCAAGGGTGGAGACCTTTGTCGTCCGCTGAAATGGACCCGGGAAGAAGGCGACATCGGCTGGCCCGTATCGCCTTGCACTGCGAGGGCATAGGGATCCCGGGACGTGCTCTCCGAAGAGCACAGTGAAGAGGGGCTCCGGTGCGTTCCCCTAGAGATCCCGGAGCCGTTCACCATGCACTGAGGAAGGGTCACCGGGGGTTTTGGTGGCCAAAAATCCCACATAACTTCTGGGGGCAGGCTGGGTACTTTGTTGAAGATTTCTTTAAAATAACTTTACCTAGGCTTAAAGTCTCAAAAATTAAGACAAAGAAAATAAGTATTTTAATTGTAATAGTGTGGTTACAAGACAAAAGTTAACTTAAGAGCTTGAGAAATTGACCTCCGTAATATCGTCGATTAAATAGAATAATGACATTTTGAGACATTTTAAGAAATTAAATGTGAAGCTCACAAGAAAGTGTCTTTGACCCATGTAAAGATATTGTTAACAGTAGGCTCTTTTTACTAATAATCTAAAACGACCGATAATTTTGAAAAATGTCATTTTTCTGTTTTATCGAAAATATCTTTCTAGCCTACCCCGTATTGGATAGCGTGGGCGTTCTTTTTGTGTCTTCTAAATATCATCATATCGTTTCAGACGTTGACCATCCCACCATCAATCTGCAACTCCTCAGCCGAATCGGATACAAAGCCACTGGGTGAAATAATAGATGTGGTTGGCTCTCCGGGCTCGTTGAACAACACCATCTAGTATTGTCTTTGCAAAGCCTTTTATTGGGCTTTGTAACAACTTGACATGTGTCACATTGACATGTGTCATAATGACTTGTGTCATAATGACTTGTGTCATAATGACTTGTGTCATAATGACATGTGTCACCCGTTACTAATGACATATGCTTATTACCTATGACAGATTTTTTCTATAGTGTAAAAGCAAGCTTGGCCACGATCCCGCCTGATGTTTAGTGGAAATGTAGTCCTGGTAAGGTGAGCTAGTTTAGTAAATGCCTATTCACTCTACTCTTGAAAACACTCATATTGTAATCAGAGGGAAAGCTTTGTTCGGATTAAAGGATGAAAACTGGGAGTGCTTCTTGAAGACCGATGATAAAGTCCACTTATAATAATTTAAACAAATTAAACTCTTCAATAAACCAATAAAGAAACCAGGTCAAGTAATTTGACCAGTCGCTACTTCAGACTTAAGAATATGTGTTGCAAAATAAAAATCTAACATACAGGATGTTAGGACATCGCTTTCGAAAACAAACACTAGACTAGTACTAACTAGACATAGACCGGTTGGGGTCTTACAATTATCCTCTTACTTTAATCTCGTCTATTTACAATCTATAGTATACAACCACAACCAATAGTATAATACATTGACATTTTGTACATACACAATGTTAAGGGTACGGCCTGCGAATCGTAAGGTCGTGGGTTCGAATCCACCATTCGACTATTGCCGTGAACCATGTCCTAGCACAAGCTTAAGCTTAGTTGGAATGGTTAACAAGATTGTTAGTAATATTTCTGAAAAATAAAGAAATATTGCTAGCTTTCTTTAAAAAAAAATGTATTATACTATTGGTCAATGTACAGTTAAAGAACTTATAACTAAGAAAGATATATATATATATGTCGGCATGTCGCCATTTGTTAGATGAAAATGAGCCACCGATGTCACTGGCGTCCATGATGATGATGACAGACAGACAGACTGACAGATTACGCGCGATGGTTCAACCGCTCTATCCGACCGCCACCGTAGAAGTGTGTCACCTCGCTCGACCGTATGGTAAAACGTCGACTCCCATCGAACGCCGACAGACGACGCTAGCCTCACCGGGGGGACCCTTGTGTCGAGTTACTAGCAATAGAGGTTCAGGCTAAGCGACCTAAGAGCTATGCCACCTCTCAATCCGGTGAAGCAGTCAAGGCCAGCTTCTCTGGCCAATCTGTGTAGTTCGTCATAAAAAAAAAAACGACGCTAGCGTTCCGTTTCTAATGCCGCAATGTCGCTAGTGTTGCATTGGTAGCGCTAGTATCGCGTCGGTTACGACATATATATGTTTTTATTTATTATCATATGTTTTTACAATTAGGAAATATTATATAGACTAGTGCTAAAATATATCCTATTCTAAATCTGGTTGGACCATCTCCTTGGACTTAAACCTTTCCCGTCACTACCAATCATTCCCAATTATTGGCATCTTTTCTTGCAATGTTGCTAAAAAAAATTATATATAATATTCTGCACCCTTTGAGGACCGACCGATTTGCTTCTATAAAGATTATTGATAAGCAGAGTTAAATTATTCATATAGACTTGTCGCATAAAATATAATTCTTGAAAAGTTGCGTCAAAATAAATGTTCAGGAAATAGTTGTAGAGTTATGATAATCTGCTAGTTCAATTGTGACACTATGGTTTTCCAATGGAGTACCACTGACACTGTAATTTTGTTGCTATTTGTTATGCTATCTCTTACATAATGACCTCTTACAAATAGCGATATATTTCAATGAATCAATCAATATGAAATTCTTAAATTACATATCAAAAAAATTAAATTAGTAGATTAAAAGTTTTTGGCACAAGGACCAAATGGTTTTGGCCCATTTGGTTGTTTTGTTGATGAATATTTTATGGCTTGGCAACAAGACCTTTAAGCCAAGACTTTTTTAAAACACAAACACTTATTTCTTACGTCTAAGATGAAAATCATAAAATGTAAGTTAGATGATTCCCTCCATGAGTCCCCGCGCCATTTTTTTTTTTCTGGCCCATTTGGTCATTGTGCAAATTAAATCCTTTAGATATCATTAAAAAATAAAGCAATAAATAATCTATAATAATAATTAATATTGTTTGAGTGTAACCATTTAAAATATCAGAAATATTAAATTAAGAGTCTAAACTGTTAAAAACTTTAAAGTGTCGAATGTCGTGTTATAGGAAATACTATTGCAGTTTATGTGATTGCAACTAATTTATAATAAGTGCATTTTTTTCTATGGGCCTCATAAGCAAGCTCAAAGTCGCACAACGAGCTATGGAGAGGTCTATGCTCGAAGTATCTACGAGATCAAATCAGGAATGAGGAGATCCTTAGACGAAAGAAGGTATAAGGATAAGCAAGTTGAAGTGGCAATAGGCAGGGCACATAGCGCGTAGAACAGATGGCCGATGGGGCCGAAAAGTTCGCGATTGGAGACCACGGACCAGCGCAGCGTGGGACGTCCACCCGCAAGGTGGTTTGACGACCTCATAAAGGTCGAAGGCGCAGCTGGATGCGGGCCATTTACAACCGGTCCTTTTGGAAATCGTTGGAGGATGTTTTACGGCTGAAATGAAGAATGATGATGATGCATTTTTTTTTTCAATTCTTTCTGAGGAAGTGCTTGACCACGATTCCCCTTAATGTCAAGGGGAAATGCAGTCCTGAATGTTAAGCCGCATTAGCTAAGTAAATGAATAATCACTCCACTCTTGGCAAGCTATTCTATCCTGCTATTTGAATAATGGAATACTAAGCAAAATGCTTTATTAGGTTTGAGAGATGTTCAGCTCGAAGATGGATGGTGGAATAAGACCATGTAATTCCTGAGCGCACTCTTCAAAATGTATGTATGAAAAATGTATGTATACAAACTTAAATGTACAATAAAAAATCAGTAATTAATTAAGCTTGTTTGTTTTAAACTTCCACTATCCCTGTTCTCAACAATGCATGACCCTTTTTTTTTGTTAACGCGGGGTAATATTATCATAGACCATCCTCCGGTACCTTGGGTGGGCCCGGAGGGATGTGTGGGACTCGGCCTTGGCAGCCCCTACCCACTAAACCTTCCGCGAATGCCATCAGCCGTTATGAGCGTGGTGCCCCGGATATGTCAGCGACAGGACATCCCAACGACCGGCCGGCAAAGACCGGATCATCCTCAAAGTACTTCTCCGGCACTCAGAGAACGGGACTTCTCGACGACGCCGAAGCATACTGGGGCCAGGTACCCATCCTGGCCCCGCTTCGGATTACGGGGAACAATACATGACCCTAAGACAATATATATTAAATATATAATACAATAAAGTGATTTGTTAAGTAAATAAAATTAAAAAAAATATATAAAAATTTAATTTACTTAAACTAAGACTTGCTTGATAAAAGCTCAAAAGTGTTCTTCTAATCATAACACTGGTATACTTACAGTGGTTTTGTTGCCCTGGATATTAGACTGGTTTTAGATATATGCTGACAATTCATGAAACTATCAATGATTTTTGTAAGAATTGCTCTCAACTTTGTTAAAATTATTATTTTCATTTTAACCTAAAAACATCGGAAAACAACAATTAAAATGACTTACATGTTGAAAATATTAGTTTTATTTTGAAAGATTTTTACGTGTGTAGTATAAGGGCATTTTGTAGACTGTAAATCTCGATATCTCCAGATTTGATTGCGTTTAAAACCTTTAGAATCTACAACGCAAAAGTAACAATCATCGAAATGATTTGTAGGCTCCATCGTTCAACAACAACAATGGCTCAACGTTCTTCTTTTTTCCATAACCGTAAGACTCAACGCAAAATTTACAAACTTTATGAGCAACCCATATGACGAACTACACAGATTGGCCAGAGAAGCTGGCCTTGACTACTTCACCGGATTGAGAGGCGGCATAGCTCTTAGGTCACTTAGCCTAAACCTCTATCGCTAGTAACTCGACACAAGGGTCCCCGGTGGTAACCTCGGCTTGGACGGTGATTATGTTAGGCAGGCCACTCGTCTACGGTGTGCGAGGCTCTGAAGATTTGCCTCAACGAGCGAGTCACTGCCTATGATCTTCTTCGCTCGGCGCTCCAACGAATCCAAAGCTTCCAGCTGATACTTAGCAGACCCATCCCAGAGATGGGAACAGTACTCCATGCAGGAGCGAACTTGAGCTTTGTAAAGACTTAGTAGCTGCTCCGACGTGAAGTACCGCCTCACCCTGGAGAGGATACCGAGTTTTCTGGCAGTAGTTTTTGCAATGGACTCAATGTAGCGGCCAAAGTTTAGATTAGAATAGAGATCTAAACCTAAGAGCTGAAGATGGTTATTAATCGGAACGGGGACATTCCGGAAAGTCGGAGTCAGTTGGAATGGACTCCGTTTCGCCGAAAAAGACAAGCCTGTGTTTTAGAGGGATTGAATTCGACCAAATTGGTATCACCCCATTGGTAGACAGTCTCCAAAGTCGAGTTCACCTGATCGATCATTGACTCCCTCAAAGACTGGGTTTTGATCCAGACTTCGCGTCGGACATGTATCTCACCGAGACCGTGCTATCATCAGTATACCCAAAGATACCGGGTGTTGCCAACATGTCGTTGATGTGCAGCAGAAAAAGGGTCGCGGAGAGCACAGACCCTGAGGGACACCGGCATTAATAGCAAAGAGGTCGGACGAGGCGCCATTAACGACGACCCGAATCGATCTGTTCCTCAGGAAATCTTCGATCCATGTGCAAAGCCGGATGCAATACCGTAAGCGGGCTTTCCAATGAGACTAGCGTGCCAAACTTTATCGATTTTATATATATATAAATATTCATGGTAAGCCTCCTTAACAAAGTCTGTGATGTTTCATTAATGTTTTTTTGTTAAATAAACACCACAAATATAACAAAACTAATCAGTACTGTACACTTTCTTCGTGACGATCTCATAATATAAAAGACAAAACAAATATATATTCAGTAGAAAAAAAACTCATAAGCACGTGTTTAGATGTATGTGTAAGTATGTGGCGTTCATTACATATATACTCTAAAGAGTTAGTTCTGAAAAGAACTGAGATGTTCTCTAGGAAACTATTAATATAGTCCTGAAAAGGACACGGAGAACAATCTATCAGTCCTTTTCAGGACTATATTAATAGTTTTCTAGAGAACATCTCAGTTCTTTTCAGAACTAACTCTTTAGAGTATATATGTAATGAACGCCACAAGTACTTCGTATTATCAAATAACTGAGATCTCAGCTGTTCTGCAGACCAAAGGGTAGGGAGGTTTGTATGAGCGAAAAAGTTGCATAGAAGCCTAATCATGACTGATAAAATCAATTTTTATGAATAAAAACTGATTGTTCAAATTATAATATTTGTGTAAATCATAAAAATAAGACCACATTCAGTGCTTTCATAAATATATTTGTGATCTGGACACTTGAAAACATGAAAATTTTCACAGATATCCAGGGCAACAAAAAAAATGTTTTTTTGTAGAGCTGTGTAAAATGATTGGTTAAAGATATGGCTATTATTTTAATATAATACTCTCTCACTTTAATAATACACACATTTCCAAAATGAAACAATAATGCACACAGGGAAACTATTGACTACTTACTACTAAGTTTATAAATGCTTGCTTGTTTCTGAAGTTACAAAAAAAACAACAACAAAACTTACTTAAATTGTAATTTGGTAGTTATATTCTACTGCTGTTTTAATAACACATGATAAAAGTGGAGGGAAGTATATAACTTGAGAATTTTGTCAATGCATTTCAGATAAAAATAGTTGATAGAAAAGTTTTTATTAAATAAAACTTACTGTTATTTAATAACTAAATAGCACCTTTGGGTGCTCCATAAGCATCCGGCATCCTTTCAATTGTGAATTTATGTTGTGCAACATACATAATAGGTACACCAGGTATTTTTCTTATTCTCCGTTTTAAATCTTTATCATTAGTGGCTACTATGAAACACTTGTGCTGTGTGACCCTTTGAACAATGCAGTCATCAGCATATGTTCCTTTATGAAGACAGGATATCCTCTCAAACCTTGGATCCTTTATTATTCTCAATGCTACACGATACTTTCTACCTAATTTTTCCAACTCGCCCAAGACACAGTCCGTGATATATGGTATACATTTTGCATATAAACAGTCCATCATGTTCTGTATAATGTCCAATTTGTTTTTTATCGAAAAGTTTACAAAATTTGTGTCTATGAGTACATGATAGGGGGGGCCTAATTGTGTATTATATTGAAAAAACAAAGCAGAACTAGCTTGCGGTACTTCGCGGATTTTCATTGCATGTGGATCAATTGGTTTCTTCTTTTTTGGTTCGGAACGGTGTTTTGCCTTAACACGTGGATCGCTGGGACTTATGATTTTTTTCATTTTTGCAAACCTCTTTTCCACTATCTTTCTTGTCTTACGCTGCTTCCCCTGGAATGTAAAAATTTTTACTACAGTAACACACGTCAACTCGTTATAATCGTACATATTTATTGTTAGAATTACGAACTTACCATCTTAATGTTATGACTAAAAATGTATTTATTGAATTTTAATATACTTTATGGAGTATAATAAAATTTTATTAACTTAATAACAGCAATTATGATTTTAACAGAAAAGGATATAACAACGAAACTTTTAAGTCATGCAACAGAAAAGCAGTGTAACTAAATCCAAAACTGAAAAGAATTCCCACATGGGTCACATAATTGACATAGTGTTATTGCGAAGCGATTGATACCAGTGTTGTCACCTGAAATTTTATTATAATTAACATGATATGAATAAATATAACAGTTAAAGGTACATTTAGGTCCAATTAGCCTCAGATAGCGATTATAATCTGTTTTTCACCTAGCTTGGAAGGTTGCAAATGTTCGTTATGTAGAGACGAAATTTGAAAGGGACAGCTAACTTTCTTACAGAAGTTTACACATTTTAAGATTCAGAAATCAGTGAAATAAATACTTATCATTCTAGTCAGTGTTCTTACAATGAATATATGTATATGAAACAAGGTTTTAAAACAACTTGGGAAATTAAATAAAACAAGTTGTTCGATAAAATTTGCGCGTAGTGTATGCTGAGAGGGTCACCCTATGTAAATTATTCGACTTATTAAGCTCAGTAAAATATGGTTAGCGATTGCTACCTTTGACTACCCAGACACGGTTAAAATAAATTGGGACTTTTTTATTTTATTTACTGCGTTGATCATCTGTCACAATTTGTCTCAAGTTCTCAACCAATGTCAACTGTCAATAAAGTACTCATTTTTAGATTTATCATAAATACAGAATACACATAGCGTGAGCGCTGTTTTAAAATGACTGCACATCTGTCTGCAATAGATCTTCTCAACCTTGGAGATGAGGATAGGAAAAAGCCATATTTAAATCAAGTTTGGCCATACGTTATTGGCGTTACTTTTGGAATTGGGACGGGAATTTTCATCAACTTTGGCACAAGGCGTCCAGCGTTTAGCGGTAATCTATTATATAACAATAATAAACTTAAAGCTCGTAATCGCAAATTTCTAAGTTATTAAACATATTTTCATTAATTATTAGGTATACAAAAACATGTGTTTGGTGTGGCGGGGTGGACTGCGCTTTTAACTTATGTACAAGGCAAACGCGACGCATATTATGCTGAAAAAGACGCAGTTTTTCGTCACTATATTGAATTACATCCCGAAGACTTCCCTATTCCTGGTAAAACACATTTAAATATTAAATACAGGTTGATTCTTCATTTCTGCTCTCAAGTGGAAATCTTTTTTATATAGATCTATGGATCACTGAAATAAGTATTAAGCATCACTTTATGTAAACAATTATTATTTGTGATAACAGAAACTCATATAAATACCACTGCCACCTATATACCTAAATAATTTATGATAATAGCTAAGCTACATAATTGCTGAAATCTCAACTGAACAAAAAATTTTTTAAAAATTGCAAATTAGGTATAAATTGTCCCTCCGTGTCTTGAATTTTTGTTCATTAAAAAACTATAACACCAAATCATCTGCAATATAGGACTACACCTTAGTATATGCAATGGGCACCTTTTTGTTGAAAGAGGACCAAATATTAATTAATATGAATTAAAGTAATGTGTTAACTTAAAATGAGTCTCAGATTCTCAGAATATTTACCCTGAACCTCTATTATGTAACTATATAACTTAGGACAATGGCATAATAGCTCAAAAGTCAAAACCATGATTGACATGAAACTCTGACCTAAACTTGCATGAGTAAAATGAATGTTTCTATAGTTGTATGAAGTGTGGTAAATCAATTTAATTGTATTGTATATTTTGTGTATTTCAGAGAGAAAGAAGATTGCAGACCTCTTCGAACCGTGGGTTCCCATTCGATAAGAGTGTAGAGTTGAATATTAAAGGAATATAGTTCATGGTTAATGGAGAAAGCAATTTAATTTATCTATGTAACTGAAAATGAAACATATATGTTCAGTGACCATATTACCTGATTTGTTAGTCAAATAAAATCTAGACATAATCAAAAACGAAGTTGTTTAAGTTTATGTTAAAGAAAGGTTACATCATAAAAGTACGGCAACATCATAAAAGAAACGTTAAACCAACAAAAACTGTGCTTCCCCAAGTGATGTTCGGGCAAACCTCCTGTGATATGCGATCAGCCACTGGTGCTTCCTCGACCAGCATTTGGCAATACAGGAATGTTCCCAAACTAGACAAATTAACAAAGTGTTCCATAGTGCTCGGCAGAGAATGCGACATATCGCGTTATCGCTGCTTTGCTGGCAATTGCCTCAAAATCATTCACCTCCTAGTGCCATTTGAAGTTAGTTTAGCTTTTGAATGTTAGATTATCCGCAGCAAGCAGCATTAGAGCAACCGACCCTGGGATTGGAATGCTTATGCGTAACATAGTAACTGACCAAGCCGAGGTTACCACTCCCTGGCCCCCCTCTTATGTCGAGTTACTAGCGATAGAGATTCAGGCTAAGCAACCTAAGAGCTATGCTATCTCTCAATTTGGTGAAGCAGTCAAGGCCATATTCTCTGGCCAATCTGTGTAGTTCATCATAAAAAAATCTTCTCCAAGTCTGGGTCTTTAAAATAAACGCATACCAGTTGTATATTTTGACATAATATATTTGATATAAGCGCCATCTATTGGTAGGAAATCAAGCTATTTCAAATTCAACTGAGTTATTACTAAGCCACATATTACTTAACGTATTTTTGTTTTCTTGCACAATTTCGTAATACTGAATAAGCTGGCTTTAGAAGAAACCTCTTCAACTATAAGTGTCATTGGCGCCCTTAGTGGGAAAAGGGTGAAAGATCTCCTTCTCTAGGTCCAATAAGGTGGTGCTTTGTCCATTTTTCATGTCGCCAATATGGGGAGCGAAATGGCCGACAACATCCTTAGCCAATTTGTCAGGCTTACAAGGTAAACACATGTCTTTCCCTTCGTCGAGACCAATTATATCAATGTGACTGTTAGTATTGTATACCTCGTTTTGATTTTTGGAGTTTTGAGCTGGAATTTGGTGTTTTCTCAACTTGTGTAATTTCTGAAAATCAATTATGTATATATAAATAAATCTACTTTTAACCGTCATCAAAAAAGGAGGTGCAATTACTATTTAAAGTTTTTTCTTAAATATTTGGCGTTTTCGATTTTTTTTAGTTTTAAGAGACTAATTGAAACCAATTTTGTTGGCATAGAGAGTTAGGTTCTGAACCACGGGACTCCTAAATTTTTTTATACTTTCTAAGAAAGTGCTTTACTATGATAAGACTGACGTAATTAACTGGACTTTTAGATAGATTTGACACTTTGGAAATAGTTAAGTCGAAAAAATAACCTCTATACGACTCGAAATAATCAGTATTATTTAACACTTACGAGATCTCTATTGTGTATATAGGCACATTGACACATGTCACATTTGAAGTCTCTGACCCCTCTATGCTTGTTTATGTGTCGAGTCAGCTCACTGGATGTTATAAAGGATTTGCTACATAATGTACACACCTGAAATTACAATGTACATAATTAAGACACATATGCATACACAAACACGCACATACACGCCCACACACAATCACACACCTGCAAATGCACGAGCACACATCCGCACATGCACAAGCACACCCGCAAGTGCACAAGCACACATCAGCACATGCACATACGCACATGCACAAGCACATACCCGTAAATACACAAGCACACACCCGTACTTAAACAAGCACACATCTTGCAAGGTATCCTATTATCTTTGTATAAGTAAGGTTTTTTTATAGTAAATAAGCTCACGTTTGGCTTTTATCTTGCTTGATGGAAGGCGAAGATAAAGCCTAGGATGGAGCACGTGAGCCTATAAGGTGTCTGTTCACATTGGACTTAAAGGTGTCCAGATTGTACCCGTGAGGAAAGACTGAGGTAACATTGCTAACTAAGCAATGCGTTTATAACTTACATGATCTTTCTGTCCGGTATGAATTTTTAGATGAGTCTGTAGATTGCTTTGTGCTGAGAATTTTTTACTGTAAAAAAAATCAATTTATTAGCAATATTTTAGCAAGTGCTTGACCGCGGTCTCTGATGTTATGTGGAAATACAGTCCTAGATGGTAAGACACACTATCTTAGTAAATGCCTATTCACTCTTTTTTTATGACGAACTACACAGATTGGCCAGAGAGGCTGGCCTTGACTGCTTCACCGGATTGAGAGGTGGCACAGCTCTTAGGTCGCTTAGCCTGAACCTCTATTGCTAGTAACTCGACACAAGGGTCCCGCCGGTGAGGGGTAACCTCGACTTGGACGGTTACTATGTTACGCGTAAGCATGCCGATCCGAGGGCGCCCGAGAGGGCCGAACCACGACTCGGTCGGTTGCTATTTCACCGATAATCTAATATTCACTCTACCCACCCACTTTGTAATTGGTTTTGTGGAATGAAATATTCCAATAACTAGTACACTCTCATTATTGTAACGAATGCTGTGACAACTGCGCCAAAAATTAATTAGAAATCATATCACTAACTAATAAAATTAAGTTATTGTTTACAATGCCAAGTTAATGTGATGATCAACAAAATTATTACTTATGAAGTAAAGATACATTGAAGTTCAGGTAAATCACTAAGATATCATTGGAAGTAGTTAATATGTACAACAATCGCGGGGTGCCATGTGTTGCCAGCTAACGGTCGCTCTACGCATGCGTTGTATGATGACAACGCATGTAATGCATAGATTGAGATCTAAACAGTAACAGAGTAGTAAAACTTCTATAGCTGCATCTAAATGTATATACAAAATATAATACGTACACGATTCGACGCACTGTTCTCTCTGGCTCCTACTGTGTCTTACAGACAGGTCCGCACTTATATCGCCACGATCACACTTTTCGTAACGTCGCCAACTTAATCCCCAAGTCGTGTGTAATGAAAACTTCCAAACAATATAAATTAAATCCAAATACCTGCAAACTTTACATTGGAACGGTTTCTCGCCGGTGTGTATTCTTAAGTGTATCGTCAAGTTATGTTTCTGCGTGAATCGGCGCGGGCAATACATACAGACGAACGGTTGCTCTCCTGTGTGAGTTCTGTAGACCAATTATGTTTGAAGTAGCGTCAGCAGTTAGAGTAGTCAAGGTTCAATGAACCTCGGGGCAATGACCAGAAAAATATTCAGAGGTTTAGGCTAAGCGACCTAATAACTGTGCCACCTCTCAATCCGGTGAAGCAGTCAAAGACAGCTTTTCTGGCCAACCTGTGTAGGCAGTTCAAAAAAAAACTCTTCTCAACTACCCAGGGCTTGCGTACTGTTTATGACGGATTTCAAGGTTAACTAATTCGAGGATAATACATCGACACGAATCGAACCTATTCTCTTCGCCCTCCCGAACTCTCGTCGGTAGTGAGATGGATGGTTGAAGAGAGTTATGTAGGGGAGAGAGGGTAAAAATTAAAAGTACCCTAGAAAAAATTCGTGGCTCTCTAAAAAAAAACAACAAGTTTCGAACAAACGTTGGCGCGGATGTCAACTTGACATTCGATTATCTGACATTTTAGTGTTGCCATGATAATAAACCATGTTTACTCTGTAATCCCCAATAAAACTAATTCACAGTATACATGATTATTATGGTAATTATAAAGAAATTCTTATGTTGTATTATTAATCACATAAATTGTTTTTATCCTAATTTGTTTTGGACACAGTATTAACGATAAAAACGGCGAGAAAAAAAATTACACTTGACAGAGGAACGAAAAACAAATGACAGCACCAAACCACACCTAATGAGTTTACTTTCTATTTAATATGTTTTTTAGTCTCCAAGTTCTTTGAATCAAAACTCAATTTTAAAAAAGACTTTATTTATTTAAATTGCTTTGTCAAAATTGTTTTTTATAGGACATTCAAATTTGTCAAATAAAATCTCGCCATGGTTCTTTGTTGATGTGAACTTTCCTCAGATTACCTGATATGCATCTCCAGTTGAGCCTGACATCGGAATTCTTTCTGACACTGATAGCAAGAGTGGTCCTGCTTGGGTTTTGGCTTGGGTCCGCGTTTCTTCTTCTCCGACTCTGGTTTCCTTTTGTAGTTCGATCGGCTCTTTTTTTGGCCCATTTTACATTTACTGTGAAACGAGACCTTTTTAAAAAACGAGCGTGCTAAAGCACACGACTGAAGAATTCGTTAGCTCCATCCATATGTATGTATAAGCAGGATGTCAGGTCAACGTCCAACGCTATATATATAGTATGACACAGTCATATACCCACTTACTGTTGGGTTTTGACAAAAATACCGTTGGCCTTGAAATATTTAAAAAAATTTCATGTAATTTTTTTTGATATGAGTGTTTTACTAAAACAGGCAAAAAGACCTTGTACCATATTTTTAAGTACTACTTTTTAACGATAAAAAGGCTAATTTTTTGGCTTTTCTGTTAATTGGTAGCGTAGATAACTGCGCTATTGACCAGAAGTACAATTAAAACCATTCACAATATCATAAAAACATATATAAAAATTCAGTTTGCATACCATTTCTTTATTATTGTAGTATGTGTTGGCATCTGAAAAACAACTTTAATTAGTTACAAACATATAAAGTAAATAATAAACATATCTAAGTAAATATATACTTGAATACATACTACTGGGTCTGTCATGACAGCCACATCATTGGACCTGTGGAATAAATTATTTTATTACATTTAGCTTTAAAGCAATTATTAAATATAAGGTGGTCAAATATCCCCCTTCCGCCTTTTGTCTTTTGAATTTCGCGGCTATGTACAAAGCGCTACAGAGCTCGTATCTAGCAATACTATACATAATTTGAAAGGTCTTGACATAACCTACAAAACGACGCTATGCATAATTAGTTTGGATATTGCGTTCAACAGTTATAGACGTGTAAACATGGACTTCACTAACGCCGAAATTCGCGGCTTGGCCACTGTTTGGGACGATTCACCGGCCTTCGACCACGACCGTTTTCGCTTGATATTGTCGTATGTGATCCATTTTTCGTCGCCAGTCACCATCCGCTTCAAGAATGGGTCGAGTTCGTTCCGTTTCAGCAGCATATCGCAGGCGTTGATTAGGTCCAGAAGGTTTTTGCGTCAAATCATGCGGCACCCAAACATCAAGCTTTTGTATCCAGCCTTCTGCAGATGGTTTAAAATGGTTTGGTGACTAACTCCCATCTCCTGGGCGATGTCACGAGATGCCACATGCCGGTCTAACTCGATGTAGTCCATGATTTGATCGGTATTTGTCGTCACAGGTCTTCCGCCGGCTGGCTTATCCATGGTGTCGTTTTCACCGGCAATTTCGGCGTTAGTTAACTAAATTTTACACGTCTATAACTGTTGAACGCAATATCCAAACTAATTATGCATAGCGTCGTTTTGTAGGTTATGTCAAGACCTTTCAAATTATGTATAGTATTGCTAGATACGAGCTCTGTAGCGCTTTGTACATAGCCGCGAAATTCAAAAGACAAAAGGCGGAAGGGAGATATTTGACAACCTATTATATCATGTTTCAAAATACCTACCATTTATTAATTAACGAAGAATGGGGCGATAACTGAAAATTTTTACATCAATGATTTTAAAAATAGTATAACAATTATATCAGAAGTATATAGAAGATCTTGGCATACATACAAATGGATCTGTCATAACAGCAACATCATTAGACCTGCAAAGGTATTTAAAACATTTTTTAATCATGAACTTACACCACAGAGACACTACACAAACACATTCTCTCACACTTGTTAAACAATACAGTAATATTGTAACTATAGTGGTGGGCTGGTGATCTGTCTGACACACGTCTTTCACAAATTTAAGAATCTACGTAAAACTATGCCATAAGTTATAAGTGCTGTATGTAAATTTATGAAAGATCAATAAATAAATATTATTATTATATGTACATGTAATGTTTGATCTCGACCGACCTAGACTAGGTCGGTTATTTACTGAATCAGTCACGAGCTTTTTTTTTTTGACGAACTACACAGATTGGCCAGAGAAGCTGGCCTTGACTGCTTCACCGGATTGAGAGGTGGCATAGCTCTTAGGTCGCTTAGCCTGAACCTCTATCGCTAGTAACTCGACACAAGGGTCCCCCCGGTGGGATGTTACGCGTAAGCATTCCGATCCGAGGGCGCCCGAGAGGGCCGAACCACGACTCGCTCGGTTGCTATTTCACGGATAATCTAAGGCACATTCGAAAGCTAAACTAACTTTGAGTGCCACTTCAGGAAGCGTTGGCGCTGGGAGAAGAAGTGGCCGAAGAAACTCCAGCAACGCTCTAGCATCTAAGGGGTGAGTTCACGAGCTTATGCCAAATGCCCTGGTCCAGGTATTATCATTGTGTGTTTTATGTGTGTATGTATGAATTTTCGCGTGTGCGTGTGTGTAGTTCTGCGTTATTATTATTATTTTTTAATAATACAATAAGCATATAGCAAATGATATCATTCACATGATGGCACTTCCAGGGCCCCGAGTCTGATAAAACAATTGTATCAAAATTAATGTTCAGTGACATCACGTTTGTCGAGTTATGGTATTAACAATGGCGTACCATAGACACTCTCAATTGTTTCATTTGATGCGATATGTTAATCTCAAATAATAGGTTGTCAAATATCTCCCTTCCGCCTTTTTGTCTTTTGAATTTCGCGGCTATGTACAAAGCGCTACAGAGCTCGTATCTAGCAATACTATACATAATTTGAAAGGTCTTGATATAACCTACAAAACGACGCTATGCATAATTAGTTTGGATATTGCGTTCAACAGTTATAGACGTGTAAACATGGAGTTCACTAACGCCGAAATTCGCGCTATTTTAAAGTTTTCCTTCGTTAAAGGCAAATCCGCTAGAGAAACGTTCCGTGAGATTAATGGTGTTTTGGGGATGGTACTCTATCACTTCGAACCACGGAGGAATGGTTTCGACGATTCAGAGCCGGTGAAAACGACACCATGGATAAGCCAGCCGGCGGAAGACCTGTGACGACAAATACCGATCAAATCATGGACTACATCGAGTTAGACCGGCATGTGGCATCTCGTGACATCGCCCAGGAGATGGGAGTTAGTCACCAAACCATTTTAAACCATCTGCAGAAGGCTGGATACAAAAAAGCTTGATGTTTGGGTGCCGCATGATTTGACGCAAAAACCTTCTGGACCGAATCAACGCCTGCGATATGCTGCTGAAACGGAACGAACTCGACCCATTCTTGAAGCGGATGGTGACTGGCGACGAAAAATGGATCACATACGACAATATCAAGCGAAAACAGTCGTGGTCGAAGGCCGGTGAATCGCCCCAAACAGTGACCAAGCCGCGAATTTCGGCGTTAGTGAACTTCATGTTTACACGTCTATAACTGTTGAACGCAATATCCAAACTAATTATGCATAGCGTCGTTTTGTAGGTTATGTCAAGACCTTTCAAATTATGTATAGTATTGCTAGATACGAGCTCTGTAGCGCTTTGTACATAGCCGCGAAATTCAAAAGACAAAAGGCGGAAGGGAGATATTTGACAACCTTATATAATGACATATTGCAAATATGCCGATAGAGTATCAAATACATATAAAATAATACATTCAATTGAAAATATTTACAAAATAGTTTATAAATAAGTCTATCATGGTTTTGTCAGTGATATAAAATGGTATAGTTGGCGGCAAATAACTCTAGCACTGAGTGAAACGTGGAATGGACGCATGTGTACAGTCATGCACGTAATTGTTCATTTCTGCAATCTCAGATTATTTCTTCAAATTACGCATAAAGTGTGTCATTGTTTGTACATTTATGTCTACGCTAGTTATTACGATATAATATAATATACCATACAATACAATATACCACACATACTTCCTTATAGTTTAGATCCTTGTCCGTCACGAAGCCCGCTTTTACAGCAGTTTAACGTACACACTTCGACATTGGCGAAATCTATATGGAAACGCCATTATGAAAAACAATCAATCAATTAATATAATATAAAAACTATAACCGTCGTTACTCTAGATGACGGAGGTGAGTGTTTATAATATATGTTGTATGTATTGATTCTACTTCCAAAATATAGAATATTTAATGTACATGACATAAATTAATTTATAAATACCTGTTCACTTTTTGTAATCCATGGTATTCCCTCAATGTTAAATCTGAACTTTCACATGAATGTTTGAAATGATAGGCAATGCCTAATTTGTAAACGCAGTTACTGCAAATTTGTTCTGGCAAACCATCATTTTCACATATCTGATAATGTAAGAATAGATTGATATAGAATCAATTGTTGTAAGAATAAATTGTCAAAGAAACAGTAATTTGTTCAGTTTCATTTATATAGAAAATACAACTTGCTGGTTTGTATGAAGTCATAAGGATTTTATACAAACTGTTATTGTTTGTTCAAATGCATGCAGCATACGCAGCATGTAAATAGTTGTTTTAAAATATTTGTATGGTAGTTTCCCACATTTGGTGACAGTTATGGCCACTGATAACACATAGCATGATATCATATAGCTTACTTTTTTTGTTGAGGGGTGGGAATCTTCAAGAAGAATCACAAAAACCTCGCCTTGCCTTGCTAGAAGGCAGGGTTTTTTTTTGTGATTCTTATTGTGCGGGATGACAAAAGGCTAAACGAGCCGTAGGGGGTCTATTGCGACTCACATATTTACTGGCTCGTGATTGGTCGTACCATATGGCTTGTGATTGGTCGACCAATCACGACGCTTTAATTATTATGCCCGAAAATAGTATAAATTGTAAATAGTTTTAATAGAGGTCACTTGCAGTCGACCGCTCGGAAAATAAACAAGTGAAAATACGAAGTGTTTCAATTTCTTAATACACACCAGTGTACAGTGAATGTGCAAACCGTACACTTATCCACTAAAAGCTTTTCATCGTTGCATGGTGAGGGGCTCATAAAGGCCTCACCCTTGTCGCCCCATGGACCAGAGGCCCCGTTTAGTTGCTTTCTACAACAGGCAGGGGATACCATAGCCTTATTCAATGAGCCCAGAACTACAGGGCTGATGGTTTTTTTTATTTATCTTAAGTCATCACTATCGCCTTAGATCATCCACAACACAGGAGCTGCAGGTGCTTCGATGGCTTTTGAGAAACGGGAGGCTCTTGAAGGTCCCTAAATCGTATAGGTTCAGTGAACCACTAGTAGTGGCAAATGAATTTGATATTGTATGTAAAAAAAAATTATGCGAAAAACATACAGTATGGTTAAAATCTCACCTTTACATTGCTGCAGTATTCTATCATGTCATGCAAAGAAACACTGTAATTTTTCATAAAAATAGATGATAGCAGACCTCCTTTTAAACATACTCTACATATATTATTCATTATGTCTTGTTATTTATTTTAAGATTCCTATTTATCTTATTCCTCTTTCTCTTCTACAATTCACCATTTACTGTTCTATGAAAATGATGGAGCCCTAAAACAGAACATATATTACAGTTTTAGAATAATTATACATAAAGTTCTAACATTCGATAACAAGAAAGATATCACTGTTAAACAATATAAAGAAATCAAGTATTACCAAAAATTAATGAAAATATTAAAGTTATTGTAACCATTGAGTGAAATGAGTTCTTGAGTAAAGAATGCATAGTGGTAAATGCAAAGTGGGACGCCCTACCACTAGGAGAGACAAACTCTAATGAGATGAATTGACTATGTAACAGAGCTAGGATAACAATAAATTTAACGATCATTGTCCCGATAGTCGTTTCTGTAAACGGTCTCATAGCGAAAAGTCTCAAACAACATCTTAAGAGACTTTCGCTAGATGGCTGGGCCAAGGGTCAGATACAGAAGGCAGTACTCCTGGATACGGCACGCATCGTCAGGAGGTTTCTCTCTATGTCGCTAACCACCGATTGCTTGAGCCCTGCTTCTTCGCCGGCGGCACACACTAGGTTAGGTTTTTATAATGTTTTTGTATTTTGTATGATATTTTTGTGTATTTTACTTTTTATATAAATGTTATAAAAACTTAACCTAAGGATTCAAAATAAATAAAAAAATTTAATAATAATATAGCTATGTCCTTTCAACTCCGGAGAAATATAAATGTCCCACTTTTCACCAAGCTGGAACCCAGCTAGGGAAATCAAAGTTACTAGTTCTCAAAAATAATATAGGATGGGATAGGCTCACTTCATCAGGACATGGTACATTAATGAATATTAATTTTTTTTTGTTATAATTTCTAAGCAAGTGCTTGACTACGATCCCACCTGATGTTAAGTGGAAATGCAGTCCTGGATGGTGAGGCGCACTAGCTTAGTAAATGCCTATTCACTCTACTCATGAAAATCGGAAGGAAAGACAGACGCGGGCAAACTATTCCAGTCCTTTGCTGTACGAAGAATGAAAGACGAAGCAAATTATATTAAATGAAATTATATTTAATCCAAACATAGTTTATAGGGTATGATGGGGCTGACATGCCCAAAGGGCAAAAGTCCCGAATAAATAAAGAAAAAAAATAACATAGTTTTGCATTTAATATAGTATTAGAGACACAGACTAAAGGTAATGCTGAGAAATATTTTATAGTTGTTTGAATAATAAACCAAATAGAGTTAGAATAAGAATGTAAAATAGTAATAGTAGAGAATAAAAGTAAGATAACATAGAAGATAGATGATAAGAGCAATCTGTATAAAATATAACTTTTTGTGTGTTTATTAAGAGACAAAAGAAAGTGAAAAATGAAAAACATCCCTAACCACCCACGTTGGGGGAACTAGATATAGCATAGGCAGACTATGCTCAGAGCAAAAATGACAAGGGGAAATAACACATAAGTCATGCCTCATGCCACATTATAAAAAAAAAAAACATTTTATAGTTGAAAACCCATTCAGGCTTTTTTGCTGTAACAGAATGGGCATGCACAATCAAAGAAATGTACATAGCCCTATGTAATATCTGTACAGAGTTTAGATATTCGTAGTTCTGCATTTTTATTGGTGAGATGGGTAATTTAATTCAATTTCCCATTTAAAAATTGCATTCATATGAGATCGGATTAAATTTTTAAAGAAAATTCTAAGACATACATTTTTTCTTTAGAAAACACGGGAAACCTAATATCTACATATCTACTCCCACTATATTTATTTATTTGTAAATATAAACATCACTAACCATAATATTATGAAAAAAAATATTCACCGGCTTCCAAATACATATTTTTGGAAGAGTCATTGGGTAATAGTCTATTAATTAAATATTTTTATATACACCAACTGGCAGCAATATTTAGTAATAAATTAATAATTGTAAATAATGTATAATAAATCAATTACAATAACAATATTATATATCGTCTTTGTTTAACTACTTCAGTGTTGTTTCTGTGTCAAACTCGGACAGTTAACTTTAGGGTTGCAAGTTTATTTTAGGCTACGTTAGTCTACATGGTGGACACAGTAATAATTGACATATTAAGATAAAAATGTAAGAGGATCGTTTTCGTTTATTTTATATGTGTTTTGAATATTTTTTAAAATTTTACTATACGACTTTCAAACCTTTTCATTAAGATGACGATGCTGTTCCACTTGCATTATTGTTGCCCTTTAAAAAAATTAAAACAGCCAAGTTTCTAATAAAAATAATTTTAAGTTTCTACCAAAATAAAAAAGCATTACGAAGAGTTTAATCTCTGTTTTATTATTTCAAAATGGTAGTGTTATCTTGTGTCATAAGGATCTTATTCCGATCTTTTGAATTGACGGCGCTATAAATAAAAAACGTTCAAGTCGAAATTTATATTTTTTTAAACATTTGAATAACAGAAAATTTTATTATTACCCAAATAATTAAATAATTGTATTTTCTATTATTTAAAATATGGAGCATAAAAACATACTGTGACCAAAGTGTGATTAAGTAAATATAGTTAAAGAGTAATTCAGAAAATAAACAATAGGTAATAATAAAATAAGTTACATTTTAATACAGTTTTAATATAAGTTACATATTTAGATAAATAACATGATTTGACGATTATATGTCGTAATAAATGTATATAGGACAATAATACTGTTAAAACGTATTGACGGTCAAATATTCGCTACTGCTGGTATCAATTTCTCGTATATCTCGATTCCCCTCAAATATATGTCGGCTTTCAAAAATTCGTCGTGATCGTGTAAAAGAACCGGCGTGTTGTTCATTGGTGAAAACCCAATGGCGGGAATTCCCACTCTACGTACGTATCTGCTGTCAGTGCCTCCAGGAAATATTCTGCAGTCCAGTTTCAGCTTCCTAATATTGAATAAAACAGTAAATAAATAATTTATAGTAGTCTCTACGAATGCGTCACTTTTTATCTGAAACGGCGGAGAATGCCAAGAGCCAGGCGGCCTCTACAGTTTCACCGGGTTTTTGAAAGTCCCCAGATCTTAGGACGCTCAGTCTGAACCTCTTTAGGGAGTAACTAAGTGCACCCAGGAGTACTGGATATATTGCTTCACACTTTTATCGTAGTATATTATTGTAAAAATTAGTGTAAATACTAATATAAATTAGAGTAATACATTAATGGAATGTGACAAGTCTTATCATCTTACAGATTTTTATAAAATGAAAATATTATATAATTAGTCCATAATTTATCACTTGGCCAATGATTGTATCTTTCAAGGAACGCTTTTTAAAGTTGCCTCCTGGTAAATTGTATAAATGCTATTAAAAAAAGTAAAGTTATTTGTTAGGTGACATTAATCGTATTTTCTATTTGACGTATTCTTGACACTAGAAGCCGTTGCAGTAGTCCTAGTAGTTCTCTACTCTAGTAGAAATTCTTCGTGCTAACAATGACAATAAGCCGTCAAAAATTATTAGACGAAAGATCCGAGGGCAATACACAGTTCTTTTTTGTACCCTTCAGAGTAAAAAATATAAAAGGGTTCTTACAATTCATCGCAGGCTCCCTTAAAAGCAACCCAGTATGGATTGGACTCATCCGTTTTCGTGCACTCCACGTTGGGATTTTTCTGTTCGAACTCAAACGTCACACCCGCACCGGCTTCTTTACACCATTGTATAATCTGAAAACGTATAGAGTTGCAATAGTTTAAGAAGCAGTCATTTACCGAGCTAACCAAACCACTATGTGTCACTAGCCTGGCGGCTAACAGTTCTGCTTGCATCTGATGATCCTAATCGGCTTAAGTATAAGTTTTTCCGATTCTTAGGATGTGTAATTATGTCTTAATTAAAAAAAAATGTTGGGACCCTAAAAAGTCCGTCTTTTTTTTTTTTGTTAACGAGGAGGAAATCTTCAGAAATCCCCTTCTGGGGAAGGCGGCGGTTATGTGGGGTTTTACCCGCTAAAACCTCCCCAGTGGTCCTTCCTCGGTGCATGGTGAGGGGCTCCGGGATCTCCAGAGGAACGCACCGGAGCCCCTCTGCACTGTGCTCATAGAGAGCACTTCCCGGGGAGGTTACTCCCTCCCCCCCTGTGCCCTCGCAGTGCAAGGCGACACGGGCCAGCCGATGTCGCCTTCTTCCCGGGTCCACCTTGGCGGACGACAAAGGCCCCAAAAAAAAAAAGTCCGTCTAAAGGACATGGGCCATTTTCAGCCCAGCTACTCCTGCTTTCAAGGACATTAATGAAATATCTATAGAAAAAAACATTTCATTTCGAGGTTTTGAACTCTGGTTGTAAGCGTACTATTTAACTTGTGCCAACCGCCCGGACACAGAGCTACCACGGCTCGTCTGAATGGACGTTTATTTTTACATAATTGGTTTAGCAAACAAAACGTGTCTGTCTCGAATGTTTGGTGTATATTGACGGTAGTTATAATATGTGCTTAGTTAGAATTACTACCTTATTTTCGAATTCTTCGTGGTCAACAGTGACAGCAAATCGGACGTCGAATACCACTGTCAACTTTTCAGGCACCACGTTCGATTGCACACCGCCCTAGAGAATTAAAAAAGTATTTATTCGAAATTTTTAATTATGACGTCAGAGATTTTGTTATCTGTTTTCGTGAAAAACATCACAACCATGCACGGGTAGAGAAAAGAAATGGCGCGGGAACTCATGGGGGGGATCATCTAACTTACATTTTCCTTTTCATCTTAGACGTAAGAAATAAGTGTATGTGTTTTAAAAAAGTCTTGCCATAAGAAAAAATATTCATCATCATCATCACAACCATGAACAAATTGTTTTTCAATTAACTAATTGTGAAAAACAATTATAAAGGATTTGTGATTGATTTAGATCATGACGAATAAATATTCGCGTGTATCCAACATAATTGTGGGTAACAACCAGGTAGAACTGGTGAATGATTACGTCTATCTCGGACATCGTCTATCCTTTGACAGTAGTGTTCAGGCAGCAGAGATCAAAAGACGTATACGGCTGGGCTGGGCTGCCTTTGGAAAACTCGACAATGTCCTCACGTCCAAACTCCCACAATGTGTATAACCAATCTGTCCTGCCTATTTTGAAATACGCTTCCGAATGTGGACGCTCACTAAGCAAAATCTGCACAAAATTCAAGTAGCATAACTATGGAGCGCGCCATGCTAGGAATCACTCTGATGGACCGCATACCCAACGTCGAAATACGCCAGAGAACCAAATTCGAAGACTGAGAGGATCATGAGAGTAAAATGACAATGGGCGGGACACCCGGCTAGGAGAGAAGACGGTCGGTGGACCAAGGCAGTAACCGAGTGGTGGCCAAGACATCCGCCCGCTGGTAGGATGACATCGTCAGGGCAGCGGGGCCGCAATGGTTTCGGGCAGCACAGGATCGAAGTGAATGGAGTGAAAAAAGGGAGGCCTATACCCAGCAGTGGGAAGATACAGGCTGATTGATTGAAAAAAAAACCGACATCAGGTTAAACGCGACGCTACTAAGCGCGGATGCTCTGTTTAATTTCCGAAATGTCATAGTTATATCACGAAGTTTTTGCGACTATATTCATCTTCCACATTGGTGCTCGTTGTCATTAACGAGTACTCTTAGTTTAATCAATCAAGACGACACGGACCAGCCGATGTCGTCTTCGTCCTGGATCCACTTCGGCGGAAGATAAAGACTCTTGTCACCCAGTGCACCCGAGGCCCCTTTTAGTCGCCTTCTACGGCAGGGGATACCGTAGACTTATTCTACGAGTTTCAATTTGGTCTCATATTAGCTTTCAAAGATAAAAAAGCAGCAGTCGATTCAAAAATAACAGAGCTACAAGTGTTGCCAATATAATAATTGTTAATTTAAAAATAAATAATTAACAATACTTACCGATATTTGAGTTAAATTGACTGTGGTGACATCTCCAATAGTTAGTTTATTGTCGCCTTCTAGAATTTTCTTCTGTTCCTCCCGCATATCCATAAATTTATCGATGATATAGCGTAGCTGAAAATGTACACAGGAATTACACGAGTTAATTCCCCCATCCCCATTCTACCTTCGACTAGACACTCGGTGGGTCTCCACCCTTTCATAATCGATGTTTCGCGCGTCCGAACGAAGCGATTTAAGTCATCGTTCATCGTGCGTACAGCAAAGGAGTGGAACAAGTTGCCGGCGTCAGTCTTTACGTCTAAGTACGACGTGGGAGCCTTTAAGAGTAGATTGAATAAGCACTTGCTAAACTATCGCGTACCATCTTTCGACTATATCACCACTTAACATCAGGTGGAATCGTAGTCAAGCACTAATGTTGTATTTAATTTGTCATAACCTTGTACAGCCCGCAATATATTTAAATAATAAATAAATAACTTTCCACTTTTACCGGCATTTTCTTATACTTATTTTAATGAATCGTCAATAGCCAAATGCTTTAAGGTACGGTCTGCGAATGCGGTCGTAGGTTCGAACTACCATTCGACTACTGACGTGAACCGTCTCCTGACACATGCATACACTTGTTTAGAATGGTTAATAATATTTGTAAAAAAAAAATAAAAAAAAACTCTTAGAAAAACAAACCTTTTCGCCTGCAGTATTTGGTATTAACAGGGACCCATGGCCAGGTTGTCCGGTGCAGTGAATATGCATTTCTGGAGAATGAAATGAAAACGAAAGTCATACATGTATCATACATCAGTCACACATTAAAAACAAAAGCAACGTAACATCAATTCAAACGGACGTCTTTTTCTATTTCCTATTTAACTATCACAGTTATATTACGAAGTAGTTGACGGCGTCAATCAAACCTCTTGAAGTCAGTTAAAAAGAAATGAAGCGAGTCTTTTAGGTTTATGAAAAGCGGGTTGATATACTGTCATCACCGTCGAGTTCCTCGATCATCTGTGTTTCGAAACAACCATCGAAGCAAAGAGAGACAATCAAGATTGGTTATTAAATGATGGAGCTACTAGTTAAGCACATATAAAAGGTCAAGGCCTCCACGGAACAGTGGTGGTCATCAGAATAGTGAAGATAAAACTGCAACTGCACGACAGCGTCCAACATGCTGTAGTGGCGATATCCAGACACACAGTCGGCTGTGTCTACTGCACAGATGACTGTGATAACACCACAGGAAGACTGATGATGAGGGCCGCATCAAAAGAGAAAATAACAGACTACAACCTAAAAATGGCCATAGACAGGGACGCAGCGGTCGCGGAGAAACTAATAACAATGCTACGACGCGTGAACCAGGAGAGCATTCTCCAACACTACCTTCAAAAATCAGGCATTAGAAGAACAATGTAGTAACTGTAGAGGTGGCACTCTTATTAACAAAACAAAGTAAACAATTAAAGTACATTAGGAAAGGAGCACGGATAAAGTCTGTGGATGTGGTTTATTGAAAAAAGCACATATAAAGGTCAAGGCCTCGCGTACGGATCAGTGGTGGTCATCAGAATAGTGAAGAAAAACTGCAACTGCACGACAGATCAGTGGTGGTCATCAGAATAGTAAGGAAAAACCAACATGCTGTCGTGGTGATATCAGACACACAGTCGGCTATGTCTATTACATAGATGACTGCGACAACGCCACAGGAAGACTGGTGATAAGGGCAACGGCCGTATCAAAAGAGAAAATAACAGACTACAACCTAAAAATGGCCATAGACAGGGACGCAGCGGTCGCGGAGAAACTAATAACAATGCAACAGGGCGTCTACGACGCGTGAACCAAAAGAGCATTCTCCAACACTACCTTCAAAAATCAGGCATTAAAAAAACAATGTAGTAACTGAGAGGTGGCACTCTTATTAACAAAACAAAGTAAACAATTAAAGTACATTAGAAAAGAACACGGACACAAGTCTGTGGCTGCGCTTTATTGAAAAAAAAGCACATATAAAATAAATAAACCTCTCACCTCTCTTTTGAAGTCGATTGAAGTTTTTTCTGTTACAAGCCTACACCGATTTTTTTGACAAACGAACTCAGATTAGTCACAGAAGCTGACTTTGAATATTTCACCGGATTGAGAGGTGGCATAGATACTTAATATGTAGAATTTGGTCTCCACCAGACCGCATCGTAGTCACATAGTTAAAAAAAAGTTAAAGTTTCAGCCTTCATACATGTCCCACGCGTATAGTCCGCCACGCGGCCCTAATGCGGATTGGCAGACTTCACATGTCGTAGAAAAATGTTCTAGGGCATGTAGGTTTCCTCACGATGTTTTCCTTCACCGCCGAGCGCGTGGTAAATCAGCACATAAAATTGCAACAACAAATTTATTGGTGCCGGCACCGGGGATCGAACTCGGGTTGCTAGCGTACTACGCAACTTGAGCCAACCGCACGGACACTGAGCTACCACGGCTCCTCGTAGTCACATGCTACGATATTATGCTAAAGCACGATAATATTGTCATGGAAAATACGTACGCCAAATGCTCCTCTCGCCGTTGAATATAATGAATTCATCAGTGGGATTGGCCATCCCTTCGTCTAAGGCGAATCCTATATTCAGTGCTCTGAATTCATCTGTCAGTACGAATTTTTCCATCCCGTCATGGCCGCCGATCTCCTCATCTGGAAACGTACAGAAAATTAGTTAATCAAGTTTAACTAATTAAAATAATAATTAGAAAAGCAAAATAAAAATTAAATATGCAACAATATTGTAATAAATTCGATTGTCTAAATTGTAATTTAATTTTTTTTCTTTTTAACAGCATAAGTGATCATTCAATTTTGTATCTGTGCACGTGTCAATGTCGTTGTGTCTATCTGAGCGCGCGCCATTTTGTTATGTGAAATAATTCAACACTAAATTCCAGTTAAAAGAACAATGTACACTAATATATATATAAACAGAAAATATTTTGATCACAGCGGTAAAACAATATCTTATTTCTTAAACATAATGACGCTGGAAAGCAAAAACGTAGTAAGTGACTCATATTTTCATTGTCACTTTTGTTAGTCGTTGGGATCAGAAAAAAAGACGCGTCGAAATATATATGACTTGTAGCAATTAGATGAAAAATGGCGAAAATAGGATTTTTAACTTCTCTTTTATTTTTTGTACCGTGGAACGATTTTCTTTTAGGAAAACTCTAGATTAATGCCGTGGTACAATACTTATTCGGCAAAAAATTATAAATATTGTGTCCAAAAACGACAGCCTGTCCAGTAGACCGACAGTATGTCCACAAATACGAAAGTTATATTTTTTTTTTAAAAAGATGAAATGGTTTTTCGGCTCTGGTGAACAATTTCATTTTTGTGGGTTACTACGTTTTTGTTTTCCAGCTTCGATTAAATGAATTAGGATCAACCTGCCTATTCTGTCAGGAAATTAGGTCAAGTTAATATAATACTTTTAAATTAATACAATACAATAACTGTACAAAATTTCAACTTTTCCGAAAACTGGAGATTAATTGGAAAATTTTGTAAGGCAAAGCTACAAGTCAAGGTAATAAAGCGCGTACAAAAACAAGTTTTCACGACCGTAATACTGGGAGTTAGGGAGTCTTAAATTTAACTCCTGTAAATCCTTATTTGTTTCAATGGACATTCTAAAACAAAGACAATATTTTTTTTTATTTCTTACTTTGTGATTTTTATAAGGTTGTGTTACCAACAGTCAGTCCTACTAAATGCTAATTCAGTTTTAATGCATAAATAAATATTATAATCTGTAAAGTATACTTATGAATTAGAATAAGTTTATGGACTGACTAATATAAGAATGCTTTAGTTCGGCAACCGAGTCTAACCGTGTTATGATCGTCCCACTCCGTTTTTGAAAGAGATGCCTATACTAGAAATTCAGGATAGAAATGGGACCTTTACAAGTGAACCCCTGAATGAAAGTTTTTTTAAAAGAAGCTAGCAAAATTTCTATTTCTTTCATAAATAATACTAACATTCTTGTTAACCATTCTAACTAAGCTTAAGCTTGTGCTAGGAGATGGTTCACGTCAATAGTAGAATAGTGAATTCAGACCCACGTCCTTACGATTCGCAGACCGTACCCTAAACCATCAGGCTATTGTTAGTAAGTGTTTATTTACATCTAAAACTATTGACGTTTTGCTAAATTCTGTCAATAATAACTGTTGTGCGATATTGAACAAGGAAGCTCATAGTTGACACATGCCAGCACTATAATACTCCGTGTTACTTATAAATGATAATCATAAGAATTCTGTTTCTTTCCTATAATAAACTCAGTGAAAGAGAGATACAGACTACCTACCCCGAAAATTTAAAAGAAAGATGCTTTGTATTCAATTTCTAAAACAAAGACAATATATTTTTTTATTTCTTACTTTGTGATTTTTATAAGGTTGTGTTACCAACAGTTAGTCCTACTAAATGCTAATTCAGTTTTAATGCATAAATAAATATTATAATCTGTAAAGTATACTTATGAATTAGAATAAGTTTATGGACTGACTAATATAAGAATGCTTTAGTTCGGCAACCGAGTCTAACCGTGTTATGATCGTCCCACTCCGTTTTTGAAAGAGATGCCTATACTAGAAATTCAGGATAGAAATGGGACCTTTACAAGTGAACCCCTGGATGAGAGTTTTTTTTAAAAAAAGGAAGCTAGCAAAATATTCTTGTTAACCATTCCAACTAAGCTTAAGCTTGTGCTAGGAGATGGTTCACATCAATAGTAGAATGGTGAATTCGAACCCACGTCCTTACGATTCGCAGACCGTACCCTAAACCATCAGGCTATTGACGCTTCAAAAAGTCAGTAAGTGTTTATTAAATTACATCTAAAACTCTTGATGTTTTGCTAAAATCTGTCAATAATAACTGTTGTGTGCGATATTGAACAAGGAAGCTCATACTTGACACATGCCGGCACTATAATACTCCGTGTTACTTATAAATGAAAATCATAAGAATTAATATCTATCCGCTTTTCTGTTTCTTACCTATAATAAACTCAGTGAAAGAGAGGATACAGACTGCCTACTCTCGAAAAATTTAAAAGAAAGATGCTTTGTATTAAATTCTATATCATTTTAACCTTATAAGCTTTTAGCTTCACTCTCAGTTCACTAATCTCATTAAATAATACATAAAATGTCGAATAAAAGATTTTTTGAGAGGCAACAATTTTTTTTGACGAACTGCACAGATTAGCCAGAGAAGCTAGCCTTGAGTGCATCACCGGATTGAGAGGTGGCATAGCTTTTAGGTCGCTTAGCCCTGAACCTCTATCGCTATTAACTTGACACAAGGCCCCCCCGGTGAGGGGTAACCTCGGCTTGGACGATTACTATGTTACGCGTATGCATTCGGATCCGAGGGTGCCCGACAGGGCCGAACCACGACTCGGTCGGTTGCTGTTTCACGGATAATCTAAGGGACATTCAAAAACTAAACTAACTTTGCCACTTCAGGAATTGTTGGCCCTGGGAGAAGAAGTGGCTGAAGAAACTCCAGCAACGCTCCTAACTTCTAAGGGGTGGTGCCTCCCATAATATAGCGGATTATTCGCAACCTCCGACGGACGCTTTGTGAATTTGTAAAGATGACAGGCAACATTATTAATGCTCGTGTACGGATAAAAGTATTTTATCGTTAAAAGCATAAAATATAAAAGCTGGCCATTTATAAATACCTGGCACAAAAGAAATATGCAATGTTCTTTTTAATTGAATACCGCCTTTTTTTATCTTCCTTATCGCTTCCAGGTATTGAATACCGACGCACTTCATGTCTTGGGAGCCGCGGGCGTAGATTTTTCCATCTTCATCGATGTGCCCGCTAAACGGTGGATAAGTCCAGCTGTTCTGGAAATAATACACAGCTGTTACATTATGTTATAACAATATAATTAATCTCGAAAGAAATTCGAATTCCGTCGACACCATTTTGATGTTTGGCGTTCCACAACAGTGCGATACCCGCGTAATTTTCTTCCACGCATTGTCAACTTGTGGAATCAACTGTTTACAGCGGTATTTCCGAACCGATATGATTTAGGTATCAGAAAACGAGTCGACTCGTTTCTCAAAGGCTAGCGTCTGCAGCTCCTCCGGCGTTGTGGATGTTCATGGGTGATGGTGATCTCTTACGATCAGGTAGCTGTAACCTCGTTTGACCCTTCTATATATATAAAAAAGTGTGTGTGTTTGATCCGTATAGGCTCCGAAACTGATCTCAATGAAACTTTCAGGGAATCTTCAGATTGACCTGGCGAGTAATCCTGTAAAGTTTGGTGACGATCGGAGCACTTTTTGAACTGTCAAATACAACTTTTATTTACTATGGTGATATTCTATTGTTTTATAACCCAACCCCATTTGTATTGACACATGCGTTGTGTATGTACAACAGGTAACGATCTTCACCCGCTCGAGAAGAGAATGAATACGGAGACAAATGAATAACTTAATATATTATGAGAGTTAAATTTAATATTTAATGATGTAAGTTTATTGTTTAATAAAATAAAGCAAAATCTAGCCCGGCGAAGCGGGCTGGCTACGCAAGTTTCCTATAAAAAAAAAACAAGAGGAACTTTCCCCCGATGCAAGGTTATCGTTACTTTCTGGGACCCCTTGTATTAGGTATACAAATAAGTTTCCGCCGTTTTTTATCTAAAAACTAATTATTATTGTGAAAGTTTGATTTTAAACAATGACACTGAATCTATATCCTGGTAATTTTTTTAGCCTGCCACTGCTATCTTCGTCTTTTACGTCAAAATCACCGTTTTTTAATCACACGAGGCATCCTCACTATACGCTTCTACGAGCAATGGATGCATTTCAACTGACACTTGGCTCAAGTTTAGAAATTTTTAGATAAAGGACAATGTATGATGCTAATACAGACTTAATGTTACGGGTTATGGTATGGTTATGTTATTTTGGAATGAACAAACTTATTTTCAAGCCGGTTACCATCTGCGAATTTTACACCCTCAACATTACAAACCTCGCGCTACGCCATTTTTCTCAAAACGGCGGAAACTTATTTGTAGACCTAATACACAACTGTTACATTTTGTTATAACAATAATTTATAAAGAAAAAATTTATATAAATATAAAATAAGTTATAAAAATAATTCGGACGGAATTTCGAATTCCATCGACACCATTTTGATGTTTGGCGTTCCACAACAGTGCGATACCCGCGTAATTTTCTTCCACGCATTGTCAACTTGTGGAATCAGCAGTTTACAGCGGTATTTCCGAACCGATATGATTTAGGTATCAGAAAACGAGTCGACTTGTTTCTCAAAGGCTGGCGTCTGCAGCTCCTCCGGCGTTGTGGATGTTCATGGGTGATGGTGATCTCTTACGATCAGGTAGCTGTAACCTCGTTTGTCCCTTCTATATATACTAAATAAAAAGTGTGTGTGTTTGATCCGTATAGGCTCCGAAACGGATCTTAATGAAACTTTCAGGGAATCTTCAGATTGACCTGGCGAGTAATCCTGTAAAGTTTGGTGACGATCGGAGCACTTTTTGAACTGTCAAATACAACTTTTATTTACTATGATGATATATATATTTTATAACCCAAAAAAAAATAAAAAGATATGTTTTATAACCCAAATTTGTATTGACACATGCGTTGTGTATGTACAACAGGTAACGATCTTCACCCGCTCGAGAAGAGAATGAATACGGAGACAAATGAATAATTTAATATATTATGTGATATAAGTTTATTGTTTAATAAAATGAAGCAAAATCTAGCCCAGCGAAGCGGGCTGGCTACGCAAGTTTCCTATAAAAAAAAACAAGAGGAACTTTCCCCGATGCAAGGTTATCGTTACTTTCTGGGACCCCTTGTATATGTTTATATATGTATAATTTATATACAAAATATATGATATACACAATTGTTCAAGAGAGAAAGAAAACGTGCTTGCGCACTGCTCTTTTTTGGTCCTACAGTGTGACACAGACGATAGCATGTCTTAGATTTACGAAACGTAACTCTCGTTCTATCTTCCTATCAACTTCCGTTCGACTCGCCCGATCACACTCTTCGTAATGATATCACAAGCTCACTCCCCAAGTCAAGCGTGCGTAAATAAGTTTTACTCAAAAAATCAAAATTAATTTATGATTGGGCACCCTCCTACCCTGCGAGCGCAGCGATTTGGGGTTGATTTTTTACCTTATCTAGTTTTAAATAGTACTCACTTCGAATACAGGCACAACATCCATGTGAGAGTTGAGCAGTATGGTGGGCAACGCTGGCTCCAGTCCTGGCCATGACAGTACAACGATGGGCTTGAGGGGCACAACTTCGTAAATTTGAAATTCCAATCCTATCTCACGGGCTTGCCTCTTCAGGAAGTTCACACATTCATCTGTAACAAAAGATATATTTCTTTTTATACTATTTCTTCTTTTTAGTCTGTGATACTCTTCATAGAGTGGTCAAGGTCATAGTAGTGTGCCCTGCGTGGAACACGGGGCAACGGATCCTGGTCCAGCAGATGCGGCAAGACTCTCCCAGCCGGTGGCAGCAGCGGCTGTGCTGGCGTGGAACTACGCTTTACTTACAATGATTAATAAAAATATATAATTGATAATAGCGCCATCTGTTTAAACCAGTGGTCTCTAAAAACCTTACGCTCTTATTTAACGTTACGGAGGTTTTTTGTTGACTAGTGTACCCCTCTGCAACGCCCCATAAGGAACTTTGCTCCAAATATGTACGGCTAAAATTAAACTGCTATATTATTCTTAAAAGAGATTTAATTTCCTCAGACCTGTAGTTCTGGGCTCGTAGAATAAGACTACGATATTCCCTGCCTGTCATAGAAGACGACCACTGCGAGGGAACAGGGGGGAGGGATTAACCTCTCCCCCCCCGGGACGTGCTCTTTGGACTCAATCTCACCATGCACCGAGGCAGGTCACCGGAGGGTTTTAGTGGGTATAAACCCCACATAAACCCGCCAAAAAAAACGATTTAATTTCCCGGTAAAAAAACATTTGCGTAAATGTAACAAATCGTTATTCTCTCATGAATTTTATAGCTTTGTTACATCTCATCAGCCGTCTTGTTCAATTTAAATCCAGTGCAATTTTACAATTCAATCTAGAGATCGCAGTTAGATGTGAATTGGTACGTGGCTAACTGCAGGAAGCAGTTAGAGAATCTACGTAGCGGCATCATATCGTTTTATCTGATTGAATGGCCGTCAATGAAACGAAATGTGCCATATCCTCATTGAATACAGGATACACGGGGATGTACGAGTTTAATTGTATTTAAAGTGGATACGGGTAACAAGTGGAGATTATTAGAGAACGTTTGAGACATTAGTTTTAGTGATACAATCGGGGATCCAGAATGAGATGAACCGACAGAGAAATAAGGTGATCGACATAGCCCATTGAATTTGAGCAAATTGAAGTGCCCAACCATGTGCAACGAGCTCTTAAGTGGACACCGCGGAGAGGTAAACATGTAGCGATGACCTTCGCAGGACTAGCAGGAGCTGGATAAGAGTGGCTGAGAGTCATGCTTTTGGAGAAGCCTTTTCGAATTGCGGAGAGTTCTCCAACTCCCAAGGTCCCCTAAAGAGGTTGAAGAAGGCGAGCGAACTGTCTTCTCCTTACTCATCTTACTCTGCACCGGAGCGGGTCAGATAGAGAGATTATCTCCTTTGCCCGCTCCGAGGTCACCTTCTGCGTCATAACCTGTTCACAGAAGGAGACCATCGACTGCCACGTTCTCGCCCGTCAAGCATTGCATTCACAACGCCCGTCAGAAAGAGATCCACTGGCGGATAGAAATCAAGGAGTAACTTCGATATTTAAAAAAATATTTAGCTTAAAGCTTAATGTGTTCATTAATGATGTAGCTGTGACAGCTTCACAAAAGAGACGACTATCTCCTTGTTTGAAGTCGGTTAACTAGAAGGCGTTTCTCAACCCGTCTATATATAAGGTTGTCAAATATCTCCCTTCCGCCTTTTTGTCTTTTGAATTTCGCGGCTATGTACAAAGCGCTACAGAGCTCGTATCTAGCAATACTATACATAATTTGAAAGGTCTTGACATAACCTACAAAACGACGCTATGCATAATTAGTTTGGATATTGCGTTCAACAGTTATAGACGTGTAAACATGGAGTTCACTAACGCCGAAATTCGCGCTATTTTAAAGTTTTCCTTCGTTAAAGGCAAATCCGCTAGAGAAACGTTCCGTGAGATTAATGGTGTTTTGGGGATGGTACTCTATCACTTCGAACCACGGAGGAATGGTTTCGACGATTCAGAGCCGGTGAAAACGACACCATGGATAAGCCAGCCGGCGGAAGACCTGTGACGACATATACCGATCAAATCATGGACTACATCGAGTTAGACCGGCATGTGGCATCTCGTGACATCGCCCAGGAGATGGGAGTTAGTCACCAAACCATTTTAAACCATCTGCAGAAGGCTGGATACAAAAAAAAGCTTGATGTTTGGGTGCCGCATGACACAAAAGGCGGAAGGGAGATATTTGACAACCTAATATTTCGTCTATACAGCGTAACAGATGTAATAAACTTGATTTCGACTTCAGATCGGCTCTAATTCTATTAAATGTAGGTACACAGTAGAAAGATAACTTGCATAACATGTAATAATTTGATAAACTGATAATATGACAAATATATGACCTTGCTTTACGTTATCATCCTGCGATAAGGTTAAGAAAGACGTTTGCCTTAATAACTCGCTGCTTCTGTTATCTAATACATAATCGTATGTAAAACAGTGGGTAACAAAAGAATGATAAATACGACGTACACACAATCCCATATGTTATTAAAACAAGTACAAGTATTTAAAAAAAAAGAATAAGCTTTCACGTCCTTTTAATTCTAGTAGGGTAGACAGAGACAGTTTTCGTTTTCCGCTTTTCAACTATTAGGTCTCATATACAGGCCCGGACTTTTAACAATTTTTTTTTGTATTTAAAAAACAGAAGAAACGGTGTCTTGGGAACAAGCCGACCGGGATACGAATCCAGAACCAGTCCGCGATTAAATTATTTATTTACTGTTTATTGTTTACAAACATAACAAGTTATTTTTACGAGCAAAAACGCGGACGACCTCCTTGTATTACGAATTATCGTAGGAATATTATGAAAATGAATTAATCAGTACCTAATACTGATATTAAATATACTGAGACCTCCTGCAAACTCTCATAAAACTCTTCTTCAATAAATAATGAATAATCGAAAGCGGTTAACCGTCCAAGCCGAGGTTACGCCTCACCAGGGTTCTAGCGATAGAGGTTTAGGCTAAGTGACCTAAGAGCTATGCCACCTCTCAAAGCGGTTGGCGTGATATTGCATTATTCGCACATTTGTGGCGCATATACTTGACAAATTTAAGACTTATATGATTTTCTTATTGCCATTGTCAGAATTAAACCACCACCACCACCACCACCAGCTTTCAAGGTGAGCCACCGACAAAATGCAGTCTGTGCTGTAAGAATTTTTAAATCGCTTACCGTAATTTATGTTCGGTTGGACGGATGGTATTCTTAAATATTCGACGAAATTCGCCACAGCCGAGTTATTTTTGTACGCAGTCGACATGTTGCACCTTCAACCACGGGCGCGAAAATGAAAAAGACGTTTGTATGTGATGTTAACTGCACGATGTTTTCGTACTGTTACATTGATAGTATTATCAACATGCGTAAATAATATTAATGTATATTTGTTTAACATTTGATAAATGAGATGAAACGGAGAACAGAATACAAAATTAGACTTATGATGTAGACACACGTTCTCAAAGTCATTTATTTGTTAAGACTTCAAAAATAAGGACTCAATTCGATTGGTTTTTAATTTTTGTGTACTCTTAGCGCCGTCATTTGTAAATCGTTTTTTTAATGTTTTTATGGGTTTAAAACTAGTGCTTGACCATGATCCCACCTGATGTTAAATGGTGATATATTCGAAAATTGGTACGCGCCAGTTTAGTAAGTACCTATTCACTCTACTCTTGAAGGCTCCCACGCCGTACTTGGACGGAAAGACTGAGGTATTTATGTCTTTTGTCTTCTAGTAATATGTACATAATTACAAGTTTAATTTGTATTTTTATTGTTTGTGTGTCGAGGTGGGCGTAAACCGCTGCGACACAGTTGCCAACTACTGTAGCAGTTTACGAACGTTCTTTATTATAATATTTCTTTTCTTTTGTCCAAATAAAATTGATTTATTAAAATTAATTAATTTATTTATTAATTCTAAGACATGTGAAGTCTGCCAGTCCGCACTAGGTGTGCGTGGCGGACTATGCCCTTATACTCTCTTTACAGAGAAGGCCTGTGCCTAGCAGTTGGACATATATAAAGGCTGTAACTTTAACTTTTTTTAAACATAGAGACAAATTTAGAACCTACCTTTTGTGAAATCGGTTGAAAATGAGAAAACAACACTAAAAATAAAATGGGTAGTTATTTTGTGTTAGGTGAACTCGCCTAAATGAAATTTTCTAACTCGATATTTGAATACATTTACCGTTCGAGACTGTCTAATGGACACAGGAAATTAGTATTATCGTACTATTTCCTCGTTTCGTATCGTCTACATATACAAATACCAGTTATATAAACCGGTTGTTTATAGAAGACTCAAATAAAACTTGCCTTTAAGAAACATATCTACTTTACTACTATTAGTAATCAAGTATTAACTAAAATATATTATTTATTATTATTATTTTTATTGTTTGTGTGTCGAGGTGGTCGTAAACCGCTGCGACACAGTTGCCAACTACTGTAGCAGTTTATGGACGTTCTGGATTGTAATATTTCTTTTCTTTTGTCCAAATAAAATTGATTTATTAATATTTATTTATTTATTTATTAATTCTAAGACATGTGAAGTCTGCCAGTCCGCACTAGGTGTGCGTGGCGGACTACGCCCTTATACTCTCTTTACAGAGAAGGCCTGTGCCTAGCAGTTGGTCATATATAAAGGCTGTAAATATAACAAAAACATAGAGACAAATTTAGAACCTCCTTTTGTGAAATCGGTTGAAAATGAGAAAACAACACTTAAAAAATAAAATGGGTAGTTATTTTGTGTTAGGTGAACTCGCCTAAATGAAATTTTCTAACTCGATATTTGAATACATTTACCGTTCGAGACTGTCTAATGGACACAGGAAATTAGTATTATCGTACTATTTCCTCGTTTCGTATCGTCTACTTATACAAATACCAGTTATATAAACCGGTTGTTTATAGAAGACTCAAATAAAACTTGCCTTTAAGAAACATATCTACTTTACTACTATTAGTAATCAAGTATTAACTAAAATATATTATTTATTATTATTTTATTATTTCAGTTTTTAAGATAAAAAATTGTAAGATAAGCATTGACAAAGTGTGTAAGCGGTTCGGATTACAATCCCATAGTCGCGAGTTCGAATCCAGGTTCGCACCAATTGATAGCTATTTTTAAGTTCAAAAACATTTACTAAAAATATGTTCTTGGTGTATGGCGAAAGGCCCACACTTTTAATATAAACATATTGATTGAAAACTTAGTCTCTGTCTACCTCGATTGGATTAAAGTACCAGTATTTATAATAAGATAAAAAATAATCATATCTGGTTAATAAAGACGTAAATAAACAAAAATAATTTACTTTTAAATAAATCGTTATTCTAACCTAAAAGTAATAATGTTATTTATTCTTTTTAATTAAATTCCGAGGCACGAGTCAATGCACTTTTCAAGGTGAGCCACCGACAAAAATGCAGTCTGTGCTGTAAGAATTTTTAAATCGCTTACCGTAATTTATGTTCGGTTGGACGGATGGTATTCTTAAATATTCGACGAAATTCGCCACAGCCGAGTTATTTTTGTACGCAGTCGACATGTTGCACCTTCAACCACGGGCGCGAAAATGAAAAAGACGTTTGTATGTGATGTTAACTGCACGATGTTTTCGTACTGTTACATTGATAGTATTATCAACATTCGTAAATAATATTAATGAATATTTGTTTAACAATTGATAAATGAGATGAAACGGAGAACATAATACAAAATTAGACTTGTGATGTAAACTAGACACACGTTCTCAAAGTAATTTATTTGTTAAGATTTCAAAAAAACAAGGACTCAATTCGATTGTTTTTTTTTTAATTTTTGTGCACAAGAGCGATAAGAAGCACCGTCATTTGTAATCCGGTTTTTTTAATGTTTTTTTATGGGTTTAAACTAGTGCTTGACCACGATCCTACCTGATGTTAAATGGTGATATATTCGAAAGATGGTACGCGCCAGTTTAGTAAGTGCCTATTCACTCTACTCTTGAAGACTGCCACGTCGTACTTGGACGGAAAGACTGAAAGGGTTTAGGTCGAAAATTGATTTTGTTGGCATAGGACATTTTCTAGGGTTTCAAAGGTAGAGATAACGAACGCTAATGTGATTTGAAAGAGAATATACGCTATCGCCTCGTAATATAATTTACTTTCGGAAGTAACAGAGTGCAATTTTTTTTTGATTCGTTACATTTGATTTGAAGTCGATTTTTCATTAATTCATTTGAGTTATAGTGCTGGACGAGAAAGTTATGAGTACCTTGGACAACCCACCGCACAGATGTGTCAATTCTCCATGAAGTGGGAGTCAACGTCAGGCTGTCAACGGTCGTCGGTTTTCGAATTCTTGGGTCACATAGCCAGGAAAAACGATACTGGCAACACTCCTGGTCACAGGCAAAGTATAGGAAAGAAGTCCACGAGGGAGGAGCCCTATGCGGTGGACAGAAATCAGCAACAACACCAACACGAGAGTCCACGAGGCATTACACACCGTTAAAGACGGGTGACAAGAAGCGAATGCGATATGGCTCATTCCTAACACTTTTAGATCAAGCAATTTTGTGGTATAAACGCCTCGTCCATACGATAATATAAATATCAAAAAACACTATTACTATTAATCTATCTTATTATCAGCTTATCGAGTGAGCGTTATTAGGTGTTTTAGTAAGTGAAAGACAAAGAATCATCAGGCGTTGATACCTATACTTAATTAGTTCGAAAAGATTTCTAAGTATTCCGTTACACTCCGCTGTTGGCCATTCTCTGTAGAGAGAATATCATAGACATAGACTGCCATTATTTTATTTTGCTATCGATTGGCCGACTTCACATGTCATAGAAAATGTTCTAATGCATGGCATGTTTGCTGTCTAGCGCGCCGAATAGATGTCCTTAGATAACAAACCTTTTACCTTACTGTCGAATGATTCTAAAATAAGCTAGAAGATTCACGTTAATAGTTTAATGTTGGTCTGAACCTAGGACCATTACGATTTAAGTGTTTTAAAAATATTACTTCTATATTTTCAAGAATTATAGACTTAAAACAATTACTCCTTACATGATTTTAGTCAGTGATAAAGAAAATAAAAGCATGCTTTCGTATCGCGTAAAACGACAAGACTGATTTTAATGAGGCGACCCTTATGGCGTAGTTTATAATCTCTCTAATAAAACACAGATTAAAGGTTACGTAGTTCAAAGAAAACAGCTTTAGTTTTTTTTCCGGTACATATAAAGCAGACGTCTAGACTGTATGGATATAACTTACAATAGCAAACAAAGTCGCAACCGTTCGCTAATAATAAGAGAATACCAAGTCCCCTGGGTAGCGTTCTACGTGTATGTTGGATTGTACTTTATAAATAGCACGCTGGAGAAATCCCGCGAGTTATGCCCATCCCTATTCTAAATTAAATTCAAAATTGACTGCAACGTAATAAAGGTACTATAGTATAGATGGCCTTCCTAAGTTGATGTCTGTGTCAAATATCATACGCTAGCATCTGGCCAAAAGGCCAGGATTGATTTAACATATTGGTCGTTTTTGCGTAGCTTTTAATTTCGTCAATAAACATTTCCGTTTCAATCAGTTGAGTAGATCATAGATTACAGTTTCAGTTGTCACCGTAAGTCACTGGTTTTCTTGTAACTTTCATATGTAATAAAGGTATACGTCACTAAGAAAAGAACTACTATTAAATAATAAAGATTTACATAATTTTACAAATTTCGATAAGTTACAAAACAAAAAAGTTTTTTGGTGGCTCAATATCAAAATTATTACATGCACATTTTTATTAAGTAATCGTTTTGACAATTTAAAGTTTTAGGTTATGTTGTCAGTTCTCATAGAAGTTAATACTAATAAATATATATTTAAAAAATAATTTTGCTGTGTATGTGTATATAATACAGTGGATACTATGACTTCTATGATAGTAAATGCCTTTAGGAGGCTACATTTGTCCATGACGCCGAAAATTAAAGTTGTTAGTCCTGCGTATTCAACTGCGGTTACAACATCGGTTAATTCTATAAGTGTCACACAAAAAGAATGGAAGTTTCCACCTACATACACTAAACCACGAGAAGTGTGGATTGAGAACTTAGATTCCGTTGAAGAAAAGAAATTAGGTCTATTTGAGCTACATCCACTAGTGTATGCTGCCGTACCTCGAATAGATATAATCCATCGTAACTTTGTATGGCAAAGGAAATATCGATGGGTGTCGTGGGCTAATACAAAAACCCGTGCTGAAGTGCGAGGTGGTGGAAAGAAGCCATGGCCGCAAAAGGGGCTAGGGAAAGCACGTCATGGTTCTATACGATCTCCTTTATGGCGTGGTGGAGGTGTCGCTCACGGGCCGCGTTCTGGTAAAACGCACTTCTATATGTTGCCATTTCACTTAAGAATTCATGGATTGACTTCAACATTGTCAGCAAAGCTCGCACAAGATGATTTTCATGTTGTAAACAATTTGGAATTACCTAACGACGACCCGCATTATCTGGCAGATTTAATTGAAAATAGAAATTGGGGTCCTTCTGTGCTAATTGTTGATGAGTAAGTTTACATATCTTTTGTATTTTATTTATTAACACAATCATTGTACTTACACATAGCTCGCCAGGTAATTAAGTGGCAAGTGGCAATGTGCAGGGCACATAGTGTGTAGAACAGAAAGACTGCGATGGGGCCGATTCTCAATTGGAGACCACGGACCGGCAAGCGCAGCATAGGACATCCACCTGCAAGGTGGTCTGATAATCTCATAAAAGCCACAGGACACAAGCAGTCCTTTTGGAAATTGTAAGGGGAGGCCTATGTTCAGCCAAATAGACTCAATAGCTCTGGAGGATAATAAGACATTGTGAGGAAACCTAACTATCCGAGAAAAAGATTTCTAAGACATGTGAAGTCTGCCAATCCGCACTAGGGCCGCGTGGTGGACTATGCCCTTATACAGAAAAGGCCTGTGCCGAGCAGGGGACATATATAAAGGCTATTACTTTAACTAACCTTAATGGAGCTCTAGAGGTAATTGAGAGGAGCAATAATGTGCCAAATAAACAATGTTGACAAATAAATACACTGTTGTGTTATCTCACTATCATATATGTACTAGATTAGCCACAAACTGACACTGAAAAGGACAGTTAACATGCCTGTCAACTATGTGCATATTAAATACATATTTATGGATGTGATATGTAACGCATGTGTGTGACCATATAAATTCTTACATATTACTAATTACATCTGACAATATTGGTCATCTACCAATTAAAATCCTACATTATAATATTAGGATAAATTTGTATGTGTAGTAATCACATGTTTGGTCAATTTCAGCTCTGATATAGCTCCAAGAAACATAACTGTGGCTACAGATTCTCTACCGCATGTAAACATAATGCCTGTGTATGGGCTGAATGTGTATTCAATGTTGAAACATGACACATTAGTGCTGACTCTGTCTGCTGCAGAGAGAATAGAAGAAAGGATACTACACCACCTTCATTCGGCAACATCAGAAAAACAAAGAAAATTTCAATTAAGTCAGGTTTAAGTTATTCTTAGCGTATAATGTCATAGTTGTCTGTAGGTATAACTTAAGTTATAATTAAAATTATGTTTCTATATATTGTTTTATTTCACATTAGATTGTTTTTGTTAATGGCGTTTCCATATAGATTTCGCCAATGTCGAAGTGCGTACGTTAAACTGCTGTAAAAAGCGGGCTTCGTGACGGACAAGGATCTAAACTATAAGGACGTACGTGTGGTTACTGCTGAGACAATTCCGCGCTATGCTCACTGTTGATAAGTCTAAAACAATAGAAACAAACACAATATATACATAGGGTTAGTTGTTTAAAAGACAAACTAAAGTCTAATGTTATTTTTGTGAAGGAATGCACATAAAATATATACAGAAGGAGAGTTAACAAGAGATAGTAGGGATTTGAAGTCTATGGGGCGCGGGATATCATTAGGAAGGAGGTTGTAGAGGGATGAAGATAATAAGGGGCAATTGAAAAAAAGGTGATTAGGAGTCCCTTCGTCTAGTCCACATTCACAAAGGGAGCTGTCTCTAACGTGTAGCTTAGCCAGGTGGACGGGGGTACACGCATGTATTTCACATTAGCTGTGCTCGTGTGGGATTTAACAAAAAAAAATCATTTAGTTTATTAAATTAATATTCATTGGGTATAAGGGCGCTGCATTGTCGACAGCAACAGATTCAGCGAAATACCAAAATGGGTCCCAAACATAAAATAATTAAAGAAAAAATATTTTTTCCTCATACATTTTTGTAAATAAATCCTTACGTCGCGCGACCAGTGTGACTAATACAGTGAATATTCATAGAACACAACAAAAATTTCTACTCCCGCCGGACGCAGCGGCTAGCCGAGCGCCTGCTCTGTGTGAGACGTGCTCCGTAATAACTAATACAAGTCTCATTTTCCAGTTCCAACCTGATCTTTTTAAAGTCGGTCAAATAACAAGTAGCCTTTTTATAAACATCTATCTGCTAGTAAAAGTTCCATCAAAATTGGTCCAGCCATTCCAGAGATTAGCCAGACCAAACAGGCAGACAAAAATTTAAAATAATTTATATTGATACATTGTTTGGTACACCTTGGTTTGTCCCAAATGAATTGTTACACAAGGACCTCAATATCCCTACAATTAAACAGGAGATAGTGCGTAGTGATAGACCATACAGCAAACCACCCCAATGTATTAGCATAGGCATTGATGGACATGGAACAACCAACTAGAAGTCTCAAACGAAGAATACCACAGGACTTTCTGAAACAGTAATATACTGAAAATAAATTCGGATGCAACACAGGTTGCATACTCAACTAGACAACAAATCCTAATGCCATACATACTGCTGAATGTCCCTATTAAAGGAGACAGATTGTAGTAAATAGAATAAAAAAAAATTTGGTACATGTACCCTATATACATTTGTATGGTATAAAAGGTGGTTATTTTAATGTTAAACAGACACTCCAATCTCTCAGATCCTTTTATCCCTAATTAGGTGTAGACAGAGACCAACTTTCACTATACTCTTTTCACCAATCTAAGGTCTCACATGTGACAGGTAGTGAGATTATTGAAACTAAAAACATATTAATTAGAACTTTATTTCATACAAGATATTTTGTCACTTAGAAATAATAAAACTCATAAAAATATTACAATTAGGAACTTAATGACATTACAAGATTAAAATTCTAACATAGATTAAATTATTCACCGGCAGCTTGCAGGATCATCAATCACTTTGATTTCTTACTTGCAACAACTTGTTTATTGGTAACAGAAGTCTGAAAATATAACAAGGTAATAGCAATGAATAAATACAAACACTTGATATTAGGAATTTAAAATAAGAACTGAACCACAGATGTAATTTGACCTGTAAACTGACCCTTGGGCTCAAAATAAAGTTTCAGTCGCTTTAAGGACTTGGCCACCTCTAACTGGTGATATAGAAAACGTCTTGTCATTAGATCTATCCAAAAATGGAGCAATGTGCATGCAAGAAATTTCGTATATGTAGCAGGATCTCTTGACATCCAGGTTAGGAGTGCACGAGGCACAGGCCTATGTTCAGCCAAAAAGACTCAATAGCTCTGTAGGATAATAAGACATTGTGAGGAAACCTAACTATCCTAGAAAAAAATTTCTAAGACATGTAAAGTCTGCCAATCCGCACTAGGGCCGCGTGGTGGACTATGCTATACTCACTTTACAGAAAAGGTCTGTGCCGAGCAGGGGACATATATAAAGGCTTATTATATTATTACTTTAACTAACCTTAATGGAGCTCTAGAGCTAATTGAGAGAATTTCGTATATGTAGCAGGATCTCTTAACATCAGGTTAGGAACGCACGATAGATATCATTACATAAAATATCGATATATGGACGCGATAAATTGCTTCAATCCGATATTATGGAATCATCTAATATTGATTTTATAATCTATACATGTAGTCTGTACTGCTAGCATAATTAAAACAAATTAAAGTCTGGACTGGTATCCGAAGCGACAACCTCTTAGTCTCGCAGAGTACTCTATTAGTACAAAATTTTTCTAATATTTTACATTATGCACTAATTAATTATAAACAAATTTCGATATATGAAAAATATCTGTACACTAAATCGCGTAGTATCGATAAAACTTCACGATATATTAATAAAGCGTCCATTCGCGACCGTCGGAGGTTGCGAATAACCCTTGCAGGCAGCGTTGCTGGAGTTTCTTCGGCCACTTCTTCCCAGCGCCAACGCTTCCTGAAGTGGCACTCAAACTTAGTTTAGCTTTTGTCCCTTAGATTATCCGTGAAATAGTGGTTCGGCCCTCTCGGGCACCCTCGGATCGGAATGCCTACGCGTAACATAGTAACCGTCAAGCCGAGGTTACCCCTCACCGGGGGACCCTTGTGTCGAGTTACTAGCAATAGAGGTTCAGGCTAAGCAACCTAAGAGCTGTGCCACCTCTCTTTCTTGTAAGTGCCGCCACTTATAAGCCTTCCTATAATAAATTCCGTCGCGTCGCCCGAGGCCGAGACACGTTCTTGACGATCCGGACGACGCGATTACCATTGCACAGGCTAGATCTCTACAAATCCACAAATCTGTGTAGTTCGTCATTAAAAAAAAAAGATATATTATATAGTAAAATATATCGATATATTTTTAGGATGAACATACCTACATCAGGTGATTTGTATGTTTGTTTGTCTACCTATATAACAATTGACATTGACATGAAATCTAACGATAAAAACTAATGAATAATTTTTTTTTAAATTGACCAATTATTACTCACTTTGCTAGGCTGGGATGCAACACACCCTGCCATTTTTTGTCTTATACTCCACCTGAGATCTGACCAATTGTTCTCACCAGGTACATTTGGTTTATATTTCGTCCATAATGATGCATAATATTGGTATAAGGAAACGGGATCATTTTTTCTTTTCAAATTCTGCATTCGTACTCGGATAACTGTAATCATAAATTTTCTTAAATACCTAAATATGTCACAGGAGGAATACATAATACATAATTTGCCTGAATTTGGTTCAAATAGCTAATTCAATTGATGGTGCTGCAATTCTTTCAGTGACTTGAGGTTTGGGGAGAGAGTCAGTTATCTCTTTTTTTCTCTTCAAAAGAACTCTAATTTTTAACATCACCTTGATGGTTGGCATTCCAAAATTCTTTTTAATTCTCTTAGAAAGATAATGGTTAAAGATAAGTTTTTTTAATACTTTCTAAGCAAGTGATTGACTACTATGCCACCTGTAGTTAAGTGGAAATACAGTCCTGGATGGTCCTGGACCAGTCACATTTGGATTATAAGTTGCTTGCAGCAATTACTAAGGGTATGAAACACATATTATTCAGTCCGTGACTTTTCACAACAACAGATTTCTCAGAAAATATGGTAAGAATTATTACATATTAATTATTCTAGTTCTTGCTACTAGTAAAAAGAGATATAATTTTTTACATACATAGTAAATTAGACAATGGGGAATAAAAAATATATTGTGAATAAAAAAACAGAGACCAATATATGCCACATGGTGTAAAAAGAGGAAAGTAATAAAAGTAGAAATCGGAGGGTAGTTATAAATTACAATAAATAGTTAATAAGTATATATTACAATAATAGTGGTATAAGAATAACAAAATTATATTATAATATGAATAATAAAAGGTCTCTAATCTAGACATGTTGGGTAAGAAATCCACATAACCGCACCTTCATCTCAGAAAGTGGGGTATCTTTTTGAAGATTTCACCCTGTCAACAAAAGTAAAACCTTCGGTCACCCTTCCTCGGTGCATGGTGAGGGGCTCCAGGATCTCTAGTGGAACGCACTGGAGCCCCTCTGCACTGTGCTCAAGGAGAGCACCTTGGAGAACACCCGGGGAGAGGTTACTCCCTCCCTCCCTGTGCCTTCGCAAGGCGACACGAGCCTGCCGATGTCGCCTTCTTCCCGGGTCCACCTTGGCGGACGACCAAGGCTCCCACCCTTGTCGCCTAGTGAACTCAAGTAAAATAACCTAAGCACAATACTGGGCAAGTGAGACTGACTGTCGTATAATATTTTTCATAAAAAAAGAAAAGAAACTTACTATTGCTATTAAGCGATGATATTGTTTTAGTTTCCTTAGACACTGGATCAGATTTTGTATCTCTTGTACAAGAGCAAGCTCTCTTTGGTTGAATAATTTTGCTTGGATTTCCTAAACTAGGCGCCGAGCGAACAGTGCATATTGTTTTCGGTTTCGGACATTGTTTTGTACAACACATATCACTAACGGTGTCTCTTGATCTGGTTCTTGACGAAAATGTACTAACAGAGTGTAATCTTTCAGGTCCCAGGGGATAAAGGGTTTTCGTGGAGATGCTTTCATCTTTATGTTGCAAGTCGTATTTGATTAGTTTCTTCAAATCTGTAAACATCACCGTTTATGTTGAGAAAAGTTAACTATTTTAATTCATTTTCATAAATCAACTGTTACCTGTTATGAAGTATTTCAAAACTTCCCCGCTTATGTTATGTATTCCTAAGTGATTTAGGTATCTTAATATTTCTCTCGCGTCTATTTGTGCTGTTAATTCGTTGTAATCGTTTTTGTCCATTATTATTTAAGTTAATATTGTTATATAAATCATAACTATTCAAACTATTTTTTTGCAATTACTCAATAATTTCATAGTTAAACAACTGTCTAGATTTAAATCAAAATTCAAATAACGGCCGTCAGATTCAAATAGATGAACATACTTGAAATATAGTATCAAAGTGACAACGGTGGACTGGAGTTGCCAGTAGTGGCTACACATTTTTTGACCGGAACCGATATAAAATGTATAGATAGAAACTATAATAAGAATAGTTCACAAATCCATCGGAATTAGTCAAAAGTAGAGAGTAATAAGATAAGAATTATGCCGCGAAATGTTATGAGGCGAAATATATAAATCTTTTAGAGTATAAAATAATCTCTAGAAATTTTTATTATTATTATTATACTAACTAAAAAAGGAATGTTTACAATTAATTAGATATTACAAAATTATAGAGTTTTTTAATATTCTTTATGGTATACACTTTCTGAAACAGTAAAACAATATTTAAAATAGAGTCCTTTTGAATATTTTTATATTATATTACAAAAAAATAACGTCAGGGTAGTGATACTGTAGCTGAAGCATAAATTTTAAAGAAAAAATCCAGATATTAGATTATAGGGTAGAAAAGTAAACAAGGAAAGTAAAATTTAATTCAAAAATATATTAAATTCATATACACACAAAACAATTATCAAATAAAAAATAAAAACACTTCAATTAGGTAAACACTCGAAAATATCAATACCTCCTAAAATTAAATTCCTTTTCACGTATACAGGTTGATTTTTAGGTAATATGTAGTAAATATTTTACCATAATTCACTCCGATTTCTTATGCTAAATACATCTCACATCTACCTACATTTTTTTTTTTGTTAACGAGGAGGAAATCTTCAGAAAGATACCCCGCCTTCTGGGGGAAAGGCGGCGGTTATGTGGGGTTTTTACCCACTAAAACCTCCCCGGTGGCCCTTCCTCGGTGCGTGGTGAGGGGCTCCGGGATCTCCAGTGGAACGCACCGGAGCCCCTCTGCACTGTGCTCATAGAGAGCACTTCCCGGGGGAGGTTACTCCCTCCCCCCCGTGCCCTCGCAGTGCAAGGCGACACGGGCCAGCCGATGTCGCCTTCTTCCCGGGTCCACCTTGGCGGACGACAAAGGCCCCCACCCTTGTCGCCCAATGAACCCGAGGCCCCTTTTAGTCGCCTTCTACGACAGGCAGGGGATACCGTAGTCTTATTCTTGAGAGCCCAGAACTACAGGGTTGCACATCTACCTACATACCTATATGTACTGCTTCTAACTGAACATTTCGAATACGTCTACCCTTGGTTATATACATTGGTACCTTTGTTGTTAACTTATATTGAAATTATTGCGTACCTAAAATAATAATTTAATGGTATACGCGTTGCAAATCAAAAAAGGCGAACAATGTTTCAAACGATGCCATAAAAGTACTTTCATGTGCTTCGCAAATGTAAAGGTAACAGTACAATGGTGGATCATTAAACGTAATGAGGCTCCCTGCGGAAATTTATAAGTGGCTGAAGAAAATAAATACGTGAGAAGTTCACAACTCAATACAAATGAATATCATTGTTTGTAAATATATAGAGCTAGACTTCTGTTTGGATAGTATATGTTATATATATATTATACATATAGCTATCAAAAAAATTCTTTTGATCTGATCCGATAGCAGAATTATTCGAATCCTGAAAATTTTATTAAAATCAAAGTAAACTTTTGTTATATCATAATCATCAATAATTTAGAATTGGTCCAATGATTTTTGTTTTCTTCCCGGGGAAAGGTAGATCCTGTCTCCTCGCAGTGCAAGGCGACACGGGCCAGCCGGATCCACTTTGGTCCCCTTTTAGTCGCCTTCTGCGACAGGCAGGTGATACCGTAGCCGTATTCTACGAGTCCAAACTACAGTTCTCACCCTTTCTTTTTTTTTCTTGTTGACGGGGAGGAAATCTTCACAAAGATCGAAGGCGGCGGTTATGTGGCGATCTTACCCACTAAAACCTCCCCGGTGGCCCTTTCCTCGGTGCATGACGAGGGGCTCCGGGATCTCACGTGGAACGCACCGGAAACCCTCTGCACTGTGCTTAAGGAGAACACGTCCCGGGGGGAGGTTACTCCCTCCCCCGCTGTGCTCTCGCAGCGCAAGGCGACACGGGCCAGCCGATGTCGGCTTCTTCCCGGGTCCACTTTGGTGGACGACGCAGGCTCCCACCCTTGTCGCCCAGTGAACCCGAGGCCCCTTTTAGTCGCCTTGTACGACAGGCAGGGAATACCGTAGTCTTATTCTTGAGAGCCCTCACCCTATCTTAAGTGATCACTGTCGTCTACGATCATCTATAACTCTAGAGAAGATTTAAGTTCATTGCTTGCAAATCACCAAGCACTATACCAACACAATCAGTGAGTCGGTTTAAAATAAATCGTGTCCCATATTGTTCATCTAAGTGAAATGTTATCAAAAGCGCCGACTAACTTAGACCGAGCGGTCTCAATGCACGTCCTTGTAGTGATACAATAGACAAGATTCATTGTTTCTTTTGTCAAGCTTGTTCTTAGCTATGGACAGAAGACTGCTCATACTAGATAATTAAAAGAAATAACTACGTACTTTAAAGAAACACAACAAATGTAAAATCATCGGTAGAGACTGTCGACCATTGTTTAAGAGGTAAAGTAACTTTTAAAAGAGCAATCCGATTAGCCTGTTGCCAAAGTGTAAGCGCACCCAATAGAATACTATCAAATCCACAAAGCGTCCATTCGCGACCATCGGAGGTTGCGAATAATCCTTGCGCGTTACCGCTATTTTATGGGCAGGCCCCACCCCTTAGATGTTAGGAGCGTTGCTGGAGTTTCTTCGGCCACTTCTTCTCCCAGCGCCAACGCTTCCCGAAGTGGCACTCAAAGTTAGTTTAGCTTTTGAATGTGTCTTAGATTATCCGTGAAATAGCAACCGACCGAGTCGAGGTTCGGCCCTATCGGGCGCCCTCGGATCGGCATGCTTACGCGTAACATAGTAACCGTCCAAGCCGAGGTTACGGGGGGACCCTTGTGTCGAGTTACTAGCAATAGAGGTTCAGGCTAAGCGACCTAAGAGCTATGCCACCTCTCAATCCGGTGAAGCAGTCAAGGCCAGCTTCTCTGGCCAATCTGTGTAGTTCGTCATAAAAAAAAAAAAAAAATAGAATACTATATGTATGACATTTTGTACGCGCACTTTGTTTATCCTCGTCGCCAAATAGTATGTTGCAAAAACCCTTGCAAATGTTTACTCCTTTAATCTCGAAGTTAAAGTGACATCTTTTCGCACACGGTGTTCGGTGCGCGCAACAATTGACATATTACAATATATATATTAGCGCCATCTGTTGCGGCGTTATTAATACACTTCAAATACACAGTTGCTTCATATTTAAAATAATAGGTTGTCAAATATCTCCCTTCCGCCTTTTGTGTCATGCGGCACCCAAACATCAAGCTTTTTTTTGTATCCAGCCTTCTGCAGATGGTTTAAAATGGTTTGGTGACTAACTCCCATCTCCTGGGCGATGTCACGAGATGCCACATGCCGGTCTAACTCGATGTAGTCCATGATTTGATCGGTATTTGTCGTCACAGGTCTTCCGCCGGCTGGCTTATCCATGGTGTCGTTTTCACCGGCTCTGAATCGTCGAAACCATTCCTCCGTGGTTCGAAGTGATAGAGTACCATCCCCCAAACCACCATTAATCTCACGGAACGTTTCTCTAGCGGATTTGCCTTTAACGAAGGAAAACTTTAAAATAGCGCGAATTTCGGCGTTAGTGAACTCCATGTTTACACGTCTATAACTGTTGAACGCAATATCCAAACTAATTATGCATAGCGTCGTTTTGTAGGTTATGTCAAGACCTTTCAAATTATGTATAGTATTGCTAAATACGAGCTCTGTAGCGCTTTGTACATAGCCGCGAAATTCAAAAGACAAAAAGGCGGAAGGGAGATATTTGACAACCATTATAAAGAATGAGTAAATGAGCTCTCAATTCGTTTAATACTAGCTGGGTAGACACATAATGTACAAGTATGTTTACAAGAATAAACCGTAACTGACGTCAAGTCAAATCTACGCTAAAAATAAAGTATAAAGTAAAAACGAATCCTAGAACAATGAGCACTTGGCATGGACTACATACATGTATTACAATATTATTATTATATAATTAATATACAATTTATTTTTGTTTTTGATTTATTATCTATTATTATAATTTACATTCTTTCGCGAGACCGAGTAGAGCTGGTCGCATATTTTTTTTATCTGTTTGTAAATTATCTTACTTGTTCTGTCATTTTATTTCTACCTACTATCGGCGCTACCCCTCTCGTGCGTGGACTTTGAACGATGCGACTTTTGCCCCATCGTGCACTATCGGCAATTCGCGGGAATTCTCGGCTCGAGCATAACGTTCTGTATTTAGCATAACATTTGCGTGAATGACTCCAGTGTTCATCAATTTTTAAGACGTTCTCACGTCAAAAAATGACTAACGCTGTACATGCTTTACCGTCAGTGCAGGATGAAACGCTACTTACTATACATGGACGTTCTCTGATATTTCCGATGTATTGTAGTTATATTACAAAACTGACTGCTACAATTTCACCGGTTTTGAGGTGGCATAGCTCTTACGTCTCTTAGCCTGAACCTCTATTAGGTCCCCATGGTGAGAGTTAATCTCAGGTTAGACGGTTAATATGTTATGCGTGAGCATTCCAGGGTCATGGCGCGGGCCAGGTTGCAGAGCTACTAAATTACGAAGAATTTGCTTATGTATGTATATATTTATACCTATGTTATATGTATGTATGTATATATTTATTACTAGTAATTAAGTGTATCGTTACTTATTATAAACTCCCGTAGCTTCTTTTTATAATTTCTCTCCATCAAAAGGTTGCCTGGAAGAGATCGCTTTTAGCGATAACGCCGCCCATTGTTTATGTATTTTTGTGTGTCTTTTTAATTTTATATACTTGTAAACAATAAAGAGTTTATAAACAAATAAATAAAAAGAATCGAGAAGTAAATATGCTAATAGCTTATTAAGATTAATTCAGAATAATTCAAGTTCATTACATTTGTTCAACGCTGATTAAGTAATTGCTTGACAAATACTTATTATTTACTTAACACACTTGTTGACATACTTGATTACGTTTTGTGTACCGAGCAATCTCGTCTCCGCTCGAATTTTATATCTTGCTAATAATGTTATTTGATTATAAAATACATTAGTTATCTTTTACGATATACTTATGTAGGTTGAGCAAAAAGTTTCTTTGATTTTTTTAAGAAAATCCAAAATATATTTAAATACAGTTTTGTAGGGTGTCGGTGCTTACTATAGAAATGATTCTATGAAGTAAAGTCTTACGAGATTGTAGGGTAGGTGTTCTTGGATACAGCCGAATTGGCCAAGTGACAACACCAGGTAGGCGACAGATAGGTATTTATTAAGGGTACAACTAGATTACATAAATTATGTATGCGAATAACCCCCACAAATCCGCAAGCGGCTATTTACTGAAATTAGGCCGTCACTATCGCAAGCAACCTAATTCAGCGTCACTACAAGGCACTAAGATAAATATTAGTCACAGGACAGCAAGCTAATATGAATCAAAGTCGCTTGTAGGAACTAAATCCTCAATGTGGAGTCAAGTCGAGTCATCTACAAGGTTCACGGGAACCTCGCAGGTACGGGCCTCGGGGTGTTACCCCATTACCCGGGTTATCAGCGCAGGGGCAACTGCTCCCCTGGTCTTGGGTACCGTTTTGGAACGGATTTTTAGGAATAACTATTTTTACGTCGGGGCTAATCCCTCAAGCGTCAGCCGCGACGAATCTATCTTCTACGCCCTCTCGACCTCTCGGTCTCGATTGAGACGGAGGTCGAGAGGGGCCTATGAGTTCAAAATCTCCCTAGAATAGGGGAATTTGAACCTACGGCGCACGTCGGGAGGACGCGCGTGTTGCGGGCGAACCCGCGCAGGTGTTCGTGCGGACCGTTGTCCGCGCGGTCGAATAGGTTACGAGCTAGTCTCGTGACAAATTCGTGTATCGATTCGATGCCTAAATCGCGGTGTATTACGTCATTTCTGACGTAACGCCCCGCGTTTAGGATCATCCTAAGGGTTATATTTTGTTGTGCTTGGATGCGGGTCCTTGCACTGTTACTAGTTAATCCGTACCACGCTGGAGCGGCATACGTCAATCGTGTACGAATGTAAGCCTTGTAGACGGAGAGTTTAGCTCGGACGGGCAAGTGAGATGCCAATACTGGTCTCAATCCTCAATGTGGTACTACAACACTACTTAACCGAGACATTGCGAAGCTCATCATTGTGTCTCAGAATACGTTACAAGATTCGTGGCGTCATCTATAATTACTCATCGAAATTAACGGGGACAGCGCCATTTGTATAATGTTGTAAAGTTTGTTACAATTTTGTTACAGTTTATATTTATCTAAAGTATGTCGGTACCATTTTGTTTGATAACTTTTTGCCATCTTGTAGGTAGGGGACATGATCCCATTGCTATAGAAATTTTGCGACTTCTGATCAAAATACCGCGACAATTAGTTTTGGCAGTCCTCTCGCAATGTTAACCTGACACTGCCTAAAGAATTCTGAAGAGACCGAAACAGGTGGAAATCTGAACGCGCAAGGTCAGGGCTATACGGCGGATGCATTAACATCTCCTCTCTTCATTTTTGCTAAGCGGCTAAAGATGTGTGAGATCTACCGTTATGATGAAAAACCACACCCCTTCTGTTGATTAATTCCGGCCGCTTTCTCTGAACTTCTTGCTTTAATCTCATCTGTTGTTCGCAGTAAAGTTCAAAATCGTTTTTCCTGCCTGGTGGTAACAGCTCATAATGAATGCCCTTCCAATCCCATCACACACACAGCATCACCTAGTTGTGAGTTAACCATGGTTTCGCCACAGTCTGTGAAACCTGGCCGGCCTTTGATTTTTTTGCGCACGTTATTGTCGTACGTGATCCACTTTTCATCACCAATTATCAGCTTATTCAAATATGATTCCATTTCATTACGTCGTAATAAAGAATCGTAGTACACGGTTCATTAGGTTTCTTTCAGTGTCACTAAACCCAGCCAGATACAAATACATAGGCTACACTAAAAGTATCGGGAATGGAATATTTCCACTATTCGTGTCATATTAAAATCTTTTTAATTGCAAACTCCTTGGTTTTGAAAATCGAATACCATTTGTTTATTTAAAAAAAGACCCTCGGTCTTGTCACAAGGTCTTGTCAAACTTTTTTAGTCGTTAAGAAAATGGAATTAACTCGAGAAAATTCAAGAGCGATAATTTATTATGACTTTCGAAGTGGTTTAACAACAGTGTGTTGACCGGATGATTTCTGCATTTGGTGATGAAGTGACGAAGAATGAAATAAAGTGTCAAATTTCGCGGAGATTACTTCGAAAAGCAATAAAAATATTTTTAATTTTCAGTGCCGCCCTCGTAGTATAGCCAAAGAGATTTTATTACAAGTTCAAATATACAATAATGCGATAAGTCTTTTCCCCGAACCTATTATTCTAGAACTGATACGAGAAAAGACGAAATTTCTTTATATGTATTATAATGTTTGTTTGAAACAAAATGACCAGCATAATTCAGGAACATGTAGTGTTGCATTATTCCCAAGTGAATGCGGAAGTGTTGCGAGCTATTGTTTTTCATTTAAAATCCAGTAACAACCCTCCACTATACAACCATTTCTTTTATCAGAAAAAGCGTTATACGAGTTATAATATATTTAAAACATGATTGTCTTTTTAAAATGTAATAGTTTTAAAATATGAGATCTGTCTGCCTTCTTGAGGGTCCAAGTTTCTGCACCGTAAGTGAAGATTGAGAACACCAGTTCACCAGATCAATCATGGGCATATTAGCCGTAAAACGGATAACTGCTGGATGAAACGAGTTCTTGAGTGGAGATCGCAGAAGGAAAACATGGAGGAGTCAGACTAGATGGCAGGAGCTGAATAAGAGTGGCCGAGGATCTTGCTTTGAAGATGTCTACGCCCAGCCGTGGACTGTTGCAGGTTATTAGAGCTGGAAATAAATAATAACACATATTATTTATGTGCTGTGCAGCTCTAGGGAACAGGTCTTCTTTGTAAAGATAGTATAAGGACATAGTTCGCAGACCACATTTTCTTAGACATGTGGGTTTCCTCACAGTAGTTTTCCTTCACCGCCGAGCGCGTCAAATCGTCACTTAAATTGCAATGAACAAAATCATTAGTACCAGCACCGGGGATCGAACTAGGATTGCCAGCGTACTGCAGCAACTTGGGGCGACCGAATACTGAGCTGCCACGGCTCTTTTTTATTTAAACACAATACAAATTTCAAACTATAAATTCTCTAGATGTTGATCTATTTGTGAATCCACAAAGCCACACAGGAGCGTCCAGTTTCCAGAGAAGGGTTATTGCTCACATATAATACTAACGCCCCGCGGTGTTACCCGCGATTAAAAACTACTAACTAAAATTTCCTCAAATTAAACTAGCCTCTAAATTACTCCTTATTAAATCTGCTATCTGCTTTTGAAAGTCCCGTTAAAATAGGTCAAGCCCTTCCGGAGATTAGCCGGAACAAATAGACAGACGAAAATTGTAAAACACGATATTTTTGTATGTGTACCATTTCTATGCATTTTTTTTAACGAACTACACAGACTGGCCAGAGAAGTTGGCTTTGACTGCTTCACCGGAAGGTGGCATATTGGCAGTTATTTGTATAATCGTATACTCGTATATGTTAATTTTGAACGAAACTTCATTTTGCATGTGAAAATGTATTCCCAATTAGAGCGTTAATACTCGTATTCTACAAACTTGGATATTCAAATATTTCTAATTACCTGGCGTCGTTTGGTGTCTAAGTTAATTTAGATCAGGAAATTGTTAGCGGTACTAATTAGACACATAATGTGGGTGAGGTAAAGATGGAAGCCAACCTTGTGACTGTCCGCAAATTAACAATTACAATTTAAACTGTAACTGTCTCTCTTTGAAGGGATGATGTAAAGTAACGAAATAATCTCCATACATGGAGCCAAATGGACTTTGCGTAGTAATGATAAGAGACAAGACGGTATTACTCTTATACCCTGGAGATGGGACGGCCTTTAGTATGGGATGGCACATGCGTCGATACTTTGGCGCCGTCACATCTACCAGAATCTTTTGTTGAGGCTGGAGCGGCCGCTGCAACTGCAGAAAACCTCAAGTGGCTATACTAGACAGCAACCTCGATAGAGGTTTCATACTTTTTTTCATAAAATTATGTACAAAAAATTTATTAATACTTTTTTTTCTACGAGCGTTTTTGAGATATAACGATTCAAAAAGTTGTAAAAGTTGTAATCGTCATAATATGCACACGTTTCCTCGCCACGTATGGGGCAGTGTACTTGGCGCGTTTTCTCAAGGTTACAATGGCGTATAAATTAAGGGACTGGGTTTCACTTTAGCTGATATTCTTATAGTAAGTTACAATGACCTATAGAACAATATTTTAATATATATTACAACTATAGAGATGTATATATACGTTTTTGAATCGTTATATCTCAAAAACGGTGACTCGTAGAGAAAAAAGTATTAATAAATTTTTTGTAGATAATTTTATGATCTACAATTTTTGTCTGAGATACTTTTATGATAAAACTTACCGTTTTGTTGAAAATCGCGAAAAACTCATTTTTTTGATCTTTGACCTTGAATAAAAATTTTTTCCTTGCAAGTGAATGATGGGGAACTTTCAAATTTTGTTTTTAATGATATTTTAAACAATCTTACCGATTTTCAGTTTGGTGGGAATTTAGGTAACTTTACTTTTATTTTATGTCTAATTTGACAGGACCACCAACCAAGTCAAGCTGGCGTTAATAAGTTTTACTTAAGAAGTGTCTAGTTTTTATTAAAAGAAGCTAATATATTATACCATGTGATAACGAACAGAAGATATCGACGCGTCCGAAATCATGTATAGGGACATCAATTCACGAGCGAAAAAGGAATCGAAACGATAAATTATAAAACTGCCACACATTTCTTTCTGAGCTTAGAACCACTCGTTTAAGTAAATTTGTTTGAAACTTCAATATATATATATATATATACGAGTATAACTAGTTGCGCCCTATGGTGTTCTTCTACTTCTATCTCGGTCTGTCCATGGCCGTAGTCCTCCAGGTTCCTATGCCAATTTCTTTGGCGTCTCGATTGACACCGTCTAACCAGCGGCGCTTTGGTCTTCCCCGACCTCTTCGACGCTCGGGATCCCTCGTCATAAATGCCTTGGGTATCCTGGCTTCATCCATTCTCTGCACATGACCAGCCCATCTAAGTCTGTTTAATTTGATGCGCCCAGCCACGTGCAGTTCGTGGTAGAGGTCATAAAGCTCCTGGTTATAACGGCTCCGCCATTGGTTGTTCTCGCACACAGCGCCAAGGATACGCCTCAGGAATCGTCTCTCAAACACTAAAGGCGCGTTCTCATCCCTTCTACTAAGAGTCCAGGTGTCAGAACCATAAGTTAGAATAGGCATGTAGTAAAGTTTTCAACTAGCAATAATCGCACCTCGGATAAACCTCATTGGTTACGATATTGCCTCTGCGCAAAGTTCCAGCCCTGTAGTTCTGGGCTCTCAAGAATAAGACTACGGTATCCCCTGCCTGTCGTACAAGGCGACTAAAACGGGCCTCGGGTTCACTGGGCGACAAGGGCGGGGGCCTGAGTCGTCCACCAAAGTGGACCCGGGAAGAAGGCGACATCGGCTGGCCCGTGTCGCCTTGCGCTCTGAGGGCACAGGGGAGGAATAACCTCCCGGGACGTGCTCTCCTTGAGAAAAAAAGGCATGTAGTAAAATTTTATGTTATTTTAATGTTATTTTTAACTAGCGTACCCAGCCCGCTTCGCCGGGCTAGATTTTGCTTTATTTTAACAATAAACTTACATCAATAAATTATTATTTATTATTATAAAATTATTCATTTCTCTCCGAATTCATTCTCTTTTATTCTCTTCTCGAGCGGGTGAAGATACCATATACATATCAGTACATACAATATCATTCTTATCATTTACGGATTTATTACAGTTCATTATACTTCAATATAACTTCATTGTACTTCAATATGATGATGATGATGATGATAACTAATGATAATTAATTTATCCCTAATGGGAAAGGCAAAAAGACTTCAGTCCATACAGCCATGTCTTGAATAGGAGAATTTTGGTAGTTTTAAAGGTCGCAGCCACGTCTTCATTGTTCTTGATCGTAAAGCCAAACGCGCGCCACATATGCTTCATAATGACATAAACATACACAATGAATGTGTCAATAGAAATTTGATTTTTGTTGATGAATATTTTATGGCCTGGTAACAAGACTTTTAAGCCAAGGCTTTTTTAAAACACATACATTTATTTCTTACGTCTAAGATGAAAATGGTAAAATGTAAGTTAGATCCCCCCCATGAGTACCCGCGCCATTTTTTTTTGTCAATACAAATTTGGGTTATAAAACAATAGAATATAATTTATAAACACGCCACATGGAGGCGACAATACGTGCTAAAATTTAAATAAACTTAAATTTAATGAAAAAAAAAATACTGTATTATCCAAGTTTACGTAAGATATCCTTTTTCGTTTAAGTTTGTTTTTTTTTTAAATATAAATAAATTAGTAAATATATATATATATTTTAAGGTTATTTAATTGTCTATCATGCACAATTTTTTTCAGTTACCTAGCGTCTTTATCTTCCGAGATATTCAAACTTTCTTAACCGACACTTTATGCGATATTAATATAGATAGAGATACAAAAATGTAATGATTGAAATATATTTTCCACTGGAATTTCATTATTCTCACAGTGCTTATTGATATGGAAGGCGGTTCTGTGGCACGCTTTATTAAGACATCGTAAAATGTGAGGCACGCGACAATATGTAGGCCATTCACGTCGCACGAGTATAGTGAAATTGCTTCCGAATTTAACCGGAGAGTTTAAATAAAAAAATATTAATTACGGTGCAAAGCTTTCATTCGTTTTAACCTCGAAATCGAAAAAAGAAAGGTTCAAATTCGTTTATATGTTTGTATAATATTTGTCTTCATGGCGATCTTTTTTATTCGAAAGTCGTTTTCAATTAGGTCCCGTTATAATATGATTTATTTATTTATTTAAATCAACAAAAATGTTACAAATATGATGTTATAAAACTAAGTTAAATATATATTATTAAAATTAAAACAAATAAAAAGCAGCTTGATGTATTGACAATAATATATAAATATAATAGAGTCAAACACCTTCTACGCATTTGTAGGCAGCTTCGATAAACACAAACTCTGTGCAACAAAATATATCAATGTGCAGTGAGATGGTATTAACAAACCCAACTGCGCGCGACAGCGGAGAGTTCCTGGACAAGTTAGTCCTGGAGACAGGCAGTAGGAACAATGGCGGACGACGGCGCATGTATACGTAACTGTCAGGTGTCCGCAACTGTAGCACGGCCAGTGATTCTGGGTGATGAACCCAGCCCCGCAGCACCCTCCACACATGTTTAACCAGTGCGACGTCTCTCCTCACCTGCAGCCTGACCATGCCCAATACAAATAGGCTCGGGTACATCAGCGGGAAGCAACGATACACTCCGTACTGCTTATAATATAGAAACCTACAAAATTTATTTTGTATCTTCTCCACCTTGAGACAATATTTGTCTTCATGAGGATTGCATATGTAAGCTAAGTATGATGGCCTGAGGCTGGCCTTGAGTGCTTCACCGGATTGAGAGGTGGCATAGCTCTTAGGTCGCTTAGCCTAAGCCTCTATCGCCAGTAACTCGACAAGACTCGGTCCCCTGGTGAGGGGTAACCTAGGCTTGGGCGGTTGTGTCCTGTTGCTGACAGATCCGGTGCACCCCGCTCATAACGGCTGATGGCATTCGCGGAAGGTTTAGTGGGTAGGGGCTGCCCAGGCCGAGTCCCACACATACTTCCGGGCCCACCCAGGGTACCAGAGGATGGTCTATAAAAAGATTCCCCGCGTGAACAAAAAGGCTTGGACGGTTACTATGTTACGCGTAGGTATCGGGTTGCTTGTGTAATATACGTGTACATCGAGTTGCTTGTGTGGCTGAGCTGAGCCACAATTCTCATTCATAATTTTTCCAATATTCAGAAACTTGCCTTTTCCTATTTTCGTCACCACAGAAATATTTGTTTATATTGTAAGGAAATTGTACATGAAAGAGGTTTTTTGTAACAGCTCCCGAGGGACTAGCATCATATTTAGATGGGAACACGTTTCTATTGCTATAAATAGAACATTTTTATAACATTCCGGTATATTATATTGGATACTACCGTAGCCAGCCCGCTTCGCCGGGTTAGATTTCGCGTTATTTTACTTAAACAATAAACTTACATCATTAAATATTTAATTTAACTCTCACAATATATTAAATTTCTTCTATTCTCCTTCTCGAGGGGGTAAAAATCATTACCTACACTCATGTACATATCAGTAAATACAATTCATTACTTCAATATACTCCATTGTATTTCAATATGGTTCACAATGACATAAATACACAACGCATGTGTCAATACTAATTTGGGTTATAAAACAATAGAATATCATCATAATAATAAAAGTTGTATTTGACAGTTCAAAAAGAGGAGTACTCTGATCGTCACCAAACTTAACGGGATTACTCGCCAGGTCAATCTGAAGATTCCCTGAATTTATATAAGAATTTATAATTTTTTTTTATATGAAAAGTGGCAAACGAGCATACGGCTCACCTGATCTTAAGTGATCACCGTCGCCCATGAACATTCACAGCACCAGAGCAGCTGTAGGTGCGTTGCCGACCTTTGAGATAGGAGTAGGCTCGTTTCTTGAAGGTCCCTAAATCGTAAACGTTCGGAAACACCGCTGGCGACAGTTGATTCCACAAGTTGACAGTGCGTGGGAGAAAGTTACTCGAAAAACGTACAGTCGATTGAGTCGGTTACTCAAACCTCCTTGTTTAAAATAAAAAAAATATATATAGAAACTATAAAAAAGTTATAAAATGGAATCACCAAGAAGTATTAGGCTGGAAATAAAGTTTGAAATAAAAAAAAAATACTGTCTAGACTTTAAAAGGAGTTTTTATTTCAGTAGTTTTAATTCTATTAGCTCTCTGTGTGGACTCATTCAGTCGGAACAAATATTATCCGGGAAGACTGCCTCAATAAACTTTAACAGCGTCTTTAATACAATCGGATGAAGCGATATTTCTGGATAATTTCCGAGTACAATTCCACTTATTATAACAAATTATAACTTGGAAAATGTTCTAAAGATCTATCTTCAAAAAGATGAAGATTAAAATATTTTAAAATAAGCTTCGATAGGCTTATGAATTACGGTACGGTCTGCGATACGTTAGGTCGAAGGTTCAAATCCAATATTCGACTATTGGTGTTACAAGAATATTAGTAAAATGTGTGAAGAAAAATTACGATAACAATTGTTAAGATGTATTACATAAAAATTGTACTTAGCTTTTTTTTTAATTTTTAATATTGCCACTATAAAATTATAAATCGTATGTCGTCTTCACCTGTATTATATTGGGTAGGTACATTTAATAAAATAGAGATCTCTGGTACGCTGCATAGTACGCTAGCAAGCCGAGCTCGATCCCGGTGCCGGCACCAATAAATTTGTTGTTGAAATTTTATGTGCTGATTTACTACGCGCTCGGCGGTGAAGGAAAACATCGTGGGAAACCTACATGTCTTAGAAAAAATTCTAACACATGTGAAATCTGCCGATCCGCACTAGGGCCACGTGGTGGACTATGCCTCTATACACTCTTTACAGAGAAGTCCTGCACCCAATAGGTAGATATATACTATATGTATAAAGGCGGTAACTTTAACTTAAAATAAAATAAAAACTACATTGTAAATTGCAATGAAAGGGTCATTTGGCGATTGTCACTTTTTTTTATGACGGACTACACAGATTGGCCAGAGAGGTTGGCCTTGACTGCTTCACTTCGCTTGCTTAGCCTGAACCTCTAGTGATTGTCACTTTGTGTGCTTGTTGTAAAAAGTAAAAATTCACACTGGTGATTGTTTTTTTTTTAATGTACTAAGGAAGTGCTTGACTACGGTCCCATCTGATGTTAAGTGGAAATGCAGTCCTGGATGTTTAGCCGCACTAGCTCCGTAAATGTTACTTGAAAATACACACATACAAACTATTCCAGTCCCTTGCTGTACGAACAATGTAAGACGAAGCGGGTTTGAGGGATGTTCACAACAAAGAAGTTCACATGAAATCCTGCAGTGCGTCTCGAAATCCGTTATAGTTTAGCTTACAATTGGAGTTTTTAAGGACGGGTAAGTTTATATTTGTAGTATGGGACTTTATCTGTAGTCAATTTCTTTTGATATGCTAGTTATTGGTGTATGATGGCAAAAACTAGCTATTGATCTACACTCACCGCTTATGTAAGAGTCCTGGAAATTTGGTCTGCGGATGATAAACTTCTGATACCTCCTTGGGTCTTATTATTATTACAACTACTCCAGAATCCGTCCATCTAGTGGGCCCTGCCTCTCCTTTTTCTACACGCAGCTAACCGATTTAGATAGATTAATGTTTAGATAGTGGTTAATTCATAAACATATACAGACGTTACCCATAACGGTTTACTCCGAATGAACTTTCAAATAAAAACTACCTCCGCCCCACTTTCCGGAATAAACGACTTTATACATTAAAAGGCTTTGTATGTGTTAGAGGTACGTACGTAGGACGAGAGCCGGTTTGTTATTCGTAAACTGCGAAAAATTTCATAACAGCACACGAGGAATTTTCAACCCAAATGGATTCTACAGTAGTTTTTTCACGACCAAAAAACTAATTTCATTTCTAGTCGATTTTCAGTGGTACTCTGGGAATTTTTTTTTGGCGTTCGAACTAGTGCTTGACCACGATCCCACCAGATGTTAATGCACGATGAACGATGACTCAAATCTATGAAATGGCGGAGACCCACCGAATGTCTAAACGTCCGAAGTTAGAATGGGGATGGGGGAATTAACTCGTGTAATTTCTGTGCGCATTCTCCAGAATGTAATCTGTAAAACACCGCAAGGCTAGCCAGTGAGCCGGTGCTCAAGACTATCTAAATGATGATTTGGTCATCTAAAATTTTTGACTCGCTTCTCTCTCTCTTCCCTCCGATTTCAATGCGGGCGTTTTCAAGAGAAGAGTTATAGGTGTGTTGTACAGAATAGAATAAGAAGTAGATAATATAAGAATGATGTAATAACAGAATGTCTACAACTATATTTACGAGCAAAAACAATAACCGACTTTGAATCAAATCAAACGATAAATGCTGTGAAGTTAAAGAGAGAAAAAAAATGTGCGCGCGCACTCTATTGCACCTGCAGTGTGATACTAACAATAGACCTGCACTGTGTCTTAGATATATGAAACGTAGCTGGCTTTGAGAGAAAGAGAGAAAAAAAATACGTGCTCGCACTACTCTCTCTTGCCCCTACAGTAAAATACGAAACGTAACTCTCTCTTTTTCTATCTAACTTATAAATCGCCTTATAAATGCCGCCCCGGTCACACGTTTCGTAACGCTCTGAGTCACTCCTCTCTCTACTCAGCTTACCCCCCAGGTCAAGCGTGCGTAAAGTAGTATTACTTACTTTGGTTTAAGTAAAGAAGCGCGCCACTGTTCCGGGATTTAATTACGTTCGTTCTGTCCCTTTTGTTTACAATTTACTTTACCCGGAAATTTCGATCCTTCTTAATTGACACACTGACTGAGGTGTGAGCTTATTTAGCGTCTCTATTCGTTCGTATTTACTCGTTGCATTAAGACGTGTCTCTAAAATTAAATATCTACTACAAATAGATACATTGCATTGCCATATATATATATATATATATATATATAGACCACACCGTGACCGGTGACGGCGACCTTGACTAGCTTCGGGCCCTGATGTGGCTCTCAAAGGTCATCTGCGCGTGATGAGATTATAGTGAACAAACAGTTGCGCTTCTGTAGATCAACTCTCGTTCCCAAACCTCCCAGTATCAGTGGATCAGTGACCGATACGACTGATGGAGGCAGGGAGTGCAGTGACTTGCCAGTGCTCTAGTAAGCATGTGACTTTTAGCATATCACAGTATAAGGTGCCTTAGTCGTCTCATACGACACCCACGGGAAGAGTGGGGTGGTGCTATTCTAAGCCGATAGCACACGGCATAATACATAAGACATTTGCCATAGGATTGGGATGATCGGAGGAATATATCGTAAGGCTGTATCGATACTATGTATAAATATATCGATATTTTCAATATAATTTAAGGTTTGTTTTTATTTAAGTAGCCCAAAAAAATTATAATTTATACAGCTAATACTGCCATTGCGGAGAGTAGGAGTATAGTAACATATATACGATATTTGGTTATCAGATGAAATATATCGATACAAGTTGATTCGATAATATCGGATTGAAGCGATATATCGCCCTTTTATGTAATATCGATATATATCGTGCACTCCTACCATAGGGTTACAATTGTCCGACATCATGCCAACTATCGATTTTCATTATATCCGCATATCTCGGAATAGAATTCGAAATTCCACCGCCACCATATTGATGGTTGGCGTCCCACTACTACACGTTTCTTTCTTCCACACACTGTCAACGTGTGGAGGCAACTGTCACCAGCGGTGTTTCTGAACCTTTACTATTTGGGGACCTTCAAGAAACAAGCCTAATCCTTTCTAAAATCCTGGAAACGCACCTGCAGCTCCTCTGGTGCTGTGGATGTTCATGGGGATCACTTAAGGTCAAGTGAGCCGTAAGCTCGTTTGAGTTAATTACGATTAAAAACAAAAACCGACTTCATATGGAATCAAACGTTAAACGCTATTAAACGCGGATGCCTTCTTTGTATTAACGAGTTGTCGTAGGAATATTACAACAAAGAATTTATCCGAACCTAACTAAATTCTCGTCAAATTTTTTTTTTCTTTTTTTTTTACGAACTACACAGATTGGCCAAAGAAGCTGGCCTTGACTGCTTCACCGGATTGAAAGGTGGCATAGCTCTTAGGTCGCTTAGCCTGAACCTCTATCGCTAGTAACTCGACACAAGGTTCCCCAGTGGGGGTAACCTCGGCTTGACGGTTACTATGTTACGCGTTCACGGATAATCTAAGGGACATTCGAAAGCTAAACTAACTTTGGGAAGCAAAAACGTCAAGAACCTGCGCCCAACAGTGGAAGATATATATTATATATAAAAAAAGGTTGTAACTTTAACTATTTGTATAAAGTGAATTACGGAAACGTTAAGGATTTTACACAATCCTTCGGTCACAATCTATTGAATTTATTGAACGCTTGCATAACCTGGCAATGTCCTATATCGAAGCCAATAACTGGCGCTACCGACTTTAAAAGCTTATCTGCAAAACACACGAGGAATTTTCAACCCAAATGGATTCTACAGTAGTTTTTTCACGACCAAAAAACTAATTTCATTTCTAGTCGATTTTCAGTGGTACTCTGGGAATTTTTTATTGGCGTTCGAACTAGTGCTTGACCACGATCCCACCAGATGTTAATGCACGATGAACGATGATTCAAATCTATGAAATGGCGGAGACCCACCGAATGTCTAAACGTCCGAAGTTAGAATGGGGATGACGGAATTAACTCGTGTAATTTCTGTGCGTACTCTCCAGAATGTAATCTGTAAAACACCGCAAGGCTAGCCAATGAGCCGGTGCTCAAGACTATCTAAATGATGATTTGGTCATCTAAAATTTTTGACTCGCTTCTCCATGGACTCCAGTGCCGCGAGTTGGTATTTGGATTTGCACAGATATGACAACAGTAGCAAGGCCGTTATACATAGCCCCTTTGGAGGACGACAATAAAACAATTGTATATTTAGGGATAGCCATATATATATATATATATATATATATATATATATATATATATATATATATATATATATATATATATATATATATATATATATATATATATATATATATATATATATATATATATATATTTAGGGATAGCCAAATAGATGTGTCGAGATCCATAAGTGTGCGACGCAATTTTTTTATTATTATTATTAAAATTTTCTGTAAATCCTTAAGCTTATTTATCGAGCCATTTTCTAGTTAAATATTCTAGTTATATAATTTGACACTTGCTAAATCAGTTATAACCTACAATCTATTTACGAGCAAAAACAATAACCAACTTCGAATCGAATCAAACGTTAAAACGCGCGTGCGCCCTCTTTCTTTTCTCTTCCCTCCGATTTCAATGCGGGCGTTTTCAAGAGAACAGTTATAGGTGTTTAGAACAGAATGTAATAAGAAATAGAGAAGATAAAAATAGTATAATAACGAAATGTCTTCAGGTATATTTACGAGCAAAAACAATAACCGACTTCAAATCAAATCAAAAGTTAAACGCGCAGACGCCCTCTTTCTTCTCTCTTCCCTCCGATTTCAATGCGGGCGTTTTTAAGAGAAGAGTTATAGGTGTTTAGAACAGAATGTAATAAGAAATAGAGCAGATAAAAATAGTATAATAACTAAATGTCTTCAGGTATATTTACGAGCAAAAACAATAACCGACTTCAAATCAAATCAAACGTTAAACGCGCAGACGCCCTCTTTCTTCTCTCTTCCCTCCGATTTCAATGCGGGCGTTTTCAGGAGAAGAGTTATAGGTGTTTAGAACTGAATGTAATAAGAAATAGAGAAGATAAAAATAGTATAATATCTGAATATCTTCAAGAGCAATAACAAAAACCGACTTCAAATCAAATCAAACTTTAAACGCTGTTACGCGCGGCCCTCTTTGTATTTCCGAATTATCGTAGAAATATTATGAAATAAAATTAATCAGAACCTAACCAATCTCTCATCAAACTACTCTTTCGTGCATCCTTTCCAATAAAAAAATAATAATCGCAATCTGTTGGCGTAATATTGAGTTATTCGTCCATTTGTGGCGCACATACTTGATGCAAATTTAACATTTATATATAGTTACTTATGTATATATCATCTCATGATTCCCTTGATCTTTCAAATATAAAATGAATCATCAAAATCGGTTTATCCAGTCGAAAGTTATACGGTAACAAACATAAAAAAATATAGTTCAATTCAGAAGCTCTTTCTTTTGAAGTTCAACTTTCAACAATCACAATTTACAATCACATATATTATAAGTGCTTTCAAAAGTTGAAAAACGGTGATTTTGACGTTAATGACTTGACGTCAAAATCAATTTACGCAGAACTTTAGAAGTCACTCGGCAAGTAGTCTCACATCGTTTAAAATCACCCTTTAACAATAAATATTATTTTTGACATAAATACGGCGGAAACTTCTTTGTACGCCTAATAATTAACTATACATAAATAAAAATATCAATAAATTAAAAAAACATAACCATAATAATAATAAGTATTTCGAGCAAATAAAATTAAACGAGGAGGAACCTGTTTTGAAGTCGATTGAAACGAGCCATAAAAACTCTAGTATATTCATAAATTGTCATTACATCGATCTGTACTTAATGGCAGACGTCATTTGAACCCACTTTTATGGTACGGTCTATTACGGTTGTTGAAGTTTATTTATAATAGATTTTCCTCCGTCTGTATTTAATGGGCACCGCCCCGTCGAGACAAGAATAGCGAAAAAGTGACTTCAAATATTTATTTAACTCATTGTAATAAGTAACTGTATACGTGTTTATATGTGAATTTTAAGTTGCACAGTTCGCTAGCAATCCGAGTTCGAGCAGAGGCTAGATCTTTACAAATCCACAAAGCGTCCATTCGTGACCGTCGAAGGTTGCGAATAATCCTCACGCATTACCGCTATTTTATGGGCAGGCCACACCACTTAGATGTTGGGAGTGTTGCTGGAGTTTCTTCATTCCCAACGCCAACGCTTCCCGAATTAGTTTAGCTTTTTAATGTCTCTTAGATTATCCGTGAGGCAACTGACCGAGTCCTGGTTCGGCGCTCTCGAACTTACATCCCGATCCGAGGACGTAACATAGTAACCGTCCAAGCCGAGGTTACTCCTCACCGGGAGGACCCTTGTGGCTAGTTACTAGCGATAGAGATTCAGGCTAAGCGACCTAAGAGCTATGCCACCTCTCAATCTGGTGAAGCAGTCAAGGCCAGCTTCTCTGGCCAAGTGTTCTGTGTAGAGTTATTGGTAAGTTTATGAGTTTTTTAAAAGTTCTCTTCTAATTCGTTTAGTGAGAGATACATATGGAGTTCGGTTCATCGGAACTCAAGGTCCTATATTACCACAATTGATATCGGTACTTATTGAAATCAATTCCTTCACAAAAAGAATAAGACGCTATGAGTGTAACATAAAAGAAATACAGACAGAATGGAAAACCTCCTTCTTTTTGAGGTTAAAAATGATCTCTAATAACGGACCGGCAGGTTCAGGAAGGCAAGGTTCAAGCCGTTGATCTCGATGCTGTCAAACCACGCCGATATTTACGGGCAAGACTTTGTCGCCACGTAGAAATTCCAATTTATCTCCGCATGAAATAAGATATCACATGGAAATTTTCAACACGAACGTATTTGCATAGTAATTTATCGGCAAATAGCTCGTACTGGAGCGGTACGTGTGGGAATCCTTATTAAAAGTACTAAGTTCAATTGGAAACGACGTGTGCGGTTATTTCCGCCACTTCATTTGCATTTTATTAAGTTGGAAAACTTAATGTGGTATTTGTTGGGTAGTGCCCTTTAGTTAAATTTATTTATTTAGGCATAGACATTTTAATTATTGGCATCACAATTTACAAACACAGTAAATATATTATGAGTGCTTTCAAAATTTTAAAAAACGGTGATTTTGACGTTAATGACTTGACTTAGAAGTCACTCGGCAAGTAGTCTCACATCGTTTAAAATCACCCTTTAACAATAAATATTATTTTTTGACAAAAATATGGTGGAAACTTATTTGTACGCCTATTAATTAAATATACATAAATAAAAATATCAATAAATTAAAAAAAACATAGCTATAATAATAATAAGTATTTCGAGTTGGGTATTGAAATCTCATCGACCCTAAACTATGGACGATTCATCGAGTCTAAGGCTAAGATAGCTGCAAAATAACTTGGGATGTTGGTCAAAGTGCAACCGTACTTCTCTGCGGGACAGCTTTTAACACTTTATAAAGCTCAAGTCGGGTCGTGTGTAGAATACTGCTGTCACATTTGGGCAGACGCTGCTAAATGCCATCTCGCAGCTTTCGACTCGGTGGAGAGGGCGGGCTAAGAGGCTATTTGGTGACGCAGCTGAAACTAATCTCTTGAGCACAGGCGTAAGGTAGCTAGCCTTTCGGTTTTCTACAGATTGCATTTTAAAAAGTGTGCTCAGGAACTACATGATCTAATTCCCCCATCCCCTTTCCACCATCGGACTTCTAGACGCACTGCGGGATTTCATCCTTTTGTTGTGAACATCCCTCAAACCCGAACGAAGCGTTTTGCTTCGTCTTTCATTCTTCGTACAGCAAAGAACTGGAATAGTTTGCCCGCGTCTGTCTTTCCTCCCGATTACAATGTGGGTATTTTCAAGAGTAGAGTGAATAGGCATTTACTAAGCTAGTGCACCTTAACATCCAGGACTGTATTTCCACTTAACACCAGGTGGGATCGTAGTCAAGCACTTGCTTAGAAAATATATAAAAAAAGCAAATAAAATTAAACGAGGAGGAGCCTCTTTTGAAGTCGATTGAAACGAGCCATAAAAACCCATATAAAAGAACACACAGCTGTTTAAAAATATAAACTCTCTCATTATATAAATTAAAATATCAATAAATTAAAAAAAAACTTATCCATATTAATAATAAGTATTTTGTGCAAATAAAATTAAACCTCCTCCTCTTTTGAAGTCGATTGAAACGAGCCATAAAAAAGCAAAAAAAAGAACACATAGCTTATTTAAAATAAAAACTCTCTAAGAAAGTCTAAAAAGGCACTGTTTTGTTTTTTCCTTCACCTTCATTGTCTAAAGACTATAAAGGAACCGAACTTATAAAAAAAAATGGAGTAAAACTTTACTCTAGCCCGTTCTCCTTACCTGTTGCTGCAAGAAAATTGTTTCTTTAATGGCAGAATAAATCGAATTCTCAGATTTATTCACACAGTTTGAATCTTAAAATGTTAATTCGAGTTTTCATCTTATTTGATCAATGACAAAAAAAAAACAAACGAGTTTCCGTTTTATTGATTACTTGAAAATAAAACGTATCGAATATAACATTTTTTTTTCTTTCAATAAAGCGCAATCACAGACTTATGTCCGTGCTCTTTTGTAATATTCTTGAATTAGTTGCTTTGGTTTTTTTTTCATAAGGGTGCTCAACCTCTACAGTTACGTTATTTTTTAATTTTATTATTAAAATGCCTTATTTTTTAAGGTGGTGCTGGAGAATGCTTTGGTTCACACGTCTAAGATGTCCCGTTGCATTGTATAAGTTTCTCCGCGACCGCTGCGTCCCTGTTTCTATTGGCCATTTTTAGATTATAGTCTAATATTCTCTCTTTTGATGCGGCGCCACAGTCATCTGTGTAATAGACACAGCTGACTGTGTGTCTGGATATCGCCACTACAGCATGTTGGACGCTATCGCTGACGCATACTATCAAGTTGAGAAATTATCTTACCTCGGTCACGTTCTAAGGAACGAGAGATATTACATACTTATTTTGATGGGTAAATTCGCTGGCAAAAGAAGTATTGGTTATAGAAGGAAATCATGTCTGCGTAACATCGTACAGTGGATCGGAATTCCGTGTGCCACCCATCTGTTTTACCTCGCAAGACACAGAGAAATATGGTGGCACCTGAGGTTGCCCGACTGGGCCGAATCACGAGCCTTTCGGATTTGCCTTTAACGAAGGAAAACTTTAAAATAGCGCGAATTTCGGCGTTAGTGAACTCCATGTTTACACGTCTATAACTGTTGAACGCAATATCCAAACTAATTATGCATAGCGTCGTTTTGTAGGTTATGTCAAGACCTTTCAAATTATGTATAGTATTGCGAGATACGAGCTCTGTAGCGCTTTGTACATAGCCGCGAAATTCAAAAGACAAAAGGCGGAAGGGAGATATTTGACAACCATTATATAAAAATAAAATTATCAAGACTGTCAAATAGATAACAGGTTGTCAACCAACTTCAAATAGGAGGAGATTCTCTATTCGTCTGTTATTTGTTTTATGTTCGTTACCGGATAACTTTCGACTGAGTGAACCGATTATTGTCTTTTCGATGTTGGTTGGTTTGGTTGATTCAGGGTAACCGAAAATTAACAAGATTGTTCGTATTATTTCTGAAAAAAAAAAGAAATATTGCTAGCTTTCTTTTCTAAAAAAAAAAAAAAATACCACGCTAACCTATTTCTGTGAATCATTTTTTATTGGAAAGCATGTACTCTGAGAGCAGTTTGATGAATGTTTGGTTAGGTTCTGATTTACTTTGATTTCATTAAATTCCAACGATAATTCCGAAAAACATAAAGGGCGTCCGCGCGTAGTAGCGTTTAACGTTTGTTTCGCATTGAAGTCGGTTTTTGTTTTTACTCGTAAATAAACTTGTTATTAGAAAGGATGTACTTTAAAGGTAGTTTGATACGAGTTTCGTTAGGTTCTGATTAATTATATTTGGGAATATTCCTACGGTAATTAGAAATATGAAGAAGGCCGTCCGCGCATAAAAGCGCTTGTCATCTGATTCTATTTGAAGTCGGGTTTTTTTACTCGTAAATACTTGTTCCTAAACTTCTTATACTCATTATGACACGTAAATTGCTTCGAGTTATTACAAATTGTAGCAATTTTTTACACAGACGACGTGTAAAATGTTTCTAAAATTTTTACTGCAGTTCAGCGGTACTCATCAAATTACAGCTTAGCTAGAGTGCCGTTCGAGCCGGCGTATTTTGCACACTGAAACTTTTTAAAAACATCCAAGTTATTTTCCGTAGCAGTGTTGGGAACAGATTTAAAATGTTGCTAAAAAGAAGATTGAAGAACGTATATGTTATTATTGTGTTTGTAAGTGATAGCCCATTAAAACCGATATCTTTTCTCAAAGTATTGGTATGTTTATAAAGTCATTAACCTATAAATCGTTTTTTTTAACTTAGTTTAATTTTACTGTTTGTGTTTTTTTTTCAGTTATAATTTAATATTGTGATGCGCCATTTATATAATACATACAGTCTTCACCTATAATTGCGATGCCACCTCTCAAACCTGTGAAGCAGTCAAGGCTAGTTCGAGTAAAAACAAAAACCAACTTAAATCGAATTACGAGCGGAAAGCCTAGACAAAAAGAAGAATAATTATTTATTCTCACTATATTATCTAATGGCCTAGCTTCTTTTAAAGTTGAATTTAGAACACTATTTTTGAACATTTTATAATCTGTACACGTAGCTTAATATTTAAGCATATTTATTATAATTTCAGCTAACAGAGAATTATTGAAGAAACAAAAAGTATTTCTCCTTAGCGAGTCACATCAATTCACATGTTCCGCAAATGCAAGGTCGTTTATTTGATGGACCCCGCTCGCTATAATGACTTCGCTTCTGCTATATGAACTCTCTCTCCCGCACTTTTCAACCAACTTAAAAAAAAGAGCAGGTTCTCAATTCGTATTTCCCATGTGGTCATTTTCAATTTGGTCCAATTCTAACATTGGTACTTTTTCGTTTAAGTTTATGCTTTTAATGAAAAATAAATAAATTATTGAAAACTATTTTATTCTAAGGATATTTAATTGTTCATCATGCTCAATTTATTTCAATTAGCTAGCGTTTTTATCTTCAGAGATATTCAAACTTTTTTTTTGGTAACGGGGAGGAAATCTTCAAAATGATACCACGCTTTCTGGGGGTAGGCGGCGGTTATGTGGGCTTTTTACCCACTAAAACTTCCCCGGTGGCCCTTCCTCGGTGCATGGTGAGGGGCTCCGGGATCTGGAACACACCGGAGCACCTCTGCACTGTGCTCAAGGAGAGCACTATCCGGGGGTACGCGGCCGCCACGGGCATAGTCCACCACGCGGCCCTAGTGCGGATTGATAGACTTCACATGTCTTAGAAAAATGTTGGGAGGTTACTCCCTCCCCCCTGTGCCCTCGATCGACATGGGCCAGCCGACGTCGCCTTCTTCCCGGGTCCACCTTGGCGGACAACAAAGGCTTGTCGCCCAGTGAACCCAATTTTTTTTTGCACTATCCTAACACAGTTAATACAAATTCATACATCTACGTATGAATGAAAAATACGCGTTAATAATTCCATTAGTACTATAGTCATATAATTGACCTACATTACATGCTCAAGCAATTTTGTGGCCTATAGGCAATATGCTATCATTTTTATAGTTATTGGCTACGCCATATTAGTTAAGCAACCATATTATGTAGATTGAAAGCGATATCGGAGTTTATTATCTTCGTTCATGTTTGTTGACAAAACACCCAGTTATATGTAAGTACTTAATATTTCAATCATGAGAGTTAACAGTCACCAGTATAAGAAGAACTCCCATAGACCATATAGGGAACGATGATTTGTGCAGAAAAAGGAATGATGAGTCAAGCTTTTAATAGAGAATGACCGTGTTAAGCAGTAGATTGGTACAATAAGTATATTGACGAGCAATAACAAAAACCAAATTCGTATCAAATCAAACGTCAAACGCTTTTAGGCGCTGATGCCCATTTCTTAATTTTGAAGTATCAAATTTATATTACAAAGTACTGCCGACAATATTGTCTTTTGACGTGACAATCTATATATATATATATAACTTGTTCCTACAATGGTTGACAAATAAAATGTGTTGCTCTGTAACAAGAGAACCGACATTTAGGTTCAGTCGTCCATCTGTAGGTTTTTATATCAATTTAAACATTTTATTTATAGAAACATTTTCTTATTGTTCACTTCTTTTACATGACAGTACCTATATGTCATTCCTGACAACCGTGCGTTCATGGAAAGCTCGGTGGCAGCCAGATATAAAAACTAAAAGTATAAATACTTTTTACATACATAAAAGAGAAAGTGTGTGGGTTTGTTCCGTATAGGCTCCGAAACGGCTGGACCGATTTCAATGAAACTTTCAGATAATCTTTAGCGAGTAATCCTGTAAAGTTTGGTGACGATCGGAGCACTTCCCTTTTTGCACTGACAAATACAGCTTTAATTTACTATGATGATATTCTATTGTTTTATAACCCAAATTTGTATTGACACATGCGTTGGGTTTATTTATGTCATTATGAACCATATTGAAGTACAAATATATTGAAGATAATAATTAGGGATTTTGAAGTATTCAAGGTTAGTTATAGCGCCGCGAATGGATTGAGCTACTGAGAGAACTAAAAAACGTACCTAAAGACTTTTTTTTTTTTGTTAACGGGGAGGAAATCTTCAAAAAGATACCCCGCCTTCTGGGGGGAAGGCGGCGGTTATGTGGGGTTTTTACCCACTAAAACCTCCCCGGTGGCCCTTTCCTCGGTGCATGACGAGGGGCTCCGGGATCACCGGAGCCCCTCTGCACTGTGCTCAAGGAGAGCACGTCCCGGGGGGGGGAGGATTCTCCCTCCCCCCCTGTGCCCTCATAGTGCAAGGCTACACGGGCCAGCCGATGTCGCCTTCTTCCCGGGTCCACCTTAGCGGACGACAAAGGCCCCCACCCTTGTCGCCCAGTGAACCCGAGGCCTCTTTTAGTCGCCTTATACGACAGGCAGGGGATACCGTAGTCTTATTCTTGAGAGCCCAGAACTACAGGGCTGACCTAAAGACTTTATGCCAACCGTGTATATTTATCTCACTTGATAAACATTTATAAAGAAGAAAAAAAAAACGCCCGTTTCAGTCGTGCGAAATATTGCAAATTATAATGATAGATAATAAATCAAAAACAAAAATAAATTGTATATTATTTTTAATTTTTTAATATTATGTATATAACGTATAAGATTCCTTGCACCAATTTAACGTCCGAGCGCCTTGCGCCCAGACACCTACGATTTTTTTCTTCCAAATTCCGGTTACGAAGTAGTTATCTAATCTTCAATTATCTTACACCTACTATAATCGCAATCAAAGCATAGTCCATACGATTTTAGGATTTTATCTGATATATCTGCATCGTATAACCCTAGACCCTAAGTTAATAAAATTCCTACGAGACCTAAATGAAATGAAATCGATTTAAATGAAAAGACAAATTAATTTGATTAAAAAGGTTTAATATGAACAGCACGTTAATAAATTTTATTTTGAAGAATAAAAACAAAAAGGTTTAATACGAAAACAGTATATTAATAAATTTTACTGTTAAGAATATAAACAAAAAGGTTTAATATGAAAACAGCACGTTAATAAATTTTACTTTTAAGAATATAAACAAAAAGGTTTAATATGAAAACAGCACGTTAATAAATTTTACTTTAAAGAATAAAAAAAAAAGTTTAAATATGAAAATAGTATTAATAAATTTTACTTTTAAGAATATAAACAAAAAGGTTTAATATGAAAACAGCACGTTAATAAATTTTACTTTTAAGAATATAAACAAAAAGGTTTAATATGAAAAGAGTACATTAATGAATTTTACTTATAAGAAAAATAATGAAACAGTTTGAACGATGAAAAATGAGAATGAAAAGAGTATTTTAATAAAAAAAAATTAACGTTCAACACATACAGATATAACGACTGCATAAACTCTCGTGTTAAGTACGGTTGAGAGGAAACGACTCTAAAATGGGAATTGTTTATTGTTAACTTTGTAAGTGAAAAGTTAGAAATTTTCTTGTAACTCTAAGCTTTTTTGGACCATTACCTAAAAGGAATTGCTTATTTATTGAGCGTCCCTTAATTTAAGAGGTTTTATTGCTTTTCGCAATGTTTATTAGCACCACATTCTTAACAAAGGGCACCATAGCGGCTTCGTCTTTTGGGCCATCACATCGGGGAAGTACAACACCTCGCCACAATTCTACTCGAAATAAAGTAATCGATGGTAAGGGCACTAGCTAGGTAAATACAATATTCACTCTACACGAAAACTACAGAAAACGTTTGATTCGATTTGAAGTCGGTTTTTGTTTTTACTCGTAAATATACTTGTATTATTCAACATACAATGCTTTATTCTGTTAATATATTGCAATATATTTTAAACAGTATTTTGTGGCTTGCTCCCAGAATTGGCATACATCCCATCTCCCGTGTGCTGGCCGGGATTGAGGGCGCGGTGAGCGGGTTGTAACTACGGCCAATTTGTACATTTTGTAATTAAAACAGTGGATTTTAGTCATTCATTATTATTTTATTATTTGAATATAAATTTATTTTATTTATTATTGTACAGACTAGCTGCGCCCCGTGGTATGATATTGTATCTACTGATATATACATGGGTGTAGATAATGATCTTCACCCGCTCGAGAACAGAATAGAAGAGAATGAATATGGAGAGAAATGAATCATTTAATATATTGTAAGAGTTAAATTAAACATTTAATGATGTTTATTGTTTAAATAAAATAAAACAAAATCTAGCCCGTCGTAGCGGGCTGGGTACGCTAGTACGGATACGAGTATATATAAAAGAGAATGTGTGTGTGTCTGATCCGTATAGGCTCCGAAACGGCTGGACCGATTTTAATGAAACTTGAAAAATCTTCAGATTGACCTGACGAGTAATCATGTAAAGTTTGGTGACGATCGGAACACTTTTCTTTTTCAAATAAGAAAATACATTTACAAAATCATAGATTTATTGTATATAAATGTAATTAATTAAATTATTAATAATTTACCCCGGCGTAGAGGGCTGGGTACGCTAGTAATAAGCTAGAATTTAAAGCGTCGAAGCATGTGTAATTAAATGATAATAGAATTGTGGCCTCTGATTCAATTGCCTTTTGATCTTTATAATATTAAAACAAAAAAATGAACCGACTTATCTGTTTGAAATGCAGCGCACGAAAATCGGGTCATACTTTTGATGTGAACTCAACCGTTACGAAATTTACAGAGATTTTTGATCAACATTTTGAAAAACATTTATCTGTTTTTTTTATATTGGACACAAACATTTAACAAATGAATTTTTGTACTTCATCATCATCATTCTGCCACAGCCTACTGCTGGACAAAAGCATGTCACTGCGCACGATCTTCGGCCACTCGTATATAGCTCCTGCCAGCCATCCTGCGATGATCGTCGCTCCACATAGTCTTAAGGCGTCCCACTCGCGTTGGCCTTTCTTCGATCTACACTCATGAACGGCCCATTGCTGCTTCCTTTTACCACCGCAAAAGCCTTTTTGAAGTCGGTTAAAAATTAAAATTGGTCGCGACAATTAAGCGGTAAGTCGAATCACCTAGTCACTAGGCAGGGTATTGGGATACCGCTTCGGAAAACAAACACAGACGTGATAGTACTAGCACTTTTTTGGAAGCCGGCGGTTATGTGGGGTTCTTACCCACTAAAACCTCCCCGGTGGCCCTCGGTGCATGACGAGGGGCTCCGGGATCTCCAGTGGAACGCACCGGAGCCCCTCTGCACTGTGCTCAATGAGAGCACGTCCCGAGGGGGGAGGTTACTCCCTCCCCCCCTGTGCCCTCGCAGCGGAAGGCGACACGGGCCAGCCAATGTCGCCTTCTGTGGGGTCACTTTGGTGGACGACTCAGGCCGCCACCCTTGTCGCCCAGTGAACCCGAGGCCCCTTTTAGTCGCCTTGTACGACAGGCAGGGGATACCGTAGTCTTATTCTTGAGAGCCCAGAACTACAGCGCTGATAGTACTAACACCTTTGATAATGGGACGGAAAAAAAATTATATGTTTAAAAAAACTGCAATGAAACACACAGTCAAAATAGCTGATGCTCGGGTCGGAGGGGCGGCGGCGCGGCACTGATACCGCGCCATAAAAGAATTCTCGCCGCTTCTTTGGCGCCACCGCGTTTTTAGCAAAGTAATATATTTTTTATAAAACTATTGTTTAATTTACATAATGCTAATAAAACATTTTAAAAATATGTTGTTTTTTTTTATCAGAATCGATTTTTTTTCCGTCTCATCATCAAAGGTATCATTATTACTATCGTCCGTCTTCGTTTACGGAAGCAGATTCCTTAACCCTGTCTATACTATATAATTATGAGTAAAAACCAAAATCGACTTAAAATCAAATTAGTGACAGATTATATATTGATGTTCCGTATACTACGTCCTTTATCTTCTTCCATATTCGTTCACTAAGTCTTGGATTGTCATAAACCTATCAAACTTGAGGATTTACCCGTTATATTACCAGTACCAAAGGTTTTATGTCAACGAAATTATGTTGCAGTCTAGTTGAAAGTAAATTACTTAAAAAAAAAACAAAAAAATGGGCTCTTAAATGACGACTCACATAGTCGTGGAAAAAGGACAAATATTAAAATAAAAAAAATTAATAGGCTTCTATTTTGAAGTGGGTTAAAAATCCAATTTGGTTGTGAAATGAATGCAATATAAGAAAATATATGTGTTGTATAGAAAGGCAAAACAAGTTACAAACAACTCACTACGCCACTAAAAGCCTTTGTATACATTTTAAAAAGTCACGTACATGCAACGTGAAATAAAGTGAGGAAAATTTTTCCTAAGGTTACCAAGTATTTATTATTCTTACAACGGAAATTCGTTACAGTACTATTTATGTATATGTAGATAGATAGATAGATATAACTTTATTGTGCAACAAAATCAAACCTAAGGCATTACATAAGTAAGGTACATTTTACAGTTTGTTGTACAATGGGCGACCTTATCGCTGACGATCTCTTCAGGCAACCTGTGTATGGACAGGAAACATATGAACAAAACAGGACAATGGCGTTCAAATACAAATATGAACAAATCTATACATATAATTGACAACCTACACTAAATATACCTACATAAATAACTTATCATAAAATATACATATTTCATAGTTCCGACGAAATCAATTGATAATGTTGCGCTAGCAATTTTTAAAAGCAGGTAGGGACTTAGCAAGCCGAATATAATTTGGAAGGGCGTTCCACAGTCTAGTACTCGTAGCCCGCAATGTGAATGACTTCCCATAAAAGTTTGAGGAATGAGTACGGCTTTTAATTTTAAGGGTTGCAGAGGATCGTAAGGATAGAGGATCGGATAGGTCGATAAATTCAAAACGTTCTTTAAGGTAAAATGGAGTAGATGGAATGAAGAGGATGCTACAAAGAAGAGAAATGATATGTGCATTTCTACGAAAACGGATTGGTAACCACTTTTTTTTATTTTATTTTGTTCTATTTTATATACAATTTATGTTTCCCTTGCTTTTACGCTATTCGTACTTTGTTAAAATTTTGCTACTGACATCTGTTTGCTTCTTAAAATGGGTTTCTGCAGAATACCAGCGCTGATTTACCCTCCTCGGATAGTCAGCATTATGCTGAGCAGTGAACCCGGTCGGTTCGGCGTTGCAACGCATAGCCTTGTGTATCGGACCTTTTGGGTCTTTAGTGATATATATATTTATTTTTTATTTTATTTTTTCATTTTTAACTGTGCGCTTAACTTGTTGTGTTAATTTGTATATGTGTTGTAATCTGTCTAACCGATTAAATGGCTTATTATTATTATTATTTAGCTTGTTGCGATATTCAGTAACGTGATCATATTTACGTAACCCAAATATAAGACGGATGGAGAAATTTTGCAGTCGCTCAAGTTTGTCAAGCTGCTCATCCGTTAATTCAGGATAGCAGGAGTCGGCGTAATCAAGAATAGGAAGCAGCAAGGATTACGTAAGCGCAATTTTGGTGGCATTAGGAAGGAAATTTCGCAGACGTTTATGTATTTATTTATTGTTATTTATAGTGATTATGCTCTGCCTTACTATGCCTGTTTATACTATTTTTATCATGTGCAAGTAAAGAATAAATAAATAATTATGCACTTGAAAATGATATATGATATATAAGTAATATACTAGCGTACCCAGCCCGCTTACCCAGGCTTGATTTTGCTTTATTTTATTTAAACAATAAACTTACATCATTAAATATTTAATTTAACTCTCACAATATATTAAATTATTCATTTCTCCTCCGTATTCATTCTCTTCTCGAGCGGGTGAAGTTCATTACCTACACCCATGTACATATCAGTAAATACAATATCATACCCGTAGTGATAGTATCATAGAAAATAAAATCTGTATTTAACAGTTTAAAATGAGTGCACGTCACCAAACTTTACAGGAATACTCGCCAGGTCAATCTGAAGATTACCCTGAAAGTTTCATTGAAATCGGTCCAGCCGTTTCGGAGCCTATATGGAACATACCCACACACTTTCTCTTTTATATATATATATATATATATATTTGTATAGATTCGTGTTATCGGCGCTTTACAGGTAATTTACCTATAATTAATATTGAGAACGTTGCAGTTTCTTTGGCCACTTCTTCCAGCGTCGAACTGGAACTTAAGCTATTTGAATGTCTAGTGTTCTGATAAGCGTCATTGAGAGTAACTTAGCACAAGAACAGATTCTAATAGAACGATATCAATCAAAGTATATGGAATTATTTCGCAATTTAAATTTAAATTTATGAATTATGAATGCATGACTACACAATGTAGCAGAAAATAAATAACAATCAATTCCGCAGTCACGGTCCGTTTAAATAACTGGGGATGTGGATAGAGGAGTGCGATTTATCTCTTGCGCCATTATACCAATTGTGGTTGTTGAAAGTGAAATGAGTTTCGCTCCATTGTATGATTGTTTTATTATTCATTGTTTTTAAATATCAAAATTATCACCAGTCATGGTTTTTTATTTTAAGGCGAATATTGCATATTGAAACTCTTTATTGGTTTTGTAACCAAAAAAAAATAACGTAGAGTAATGTTCAAGACGCACGTGATTTTATCCTTTTGTTGTGATCCGAACGATGCGCTTTGCTTCATCTGTCATCATTCGTACAGCAAGGGACTGGAAGTTTGCCCGCGTCTATCTTTCCCTTCGATTACAATATGAGTATTTTCAAGAGTAGAGTGAATAGGCATTTACAAAGCTAGTGCGCCTTACCATCCAGGACAGCATTTCCACGTAGCATCAGGTGGGATCGTAGTCAAGTACTTGCTTAGAAAGTATAAAAAAAGTAGCTCGTGATACAAAGGGAGGCATTATCGCCAACAGCGATCCTTTCCAGGCAACCTTAACGCGGAGAGGATTAATAAAAGAAGCGAAGGGAGATTTTAATAACTAAACAAATACTTAGATCATTGACGTTCAGAGTCTTTCCGATCGACTTGACCATCTAGGTCTGCGAAGAGATATCGGGGATCTATGCACTCTCTATTACCACCCTATCACCACGGGGAATGTTTTGAGGAATTCTTCCGAATCATCAAAGCGACTAACAGAGTGGGTACCACTGGAAGAAAAGAGAAAAAAAGGAAAACCATTTATAAGGTGGAGAGATGTCTTCAAAGACATATGTGGATCCGAGCCGTGGTAGCTCAGTGTCCGGGCGGTCGCCTCAAGTTGCATAGTACGCTAGCAACCCGAGTTCGATCCCCGGTGCCAATAAATTTGTTGTTGCAATTTTATGTGCTGATTAACCACGCGCTCGGCGGTGAAGGAAAACATCGTGAGGAAACCTACATGTCTTAGAAAATTTTTCTACGACATGTGAAGTCTGCCAATCCGCATTAGGGCCCCGTGGCGGACTATGCCCTTATACTCTCTTTACAGAGAAGGCCTCTGCCCAGCAGTGGGACATATATATTATATATATGAAGGCTGTAACTTTAATGTGCATGTTAATTGTAGTAGCAAATAAAGGCTATTTTATTTTATTTATTTTATTATGTTTTGTTTTCCAGCGTCGATATGTACATACATACAAAGATACCTTTATTACTATAACAATTTGACATCTTTGTAGATGCTTTTGTAGTGCAGCCATGTGCCCCAGAATTCAATCGTGTGAGCTGAATTGTAAAGGCACGTATAACGAACATTCCGCTTAACTGACTATTGGGATGCTCGGAAATATACATTATTTTGCTTTTAATACTTCGTGAAATTAATGCGTTATTTTTCGGTTAGAGTATGAATTCATAAATTTAACAAAAACATTGAACATTTTTACTACACGTAAATATAAAAAGAGTGAAGACTACATTCGAAAAAAAAAGCACAAAAAATAAAATCAAACCGAATTTAAAATTGTATCAGGACCTCAGGTCAGTAAACAATTTCAAAAAAGAGGTGGTTCTCAAATCGAATATTTTTTTTTATGTTCGTTACCTCAGAACTTTTGACTGGGTAAGCCGATTTGAATGATTCTTTTTTATTTGAATGCTGGTCCCATTTGTTACGTCATTACGTACAATATTACGAAATAGAATTCATCAGAACCTTTTTTTTTAACGAGTAGGAAATCTTCAGAAAGATACCCCGCCTTTTGGGGGGAAGGCGGCGGTTATGTGGGGTTTTTACCCACTAAAACCTCCCCGGTGGCCCTTCCTCGGTGCATGGTGAGGGGCTCTGCACTGTGCTAAGAGAGCACTTCCCGGGGGGGAGGTTACTCCCTCCCCCCTGTGCCCTCGCAGTGCAAGGCGACACGGGCCAGCCGATATCACCTTCTTCCCGGGTCCACCTTAGCGGACGACAAAGGCCCCCACCCTTGTCGCCCAGTGAACCCGAGGCCCCTTTTAGTCGCCTTCTACGACAGGCAGGGGATACCGTAGTCTTATTCTTGAGAGCCCAGAACTACAGGGCGGGAATTCATCAGAACCTAGCCAAACTCTCATGAAACTACCATTGTAGTACAAAAAAAAATATTACTAACATTCTTGTTAACCATTCCAACTAAGCGTAATCTTGTGCTAGAAGATGGTTCACGTCGATAGTCGAATGGTGGATTCGAACATACGACCTCTACGATCAGCAGACCGTACCTTAAACCATTGTGACGAGGTGTTGCGGTATTCTCTTTTAAATTACTATTACTGTAAAAATGGACGAGGACTGAATGCTGGGCATCCAGACAAACCTGGGATAGGTTTTTGGGATGCGCTTTATTGTGTAAATCTTATTTGTAAAATGTATTAAATTAAATTAAAAAAAAAAAAATTTGGTTATTGACGTTAATTTAAGACATATGGTTTTCTCATGGATGCCATCGTCAGAACTGGACTAAATTATAAGAACAAAAAACAATAATAAAAAAATTGGAACCACATGGGAAGCAACAGCTTTGAAACGAATCGTCAAAATCGGTTCACCCACTCCAAAGTTATAAGGTTGAACCTCGTCGTAATAAAAACATACAGAAAAATTGAGAACCTCCTGCTTTATTAGAGACGAACAAAATCGAATGATATGAACTCCACAAATGACAGCAGCATGTAAACGTTAAAAAAAACAAATGAAGCGAAGTCCTCTTTTGAAGTCGGTAAAAAATAAATACACTTCACTCTTTTGGCATTTCATGGTAAGGGATTAAGGGGCTTTAGAAAGATCAAATACACTTTCATATTTACAAAGTGAAATCTCATTGACAAATACAAACATTCGTGCTATATTGCCTGCTTACTTTTGCTTTTTCCTTTCATATTATTTTTACGAAAGCAATTTTAGCAAAGCAAGAAAACAAGATATGCTAGGACAAATTTTATTTTTTATTTTTTTAATCTTTATTTGTACACAAATAAAGTGTCCAAAAAGGCAGATTTCAATATTGTAACCTAAGAAAATGTATATTGTTATTTGTATTGTTCTTTTATTCAATATTGGAGGTCTAGATTTTGCTTTATTTTATTTAATCAATAAACTTACATTTATTTTATTTTATTTTATTTATTCTTTATTTGCACACAATACAAAAATAAAAGTACAAATAGGCGGACTTAATGCTAGTAGGCATTCTCTGCCAGTCTACCTAGGGGTTGTGAAGAGACAAAGTAACGGGTGCAAGCTATATGAGAAAATAATAAATAAAAGAAAACTATAATAAATACATGCATACTTACAAATAAATTAAACATATAAACATAATAATTATATATAATAATAAATAGATACATATATATAGAATTATAGATGGATAAGGACAGCAATTGAAAACTATCATATTATATATTACATCATTAAATATTTTATTTAACTCTCACAATATATTAAATTATTAATTTCTCACCGTATTCATTCTCTTCTCGAGCGGGTTAAGGTTACCTAAACCCATGTACATATCAGCAGCATCAGTAAACGGATACATTCGCGGCGCTATAACTTACCTCGAATACTTCAAAATCCTTAATTATACATCAATATATTCCATTGTACTTTAATATGGTTCATAATGACATAAATATACACAACACATGTGTCAATACAAATTTGGGTTATAAAACAATACCCAAACAACTCCCATGGCCCCACCAACCTCGCGGTTATATGGGCCGAAACGCGGAGGGTACGCGTGGTCTGGCCGTGTGGCCCCACACGCACCTTCTTGACTCCCTACAAGTTCTTTATCAAGGCCTTCCTCCACCATTCGGAGCTCTCCCCCTTAAGGGGCTCAACGATACATCACTACAATTTATTGTTAGTTATAAAACAATAGAATATCATCATAGTAAATAAAAGCTGTATTTGACAGTTCAAAAAGAGATGTGCTCCGATTTCAGACTTTACAGGATTACTCGCCAGGTCAATCTGAAAATACCCTTAAAGTTTCATTGAAATCGGTACAGCCGTTTCGGAGCCTATAAGGAACAAACCCACACACTTTCTTTTTTATATATATAGATTGTTGTAATTTCATTGTTGTACTATCTTTTCTCGTTCTATTCGTAAATTTGAATAGTTATATTTTTTAGGATTTCTTAACGCGTATTGGTAGAAATATCTCATCGATTTCTAGAATTTTATATAAATATAGAAAGCAACCTTATTGAAGGACAATTATTTTATTATTTATTTTATTTATGCATATAAACTAGCGCTTGACTATGATCCCACTTGGTGTTAAGTGGTGATATAGTCGAAAGATGGTACGCGCTATTTTAGTAAGTGCCTATTCACTCTACTCTTGAATCCCTTGTCCCTTGTCGTACTTGGACGGAAAGACTGACGCCGGCAACTTATTCCACTCCTCACAAAATAAATGACATAGTACACAATTACAATTTTTTGTTATTAAAAATATTAAAAAAGTTAAAGGTACATATGTATTACTGCTGGGCGTCTTTTCTGTAGAGAAAGTCATGACATAGCGCCGGCGCCTAAGTGCGGGTAGCCGGGAATAATTTAGAAAATTTTCTAATAAATGTAGGTTTATTCACAATGGTTTTCTTTCATCGCCGATCGCATGGTACATCGGCACATAACATTGCAACAAACAACTTACCCCTCACCGAGAGGACCCTTTTGTCGAGTTACTAGCGATAGAGATTCAGGCTTAGCGTCCTAAGAGCTATGCCGCCTCTAAATCCGGTGAAACAGTCAAGACTAGGTTCTCTGAACAATCTGTGTAGTTCATCATAAAAGAAAAATATATTAATTGATGCCGGCAATAATTATTTAAAGAAATAATTACATAAAAGTATACCTTCTGTCACACTTATTCACACACACTCTCTTTTTTTTAGGCCTGTTTAAAATATTGTAAGAAATATTTTCTACGGCGCCACAAAATCTGAGAAACAATTCACAATTCACGTGTTAACGATATGCAAATCGGTGTATAAATAACTGGAAATATTAATTTTCGTAGACACTCTGAGAAGGTAGTATTTAGCGTTGCGTGACTGTTTAAGCACCGTATAAATAAATCAAAGTTTATCGTTCCTTTAAAAGCAAACGTGTTTATATCTTTATATAGAATGAGTATATTTGAGCAAAGCAATTACCAACCATTTTTTTGTTTTATAGTATAGCAATATAAAGTTTAAAAAACGTGATTAATTATATATATATAAATTAAATCATGATTAATTAAATATATATATAATAGCAGCGTCAATAGCCTAATGGTTTAGGATATGGCCTGCGAATCATAAGGTCGTGGATTCGAATCTACCATTCGACTATTGCCGTGAACCATGTCCTTTTTTTTTTTAACGGGGAGGAAATCTTCAAAAGATACCCCACCTTCTGGGGAGAAGGCGGCGGTTATGTATATTTACCCACTAAAACCTCTCCGGTAGCCCTTGCCTCGGTGCATGACGAGGGGCTCCGGGATCTCCAGTGGAACGCACCGGAGCCGCTCTGCACTGTGCTCAAGGAGAGCACGTCCCAGAGGGGAGGTTACTCCCTCCCCCCCTGTGCCCTCGCAGTGCAAGGTTACACGGGTCAGCCGATGTCGCCTTCTTCCCGGGTCCACCTTAGCGGACGAAAAAGGCCCCCACCCTCCTCACCCGTTAAACCCGAGGCCCCTTTTAGTCGCCTTCTACGACAGGCAGGGACAGCAGGCATACTGTAGTCTTATTCTGTAAGCCATGTCCTAGCACAAGCTTAAGCTTAGTTGGAATGGTTAACAAGATTGTTAGTAATATTTCTGTAAAAAAAAATATTACTTTCTTTTTTAAAAGGAGAAAAAAAAATTAAATTAGCACAGTGCTACTACTACGCCTACGACACGTAGCAATATCTACGGTGACATCTTTAATCCACAATCACATCAGAGTTAGAATAAAATAATAATTTTAATATTTATGTAAATCTCAAAATCGCCATAAAATCTTTTTAAAGACTTTGCCTTTTAACAGTATTAACATTAAAAAAATAAAGTCGAATCGTTTTCAAAAAAACAGTTTTTTTGAAAACGATAGCAAATAATACATTCCTATCGTTTAAAATCTCGAGCAGTAGTGAGTACTGTAGATTTACGGTTACGTTTAAATAGCATTATCTTCGACTTTACTGCAGTAATATAGTTGTAGAATTGGAAACTCAGAGACGAACGATACAGTCTGAAGTCTTAAAACAACATTCTAAGCGACAATACAAATCTCTTTACATTAATACTAGTGTTAGTAGCTTATCTTATAATTTGTAGGTCTCGTAGAATAAAATAGTTCAACAACTAATACACTCGCTTTATTGAGACAGCGTAACGTTATACAAAGAATTATTATAACGAATACCGTCACAACTGCGCGTCCTCACAATCTTCATACTTCATCTTTTTTTTATAAAATTAATTAGAAGTCAGATTACGAACTAATAAAGTTAAACTATTGATTACAATGCCAAGTTCATGTGACGATCAACTAAATTATTTATTATGAATTAAAGATACAATAAGGTTCAGGTAAATCACTAAGATATCATTGGAAGTAGTTATTATGTATAACAATCGCTGGGTGTCATGTGTTGCCAGTTAACACTTAGTTCGATCCCCGGTGCCGGCACTAATAAATTTGTTGCAGTTTTATGTGCTGATTTCACATATCTTAGGATATTTTTCTAAGACATGTGATGTCTGCCAATCCGCACTGGAGCCGCGTGGCGGTCTATGCCCTATACTTTCTTTACAAAGAAGGCCTGTGCCCAACAGTGGGATATAAAGGCTGCAGATTTATGATGCCAGCGAACGTTCATTTTGTACATAATTGGTTTAACAAACTCGAGGTTTAGTGCCCAAATACTTATATTATCAAGAATAGACCACAAGAGTTGTCCAACAATTTAATTCAACAAGCGCGTCACAGTTTGGGAACTAACTAAGAGTTGCATTATCGCATTTTGGTAACAATTTCACAACTTTACCACGACAATTCTTACTATTAGACTAAATCGTGATATTTATTTCTACCATATGCGGGCACCGGGGATCGAACTCGGGAATCCCGAAGTGGCACTCAAAGTTAGTTTAGCTTTTGAATGTCTCTTAGATTATCCGTGAAATAGCAACCGACCGAGTCGTGGTTCGGCCCTCTCGGGCACCCTCGGATCGGAATGCTTACGCGTAACATGTAACCGTCCAAGCCGAGGTTACCCCTCACCGGGGAGACCCTTGTGTCGAGTTACTAGCAATAGAGGTTCAGGCTAAGCGACCTAAGAGCTATGCCACCTCTCAATCCGGTGAAGCAGTCAAGGCCAGCTTCTCTGGCCAATCTGTGTAGTTCGTCATTAAAAAAAAACAATCGAACTCGGGTTGCTAGCGTACTATGCAACTTGAGGCGACCGCCCGGACAAATTCAATTGTTTTTTTATTTTTGTTACTTCATAACTTTTGACTGGATGAACCAATTTCAATGATTATTTTTTATTTAAAAGCTGGTGCTTTCCGTGTGATCCAAGTTTGACAATGTCATCCATAAGAAAATCAAACAAGTCTTAAATTTGTATCAATTATTTGCGCTACAAATGTACAAATAACTTAATAACACGCCAACCGATTTCACTGATTAATTTTTTAATGGAAAGGATGTACTAAATGAAAGGATGTGTAGGATGTAGGAGGTTTAACGATAACTTCTTCCACGCACTGTCAACTTGTGGAATCAACTGTCGCCAGCAGTGTTTCCGAACGTTTACGATTTAGGGAGCTTCAAGAAACGAGCCTATTCCTATCTCAAAGGTCGGCAACGCACCGCCAGCTCCTCTGGTGCTGTGGATGTTCATGGGCGACGGTGATCACTTAAGATCAGGTGAGCCGTATGCTCGTTTGCCACTTTTCATATTAAAAAAACGGAAATACTAAGAGGGCGTCCGCGCGTAAGAGCGTTTAACGTTTGATTCGATTTAAAGTCCTTTTTTTGTTTTTGCTCGTAAATATACTTGTGTTTGTTCCGTTACTAAATTACACTATGTTATTTAAAATGTGTAAACGAAATTAATAAATTTCGCGGCAACGCGCTTGTTCATAAAGTGACGTAAAATTAAGATCACCGCCGAGATTTTTCGCTATTCCCCTGTAAATTTAACAGCTTCACCTCCCCGTACGTGGATTTTAATATTTACAAAGAATTTAAAAGGAGCTTTTGCTCATGTGTAAAAGTGAAACGGAATTTGCTTAGTCAAAAATAATTACAATAACAAGTATATTTACTAGGAAAAACAAAGACCGACTTCAAATCAAATCTATATATACGAGTATATATATATATATACTTCCCGAAGTGGCACTCAAATTTAGTTTAGCTTTTGAATGTCTCCTAGATTATCCGTGAAATAGCAACCGACCGAGTCGTGGTTCGGCCCTCTCGGGCGCCCTCAGATCGGCATGCTTACGCGTAACATAGTAACCGTCCAAGCCGAGGTTGCCCCTCACCGGGGGGACCCTTGTGTCGAGTGACTAGCAATAGAGGTTCAGGCTAAGCGACCTAAGAACTATGCTACCTCTCAATCCGGTGAAGCAGTCAAGGCCAGCTTCTCTGGCCAATCTGTGTAGTTCGTCATTAAAAAATATATATATAAAACATCGTGCGCCTGTGACAACACCAGCACCGAGGACATCATCCACCTGCTGTTGGAGTGTCCAATCAACGCGGCTGAAAGATATAATTTGGAAGAGTATACGGGCTTGGCAATGAAAGTAGGTAATTTACCAATACTCATTAGCAATAAAGAAATTCATCGCAAATTCTTGGCGTACTGTAAAATAGTTGCAGAGAAAGTTGGCAAAAAAAGGAGAAATAAAACGTAGCATGAAAGGAGCTCGAGAAGAGAATGAATACGGAGAGAAATGAATAATTTAATATATTGTGAGAGTTAAATTAAATATCTAATGATGTAAGTTTATTGTTTAAATTAAATAAAGCAAAATCTAGAACAGCGAAGCGGGCTGGGTACGGTTAAATATAATATCAAACGCTACAACGCGTGGACGTTCTGTTTATTTCCGAAGTATCACAGCTATATTATCTAATCTTAAATTGTCAACTATACAGGCGCAAGTACGGCCTCAGATGGAAAACTTCACATTGGGTTGGAGCTGCGCAATACCAACTACTTTCGTTTGATCGTGTACAACGTAGAGCTGCTCGAATCATCAACGATCAGCGTCCTTGGCGGGCGACAGAGGCCCCCACCCTTGTCGCCCAGTGAACCCGAGGCCCCTTTTAGTTGCCTTTTACGACAGGCAGGGGATACCGTTGTCTTATTGAAAGCCCAGAACAATAAGGCTGACCGTTTTATTTGTCGACGAACATTTCTTTTACCCTTTGGTCCATTCGTATGGCTTCATTGTTCCTTTGTCCGAGTATCGTGAGATGTGTCCGGCCCATCTCCACTTTAGTGATAGTGCGTGACTGAGAGCATCGGTGAGTTTAGTTTTTTGACGAATAATTTCTATTTTCATTTTATTTATTCTTGTAATCTTTAGCATGCAAGTAGTATAATTTAATTACGTCTACATTTATTGTGTTCTACCCACCAACAATAGTTTTTTAAGCCAAAAATGTTTCTAAATAATGAATCTGATCCTTGAAATCTATAAATAATTATTATTTTATAGATAGATAAATCCTTTATTGCACCAAAGAATATGTACAGAGGCGAACTTATTGCTAATTAGCATTTTCTTCCAGCTTATCTTTTTATCTTTTTGGGGTATTCGGAGATAGACATTGGCTTGTTACGCTTGCGTTAAATATCGTCATAAGATTTCTTGCTGTACAACTCGCATATTCATCATGGACTAACACAACTATGGCTGAAAGCCAAACCATACCCTTAAACATCTAGTTCAATACAACCGGGGTTACGAGAGAAAATTGTGGTAAAATTTTTACCTTTTTTGTCGCAAATTTTAAAATGTATCATCGAATTTCCTCATTAGATTCAGTCATCTTGACAGTACGAAAAACAATTGAAAATGTCACCTTTTTCTAATTCGAATTTGGAATTATGTTCTTTTAAATTTAAACTTTGAATATACCAAAACCAGCCAAGTACAAATAACCAAAGAGATTTTATTACTAGTTCATACATACTATAATGCGAGAAGACTTTTCCCCATCCTATTAATTCGTCTTTCCTCGTCGTCATTTAGTGCTTACACACATTCTCTGAATAAATCAAAATACTTTATTAGATAGATAGGTTTAAGTTGTATTTGTTTTAATAAAAATTGGTTAGTTATATATGTAGTAGATAAAATAATACATAATACTAACTAAAAAGAGATATACAATATAAGTCATTTTACAATTTACAAAAATGTTTACGAAAAATATAACTATGCCAAACCGTCGTCGCTTGGCAGCGTGCCCAGAAGTCTGGTAGCATTGCCATGTTGTATGGCAATGCTTATCCTCTGTGCAAGGTATAGCCCAAGGCTGTAGATGTATCGACCAACCACTTTGCTATCACATTAAAAAGGTGGTGTACACTAGTAACCCACGGACCCTCCGTTTGTTGCCGTTATCTGCAGTTACAGCAGCCGCTCTAGCCTCAACAGAAGATTCTGGAAGACCTAACGGTGTTAAAGTAACGGCGATAGATAGTTAAATAACTATCCTATTCATATAAAAAATTATCTACACTAAATATAGCTACATAAATATATTTAAAAATAAATTCAATATATACTAATACATACAATAGAATTTATTGTATGTATTATTGCTAGCTTTCTTTAAAAAAAAAATTCAGACATCCACTTCTTGACATAGGGCTGCCCCAATGATTTCCAAAAGGACCGATTATAAGAGGCAGCGGATGCTGCGTCTTACGGCCTTTTATGACGTCGTTAGACCATTTTCCGGGTGGTAGATTATCTAGGTCCTATGCTTACAGAACGAATATGAGACCTTATCAAAACTAAAACCTTTCAAACAGGAAATGATTCCGGTTTTAAAATGACGGCGCTATTAGTTGCACAAACATTAAAAGCAGACGAGTTGAAAACCATCTATTTTAAGGTGAAGCAACTTTAGTTACTTCTGTATTTGATCACAAGGTGAGTCAGTCGTGAAGGTTGGTTTTATATAGTGCTAAATAACAGATTGATATTTTGACAGAACGGAAGGAAAACGGCCGGTGGGCTTGAAAGAAAAAACGTATTTTTTTTAAATAAAGCTCACAAAAGCGTAGCATTGTAGAGCCGAAATTGCTGCCATATTTTTCATTTTCTTTCGTACAGTTTTTAATATCACATTTTATTCGGTGTAGGTAAAAAACAGCATTTCGGTCGGACATTTCTGATTATACAAAATACTTTTAAATTATATCTTATAAATATTTAATCAAATGATATGAAGTCGATGTGAAGTCGAAATGAAGTCTTCGATGGGCGCACTTAAGCATTTAGCCTATTCATTTTACTCTCGAAAACACCCGCATTGTAAAATGAGGGAAAGACAGACGTGGGAATTTTTTAAATTAAAAAAAAATTGTAAAAAATTGGTTAGTGGTCGGGTGGCTATGCGGTTTGACTTGAAATATGATGGTCGCGAATTGTAATCTCAATCCATGTGTATAAATGAAATGTTTGTTTTAATTTTAATATACTCCTACTTGTGTATTGACAATTATTCATGTTTAATCACTTTTGTGAGGAGAATGAGTGGGGGTAGAGAGAAGTTCAGAATGTATATTTGAATTGTTTTGGATTTTTTAAGTAAAAAACACAACGTGATAAAAATTCATGTCCCATTGTATGGCAATTTGCTCACCACTTGTCATATAGACGAGTAAGCTCGTTGAAACGCGTACAACAAAAGCTGCCTCTGTCTATACTGCTAAAGTTAAAATGACGTGAGCTTGTTTTTTAATATTTTTGAAGAATTTTTTTTTTCAATAAAGCGCAGCCACAGACTTATGTCCGTGCTCTTTTGTGATATTCTTGAATTGGTTGCTTTGGTTTTTTTTTTAATAAGGTTGCTACAGTTCAGCTCTACAGTTACTACATATATTTTTTTTATATTTTTATATTTTTGAAATTATACTTCTTTAGACACGTTATGAAAAAATGTTGACAGTAACAGGTTGAAGCTACATGGAAGAAAGGTACATGCTTTTTATGTTCTTCGATATAATGGAGATTAATTATCTGTATGTATTATTTATTGATATAAATTAAAATATTATTATTGAATAAATAATTAAATTTTTCAAGTGTAAACTAGACTTTATTGACTGTGTTAACCATCCCTTTGTATATTGTAATATTTGTTATAATTTGTAGGTCTCGTAGAATAAAATAGTCCAACAACTAATACACTCGCTTTATTGAGACAGCGTAACGTTGTACAAAGAATTATTTATAACGAGTAACGTCACAACTGCGCGTCCTCACAATTTTTATACAAAATTAATTAGAAGTCAGATTAGGAACTAATAAGGTTAAACTATTGTTTACAATGACAAGTTCATGTGACGATCAACTAAATTATTAATTACGAATTAAAGATACAATAAGGTTCAGGTAAATCATTAAGATATGATTGGAAGTAGTTATTATGCATAACAATCGCTGGGTGTCATGTGTTGCCAGCTAACATATTATAAGGAATTATTTGCATGTAATTAATTTATTTTATGATACCAAAGAATTATAATTTCACCCTCGTATATAAGTACACGTACCCAATTTTTTATTACTGTTAATAACCTAAAGGTATTTAGTTGTAACCGGGTTAAGACGATCCTTTACAGTGAATTTTTTTTTACTGAAATGTAAACAATTACCGTAAAGGCTAAATAGCTCGAAGCAACGGCCCATTTCTCTTCTATTGTAATTTTAGGCTGAAAGGCAAGTAATGGCTTTGGTGTCGTCAAGAGTATAGTTATACTGCCCCCACTCATCCTCCCCACAAAAGTGATTATACAAAACCATTTACTAATTATAAAGGCTTAACATTGAATAAATTTCAATATAAAATGCTATCGCACAAACAGTATCTACCAAAAAGTTTGTATATAACATTATACGTGCATCAACGCCGCATCTGCAATTGTCAGTAGGCGGCCAGTGATCTTTCAATACGTAATGTAGATCTGTGCCAAAGACAAGCGCCAGCCGACTGAGTGGCGCCGCTCACCCTACGGTGCTTATTAAAACTTCTAGCGCTTTCAGCCGCTTCATTTTTAACCGACTGTTAAAAAAAGGAGGTTCTTATTTCGTCTATATTTTTTTAATGTTGAACTATTATAAGACTTTTTTTTTAGAAAGTATTTTTTTTTCTATGTTAAGTTGGTTGGCATATGACTCCCTGAAGGGTTCTCGGCTTATTGATGGCTCAGTGAACGTGAACTGTGATGCCACCACATGGTCACGGTGAAGCCAGAGGAATCAACATCTCTGGTCCGCCCCACATGGGCTCTCTGAGTCCACCTTAGATGCGATTTCCAGTAATTATGAGATTTCTGTCTGCAACTATCGCTGCCACTGTGGTTGTGTGGTTAGCGATGGGGCCACATATTACATCCGATGCCGGGGCTGGATAAGCGAAATACCTCGTTCGCTTTTTCAGTTCTCAGGGCATCTAGCTGATGGATTCAGGGGACCATCATCTGCTTATAGAGGCCGTGGAGTAAGGCCCATCCTTCCGGCGCGCCTAGCGCGTTGCGAGTGGTGGGGAGAAACACATTCTCCTCGAGTTTTTATACAAAATAAAGATGTAGTTACGTGTGTGAAAGCGTGATTATAGCCCTACCAACATGCGACAATGGCGAAACATATTGAAGGTTTAGACGGTGCAAGCACGACATCGATGACATGAGCTCCGAAGATATAGCAGGGAACTTCCAAAAATCGTATGAAAGAATATTATTTAGGTAACTCCTTAACGAGAAAGAATGCAAATGTGAAATAAAAAGAGAAAAGAGAAAAGATATTTAAAAAAAAACTGCTACAGTAGTTGATAACTGTGTCGCAGCAGTTTACGCCCGCCTCGACGCGACCAAATCAAAATAAATCAAACTTATAAATATAAAATTGATATTGTAAATCGTAATATAACTATGATACATCGGGAATACACGAAATAATAATAATATACCCGTAGGTAATATAATAATATACTCTCTTATTATAAGTGATTACGCTCAAAATAGATATCATGTTTTTCAAGCGGTATTATTAGCGCTTTAATCGCTTATCTCCATTGACACTGATGTTGTTTGTACTGGCTGAATACGTCGGCGCAGTGAGTGAACAGAGTAAACAGAGGGCGGCTAGAATCGACGCTAGCATTTCCTTATACATCCAAAGCAGATATGAACACATCTTTGAGAAAATTAATAGTAGGAATTATTTTCTAGAACGTGAACGTTTTCTAGTGTGCTTATAGTATGTTTAATAAATAAACTTGTCTTTTTAATCTAACTGAGGCAGACAATGAATGCTATTTGCAGCCAGTGTATTTTTGAAGGAATGAATGAATGATTTATAGGCTAATTTACGTACAATAATTGCGGGCTACTAGACTGTGGAATGCCCTTCCAAATTCCATTCGGCTTGCTAAGTCCCTACCTGCTTTTAAAAATTTGCTAGCGCAACATTATCGATCGATTTCGTCGGAACTATGAAATATGTAAATTTCACGTATTAGTGTATTTAATGATAAATTATTTATGTACGTATATTTAGTGTAGGTTGTCAATTATATGTATAGATTTGCTATGAACGCCATCGTCCTGTTTTGTTCATATGTTTCCTGTCCATACACAGGTTGCCTGGAAGAGATCGCTCTCAGCGATAAGGTCGGCCATTGTACAACGAACTGTAAAATGTACCTTACTTATGTAATGCCTTTTGTTTGATTTTGGTGTTCAATAAAGTTATATCTATCTATCTATCTATAATTCTCAAGATACATAATACTAAATCAACATAACAATATAAAATAGTCAGTTAAAATTTGACAAATTAAACAAATAAAAATGATGCAGCCGGTGCTTAAAAAAGGAAAATCCTGTACTATAAGCACCTTCCAGTTTTTCTTTCATGGTTTATGTAATCAGTGTGCGGGAATTAAGATTGTGTGGTTGTATGTTGTTGTCGTGATGATATGTTTGGCAATGTGCAGATGTTGCGTATGGTAGTTATACTAATGGAGAAATAAGTGTCTCCGTTTCTGTGTATGTGAGTTTCCCAAGATAGTTACTAATTATTTTTTTGCTATCATATTTGGAACTGTGATGCCACCACATGGTCACCGTGAAGCCAGAAGAATCAACATCTCTGGTCCGCCCCACATGGGCTCTCTGAGTCCACCATAGACGCGATTTCCAGTAATTATGGGATTTCTCTCTGCGACTAACACTGCCACTGTGGTTGTGTGGTTAGCGTTGGGGCCACATATTACATCCGTTGCCGGGACTGGGCAAGCGAGATACCACGTTTGCTTTTTTAGTTCTCAGTTGTCGTGTTGATATGTTTGGCAATGTGCAGATGATGCGTTTGGTAGTTATACTAATGGATAAATAAGTGTCTCTGTTTCTGTGTATGTGAGTTTCCCAAGATAGTTACTAATTATTTTTTTGCTATCATATTTGGTCTTCTCGTACAAATGCAGGGCGTTATTTAACTTATTAAATAAATAACGGTCTAGAAATTAATAGAATCTTTGACCAAAGGACTGAGACAGACAAAGATGAATGCTTTTTTTTTTAATGACGAACTACGAATGCTATTTGCAGCCAGTGAATGTATAATGAATGAATGAATGATTTATCGGCTAATTTACGTACAATAATTTCGCAAGATATATAATACTAAATCAACATAACAATATAAAATAGTCCGTTAAAATTTGACAAATTAAACAAATAAAAATGATGCAGCCGGTGCTTAAAAAAGGAAAATCCTGTACTATAAGCACCGGCTACCAGTTTTTCTTTCATGGTTTGTGTAATCAGTGTGCACGAATTAAGATTGTGTGTTGTTGTCGTGTTGATATGTTTGGCAATGTGCAGATGATGCGTTTGGTAGTTATACTAATGGATAAATAAGTGTCTCTGTTTCTGTGTATGTGAGTTTCCCAAGATAGTTACTAATTATTTTTTTGCTATCATATTTGGTCTTCGGAATGAAGGCATTCACGTGTCTTTGAAAGTTTTCTAAGACGCATGGTAAATCAGCACATCGAAATTACAACCAACAAATTCATTGGTGCCTGCCGGATTGAACTCGGGTTGCTAGAGTGTTATGCAACTTAAGACGACCGCTCTGTCACTGAGCTACCACGTCTGCCGGTGTTACACAGATAATAATTACTCCATTAACCAAAAAATATTCAAAAATTCTTACGTTAACATTCCAAGCACATAGCATTTCTTCTAACAAAAACTTTAATACAGTCTATTTTTAATTAAAACACGAATGGTATTTTTCGCACACTTGCTCGCATACACAATGCCCTATGTAACTTATTTTGTACTTACTGCGCGTGTTACCCACGATTAAAAAGTATGTCCTTTGCTGTCCCTTCTATGATTTATTTCATGATTTTATTTGACTAAATCAATTCTTATTTCATCAGCTATCTTCCAGTGAAAATCCTGTCATAATCGGCCCGACCGTTTTAGAGATTAGTCGAAGCGAGCAGACAGACGAAAATTGTAAAAAATGTTATTTTAGTATATACATTCGTATGCATGTAGTAAAAAGTGGTGTAACTTTATCTTTATAGGCAGACACTAAAATTTTATTTATTTGTATAGATTCTATGATGTGAGGGATACCCTTATCTAATATCTATTATAAATACGAATGTTTGGATGATGTTGTTGCTAATTCACGCCAGAACGTCTGAACGGATCTGGATAAAATTGGGTATGGAGATAGATTATAGGCTGGAATAGCACATTTTATCTAACCGACTTCAAAAAAGGCATTAATTGATCAGGTACGTAATTAAAATTAAAAAAGTTTAGTTCAATACTTATTGCAAAAGCACACATCTTAACTTTTGGGTGAGTAGTAATTTGCGTAATTTGTTTGTTATCTAGTCGTTTTTCGAAATAGGTTTCGCTCGGCTCCTTTATCATCACGTGACAGATGTCAGATGACAGGTGAAAGGTGGCATGTGACATACCACATATTACATGTGACATTTGACAGGTGACAGGTGACATGCTACATATTATATGTTTTATAGTGTGATATTTGATTGGAAAGGGGAAAAGTGATTTTCCTATAACAACCAGTTTGTCCAATACTTTTAAAATCATCCTTTAAAATAATATACAATGCACGTTACGAATGCTATACCGATTCTATACTGAAATGAGAACGGTCTTGTTACAGGACACTGAATATATATTGCAACAAAGACAGAAATTGCCATTCCTCGAGGAAAGACCCGACTATAACGTTTATACGAGTAGTAGCTATATATTTTCTCGCATTTAGAAAATTAGAGACAGGAAATACGTTTCAAAGATAAAGTGCTTTAAGAAAATTTAAAACAAAAATTTAAGTTATTCACTAGATCTACGTTTTACTTCGGCATACTTTTTTTTGCTTGCTTAAGCGTATATTAAAATAAACTGGAACTTTGAATTTTAACTTTAAGTTACACATTTCCGAATCTGCTTGCCACAGAAATCTTGTAGGAAATTGTTTTCTGATTATGTTTTCATGCACGTATGCACAGATTAACAAAAGTTCTACAAAATTTGTGCAAATAAACCTGCCTAAATTGTACCTTAATGGCAAAAATGTATTCTCTGCCAGTCTACCTTATGGTTGTGTGGAGATAAAAAAGTTTGATATCTTATACTTTTACGAAGAAAAAAAAACAAGATAAACAATCTATAACTTTATCAAATCAAACATTAGTTCAGTTAGTGCCAATTTCCCTTACATCAAGATAAAACATCATCTTTATAGGTGGCCTTCGACAACTGTGCAGTTTTTACCTGATTTCCTACCTTTTTTTTTTGTTGACGGGGAGAAATCTTCAGAAAGATACCCCGCCCTCTGGGGGGAAGGCGGCGGTTATGTGGGGTTCTTACCCACTAAAACCTCCCCGGTGGACCTTTCCTCGGTGCATGACGAGGGGCTCCGGGATCTCCAGTGGAACGAACCGGTCGCCTTCTTCCCGGGTCCACTTTGGTGGACGACTCAGGCCCCCACCCTTGTCGCCCAGTGAACTCGAGGCCCCTTTTAGTCGCCTTGTACGACAGGCAGGGGATACCGTAGTCTTATTCTTGAGAGCCCAGAACTACAGGGCTGACCTGATTTCCTACCTTACTAACCCACCCATCAAGTGGAGTCAATAGTGACGAGAGGTGTTTCTAAATCGATAGGATTTGAGAACTTTACGAATTGGGTCCTCTCGTGTATCGACAATGAACGCCTAAGATTACTTGAGTTAGCTTATTTTTCCATTTCCTGTTAAAAGGTAAGTTTTTTATTTATTTTTTGAGTCTAAATATACTTTTCTGTTAATTTTTAATACAGACAAACTTGAACTAAAAGTTCGTAAAGCATGAACGGTTAGACAAATCCCCAAAGCAATTTAAAGTTTGCACCCCTTTTTTTACGGAAGTGTTAAGAGTGGTTTAAATTTCTTTTGTAATCAAACAAGAAAAGTTAAAAAAATCTTATTCGTAGGAATTATATGTATACAGGATTATTGGTTATTTGACGTATACCACGTACGACGTATAAATTAGACGATATAGGTGATTATTTGCAGTAATTTTGATCACAGAGAAAAGTGAACCATTTTCATGTTATCATATTTTTAGATGTTAGTTTTTATTGTATAATTAATTAAAGTGTCAATAAAAAAAATTCACATACACAAACGCGCAGTCATATAAGTTACGTAACTATCACTGTCTGTCGCGCTAAGTTTAAAAGGAAGCGAGAGCTTATTTTTATATTTTTTGCATTTTATAATGACATACCTTATAAATGTGCCCCCGTATTATTATTATAAGACGTAGAGCAGAATCAAATTAATTATTTTTCATTTCAACTTTTTCCCAAAGGGTGAAGATTCCGTCATAAATTACAATATCAAGTTATTTATTTGTACTGCGGCTCCCTAGAACAACAGTATTTAAAAAAATCAAATCAAAAAAAGATATGTTTTTAATTATTAAGCATGAATTTAATTTAGGTCTATAGAAATTGAAAATGTATTAATAAGTCTAGTGATCGCCTACATACTCGTATGTCCCACTGTTGGGCACATCCTTCTATAAGTATAAGGATTCGAACTCGGATCGTTAGCGTAGCAACTAAAGGCGACCGCATGGACATTGAACTACCATGCCTCTCGTTACTAGTTGAAAACAATTTCATATAGTTAGATTTTGCTCATCGAATCTATTTGCAATGCGAACGCTGCGGTTATTCGGTGGTTAGGTATTCGCCTATAAAATTCATTGAATGTGGAAAACCATTGAATGCAATTTAAAGCGCTGTCTTATCTAGTATTCGATTATAGATGAAAAAATAAATCTAGTCTAATATCATTCTGGAATTTTATATAGGATGACATTTGACTCGTAGCTTAACGGTTCGAGTTACGTCGGTCTACGGTAATTGCTACGCTGCTACGGGCTTGTGTTTGATTCTCATTGAAATAAAATTATTATTATACTTTACATTGTTTTTAATAGACTTGAAAAAAGATGGCGCTTCTCAATTTGTTTGTTTTTCATGTCAGTACACCCATAGTGCCGTTATTTATGAACCTGATTGAGTTTTTGTATGTTCGAAAGGGATTCAATTATTCATGCAATATTTATTAGTATAGGACCTCAGGTTCGGAATTTATAACCTGTAAGTGTAAACTCTAAAATTATACACAAGAATAATAAATAAATACATTTTTTTATTAGACATGGGAAACATTTACAATACTGAACGTTCGTGAACCGCAACAGTAGTTAGTAACTGTGTCGCAATATCTTACGCCAACCACGACACAAAAACAATATAAATGACAATTATACATTATCCATTTTTCTTACAACTTATCGTACGTATGTATGTAGGCATGTGTGTGCGTATATATGAGAGTACAGGTGTGTGCATTACAAGCTTCCAAAAATAAATACTTCCGTGTAAGAAATGCCAGTTGATTGACATATTTGTATCTATAATAATTATATAATCTAAGAATTAAGTATTCCTTCCATAGAATAAGGCCCTGCTTATCGTAAACTTCTAAAAGAGGCCTTGGGTCCATGGGCGATAAGAGCCTTTGTCGTCCGCTAAAGTGGATCTGGGAAGAGGGCGACACCAGATGCTTCAGAGCACAGTGTAGAGAGGCTTCAGTGCGTTCCACTAGTGATCTCGGAGCTTGAAGACAATGAAAACAAGAAGTAGAAATAGAATTTAGGCGCCAGAACTTCGTAATATAACTATAATAGTAACTAACTTAGAAAACAAAAGAGAGCATTCGCAAGTAATAATAGCCTTTAATGTTTAGTCTTCTTCCGATTTATTCGACGAAGTCGACTTTTGATTTTACTTCTAAATACACTTGTAGTCCGACAATTCAGTTACGTAATTGTTTAAAAGCAAAAGGAGCGAGTTATATAAAATTTTCACAAAGTCCATTAGACGTAAAAAGAAATCTAATTATGATGGACATAAATAAAGATAAATTTTTCACAACGAATTCGCCTCATATTGCAAAAAGATATACTCGTAGCACTAACGTGTGTGCAATGCTTTATACGATAGTTGTTATATGTGAGCTAGATCTCTTAGAAGTAACAATTTGTAGGTCAGGTGTTGGGGAACGGCGAAATGGTTACCAAATTTAAGCGCCACACAAATATCTCTCCGTTTTATGAAAATTGCTGAATGCAGTTTCCACTCAGTTCTACTTCGTAGCGATCCGTTAATGTTTTTTTTAACCGTCGTTTATAGAAGAGCTACGATAATGGCTAAAAATGATTGTTGCTTTTAAAGTAACCATTTTCTACATCATTTATAAATAATTTTGGTCATTTTAGAAGTATCTTAAACGCTTAAGGTGATCTCAGTTTTTAGATAAAAGAGTCATGGTGTGGCCCTCTTGGGCGCCTCGAAATACTTCCGCGATTAAAGTAACCGCCTAGCTGACAAGTTTAAACTAAGTGACCTAACGGCTGTGCCACCTCTCAAAGACCAGGTGACACTGTAGAACACTCCTGGCATATCAGCGTAGTACGTTTCAAAAATAGGCTCTACAATACCGCACAAGGATCAAGAAAAACTGGCTGGAAATCGTGAAAGCGGACTTTTTTTATATGGTTTCTACTGGTTAGGTTTGTTACGGTGATGTCGGTCATGTCCCAGAAGGAGGCTGACGGACGGGTCAGGGAGGGGAGCGCAGAGGCTCCCCCCCTGTTTACTCGCAGTGCAAGGCTACACGGGTCAGCCGATGTCGCCTTCTTCAGGTCCACCTTGGCGGACGACAAAGCCCTTGTCGCCCAGTGAACCCGACGCCTCTTTTAGTCGCTTTCTACGACAGGCGGATAATGAGACAGGCTTTGGATGGCTTTTAGAGAAGAAGTAGAAATAGAATTTAGGCGCTAGAACTTCGTAATATAACTATAATAGTAACTAACTTAGAAAACAAAAGAGAGCATTCGCAAGTAATAATAGCCTTTAATGTTTAGTCTTCCACTGATTTATTCGACGAAGTCGACTTTTGATTTTACTTCTAAATACACTTGTAGTCCGACAATTCAGTTACGTAATTGTTTAAAAGCAAAAGGAGCGAGTTATATAAAATTTTCACAAAGTCCATTAGACGTAAAAAGAAATCTAATTATGATGGACATAAATAAAGATAAATTTTTCACAACGAATTCGTCTAATATTGCAAAAAGGTATACTCGTAGCACTAACGTGTGTGCAGTGCTTTATAAGATAGTTGTTATATGTGAGCTAGATCTCTTAGAAGTAACAATTTGTAGGTCAGGTGTTGGGGAACGGCGAAATGGTTACCAAATTTAAACGCCACACAAATATCTCTCCGTTTTATGAAAATTGCTGAATGCAGTTTCCACTCAGTTCTACTTCGTAGCGATCCGTTAATGTTTTTTTTAACCGTCGTTTATAGAAGAGCTACGATAATGACTAAGAATGATTGTTGCTTTTAAAGTAACCATTCTCTACATCATTTATAAATAATTTTGGTCATTTTAGAAGTATCTTAAACGCTTAAGGTGATCTCAGTTTTTAGATAAAAGAGTCATGGTGTGGCCCTCTTGGGCGCCTCGAAATACTTCCGCGATTAAAGTAACCGCCTAGCTGACAAGTTTAAACTAAGTGACCTAACGGCTGTGCCACCTCTCAAAGACCAGGTGACACTGTAGAACACTCCTGGCATATCAGCGTAGTACGTTTCAAAAATAGGCTCTACAATACCGCACAAGGATCAAGAAAAACTGGCTGGAAATAGTGAAAGCGGACTTTTTTTACATGGCTTCTACTGGTTAGGTTTGTTACGGTGATGTCGGTCATGTCCCAGAAGGAGGCTGACGGACGGGTCAGGGAGGGGAGCGCAGAGGCTCCCCCCCTGTTTACTCGCAGTGCAAGGCTACACGGGTCAGCCGATGTCGCCTTCTTCCCGGGTCCACCTTGGCGGACGACAAAAGCCCTTGTCGCCCAGTGAACCCGAGGCCTCTTTTAGTCGCTTTCTACGACAGGCGGATAATGAGACAGACTTTGGATGGCTTTTAGAGAAGACAAGTGTAAAATGTAAAAACTTTGTCACTCTCATTGAGTTAATTAATAACAATCCAAATAAAGATTATTAAATAACTGTTTTTAACCGATTTATAAGGTTCTCAATTCGTGTATATAGTGATAATATTTGTGCACCCATAGGGCTGTTATTTAGGAAGCTATTTCGATTATGTTTTGTTTGAAACAGTTAGTTTTTATTATGTATGTTCATTTTGTTCTTAAACTTTCAGTTCCGAAGAAATACCAGGGACCTCATAGAAATATATGAAAGTATTCTTGTTGATTGGAATATTGATAGGTTTAAAACAGTCTAAGACAGGTGTAAGGAAAGTTTACAAATTCCGTTAAGTTATTCTACTTGGGGTATATGTGCAAAAAATTCGACTTTACCACGGCAAACTGCAAGTATTTAGGACACAAATAATAGTACATTTATAGATGTGGAGAAAGACAGTAAACACTTACACACTTCTCCGCTTCTGCGTCACGGCATTACTTAAGAAGAACGAGAGTTTAACTGCTTGAAGACCACTGACCGAACCTCTGCCAGGAGCGCCATTTTTATCTTGGTGTCAATGCACGATCCCACTCCGAACTCGACCATAGATCAGGATACAGACAGACGCAGGGTCGGCTAAGGCCAATTGACTAAGCGCTAGTATTACCAATAAACCCAATGTTGCCCCACGAATAATATTGTTTACTTAACACTAGGTAAGAATTTAGTAACAACGGGTGTAATGAAAGTGGAAGAATAAACAAAGTATATGTGCGAGAACTTCGTAATATAATTATGATACTTTGGACAATAAAAAACAGCTAACAGTAGGGTTTATTCAGTAGAAATGTGACATAACCTCTTACCTTTCCGAGAACATGGGTAATTGAAGGTTAGCTTCTCGAGAAGAAATAAAAAGGATCATCCGAAAATAATAAAAAATAATAATAATAAAGCTCATTTATTACCATCCTTATCCTTTGAAGAGAAAAAAAAATACATTACATAGAATAATAAGATACAAAAAAATTATAGAAAGAAAAAAAAAACAAAGAATAAAATAAAAAATAAAATCTCTTATAAGAATGGCAAAAGGCAATAGGCTCAGCGTGTACTGCGTGACATAATGTCACACAGTGCTGGTTTTCAGCCTACCCCTTCGGTACTCGCGCGCCGCGTCAGAACAGGCCCGCAGCCTGCAGCTAGCTGTTTTAGGTTTTGTGATCGTTAAATACAAGTATTTAATTGCTACAACCAATATATCTCTGTTTCCGTTAACCGAAACTCCGTAATCTTAAACCAATCATTGGTATACGAATGAATTCTAAGCCACTGCGCCATCATTTCTTGTTTATGATCTTCATTAAAAATATAAATATTTTATTGCTTATCAAAATTATTAACTGTGCTTAGAAGATTAAACGGAAATATAAGATTATATAGGGGCTTTAAAAATCTTTCTCATTCAAAATTTTAGCTCTACGCTATAAGTAAAAGAAATTCTACGAGAATGGTTAACAGCGTAATTTCGAGTTTACCGTGAAGTTATTTCGTGGTAAGCTTATAAACACTGTTGAAGGATCCAATTAAAATTTTAATACAATTTAACATATTTAAATACAATTAAACGATATAAATAGTTCTTAGTCCTTTACGGTATGAATTGAGCTAATTTACGTTAGTGACCGATAATGTAAAAATAGCGGTTAAAAAAGTTTGAATATCTCGAAAGATAAAGACGCTAGCTTAGTGTCGCCATATGTAGGCAACACTAAGTACTAAAATTAAAATAAAAATAATATTTAATGAAAAATACTGTATTATCTGAGCCGTGGTAGCTCAGTGTACGGGCGGTTGGCTCAAGTTACATAGTACGCTAGCAACCCGAGTTCGATCCCCGGTGCCGGCACCAATGAATTTGTTGTTGCAATTTTATGTGCTGATTAACCACGCGCTCGACGGTGAAGGAAAACATCGTGAGGAAACCTACATGTCTTAGAAAATTTTTCTAAGGCATGTGAAGTCTGCCAATCCGCAATAGGGCCGCGTGGTGGTCTATGCCCTTATACTCTCTTTACAGAGAATGCCTGTGCCCAGCAGTGGGACATATATATTATATATATAAAGGCTGTAAGCTTTAACTTTAACTGTATTATCCAAGTTTACGTAAGATATCCTTTTTCGTTTAAGTTTATGTTTTTTAAAGAAATTTAAATAAATTATTTTATTTTATTTTAAAGATATTTAATAGTCTATCATGCACAATCTCAGTTAGCTAGCGTCTTTATCTTCCGAGTTAACCAAGCTTTCTTAACCGATCCTCTATTTTTGCTCACGGATATAGTTAATATAGATATTTTATGGGTCGCTTAGATCCCAAGGCCACTGCAGATACAAAGTAATTGTTTTACGAGTTTAGTGAACACTAACATTATGCAACCGTCATTCCGTAAAAAATAGGAAAAATACATTACAAATACACTGTATTCTTAACAGTACGCCGGACTGCTTAAGAATACAGTAGTCTCTTTCATACGCTATTTAAAATAATGCTGACGTAACCGATCATTACTAGAAATGTCAGTCACGTAGTACAACAACCCAGTCACGTTTCCCAACGTTTTATATATTAAATAATAAGGAATCGCCGAGATGTTACGTATGCTAACGTCTGCATTAAGTAGTGGGAAAAAGCGAACGGCACGAAAGGTTTGATAGGACAAGTATTTTAACTAATAATAATGATGAATTACGAGCAGAAACCGATTTGGAAAAGCCGACTTCGAATTGAATCAAACGTTATACGCTATTACGCGCGGATGCTCTCTTTGTATTTACGAATTATCGTAAGAATATTAAGATATAAAATCGATTAGATTCTGAACCTAACCAAATTTTTATCAAGTTACTCTATCCTTTCCAATAAAAAATTAATCATCTGAATCGGTTGGCGTGATATTGAGTTATTCGTCCATTTGTGGCGCACATACTTAATGCAAATTTCAGACTTATACGGTTTTCTGCAAGCACCAGCGTTCAAATAAAAAAAATCGTCTTATTAAAATCATAAAAAAAGGATATTTAATTGTCTATCAAGCACAATTCATTTCAGTTAGCTAGCGCGTCTTTATCTTCCGAGATATTCAAACGTTCTTAACCGACCCTTTATTTTTGCTCACGAGTGTATTTGTAGGTATATTGATTTGTATATATGTTTTGTCATGTATACAAACCCAAGGTAGACTGGCAAAGTTCGACTTTATGTAGACTTATTTTGTGCAAATAAAGATTTAAAAAAAAGGCTCAGAAATGAAGACTCAACCATAGTTAAAACAGGAGTAACTCTTTCCTTGCCGATTCAGAATCCATTTCTCATATCTGAATACATGAAAGTTCATTTTATATACTAACATATAAACGTTGAATTTGTAATGCCATCAACTATTATTCACTTAAGATCCTTTTAGCAGGATCTTATCAAAAACCTTTGTTCTGGAACACATTAGTATGACTAAAATGTAAATAGAAAGATACAAAGAATATTTTGTAATAAATTATTCAAGCAGAATGAGCGTAGAGGCGGATTCGTAGACGGTACAGTCATTCTCGTAGAGATGAATGATTGAAGTGTCTAGTTTAGTAGATTTATGTCTTATTTCAATGACAAAGAGTTTTCCGATCTTAGTAAGGATTGTTTGAAACGAACTTGCTAACCATCTGGTTTTGAATCTCGGCCGGCTTGTACCTGTCAATTTTTTTAACCGACTTCGAAATGAAGGAGGTTCTCATTTCATTAATAATAGGTTGGGGAAAATGTCTTTTATATAGTATGTATAAACTTGTTTTAAAATCTCTTCGGCTATACTATCTGTATCTGTTTGCTTTTGGTGTTATTGAAAGTTTAAATTTTAAAGAACATTATTTCAAATTCAAATTAGGAAAATGTGTGATTCTCATTTGTTTTTCATACTGTCAAGATGAGTGAATCTAATGAAGAAATTCGATACATTTTAAAATTTTACTACAAAAAAGGGAAAAAGGAAACACAAGCCGTAAAAAAAATTTGCGATTTTCATAGACCTAGTGCAGTGTCTCTGAAAGTAGCACAAATTTGGTGTGTGGGGCGTTTTCAATCCGGAAATTTTGATGTCAAAATGCACGTCGCTCTGGTCGCCCTATTACCAACAGCAATTGATTTTTTCAAAATGGTTTTCTTTTAACTTAGTATACAATAATTAATTTGGTTGAAGTCGACTCCTTGGGTTCCGAAGATATTCTACTTCAAAAAATCCGAAAAATATGCCTTATGAGAATAGAGGACGTAGTGGCGGCATTTAACAAGCATTTATTCTATTCAGATGCCATGCATTATCCCCATAACGCAATTCTTTAACCTGTCACATTTAAGCAATTACGTAGCTGGGTTCGCAGTGCTACGACGTAGCTCACTGAGCTACGAGAGTGATTATCCGGGGTTAAATAGTCATTGGAAACTTGCACGCTATCCCTACCACCGCAATGCGGTGGACACATAAATCGAATGTCATTAACAGAAAGTACAGTTTCGAACTTTGACAACTATATCCGTCCACTGGATGTCCAGTACATTTTAATTGCTGTATTTTTCTTTTAATTGGTATTAGTGAACGCATGATTGAGAGAATTTAAAGTCTGGATATTTCCGGTTATTTAATATAATCTGTAAGTGTAATCCTTTTGCTCTCAGCTTATAACCACAGCTTGATAAGGTCCAAGATATATGTAGGTTTTTGTTTTGACTCGTAAATATACTCGTACCTGTTTTTTGTGGTTGTACTAATAGAGATGGTTAAGCAAATTGCGTTAATTTATTCAAAAGAAGTTCAAGATGAGCTTGGACAACTGTATCCGTATAAATAATTTAACCTTGGCTCCTACTTTCCAGGATCTATCTGTGGAATTCACTGATCGTCTTCAGTTATTGGGTATTGAAATCTCATCGAACCTTAACTATGGACGATTCATCGAGTCTAAGGCTAAGACAGCTGCAAAAAAACTCGGGATCTTGGTCAAAGTGCAACCGTACTTCTCTCCGGGACAGCTTTTAACACTTTATAAAGCTCAAGTCTGGTCGTGTGTAGAATACTGCTGTCACATATGGGCAGGCGCAGCTAAATGCCATCTCGCAGCTTTGGATTCGGTGGAGAGGCGGGCTAAGAGGCTATTTGGTAACGCAGCTGAAACCAATCTGCTCAGTCTTGAGCACAGGCGTAAGGTAGCTAGCCTTTCGGTTTTCTACAGATTGCATTTTGGAGAGTGTGCTCAGGAACTACATGATTTAATTCCCCCATCCCCTTTCCACCATCGGACTTCCAGACGCACTGCGGGATTTCATCCTTTGTTGTGAACATCCTCAAACCCGAACGAAGCGATTTGCTTCGTCTTTCATTCTTCGTACAGCAAAGGACTGGAATAGCTTGCCCGCGTCTGTCTTTCCTTCCGATTACAATGTGGGTATTTTCAAGAGTAGAGTGAATAGGCATTTACTAAGTTAGTGCGCCTTACCATCCAGGACTGCATTTCCACTTAACATCAGGTGGGATAGTAGTCAAGCACTTGCTTAGAAATTATTAAAAACAAAAAAATATTTATTTAATCTTTATTTGCACATAATAAAAGTGTTTAAAAGGCGGACTTAATGCCAGAAGGCATTCTCTGCCAGTCTACCTTAGGATTGTGTAGAAACAAAGTCACGGGTGCAAGCTTAGAAAATAAAATAAGAAAAATATGTTATAAATGTATAAACATAAATACAAGCATACATAAACATACATAAATAAATATAATATATAGATAGATTAATAGTTTATACAATAGTATTAAGTAACAATAAATATATATATACAACTACATAGATCCAGATATAGATGTATATAGGGTATAATAGTAAAATTTATAATTCTATTCCTCATTTAAGTATAGATTTAAGAGAGAGCGTTTTAATGTAGCCTTAGTTCCAGCTGTACGTACAATTGATGGCAGCGCATTCCATTCATTTCCAGTAAATTAAAGGCTATAAGTAAGTAAAAGTCTTTTAACCAGTTAGGATTCCCTCAATAAAATCATAAGGTAGTTACGATACGCTACTATCACTTCTTTTTTGATGTGTTTATATTCAATATTAATTACCTGACATAAACTGTTCAAATAACCGACTCCAAATAAAGGGAAAAGGCATAGAGAAGAAGAATCGAACAGTTTTTCTTGACTGTTCGATTTACGAAATATTAGGCGCAAGTTCAAATCCCGGTTGAATCTCCCGTTTATCTCTGTGTTTTCAACCGACTTCAAAAAGAAGGAGATTCTCAATTGGTCAGTATTTTTTCTATATTTATCACCTATGGCATCCATGAGAAAACCATATGTCTTAAATTTGCATTACGTATGTGCACGACAAATGGACGAATAATTCAATATCACGAAAACCGATTTTGATGATTCATTTTTTATTGGAAATTATGTAGTTCAAGGGTAGTTTGAAGAGAGTTTGGTTAGGTTCTGATTAATTATATTTCGTAATATTTCAACGAGAATTCAGTTTTACAAAAAGAAAGTTGGAAATGAAATCAGTTTTTATTTTTACTCGTAAATATACTTTTTAACATTACAAAAATTAAATTAATTAGAAAGAGAAAATGTACAGCTATGGGCTAACCACCTGTCACCTAAAATCAACAATAGTGGAGAGCGGCAACTGTCTCTCTTCACCTCGCAAAGGTTTAAAGGACGTGACAGCGTATAAACTTCAAACGTTATAAATAAAATAAATTAAATTAAAAAAATATATTTAAAATTAAAATTACCAGCCAGTGAGATGTTACAGCGTGCATGTCAAGTACGTGTAGCAATTACCTTCAAAGTGATCAGAGCATCACGCTGGACGCTTTTTATTTTTTAACTTTATTAAGATGAAAAGAAGTAATCAATGGGTCGCTATTTTTTCTATGTTTATCACCTTATAACTTTCACTTACATTGTCAGACCACTTCATCACTTACATTGTCACCCAGAGGTGGACTGAAATTCTGACAATGGCATCCGTGAGAAAACCATATAAGTCTTAAATTTGCATTAGGTATGTGCATGACAAATGGACGAATTTATCACGCCTACCGATTTCGATAATTATCATTTTTTATTGGAAATGCTTACTGGAAAGTACTTCAAGTCAGATTAGGTTTTGATTTAATTCTATTTCGTACTATTCCAACGCTAATTCGGAAATACAAAACCACACATAGAATCAACAAACGTGGAGAGCTACAACTGTCTCTCTCTACATCGCAAAGCTTATAAACTTCAAACGTTATTAAATTAAAAAAAAATATAAAATTAAAATTACCAGCCAGTGAGATGTTTTACAACGTGCGTGTCAAGTACGTGTAGCAATTACCTTCAAAGTGATCAGAGCTTCGCGCTGGACGCTTTTTATTTTTTAACTTTATTAAGATGAAAAGAATTAATCAATGGGTCGCTATTTTTTCTATGTTTATCACCTTATAACTTTCACTTACATTGTCAGACCACTTCATCACTTACATTGTCACCCAGAGGTGGACTGAAATTCTGACAATGGCATCCGTGAGAAAACCATATAAGTCTTAAATTTGCATTAGGCATGACAAATGGACGAATTTATCACGCCTACCGATTTCGATAATTATCATTTTTATTGGAAAGGTTTACTGGAAAGTACTTCAAGTCAGATTAGGTTTCGATTTAATTCTATTTCGTACTATTCCAACGCTAATTCGGAAATACAAAACCACACTTAGAATCAACAATAGTGGAGAGCTACAGCTGTCTCTCTCTACATCGCAAAGCTTATAAACTTCAAACGTTATTAAATTAAAAAAATATATAAAATTAAAATTACCAGCCAGTGTGATGTTTTACAGCGTGCGTGTCAAGTACGTGTAGCAATTACCTTCAAAGTGATCAGAGCATCGCGCTGGACGCTTTTTATTTTTTAACTTTATTAAGATGAAAAGAATTAGGAGGAAAATCCGGGGCTATACGAGGACGTGCCTCGTTTATATTAACATTAATTTACTTTTGCTCTTTGATTTAAATTAAGGATAATGTGTTTCTTGTGAACAAATTTAACTTATTCAATTATACACTCGTGAGCAAAAATATTAGTACTCAGTGTTGCCTCCATGTGGCGATTATGTCTATTTGATGACATTAAGAAATAGTAGAACAGATGGTCGATGGGGCCGAAAAGTTCTCGATTGGAGACCACGGACCAGCAAGCGCAGTGTGGGACGTCCACCCGCAAGATGGTCTGACGACCTCATAAAGGTCGCAGGGCGCAGCTGGATGCGGGCCGCTTACAACCGGTCCTTTTGGAAATTTTTGGGGGAGGCCTATGTCCAGCAGTGGATGTCTTACGGCTGAGATGATGATGATGATGATGAGGAAATCAAACAATCCCCTTTAAAAGCATTCATTTAACAAAAATGTCAAAGCAATTCGACATTTTTATAATTGGAAGCTTCGTTAAAATTATTTTTAAATTTTAGTTACGAAATGAATTTTGGTAATAATGATTGCCGATCAATATTGCAAAAGACTGGTATAATGATAAATTGTCCATACAATTTCTTTATAAAATCGTGCCTCCTTGAGTCAAAATACATAAAACACTTGTAAGCAAAAATAAAGGGTCGGTTAAGAAAGTTTGATATCTCGGAAGATAAAGACGCTAGCTAACTGAAATAAATTGTGATTAATAAATTCTAGTACTTAGTATTGCCTCCATGTGGCAACACTAAGTACTAAAATTAAAATAAAATTCAATGAAAAATACTGTACTATCCAAGTTTACTTAAGATATCCTTTTTCGTTTAAGTTAATATTTTTTAATTAAATATAAATATTATATTTTATTTTAAGGATATTTAATTGTCTATCATTCACAATTTATTTCAGTTATCTAGCGTCTTTATCTTCCGAGATATTCAAACGTTCTTTACGGGCCCTTATATCGACTCTTTATTTTTTCTCACGGCTATTGAAAATCAAAACAAACGGTAATTAAACGTCCCTATGTGGGGACGCTCTCTTTTGTTTCCGAAGTGTAATAGGAAATTTTAGCGCCTAAATTCTATTTCTTCTTTCAAATTCGTTCGTTGTCGTTAAGTAGTGCATACGTAGTTTTGGATTGTCATAAACGTACCAATATCTCAGTCAACCGATTTTAGGTTAACCTAAGTTCCCTTTTTTTTTTGTTCACGCGGGGGAATCTTTTTATAGACCATCCTCCGGTACCCTGGGTGGGCCCGGAGGGATGTGTGGGACTCGGCCTGGGCAGCCCCTATCCACTAAACCTTCCGCGAATGCCATCAGCCGTTATGAGCGGGGTGCCCCGGATCTGTCAGTGACAGGACACAAACCTAAGTTCCCTGGTATATTTTCCGCTTAGCTAAGATAAAAGAAGTTAGAAGCTAACTCTTTAATTTGAAAGAAATTTATGACTGATTATTATCATCTTTTTTTAAAAGAGAAAGCTCGCAATATTTCTTCTTTTTTTCTAAAATATTACTACTTACCTTACCTTACACCTTACCTCCATTAGTCAAATGGTGGATTCGAACCTACGACCTTACGATTCGCAGACCGTACCCTTAACCATTAGGCTATTGAAGCCTGACGATTGAAAAAACAAACCATAAATTGACTTTATACTCTTTGCATGTATTTATGTATATATATTTTTTATGTACTTTGATATTTCATTCTCCTTTCGTATCTTTTCCTTGACGATGACAGCTGCTAAAGTGTTTCTCTTTCACCCATGGTTAACTGCTAGAAAATGCTATTAATACATTAAGTCCGCCTTTGTTAAGTAAGGTGTTACAATAAGTATAAATAGTGTCTACAAATGACGAAGGTGGTTGGAAAACGGAGTACCGGTTAGGCAATGAATATAACTAGGTCACGGAATTCACGCCCACTTCATGGAAATACAATGCAGTATCTACCTCCGGAATGAGCGAGACATTTTATAAAAAGTAAATAAATCGAAAATTTCATTTCCTTTATTGTGTTAGGTAAACAATATAATGCTATAGTGACCCCAGCCTATCGTAAAAGGCGACTAATAGAGGCCTAGCTTAGGGGCTTCCGTTGTAATGGATCTGAGAATAAGGCAACACTGGTGGTCTCGTGTCCGCTTAGCACTGTGTGGGTGCAGGAGGAGAGAGTAACCTCCCCCGGAAATGTGCTTCAGAGCACAGTACAGAAGGGCTTCGGTACAGTCCACTGGAAATCCGTACCCATTCCCGGTGTTTTCGTGTAATCAGTAAACATTCCCCCGCTTTCCCACCAGAAAGCACCTCCGTCTTGAACGATTTCCGTGAAATTTTAATCTTGATGAAGATTTAAGATATACATATTTTCATCTATTATTTTATTGTATAAAATATATTTTAATCTCATAACTGTTTTATTTATGTATCATATTTATTATACTCTTATTGTCTGTATAATAATATTCCATATAAAAGTAGTTTTGCGCGCGCACGTCTTTAGGTAGTCCCGGGCACCGCTGAAAATCAGCGCTGACGCATCCTTGTGACAGCATATGCTGAGACGGTGTCCGACATTGGCATCATATGTTTTGTATTATTTGTCCGTGTAACTTTAACTGTGTTTTGTCTATTTTTCATTCTTTTTTAATGTGTGTTATATTCAGTCTGTGATGTGTTTTTGTATTGTGATGCCAATAAATAAATGTCTATGTCTATGTCTATTAAGTAGACAATATAGTTCTAAGGCCACTTTCACTTTAATAGCAATATTGGCCAGCCATATTTCTGTCTATGGCCTAATCTATGGTCAAAGAAGATATAAACTGTCCATACAATTGTAAAAGATTTATGGTTTGTTTTATGAATTGAATTTCTGGTACTTGTGTATTTCAATATATTTGTCGGTCTGGTTGGCGTTATTAAATAATCTAATATATATAAAAGAGAATGTGTGTGTGTTTGATCCGTATAGACTCCGAAACGGCGGGACCGATTTCAATGACACTTTCAGAGAATCTTCAGTGACCTGGCTTTTTTTTGGCATTCTTTTTGAACTGTCAAATATAGTTTTTATTTACTATGATGATATTCTATTGTCTTATAACCCAAATTTGTATTGACACACGTGTTGTGTATATTTATGTCATTATGAACCATATTGAAGTACAATGGAGTATATTGCATGTACATGGGAGTAGGTAATGAACTTCACCCGCTCGAGAAGAGAATAGAAGACTTCAGCTTGCTGACTTTAAGAGCTATGTCGATTACCTTTGTTCTCCGTCGAATTTCTTTGCTTCGGATTAGATCCCTTAGAGAAATGCCGAGCGTAACCCTTTCCATCGCTCGGTTCGAGACTTTCAGCTTGACCAGCCCAACGGTCAGATTCCACGTCTCTGCACCGTAGCTCATGGCTGGGAGGACGCAATAGTTGAAGACTTTTGTCTTAAGGCATTGCGTTATTTGGTGAGTGGTATTTGCGAAGTGAAATTTGTCATTATAAAAATATTATATATATTTTTTTACATAGGATTTGGCGATTTCACTGTGTGATGTGTATCGTTAAATATAGGTCAAATTCACAACAACGCGGTCTAGTTTGGACACATTTGCGTCGGAACCCTTTGGCGACATTAATCATGTAATGAATGCGCGACGTTGGGCTTACGGAACATGAAGGGACACGTAACAAACATGAACGCGTTTAATGTCAAACTACCCGTCAAACAACTCGTTTACAAAATGCTTCAAGTTCAACTAAAAAGCACGTACACTAACGACATATTAAAGCTAATGGAAGGCAACCCATTGCTCTTCTGACTTAAAAAAAAGAAGAAAGAAGGTTAGGGGTTAAAAATGTGTCAATTTTTTTAGTTAATAAATAAAATACACTCGTGAGCCAAAAAAGGGTCGGTTAAGAAAGTTTGAATATCTCGGAAGATAAATGCGCTAATTGAAATAAATTATGCACGATAGACAATTAAATATCCTATAATAAAATATTTTTTAAATTTATTTAGATTTCATTAAAAAAACATAAACTTAAACGAAAAAGGATATCTTACGTAAACTTAGATAATACAGTATATTAAATTTAAATTTTAGTACTTAGTGTCACTATGGGGATAGCCAGCGTCTTTATCTTCGGAGATTTTCAAACTTTCTTAACCGACCCTTTATTTAGGTTCACGAGTGTATATGTTGTCATTGGAACTCGAATTACGAAGATATTAGAGACATTATAAGGGCAGACAGAGAAAGGATTAGCTGTTTGTTTTTTACTAAGCTTCTTATCATATGGGACAGGAGATAAGCTCAAAGATAGATATCCTTTATTGTGCCTAAATATAAGTACAAAGGCGAACGTAACGTTATTTCTTCAACCAGTGCGTCCTACCAGCTATAACCTATGGTGCATAGACTTAGACAACAGACTTAGATATCTTACGTAAACTTAGATAATACAGTTAAATTTTAGTACTTAGTGTCACTATGGGGATAGCCAGCGTCTTTATCTTCGGAGATTTTCAAACTTTCTTAACCGACCCTTTGTTTTGGTTCACAAGTGTATATGTTGTCATTGGAACTCGGATTACGAAGATATTAGAGACATTATAAGTTGTCCATAAGGACAAGGAGTATTACATAGAGCACACGACTAGGGATCTAGTGGGACCTGCACTTTTTTTGTAACAATAGGCATAACTACTGACTTATATTCTAAAATTCAGAGTTTTATAACCCCTTGTCCTTTTTAATCTAAGTATAGTATATAGTATGCCTATGCTATTTCTAGTTCCCCTAACGTGGATAGGTTAGGGCAGTTTTCTCCCATCCCTTTCCTCTCCTTCATTCATCCTTCTTGTTAGTATTTGTGTTTATTACAGTAAAAATATTACACTTATTATTATTACACAATTTATTTCTACTTCTATTATACACTACTTCTTTTATTTTTCTCTTTCTTATAATTATTTCTAGATACATTTCTGTCATTCTCTTATTTCTAATCTTATTTTTATTACATTTGTCTTAATACTATCTACGCTATTTTTATATAATGCTCGTTTAAGTTCTTATCCTACTACCTAGTTACTAATTATAATTTTTATCTAATGGTGGGCTCGCAACTCACATTGGTTTAAATCTGTGTTTGTATGCGCCTTACTTTTAAGTTTTATTCCTGTAGGCTGCTTTTTCTGCTATTTGTTTGCAGTAACTCAGGAATCTTCGACTAACATCTTTATTTTTACTATTTGTAGGTTTTCTGTACTAATTTTTATGCCTAAAAGAGTTTCGGTTTCTATTCTTAAACTAGCGTGGATAGGACACTCAGTAAGGAGATCGATAATAGTCTCATTCACGCCATCGTCACAGGCACACGACGGGCTCTCCTTACACCTGCACTTATTTTAAACCGACTTCAACAAAGGAGGTGGTTATCAATTCTTTTGTATGTCATTTTTATGTTTAATACCTCATAACTGTTGACTGGGTGAATTGATTTTGATGATTCTTTTTTATCCTACAGAGTGGTGGGGTCAGCTTGCCATTTCGCTGTCCCCGACATCGTCTTGGGAAATCTTGCTGTCTCTCATGTGTCTCTCCACTCCTATACTTACTACGCTCTCCCATCTTGTCATGAGTCTACTGCATCTTCAATAGGTGAGGACAAGTTGCCCTTATACTCTGATTATAGAAAGCCTGTGCCCAGCAGTGGGGAATATATAAGCTAGTATTTTAAGTTTCAAATCCTTTGCACGAGCTGTGCGAACGCCTTACTTAGCAATTGTTGAACAAAACAATTCAAAATATTCGTGTATTTGTTGTTAAAGTAAAGCGGAATGATTAAATACAAGTACGAAGATAGTTTCAAAGAATTTCTTACTTCATCCGTTTAGCTTCACAGTGTTTATTTTGTGCCTTGCTATTCGCAGGTGAATGGCATGCAGCCAACTCACTTGTTTAATACTATTTTTGTGCAAATAACGTTGCTGAATTTGAGTCTGTCTTTATAAAATTAATGCGCAGGTACAGACGTTCTACCTAGGTAATTAAATTCAGCCCTGTAGTTCTGGGCTCTCAAGAATAAGACTACGGTATCCCCTGCCTGTCGTAGAAGGCGACTAAAAGGGGCCTCGGGTTCACTGGGCGACAAGGGTGGGGGCCCGGGAAGAAAGCGACCTCGGCTGGCCCGTGTCGCCTTGCACTGCGAGAGCACAGGGGGGGGTGGGAGTAACCTCCCCCCGGGAAGTGCTCTCCTTGAGCACAGTGCAGTGGGGCTCCGGTGAATAACACTGGAGATCCCGGAGCCCCTCACCATGCACCGAGGAAGGGCCACCGGGGAGGTTTGCCAACGTCAACACCACGTTGAATACACCGGTTCTCGTCCGATCACCGAAGTTAAGCAACGTCGGGCGCGGTCAGTACTTGGATGGGTGACCGCCTGGGAACACCGCGTGATGTTACTTTACTCTTAATCCGGTGAAGCAGTCAAGGCCAGCCTCTCTGGCCAATCTGTGTAGTTCGTCATAAAAAAAAACCGGGTTGAGGTTTTAGTGGGTAAAAACCCCACATAACCGCCGCCTTCCCCAGAAGGCGGGGTATCTTTCTAAAGATTTCGTCCTCATTAACAAAAAAAAAAAAAAAAGGTAATTAAATTACTGTCTAATTATATTCCTTAGTTATAAAAATGTATACGGCAAATAAATATCTTGAATTATTTTTTAAAATAGTTAAAAAACGGTCACACTTAACCTTATTTCGGTTACAGGTATACACTTCTTGGGGGAATATTTTAATCAAACATAAATTAATTAATAACTATTTATGAAAACAACTTTTAAAATTAAACAGAACTAAAATTGAGAGAAAATATATTTGTAAAAGTTAATTGTACACATAAATTAAATTATCTAGACAAGTTTGTCATTTATGATAAAATATAAGCTCTCCCATCCTTTGGGTAAACCGAGAAAAGTTTGGGTAGGCAGGGTAGACAGAGAAAGGATTAGCTGTCTGTTTTTTACTAAGCTTATTATCATATGTGACAGGAGAAGACCTCAAAGATAGATATCCTTTATCGCGCCAAAATATAAGTACAAAGGCGAACGTAACGTTATTTCTTCAACCAGTGCATCCTGCCAGCTATAACCTATGGTGCAGAGACTTGGACTCTGACCGTTGTTAACCAATTTTAAAGTCGCAAAACAAATGATGGAAAGGGCTACGGTCGGCATTTCTCTAATGGACTGAATCCGAAACGAAGAAATTCGACGGAGAACAAAGTGATGGTAGATCGGGGAGGAAAATCTTGGGGGGTGACCTCAGCCGCGGATGGGTCTGAGAAGCGTAGCGTCATCTTCAGATAGACCGACGACCTTGTTAAGATAACCGGAAATGGCTAGATGCGGAAAGCGGAGGATCATATTTCGTGGAAGGTATTGGGGAATGCCTATTTCTAGCAGTGGGTAGATACAGGCTGATGATGATGATGATGATGAATGTTTTTTAGCATTTTAGGTTATGAGCAGACTAAATGGGGTGGTAATGAGGTATGCCGCTTAAAATAGAGATCCATGGGCCTTATGGCAAAAATATAAAAAAATATATATACAGACACGTCAGTATAAATATAAGAAAATACATGTATATATATATTATATATAATCAATAATATTATCGCTATACGATGGCCTAAAATTTTTAGCAAGCGATCCCACTGGGATTCAACCTTGTGGCCATCAGATCGTTAAGCCAAGCCTTTTAGCCACGAGGCGATAATTGTTTGTGTAGATCGTTATTAACTACATAGGTAAACATCATATAGGTCAATGGTATTTTTGTCCCTTTTCCTTTAAAAAAAAAGCCGCTCGATTTATATCCGCCAGAAAGATATAAATATTTCACTAAGCAAGCAAGTATTAAGTGCAAAAACTTAATCGAGTTCACTTAATTGTAAGAGGACGTTCAATCAATCTTCTTTCAAAGAGTACGCAGCTTGATTGAAGTATCTTAAGCTGAAAACCCTATTTGACATAACCACAAAAAGATTATCTGAATTAATTGCTGCTAAAATTGTTCAAATATCCAAAAGGGAATTTGTATTTATCTAGATGTGATCGATTCAAAAGACAAACACTGAATTTTTGGTCAAAGTTTAATGTTGGTTTTTTCAATAGCTTAATGGTTTAGGATACGAAAACCTTGCGCCGTAGGTTTTGACTTAATATTGGACTACTACCGTGATATAGGTTATAATGTCTATCACGGTTAAAATAAGCAATCTCATCGACTCCTGTCTATTTGTAATAGCTAAATATTGCTATTACATTATCGTAGGCGTTATTGTTTCTAATGTACTTTGTTGTATCTGTAACATACAAGTAAACGTACGGACACGTTACCATTAAACTGTCATGTTTATTATAACATTGAAACTCCTTTCTCGTCTCTCTCTCTCAAAAAAATAACTAGAAAAAGTACCGTATCTATGATAATTAGATTAAAAATTAAAGACATACTATCATTAGCAAAATTATAATGTAAATTTAATTAAAATTTAACCTGTACGTCGCTCCTGTAGGAAACTAATTAGACTTCCATATTGCCTTTTGGTTTTAATTTGATTTTGGATCGTCTTAATTTTTTACATTTTTTTTTAAAAAGAAAGCTAGCAATATTTCTTTTTTTTTCCTGATATATTACTAACAATCTTATTCACCGTTCCAACTAAGCTTAAGCTTGTGCTAGGACATGGTTCACCTTACGATTCGCAGACCGTACGCTAAACCATTAGGCTATTGACGCTTCGAATATTATATTACAATATTACATTAAAATATAAGTGGCTGGATATAATTTCTTTCGTTAAGAAGAAAAAACGTTTTCGTTCCGTTAAAAAGACGTTTATAGTCTTTTACCTATAAATTAAAAATATACCGCACGGTGTGAAACTTGGGTATGCAGGAAAAACATGAGAGTAAAAGCGCACACTCGTTTGATGCAATTTTTAGACTTATACGGTTTCATGGATACCATTCTCAGAAATGGACCAATTAAAATGGCCAATTGAACACATCCGATGCACCAGTTTCCAAATGAAATGAATTATCAAAATCAATGAACCCAGTTCAAAGTTATGAGGTAATAATAAAAAACTTAAAAATACAGACGAATTGAGAAACTCCTTATTTTTTGAAGTCATTTGAAAAAATTGGGACCTAATTTAAACAGAAAATGTTAGATTTCAGACCTCCACGACCATTTGATCACAAGTCGACCCTTTTTTTTTTCTAACGAGGAGGAAATCTTCAGAAATATACCCCGCCTTCTGGGGAAGGCGGCGGTTATGTCGGGTTTTACCTACTAAAACCTCCCCGGTGGCCCTTCCTCGGTGCATCGGGATCTCCAGTGGAACGCACCGGAGCCCCTCTGCACTGTGCTCAAGGAGAGCACTTTCCGGGGGAGAGGTTACTCCCTCCCCCCCTGTGCCCTCGCAGTGCAAGGCGACACGGGCCAGCCGATGTCGCCTTCTTCCCGGGTCCACCTTGCCGGACGAAGTAAGTAAGTCGACCCCCTTAACCATACCATTAGGCTATGAATTTTTTAATAAATATTCATATAACGCCGCTGGTTAAAAATTGTTTCAAACAAATGAAACTATTAATATTTATTTTGCATTCTATCAACGTTATTGCAACATATCGAATGTTTGTTGTTTCAAATTCATTTATCAACACTGCTCATTTCCGTGTAATAAAAAACATGTAAAAATTCAAAATATTTTTATTGAAACGGTAAAATATTTTGGAACACGAAATAATGTAGTATGAAGTTTATAAAAATATTTATAGATTTGAAAAAAAAATAATATTTATTTTCTTGTATGAAACCTCCATGGTGGAGTCTATGGAGGTTTGTTGCGATGCCAAAGAAAAAATACTTGTCAGTGATGTCAAATAGAAAAAGAATAGAAGATGTCATAATTTAATTTATAGTTTAACAAAAGCAGGAATAAACTTTTAATGTGGTTTCTTGAATTACAGAGCAAAATTATTCTTGTTTTTATTTTATTGCGTATACGTCTTATATATGCAAATAAATAAACGGTAATACACGTACGTGTGTACGTTCCTTTTGTTGTGAACATCCCTTACACTCGAACGAAGCGCTATTGCTTCGTCTTTCATTATTTGTAGTGCGAATTGGCAGATTTCACATGAGGTAAATAAATTTTCTAAAACATCCACGATACCTTAAATATTTTCCTTCAAATCAGTACTTGAAATTGTAACAAACAAATTCATTGGTGCCGGCACAAAACCTAAGTACCTCGACTTGGCGCACGAGGTGACCGACATGTGGGATGTGGTTTCGACGATCATTGTCTGGGGCCTGAGTCGTCCACCAAGGTGGACCCGGGAAGAAGGCGACATCGGCTGGCCCGTGTCGCCTTGAGCTACGAGGGCACGGGGGGGGGAGGTAGTAACCTTCCCCGGGAAGTGCTCTCTATGAGCACAGTGCAGAGGGGCTCCGGTGCGTTCCACGTTGAGATCCCGGACCCCCTCGTCATGCACCGAGGAAGGGCCACCGGGGAGGTTTAGTGGTTTAATTAGTGGGTAAAACCCCACATAACCGCCGCCTTCCCCCCAGAAGGCGGGGTATCTTTCTGAAGATTTCCTCCTCGTTAACAAAAAAAAAAAGGTTAGGTTTTATAATGTTTTATATATTTGTGTATTTTACTTTTATATAATTATAACAATAACTTAACCTAAGGTTTATAAATAAATAAGAACTTAATCACTTTATTCAAGCGTTTCTTAACATAAATACATGAAGTCCCTGATTCCTGAACTAGGAGTTGGCCCTCTAAAAATCTATAATCATTGTCCTCACCCATTGCTAAATATCTATCAATAAACAATTTAATTTTGAAGAGAAGTTACACTGATAATATTTCAATATACGAGTATAAATGATGCCTGTGTGTGCTTGATTGTATGTGTGTGATTGAGTGTGGTATTTGTATATTTGATATTTATCGGCTAGCGTGTGTTAGGTCTCGTGGAATAAAATAGTCCAACAACTAATACACTCGCTTTATTAAGACAGCGTAACGTTGTATAAAGAATTATTTATAACGAGTACAGTGACAACTGCGCGTCCTCACAATCTTTATACAAAATTAATTAGAAGTCAGATTAGGAAGTAATAAAGTTAAACTATTGTTTACAATGCCAAGTTCATGTTTTATAGTTTTATATTATATAGTTCAATTACAGATACAATAAGGTTCAGGTAAATCACTCAGATATCATTGGAAGTAGTTATTATGCATAACAATTGCCGGGTGTCGTGTGTTGCCAGCTAACACGTGCTATGCTTGCGGCAGCCGACCGTACACAAAGCTATGACGGTTCATTTAATGATCAACTATTACACAAACAATTTTAGATTTTGCTAGTGAAGATTTCTATTAAATTAGAACAAAGCGTCCTAAATCTCGGCGACCCCAAACTCCATTCTTCATTTTCCTCCTAGAAATACAATGGAAGGTTAATGAGCTGTTACACCAAGGTTTATGGGCCATTTTCTTGACAATTATGTCTATTTGATGACATTAAGAAATCAAACAATACCCTATAAAAGCATTCATTTAACAAAAATGTCAAAGCAATTCGACATTTTTGATAATTGGAAGCTTCATTAAAATTATTTTTAAATTTTAGTTACGTAATGAATTTTGGTAATAATGATTGCCGATCAATATTGCAAAAGACTGGTATAATGATAAATTGTCCATACAATTTCTTTATAAAATCGTGCCTCATTGAGTCAAAATACATAATACACTTGTAAGCAAAAATAAAGGGTCGGTTAAGAAAGTTTGATATCTCGGAAGATAAAGACGCTAGCTAATTGAAATAAATTGTATTACTCAAGATTACGTAAGATGTCCTTTTTAAGGTTATGTTTATGTTTTTTAATGAAACATAAGTAAATTAATAAAAATATCTTATTTTATTTTAAGGATATTTAACTGTCTTTCATGCACAATTTATTTCAGTTAGCTAGCGTCTTTTTCTTCCGAGATATTCAAACTTTGTTAACCGACCCTCTATTTTTGCTCACGGCTATGTAATATTTATTAATTGCAAGAAATTTCGCAAACATTTCAAGTCCGCGCTAATTCCCCTATACAGTGATATACCAGAATTCGTTTCACATTTATGTGGCGGCTTAATAAAGCGTGCCTTTCCAACGGGCGCTTGTCTCCAAAATAATACAAGTAGTGGTAAGAAAATTTAATTACATTTCTGGAAGGTATTTATTTATGGTTATTATTTTAGTTTTGCATTTTACGATGTCCCATTTAAAATTTTAAGTACATTTACATATTTACGAGCAAAAATAAAAACTGACTTCAAATCGAATCGTTAAACGCTTTTACGCGCGGACGCCCTCTTCGTATTTCCGAATGGAGAATGTGCAAAGCCTGCACAAACCAGTGCGATTTTTAAGGCGTCAAGAAATATCTTCATGCATAAATTGTTTTAATAAATAAATATAATATTACGAAATAGAATTAATCAGAACCTTACCTTCATCAAACTACGCTTGTAGTAAATCATTTCCAAAAAAAAATGAATAATCGAAAGCGATTGGCGTGATATTGTGTTATTTATCCAATTCTCGAACAAATACTTAATACAAATTTAAGATTCCTATGGTTGCCATTGTCAGATCTGGACTAAATTTATAAACCAACGCGAAGCATTAGAGCTTTCAAATAAAAAAAATGAATCTTCAAAATCAGTTCACCCAGTCCAAAGTTATGCGGTAACAAAAATAAAAAGATATGGATAACCTTCTCATTTTTGAAGTCGGTTAAAAAAGAGCGAACAAATCTGCGAAAAATATGAACTAAGCAAGTCGAATCTATAATTAAAAGAGAAATTGTGTGGGTTTGTTCCTTATATGCTCCGAAACGGCTGGACCGATTTCAATGAAGCTTTCAGGGAATCTTCAGATGGACCTGGCGAGTAATCCTGTAAAGATTGGTGACGATCGGAGCACTCATCTTTTTGAACTATCAAATACAGCTTTTATTTACTATGATACTACTACTACGGGTATGATATTCTATCAGTATATGTACATGGGTGTAGGTAATGATCTTCACCCGCTCGAGAAGAAAATAGTAGAGAATGAATAAGAAGAGAATTGAATAATTCAGTATATCGTGAGAGTTAAATTAAATATTTTATGATGTAAGTTTATTGTTTAAATAAAATAAAGCAAATCTAGCTCAGTGAAGCGGGCTGGGTACGTTAGTACGCTATAATTATTAACGCTACATTTTATATAGAAAAATGTATTTCAAAATAGGAAATTGTCAGCTCATAAGCGGAGAACTGTACTGGAGGAATTTCATTACATTCTCGTAGGTCTTATTGAAATTTCGGTCGCGATGGAATTCGAGTCGACATTATAAAAATGTCTCGCGAACACTTCAACGTGACAGTATGGTGTAATGGATATTTTATAGGTGGCGTGAGATACCATAACCAATATATAATTCTTATAAATTATTTAATTTTCTGGGATTTATACATCTATCCACCTAAGCATTAAGGTTGATGAAAAAAAATAGATGATGTGAAAGTAATATTCCTTATGCTGTACTTTATGATAAACCGAATGTTGTCTTTTTTTTTTAAAAAAAAGAAAACTAGCAGTATTTTTTCAGAAATATAATTAAGATTCTTGTTAACCAACTAAGCTTAAGCTTGTGGGAGATGGTTCTCATCAATAGATTATTTCGTCTTAAAATAATATTTTATTTGGCTCAGATGTCAGATAACCAAGTGGAATTGCCTGGCTGGCTGGAAAGTTTGAAAGCACTAATAGTTATAACTTTTAAAGTCTTATAAGTTTCCAAAAGTGAATTTATTTTAAGTTCAGCTCGCATTAAATTCGCTTTGCATTTTGGTTTAATAAGTTTGAAATTGTTTTATGATTGTAATGTAAGATATGGTTAGAAGTGACATTTATGTTTGTTATCCCAGAAATTTCGACTGGCTAAAGCGATTTGGATGATCCTTTTTTTGTGTGATCTCATTTCAAGTTTTTGAGAAAACACACACGGTTTTAAGTCATCACCTATATAATATATTCTCTTGCCAGTGTAATATAGTTATTATCTATAATAATATGCTATTGAAAATTCCATTCGCTGGCGGGAAAATTGAACTCCTGTGTATCAACTTGGACATTTATTACGTTCGAAAGCGAGGAAATGGAAAAATAGCTCGTAAGTGATATTAAGGGACATTGTATTTGCAGAAAAATAAACTTCATAATACAATGTACTATAGTTTGAGTTGATATAAAATTAATTCTATTTAGGAATATTTTGTGTCAATGAATAATAAGATAATACTAACTAAAAAAAAAAGAAATATTTACAATATAATAGGTATTTTACAAAATAGTTACAAAAATATAAATGCACGTTGTATGGCAATGCTTAGCCTCTGTTCTGTGGTATAAGCCAGCCCTCTGGTCACCAGATATGTCTACCAATTTCTTAGCTATCACATTAAAAAGGTGGTGTGCACTAGGACCCCACGTTTCTACCCCAAGCGGCTCAAAATCGAGGTTACTATAATTACGCCGCATGTGGTTTTATGCAGTTGCAGCGGCCGCTCCAGCCTCAACAGAAGATTCTGGAAGATGTGACGGTGCCAAAGTATCGACGCATATAGCATCCCATACTAAAGGCCGTCCCATTTTCCAGGGTATAAGAGTCTGGTCTCGTACTATCACTACGCAATAGTCCATTTGGCACCAAAGTTGATGGAACATTAGCGGTGGAAAGAGCCCGACAGATGATGTCGTTGAGGCTGGAGTGCCGGGAAATGCGTCCTGCACTAATATATGTAAGAGATAACTTCAGAGACTTAAGTTATAAGAAAGATTACTATAAGTAATTTTATCTTAATAAATAAAATTGAATGTTTGTCTGTGTGTACACGTATAAATTCCGAACTACTGCACCAAATTGAACGATTATAATTTTTTTGTGCTTGTTTTTATTAGGACAAGGTCTGTCTCCGTAATAGGGTTTTCGAATTAATCGGTCACATAGGTAGGAAAAACGTTACACTCTAAACACTCCTTGTCACAGGCAAAGTACGGGAGACGACCAAGAGGGAGGAGCCCTATGCGTACAGACAAAATCAGCAACAATACCAACACGAGAGTCCACGAGGCATTACAAACCGCTATAGACCGCGACAGGTGGAAAGCGATCGTCCGCAACATAATTCGTGGAGGTCACGACCCTCGGCAATGAGGAAGACGACGCAAGGAGGGGAGGAGGAGGACAAGGTTTGTAAATATATATATTTTATAATACCTCATTAAAGAAGCTAACGAATGATAACTTCAAATAGATCGTACGTCATATCATATATGTCTATCATAGAATCCCGTCCCGTTCAACTCAAAACATCTTTGAGGTTCTGCTACTAACTACTATCAAAAAATAAGGCGATACGAAGTTTGCCAGATCAGCTAGTACCATATAATTGCATGTGCAATGAGCAGTCTTATCGCTAAAAGCCAGACAACCATTCGATAGATAGAAATTTATTTCTGGATAGGTTTTTAAGTGGGTCTGTGATTACATCAAATTTAAGTTGAATTTAGTTAAAAAAAATAATGAAATGTACTGTTATAATTTGTAGGTCTCGTAGAATAAAATAGTCCAACAACTAATACACTCGCTTTATTGAGACAGCGTGACGTTGTACAAAGAATTATTTATAACGAGTCACGTCACAACTGCGCGTCCTCACAATCTTTATACAAAATTAATAAGAAGTCAGATTAGGAACTAATGAAGTTAAACTATTGTTTACAATGCCAAGTTCATGTGACGATCAACTAAATTATTAATTATGAATTAAAGATACAATATGGTTCAGGTAAATCATTAAGATATCATTGGAAGTAGTTATTATGTATAACAATCGCTGGGTGTCAGGTGTTGCCAGCTAACAGTACTAACATACTACCCTCACAGAGTCGATAAACGCGCGCCCACTGCCACTTCATTTAGTTTATGTGTATGTCTACGTTGGTATATTTCTTGTTAATTCGTTCATAACTCTATTTTTTACTAAATCTTCTTTTTGCTCTGCGATTTTGTAGATATTTTTATCTATTTTGCTGCCGTCGAAATGCTTTTATCGTTAAATTAATATTTGAAATGAACATAAGGAAATCGTTTTCTAATGGCCGTATCGATTATATTATATTTCGCAGCGTTCGGAAAATCCAAAATGTACAGTTAAGCGCTGCCATCAAATGTACGTACAGCTGGAACTAAGGCTACATTCAAACGCTCTCTCTTAGCTCTATACATAAATAAGGAATAGTTATAAATTTCTGTTCCTATATCCGTCTATATTTGGATCTATGTAGTTATTTATATATATTTATTGTTAATCATAATTTTACGGTTATGCTATTCATTTATCTATATGGTATGTATGTTTATATATTTATGTTTATACATTTATAATATATATTTTTTATATTTGTCTTATTTAACTTTTTTATTTTCTAAGATTGCACCCGTGACTTTGTTTCTACACAACCCTTTTTTTGTTGTTCACGAGGAGGAAATCTTCAGAAAGATACCCCGCTTTCTGGGGGGAAGGCGGCGGTTATGTGGGGTTTTTACCCACTAAAACCTCCCCGGTGGCCCTTCCTCGGTGCATGGTGAGGGGCTCCGGGATCTCCAGTGGAACGCACCGGAGCCCCTTTGCACTGTGCTCAAGGAGAGCACTTCCCGGGGGGGAGGTTACTCCCTCCCCCCTGTGCCCTCGCAGTGCAAGGCGACACGGGCCAGCCGATGTCACCTTCTTCCCGGGTCCACCTTGGCGGACGACAAAGGCCCCACCCTTGTCGCCCAGTGAACCCGAGGCCCCTTTTAGTCGCCTTCTACGACAGGCAGGGGATACCGTAGTCTTATTCTTGAGAGCCCAGAACTACAGGGCTGGTTCTACACAACCCTAAGGCGGGCTTAATGACAGATCATTAAGCCCGCCTTTTATACACTTTTATTATGTGCAAATAAAGATAAAATAAATAATAAAATAAAGCGCTTTAAGTTTCAATTTTTATGTCGTCTTTAGTACAGCTACCAGGTTCAAAAGAGTCGTTTGAAAATAATTGCTACGTAGTCTTAGATAACAATTTCTATTATGTTTCTTTCTATTACTGTGTTGACTACTAAACTATTTTGCTTCTTTATAACAAAGAGTAGCAATGGATTGTGTTTTAGAGTCTTTTATCCTAATCAGACTTTTATAGAAATAGGGGCAAATTAACAGAGCACAGAGCTTACTAGAAAATAAATGGTTATTTGTATTGTAGGTATATTTCTGACAATGTGGCTCAGTCTAATTTAAATTGTTCTCTTTGATCTAAGGAGAGTAGGTGGCTTGCACTAAATAATTAAAAATGACATCAAAGGCTGAATTATCAATTAGCTTTTGTTTATTCTGCTCTCATCCTTTTTGATGATGATGTCGCAGTAACTGGTGACAAGATCTCTACGATTCGGAAAGCCGCCGCTGTAGATGTTTGCCAGGATTATTCGCTAAAGCTTTGGAGGGTATAAACGTGCGCGTGGCAACGGAGCTGGGACCTGCACTTGCCGCTGGAGGCACCCCTGCAGCATCTACGGCCGCGCCGTCTGAGCCCGCCAAGGAAGAAAAGGAAAAAGAACCTTAGGAATCTGATGATGACATGGGCTTCGCTCTCTTTGACTAAAAAGCTTTATCTTAAAGCTATGGTATTCCATAGTTAAGCTTTATGAAGCTTTTTTCGTTGTAAGGAAATACACTTCATAAAAAAAGTAAAATGTAACGGTCTTTTCTTCTCAATTCGTCTGTGTTTTTTACTCGTATGCTTGTTACCTCGTAACTTTTGGATTGGCTGGACCGATTTTGATGATTCTTTTTCTAGGTCGGTAATATAAGCTGTAACTTCGAGTTAGTGCGCCGTCTAGGTATGCTTGTATATCCACTTAATATCAGGTGGGATCCTGGTCAAGCAAATGCTTAGAATATATTAAAATAACATCTAGATAATTTATTTTAAATTTACTCGTTTGAATCAATTGAATTACCCACATTACCGATAATAAGGTTACCTACCCTTAGAAGAATTACGGCACCAATATATCACAGGGGCTTTGTAATTTATTAGAGAAAACATATCTATTATATCTTAAGTTCACTATTGTTTTGATCCTAAATGTTATATATGGGGAAAAGCGATCTATTCTTAAAAAGTAAGAGGTTCTCAGTGCATCTGTATTTTTTAAAGTTTGTGTACGCATAGCGCCATCATTTATAAATATATTTGAATGCATCTTTGCTCCATCTTTCATAAAAATCTGTCCTAGAATGAAGGTAGATCATTAAAAATATTTCTTTTTATATAAATCACAACGGTCAAAGACGTAATTAATTGATACGAGCTGCGCTCCTAGCGTATCTCGTATTTCCTACATTTTTTCCTTAATTCTTGTAATCGCGTGTTTCCTTTTAATTAGGAGATGTATCTAATATCGGTAAATGTCATTAGTTGAAAGCGATTATAGACAATTGGTTTGTTTTTTTTTTTATTCGAGAAAAACGAGCAAGCGGCTAACCTGACCATAAATGATTATAATGCCGAAAATTTAATGTTTTTTTATCATTATTCTTAAATTATAATCTCTTTCTATGGTCGTTATAAATAAACTCAAAGTCGTACAACGAGCTATGGAGAGGGATACTCGAGAGAGCTATACTCGAGGTATCTCTACGAGATCATATAAATAATGAGGAGAACCGTAGACGAACGAAGGTAACCGACATAGCCCACTGTGTAAGCAAGTTCAAGTGGTAATGTGGAGGGCACATAGCGCGTAGATGGCCGATGGGGGAAAGTTCGCGATTGGAGACCACGGACACGGACCGGCACGCGCAGTGTATGACGTTCATCCGAAAGGTAGACTGATGACCTTTTAAAGGTCGCAGGACACAGCTGGATGCAAGCTGCTTATAACCGGTTCTATTGGAAGTCGTTGGGGGAAGTCTATGTCCAGCAGTGGAGGTTCTGCGGCTGAAATGATGATGATCCCTATAGAGTTTAAAAAATGAGATAATTTAATTTCCCCCATCATTAGTATATCAACCCAATAGAGAGTAACGAAGAAACCCGATAGAGAGAACGTACCTCGTACTAAAGGGGTTGCAGTTGCGTTGCTAATTAGTTGCGAAGACTTCGGTCTACTGCACCGGATAATGCACTACCACTTCATGCAGGTATTCTACGAGGTCATGTACTTCCCCAAACGTGCCAACCCTTTAATGCAATAGCAGAAGCCCTTCAAGGCAATACATTGCAATGGCCTGTTGTATTTTGCTGTAGCAATTTTTACAAAATATATTTTAGATCGTTCCAGAAACAGCTAAGATTCATTCAAGTTTACGTCTACATATTCGTATGGTGGGATTTTAACCGTGACTTTACGCAGTATCTAAGCTAAACCACTATTGACGCTCAACCTGTCGCTTGGTTCTCAGCCTTGGAGTGTAGATCTCTCTGAAAATGCTTTATAATTCTGAAAAAGCTTGTTTTTGAGATCTAATGTTCTCAAATCGCGTGTATACGAACAAACGAGAGCTAAGTAACTTGGTTCCTAATGCCCTATGTCTGATAGACGATGGAATAAGCTACTTTGTTCCTTTGTTTGTTATTTTTAAGCTCCCAGATGAAGCGAGACTAATTCAGTCAGTTTGTGTCAGTTCTACGTTGGTGAGTACTCGCTCTTATTGTGTACATGCGTATAACAATTGGCGGTTTTATTGTAAGCGTTAATACAAAACATTCCAGATTCCTAAGAGCGCTATAGTTGTACTAATAGTGTTTAGCGAACAATTACAAGAACAAAGACATTTTGTAGAAACAAATGACTACAATTATATAGCAGGCATTGTTGTAATATAATTGAACTCAAGTCATGGGTCTACGAGACTAATAACAATTCTACGACCTTGCTACGTCGTAGCACAATTTTTGCAAAAATATTAATTAATTTATTTAGTAACATTTTAAACTAAGATTTACAAAGACGGGCCTTTTGACGCCTTTAAAGTCCGCTACTGTGCACCCGGGAAGGCGACACTAGTGGTTCGGTGTAACGGTAGTAACGACCACCGGGACGCCCCTCTTGTTGAAGATTTCCCCCCGGTCGGTAACACAAAAAAAGATTGACACAACAAACTTGTTGTCTTAGTGGCATTCTCTACCTGTCAACACTGGGTGAGAGAAAAAGACATATTAGCAGGTGTAATTATCATGAAAAAGATTAGTCATGAGAAATAAATACGCATACATAAATCGTATTATGTCTATGGTTATACATGTCTATGTAGATATATAAACTTTTAGAAGACCTTTAATGTGCAAGGTGTATTTATTATAGTTAATAAGTTGATTTAACTTATCTCGGTTTTAGTTTAAATTATAATGAAGATTTTTTTTTCGTTCGATTCAACGTGACACCTTCTTATAAATTGATGAATACTGGATGTCATTCGCGCAAAATGTCCCGTTACGTTCGAGCCGAGAGTTCCCGAGACTTGCCGATTGTATCGTGCACTATCGGCACATCGTTCAAAGTGTGTAAGCGAGAGCGCGGTCTGATAGAGAAAGAGAACGCATATTTGTGCTCAGTGAAGTAGAAAAAATACTTGAATTTTTGTTGTAATATCGTGTGTACCTAGGATACGTTCTCACGAACTTAACGTCCGAGTGCCTTGCGTCCAGACTCCTGTTTTTTTTTTCAAATATTACTTACACTCTTATTAACCATTTCGAATAAGTTTAAGCTTGTGCTAGAAGATGGTTCACGTCAATAGCGACCTCATGTTTCGTAGGCCGTAACACGTAGTTTCGTAGCCTTTGGGTCATTAATACTTTTACTTTGGTATTGCGTAAAGTGACAATTACTTAACATCTGACTTGCTTAGTTTGCTCCCACTTTTATGAAAGAAGTTATTTATCCCTTTAAATCTTTATATATAAATCGAATCGAACAGGTTTTGCAAGAAGTCTTCCGAGAGAACCAAGATTCAATAAATGAAAAGCTTCCTTTCGACCGCTACGACATTTGCGTTTTATTTTGATTGAAGTCGTTCGCTTATAAAGTTGAAATATTTTTTTAGTTTGAAGTATTATTTTAATCTGTGAACTCCCCTTAAATCTTAATTAAGTAGTAGTTTGAAAATTAGCGTAAATTAGAACCGTACGCGGCTGTGCCGGAGAATTAAGAAAATACAACGCCTGAGAAAATTGTACCAAAAAAAAACGTGAAAATTTTAAAGAGAAGCTCTCAGCACTGCCGCAACGATGCTAAATTAAAAACACTTTGGTTTGAAAATTATGAAATAAGTAGAACAAAAAGCTTTAAAAACTTTTATTTCTGCCGGCTACGGCTTCCTACGTGGTATAGCCAAGTTGAAACTAAAAATGCTCTCCCATGAATGAGTCGACCTGATATGGACAATATGAAAATATAAATATTAAAAATATTGATAAGACTTTTATTTACTGAATAAACAAAAACATTAACAACGTTGTGTTATTCTGTAGTTAAATATACCAGATCAAAAGTTTTTTTTTTTTTAAAAAGAAAGCTGGCAATATTTTTTTTTTTCAGAAATATTACTAACAATCTTGTTAACCATTCCAACTAAGCTTAAGCTTGTGCTAGGACATGGTTTATGTCAATAGTCGAATGGTGGATTCGAATCCACGACCTTACGATTTGCAGGCCGTACCCTAAACCATTAGGCTATTGACACTTCAGTTTATTTCTGCTATTGCTAAACTATACAAAATAAATTATAACGTATTCTATCTTATTTCTTTTTTCATTGACATCACTGATAAGTAATGGAGTCTATGGAGGTTTTATACAAAAAAATAATGTTTGTAATAGCTTGTAGGTTTTGTGGAATGAAATAGTCCAATAACTAGTACACTCGCTTTATTGAGACAGCGTAACGTTGTACAAGGAATTATTTTAACGAATGCTGTGACAGCTGCGCTTTCTCGCCATCTTTTTTTTATAAAATTAATTAGAAGTCAAATTATGAACTAATAAATTTATTGTTTAAAATGCCAAGTTAATGTGATGAACAACTAAATTATTAATTATGAATTAAAGATACAATAAGGTTCAGGTAAATCACTAAGATATCAATGGAAGTAGTTAATATGCACATGTCAATTATATCGCTGAGTGCCATGTGTTGCCAGCTAACATGTCATTATTTTATTACACACACATATAAATATACTTTTATAACTTTTCTAAAGTAAACTAAGCTTATTGAAAGCCATGTACTGTGTGTACATCGGGCACGAATTTACGCAAGTTATCTTTTCTACGTAAGAAAGTGAAAAGCGGAAATTCATTGGTACAAGTCGAATGCTTAGCTTGTGTCTAGTTATGTTTCTTTTTTTTTAATACTAAAGTTTTTTACGCCTTGATATGTATTTTCCAAATACGCGCACTACCTAACCTAATAATAGCGGCACGTTATTAAAGTGTAGATCTCGAAGCTCTCCCGGAATTATTTGTTGGAGCCGTAACGCCGAACCACAGCCGAGCCATCTCTGCAAGAATAGTTTTCCTGTTGGTCTGTTGGTCCCAAGCCCAGATAAAGCGGGAGGAGGAAACAAATTTAACGTTATATATAAATACCGATATATCCACATTCTATAGAACATGCGTATGTTGCAACATGTTATTATTATGATTCTACCCTCATTAAACGCTCAGATTTATTTGTCTGTTCCAATATGCTACAATCTTCGTATACATCTATCTATATCTACCCACTCACATAGAGTAGTAGTCTTATGAGTCATAGTTATATGTATCACTGAGGCGTAGTGCGCTTTGGCACACTTTACATGTCGTAGTAAATCTTCTAACACATGTAGGTCTCCTCACGGTCTAATACTTGCGAGCACGTGGTTGATCAGCGCTTTAAATTACTAGGAAACTAATACAGTTCCGGCATTAGGAATCGAACTCGCGGTAGGCCCACAGTCCTGTAGTTTTAGGCTCGTAGAATAAGGGTTCGGTATTACCTGCCTGCCGTAGAAGAAGACTAAAAGTGACCTTGGGTTCACTGGGCGACAAAGGTCTTTGTCGTCCGCCTAAGAGGCCCAGGAAGAAGGCGGCATCGGGTGGCCCGTGTTGCCTCTCTCTCGGCTCGTGCTCACTGCGAGTACAGTGCAGAGGGGCTCCGGTGCGTTCCACCATGCACCGAGGAAGGGCAACCGGTGTTTTAGTGGGTAAGAATCCCACATAAAAACTTCTGGGGGAAAGGCGGGGAATCTTGTTGAAGATTTCCCCCGTCAATAAATAAAAGGAATCGAACTCGGGTTGCTTGCGTACTATGCAACTAGAGGCAATCGTCTGGACACTAATCTGCCACGCCTCTCGGTCTCTAAATCAATATATTTTTTACAAATGTGTACACATGAATAGATATAAATAATCAAAATACATATAAATAATTTCTAGACTAAACATCCATGAATCAACCCAGCGATAAAAACAGCTGAACCTAAATGGCCGTCATTTTATAAATGGCGCAGACTCCCATAACGAGGGCAATCTACAATTCAAATATATTATTTACGAGTGCTGTTTTATAGATTGCATGAACGATTTCAATAGTTATTAAATAATTGTGTATTATATATTCTGTCCGCTTACCAATTTAGCATTAGCTGTGAAGACCTGTAAAAGATTATATGTTTTTATTCATATACCTAGTTAGTAAGATTTCTGTTAGCTAGCAACACATGGCACGCAGAGGCTGTGGTGTATAATAACTACTACCAATGATATCTTAGTGATGTACCTAAACCTTAGTGTATTTTTAATTTATAATTAATAAGTTAGTAATATAAACAATAATTTAAATGTATTACTTCGTAATCTGATTTAGAATTAATTTTGTATAAAGATTACTTACTGACGGTATTCTAAAAATAATTCCTAATGTTTGTTACCTCATAACCTTGAACTGGGTAAACCGATTTTGAGGATTTTTTTTCTTTCAAAGCTGGTGCCTCCCATGTGATCTAATTTAGTCCAATTCTGACAAAGGCATCCACGAGAAAACCATATAACTTAAATTTACAGTATGTCCGCGTTAAATAGACGAATAACTCAATATCTGGTCAATAGATTTCATTGATTTTTTATTGGAATGGATGTACTTCAAAAGTCGTTTGATGAGAGCTTATAATAATTTGGAAATGTAAACAAGAAAGTCGGATTTGAAGTCGGTTTTGTTTGTTTTCGTGTTATACTTGTTATGTTTGTGTGTTCTTGTGTCGATTAAATGGTTTTGCTATTCTACTCGTATTCTAAATCTAATAAGCGTCAACAGCCTAATGGTATAGGGTACGGCCTGCGAATCGTTAGGTCGTGGGTTCGAATCCACCATTGGACTATTGCCGTGAACCGTGTCCTAGCACAAGCTTAAGCTTAGTTGGAATGGTTAACAAGATTGTTAGTAATATTTCTGAAAAATTAAAAAAAAAAAGAAATATTGCTAGCTTTCTTAAAAAAAAAATGTATTTTTATTGGGCAACAAATCAGGAAGTATGTTTACGTGTAAAAACAAAAAACGATTTCTTAATTCCAAAACAAGTAAAGAAGAACGTTACAACTTATTTTTTTATTTTGATAATTGTAACGAAATGTTCATATCGTGCCAGTATGATGGGTTTATTAAATAATTCAAGTACAAAAGCCTTCATATCCTAATTATTTTACGGTCCGCGTAACTTAACCTCGTTTGTTAAAACCTGCCTCTCGTACCTCGCGAACCATGCACGAGTACACATATTCTTAGGTTATAAAGATTAACGGGAAAGTTAATTTGAATACTATTATCGTTGTTAGAAATGTTGACAATTATATTAAGTAAAAGTTAACGGTTATTACGCGCGGACTCCCTTTTTGTATTTCCGAATTATCGTAGGAATTTTATTAAAATTAATCAGAACCTAACCAAAATCTCATTCAACTACCCGTGAAGTACATCCTATCCAATAAAAATGAATCATCGATTTCGGCTTGTGTGATATTGAGTTATTCGTCCATTTTTCGCGCACATACGATATGATGCAAATTTAAGATGTATAGTTTATTTATTGATGTCTGAATTGGATAATTCCAATTCAGACACCAGTGTGGTCCCTAATTCTAATGAATTACCACACTGTAAGCACCAGTTATCAAATAAAAAAAGAATCATTAAAATCGGTTCACCCATTCCAAATTATGACGTAACAAACAAAAAAAACAACAGACGAATTGAGGACCTTCTCTTTTTAAACGGTCTTATTTAGCTCGACCCGTACGGAATTTATTTATTTGGGTCAAAATTAGAAATTGAAATTTAAGCACCTTCCCGTTGTCATATTGATCTGAAATTTGGTACACACATTTAATTTAGATGACAATACAATATAATAAAATCAATAACATTATAAATCTAAGATGGCCGCCGATACAAAATGGCGGATTACATATTTTTCCTTAACCCCTTTCAATATGGGTATTAAATGAAAAGGCTACACTAGTAAAACACGATGATGACACGATGATGTCAAAATTTAAAATTCAAGATGGACACCGTTCCAATATCGTGGACTAGGTACATATTTTTCCACAACCACCACATTATGGGTATCAAATAATAGGAGACACTAGCAGAATACTGTCATTATGTCAAAATTTAAAATTCAAGATGGAAACCGTTCAAATATCGTGGACTAGGTACATATTTTTCCACAACTACCACAATATGGGTATCAAATAATAGGAGACACTAGCAGAATACTGTCATTATGTCAAAATTTAAAATTCAAGATGGAAACCGTTCAAATATCGTGGACTAGGTACATATTTTTCCACAACTACCACAATATGGGTATCAAATAATAGGAGACACTAGCAGAATACTGTCATTATGTCAAAATTTAAAATTCAAGATGGAAACCGTTCAAATATCGTGGACTAGGTACATATTTTTCCACAACTACCACAATATGGGTATCAAATAATAGGAGACACTAGCAGAATACTGTCATTATGTCAAAATTTAAAATTCAAGATGGAAACCGTTCAAATATCGTGGACTAGGTACATATTTTTCCACAACTACCACAATATGGGTATCAAATAATAGGAGACACTAGCAGAATACTGTCATTATGTCAAAATTTAAAATTCAAGATGGAAACCGTTCAAATATCGTGGACTAGGTACATATTTTTCCACAACTACCACAATATGGGTATCAAATAATAGGAGACACTAGCAGAATACTGTCATTATGTCAAAATTTAAAATTCAAGATGGAAACCGTTCAAATATCGTGGACTAGGTACATATTTTTCCACAACTACCACAATATGGGTATCAAATAATAGGAGACACTAGCAGAATACTGTCATTATGTCAAAATTTAAAATTCAAGATGGAAACCGTTCAAATATCGTGGACTAGGTACATATTTTTCCACAACTACCACAATATGGGTATCAAATAATAGGAGACACTAGCAGAATACTGTCATTATGTCAAAATTTAAAATTCAAGATGGAAACCGTTCAAATATCGTGGACTAGGTACATATTTTTCCACAACTACCACAATATGGGTATCAAATAATAGGAGACACTAGCAGAATACTGTCATTATGTCAAAATTTAAAATTCAAGATGGAAACCGTTCAAATATCGTGGACTAGGTACATATTTTGACAGCCACTACCATCAGAGATATTAATGACCGAGATCACCTACGTAGGTTGATAGGTAAGTAATTATTTATTTATTTGAAGTCCATTGAAAAAGGTTTTATTGAAATTATCAGTACTAGTTATCCTCCATTTTTTTAATTCAAAATAGGCTCACGTTTGGCTTCTATCTCGCTTGATGGAAGGCGAATATGAAGCGTAGGATGGAGCACGTGAGCCTATAAGATGTCTGATAGATTGGACTTAAAGGTGTTCAGATTGTACCCGTAAGGGAAGACTGATCGCGGCAGAGAGTTCCATTCCTTAGTCCGCATAAGAAAGGTGGAGGCAAACCGCTGCTAAAGTAATCCATAAATTATTTTATACTAATTATCACCAAAACGATGCATCTTATGGTGTTCGAAACATGTCCATTACTTCTGTAGTTTTTGTAGTGAAACGGAAAAAAATCGTCTACCCATCAGAAAGTCTTATATTAGTAATAAAGTTGCAAATGGCATTTTTGACACCCCTGAGCTTCTCTCCGCCGTAGCTTTTACTGTACCGTCGCGGTTACCTAGACCTTCACGATACCAATTGTTGAGAAGCAGTTTATTCAGATCGAACCTAGGTAAGAATGCGCCCTTAAATAGAATTAGTATAGAATTCAACTCTTTTTCAAAAACGGACGATATCGACCTCTTTTTTCCTAGTATTAGTATGTATAAACAATCACTAATCTACAAATAGTTTTTTTATTAGTTAATTTTTAATTTCAAATTTAGTTTTATTTTTACTTTTGTGTTAATTTTATTTTTATCTTAACATTGTCACTCGCCAATTAATTGCTTGCAGTCTACGCCTATAACTGCGATGGCATTAACTTCACAACTTTTCACTGTTTTATGTATTGTTTGTTAAAAATGTTCATTGTGTTGGTGTAATAAATTAATAAATAAATAAATAAATTAGCTTCCTAAAAGCCACTTCTAAAGTTCACTCACTCGCCTTTTCCTACAAATACGTTATAAAAGCTGACACATCATAAAAAAAAAAGTATACGCTTAAACCAAATCCACTTTAAATCGCCTACAATAATTATTGGAAGATAAGAACCGTCACTTCCTTTGATGTTATTACGAAAAATTATACGAATTACATCAATTAGAAGCACGCAAACAATTCCGTAGAGTGTCAATTAGCTTTTAATCACGCGTTAGAAATTTTAAATATACGTATTTTAGGAGACTGCAGACTTTTTATATGATCATAAGGCGTAAAATTTTGAAATATCAGTACTCATAGGCGCCTCCAACGATGGAAGTAGGCAATATCCAACAGTGTAGATATGTTTAATTTTTTTTGTGACGAACTACACAGATTCGTTTTTTTTTAATAATTTTTAAGCAAGTGCTTGACTACGATCCCACCTGATGTTAAGTGGAAATGCAGTCCTGGATGATAAGGCGCACTAACTTAGTAAATGCCTATTCACTCTACACTTGAAAACACCCACATTGTAATCGGAAGGAAAGACAGAACCGGGCAAACTATTCCAGTCCTTTGCTGTACGAAGAATGAAAGACGTCGAGAAGTAAGGGAATGACTTTACTGCAATACCGGATTGATAGATATTGTTAGCTCGTAGGTCGCTTACGGGGTGAGGGAGGAACCTCCCTCCGGGACGACGAAACGTGTTCTCCTAAGAGCACAGTGCAAAGGAGCTCCGGTGCGTTCCTATAGAAATCCCGGAGCTCCTCAGCATGCACCGAGGAAGAGTTACCGGGAAGGGTTTTAATGGGTAAAAAGACCACAAGAAGACGGGGTATCTTGGTATCTTCTTGAAGATTCCCCTCCCCCCTCGTTTACAAAAAAAGTTTACAAAAAGGTCCCTCAACCTGAACCTCTATAGCTAGAAACATCGACACGAGCGTCCCCCCGGTAAGGGGTAACCTCGGCCTTGGACGGTTACTATGTTACGCGTAAACACGATCCGAAGGGTGCCCGAGAGGATCGAACCCCAGCCCAGTGTACGTTTTATGGCTGAAATGATAATAATGATTGATAAATTAATGGTGAAGTAATTCACTCAACATTTAACAAGATAAACGCTGTTGAAGCAGAAATTTCTGGATATAGGCGACCTGGAATGAAGTAATCTCTATCAAGGTAATAGATACGTAATCCTAATATTTAACGTAAAGCAATGACAATTATCACACAATTTATAGTATCATTAAAACGTATGATCCTAAATTGAACCGAAATCCTAATACATGGGAAATTCTGGCTTGAAATGGTGTGCAAAAATAATTTTCAATCATGAATAACCTATTGCAATAACTCCACAAGACATTATCCAATGTAAGTTATTATATTACGGAACTCCTTATAACACGTACAAAAGGAAAGAAATCCTTAAAACGCTTTTAATACATAAAAATATTATATAGATTTGTGTTACTATTAACGTTAAATAATTATGATAATAAGTTAAGAAGATACCCCGCCTTCTTCTTCTAGGGTTCTTACCCACTAAAATCCCCTCGGTGGCCCTTCCTCGGTGCATGGTGAGGGGCTCCGGGATCTCCAGTGGAACACACGGGAGCCCCTCTTCACTGTGAGCACCTCGGAGAGCACGTCCCTGGGCGGAAGTTAATCTGGAAGAGATTCTCTGTGCTCTCACAGTGTAAGGCGACGCGGGCGAGCCGATGACGCCTTCTTACTGGGTCCACTTTAGCGGACGACAGAGGCCCTTGTCGCCTATTGATTTTTTTTTAATGACGAACTACACAAATTGGCCAGAGAAGCTGGCCTTGACTGCTTCACCGGATTGAGAGGTGGCATAGCTCTTAGGTTGCTTAGCCTGAACCTCTATAGCTAGTAAATCGACACAAGGGTCCCCACGGTGGGGGGTAACCTCGGCTTGGACGGTTACTATGTTACGCGTAAGCATTCCGATCCGAGGGCGCCCAAGAGGCCGAACCACGACTCGGCCGGTAGCTATTTCACGGATAAGGTGGCCTATTGAACACGAGGCCCCTTCTACGACAGATAGGGTACTACGGTATCTTTATTCTACGAGCAAAAACTACAGGGCTGGTTATACGTAGCCTCGTGTGGTCTACTTCATGTTTAGTAGAAATATAATCAAACGTTTGATTCGATTTGAAGTCGGTTTTTGCTGTTGCTCGTAAATATTAAAAAGAAAAGCTGTCGATGCAAAGCTGGAACGAGTCGCAACTATATAATATAAAATACCCTTAATAAATTTAGTTCCAAATAGCCTCACTTACACTTGGTTATTTATTCGATTAGTAAGTAGGCGTAGAGTATCCGTTTGTTAAATTGAATTCTTGGTTATTTCTTATCACGCCATTACGATACGCTTACGTTTTCGCTCGCACGTTAATATATACTTTTTATCAGAATGAGCTGCCAGTTGACCCCAATTCTACACGATATAAATACGTCGTAAGCACGTTTCCTTATAAGGTACGTAATTGATTGTAAACTAGATCTTATAAGACAACATTGTATGTATGAGTAAATAGCTTGACGATTGTCACGGTGTGTTACCGTGTTACCTTAGTACAGCGAGGCTTCTAGGGGATGGATATTTCCGCTAATCCGTCAAAAAAATTTTTTTTTTTACAAAGATGTATTTAATACCATAGTGACATTCTCGAATATATTTGTACCGATATAATATATAAACAATTGTATTGGAATTAGGTCTTCAATCAGTGCATCCTACCCGTCTTGACATATGGAGCCGAAACGTGGACACTCACGGTTAAGCTGGTCCATAGGCTAAAAGTCGCTCAACGAGCTATGGAAAGGGCTATGCTCGGAGTTTCTCTGAAGGATCGAATCCGGAATGAGGTGATCCGACAGAGAACTAGAGTGATCGACATAGCCCACCGGATTAGCAAATTGAAGTGGCAATGGGCCGGCCATATTTGCCGTAGAACGGATAACCGTTGGGCGAAACGAGCTCTCGAGTGGAGACCGCGGAGAGGCAAACGCGGAGTGGGACCCCCTAAGACCAGGTGGAGCGACGATCTTCGCAGGACGGCTGGCAGAAGCTGGATGAGAGTGGCCGAGGATCGTGGACGGTGGCATGCCTTTGGAGAGGCCTATGTCCAGCAGTGGACTGTGACATGCTGATGATGATGATTGGAATTAAAGAAATAAAGTAGTGATGTAATAAAAAATATCTGTAGAATGAGAGAGAAAATCGGGTTGTTCAAAATTCGGATTTTGTGTGGCTGTGAAGGTAACCGGAGAAAGAAAATAATGAGCTAAATAAACCGAATCTGTGTCACGTAAGTGTTCGTGCGAACTACCCTTCCAATACAAGAACCTCAAGTTAATTCTGATACTGTATTTACTGCAAAATACTTTTTATTCAATACTTAAAATTAAATAAAAAAAAATGACAGTAAAATACTAATAAGAACAAATATTATTTTCAATGAGGTGGTTTTTTCCATCACCGAACGACTAGGCGCGGCGAGTAGTTTCACCCTTACGTCGTAGACATTCCATCAATACGCACGAAGCGGTTTGCCTCTACCTTCCTTATGCGGACGGCTAAGAAATGGAACTCTCTGCCGCGTTCAGTCTTTCCTCACGGGTACAATCTGGACACCTTTAAGTCCAATGTGAACAGACACCTTATATGCTCACGTGCTCCATCCTAGGCTTCATCTTTGCCTTCCATCAAGCAAGATAGAAGCCAAACGTGAACCTATTTAGTATAAAAAAAGTTACAAGTAATCTATACATATAAAAGATAAAGTGTTTGGGTATATTCTATATAGGCTAAGAAACGGCTGGACAGATTTCATTGAAACTTTTAGGGAATCTTCAGATTGACCTGACGAGTAATCCTGTAAAGTTTGGTGACGATCGGAGCACTCCTCTTTTTGAACTGTCAAATACAGCTTTTATTTGCTATGATAATATTCTTTTGTTTTATAACCAAAATTTGTATTGACACATGCGTTGTGTAGATTTAGGTCATTATGAACCATATTGAAGTACGACATATGGGTATACTGAAGAATAATAAGGAATACTGAAGTATATTAAAATAATAATTAAGGATTTTGAAATATTCAAGGTAAGTTATAGCACCGCGAATGTATCCGTTTATAAAGTAATGATCTTCACCAGCTTGAGAAGAGAATGAATATGGAGAGAAATGAATAATTGATTATATTGTGAGAGATTTATAGACTTAAATCACACGGAGCCGTGGTAGCCACACGGAGCCGTGGTAGCCACACGGAGCCGTGGTAGCTCAGTGTCCAGGCGGTTGTCTCGTGTTGCATAGTACGCTAGCAACCCGAGTTCGATCCCAGTGCCGGCACCAATAAATTTGCTGTTGCAATTTTATGTGCTGATTAACCACGCGCTCGACGGTGAAGGAAAACATCGTGAGGAAACCTACATGTCTTAGAAAAAAAAATTTTTTCTAAGGCATGTTAAGTCTACCAATCCGCACTAGGGCCGCGTGGTGGACTAAGCCCTTATACTCTCTTTACAGAAGGCCTGTGCCCAGCAGTGGGACATATATATTTTATATATATAAAGGCTGTAACTTTTAACTTTAATAGACTTAAATTAAATGTTTAACGATGTAAGTTTATTGTTTAAATAAAATAAAGCAAAATCTAGCCCGGCGAAGCAGGCTGTGTAAGCTAGTTATAATTAAGAATAAGTCTTGAACAATACCTCAAGAGATTGTCGCTAAATTGGTCAAGGGTCAAAGATATAGAAGGAATATTCCTGAAATTGGCATGCATTTATGAGGTTTCTCTCGTCGTAACCACCGGTCACTTGGACCCTGCCTTAGGTTTGGAATAATATATCTTACTTTTTCAAATAATTTGTAAGAAATTAAGATGTTAAAATAAATAAAGTTAATAAATAATAACATACTACATAGAAAACTATTCATAAAGGCAATCTATCTCCTTTCCAAGGAATTCTTTACCATTCCTATTTCGTCTTAAACAACGAACAAGAGAATAAATAAACTAAGCAGTATTTGGTAATGTTTGATAAGCAGGAGTTGGAAACTAATATTAATTAATGTCGAAATTTATCAGGAATAAATTTATTTTATTAGCAATTAATTTTAGTGGTTAGTGTTGCCTCCAAGTGGCGACACTTAGTACTAAAATTTAATAAAAAATGCTGTATTATCCAAGTTTACGGAAGGTATCCTTTATCATTTATGTTTTTTAATGAAATATAAATAAATTAATAAAAATATTTTCTTTTATTTTAAGGCTATTTAATCGTCTATCATGCACAATTTATTTCAACGAGTGTGAATGTACCAATGGTACATAATTATCAACACTCCTATCTTAAGAGATAAGAGGGTTAATGGCGATCATGGATCTTCATTATACATGATATTGTCGCATGATGTTCGCTCCATTCCCATCAATATATCGAGAAATACATAGCTGGGATGTCATGATTGTTAAATCAAACGCTAGTTTAGCACTGCTTGATTGATAAACATGTCCCTATATAACTTCTACTTCATGTGCCACTCCAACACTGAAGATTGTCAGTCTGTCTCCTAAACTTCTTCTTATTCATGGCTAAGCAGAATAGTTCACAGACCTGTTTTATTCCAGTCCATTCCCTTATGTTCCTTAGTAATGACTTCTCCCTCCCATCCATCTTTTTCCTGGTATCTTGTCCATCATTACCAATTGCAGTAGGCAGTACCTATCATGTCGGAAGATATGGCCTGGGTACGAGATATTACGCTGCTTTATGGATTTGGCCAAGAAAGGGGTAGGGCAAGAAGCTCAATGTTGGATACCTCAGTTAATTCTTTCCCAAACCAACGATCTAACGACTAATTTATCTGCCACTGGTTACCACTCCGTGATCTCTGGGTAGATCCGGGACTGGGTCATTTGACCGTTGCTCTGATCTTATATGGTTGGTTTCGTTTTCTACCAACGAACCCAACTCTTTCATGCAGGCTTGGGCCCGGCCGAGTTAAAAATGACGAATCACAAACGAACAGGTTGTTCCCACGAGACGGTCACGAATTTTAATTATTTATTTATTTATGAACTTTTTATCGTTTACACTTATTTAAAAAAAATAATAATAAAAAGACATAAAATGCATAAAACATATGCGGCCTTATCGCTGAAAGCGATCTCTTCCAGGCAAACTTTGGATGGAAAGGAATGATAAAAAGAAGCGACGAGAGTTACATATACACATACATACATATAATATATAAATATCAAAATATCAGATGTATGTCGTTATACAAACTGACTTGAGGAAGTGGAAAAATAATTCAAATAATATTCGTGCGGAAATATTAAACAATTGTCGTAGCGATTGTGTTAGTATCAGAACTCTGATGTAGAGGCACGCGTCGCGCGCATCCCGTAGCCGTCAGTATCCGTGTAGACTTGCCGCGAGCACACGTCCGCTACGTATGTGGCGCGTTCGCTACGTATCCGCTACGTAGCGTTAAAATGTCTCATTCAAATTTTTAGCTTAAGTATTGTTTCAAACTCGCGTAGATAAAGTTTTCGCACAATTTGGATGGATGTGTGGTTTACTATTAAAAGTGTTACGGTACATATTTTAGCTTGTAAACATAGAATAAAAAAAAAATATAATGCTTAGAAATTTGAGTGTCGTAGTGAAAACTTCTTTATTTCTTCTCACATTGCAAGGTATGTTATATTTATTATTATTGTATGCTAACGTATTTGAAGTTTAATTTAAGGATTGTTCCCAAAAACTTTAAATTGGTAACTTATATTAAATACTTGAATATTAATTTCAAGTGTAATTTGGCTCTTTCGAAAATGTGTCCTTGAAAACTTTTAATTGGTAACTTATGTGTAATTATATATGTATTATTTAAAGGTATTATTAAAATTTAATTTGTAACTAATGTTATAATTTCAAATGTGTTACAGTCTTTTGAAAAAGTGCTTGGGAATTAGTTAAAATATCAAACTTTAATTTATCAAACAATGCATATTTTCTAGGTTCTTAAAAAACCGGCCCTAAACTACCTTCTTAAAATATGAGTAAATTATTGTTAAATAGAAGGTATTTTACTCAATATTGTTGTAATTTTAAGATTTAAACATACTTTGTCCATCCAAAATGAATAAGTAATTATTATTTTAGAATCGTCGATGGCCTAATTATTTAGGATAATGACGACTTAGGCCTGCGAGTACCTACAATTGTAAGATCGTAGGTTCCAATCCACCATTCCACTATTGACGTGAATCATCCTAGCATAATTATAGTAGTTAGTTATATGGAACGGTTAACAAAAATGTTAGTAATATTTGTGTTAAAAAAAATATTAACATGGTTAAAATTGTAGTTAATTCAGAAATCAAAGTTATTCAGTGTTGCAAAATGCAAAATTGATTGAAGAAAACATAATTTTGACTTTCCTTTTTATTGCTTGCATTACAATATTTTTTATTGAATAACAATTATTATTATTTAATACTAAAATAATTTATCAAGGTTTAAATTTTCTTTTTAAGCTCTACCTAAAAGATTACCATTATTGAAAGAAATATTAAATACATGAGTTGAACTAATAGCAAAATTTTAATTATATACTAAATAAAAATTATTTATTTATTTATATATATATATATATCTATATATATATATATATATATATATATATATATATATATATATATATATATATAATATTATATATATATATATATATATATATATATATATATATATATATATATATATATATATATATATATATATATACATACGTATTCATACTGACAATTAAGGGCACATAAGTTTTAGATAATGCTAAAATTAAAAAAAAATATTTGTTTTTTGTTTTACAGTGATTTATTGTTGTGAATGAGTGAGACATATTATATTTACGTTTAGTATATTTTTGTGTGTGTGAATTGAACCATTTAAATGCACTTAAAGGTAATTTAAATGTTGGTTATTAATCCTTTGGTTATTAGAATGCTTTGGAATTAACAATGAAGAAACACAAATGAACTCAGATTGAAATACCCTTTAGCGATTAATTAATTGAACCGTCGAGTTCTCTTTGAGAGCTTATGTTTACTGGAAATTCTGATATTTGAAATTGAAACGTAACGCTTGATCACTGTGTTTTACAAATATTTGGAGAAAACAGAAGCAAATATAAAAGCGAAAAGAGTATTTTATGCCAAACGTGTGATATAGCATGAAAACGACTTTTGGATTAGGTTTTGTATGTGCCGAGTCCATTGACCATACAATATCTTGTCTCTTTATCGCGTGTATAGCCACTAAAGGTTATTTAGAAGTTATTAAGTATCGTCAATAGCCTAATGGTTTAGGGCCTGCGAATCGTAAGGTCGTGGGTTCGAATCCACCATTCGACTATTGCCATGAACCACGTCCTAGCACAAGCTTAAGCTTAGTTGGAATGGTTAACAAGATTGTTAGGAATATTTCTGAAAAAAAAAAGAAATATGGCTAGATTTCTTTTTTTTTTAATTTAGAAGTAAATGCTAAATAGCATTAAGTTCGCCTTTGTTGTTTTTTTTTAGTCTATTAAAAAGCACACATGCTATCAAGCCCAGGGGAGTAGAACAAGATAACGGACTTCCGTTTATCAAGATCCCGGCACACCTATCTGGCATACACGTTCGTCGCATACAAATTAATCTTGTAGATATCTCAGGTTCTGTGATATGTCAACTTGGAAGATTCAAGGAGTCAGGTTTCAAGACGAATAAATTTTTTGAAATTTTATTTCTTATTCTATTAAAAAAAGAATAAAATGTTTTAAAATAGATAAATATATAATAATAAAAAGCGATATTTAAAAAGTGTGTCTAGTTGTTCAGAGGTCATAGTATACAAACACATACACACACGCCCACTTAACATACACGCATAAATTTACATAAAGCACAAAATAGTACCAAATAATTTTGTAAAACCAAATAGTTTAGTACAAAATAATACCGCCGGCGGCAGTCAGAAATCTAAATGGAAGGCGCTGGTCTCCTTCTGCGAGTCCGTAATGACCCAGAAGGAGACCGCCGAACAGGATCAGGAGAGGGCCGATCCCGTTAGGAGAATGGCGCAGGCGGGCCGGTGACCGGCCCGCAGCCCTGTAGTTTTGGGCTCTTAAGAATAAGACTACGGTATCCCCTGCCTGTCGTAGAAGGCGACTAAAGGGCCTCAGGTTCACTGGGCGACAAGGGTGGGGGTCTTTGTCGTCCGCTAAAGTGGACCCGGGAAGAAGGCGACATCGGCTGGCCCATGTGGCCTTGCACTGCGAGGCACAAGGGGAGGTGACCTCCCCGGGACGCGCTCTCCTTGAGCACAGTGCAGACGGGCTCCGGTGCGTTCCAATGGAGATCCCGGAGCCCCTCGTCATGCACCGAGGAAAGGGCCACCGGGGAGGTTTTAGTGGGTAAAAACCCCACATAACCGCCGCCTTCCCCCCAGAAGGCGGGGTATCTTTTTGAAGATTTCCTCCTCGTTAACAAAAAAGGACGGTTACCATTATTACGCGTTAGCAGTCCGATCCGTAACAAAGCCATTGCTTCGCTTGTGTTATATGTTAAAACGGAAATAAGTTTAGATAAGAGGGTTATAAAACAGATTAAAAGGTTAAGACCTACTTATTTTATCTGTGGATAGATAATAAGAGCAATAACAAATTAACTGCAAACATTATTATCAATATTGCAAAAACAAACGGAGGTTAAAAGATCGATTGATAGATAAATCCTTTATTGCAGGAAAGTATATGACTGAAGGCGAACTTAATGCTATTTAGCATTTTCTTGTAGCTAACCTTAAGTAGTTAATAGTTATAATATTATTGTTTTTTTAATGAAAAGTGGCAAACGAGCATACGGCTCACCTGATCTTAAGTGATCACCGTCGCCCATGAACATCCAAAGCACCAGAGCAGCTGCAGGTGCGTTGCCAACCTTTGATATAGGAATGGGCTCGTTTCTTTAAGGTCCCTAAATCGTAAATGTACGGAAACAACACTGGCGACAGTTGATTCCACAAGTTGACAGTGCGTGGGAGAAAGTACTGTATTGTTTAACACACGTGAGAGAATGTGTGTGGTGTGTATATGAGTGAGTGTAAAATTGAATTATTTATACACTTATCCCGTAAATATTAGATGCCAATTTAATGTTTATAATTCATGTCAATTATTTTTCATGTCTTTGTCACCAAATTTTAAATAATAATCATTCTACCCAGTCCAAAGTTATTAAGTAACGACCTTAAAAAAAAACATACAGACGCATTGAGAACCTCTTCCTTTTTTGAAGTCGGTTAAAAAAGAGATGATTCACGTCAATAGTCGAATAATGGATTTGATTCTACAATCATATGTTTCGCAAACCGTAGGCCTAAGTCATTAAATACTGTAATTATTTTAGATACAGTCGGTTAAATATAAGGTTTTAGAGTCAAATCCATCACCCATCATTCGACTGTTGATGAATGTTTGGTAAATAGAAATTGTTGTGCTAGGTGTTCTTTTAATCATGAAATAATATCAATAGTATTTGAAAATACCCTCACCGGGACCCTTTTTTTAATTTTGACTGCTTTTCCACGGACTGATCGTGCGTTCCTTTTTTATTTAGATTTTTATTAGTTATATTTGCTCCGTTTATAAAAGAGCTTGCTTAAAGCTCCAACACTTCGCCTTCGCATTTGTCGCCAACGCCTTTACTTGATGGGCGTGGTCTATCGCGTTCGAGTCCCTGTTCCGGAACACCATCGCGAGGTTGTAGTCTTCCAGTCTCTCGTTGGTGGCATTCATAGCCCTTTGGTTGAACTGGACTATGGCGTCATTGCTGCTGTCTGCGTAGTAAGTGCGAGACGAGATATTGCCACGACTGCATGGAGGACACTGTTGTGCAGGTGTAGGTGCTGTGTTGACGTGCGCACGATCACTACTGTCTCGTATGTTAGTCCCTGTGCCTCATGTATAGTCAGGATCCTCGATCCGTCTCAGTTGCCGTAGCCCTCGCTCTTCAAATTCTCTTTCTCGGCTTGGGTGTGCACCAAGTAGAGAGTTTTCTCGAGGGTTTTTGGGATTGTCGAGTCCGTGAACCGGGACCCGTGTGTCGATTTACTAGGTAATAGAGGTTCAGGCTGGACTTGCCGAAGGGACTCCAAATAACCTTTTTTTTCAGTTGTCCCTTACTATCTTCTTCCCTCTACGACCTACTTCCTAATGATATCCCGCGCCCCATAGAATTCAAATCCCTACTCTCTCTTGTTAACTCTCTTTTAAATGAACATAAAATATAAACATATTTTATGTTCATTCATTAACGAACTATTAAGACTTAACGACTAACGACTCTATAACGACTTTAGGTTGTATATTGTGTATGATTTTGTTGTTTTAGATATATGAACAATGATCTTCACGCGGAATTGTTTCAGCAGTAATCACCGTACTTCTATGTTAGTTTCGATTCTTGTCCGTCACGAAGCCAGCTTTTTACAGCAGTTTAACATACACACTTCGACATTGGCGAAATCTACATGGAAATGCTATCAACAAAAACAATTTAATCGAGGTTCAGGCTAAGCGACCTAAGAGCTATGCCACCTTTCAATCCGGTGAAGCAGTAAAGGCTAGTCTCTCTGGCCAATTGTGTAGTTTGTCGATAAAAAAAGAAAAAAAAGTATAGTATTATTCTTAATACTCTTTGATAAATAACATTGGTTTACTACAAAAAGCAAAAAGATTACAAAGGGTAAAAAAATACACAGTACGTAAGAGAATCCGTCGGTTGTATCTTAAAGGATTTCTTTGTGTAAATCACTCTAGAATCACTACAGAATCGTTCTAGGATGTTGTTAGTTTTTAATGATAGAGCCCTCATTTCTTATGTAATATTCCAAGAGACAGATTTTTTTGTTAAAGTGTCGATATTTCTGCTTCAAATAATCACAACAATCAAAAAGCACTCACCTTCTACCCTAAGAGGATAGTAGACAGGGGTTATAGTTAGACAAGTTATAACGTCATTTTATTCCTAGCTAGGTATATCATATCCGATTTTCACCAAACTCGCTAGATTCCTTATTTATTTATTTTTTTTTGTTCACGTTGAGGAAATCTCTAACAAGATAACCCGCCTTCTGGCGGTTATGTGGGATTTTTACCAACTAAAACCTCAGCGGCCCTTCCTCGCATGGTGAGGGGCTCCGGAATCTCCAGAGGAACGCATCGGATCACCTCTGCACTGTGCTTAAGGAAAGCACATCCTGGGGGGAGGTTACTCCCTCCCCCCTGTGCCCTCGGAGTGCAAGGTGACACGGACCAGCCAATGTCGCTTCTTCCCGGGTCCACTTCTGCGGACGAGAAGACGACAAAGGCCCCTCTTTTCGCCTAGTGAATCCGAGGCCCCTTTTAGTCGCCTTCTACGACAAGCAGGGGATGCCGTAGCCTTATTCTACAAGCCCACAACTACAGGGCTGGTGTTATAGAAGGCTGCTCCATTGTGTAATCAATTTTACTACGTTTTGTTAATTAACAGAGTATAAAGATAATAAAAATTAATTTAAATCCTGCCCCATATTAAAGTGATAGCGTAATCTAATCAGATATTAAAGATTAATTTAGTCAAGGCAGCTGTGTTGTAATAGATTTAACAGATAATTTACTTTCTGAAATCCGTATCCAGGAGAGTAAGCCATTTAATTATCTTGGACCCTTTCCTTCGTCTTTGTGAAATGAACCCAGACTATGTCAAAGTAGCAATTTAATTTTGAATGGCCGTAAAGATGCTAATAAACTCGGTGTGACATTTCTTATAACAGCGCGAGATTTAATACGAAATTGTAAAGCTAATACTACATTATTATTACTCCTACTAGCGCACCCAGCCGAGTCACCGAACTGTGACATTTGCCAAGTGGTGGACGATGTGCACCACATAATGGGGGAATGTGCCAAACATGAAACAGAAAGAAAGTCATTAATACATAGTCTGAAACTGAGGGAGCAACATGTGGGGGTCTTCTTAATAATAATAATAATAATAATAATAAGCCATTTAATCGGTTAGACAGATTACAACACATATACAAATTAACACAACAAGTTAAGCGCATAGTTAAAAATGAAAAAATAAAATAAAAATAAATATATATATCACTAAAGACCCAAAGGTCCGATACACAAGGCTATGCGTTGCAACGCCGAACCGACCGGGTTCACTGCTCAGCATAATGCTGATTATCCGAGGAGAGTAAATCAGCGCTGGTATTCTGCAGAAACCCATTTTAAAAACAAACAGATGTCAGTAGCAAAATTTTAACAATAATTCTTAATGCTGCTGTCTGACCTGACCTGAGAGGGAGCCAGGAAGCTGGTGGCTATGGCCATACAACATTGATGACTTTCTTTCTCGCTTCATGCGACCAAGGTTTGTCTGCGTAGTTTAGGATATGATGGGGCTGACATGCCCAAAAGAGCAAAAGTCCCGAAAAAAAATATATAAATGTCCCATTGTTGAGTACAGGCCTTCAATAAAAAGAAAGTAAATTAGCTACGTTTCAGGCTTCTATAAAAACATTAAGAACACAAAGGAGATTAATTACATTGTTATTACCACTTGTGAAGTGCTATACAAGTTTATTTGTAAAAACGGACTTCTTTGACGTTACTAGATACAATAGAAAATCTCTCAAGTCCTTTTCAACAGACTTAAAAAATATCAGGTGTCTGCAAGGCGCTCAAACGTTAAATTCGTGACAACGAATCCTTTTTTTTTTGTTAACGGGGAGGAAATCTTCAAAAAGATACCCCGCTTTCTGGTGGGAAGGCGGCGGTTATGTGGGCTTTACCAAGATCTACAAGGCAAGACTACACGGGCCAGCCGATGTCGCCTTCTTCAGGTCCATCTTAGCGGACGACAAAGGCCCCCACCCTTGTCGCCCAGTGAACCCGAGGCCCCTTTTAGTCGCCTTATACGATAGGCAGGGGATATCGTAGTCTTATTCTTGAGAGCCCAGAACTACAGGGCTGGACAACGAATCATAGAACAATGAGCACTTGGCAAGGACTAGCAATACACATGTATTTCAAAATAAAAAATGAAGATACATTTTATTTTTGTTTTTGATTTATTATCTATCATTATAATTTGCAATATTTCGCACGACCGAGGAGAGCTGGTCGCATTTGTTTTTCTTATTTATAAATTATTTATCTTACTTGTTCGGTCATTTTATTTCTCCCCACTCTCACTCGATTACTATCGGGCTACCCTCTCGTTCTCTCACGCTCACGCTCACACACATTCAGAGACGCAGTACATCGATCGTGAATGATCGGTTACTCTCAACTCAAGCGCAGCGGGACACGACCGTAACGCTACACTTTTAGTGAATGTCACCCGCTATCATCAATTTATAAGACGTTGTCACGTCTAAAGGAGGAGGTTTTTAAATCGTCTGTATGCTTTTTTGTTTGTTACCGCATAACTTTCGACTGGGTGGAGCGACTTTGATGATTCTTTTTATTTGAAAGCTGTTACTTCCAATTTTGAAATAAAAAGACTTCGATTTGCATTAAGTTTGTGCGTGACAAATGGACGAATAACTCAAAATCACACATAGCTCTTAGGTCGCTTAGAGGTTCAGGCTAAGCGACCTATGAGCTATGCCACCTCTCAATCCGGTGAAGCAGTCAAGGCCAGCTTCTCTGGCCAATCTGTGTAGTTCGTCATTAAAAAAAATCAAAATCACGCCAACCTATTTCAATGTTTCATTTTTTATTGGAAAGAAAGAAAAAAAAATTATTTTTCGTAACAATCCTATTCTATTTGAAGTCGGTTTAGTGTGTACTCGTAAATATACTTGTATACCTTTTTTACGGGGGTAGACAGAGCAAACGCTGTCCTCTATTCAATCAGCTTATTAGTAATTACGGTTTAGTTAAATATTTTTTAAAAGAAAGCTAGCAATTTTTATTTTCAGAACTAAGCTTAAGCTTGTGTTAGGAGATGGTTCACGTCAATAGTCGAATGGTGGATTCGAACCCACGACCTTATGATTCGCAGACCGTAGCCTAAACCATTAAGCTATTGACGCTTAAATTTAAGTATTATGACGGTATGTTTAGTTTGAGATTCAATTACGTCTTTGTTTTCCAACCAAAGGCACTATAATTAGAAGTAACTATAATCGGATATAACCAGCATTTGATATGACATTTCTATTGTAATTAGGATTATATAATAATCTGTCTAACGAGATAAATCGTTAATGCAAGCGTTTGTGGAATTTCTTCAATTTAACTTCTAAATCGAATTGTCATTAGCCTAACTGTTTAGGGTACCGTCAGCGAATCGAAAAGTCGTAGGATCATTTTTCATCACACATCACAATTAGAATAGAAAAAAAACATTTATTCGACACAAGTACGCAGAAACAGTTAAAACAAGACAAATATTTCTATAAAAAGTAAAATAGACAAAAATATCATAAAAATTCAAAAACATTATAAAAACCTAACCTAGTGTGTGGATGTGTCTAATTTACTTGATTAAATAAATAGATAAATTATTAAATAATTATTGTCAACAGGAACATTGTGCCTGAGGAACGTCCACTTAGTGGTCCCTGAATCAGTGGAGCGGGGCTCAAGGGTCGAGATGAAATGCGTCTATGATTTGGAGCAAGAGGTCTTATACACAGTGAAGTGGTATCGAGGGGATCGAGAGTTTTGCCGTTACTCACCGCGGGATGTGCCACCACTTAAGATATTTCGAATACCCGGCATAGACGTTGATGTAAGTATATCACGTGATTATTGTTTATACAGCGATTGTGAATCAAACGCTATAAGATTATTGTCAAGTTGATATATATTATCCTTATATATAAAAGAGAAAGTGTGTGGGTATGTTCCATATAGGCTCCGAAACGACTAAACAGATTTCAATGAAACTTTCAGGGAATCTTCAGATTGACCTGGCGAGTAATCCTGTAAAGTTTGGTCACGATCGGAGCGCTGTCAAATACAGATTTTTTTTTACTATGATTATATTCTATTGTTTTATAACCCAAATTTGTATTGACACATGCGGTGTGTATATTTATGTCATTATGAACCATATTCATGTACAATGGAGTATATTCAAGTGTATTGAAGTATAATAAATACCTATATGATAACAATGATATTGTATTGTCTTCACCCGCTCGAGAAGAGAATAGAAGATGAATACGGAGAGAAATGAATAATTTAATATATTGTGAGAGTCAAATTGAATATTTAATGATGTAAGTTTATTGTTTAAATAAAATAAAGTAAAATCTAGCCCGGAATCTAGTGCGGTAGTCGCGCCAAAAATTCGGGCGTGTGGCATAGTCCCGCTCCGGGAGTAAACTTTTGAACGGTTAAGAAAGCGGACTGGGTACGCTAGTATCCTATACTATAGACCTGCCATACTATAATATATATATATATATTATAAACATTGTTAATTTATAATATGTTCACCTATAAATTGCAATAAACATGAAAATGTTCTATCTATTGTTTTCAAATCTTCATATTGTTTTTTTTCTTTTTTTTAAAAGAAAGCTAGTAATATTTCTTTTTTTCCTGAAATATTACTAACAATCTTGTTAACCATTCCAACTAAGCTTAAGCTTGTGCTAGGACATGGTTCACGGCAATAGTCGAATGGTGGATTCGAACCCACGACCTTACGATTCGCAGGCCGTTAAACCATTAGGCTATTGACGCTTTAATTGCATCAAAATATATTACAGAGGCGGATTGAGTGCTATTTAAGTTTGTAATTATCATACCTCTACTCCAGGAGTATTTAAATTAATGCTACCGATTTATAATCAAGGGTGTACGAGCGCTTTTATTATCTAAGTTCGTGGGTACATTATCTTTCATAGGCTTCGGGGAGTACCTGGCGAGTAACTTATGACTTTGAAGGACCCTTAATCTCAATTACGCTGCTTAAAGTCTTACCTTATTACACGTGGAAGTCCTTGACCGACCACTTACACCGTATCCCAGTTATGTTTATCTTAACTGTCTAACTTACAATTGAAATTCTAGATGTTCTTACAAGCCTGATGTTGTGTTTGTTCGAGGATGATAGTGATCACTAAAGATTAGATGAGCCGTAAGCTAGCTTGATATAAAGAAACAAAGCTAAACCTATATATATTTGATCTGTGGTGTGTTATTTGAATATACATACACTCCCACGCCCATTCATACACACATTCATGCACAAACACGTCACCATATTAAATAATAGGTTGTCAAATATCTCCCTTCCGCCTTTTTGTCTTTTGAATTTCGCGGCTATGTACAAAGCGCTACAGAGCTCGTATCTAGCAATACTATACATAATTTGAAAGGTCTTGACATAACCTACAAAACGACGCTATGAATAATTAGTTTGGATATTGCGTTCAACAGTTATAGACGTGTAAACATGGAGTTCACTAACGCCGAAATTCGCGCTATTTTAAAGTTTTCCTTCGTTAAATGCAAATCCGCTAGAGAAACGTTCCGTGAGATTAATGGTGTCTTGGGGATGGTACTCTATCACTTCGATCCACGGAGGAATGGTTTCGACGATTCAGAGCCGGTGAAAACGACACCATGGATAAGCCAGCCGGCGGAAGACCTGTGACGACAAATACCGATCAAATCATGGACTACATCGAGTTAGACCGGCATGTGGCATCTCGTGACATCGCCCAGGAGATGGGAGTTAGTCACCAAACCATTTTAAACCATCTGCAGAAGGCTGGATACAAAAAAAAGCTTGATGTTTGGGTGCCGCATGACACAAAAGGCGGAAGGGAGATATTTGACAACCTATTATTATTATATAGGTATTTACTTACTCCAATATATTTTAAAGTTTTGTGCAAATCCGTGGGATAATGTTTTTTAAACACCGTTCATTATAATTTATTTAGTAGCATAGTTTAATGAAATAATTGGGGGAGAATATAAAAGATATTTGTTGGGATGAAAACAGATTTCAAATGAAATCAGTGACGAATTGATGCTCTCCTTTTATTTCCGAAATATCATAGTTACATAATCCATATTCGTGCTCGTTGTCGTTGTACTCACCTACTCTTAAATAGTCATAATCCTATCAATATAGTGGATATGCGAGTGGCAAAATCCCGCTCCGGGTGTAACAAAAATATGCTTACCGGGATACTATGCCACCATAATTAGTATGACACCAATTGAAAGCAAACTCTTTAAAAAAAAAAACATTCTAAAATCGGTACATAAACAACAGCGCTCGAACATTAACAAAAATAACGACGAATCGACAACCCTCTTTAATTCTAAAGTCGGTTAAAATGTAATTTTACTGTAAAACAAAAGTTATTAGCAGTGTAGGAATCTTGTTTTGTAATTACAGGTCTATAATTCTCGATTAACCCACGCGCCTTGAAGGCGAAAGAGGTCCGAAGAGACCACTTTGTTTTAACGAAGATGTTAAATGTCTGATAAGAATAGTTACGGTCTTATTAGTACAAGAATATTACGGCCCAATGTTTTGTAACGGAGAATTCGTAATTATAATCAGGCAACTAAAACTTTAAAGAAACATTGAAAAGTTTGCGGGGTAAGCTCTCTGTTAAAGTTTAATAAATAAATGATAATGATTCTCTTATTAAACAACGAAAACAGAGCAACAGATAAACTAATTAAAAATTTTATATGTTACTAGTGTACCTAGCCTGCTTCGCCAGGCTAGATTTTGCTTTATTTTATTTAAACAATAAACTTACATCATTAAATATTTAATTTAAATCTCACAATATCTTCTATTCTCTTCTCGAGCGTGTGAAGATCATTACCTACACCCATGTATATATTAGTAAATACAATATCACACCCGCAGTAATAGTATCATAGTAAATAAAAGCTGTATTTGACAGTTCAAAAAGAGAAGTGCTCTGATCGTCACCAAACTTTACAGGATCACTCGCCAGGTCAATCTGAAGATTACCTGAAAGTTTCATTGTTGAAAGTTTGGAATTTTTTTTTGGACGAACTAACACAGTTGGCCCAGAGAAGCTGGCCTTTACTGCTTCGCCGGATTATATACCAGAGTATAAACTAACAAATAAATAACGTAGACGAATTGAGATCCTCCTCCTTTTTTGAAGTCTGTTTAAAATATAATAGCTTATATTCATGACGGTACCAATAAAAAACGCTCGGTATGGAAAGTCCAAGTGTAGTATAATCAATTCCATCGAGCTGAAACTAATTATAGATTGTGGTATCATTTTATGTTAGAGAAGTGAGTTGTAAGCCTAGCAAGAAATTACGTTCTAGTTAATGAAACTGCCCGCTCGGCGCAAGTGTGCTTTACGAGCTTAACGGATTTATTACGTGAGGAGAAGACCTAAAATAATAAAGAATTTATGGGAAACGCACTAACAGAATTAGGGCGAAAGAAAACTAACAACAATTATGAGAATAATAATAGGTTGTCAAATATCTCCCTTCCGCCTTTTGTCTTTTGAATTTCGCGGCTATGTACAAAGCGCTACAGAGCTCGTATCTAGCAATACTATACATAATTTGAAAGGTCTTGACATAACCTACAAAACGACGCTATGCGTAATTAGTTTGGATATTGCGTTCAACAGTTATAGACGTGTAAACATGAAGTTCACTAACGCCGAAATTCGCGCTATTTTAAAGTTTTCCTTCGTTAAAGGCAAATCCGCTAGAGAAACGTTCCGTGAGATTAATGGTGTTTTGGGGATGGTACTCTATCACTTCGAACCACGGAGGAATGGTTTCGACGATTCAGAGCCGGTGAAAACGACACCATGGATAAGCCAGCCGGCGGAAGACCTGTGACGACAAATACCGATCAAATCATGGACTACATCGAGTTAGACCGGCATGTGGCATCTCGTGACATCGCCCAGGAGATGGGAGTTAGTCACCAAACCATTTTAAACCATCTGCAGAAGGCTGGATACAAAAAGCTTGATGTTTGGGTGCCGCATGACACAAAAGGCGGAAGGGAGATATTTGACAACCTATTATGTTATATTGCTGCTTATTTTGTGATACATTTCTTACTCACATATGCATGCTACGCGTTCATACATAGAAAGATAAACATAACGCTATTTAAATTATTTATTTAATCTTTATTTACACAAAATAAAAGTGTACAAAAGGCACATTCTCTGTCAAATGAGTTACGTTGAATTTACGGAAATTTATGTGTTATAATTTGTAGGTCTCGTAGAATAAAATAGTCCAACAACTAATACACTCACTTTATTGAGACAGCGTAACGTTGTACAAAGAATTATTTATAACGAATACCGTCACAACTGCACGTCCTCACAATCTTTATACAAAATTAATTAGAAGTCAGATTAGGAACTAATAAAGTTAAACTATTGTTTACAATGACAAGTTCATGCGACGATCAACTAAATTATTAATTATGAATTAAAGATACAATAAGGTTCAGGTAAAGCACTAAGATATCATTGGAAGTAGTTATTATGCATAACAATCGCTGGGTGTGTGCCAGCTAACATATGTCTCAACGTGGTGTGGTTTGAAGATTTTTAGTCGGTTGTAGTCCGACAATATCCCGTTGCCGGTCCACGTGGCTCCGGGGTGTGCGTCCGTTATCATTTTTACACACGTAAATAAAAACCGTGGTGTGGTTCCGAAATTCAAAATACGATGAAATAATACGTTATTATCTGATATAAAATTTCTCTTTTTTTATATGCAGATACAACACAATAAAGTGTCCCATTCTTGCCTCTATCTCGTTGATTTACGAAGTAACAGTATTTATCTGCATTATCCAACTTAAAAGTCAACATAATACACATTCTTATCGCTCTTACTATATTAAATAATGCTGGAGATTTCCTTTTATTCCGTAAATAAACTTTTTCTATACTATGTCGTATATGAGATTTAATACAAAACATAAATAGAGGGCGCTTTTTCCAAATCGTTTCGTACGACGTAATGAGTGCACAAAATAAAAGTGTACAAAATGCACATTCTCTATCAAATGAGTTACGTTGAATTTACGGGAATTTATGTGTTGTAATTTGTAGGTCTCGTAGAATATAATAGTCCAACAACTAATACACTCGCTTTATTGAGACAGCGTAACGTTGAACAAAGAATTATTTATAACGAATACCGTCACAACTGCGTCCTCACAATCTTTATACAAAATTAATTAGAAGTCAGATTAGGAACTAATAAAGTTAAACTATTGTTTACAATGACAATGACAAGTTCATGCGACGATCAACTAAATTATTAATTATGAATTAAAGATACAATAAGGTTCAGGTAAAGCACTAAGATATCATTGGAAGTAGTTATTATGCATAACAATCGCTGGGTGTGTGCCAGCTAACATATGTCTCAACGTGGTGTGGTTTGAAGATTTTTAGTCGGTTGGAGTCCGACAATATCCCGTTGCCGGTCCACGTGGCTCCGGGGTGTGCGTCCGCTATCATTTTTTGACACGTAAAAAAAAAACCGTGGTGTGGTTCCGAAATTCAAAAATAAGATTAACGGGCGATTAAATAATACGTTATTATCTGACGTAAAATTTCTCTTTTTTTATATGCAGATACAACACAATAAAGTGTCCCATTCTTGCCTCTATCTTGTTGATTTACGAAGTAACAGTATTTATCTGCATTATCCAACTTAAATGTCAACATAATACACATTCTTATCGCTCTATCTTAATATAGTAATTAAATAATGCTGGAGATTTCCTTTTATTCCGTAAATAAACTTTTTCTATACTATGTCGTATATGAGATTTAATACAAAACATAAATAGAGGGCGCTTTTTCCAAATCGTTTCGTACGACGTAATGAGTGCACAAAGTCGAGTCAGTTAAAACAACCAAAATAATTAATGCGCGGCTGTCGAAATACAATCCGGAGCATTGATTTGGAACAAATACAGCACTTCAAAGGTTTTAAAGCAATCAAAGGGCTTAGGCCACTTAAGCAAGCCGGGAAACGCAGCGTAGGACGTCCACCCGTAAAGTCCGTAAAGGCCGCAGGACGCAAGATGCAAGCCGGTTACAACCGTTCCTTTTGGAAATCGTTGTTTGATAGCGATAGCATATGTCCAGCTTCTTCTTAAAGTGCCATCTCCTACCGGAGTCGGCTATCATTAAGGCTATTTTAATTTTTGATGCAGCGGCACGGAACAAGGAACGTAGGCTCGTGTTGAACCATGTCCGGAGATTTCTGAGCCACGAAATACGTCTTCTTCCAGGTGGTCGTTTATCATGGTTTTTCCCTTAGATGATTTTGGAGTAGTTCGTATTTGTTATTACGCTTTTTTTATGACGAACTACACAGATTGGCCAGAGAGGCTTGACTGCTTCACCGGATTGAGAGGTGGCACAGCTCTTAGGACGCTTAGCCTGAACCTCTATTGCTAGTAACTCGACACAAGGGTCCCCCGGTGAGGGGTAACCTTGGCTTGGACGGTTACTGTGTTACGCGTAAGCTTTCTGATCCGAGGGTGCCCGAGAGGGCCGAACCACGACTCGGTCGGTTGCTATTTCACGGATAATCTAAGGGACTTTCAAAAGCTAAACTAACTTTGAGTGCCACTTCGGGAAGCGTTGTCGCTGGGAGAAGAAGTGGCCGAAGAAACTCCAGCAACGCTCCTAACGTCTAAGGGCCCAGCCCATAAAATAGCGGTAACGCGTAAGGATTATTCGCAACCTCCGACGATCGCGAATGGATGCTTTGTAGATTTGTAGAGATCTAGCCTGTTCAATGGAAATCGCGTCGTCGTCGCGACGGAATTTATTATAGGAAGGCTTATAAGTGGCGGCACTTACAAGAAGTTTGTTAGAATGTTTGGTGGCAGTCTCGAAAAACCGTCAAGATGCCTGCTTAAAGAAGGTTGTTATTATGCATTATATAACCAAAGTACTGGGGTTTGCGTTTTTTCATAGTATTCAGGACCTCCCCGTTCTATATGTTAAGCAGGGGATGTTTTATGGCTGAAATGATGATGATAAAGAATTCTTATATTACCTTTTTTCAATAAAGATTAGAAAGAACATAAATTTAAAAAAAAATTAACAACAATTATGAGAATCTTGTAAGACATTACTAACTGACATTTGCATGGCATGCGTACATAATTAAAAAGATAAACATAACAATACATAATTTATTTATTTTATCTTTATTTGGACAAAAGTGTACAAAAGTCCAAAAGGCACGTTCTCTGTCAGTAGAGTTATGGAGAATTTATGTTCTATTATTTGAAACAGCAGTGATAGTGGCTAAGCGATTCTATTTATGATCTGTTGGTCGCCAGTTCGTATCCGTGTCGGATTGTACTCGTGCCAATTAATTGGCCTTTTTCGGTTTTTTATGTACAAAAATTCATGCATATTTTAATTGTAGACTAAAAAATTTTATCCGTGAAATAGCTACCGACCGAGTCGTGGTTCGGGCCTCTCTGGCGCCCTCGGATCGGAATGCTTACGCGTAACATAGTAACCATCCAAGCCGAGGTTACCCCCTTGTGTCGAGTTACTAGCGATAGAGGTTCAGGCTAAGCGACCTAAGAGCTATGCCACCTTTCAATCCGGTGAAGGAGTCAAGGCCAGCTTCTCTGGCCAATCTGTGTAGTTCATCAATAAAAAAAAACTAAAAAATGTTTTGCTTTCAAAACGAAAGTTTCTTAAATATTAAGAATGTTGTATTATCTGTACCAAAAGTTTATGCTCGGTGTATGGCGATGATATCAGAACCCGTTCTTATATCTGACATTAAGCTCGCTGAAAAAGTGGACATTTAATGCTGTCTCTGTCTATCCCGTTAGGGTTATGAGAACGTGATAACTCAAAACTATTTTTTTCCAATTTAAATACATGTTGCAATTATGATAATAAAATTTACATAATACAATACAGCCTAACTAAACAGATAAAAATTTACAATATAATAGTTATTTTACAAAATATTTACAAAAAATATTTATGTATTTATATTTTTTGTCACTTTAAATAATTATTTTTTTTAATTATATATAATTGATTTTTTAATGGTATTATTTCTTTCTTAAAACTGATTTACAAAATGTCAAATGAAATGATAAGCATCAGAATTGCAGGCCAATGGAATTGTAGTAGAAAATTATTGATTTTTAAACAATTTTTTTAAAATTTTTTAAACAAGTCCTTCACCACAAGCCGCAGTAAGGTGCACCTAGCTTTGTAAATGCCTATTCACTTTACTCTTGAAAACACCCACATTGTAATCGTAGGGATAGACAGACGCGGTAAAACTTTTCCACTTCTTTCCTGTACCAATAATAAAATATGAAAGAAAAAGCATTTTATTATATTGATACTTGGTATATAAGCTAAAGGGAAACCTATGCAGAATTCTATTTTACAATAATGGCATGCAAAAAATACAGCAGTGTATTTGACACTGATAATCGGTTTACAGAGGGAGGCGACCGACTCTCAGCGGCTGTCGATACAGGCCGCGACGCGCACTGCCAACGGGCGGTACACGTGCGAGGTGTCAGCGGACGCGCCTTCCTTCCAAACTGCTCAAGTTCATGCCCACATGTATGTAGTCGGTAAGTATTGAATAGGATAGAACTAATATAGATCGAGGAATATAAAACAAGAATATTTACGAGTTAAAACAATAATAGACTTCAAATCGAATCAAACGTTAAATAATTACGCGTGGACAACCTCTTTGTCTTTCCAAAATTATTGTGGGAATATTATTATATTATTAATAGAATAAATCAGAACCTAACCAAACTGTCATCAATCTACCTTTGAAGTACATCCTTTCCAATAAAAATGAATCATCGAAATCGGTTGGCGTGTTATTAAGTTATTCGTCCATTTGTCGAGCACATACTTAATGGAAATTTCAGAATTGGACCACCAATTTTCAAATAAAAAAAGAATTATCAAAATACCTAATTAAATATTTAGCTGCACGTCGGGCTATTTCAGTGCATACGCAACCGTCATGGCCGGATGCATTTCGGCATTTCATCATCAGATCAAAACATTAGTTTTCCATTCTAATATAAGTTATCTTTAATATGACACTTAACATTTAACGAACTTGCACTCGCAATCCTCGTGACTCACAATTTGGTCCTTCGAGCCGGATGATGCCAACATTGTACACCGGCACCGCATGTGCTGGCGCAAAGATGCGATTGACCAAGACATATGTATATATTATATAGGATACATTTGCTGTGTATATATAATATATGCATGTGTTTTATATTAATATTTCGTTATGTCCCTTATCTTTTCCTTGATGAATACAACTGCCAATATGTTTTTCTCTATCATTAAGGGTATGCCACTGAGGTATTAAGTCCACCTTTATGAACCTTATTTTTTTTTGTTGACGGGGAGGAAATCTTCAGAAAGATACCCCGCCTTCTGGGGGGAAGGCGGCGGTTATGTGGGGTTCTTACCCACTAAAACCTCCCCGGTGGCCCTTTCCTCGGTGCATGACGAGGGACTCCGGGATCTTCAGTGGAACGCACCGGAGCACCTCTGCACTGTGTTCAAGGAGAGCACGTCCCGGGTTACTCCCTCCCCCCCTGTGCCCTCGCAGCGCAAGGCGACACGGGCCAGCCGATGTCGCCTTCTTCCCGGATCCACTTTGGTGGACGACTCAGGCCCCCACCTTTGTCGCCCAGTGAACCCGAGGCCCCGTTTAGTCGCCTTGTACGACAGGCAGGAGATATCGTAGTCTTATTCTGACAGCCCAGAACTACAGGGCCGACCTTTATGAACCTTACCTTAACGCTTCACTGTTAGATGTTTCACATGAAATTTTTAATTTTAAAGTGAAAATTAAAGTGTTTCAATAACAATTACAATTATAGTTTTGTTCCTGTAGACATAAAAGCAGCAAAAGCTCATTCGTATCGTATCGATCGTCTCAAAATACACCGATTCTAGTAGTGGTACGGGAGCCGCAAAATCTATTCGAGGGCATACAAGCTCGGCAAATGAGCGCTATGCCGTTTGTTTGACGTAAAGTTTGATGAAACAATTTCGTAATATAAGGGTACTCTCGGGACTTACGTGGGACTGCAATCTCAATTTTCTATAATAACTCTACCGATTGAGCAAATTCCTCTATAGAGTAATATTATATTTTCAACGGCTTATAAAACTATGATGAGAAAGTATAATCCTTTTCTACCCACTCCTGTCTACTCTTACCGCTTTCCTTCTTGCTCTTACTGTATGATAGACATTAGTATTAGTACTGTTTTAGATATACGTAACGTAACTGGCTATGAGAGAAATAGAGAACAATAATATGCGTTAAAGTTGTATACGAAACATAGCTCTACTTATCTTATATCTCCCTCTCAACTATCATTTACCTTGTCCTATTACACTTTTCGTAACGCATTTGCCAGCAGCTTAATCTCTAAGTCAAGCGTACGTAGTATTACTTCAACATGATTAAAACACGATAAAATGCATAGAATTAGATCCATTCAATGAGTAATATTCGCGTAGATTATTTTAAACATGGGTATTACTTAGTTTGGTCCACACAGCCTCCGAAATATCAATACGTGTCGTCAGATCTTCTGGCAATGATCCATTACAATCTCCTCGGATTGCAGGCGCCAGTGGCTTCCAACTGTTTCTTGGACTCGAACCAAATCCTTATATATCACGGAGGCGAATTTTAGAAAACTTAAGACGCTATCTTTCTATTTATAATCATAAATTTCGAATTCCAGCTTAAGCCTATTTTAAAATATTTAAAAGGCGAATAGATGTTGAATTTTGCAATATTTATTTGCCTATCCCACTTCTCGAATCACGGAAGATGCTCAATTTATCTTGAGTGATCTAGCCACAGACACATACTTAAGAGATTGCAGTCCCACAATTCTATCAACGATGATATATTTCAAATTATTATTATATACAATAGGTAGGTATACAAATAAGTTTCCACCGTTTTCCAACAAAAAGATAGTACAGTCACTCGGTTAAGGCCAGGAAGGATTAGACGAGCCATACAATCTGGTGGTAATTTAACATTTTTTAAACTACGTTTACAAGATTTACGGTAGCATTGTTTAATTAATTCGCTGGTAAGATCGGAAATATTTCCCGCCGGCGACAGTAGCGGCTGCACTGGCGGGGAAATCTGAATGGAAGGCGCTGGTCTCCTTCTGTGAGTCAGTAATGACGCAGAAGGAGACCGCCGAACGGTATGCGAGCCGGTGGCAGACCGGCCCGCAGCCCTGTAGTTCTGGGCTCTCAAGAATAAGACTACGGTATCCCCTGCCTGTCGTAGAAGGCGACTAAAAGGGGCCTCGGGTTCACTGGACGACAAGGGTGGGGGCCTTTGTCGTCCGCCAAGGTGGACCCGGGAAGAAGGCGACATCGGCTGGCCCGTGTCGCCTTGCACTGTGAGGGCAGAGGGGGGGAGGGAGTAACCTCTGCACTGTGCTCAAGGAGAGCACGTCCCGAGGGGCTCCGGTGCGTTCCTCTGGAGATCCCGGAGCCCCTCGTCATGCACCGAGGAAAGGGCCACCGGGGAGGTTTTAGTGGGTAATAACCCCACGTAACCGCCGCCTTTTTGTATCTGTATGCCTGTATCTTTTTGAAGATAAAAACGTAAACGTAAAGATCGGAAATATTATTCATATTTTATCATCATATAATTAGATCTAAATACCAAAAAAATTGCAATCAAAGCTCGGACATCCAAGTCCTACATCCCTATACTCCCTAGTATATTAAAGTTCGAAACTTCACATGTTTTAAAATTGCATAATGAAACATTTACGAAGTACGCTGGAAAGATGCGTCGGAACATAAATTTCGTTACCATCAGAAAAGCGGAATACTCCGTAGTGGATTGAAGGAAGATTATTAAATTTGTCTTTAAAATGTAAACGCTAAGATGGTTCATTTAAAACGGTAAAGAGATTTAATACAATAACGTCTCCCTCAGATATAATCTCATTTACTTAGAATACGTATTTAAAACAATGACAGTAACATTTGAATGACACAGTAGTTAATACTCGTAATAATAATAACTTTATTAATATCACAAAAACAGACATGTTACATATACGAGTACAGGAGCTCTGTCTTCTGAACTACGAGTAGGTACAGTGTACCTGTATCTCAGGAGACAGTGCCTTCCAGAGTCACAAACAGTAAGTCCTGCGTACAATAAGTTTTTAATATAAGTTAAGTAAATTATACGATAATTAATAATTAAAAATATATGAAAAAAAAAAACAAAAATGTGTGCAAAAGGAAAAAAAAGGGAAAGAACTACAGTCATAGTCGAGAAGTTATGCGAATGTGTAGTGTATGTGTGTGTTTGTGTGAGTGAGTGAGTTAAATATATACTTATTTTTACTTTCTAAGTAATTGCTTAACCACCATCCCCCCTGATATTAGGTGGAAATGCCGTCCTGCATAAGGCGCACTGGCTCAATAGGGAAAAACAGACGGAACGGGTAGGAATGTGATGCCAACAGATCGATTCTAAGTGAACTTAAGGTTCAAGTTAGGCTGCTAGGAGTCCTACAGAGGGTCACTTAAGATCATGTGAGTTTCACCTTGTTCAAATTAAAAAAAAGTTTCTATTCATCTTTTCTCTCATCTATAAGCAGCGCGCGAGTTGAATGCAGTCGGGGCGTGAGGTAAACGGGAGCATCGTACGCTTATCGAGTAAATAATGTAGTTGAGATCCCGTGTTATTTTATTTAACTTTAATCATGTCTAATCCTAAGCCCATCAAGTTCTGTTACAATAAAAGTTTTCATTCATCGCCAAGCACGATAAATGTTTTAGACACGTGCGATTATTACATATTTATTTTTTTTTATTTATATTTTCTGACATAATTATTAAAAATGTGTGATAAGTATTTTTTCATCATAGCATCTTAGTGTAAAATGTCAAACTTAAAGCATTGCTTAAATCAATCGAAATACTCATTATGTTTATCAGTAATTATAAAAAGGTCACATCAGTATCGCATTCCTGAGCTCTGCATTCAGCTCGCGCGCTGCCTATAGTTTTTTTTCGTTCTTTATTTATTGGAGACTTATGCCCTTTTGGGGATATCAGCCCCATCATATCCTAATTACGTACACACACATCGGTCTCATGAAGCGAGAAAGAAAGTCATCAATGTTGTGTGACCATAGCCACCAGCTTCCTCGCTCCCTCTAAGGTCGGATCAGCAGCATTAAGAAAATACCCACATGTTACTCCCTTAGTTTTAGAAACTCCTCAAACCCGAACGAAGCGATTTGCTTCGTCTTTCATTCTTCGTACAGCAAAGGACTGGAACAGTTTGCCCGCGTCTGTCTTTCCTTCCGATTACAATGTGGGTATTTTCAAGAGTAGAGTGAATAGGCATTTACTAAGCTAGTGCGCCTTACCATCCAGGACTGCATTTCCACTTCACATCAGGTGGGATCGTAGTCAAGCACTTGCTTAGAAATTATAAAAAAAAAGATTATCTATAAATGACTTTCTTTCCGCTGCATTTGTAGCACATTCCCCCATTATGTGGTGTAAATCATCCAAGTCCTTGTCACAAGTGCAAATGTCACAGTTCAGTGACTCAGCCTTCCGCATTCAACGTGCAAAAAATTTTGCAGGGAAATGTCCCGACCTAAATCTGTGCAACGTAGTGTTATGTATTCTACTTGTATCTTTCAGGAACCAAGGCAATTGATGAGGTCGACTTTGCTGACTTCTTTCATCGAATTATTCTTTAAAATTTTGAAATCAATTTATTTTATAAAACCTAGAATTTCAGTATAAAGTGATATGCCTATAGTTGTACTGTAGAAATACACTTATAAATCCTTAAGATGTATCTCTTTTACAGACTTACCAAGATCGGGACCCGAGATGCAAGGGCTAAATCAATATTACCGCGCGGGGATGAAGCTCAAAGTGGAGTGTGCGAGTTACAACTCGTTACCCGCTGCCAATCTGTCTTTTTTTATCAACAGTGAACCGGTAAAGTATATTCCTAAATATTATTCCAGCTGCCAATTTCCATTCAACAATAGAATACCCTCCATCAACACGATTTTGTTTTTGTGATATTAATAAAGTTATTATTATTATTATTTTTATCGAGTTCTATCAAAAGAACTGGGTGGGTAGACTTAAAGTGATCGACAGGTCTATAAAATATATTATCCCATATCATATGGATGGACAATCTTGTAACTACACACATAATACATTTTGACATAACCAGTTTTTTCTTTCCGATAAAGATTTTTTAAATCACTGATACAGCACAATCGGCAATTCTTGGGAACTCTCGACTCGAGCGTAACAGGATATTTTGCGCGAATGACATCCAGTATTCATCAATTTATAAAACGTTTTCACGTCAAAAGTGGGGTTTGGTTATAGCAGATCAAGAATGGGAGCGGGGTGGCTGCTACTAAAGATGCTGTCCTTTAGAAGTATGCAAAGCATGACTCAAAATGACAGGATTAGAAATTGTGCCATAAGGAAACCAAATACTCATAGTTGGTTGGCAACGCACCTGCAATCCGTTTAGTGCAGTCTTTCTCAGCAGTCTTTCATGTGGGTTAGGAGGCGATGTATAATTTATAATTTCATTTGCTTTATATAGTATTTTAACCCTAAACATAGCAATGTATAGCATAATATGCATGTAAAGTACAGATATAAAATCTATTTACTTAAATTTATTCTTTAATTGTATTTTATAAAAATTATTCAAATGTTTAATGTGACAATTGTCAGTGTCGTGACATTTATAATTATAAAAGAGATGGAGTTGGAATAAGGACTTTTTTTAGAATGCTAACAATATTTTTTTCGCAAATATATTTAAAATTCTTGTTAACCATTCCAAATAAGCTTAGGCTTGTTAGTACGTACGTTACGTACTTAGTACGTATAGCACTGTATAGAATAGTGTACATCTTGGTTTTCCAAAATACGTATTTTTATCACGTGTATTCATATCACGATTTTTTAATGTATTTTTTGACTATACATTTTTTTTACTGTTCTAAACAATCTTGCCACGATAAGGGTTAAATTTCACTAAAATTAAAACCCACCTCCTACACAATGACAAATAATTAGTTTATCTTTCTATCCTGTATGATGTAAAAGCTTAAATACTTAACATAGATTTCGTAGGATAGCCCGCCCGCACACCGTACGAAATCAAGTTGTAACAAGTTTCTGCGGATCAGCCCTGTAGTTCTAGGCTCTCAAGAATAAGACTACGGTATACCCTGCCTGTCGTAGAAGGCGTAGGTGGGGGCCGGAGTCGTCCACCAAGGTGGACCCGGGAAGAAGGCGACATCGGCTGGCCTGTGTCGCCTTGCTCTGGCCATCGGGGAGGTTTTAGTAGGTAAAAACCCCACATAACCGCCGCCTTCCCATCAAGAAGGCGAGGTATCTTTTTGAAGATTTCCTACCCGTCAACAAAAAAAATGTTTCTGCGGATGTAGGAACATGATCGATGATTGTTAAAAATTAGAGCAACTTTAATTACATTGCACTAGAAATTGTTTTAAACATTAGGAAAAAACTGCCATGCAGAGTTTTAGGGGTGTATAAAAAATGGGGGGGCGCTGAAAAATGATTGATTTTCAAAGGGGGCGGTAAATAAGTTTGATAATCACTGGTTTAATGGGTGTTTTTTGGGTGGAGCGAAAAAGAAGCTCCTTGGCCTTCTTCTTGTATAAAAACTATAGCGTAAAAGAGAATATTTTACCTAGAATAAAGAAGCATTAGCGGATTTCATTTGGTTCCATGATGTTGATTAATATAGACAGACATTTATTTATTGGCATCACAATACAAAAACACATCACTGACTGAATATAACACACATTAAAAAGGATGAAAAATAGACAAAACACAGTTATAGTTACACGGACAAATAATACAAAACATATGACGCCAATATCGGACACCGTCTCAGCATATGCTGCCACAAGGATGCGACAGCGCTGATTTTCAGCGGTGCCCGGGACTACCTAAAGACGTGCGCGCGCAATACTACTTTTATATGGAATTTATACAGACAATAAGAGTATAATAAATATGATACATAAATAAAACAGTTATGAGATTAAAATATATTTTATACAATAAAATAGTAGATGAAAAAAAAATCATAAATATTATTGATTCAAAAATAAACTAAAATAAATAATATGATAATTAAACGTATAAAGTTCAAATTATATAATTAATTATTGAAAGTATTGGAAACAACAAGCCACCGATGTCGCGGGGATATTATCTTTTTGTATCTTTAACATCAGGTGTTTTAATTTATTTTTAAATGCGTTTACAGATTTACTGTCTCTTATGGGCGGTGGCAAATTATTCCAACACTTGGTGGCCAAGTATCTGAAACTGCCGCGGAACGCAGCAGATCGTTGTAGCGGAATTTGTAAAATGCAGTTTTTAGCTCTAATTAAACAGCTAGTATCTTCATTCCGCCATTTCAACTTTTCGTACAGATATTTAAGCTGTTCCGTGTTTATGATTCCAAACAGAAGTGTTGCAAAATGCAAGTCTAATTTACGTTTAACTATTTAAATAACAAATCCTTTTTTTCACAGGCACACAAACAACACGTATGGCATCGGGTAAGCCCCGCCAACGGGAGTTTATGGAACGCCTATAGTACAATACAATTTGTAGTTCAAAGGCATCACTTTATACGAGGAAAGATGAAGGTAAGGAAAAATATACATTTAATACAAAATATTTTTTTCTTTTAATGACGCTGGCCTTGACTGCTTCACCGGATTGAGAGGTGGTATAGCTCTTTTGGTGGTCGCTTAGCCTGAACCTCTATCGCTAGTCGACACAAGGGTCCCCCCGCTGAGAGTTAACCTCGGCTTGGACGGTTATAGTAACCGTTAGGGGTAAGCATTCCGATACAAGAGCCACGACTCGGTCGGTTGCTATTCCACGGATACGGGACATTAAAATACACAATAACAAAATAATTGGAGAGTCAAATCCGTATAGTTTGCGGAGTCAATTTATATAATAATTTATAGTTATTTATCAATTTATATTAATAACTTCCAAATCGGTTCATAGAAATTAAAAAAATACAGACAGAAATGGAAACCTCTTTTCAACCGACTTCAAAAAAGGAGGAGGTTCTCAATTTGTACGTTACCTGCTAATATTTATTTAATTTTTCTTTTAAATCTTCTAGATCTTTGTTAATTAAATATATATTTTTTATGTTTGTTAAATTAAATTTAAAAAAAAATTATAAAATTAAATTTAAAAAAATTAATTAAAAAAAAAATGAAATTGATGTATGGCAGTGGGAGAGGACACTGATTCCTGAGATACAGGTTTAACTTCTAGTTCAGGAGTCAGGGAGTTGTATTTGTAAGGAAATTTTTGAATAATGTATTTGTATTTGTATTACCTTATAACGGTGAACCGATTCTTTTTTTATTTGAAAGCTGGTACTTCCCGTGTGGTCCCATTTAAATTTGGTTCAATTCTAACAATGGCATCCTTAACGAAACCGTATAATGTGCACGACAGATGGACGAATAATTCAATATTACGCCAACCGATTTCGATGATTCATTTTTTATTGGAAAGGATGTGATTTAAAAGTTTGATGCGATTTTGGGTAGGTTCTGAATAATTCTATTTCGTAATATTCCTAAGAAAAGAAATTCGGAAATACAAAGACTTGATGTCGGTTTTTATTTCTGCTCTTAAATATACTTGTTGAAGTTAATGAAAGATTGATGCCTCTAAAAGCGTTGCACGTGCAATCCCCTTGCACCGATTGTATTACGGTAGAATAATAATATTTATTTATGTCCATTCGGGGAGATGCTTGTCGAGACTAATGGCGGATACTTGAGGGGGTGCAGCAACCCTCAAATAAACAATTTGGGGCGTCACAGTCGGTAAATCTTTTAAGACAAACAGCGCGCCCTATTTTCGGAATACGAAAGATTATGCAAGAAATACGTTTGGTTGATATTTCCTTTTTTGCAACATTACAATTCTGTACTGACGCCAGTTTTGTTGCGCACACACAAAAAAGATCAGTAGCTCATGTCATATTTTATGTGTACATGCTTTTTAGCCGGCTTCAAAAAAAAATTGAAAGAAAACTAATATATATAACGCATCTTAATAAGTATACACCTTCAACCTGTCACCTTTGTATTGCAGTGATGCGCGCTTATCATTCAATCACACTGTCGTTGTTTCACAATGATAAGTTCTCACGTACTACACTCGTGAGCGAAATATAAGGGTGGGAATAAAGGGTCGGTTATGATAGTTTGAATGTCTCTGAAGATAAAGACGCTAGCTAACTGAAATAAATTGTGCATGATAGACAAATAAATATTCTTAAAATAAAATAAACAATTTTTATTAATTTATTTATATTTCATTAAAAAACATAAACGTAAACGAAAAAAGTTATCTTACGTAAACTTTTTTCATGTTTTATGTTTCAAATCTAGATTTAAATAAAAATTTATTTAAAAGAAACATACTGTATTAGCGAAGTTTATCTTCCGAAATATTCAGACTTTCTTTATTTTTGCTCTCGGCTATATTAACCCTTTTATAATAGAACAATAAAGCAGTCAGAGACAGCAATCACCTTTAACTTTTGTTATGACCATACACAGGGTAGTAATTTCAGCAAATAATTGTTGTATATTAGAAATAAAAAAACAGAAATTCATTGGTTTTTTGTATGAAAATAGGTCAGGACTTAGTAACATTTGTGAAAAAATTATTGCTGGCAATCTTTTAAAAAATATGATAATTTCCACGCGGACGAAGTCACGACCACAGCTAGTCAAGTGATTTTACAAAAACGTCGTATAAAAATAGATTAAAAATGTCTCCACGTCTATAGTAGAACAAAGCAGAATAATAAGATTTTATTTTTTCGTGTCAATTGAAACAAGTTATAGTGAGAGAATGTTTACGTGCTCGCTGAATATAAAACGGCAGGACAAAGGCAGCTGGAACAAAAACGGTATGGTTTTGTCTGCTACCAAATGCATTTCGTATCTGTTTCAAATGAAATAGTTTGAAGGTGCAAAATGTTTCTTTTGTAATAGAATACTGTGACCTTCCTTGCTCAACATCGCAGACAACATAATTTAAATATTATATTTTATCATATTATTGAAAGACTTTAGCAAGAGTTTTTAGAGGTAATTTAATAAAGTCTTACCGACTTTGTTTCAGAAGTTCACTTATAAAGATCTTTTCCTCCAGCATAACTCACTTATTGTAAACAGTGCACTGATCGTCTACAGAAAGAGTCCTCTCCCTTTTATCCTAAATTTCTAGTATAGGCATCTCTTTGAAAAACAACTTGGTTGCCGACGACCGATAAAAATACTTTATTTGACTTTTTTTTTTATAATTTCTAAGCAAGTGCTTGACTACGATCCCACCTGATGTTAAGTGGAAATGCAGTCCTGGATGGTAAGGCGCACTAGCTTAGTAAATGCCTATTCACTCTACTCTTGAAAATACTCACATTGTAATCGGAAGGAAAGACAGACGCGGGCAAACTATTCCAGTCCTTTACTGTACGAAGAATGAAAGACGAAGCAAATCGCTCCGTTCGGGTTTGAGGGATGTTCACAACATAAGGATGAAATCCCGCAGTGTACTTTTATATTCGTCAGTCCATTCATTTATTGTAATTCGTAAGTATATTTTACCGAGTACGAGGCCCAAGGCCTCACGTACGGATCATTGGTGGTCATCAGAACTGCACGACAGCGTCCAACATGCTGTAGTGGCGATATCCAGACACACGGTCAGCTGTGTGTATTACACAGATACTGTGACGACGCCACAGGAAGACTAGTGGCAAGGGCAACGGCCGCATCAAGGGAGAGGATAGTGGACTACAATCTAAAAATGGCCATGAGAAGCAGGGACGCAGCGGTCGCGGAGAAGCTAATAGCAATGCAGCGGGGCGTTAACGACGCGTGAACCAGTGCATTCTCCAACACCACATACAAAAATTAGGCATTATAAAAAAAAATAGTAAATGTAGAGGTAGCACTCTCAGCCCTGTAGTTCTGGGCTCTCAAGCATAAGGGAGTAACCCCGGGAAGTGCTCTCCTTGAGCACAGTGCAGAGGGGCTCCGGTGCGTTCCACTGGAGATCCCGGAGCCCCTCACCGTGCACCGAGGAAGGGCCACCAGGGAGGTTTTAGTAGGTAAAAACCCCACATAACCGCCGCGTTCCTCCCAGAAGGCGGGGTATCTTTTTGAAGATTTCCTTCTCCGTAACAAAAAAAATAGAGGTAGCACTCTATTAAAAAAACAAAATAAACAATTAAAGTACATTGGAAAAGAGCACGGACGCAGTTCTATGGTTGCGTTTTAGTAATAATAAAATAAAGTATATTTTACAGATTATAATATTTATTTATGCATTAAAACTAAACTACCATTTAGTAGGACTAACTGTCGCCAACAATACAGAATTAAATGCTTTGTTTTCAATCGTCAATAGCCTAATGTTAATGTCTAAATCTAACGTTAATGCCTAATCTTAGCGTGCGACGTACAAAACGGGTTCGTGACACACAAGCCCATCTGATACTGCGTGTCGTAATAACAACAGAGATGACTTACCACCTCGATGTCCTCGTCTCCGCTTGGAAGCTCCTGGTTCACTCTGTCAAGTCTAGTCTGAACACGCGAGCAATAGTCTGAACACGCGAGCAATGCACTGATGCCGCTGTATTGCACTGCTCCCCGTAAGCAGATTCAAATTAAGGACATCGTTAATGACGCGCCGCGAACCGATAGAACAGCATCTATGACCCTAAATTAACTACACCAAACGGTTTTCGAACTGGTGGGAGACTGGACAGAGTGCCGTCTCCGCGCGTGCCCTGCGCTGCGTCCGACAGCGAGGTTTTACCAATTACCCACGTATCGGAGAAAACAAAAATTAAAAATATTATCGCACCGTCATCCGTGTGATAGATATAGATAGATAGATAGATATATCCTTTATTGCACCAAAATACATGTACAAAGGCGAACTTAATGCTATTTAGCATTTTCTTCCAGCTAATCTTTAGTGGTTAAGAGCAGGCTAGTGCCGCTAAAATACGTCAATATATATATAATAATATACATACACATAGAATATATACCAGTATAAGTATATATACCAGTTTGTCCTTTTCATTATTTGAGAAGAAAGTATTCAGATACACGCGATTTAAAGACATTAGTTGACGAAGCCTCCTTAATCTAAATCGGCAAGCTATTCCAGAGTTTTATAGCTGTACAGGTAAATGAATTGCCATAAAAATTCGTGTGACATTCGGGGAACGTTAAATGAAATTTATTATAATAGGTTCGAGGTTCGCGGCCTACAAACTGTTTGAGTAAGAAGCGCTCACGAAGAAGCGAAGCGAAGAAACGAATATGTTACGTAATATGTATGGGTCGGTATTCAACTATACCGAACACTTAGGGTACGGTCGATTGTTAGGAGTACCCTGGTATATCCTAGGAACAGAAGGTCCTTTTTTTTGTTGTTGAATATCATCGTAGTAAATAAAAGCTGTTTGACAGTTCAAATAGAGGAGGGCTCCGATCGTCACCAAACTTTACAGGATTACTCGCCAGGTCAATCTGAAGATTCCCTGAAAGTTTCATTGAAATCGGTCCAGCCGTTTCGGAGCCTACATGGAACATACCCACACACTTTCTCTTTTATATATTTAGATAAAATAATGCACTTATTTCAACTGTTTCTTTTTATATTTAGATTAGGTGCACTGCGAACATCTACTCTATATATTTGAAAAGTAATGAGCAATGTGCCCTAGAGGAGAGGATTCCTACAACTCCAGTGAGCTTGCCCGAGATAAACGAGGTCGTCCTATATCCCATACACCGAATGGCCGACACCAGCGACTGTGAGTAGACTTAGTAAATATTTAATATGCTTCTTGATGTTACAACGCTAAAACCATGTTCAGTTGACATGCACGTTTGTTATTCAAGTGGAAACTTCTTTAGCCGTGTTGAGCATTTTTATAAACGACAAACGAACCCGACAGCCTTCGCTCTGTTAAAAAGATTTCGAATGTGGCAATTTTTCGTTACTTCCTATTTTATAGTCGGGGCAAACATTTTTTTGAACAGAATTGTCACCCTGATAATAGGGCGGTGTGTGGGGTTCAACTTGGGTGAACTTTCTGGGACCCACTAAAAAACACAGCCTGGGATGTCTGCCAGAGGGCTTTAAACTAAGAGGCGAACTTAGGGATCAAACCTGATTGGAAAATAATCTAAAGGTTAGTGGAGATAATGATGCAAAGGAAGTCATGGAAATTTAATTAACATACCTACAATAATCAACCATTTCATCCCTTACACATTATTGCTATTCCACAAAGTTCAATTTGACTCTACATTTTAGTTAGAAAACGTTTGTATGGGAAATAGAAAAGGGCTTTTTAGACCTTTTAAACCTACCCTAGACCTCCACCGACATTTGCAGACCAAGATAAGATAAATCCGTTCAGCTGTTTTCGAGTTTTAGCGAGACTAACGAGCAGCAATTCATTTTCATATGTATATAGAAGTTATTGGTTATTAGTTATTGCATTGCTTATCGATCCCCTGGTCAGTAAAAAATGTTTTTTTTTTCACCATTCTAAGCACAAACTGCAGAATACCTCAAGCGGCGCAAATATAGTAACCTCGATAGAGGTTTCATTTTTGAGCCGTTTGGGATAGAAACTTTGGGTCCGTGTGGTCCTAGTGCATACCACCTTTTTATTGTGATAGCTAAGAAGTTGGTCGACACATCTATAATTGCTGTTTAATTTTGCAGGTGCCAGAAGAATCCATGGGGCTTCGCTTTCAATGTTATTGATCGGAGTTTGGTACATAACGCACCTAATCTGTCCTAATTAGTCGCTGTTGGACTTTCCTTAGCTAGACGCAATGATATCAAGGTGTTGTAATATTAAAGTGTATATATGGAATATATATAATTCAATTGTATAAGAACTCTGACGTTTCTACGACTGAAAAAAAAATATCTTCTTTATATATCTGCATTGTCGATACTTTGTAGTTGTGCCAACCCGAATTTATAACGTGCTTCATTAAATGGGGTTAACAGATTTATGTTTAATTTATTTAAATTTATAATTGTACATGTCAAAACTTGGACTTACAAGTGATTATTATTTTATATGGCAACAACTTGGTTTAGTCTACGAATTATGCATGAAGTTATACTTTTTTAGGCGTTATAAAAAAGGTGACAGTAATAAGTTGACGGAGCAGTTAAAAATTGTGCTTATTTACTTTCTAAGCGCTGCAATTTAATTGAGGTAAACTATCCTTATGTATTATGTATTGATAATAAATTAAAATATTATTATTTATTTTTAGTTAGGGTATTATATGTATGTAGGATTGAAGTCGAAAGTCTTCGACCAGTGTGTGTTACCAGTGATGACATACGGAACTGAAACGTGGTCTCTCACTATGGGCCTCATAAGCAAGCTCAAAGTCGCACAACGAGCTATGGAGAGGGCTATGCTCGGAGTATCTCTACGAGATCAAATCAAGAATGAGGAGATCCGTAGACGAACGAAGGTAACCGACATAGCTCGCCGGATAAGCAAGTTGAAGTGGCAATGGGCAGGGCACATATCGCGTAGAACAGATGGTCGATGGGGCCGAAAAGTTCTCGATTGGAGACCACGGACCAGCAAGCGCAGTGTGGGACGTCCACCCGCAAGGTGGTCTGACGACCTCATAAAGGTCGCAGGGCGCAGCTGGATGCGGGCCGCTTACAACCGGTCCTCTTGGAAATCGTTGGGGGAGGCTTATGTCCAGCAGTGGATGTCTTACGGCTGAGATGATGATGATGATGTAGGATTGTTTATACATGTATCTATTTAGTAGCGATTGGGATGTGGCATTCTTTTTCTTGGAGTCTCAAGACGGAATGCACACATACACCGGCTAAAAGCTGAGAAAAAGGGACTTTATTTATTTTTTATCATATATGAAGGCTATAGTTTTCCAGTCTCTTTATTATTTTACTGTAATAATAAAACTATTTTTGATAACGCCAAAGAAATATAACTTCTCAACCGCGTACATAAGCACACGCACTCACATTTTTAAATATATTTTTATACTTGCACTCAGGTTAAATATTATATAGACAATACAAATACTAACACCCATCAACCGGAGAGGCAGAGATCACGAACTTCAACTTAGCACGATGTCAAATCTCTATCGCTTCATTCATATCCATATATCACTCATCCATACACAATCGTCGGTTAAGCGTATGTTAGATGAGAGTGAAGTATTGGATGATAAAGCACACTAGCTTAGAAAAACCTATTCAATTTACTCTTGGCAACACCCACATTATACTGGAAGGGAAAGATGCAGGCAAATTAAAGACGCAGATTGGCCAGAGAACCTGGCCTTGCCTGCTTCACCGGCTTGAGCATAGCTCCTTGGCCGCTTAGCCTGAACCTCTATCGCTAGTTACTGGACGATTACTATGTTACGCGTAAGCATTAAGATCCGAGGGCACCCGGGAGGACCGAACTACGACTTGGTCGGCTATTTAACGGGTAATCGACTCCAGTTTTTGATTATTCGTAAATGCGGTAGATATGACGTATAGAGCTTCTTTCAGGTTTACGGAATGTGTATGAAATTCAGCAGTGCGTCTAGAAATTCAATGGTGGAACAGATAATGGTCTCTAAAATACATTCCGTAGACACAGAAAGGCTAGTCACCTAAAAGGCAATGTAGTTGAAAAGAAGTAAGTAGCTTCTTCTCTACTACTAACTACTTCTAGCCTTAATAAAAGTGCCAGGGCGGTTATAAGTTTGTCTATATATATTAAACTTGAGATTATATAAATAAAAGTGTATCTAACATTAATTTTGTCCATTCTATCATCTCATATACTATATAAATATGTATATAATGTTATATTGTAAATTGTTTTGCACAATCGTTTATGTACAACGTCTTATGTACTAATGTTTTTCAAATTTTTTTAATGTTTTGAATTTATTATAACGTTACCTTATATTAAAAACATACTTATGTTGGGATGAAAATAAAAAAGGGAAAATTTATATAAAACAATTTTATATACTAGTTTTATTTACGCATTCCTGTACGATTTTTTTTTATATTTACGGTCTGTGAATCGTAAGGTCGTAGGTTCGAATCAGGAATCAACGTGAACCATCTTTTAGCACGAGCTTTTAAAAAATAAACATGAAAACAATAGCTAGGATTTACAAACAAAAATCATAATTTTTTTATGAGGTTTAAAATATAATTTTTACTTTCTAAGCAAGTGCTTGGTCATGATCCTACTTGATGTTAAGTGGAAATGCAGTCCTGGATTGTAAGGCACACTAGCTTAGTAAATGCCTATTCACTCTACTCTTGAAAATACCCACATTGTATACGAAGGGAAAGACAGACGCGTGATAGTAACTTACATCTCCCTCTCAATTTCCATTCGCCTCGCCCGATCACACTTTTCGTAACGCACCCAAGTCAAGCGTGCGTAAAGAAGTTTTACTTTAATGATACGTAGATTAGATCTTATAGATTTCAAAGATCCCATTGTCGATATCGATATTTTCATATACGGACCTCTTTTAACAACAAATTTTGCGACTTACAATTAGGTCCTTAAATCGATTTTTTCAAAACATAATATATTTATTTAATAAAGCTATTTATGCACTTTTGTCTTCTCATATGTAGTTCATTGATCCCTTTACTTAAAAATAATTTGGACATCACTGCCATACACATCATTAAGCCTTCAAGCCGTTTCTGCAGCACTGGTGCCACGGCGGAACTCGTACTCGTAAATAACGCTATATTTTAAGTTTTCCATTTTGTAAACTGAGTGACACAAAGTAAAAACCAAAGGTGGAAAAAACATAAAAATTACGGTTTTCGAAAAACAAATGCATGAATAAATAGCTGTTTAAATTTGAAATTGAAACTTCACACCGGGACAGCTCTTGACTTTGTACAAAGCTCAGATCTCCATGTGTGGAGTACTGCTGTCACATCTGGGCAGGTGCAGCCAAATACCAACTCGTGGCACTGGATTCCATGGAGAGGCGGGCCAAAAGTTGATAGGTGACCAAGATCTATACCTATATAGTCTCGAGCACAGGCGTAAGTGTGCACAGGAATTACACGAGTTAATTTCCCCATCGCCATTCTATCTTCTGACGTTTCGACACTCGGCGGTTCTCCTTTATAGTCCATGTTCCGCGCGTCTGAACGAAGCGATTTGAATCATCGTTCATCGTGCGTACAGCAAAGGAGTGGAACAAGTTGCCGGCGTCAGTCTTTCCGTCCAAGTACGACGTGGGAGCCTTCAAGAGTAGAGTGAATAGGCACTTACTAAACTAGCGCGTACTATCTTTCGACTATATCACCACTTAACACCAGGTGGGATTATGGTCAAGCGCTAGCTTAAAGGCATAAAAAAAAATTCCTAACCAAAGAGGAGATATTTGAGATCAAAGTGGCCAGTACGATAAAACGTGAATTTCATATGTAAGTACTTAATAGTGTACTTTGTATTCAATACTTAGTTCTATTTCGGTTTTTGTTGGTATTCAACGTGAAGCCACTCGAAAGTGTACATGTAAACGAAAACCTGTGTACAATAGAATGATTAGGGTACGACAGTTTTATCCAAATTCAATGGGATACTATCCTTTTTATATATTCTGACGTACCTTCATATAAAGGTGAACGTATTTTACATATATTATACTCACGAACTCGCTCAAAGGGGCAGGCAGATATTACGGTTTTCCATTTGGCACTTCAACTCCGAGACATCTCAGCCTATCTATAAATATAAAAGAGAATGTGTGTGGGTTTGTTCCGTATAGGCTCTGAAACGATTCGACCGATTTCTATCAAGGAGTCTTCAGATTGACCTGGTGAATAATCGTATTTGAGATCGGAGCCCTCTTTTTGAGCTATCAAATACAGCTTTTATTTACCACGATGTTATTCTATTGTATAACCCAAATTTGTTTTGCCACATGCGCTGTGTATATTTATGTCATTATGAACCATATTAAAGTACAATGGAGTATATCAAAGTATAATAAAGTATCCTAAAGTATATTAAAGATGATGATAATTAAGGATTTTGAAGTATTCAAGGTAAGTTATAGCGCCGCGAATGTATCTGAAGCTGCTGATCTGTACATGGGTGTAGGTAATGATCTTCACCCCTCGAGACGAGAACAGAAGAGAATGAATATGGAAATAAATAATTCAATATATTGTGAGGGTTAAATTAAATATTTAATGATGTAAGTTTATTGTTTAAATAAAATAAAGCAAAATCTAGCCTGACGAAGCGTGCTGAGTACGCTATTTTTTATATGATAAAATAGCTGTATGTGTGTGTGATAATAAAGCTACTCAAGTGGCACTGGGCAGGATATATATCGATCACGCGGCGAGTCGGGGTTCGCTGGAGGCGATACCAACGCCTCCTCTGGCTGCCCCCGTAATCCGAAACGGGGCCAGGTACCCACTAATGCTTCGTCGTCGGGACTTGCCTCTAATTGCCGGAAAAGTCTCTGTTAGAGGAAGAAGTCCGGTCTTTGCCGGCACCGGCTGGTCACTGGGGTGCCCTGTCGCAGGCAGATTATAACCGCTGATGGCATCCGCGGAAACGTTAGTGGGAGGGCGTCGCCCAGACCGATTCCCACACAACCCTCCGGGCCTACCCAGGGTTCTAGAGGATGGTCCGTAAAAAGGATTCCCCCGCGTAAAAAAAAGGAAATGTATCGGTAGATCTTAAATAATGGTTGTCAAATATCTCCCTTCCGCCTTTTGTGTCATGCGGCACCCAAACATCAAGCTTTTTTTTGTATCCAGCCTTCTGCAGATGGTTTAAAATGGTTTGGTGACTAACTCCCATCTCCTGGGCGATGTCACGAGATGCCACATGCCGGTGTAACTCGATGTAGTCCATGATTTGATCGGTATTTGTCGTCACAGGTCTTCCGCCGGCTGGCTTATCCATGGTGTCGTTTTCACCGGCTCTGAATCGTCGAAACCATTCCTCCGTGGTTCGAAGTGATAGAGTACCATCCCCCAAAACACCATTAATCTCACGGAACGTTTCTCTAGCGGATTTGCCTTTAACGAAGGAAAACTTTAAAATAGCGCGAATTTCGGCGTTAGTGAACTCCATGTTTACACGTCTATAACTGTTGAACGCAATATCCAAACTAATTATGCATAGCGTCGTTTTGTAGGTTATGTCAAGACCTTTCAAATTATGTATAGTATTGCTAGATACGAGCTCTGTAGCGCTTTGTACATAGCCGCGAAATTCAAAAGACAAAAAGGCGGAAGGGAGATATTTGACAACCTATTATATGGGCCATAATATGTTTCTAGTGGAGGCCCCCTAAAGTTTCAACTTGTTATAATTTTTCATACATGTTTCTGAAACTTTCTCGTAGTCTTAAGGTAAAACGAGTGCATTGGAAATGCGAAAATCCCAGTGTCATGTTATTTTCAACCGACTTCAAATAGGAGGTTCTCAATTCGTCTGTATTTTTTTTATGTTTGTTACCGCTTTAACTTTGGAATGGGTGAGCCGATTTTGATGATTCTTTTTTTATTTGAAAGCTGGTGCTGCCAGTGTGGTCACAAATTTGGTCCAATTCTGAATTTGGCATCTATGAGAAAATCTTTTGCATCAATTATGTGCGCCACAAATGGACGAATAACTCAATATTATTAAGTTCTTCATAAATATTAAGCTCTTCCTAAAACCTAAACATAGAACGAACCTGAAGGCACACTGTCCTTTGTACCGGATGTACACTGTTTATCGGGATTACAGTGACATTGATTTAGCGGTAACGTCTGTGAATACCATTAAAAAATTATTTGCCCCACCAAAATAATATAAATATGTAACTAACCTAGGCATTAAAATTTAACGTTTTATTTTTTTTTCTACTTTTTTTACTTTGTAAAACATAATCATAACTACTTATTTCCTTTGTTAGTAAATTTTTCATTTCAGAAATTAGTGTTGTCTACGTTGTATGTATTTGTGAATGCTGCGTTTTCCTATAATTAGTAAGGCAATTACAAGGTATTTGTGGGTATATTAAATTAGTAATGTATAATTGTACTTACTGTTGGAAAACCTTATTAAATAAAATAAAAAAATAAATAAATATCACTCCAATGGATTTTGATAATTCATTTTTTATTGGAAAGGATTTATAGAAGTTTGATGAAAGTTTGGTTAGGTTTTGATTAAGTTTGATTTCGTTATATTCCTAAGATAATTCGTAAATACAAAAGGGCGCGTGATAGCGTTTGATTCGATTTGAAGTCAGTTTTTGTTTTTACTCGAAAATATAATTGTTTTAAATTGTTTAAAGTATAGAAATATCATTTGTATTATGATTAAATGTAAAAGAAATAATATATATTGTTATAATTTGTAGGTCTCGTAGGATAAAATAGTCCAACAACTAATACACTCGCTTTATTGAGACAGCGTAACGTTGTACAAAGAATTATTTATAACGAGTACAGTGACAACTGCGCGTCCTCACAATCTTTATACAAAATGAATTAGAAGTCAGATTACGAACTAATAAAGTTAAACTATTGTTTATCAACTAAATTATTAGTTATGAATTAAAGATACAATAAGGTTCAGGTAAATCACTAAGATATCATTGGAAGTAGTTATTATGCATAATAATCGCTGGGTGTCATGTGTTGCAAGCTAACAATATGTTATTTTTTATAAATAAGTAATTCAGTTATGTATCAAAAATATTTGCTGGAGCATGATTGAACACCCTATTTGTGTACAGCTGTTGGATCAGCCTAATTGGATTAGCGGAAATATAGTTTGTCAGCTGATGGATGGGAGTTTGGGACGGAGTATTTGTAATTTCGTAGGAGACTTCTTTTTAGATTCACATTTAAGTACACGGATAACCTTGAGGTTCAGGCTAAGTGACCTAAAAGCTTTTTTTTTCCAATCCCAGGTGTCTAGGCGCAAGGCGCTCGGACGTTGAATTCGTGACAAGGAATCCTAGAACAATGACCACTTGGCACAGACTAAAAATACACTCCAGCCCTGTAGTTCTGGGCTCTCAAGAATAAGAATACGGTATCCCCTGCCTGTCGTACAAGGCGACTAAAAGGGGCCTCGGGTTCACCAAAGTGGACCCGGGAAGAAGGCGACATCGGCTGGCCCGTGTCGCCTTGCGCTGCGAGGGCACAGGGGAGGAGGGAGTAACCTCCCCCCCCGGTACGTGCTCTCCTTGAGCACAGTGCAGAGGGGCTCCGGTGCGTTCCACTGGAGATCCCGGAGCCCCTCGTCATGCACCGAGGAAAGGGCCACTGGGGAGGTTTTAGTGGGTATGAACCCCACATAACCGCCGCCTTCCCCCCAGAAGGCGGGGTATCTTTCTGAAGATTTCCTCCCCGTAAACAAAAAAAGACTAAAAATACATATGTATTACAAAATTAAAATAAATATACAAATTATTTTTGTTTTTGAATTATTATCTTTTATTATAATTTGCATTATTTGGCACGACCGAGTAGAGATGGTCGCATTTTTTCTTTTTAGAAATTATTTATCTTACTTGTTCGGTCATTTTATTTCTCCTCGCATTCACTCGCTCACTATCGGCGCTGCTCCATACGGCTCGAGCGTAACGGGACATTTTGCGCTAATGATATCCAGTATTCATGAATTTATAAGACGTTGTCATGTTCTGATAACAGCATCCATGAAGTCTTAAAAGACACTGTCCGTTGTAGACTTCAATGTTAAATCCATCGAAGATTTGATTTGAAGTCGATTCTTGTGTTTACATGTAATAGGTTGTCAAATATCTCCCTTCCGCCTTTTGTGTCATGCGGCACCCAAACATCAAGCTTTTTGTATCCAGCCTTCTGCAGATGGTTTAAAATGGTTTGGTGACTAACTCCCATCTCCTGGGCGATGTCACGAGATGCCACATGCCGGTCTAACTCGATGTAGTCCATGATTTGATCGGTATTTGTCGTCACAGGTCTTCCGCCGGCTGGCTTATCCATGGTGTCGTTTTCACCGGCTCTGAATCGTCGAAACCATTCCTCCGTGGTTCGAAGTGATAGAGTACCATCCCCAAAACACCATTAATCTCACGGAACGTTTCTCTAGCGGATTTGCCTTTAACGAAGGAAAACTATAAAATAGCGCGAATTTCGGCGTTAGTGAACTCCATGTTTACACGTCTATAACTGTTGAACGCAATATCCGAACTAATTATGCATAGCGTCGTTTTGTAGGTTATGTCAAGACCTTTCAAATTATGTATAGTATTGCTAATACGAGCTCTGTAGCGCTTTGTACATAGCCGCGAAATTCAAAAGACAAAAGGCGGAAGGGAGATATTTGACAACCTATTATATATGCTTGTTTGCACTCTGCTAGACTGTAGAACTAAAATGATTTATGCACCAATTGGACCATAAATTTTAACACATTCTTCTACTACAGTAACTTGAAGTTCAAATAAAGTTTATATTATACGCTTACATGATTTATGATTCCGCGTCAAAGTTGTGTTGGGGAGAAAAATGCCTGCGACTGTGGCGACACCCCACAGTTTCCCAGTTGCGTTGTATTAAATTAAAGCAATTTATAAGTCGGCTTATAGTTCGGCCCCTCATCCACCAACCCGCAATGCGACGTGAGGGTTTCGGAGTTTTCGAGGGGGTCGTAACAGAACTTAAGACATTAACCGAAATGTGACGGCGTCCAATAAACAGGCAACTTGCAATGTTTTTGATCGAGCTTGCTCAATGATTTGTATTTTTTTTTATACTTTCTAAGCAAGTGGTAGTCAATCCTACCGAATGTTAAGTGGAAATGCAGTCCTGGATTGTAAGACGTACTAGCTTGGTAAATTCCAATGTCTGATCGACGATCATTCAGAACACATTGTACATTATTTTCTATTTTACGTGATCCATTTGCACCTGAATACTTGAAATGTTTCAGTATCAGGGTGATTCACACGAACGTTGTCTTCGTTCCACTGATAGTAATTTTCTCCATATTTCTTCCTGTCATACTGATTTTATGCATAAATCTATTACCTTTAACGCAATGAGACTTTGAAATGCGCTGCCAACCAATGTACGTACAGCTGGAACTAAATCTACTCTCAAACATTTACTATGGAAGCTTTACCTAAGCAAGGAATAGTTTGGCAATTGCTGTCCCTATCCATCTATAATTATATGTGTATTTATATATGTACCTATTTATTATTATATATAATTATTATGTTTATTTATTTAATAGGTAAACTGGCAGAGAATGCCTACTGGCATTAAGTCCGCCTATTTGTACCTTTTTTGTATTGTGTGCAAATAAGGAATAAATAAATAAAATAAATTAATTCCAATTCACTCTACTCTTGATAATACCCTCATGGTAATCAGAGGGAGAGACGGACGAGGGCAAACTATTACAGTCTCTTGCTGTACGAACGATGAAAGACGAAGCAAAGCGCTTCGTTCGGGTTTGAGGGATGTTCACAACAAAAGGATCAAATCCCGCAATACGTCTTGAAGTCCGATGGTGATACGGGGATGGGGGAATTAGTTCCTGTATTTCTATATATATAAAACATAAAATAACTATATCATTTATTCTTGCCTTGAATATTTAGCGTTCCTTCTTTATACTTTACCAGTTGTGCCCCGCGGCGTTACTCGCGATTAAAAACTATTTATTTAAAGTTTTCTCATTAAAAAGTAGCCTAAGTTACTCCTTATTGCATCAGCTATCTGTCAGTAAAAGTCCCGTTAAAACCAGTTGTGGGAACAAACGCACAGATAGACAAAAATAAAAAATGTATGTTATTTTGGTATATGTACCATGTACAGGGTATTAGGAGACAGCTTCCGAAATCGAAAACAGCCGATAGTACTAATGACACCTTTGATTATGGTGCGAAAAAAGTCGATCTGATTAAAAAATAACATACTTTTAAAACGTTTCATTAGCTTTATTTATGCTCTATCATGTTAGTAAAACTAAATGAAACGATAGTTTCTTAAAAAAAATACATTACTTTAATAAAATACAGCAATGAAACACAAGTCAAAAACATCTGATGCTCGGGTCAACGAACGCACGAACTGTCTAAACACAATAATCAATCCGGACAAAACAAACCGCTCCTTGGGCCGCGACCGCGAACAATAAAGCCTTAGACATTCCCAACTTTTATTTTAAAACCTTTTTTTGTTGACGGTGAGGAAATCTTTACAAAGATATCCCGCCTTCTGGGGAGAAGGCGGTTATGTGGGGTTTTTACCCACTAAAACCTCCCCGATGGCCCTTTCCTCGGTGCATGACGAGGGGCTCCGGGATCTCAACGTGGCACGCATTGGAGCCCTCTGCACTGCACTCAAGGAGAGCACGTCCCGGGGAGAGGTTACTCCCTCCCCATGTGCCCTCGCAGTGCAAGGCAACACGGGCCGATGTCGCTTACTTCCCGGGTCCACTTTGGTGGAAGACGCAGGCCCCTTGTCGCCCAGTGAACCCGAGGCCCCTTTTAGTCGCCTCCTACGACAGGCAGGGGATACCGTAGTCTTATTCTTGAGAGCCCAGAACTACAGGGTTGTTTATTTTAAAACCTTACTTATCTCTACTGACTAGTCTTTTTATGGAATATAAAATTTAAACCTCAGTATTAATACAACTATACAAGCAATTGTATCTTGACGTAACAAGAAGCTCGTTACTACAAAAATGATTTTAAAATATCAAATTAACCTAATTACAATTGGACCTATATAGACAAGAATTACATTTAAAGATATAAGAGATGGAGATTACGATAATTTTCCATCAGCTCCAATTTCAACTTCATTCTTTTCAACTCTAAGCAGTCGAGTGGGGGCTTATTGCTCGTTGGATATTGATTCAATGGCGCTGCATAATCGTTTACTTTCTATTCAAGTGCTCAGCCGATAGTCAACGTAATACGAGTACTATAGTTATTTGTATACTCATCTGCATAATGGACATTTTATACTTTGTTTGAATTGAAGATAAGCCTCAAGTGCGGATTGAATAATTTGTTTACTTTTCAACCGACTTCAAAAAAGGAGGTTCCCAATTCGTCTGTATGTTTTTTTTATGTTTTGTTACTCTATGTTATGGCTTTTCCATAAAATACTTGTATAGGATTGTTCGCACCCTTTTTTTTTGTTCACGCGGAGGAATCTTTTTATAGACCATTCTTCGGTACCCTGGGTGGGCCCGGAGGGATGTGTGGGACTCGGCCCGGGCAGCCCGTACCCACTAAACTTTCCGCGAATGCCATCAACCATTATGAGCGGGGTGCCCTGGATCTGTTAGCGACAGGACACCCCATCGACTGGCCGGTCCCGACAAAGACCGGACTTCATCCTCAAAGGCGAGTGGCGGAGAAGTCCCGACGACGCCGAAGCATACTGGGGTCAGGTACCCATCCTGGCCCCGCTTTGGATTACGGGGCGGCAAGAAGAGGCGTCTGAAACGCCTCCTGCGCACCGACACGTCGCCTGCGGAGGGAGGGAGCCTCCGCGCTCCCTCCTGACCCGTTCGTGAGCCTCCTCCTGGGACATGACCGTCTCACAGAAGGAGGCGACCGCCGTCAAGACCTGTCGCGCGAGACCATCGCAAGAGCGAGGCTCGGAAGCGACAGGTCTACACCACCGATGGCAGATACCATGTCATGAATTTGAACTTTGTGCAGTGGTAATAAAGTGCAAATTGACTCTTTGACGTTAGGAACACATCTACATTGCTAGCCATGTTAACAGTGAGTACTGTTAATTTAAAATATGCATTATTGCTATTCCATAAAGTTCAAATTGACATTTCAATAGAAAAGGGCTACTTTTAAGGTTTTCCCGGCAGTTATTCTAATTTTTCTCACCTTTTAAGCCTTTTCTAAACCTCCACGAACATTTCAAGACCAAGATGAGATAAATCTATTCAGCCGTTATTGAGTTTTAGCGAGACTAACGAACAGCAATTTATTTTTATATATATAGAAGATACAGATACAGGCTGTAACTTCACCTTTTATATATTCGAATAGATGACGTCATCTACACCACTTTTGTATACAAGAACAATGAAACTTTAATAGAATTTTCAACTTTGGTACATATTTTGAGTCATAAAGAATTTGGCGCCGTCTAGTCGACTGTCTCGTGTTGGGAGAATGGCATTGTGTACGACCAGTATACGGTGAACCCAGATAATAGATTCTGTGCTTTGCGTATGCAAGAATATAGTGAATACTAGATATGGCCAGGGATCGATACGAATTGGGCGCAATGCGATATTTATGGTTGGGGTTCGCCTTTTAAGGGGAACATTGCACACATGATTTCCTTGGTTTTGTGCACGGCCATTTTCAGATGTCGTGACTCAGCGTCTTTGTACACTTATTATGATTGCTAGGGGATTTTTTAACCGACTTCAAAAGGGAGGAGGTTCTCAATTCGTCAGTATTTTTTTATATTTTGTTACTTGAAAGCAGATGTCTTTTATTTAGACAATGGTATCCTCGAGGAATTAATTAGATTATCATAAACCTACCAATCATCTCAATCAAGAAACATTCTTCTATACGATTTTTAGGGGATTCTAGTATAATTCGGAACGATTAGTCGTATACCTACAAAATTTTAAATTTTATTTTTTTCGATCTATGACTCATCGATCTTATCGTAAGACGAAGAATTTTTTCATCGCGGGTTTCCCCTGCTGCCCGGGAGATGGGCAAAAGTGGTAGCTAACGATGGACAATACCTTGAAACTTAATGTATGTAATAAAGCCTAAAAAAAAAAAAAAAGGGCGGGACCAAAGTTGTGGACCCTTTTTTCCTTTAAAAAATCATAAAATCTTTAGTTAGTTCATATTTTTTAGAAATTAGTTAGGCATTTACTAAGCTAGTTTGCCTTACTATCCAGGACTGCATTTTCATTTAACATCAGGCGGGATCGTAGTCAAGCACTTGCTTAGAAATTTAAAAAAAAGTGGTGTTATTTTTGTTGTATGTATTTGTTAATGCTGTGTTTTCCCATGTAAGGCAATTACAATATGTTCGTGGGTATTTTAAATTAGCAAGTACTTACTGTTGAAAAACCTTATTAAATAAAAAATAAAAGAATTAAAATATATTTATTAATTTATTTAATAAGATACACCAACAGCATTACATAAACAAACATTGTTGTGATAATCAAATTTTCAAACTAAGTCCTGTTGTGTATGCCAATTACAGGTGTACACAACATTCGCTATAAAGAAACGTCACGATTTAATAATTAATAGTTACAAAAATAACGTAAATAATGAAAAAGAAAAAAGAGTAATAAATTGATTAAATTGGCCAAATTATTACATAATTTTTATTGTTAAAACACACAAAAAAAATCGATAAAAAACACAAGGAATCACAGATCATAAATGACGGCACTAATAGTGCACTATGTGCATTAACAAGTATATTTACGAGAAAAAACAAAAACCGACTACAAATAGAATCAAACGTTAAACGCTATTACGTACGCACGCCCTCTTTGTATTTACGAATTGTGGTATGAATATTACGAAATAGAATTAAACAGAACATAACCAAACTTTCTTGAAAATAATCTTAAAGCACATCTTTTCAATAAGAATGAATCGATATTTGTTGGCGTGATATTCGTCCATTTTGTGGTGTACATACTGGATGCAAATTTAACACTTAAATGGTTGTCGCATGGTTACTATGGTAAGAATTGGGCCCGCATCGGAAATACTAACACTCGGAACTAACACAGTTGGCATAGAGAAGCTGGCCTTTTCTGCTTCACCGGATTGAGAGGTGGCATAGCTCTTAGATCGCTTAGCCTGAACCTCTATTAGATGGTAACTTACATAAGGGTACCCCCGGTGCAGCACTGTAGTTCTGGGCTCTCAAGAATACGACTACGGTATCCCCTGCCTGTCGTACAAGGCGACTAAAAGGGGCCTCGGGTTCACTGGGCGACAAGGGTGGGGGACTGCGTCGTCCACCAAAGTGGAGCCGGGAAGAAGGCGACATCGGCTGGCCCGTGTCGCCTTGCGCTGCGAGGGCACAGGGGGGGAGGGAGTAACCTCCCCCCGGGACGTGCTCTCCTTGAGCACAATGCAGAGGGGCTCGGGTGCGTTCCACGTGAGATCCCGGAGCCCCTCGTCATGCACCGAGGAAAGGGCCACCGAGGAGGTTTTAGTGGGTAAGAACCCCACATAACCTTCCCCCTAGAAGGCGCGGTATCTTTGTGAAGATTTCCTCCCCGTCAACAAAAAAAAAGAGGGTCCCCCTGGTCAGGGGTAACCTCGGCTTGGACGGTTACCATTATTACGCGTTAGCAGTCCGATCCGAGGGCGCCCGAGAGGGTCAAACCACGACTCGGTCGGTAGCTATTTTATTAACAAATCAAAAAACTGACTCTAGATCAGATCAGGTTGTTCAAATCACGTCGGGGTCACCAATTTGTGGGTCTATAAGCGTATTTAAATAACATCCACATCTGTTGGTACATACGCAAAATTACAAGCGTCAATAGCCTTTGATTTAAGGTACGGCCTGCAAATCGTAAGGTCGCGGGTTCATATCCACCATTCGACTATTGCCGTGAACCATGTCCTAGCACAAGCTCAAGCTTAGTTGGAATGATTAACAAGATTTTTAGTAATATTTCTGAAAAAAAAGAAATATTGCTAGCTTTCTTAAAAAAAAAACGCTTATAGAATCACAGTAACATCAGCTCATCAAAATCGGTTCACAGAGTCGAAAGTTATAAGGTAAGAAAACATACAAACGAATTGTGGACCTCCTTTTTTGACGTCGGTTAAAATGTACTCTCAACACATAGAATTATCTCTTTCTCTATCTCATACTTCAGTTGTTCAATACACAAAAGTGGAGATTTAAATTCAGCGTGTGTCGATGTAGACCTTCGCAAACTGTCCCATCCCTTAATTTATTTAAGCACCACTTGAGCTTTGAATAAATGAACAAGTACGCAGGTACGGTACTTAATACCCCGGATTAACTAGTATCCGTGCATTCTGGTTTTGTCCTTGTTACGTACGTAAACCATTTATAGTCTAGATTTAGTACGTATATAGAACATCATTGAGCTATAACGGCTCTATCTATATCTCTGTAGAGCCGTAGTAGACATAGATATAGACATTTATTTATTGGCATCACAATACAAAAACACATCACAGACTGAATATAACACACATTAAAAAAGAATGAAAAATAGACAAAACACAGTTAAAGTTACACGGACAAATAATACAAAACATATGATGCCAATATGGGACACCGTCTCAGCATATGCTGTCACAAGGATGCGACAGCGCTGATTTTCAGCGGTGCCCGGGACTACCTAAAGACGTGCGCGCGTACGTACTGTCGTAGCTCAATGTCCGGGCAGTCGTCTTAATGTTCGTAGCACGCTAGCACCCTGAGTTCGATCCCCGGTACCTCGGAATTTTTTCTACGACAAATAAGTTTCCAAACAAATTAAAACCACTTTCTAACGGAATTCCAAGCAGTAAGCACGCCAATGTCAATTACGACAAATCATTCATTTTACGCTTTATTTATGAGGTCAATTATGTTAGTAAATAATTGTCTTTTGTATATATAATTAAATAATAAATGAATTTATTTGTAAGTAGTTTATATTTTATACATATGTATATATATCAACGTTTGGATATAATATGATTAAAAGTATATGTACCGTCAAATTTTTACATACAGTCGCGAGCAAAAATCAAGGGTCGGTTAAGAAAGTTGGAATATCTCGGAAGATAAAGACCATAGCTAACTGAGATACAATTGAAAGACATGTAGGTTTCTTCACGATGTTTTAATTCACCGTAGAGCATGTGGTAAATCAGCACATAAAATTGCAAGAACAAATTTATTGGTGCCCGGCACCGGAGATCGATTTGGGGTTGCTACTATGCAACTTGAGCCAACCGCCCGGACACAGCTTCTACGGCTCTAAAATCTAAGAGCTATCTAATCAAAACAACCTTTAAATGGATAGAAATTTTTGTAAGAAGTTTTAATTATTATTTTTATATTAAAATAAACATTAAACAGAAGGTATAAACGACAGCTTTTACACGATTGCGGTCAGCTTTAAGAAGCCTCACGGTTCGCAGGAACTGTAAAGATTTAGGTCGTGATAATGCTTGAAGGCAGTTGCTTTTTATGAGACATCCAGGATATAGTTGCATTTTTTTTTAATTAAGAAAACAATTTTTTCTCATAAATATTACCATCCTCGTTAACTATTCCATCTAAGGTTAAGCTTATGCTAGGAGATGGTTCAGCCCTGTAGTTCTGGGCTCACAAGAATAAGACTACGGTATCTCCTGCCTTTTTTTCTTGGACGAACTAACACAGTTGGAACTAACAGAGAAGCTGGCCTTTACTACTTCACCGGATTGAGAGGTGCCATAGCTCTTAGGTCGCTTAGTCTGAACCTCTGTTCCCTGCCTGTCGTAGAAGGCGACTAAAAGGGGCCTCAGGTTCACTGGGCGACAAGGGTGGGGGCCTTTGACGTCCGCCAAGGTGGACTCAAGAAGAAGGCGACACCGGCAGGCCCGTGTCGCCTTGCACTGCGAGGGCACAGGAGGGGAGAGAGTAACCCCCGGGACTTGCTTTCCTAAGAGCACAGTGCAGAGGGGTTCGGGTGCGTTCCTCTGGGCACAGGCTAGATCTCTACTAATCCACAGAGCGTCCATTCGGGACCATCAGAGGTTGAGAAAAATCCTCGCGCGTTACCGCTATTTTATGGGCAGGGGTGGGGACCCCTTAGATGTTAGGAGCGTTGCTGGAGTTTCTTCGGCCACTTCTTCTCCCAGCGCCAACGCTTCCCGAAGTGGCACTCAAAGTTAGTTTAGCTTTTGAATGTCTCTTAGATTATCCGTGAAATAGCAACCGACCGAGTCGTGGTTCGGCCCTCTCGGGCGCCCTCGGATCGGAATGCTTACGCGTAACATAATAACCGTCCAAGCCGAGGTTACCCCTCACCGGGGGGACCCTTGTGTCGAGTTACTAGCAATAGAGGTTCAGGCTAAGCGACCTAAGAGCTATGCCACCTCTCAATCCGGTGAAGCAGTCAAGGCCAGCTTCTCTGGCCAATCTGTGTAGTTCGTCATAAAAAAAAAGCGTTCCTCTGGAGATCTCGGAGCCCCTCACCATGCACCGAGGAAGGGCAGCCTTTCAAAAAAAAAGGAGAAGATTCACACCAATAAGTCGAATGGTGAATTCGAACCTGCATTTTAGAACTATAATAATAATACTATCAGATTGAAATCGAATTGCACGTGAGATCGTCGATATTATTTTAAGTAACACGAAATAGGATTTCGAACGATCGGTAGGGGTATTCGAATTTTAACTAATCGCCCCTTTCATCGATTTGAATACCTTTTGCATACAGACATTCGAATTGAAATGAAACGGGGAATGCTTCAATAAAATAGGTTCAAAATTATTTAAATAATCTTATAAAATAAATGGTTTGATTATATATTTAACCGACTTAAAAAAGGGAATAGGTTTTACGTCTAACGTTTTCGCAAAAGCAAAAGTCAATATCCGCCTATTTTGCCATTGAAAAAACATTGATTACTCTCAGGCCTAAATTTAACAGCAATAAAATTTTCACGAAGTTCAACTTTTAAACTTATTTTAACTAGCCTTAATTTAATCTGAACTCTCCCGAACTACCTCCACAAAGGTTTCAGCTCTACAACTCGGCCAATTTAAAGCTACGGCCACTGTTGAAATTTTTATGAGCAGTACTTGTTGTAAGATCCATCTGTTTGTAATTTGAACATGTATATTTTAAAATATATGAGTGAAAACAAAATAGTCTTAAAATCATATCAAACACTTTACAAAGCTCAAGTATGGTCGTGTGTAGAATACTGCTGTCATATTTGGGCAGGCGTAGCTAAATGCCATCTCGCTGTTTTAGACTCGGTGGAAAGGCGGGCTAAGAGGGTATTTGGCGACGCAGCTGACACCAATCTGCTCAGTCTTGAGCACAGGCGTAAGGTTTCCTACAGATTGCATTTTTGAGAGTGTGCTCAGGAACTACATTATGTAATTCCCCCATCCCCGTTCCACTATCGGACTTCGAGACGTAGTACAGGATTTCATCCTTTTATTGTGAACATCCCTCAGACTATATTCCAGGGATGTTCTGAAAATTGTATAAAAGTATGCTTGTTGATTGAGATGTAGGTTTATGTAGTTCTGGGCTCTCAAGAATAAGACTACGGTATCCCCTGCCTGTCGTAGAAGGCGACTAAAAGGGGCCTCAGGTTCACTGGGCGACAAGGGTGGGGGCCTTTGTCGTCCGCCAAGGTGGACCCGGGAAGAAGGCGACATCGGGTGGCCCGTGTCGCCTTGCACTGGAGGGGGGGAGGGAGTAACCTCCCCCCCCCGGGAAGAGCTCTCCTTGAGTACAGTGCAGAGGGGCTCCGGTGCGTTCCACTGGAGATCCCGTAGCCCCTCACCATGCACCGAGGAAGGGCCACCGGGGAGATTTACTATTTTTTAGATAGAGGGAAGGTTTATGATAATCAAAAAGGTAGTCGACATGGCTCTTTAAGTCGGCAAGTTCACGTGGCAGTGGCCCACATCTGCCGAGTCATTGACGACAGATGGGGGAGGAAATTCTTGGAATGGAGGCCGCGCATGTTCGGAGAAATTTAGCACGCACTCCCTACGGATTGACCGATGACCTTATAAGGATAGCCGGAAGTGACTGGATGACGAAAGCGGAGGGTCGTAAATGATGGAAGGCATTGAGGAAGGCCTATTTTCAGCAGTGAATAGACACAAGATAATAATTATATATAATTATGATACTTTTAAAATACTAATTGGAAAAAAAAGAGAGCGTCGACGCGTTGTATGCTTTTACTTCTAAATATACTTGTGTTTAAAAATATTCATTTATTGGCAAGTGATATTAACGCCAAGCGAAGTGTTGCCAACATTTTTCTAAGTTATAATTAGTTTAGCGCCACATCTGTGTCTGCGTAATCGAATCGATTCAATCAAAGAAATGGTAATCTCTTTTAAGATCCGAGTTTTATATGTAAAAAGAAATATATTCTTACGCAATCCTCTTTACACTATGGCTATGGAAATATTTAGGTATAGCAACATCGATAATTTATTTATTTACAGTTATTGTAAACCTTAAAGTTCTACTAGTCAATCTTATTTATTTATTTATTTAATATTTACTTGCACAAAATAAGAGAGTACAAAAAGGCGGACTTAATGCCTCTGCCAGTCTACTTTACGGTTGTCTAGAAACACAGTCACGGGTGCAAGTTTACAAAATAATTGAATTTTTGTTATAAATATTATCTAAAATACATTATATACTACATTAATTAATGACCAATATTCAATTACTCAAAATGTAAGGCCACTGTACTACCATTCATTACTAAAAACTGCACACAGAGATGCATCTTACAATGCAATCAGCATTGAATGTGTAGCTAGTGCTTGCATTGTGGTTCGATTTCAATCTTGTTCAATTGTCACAACGGCATCCATAAGAAAATCATATAACCCTACAATTTGGATTAAGTATGTGCGTGACAAACGAACGGGTAATTTAATATCGCCAAACGATTTCGACGTTTTTTGACGAACTACACAAATATATATATATATTTTTTTTTCATCTATTATTTTATTGTATAAAATATATTTTAATCTCATAACTGTTTTATTTATGTATCATATTTATTATACTCTTACTGTCTGTATAATAATATTCCATATAAAAGTAGTATTGCGCGCGCACGTCTTTAGGTAGTCCCGGGCACCGCTGAAAATCAGCGCTGTCGCATCCTTGTGACAGCATATGCTGAGACAGTGTCCGATATTGGCATCATATGTTTTGTATTATTTGTCCGTGTACCTTTAACTGTGTTTTGTCTATTTTTCATTATTTTTTAATGTGTGTTATATTCAGTCTGTGATGTGTTTTTGTATTGTGATGCCAATAAATAAATGTCTAAATGTCTAAACTTGACTGCTTCACCAGATTGGGAGGTAGCATACATCTTAGGTCGCTTAGCCTGAACCTCTATCGCTAGTAACTCGACACAAGGGTTTTTAAGCATTCCGATCTGAGGGCGCCCGAGAGGTCCGAACCACGACTCGGTCGGTTGCTATTTCACGGATAATCTAAGGGACATTCAAAAACTAACCTTACTTTGAGTGCCACTTCGGGAAGCGTTGGCGCTGGGAGAAGTGGCCGAAGATACGCCAGCAACTGTTACAATTTCGATGATTCATTTTGTATTGGAAAGGATGTACTTCAAGGGTAGTTTGATGAGATTTGGTTCGGTTTCGTGCTGTTAATGCCATTTCGTAATTTTCCTACGATAATTCGGAAATACAAAGAGGGCGTCCGCGTTTAACGTTTGATTCGATTTATGTTTTTACTCGTAGAGATAAATGTTATTTCCTTTCTGTAGTTTTAGCAATTAAGCTGACAAAAACTTTTAATGTAATCTAGTATAGATATAACAGCATCTTTCACGTTACTATGTTTAATAACAATAGGGCAAGGAAATTTCACAAGGCTAATATATCATGTTTAGGGTTAATGTATTTTGTCACGGCTGTAATGTTTCTCGTAAACTTTCTGACCATAACTCAGATTATTACGCCTATCCCTTGGCTTTAGTAACTTGAACTAATTGTGTCAGCGTATATTTATGGTGACATAAAATATATGAACATGTGAGGTTTAATTCCTTTCATTGTCAATAAACTAGTGACTTGTTTCTTTGGCCATTTTTAGTAACTACCGACTTCGTGGCTTAGCGAAGGTAGCACTAATTATTGTATAATGTTAAAACTGAAAGAACATATTTGGGTGGAAGATATGTGGGTATTTTCAAGAGTGAACAGGCATTTCCTAATCTAGTTCATACATCCTTTATTTATGTCCCACTGCTGGACACAGGCCTTCTCTGTAAAGAGAGTATAAAGGCATAGTCCGCCACGCGGCCCTAGTGCGGATTGGCCGACTTCACATGTCTTATAAAAAATTCTAGGACACGTAGGTTTCCTCACGATGTTTTCCTTCAGCACCGAGCGCGGTAAATCAGCACATAAAATTGCAACAACAAATGTTATTGGTGCCGGCACCGGGGATCGAATTCGGGTTACTAGTGTACCATGAACACCTAAAATATATGAACATGTGGGGTCTTATTCCTTTCATTATTACAATCAATAAATTAGCGACTTATGTTTCTCTGGCCACTTAAAAACTACCGACTTCGTGGCTTTGTGAGGGTAACACTAATTATTTTTAATATTGAAAATTAAAGGGGTACAAGATAAATGTGGGTATTTCCAAGAATGAAAAAAACTTGGGATAGTCTTGTATTTAAATTTCGTCATGATCGTGTACGGCCCGTAATATATTTGAATATTATATAAACGATATAGACATATATATAATTGTTGCTCGGAGTGTCTGTGTATGTGAAAACCAGTTTGATATTGATAATTAATTGAAATATTACGAAATTACAAATTTCAATAATAAAATTCTCAAATAAATTTTCACTACTATCGGTTGTCTTGCTTGCCATTTTTAAGTTGTAGTCCATTATTCTCTCCCTTGATGCGGCCATTGCCCTTGTCACCAGTCTTCCTGTGGCGTCGTCACAGTTAATTCATATTTTAAGGTATTACATTCGTATTATTGTGTTCTAAAATTACCTAATGAAGTAGCGTGCGACTCACGATGGTGTGATGAAAACGAGATGGTATGTAGTAAAATGAAGACAGATAAGGCAACTGTGTCACATGTGTGTATTTCTTGTTTAGTTGTCGTTATAACGTGTCCATCAATCTTCCATTCACGTTATGGGAATTAAATGTCGGGCGTGGGCCAAAATGTTGATCTAAAAAGACAGCGTAATTTTTTCTCAATACAACAAAGGGTTGTTTTGTATTGTGTAGTCTTCGATGTGGTTATCAGAATTTATGCTTGAGTATTGTGATTTAATCATGAATTATTATACTAGACTATTTAATACTGTAATGAATCGTCTTTCCTCGGCGTCCGGGCAGTCGCCTCAAATTGTATAGTACGCTAGCAACCAGTGATCGATCCCCGGTTCCGGCATCAAGATAACATCGTAAGGAAACCTATGAAACCATAGAAAGACATATAAAGTCGCCCAATCCGTACTAGTACCGCGTGGTTAACCGAACTGTGATTTCATAAAAATTGTTTTTTATTCATAGGAAAAGTGGCAAACGAGCTTACGGTTAATCTGATCTTAAGTCATCTCCGATGCCCATGATTTTCCAAAACACCAGAGGAGTTGCAGGTCCTGCTTTAAGCTCAGAGGTTTCGGCTTAGTTCTTAGGTCACCTGAACATCTATGCACCGTTGGTGACAGTTGATTCTACAGGACGAAATACAAATGAATCAATCACAATTCGAGTGCCTCCTCGTTAAAAGTCGGTTAAGAATGTCTTATGTTATTCGTATGACGTAAGAAACATTGAGTCTTTAACGTCACTGGGAGTGAATTTATTGCGCTGTTCACAAACTTAACATTGTACTTGGCTTTCAAACCCTACTAAAAAGCTTCCTACGAGAAATACAGCGTTACTTACTTTCCCGACGAACTCTTAAGTAGACAAATGATGCCCTCTCTTTTACTACCACGTAAATCCACGTAGCACTTTCATGTTGATTTAATCGGAGCTATGGACAGTGGTTTTATGGTTAATGGTTAAATTAAGAAAGCTGATTTCAAAGCTTATCTTGTGCTTTTATTAACACAAATATCGATACGTTTCTCTTGCATAAAATTTCTCATTTCTCCACTGATAATGAGCTAAAACTATGATAGTACATTATGTATGAATTAAAATTAGTCTATTTATATATGTACCACTGTTGCGATAGGCCTTTTCGATAAAGGGAATTTAAGCGCAGAACATACCACGCGGCCCTAATGAAAATTGGCAAACTTATCATTTACAAAATTTTCTAGGACATGTTGGACCGCCGAGAGAGAGACTTGACATGACTTAGAAAAGGTTTCCTCACGATGTTTCCCTTCACCGCCGAGCGCGTCAGCACATAAAATTGCACAAATTTATTGGTGCAATTTCTTGCCAGCGTACTATGCAACTTAAGGCGACCGTCCTGACATTGAGCTTTTTTACGAGGAGGAAATCTTCAAAGATACCCCGCCTTCTGGGGAAGGCGGCGGTTATGTGGGGTTTTACCCACTAAAACCTCCCCGGTGGCCCTTTCCTCGGTGCATGACGAGGGGCTCCGGGATCTCCAGAGGAACGCACCGGAGCCCCTCTGCACTGTGCTCAAGGAGAGCACGTCCCGAGGGGAGGTGGCCCTCTCGATCCCGTTCGGCGGTCTCCTTCTGCGTCATTACTGACTCACAGAAGGAGACCAGCGCCTTCCAGTTAGATTTCCCCGCCAGTGCAGCCGCTACTGTCGCCGGCGGGAATAGGTCTTGCCCGATCTGCTGGACCAGGATCCGTCGCTCCGCCTCCCATGCGGGGCACACGGCTAGCGTGTGCTGCGCGGAATCCCGGTCACAGCCACAGTGGTGGCATTGCGCGGTTGGTTCGCGCCTATCCTGTTCAGGTACTCACCGAAGCAGCCGTGCCCGGTGAGTACCTGCGTCAGGCGGTACGTGACGTACATATCCTTCTTCCGTAGCCAGGCTTCGAAGTACGGCAGGAAGGCACAGACGATACGTTGGCGATAGGTCTATTCCGCCTACACGTAAATAAATGTTTTAATAAAACTTGACAATATATATGTCTCGGCCCGTTGTTATTATCCAACTTTCACAAGTGATTACGACTGTTATACAGCGAAGTTACGCTGTTCCGAACGTGTTATACAAGTTTTATTGAATTTTTGAATAACGCGCCTTCTCGTACTCCACTGCATCTTCTATCATTGAATTTCATTGTCAAAAATTGTATATTTTTCTAATTATAAGTTTGTTCCTTATGTCTTTGAAAGGAAAACTTCTTTAGCCTTTTTTACCACTTTTAGGTAGAGAAAAATATTATGGGTTCACGTAACCGACATGCCAATTTTAAATGTATATCAACTAGTATATATATACATCTATAGCAGCGTTGAGCACTTTTTAGTAGAGGAAATTATTATAGGCTCACGTAACCGACATGCCAATGGTAATTGTATATCTACTAGTATTTATATATATCTACATCAGCGTTGAGCACTTTTTAGTAGAGGAAATTATTATGGGCTCACGTAACCGACATGCCAATTTTAAATGTATATCAACTAGTATAGATATACATCTATAGCAGCGTTGAGTACTTTTTAGTAGAGGAAATTATTATAGGCTCACGTAACCGACTTGCCAATGTTAGTTGTATATTTACTAGTATATTTGTACATCTATAGCAGCGTTGAGCACTTTTTAGTAGAGGAAATTATTATAGGCTCACGTAACCGACATGTCAATTTTAAATGTATACCTACGAGTATATATATACATCTATAGCAGCGTTGAGCACTTTTTAGTAGAGGAAATTATTATAGGCTCACGTAACCGACATGTCAATTTTAAATGTATATCTACTGGTATATATATACATCTATAGCAGCGTTGAGCACTTTTTAGTAGAGGAAATTATTATAGGCTCACGTAACCGACATGCCAATTTTAAATGTATACCTACGAGTATATATATACATCTATAGCAGCGTTGAGCACTTTTTAGTAGAGGAAATTATTATAGGCTCATGTAACCGACATGCCAATTTTAAATGTATATCTACTAGTATATATATACATCTATAGCAGCGTTGAGCACTTTTTAGAAGAGGAAATTACTATAGGCTCTCGTAACCCACATGCCAATTTTAAATGTATATCTATTGGTATATATATACATCTATAGCAGCGTTGAGCACTTTTTAGTACAGGAAATTATTATGGGCTCACGTAACCGACATGCCAATTTTAAATGTATACCTACGAGTATATATATACATCTATAGCAGCGTTGAGCACTTTTTAGTAGAGGAAATTATTATAGGCTCACGTAACCGACATGTCAATTTTAAATGTATATCTACTGGTATATATATACATCTATAGCAGCGTTGAGCACTTTTTAGTAGAGGAAATTATTATAGGCTCACGTAACCGACATGTCAATTTTAAATGTATACCTACGAGTATATATATACATCTATAGCAGCGTTGAGCACTTTTTAGTAGAGGAAATTATTATAGGCTCACGTAACCGACATGTCAATTTTAAATGTATACCTACGAGTATATATATACATCTATAGCAGCGTTGAGCACTTTTTAGTAGAGGAAATTATTATAGGCTCACGTAACCGACATGTCAATTTTAAATGTATACCTACGAGTATATATATACATCTATAGCAGCGTTGAGCACTTTTTAGTAGAGGAAATTATTATGGGCTCACGTAACCGACATGTCAATTTTAAATGTATACCTACGAGTATATATATACATCTATAGCAGCGTTGAGCACTTTTTAGTAGAGGAAATTATTATGGGCTCACGTAACCGACATGCCAATTTTAAATGTATACCTACGAGTATATATATACATCTATAGCAGCGTTGAGCACTTTTTAGTAGAGGAAATTATTATGGGCTCACGTAACCGACATGTCAATTTTAAATGTATACCTACGAGTATATATATACATCTATAGCAGCGTTGAGCACTTTTTAGTAGAGGAAATTATTATGGGCTCATGTAACCGACATGCCAATTTTAAATGTATATCTACTAGTATATATATACATCTATAGCAGCGTTGAGCACTTTTTAGTAGAGGAAATTATTATAGGCTCACGTAACCGACATGCCAATTTTAAATGTATACCTACGAGTATATATATACATCTATAGCAGCGTTGAGCACTTTTTAGTAGAGGAAATTATTATGGGCTCACGTAACCGACATGCCAATGTTAATTGTATATCTACTAGTACTTACATACATCTACAGCAGGGTTAAGCACTTTTTAGTAGAGGAAATTATTATGGGCTCACGTAACCGACATGTCAATTTTAAATGTATACCTACGAGTATATATATACATCTATAGCAGCGTTGAGCACTTTTTAGTAGAGGAAATTATTATAGGCTCACGTAACCGACATGTCAATTTTAAATGTATACCTACGAGTATATATATACATCTATAGCAGCGTTGAGCACTTTTTAGTAGAGGAAATTATTATGGGCTCACGTAACCGACATGCCAATTTTAAATGTATACCTACGAGTATATATATACATCTATAGCAGCGTTGAGCACTTTTTAGTAGAGGAAATTATTATGGGCTCACGTAACCGACATGCCAATTTTAAATGTATATCTACTGGTATATATATATACATCTATAGCAGCGTTGAGCACTTTTTAGTAGAGGAAATTATTATGGGCTCCCGTAACCGACATGCCAATTTTAAATGTATATCTACTAGTACTTACATACATCTACAGCAGCGTTAAGCACTTTTTAGTAGAGGAAATTATTATGGGCTCACGTAACCGACATGTCAATTTTAAATGTATACCTACGAGTATATATATACATCTATAGCAGCGTTGAGCACTTTTTAGTAGAGGAAATTATTATAGGCTCACGTAACCGACATGTCAATTTTAAATGTATATCTACTGGTATATATATACATCTATAGCAGCGTTGAGCACTTTTTAGTAGAGGAAATTATTATAGGCTCACGTAACCGACATGGACTTAGTGTTAAGAAGGTTATATGTAGTGGAAATCCTTGGCAAGGGCGAGTGTGACAGAAGGTTGGTTTTAGATTGCGGCACATCAAAAATCCTATGACAACGACTCCTTGGATATTTGAATGGCACTCTAATGTGAATCACTTCTAATACATAAATGTTAAAATAGAATAAAGGACACTAAAATAAGCTACGACAACATATATGACACGTCCGCCAGGACCGAGAGTCGGACAAAAAGTTACACTTGCGATTTCAGCCGTTACGTCATCATAACGCGTCGCTAGGCCCCGACTTTTTGTAGGGTATTTATAACACAATAATATACAGTCATATTCAATATCAGCCTGTGTCAATCCACTGCTAGAAAAAGGCCTACTCCTGCCAAAATCAAATCCGATTGCCTCGCTCATTTAGCCACTTCCTACCACCTTTGAAAGTCATCAGTCCATCAGGAGAAAGAGCGATACACAGTTCTCCCATGCGTGGCTCTTTGTTTAAGGTTCTATTTCTTGGATAAATGCCGGGCTCTTTCCGACATTTAGTTTATGGACCAGCCCAACAGCCAGTGTACAAGTCTCTGCACGGTAGGCCATAGCTGCCACAGGTCGTTTCTAAACTACGTAAAGAGAACTGCAACCGCCGCATCATCGTCCATCACGACAAAAGAGTTTTTAGAGCAAAAAAACATAGAATTATCAGACCATCCCCCGTACAGCCCCGACCTGAGCCCTAATGATTTCTATACTTTCCCTAATAAAGAAAAATTGCGTGGTCAGAGATTTTCATCACCTGAAGAGGCTATGGACGCCTATAAAACGGCCATTTTAGAGACCGAAACTTCCAAATGGAATGGTTGCTTCAATGATTGGTTCCATCGTATGAAAAAATGTGTCAAATTTCGCGGAGATTACTTCGAAAAGCAATAAATACATTTTTAAATAGTAATGTTGTGTCACTTCCTTGATTCCCGACATTTTTCAATGCCGCCCTCGTAACACTTTTAAGTCCTCCGTTCTCTATTAAACGCGATATTCTGGACGCGAACAAAAATAGAAATACATCGTTGAAATGGATCGATTGCGTGAGCTTCTGATGAATTCTCCAATTCGAAATACTAATTAGCGCACGCTACTTACGGTTCCGTTTTCATTTCATTACGGGAGACATATATTATTAAGGAATTTCTACAAAGAATCGATTTAATGAGTTTGTGTGTTTCCAGGATTTTATTTGTATCGATAATAAAAAACCATTTTAATACATGTTTCAATAATCGCCTTTATTTTATTTATATTTCTAATATGTAAACTACATTGTTAGCTTCCTTGTTGAACTTTAAATTACTATTGACAGATTTTAGCAAAACATCAAGACCTTTAGATGTAATTTATATAGACTTACTGAATTTCTTTTCCTCAAGCGTAACACACTTATTCTAAACTGTGCACTGATCGTCTACAGAGAGAGTCGTCCGCTTTTAATTATTATTGACAGATTTTAGCAAAACATCAAGATCTTTAGATGTAATTTATAAAGACTTACTGAATTTCTTTTTCTCATGCGTAACACACTTATTCTAAACTGTGCACTGATCGTCTACAGAGAGAGTCGTCCGCTTTTAATTATTGACAGATTTTAGCAAAACATCAAGACCTTTAGATGTAATTTATAAGACTTACTGAATTTCTTTTCCTCAAGCGTAACACATTTATTCTAAACTGTGCACTGATCGTCTACAGAGAGAGAGTCGTCCGCTTTTAATTATTATTGACAGATTTTAGCAAAACATCAAGACCTTTAGATGTAATTTATAAAGACTTACTGAATTTCTTTTCCTCAAGCGTAACACATTTATTCTAAACTGTGCACTGATCGTCTACAGAGAGTCGTCCGCTTTTAATTATTATTGACAGATTTTAGCAAAACATCAAGACCTTTAGATGTAATTTATAAAGACTTACTGAATTTCTTTTCCTCAAGCGTAACACAATTATTCTAAACTGTGCACTGATCGTCTACAGAGAGTCGTCCGCTTTTAATTATTATTGACAGATTTTAGCAAAACATCAAGATCTTTAGATGTAATTTATAAAGACTTACTGAATTTTTCCTCAAGCGTAACACACTTATTCTAAACTGTGCAATTGATCGTCTACAGAGAGAGTCGTCCGCTTTTAATTATTATTGACAGATTTTAGCAAAACATCAAGACCTTTAGATGTAATTTATATAGACTTACTGAATTTCTTTTTCTCAAGCGTAACACACTTATTCTAAACTGTGCACTGATCGTCTACAGAGAGAGTCGTCCGCTTTTAATTATTATTGACAGATTTTAGCAAAACATCAAGACCTTTAGATGTAATTTATAAAGACTTACTGAATTTCTTTTTCTCAAGCGTAACACATTTATTCTAAACTGTGCAATTGATCGTCTACAGAGAGAGTCGTCCGCTTTTAATTATTATTGACAGATTTTAGCAAAACATCAAGACCTTTAGATGTAATTTATAGAGACTTACTGAATTTCTTTTCCTCAAGCGTAACACACTTATTCTAAACTGTGCACTGATCGTCTACAGAGAGAGTCGTCCGCTTTTAGTTATTATTGACAGATTTTAGCAAAACATCAAGACCTTTAGATGTAATTTATAAAGACTTACTGAATTTCTTTTCCTCAAGCGTAACACACTTATTCTAAACTGTGCACTGATCGTCTACAGAGAGTCGTCCGCTTTTAATTATTATTGACAGATTTTAGCAAAACATCAAGACCTTTAGATGTAATTTATAAAGACTTACTGAATTTCTTTTCCTCAAGCGTAACACACTTATTCTAAACTGTGCACTGATCGTCTACAGAGAGAGTCGTCCGCTTTTAATTATTATTATTGACAGATTTTAGCAAAACATCAAGATCTTTAGATGTAATTTATAAAGACTTACTGAATTTCTTTTCCTCAAGCGTAACACAATTATTCTAAACTGTGCACTGATCGTCTACAGAGAGAGAGTCGTCCGCTTTTAATTATTATTGACAGATTTTAGCAAAACATCAAGATCTTTAGATGTAATTTATAAAGACTTACTGAATTTCTTTTTCTCAAGCATAACACACTTATTCTAAACTGTGCACTGATCGTCTACAGAGAGTCGTCCGCTTTTAATTATTATTGACAGATTTTAGCAAAACATCAAGACCTTTAGATGTAATTTATAAAGACTTACTGAATTTCTTTTCCTCAAGCGTAACTCACTTATTCTAAACTGTGCACTGATCGTCTACAGAGAGAGTCGTCCGCTTTTAATTATTATTGACAGATTTGAGCAAAACATCAAGACCTTTAGATGTAATTTATAAAGACTTACTGAATTTCTTTTCCTCAAGCGTAACACAATTATTCTAAACTGTGCACTGATCGTCTACAGAGAGAGTCGTCCGCTTTTAATTATTATTATTGACAGATTTTAGCAAAACATCAAGATCTTTAGATGTAATTTATAAAGACTTACTGAATTTCTTATCCTCAAGCGTAACACACTTATTCTAAACGGTGCACTGATCGTCTACAGAGAGAGTCGTCCGCTTTTAATTATTATTGACAGATTTTAGCAAAACATCAAGATCTTTAGATGTAATTTATAAAGACTTACTGAATTTCTTTTCCTCAAGCGTAACACATTTATTCTAAACGGTGCACTGATCGTCTACAGAGAGAGTCGTCCGCTTTTAATTATTATTGACAGATTTTAGCAAAACATCAAGATCTTTAGATGTAATTTATAAAGACTTACTGAATTTCTTTTCCTCAAGCGTAACACACTTATTCTAAACTGTGCACTGATCGTCTACAGAGAGTCGTCCGCTTTTAATTATTATTGACAGATTTTAGCAAAACATCAAGATCTTTAGATGTAATTTATAAAGACTTACTGAATTTCTTTTCCTCAAGCGTAACACACTTATTCTAAACTGTGCACTGATCGTCTACAGAGAGTCAGTCCGCTTTTAATTATTATTGACAGATTTTAGCAAAACATCAAGACCTTTAGATGTAATTTATAAAGACTTACTGAATTTCTTTTCCTCAAGCGTAACACATTTATTCTAAACTGTACTGATCGTCTACAGAGAGTCGTCGCTTTTAATTATTGACAGATTTTAGCAAAACATCAAGACCTTTAGATGTAATTTATAAAGACTTACTGAATTTCTTTTCCTCAAGCGTAACACACTTATTCTAAACTGTGCACTGATCGTCTACAGAGAGAGTCGTCCGCTTTTAATTATTATTGACAGATTTTAGCGAAACATCAAGATCTTTAGATGTAATTTATAAAGACTTACTGAATTTCTTTTCCCCAAGCATAACACACTTATTCTAAACTGTGCACTGATCGTCTACAGAGAGAGTCGTCCGCTTTTAATTATTATTGACAGATTTTAGCAAAACATCAAGATCTTTAGATGTAATTTATAAGACTTACTGAATTTCTTTTCCTCAAGCGTAACTCACTTATTCTAAACTGTGCACTGATCGTCTACAGAGAGAGTCGTCCGCTTTTAATTATTATTGACAGATTTTAGCAAAACATCAAGATCTTTAGATGTAATTTATAAAGACTTACTGAATTTCTTATCCTCAAGCGTAACACACTTATTCTAAACTGTGCACTGATCGTCTACAGAGAGAGTCGTCCGCTTTTAATTATTATTGACAGATTTTAGCAAAACATCAAGATCTTTAGATGTAATTTATAAAGACTTACTGAATTTCTTTTCCTCAAGCGTAACACACTTATTCTAAACTGAGCACTGATCGTCTACAGAGAGTCGTCCTTTTAATTATTATTGACAGATTTTAGCAAAACATCAAGACCTTTAGATGTAATTTATAAAGACTTACTGAATTTCTTTTCCTCAAGCGTAACACACTTATTCTAAACTGTGCACTGATCGTCTACAGAGAGTCGTCCTTTTAATTATTATTGACAGATTTTAGCAAAACATCAAGACCTTTAGATGTAATTTATAAAGACTTACTGAATTTCTTTTCCTCAAGCGTAACACACTTATTCTAAACTGTGCACTGATCGTCTACAGAGAGAGTCGTCCGCTTTTAATTATTATTGACAGATTTTAGCAAAACATCAAGACCTTTAGATGTAATTTATAAAGACTTACTGAATTTCTTTTCCTCAAGCGTAACACACTTATTCTAAACTGTGCACTGATCGTCTACAGAGAGAGTCGTCCGCTTTTAATTATTATTGACAGATTTTAGCAAAACATCAAGACCTTTAGATGTAATTTATAAAGACTTACTGAATTTCTTTTCCTCAAGCGTAACACACTTATTCTAAACTGAGCACTGATCGTCTACAGAGAGAGTCGTCCGCTTTTAATCCTAATTTTCTAGTATAGGCATCTCTTTCAAAAACGGACGCTAGTCAATTCGAGTACTTTTATTTTAGTCAGTCCATTAACTTATTCTCATTCATAAGTATATTTTACAGATTATAATATTTCTTTATGCATTAAAACTAAATTAGTAAATAGTACAACTAACTGTTTCTAAAATCCATTCAGTAGTTTTTGCGTGAATAACACTTCACAAACATTCTTACAAACTTTCGCGTTTATTATATTAGTAGGACACACAACAGTCGGGATGCCAATAATAGCAGTTTCTATGTTCAAAATATGTCCACTCAGCTCAGTTAGTGACCTTCGTTTTCCCTAAAGCAATGTATTTCTTGGGAAATGACACCGGGGAAAGATGTCAACCGCACGTCGTCTACAAACCGCAACAGAACTATTGTAAGGACTATTGGGTTGCTTAACCCACTTATGATTTAAACTTCTGACTTTTATTTCTATAATTACTGCCCAGGTATTATACTAATATAAAAACACGAATTTATTGAATTTGAGTAAGAAATAATATTACAACATCTCACCGTCTTCAGGATATAACAAAATTAATAAGGATAGGTGACAGGTGACTCTGGGACACCTAACAATTGACGATCGACACTCGACATTTGGCTCATGACATTTAATACGTGACACCTGACACTTGAAACGCGAAACCTGACACCTGACACTTGACACTCGACATTCGGCAGTTGATATCGAGTCGAGTGTCGAGCACTCCACATTCGACACTCGACAGGTGACTCCTGATAGGTGATAGGAAACAGGCGACAAGTGACACTCTACACTCAACATTTGACTCAAGGCACATGATACGTGGCATGATAGGTGATCGTTGATAGGTGAAATGTATCAGGTGACAGGTGACAGGTAACTGAAGACGGGTGAGACGTGGCACTAGACACTCGACACTCAACAGGTGATAGGTGACTGGCGATTTGTGAAGTTTGACATGTAGCTGGTGACACATTATTGTGTTATTTTACATTTGACCGGGAAGAAGGTAAAGTTCCATAGCTCTTAGATTGCTTAACATGACGTATAGAGAGTAATTCGTGGTTATACAAACAGGTCAGGTTTCTCAAACTTCACACGGTGGACACCCATTTCAAGAAAACTGCTTCTCGTCGTAAGCCAGAGAGAGGGATATGGAGACTGCCAACCTTCGCTTCGCATCGCAAATGCATTTTAAGAAGAAGAATCTCGAACAGGATATATCTAATGCTAAGCATCATAATAATAGTAAATCTAATCTGAGATTATAAAATGGTACAGAAGTTAAAAGTTTATTTTACAGCTGGCAATTCAATAAGTTTAACATCCCATAAACTCGTTAAATGCTGTCTGAAGTGATAAAAACAACAAATAGTAATTTATGGTCCATAAAAAGTATATACATCGGATTTAACGTCAATTTTCGCTGAATTTAATGTTTTCCTTTTTATTGTTTTGCGGCAAACGTTGGTTGGATTTTTATCTCGTATTCAAGTTTTTCATATCTCGTATTGAAGTATGTGCTTGACCACGATCCTTGATGTTTAGTGGAAATGAAGTCCTGTATGCTAAAGCGCACTATCTTAGTAAATGCCTATTCACTCTTTTCTTGGAAATACCGACATTGTAATCGGAGACAGACGCGCTCAAGTAATTCCATTTCTTTGCTATACAAATAATGAAAGGTGAAGCAAAACGCTTCTGTATTGTAAAATTTACGTCAATTTAACCTCTAGCGCGATTGTCGCCAATTCGATTATTTCTTGAGTGGTAAGCTCCAGTTCCTGCCCGCCAAAACAAACGCATGTGTGGCGTAGTCCCGCTCCGGGAGTTTTTTAAAGTATGCTAACTATATTTTTTTTACAATAACTCTTGTTGAACATTCCATCAAAGCTTAAACTAGTGCTACGAGATAGTTCACGTCAATAGTCGAATAATGAATTCGAAACTACCTTACGATTCATAGACCGTGCCCCTAACGATTACGCTATTGACGCTTCAAGTTAAAAACTTATTGGTACAAGTTTAACAATCAAAACATATCACTCAAACATCTGTTATAATTTCGCATTTAGTTGCATTTTCAGCAGAGATATTTGCACGCGTATTAAACCACCTGGGAATATATCTCTGCGTGATATACAATATTCTAATGACATAATTAAGCAATTACTTCTCTGAAGCAACAGCTGCGTTGATATTAAACGGTACCTATATTACTTACATATATATCTGACTGATTAATAAATTCTCATTACGTAATAACCAAAATGTGCCGCGCTAGCTCAGAGTCGCAACAGTCCCCGCGAGTTTTTTAGTACGCTTGCAACCCGAGTTCGATCCCGTGCCGGCACCAATGGAATTGTTTGTTGACATTTTAAGTGCTGATTTACCACGTGCTTGATGGCGAAGGAAAACATCGTAAGGACACCTACATATCTTAGAATCTTTATTGAAAAACATGTGAAATATACAAGCCCGCAATAGGACACCGTGACAGACTTCGCCCTTATAGAGTATATATATATATATATATATATATATATATCTAGAATATATTCTTAGAAAACTAACTAAAGTGGACTGCGAATCCCACTTCTGATGTTGTAAAACTAACTAAAGTGGACTGCAAATCCCACTTCTGATGTTGTAAACTACTAGTATATAAACTAAAAATAAAATCCTCGACGTCAGGTTATCGTAACTTTTATTTAATTCAAATGAAATTTACTGAAGCTACCGTCGGTTCGAAAATACTCTACTACGAGAAGAACCGACAAGAAACTCGTAGGACGTATTCTTTCAATATAATTGGTTCGGTACAAAAGTAAATAACAAAAATAGTTCAGTACAAAAGTAAATAACAAAATTAAAGTCGGGCAGCGAGCCGACACAAATTTACAACGTAAAATAATATCGGAAAGATCTCACCAAGACAACGCCTGACCGCAAGTGCCCTGAGGTCGGCAAGATCTCCGTTTTATAGGCCGCGTGTCAGAAACATTTTCCTAATATATTTTCCTACTACCCAACATTTTTCATATTATCCAACACGGCCTTCCTGCCAGGAGTCCGTCCTCGGGCTCCCTTAACTCTAATCTACTTAAATATCTAACAAGGGCATAGATGCCCCGGCATAAGGCTGTGGTCCGACGGTCACCGGATCACGCTGCTCGGCGAGTGTCTGTATCCCAGATGTACCAGGTTGCGGCTCGGTGCTCGCCGACTGTTCGTTCGCTGGTACTACCGGCGACAGCTCTTCGTTATATGGGTCGACTGTGGTTGAGGTGGACTCCTTCTGTTCTAGCTCTGAGTCCGTGACCGCAAGCAGACACACAGATACCAACATTGACATGAGGTTTGCTCAAAATAATGTAATATGCTCAAAAAGATCACATTAAGAGCAAATAAGTTTGTGTAACAAAACAAACTTTATCAAATAGTTTAAAATTGAAAACAGGATTCAACTACAGTGAGAAATGTATTTGCGAACAAATGCTCGCAACCCCGGAAACCAGAAGTGTTTCAATATGAGGTCAACAGTTTTGTCAACTCCCGAGTGATCATGCTCATCATGAAAACTCTCAGCAAACTGAGACGATGACCTTTCGGGATGTAGCATAAAAGCCGGGAGGGTTCATCAGTAGGTGAATGTTTCACATAAAGATGTCGTTTTTAACGACGTAGCGATTTGCATCTAATTGTCCGTCAGTCAATTTCTGAATGAGGCCACGCGTCTCCTCATCAGCAGCCTGAGCAATCTGCGCCCAGTTCCGAGGCTTCTGAACTGTACACACATTGACAGGGTTCCGACTGAGATAATCGGCGTGTGACATCAGAGTACCCTTTCGATAATCTAACCCGAAATCAAAATCCTGAAGATATACCCACCACCGGATCACTCTAGGTAACAAGTCTTTCTTACGTTGCGTAAGTTTCAACGCGTTACAATCCGTGACCACGGTGAAGTGCACACCAACAAGATAATGCCTGAAGTGTTGCAAAGCCTTAACCACTGAGAGAGTTTCAAGCTCGTAAGAGTAATATTTACTCTCCACACCTTGGGTGAGCTTAGAAAAGTAAGCTACCACTCTCTTGTAGCCACCCTCGTGAACCTGCAGCAAGACAGCTCCATAACCGATCGAACTCGCGTCTGTGTGGACTTCAATCGGTAAAGAAGAGTCAACAAATTGCAAGTACCGGCTCGTCGGTCAACACACAACAATGCAACCACGCGCAACTTGTTGCTCGATACCCCAACCGCGAAAACAACTAGCCAGACCCATAAATTGACAAAACCTGCCCAACAGTCGTCGGCTCAGGTGCGTCTGTCAATGCTTTGACCTTATCAGGGCTCGGCCGTACCTGACCCTGACTTATACTTCGCCCAAGGTACCCGGTTTCCTCAAGACAACGTATCCGATGCACTCCAAGATAAACCGTTGTCTCAAGCTCGGAGTCCCTCCCGGGATAACATGTCCGATGCACTCCAAGACAAATGTTATCCCGGGTCCAGAATCCCCCCAGGATAAAACAATTGAAGACACTTAATTCAGTCAAGCGACCCGACCTCAAGACAACGTATCCGATGCACTCCAAGATAAACCGTTGTCTCAAGCTCGAGGTCCCTCCCCGGGATAACATGTCCGATGCACTCCAAGACAAATGTTATCCCGGGTCCAGAATCCCCCTAGAATAATCTGTCCGATGCACTCCAAGACAAATGATTATTCTAGGTCCCGAGTCTAGGGTAAAGTGTCCGATGCACTCCAAGACACTATTACTCCAGGCTTAAGGGCTCAAACCCCAAACAGCGCGCCTAATGTACTCTTTTTCTCATATCAGGAAATTTAGCATCACAAAATCTCAAGAAAAATAGAGTGAAAATCTCACCATCAAAGAAAACAGAGCACACATCAAACTAAAGAAAATTAAGCCAAGCCGAAATGGGCCCTAAAAAGTACGAATCCCACTTCTGATCTTAGAAAACTAACTAAAGTGGACTGCGAATCCCACTTCTGATGTTGTAAAACTAACTAAAGTGGACTGCGAATCCCACTTCTGATGTTGTAAACTACTAGTATATAAACTAAAAAATAAAATCCTCGACGTCAGGTTATCGTAACTTTTATTTAATTCAAATGAAATTTACTGAAGCTACCGTCGGTTCGAAAATACTCTACTACGAGAAGAACCGACAAGAAACTCGTAGGACGTATTCTTTTCAATATAATTGGTTCAGTACAAAAGTAAATAACAAAAATAGTTCAGTACAAAAGTAAATAACAAAATTAAAGTCGGGCAGCGAGCCGACACAAATTTACAACGTAAAATAATATCGGAAAGATCTCACCGAGACAACGCCTGGACCGCAAGTGCCCTGAGGTCGGCAAGATCTCCGTTTTTATAGGCCGCGTGTCAGAAACATTTTCCTAATATATTTTCCTACTACCCAACATTTTTCATATTATCCAACAATATATATATATATATATATATATATATATATATATATATATATATATATATCTGTAGAGTCTATGCCCAACAGTGGGACGTATATTTTACTGTTAATATTTTATACACTAATAAGCTTGGAGAATGAAGTTTGCTTTCTCTTACTCGTACAGTATGATACAAACAATATTTTTTTTGAAATATTACTAACAATCTTGTTAACCATTCCAACTAAGCTTAAGCTTGTGCTAGGACATGGTTCAAGGCAATAGTCGAATGGTGGATTCGAACCCACGACCTTACGATTCGCAGGCCGTACCTAAACCATTACGCTATTGACGCTTAAATAACAATAGGCCTCCACTGCGTCTTAGATATACGAAACGTACCTGGCTATAAGTGAAAGAGAGAAAGAAAATATGTGCTCGCACCTCTCTATCTAGCCGTGGTAGCTGTGTCCGGGCGGTCGCCTCAAGTTGCATAGTACGCTAGCAACTCGAGTTGTCCGGTGCCGGCGCCAAGAAATTTGTTGTTGCATTTTATGTGATGATTTACCACGTGCTCGACAGTGAAGGAAAACATCGTGACGGAACCTACATATATTAGATTTTTTTCTAAGGTATGTGAAGACTGGTAATCCGCAATATGGCGTGGTGGACTATGCCCTTACACTCTCTTTACAGAGAAGTTCTGCGCCTAACAGTGGGACATACATAAAGGCTGTAACTTTAACTTTTAACCTCTCTCTCTTGCGGTAACTTTCTCTCTTTCTATCTTCACTAACTTATATCTCCCTCTCAACTTCCCTTCGCATCGCCCTGTCAAAGTTTTCGTAAGGTATTCACCAGCTTACTCCCATTGCGTGCGTAAAGAGGTTTTACTTCATAAAGTGGGACAACAGATAACCTCCTATTTTATAGTTGGTTAAAAAAATCCCAGGTGTCTGGGCGCAAGGCGCTCAGACGTTAAATTCGTGCCAACGTATCCTAGGTACACACGTTATTACAATAAAGTTGAACTATTTTTTTCTACAGCACTGAGAAAAATTTTGCGTTCTCTATCTCTCTCAAACCGCGCTCTCGCTTACACACTTTGAACATCGTGCACTATCAGCAATTCTCAGGAACTCGCGGCTCGAGCGTAACGGGACATTTTGCGCGAATAACATCCAGTATTCATCAATTTATAAGACGTCAAAAGATTAAAAAGTTTTATATCAGCTGTATGCACTGTTTCAAATTGAAAATCGAACTCAACAAAGAATTTTGTCATTCCTGTTATTTTGTTGAACAAAGTGTCATTAATAACCGGTGTTTACCTGGTAGAAGTTCACGTTAGAAGTTAAGAAAATATATTACTTACGGCGGTAATTAACCGACGACTTCAATTAATCACAATTGATTAATTTGCAAGTATTTCGCCTCGATTACATATTGTCTTTTGTAACATGTCACCGGTCAACCGCTTTCTTTTGTTTCCGGAGTCATATAATAGTTATATAACGAAGTACAGATGTAGTGAGAAAAGATAATCCGTCGTAATTTTTCGGAAAAGTTCGTATTTATCTTGCTCTCTCAAATAGCTTCAGTACCCATCTTAGAGCCGTAGGGGCAAGTCGCATCAGCAGACCAACATAAATATATAGAGTGGTAATACGCAATTCAAATATTCGTTATAGTTTTAATAATATATTTTTTCGAATTTCGATTGCATCCTTTTCACACGCAGTTTATTTATTAAGGCACGAGAGGAAAATTTAGGCAGGTATTGAGTTTTATATATTATCACTATATATAATATACGCCTGATTCCTTGAGGTGAATAACGTGACATGGACACTGAACTATGTTTTGCAGATTGGCCCTGAACCTTTTTTTTGCTAACGGGGAGGAAATCATCAAAAAGATACCCCACCTTCTGGGGGAAGGTGGCGGTTATGTGGGGTTTTACCCACTAAAACCTTCCCGGCGGCCCTTCCTCGGTGCATGGTGAGGGCCTCCGGAATCTCCAGAGCAACCCCCCTGTGCCCTCGCAGCGCAAGGCGACACGGGCCTGCCGATGTCGCCTTCTTCCCGGGTCCACCTTAGCGGACCGAGGCCTTTTAGTCGCCTTCTACGTCAGGCAGGGGATACACGTAGAGGATATACGTAGTCTTATTCTACAAGCCCAGTGCTACGGGGCTGGCTCTGAACCTAGGCTATTTTTTTTTAAATGTCACATTGGCTTTAACTGCTGAATTGTGGTTAATTTCAGAGTTGTTAAACCCTTCGTCTTTAATCTACGTTATCCGATGTGCTTTTCTAGTTCTACATCCATTCTTCTCCAGGTTAGTTGTTAGTCATACATACATACTTTACATTTTTCTTATATTACAATTTTTAGAGCACCTAGGCTATTGATGCTTCAAATTAAATCTAATTAACTTAAGTTCAACCCTTATAGGGGTCTCAGAAAGCAGGTACTTTGAAAGTCTATGACGGAAATGGTTATACAGCATTGCGATTACGAAAGTAACGCGAGTGAGTTTGCAAAAGTCAATTAAACTTAAAAGTTGTTGAGTGAAGTAAGCGAATCAAGCAAATTGTAATGAGGCCCGGTTTAATTTGCTTTTAATTTTAATGATTAATAAGTTTATTACACACCTGTTTACGTAACAAAAAAATCGAGTGTGCTCTACACCACATTTAGCTCCTATCTCCGTAAAAATATATATCTACAGTATGTCCCGTAATTCAACGTCCAACGGTAAGTGGGTGGTTGGTGCCTGTATGAAAGCCTAGACCAAAAATAATAAAAAAATCCATTTAGACATAGACATTTATTTATTGGCGTCACATTGACAGAATATAACACACATAAAAAAATAATGAAAAATAGACAAAACACAACTAAAGTTACACGGACAAATAATACAAAACATATGATGCCAATATTGGACACCGTCTCAGCATATACTGTCGCAAGGATGCGACAGCGCTGATTTTCAGAGGTGCCCGACTAAAGAACGTGCGCGCAATACTACTTTTATATGGAATTTATACAGACAATCAGAGTATAATAAATATAATACATGAATAAAACAGTTATGAGATTAAAATATATTTTATACAATAAAATGATAGATGAAAAATTTCATAAATAAATTTATTATTAAGTCAAAAAATAAAATAAAATAAATAATATGATAATTAAACGTATAAAGTTAATATTATAGAATGAAATATTGAAAATATTGGAAACAACAAGCCACCGATATCGCGGGGATATTATCTTTTTTTAACTTTAACATCACGTGTTTTAATTTATTTTTAAATGCGTTTACAGATTTAGTGTCTCTTACGGGCGGTGGCAAATTATTCCAACACTTGGTGGCCAAGTATCTAGAACTGCCGCGGAACGCAGCAGATCGGTGTAGCGGAATTTGTAAAATGCATTTTTAGCTCTAATTAAACAGCTAGTATCTTTTAAGTACTATAACGACAAATAGGGTAGTCAGCTATCCACCGCAGGTAAGATTAAAACCAGAGATTTTTTTAAAGAAAGCTAACAATATTTTTTTTTCAGAAGTATTACTAACAATCTTGTTAACCATTCCAACTAAGCTTAAGCTTGTGCTAGGACATGGTTCACGGCAATAGTCTAATGGTGGATTCGAACCCACGACCTTACGATTCGCAGGCCGTACCGTAAACCATTAGGCTATTGACGCTTCAAATGAGATGTTACAATAATATAAAAAAATCTATATTTGTTTGGACTCTTTAAATTTTTGGAAGAAAATCATTAGCTAACATTGACACAACGTGCTGATAAAAAAGTACCATAGTGTAGTAACCATAGTGGCGATAAATTTTGTCGTCCGCTTTTCGCCAAGTCTACTAGTACTCATATGTGACAGGTGGTGAGATAAATCTAATGTAAAAATATACGTTTTAGAAATTGACTCCGTTACCATTGGCTGCTTTACGTGATACTCTGCTACGTTCAATGAACGATTAATTTACTTAGTCTCAGTCTAGCTTGAGCCGACAAAGGGCGGAAGCTTTTAGCTTCACTTAACGTGGCTGCAGTCCAGGGGACAATGGATGAGTGCTTGTAGTCAATAGCGCCCTTTTCACAGACTTAGTCGACGGTAGAATGCAAATTTCCCTTTTCAAATAACATGAGCTTTACCTTAAATAGCTTTACCAAATCGGTGTTGTTTATATTGATTTACAGAGATTGAATACCACAAATCAAACAAATTTAATACGAGTTTGAATTACTAAGTCATTAATATTACTAGAGACTTAAATTACATAATTTTTAATTAATTTTATTACAACTTTTTCTAAATTATTTAACACAAACTAAAAATAGAAACATTTACAATATAATAGGTACTTTACAAAATATTTACAAAAAGTATAACTGTGCCAAACCGTCGTCGCTTGGCAGCGTGCCCAGGAGGCTGGTTGCCACGTTGTATGGCAATGCTTAACCTCTGTGCAAGGTATAAGCCATCCCTCTGGTCACTAGATGTGCCGACCAACCACTTTGCTATCACATTAAAAAAGGTGGTGACCACTAGGACCCCACGGACCTAAACGGCTCAAATATGAAGCCTCTATCGAGATTAGTCTACTTGCACCGCTACGCGTTTAGTTTTCTTTCCACACGGACTACACGGGAATCAACGGCTTTCAAATAAAAATACAATCATCAAAATCGATTTACCCACTCGAAAGTTATGAGCTAAAAACAAAAAATACAGTCGAATTGACCTCCTTTTGAAGTCGGTCGAAAAGAAATTAAGATTGTGAAATTATGTAATAATAATAATTTCTGACAATGTCGTTCATAAGAAAACCATATACTCGTAAGTGTTAAATTAGTATTTAGTTTGTACGCGACAAACGGACGAATAACTCAATATCACGCCAATCGATTTCGATGATAGATAACAAAAAGGTTGGCCGACACATCTGGTGACCAGAGGGCTGGCTTATACCTTGCACAGAGGTTAAGCATTGCAAATAATTCTTTGTACAACGTTACGCTGTCTCAATAAAGCGAGTGTATTAGTTGTTGGACTATTTTATTCCACGAGACCTACAAATTATAACAGTAGGTAAATCAATATTTACAACTAATGGTAAATTAGTGAATTCGTTTCCCTCCCTTTTTATCAGGGCTTGAGACCTGATTCGCAATAAGGTTTCTAAGGTTTTCATATTTGAGCCATTTAGGTCCGCTTGGGGTCCTAGTGGACACCACCTTTTTAATGTGATAGCAAAGTCGGTCGACACATCTAGTGATCAGAGGGATGGCTTATATCTTGCCCTATAGGTTAAGCATTGCCACACGACGTGGTAATGCTACCATTTTTTTTTTGTTGACGGGGAGGAAATCTTCAAAAAGATACCCCGCCTTCTGGGGGGAAGGCGGCGGTTATGTGGGTTTCCCACTAAAACCTCCCCGGTGGCCCTTTCCTCGGTGCATGACGAGGGGCTCCAGGATCTCCAGTGGAACGCACCGGAGCCCCTCTGCACTGTGCTCAAAGAGAGCACGTCCCGGGGGGAGGTTACTCCCTCCCCCCCTGTGCCCTCGCAGCGCAAGGCGACACGGGCCAGCCGATGTCGCCTTCTTCCCGGGTCCACTTTGGTGGACGACTCAGGCCCCCACCCTTGTCGCCCAGTGAACCCGAGGCCCCTTTTAGTCGCCTTGTACGACAGGGGATACCGTAGTCTTATTCTTGAGAGCCCAGAACTACAGGGCTGAATGCTACCAGCCTCATGGGCACGCTGCCAAGCGACGACGGTTTTGCACAGTTATACTTTTTGTAAATATTTTATATTTATATAGAGAGTTAACAAGAATGTTATTCATATTTACTAAAAACTCATTTTGTTGTCGTAGCATTTTGTGTATCTCTCCAGATATTCTGTTTAATTGTTAATAACGTTCTAATTATTCAAAACATCAAACATTTTCTTTGTGTTATTAAAACTTAGTTTGAAATTCAAATTGTACTTACACAGTGGTATGAATAAATTTAAGGAAAAGATTTAGGCTAATATAGACGCAATCTTTTGCATGTTTAAAGAATGTGTTTTATATTGAATAATGCATACATATCACATGATTATGCCACTGCAAATTCTCACGTATAGATATTAAGCATACTCCTTTCCACCATCGGACTTCTAGAACGGATCGGAGATCGGATTTCATCCTTTTGTTGTGAACATCTTTCAAACCCGAAGGAAGCGATTTGCTTCGTCTTTCATTCTTCGTACAGAAAAGGACTGGAATAGTTTGCCCGCGTCTGTCTTTTCTTCCGATGTGGGTATTTTCAAGAGTAGAGTGAATAGGCATTTACTAAGCTACTACGCCTTGCCATCCAGGACTGCATTTCCACTTAACATCAAGTGTGATCATAGTCAAGCACTTTCTAAAGTATAAAAAAAATAATGAAACATGACTGGCAAATAGCAGACTCGGTCTCTGTTTTGTTTCTCTTCTTATGACCAACATTATGTTCGTATATAATTTGAGCACAAAATTGTAGATTACCAGATGCGGCAAAACAAAGTTCTTAATGTTTGAAAAGCAAACTCTACGTGGTCGTTATATTTCTGTTATATAAACATATTAAAGGCGGATAAGACAATAACATATGTTTTCAGTACGCCGTGTATTCTGAAGTTTGTATGCAGAGCTCTGCTAATTTAATATTAAAACAAGCTGTGAAGCTAAGCCAATTTCGCATGTTAAAGTTACGACATGTAAAGAACGTTATTAACGTAGACGCTACTTTGACTGTCATTGAAGTATCTGCAATGATTTTTTTCTAACCAGAATCCACAGTAGTAACTAAAGTTAATTTATAAAAATAAATACACATACATATGAAAAAAAACAACAGATAGATTGTGGTGGATTGACACGTGAACTAGGACGAATTCTACCAGCCCTATACTTCTAGGCTCGTAGAATAAGGGTACCTGTCGTACAAGACGACTAAAAGGGGCCGCGGGTTCACTGGGCGTCAAGTGTGGGGGCCTTTGTCGTCCGCCGTATTGGACCCGGGAAGAAGGCGGCATCGGCTGGACCGCGTCGCCTTGCACTGCGAGGGCACAAGTGGGGATCAAACCCCCAGGGACGTGCTCTCCGAGAGCAAAGTGCGGAAGAGCTCCGGTGCGTTCCACTGGAGGTCTCGGAGCCCTCGCCATGCCCAGAGGAAGGGCAACCGGGGGAGTTTTAGTGGGTAAAATCCCGCTTCACCTCCGCTGGAATACCTAGGGCATATAATGCGCAATCCCAAATACGATTTGTTACAGCTCATTATCCAAGGAAAGATACAAGGGAAAAGAAATTCGGGAAGGAGAAGAACATCTTGGCTTAAAAATCTACGCCAATGGTACAATAAGAGCACACGTTCTTTATTTCGTTCTGCTGTGTCGAGGGTCCAAATCGCCATGATGGTCGCCAACCTTCAATAGAAGATGGCATCAAAAGAAGAAGAAAAAGACCTCCAGAAGGCTGGGTATCTTGTTGTGTTTTTTTTCTATAATAACTCCTACAAGATAAATTATATCTTCTCAACTTTTTAACTACTGTCAGTTAGTGTGTCCATTTGGAAACATGGTTTTTTCCCACTATTCTTAACTTCCCATTAATTAAAAAAAATGACAAACTAAAGAAAAACAAGAAAAAAATAATTCGGGTATTCCTAGGTTAAAATCGTTCACAAAAATGTTAGTAATGTTTGTGAAAAAAAACTAAGACTACTTTCTTATCAAATAGTTGACCACACTCCCCCTTGTGTTTAGAGGAAATGCAGTCCTAGATAATAAGTGCACTAGCCTTAATAAGAGCCTATTTGCCAATGCCATTGCTATTCCGATCCAATGAAGCTTGAGACCGAACCACGATTCACTCTGTGCTTCCAACATGTAAATTTACTAACAAATCGAGATATTTATAGCAGGCTTGTAACTTCTACTTCGTGAAATGTATCTCACTAAATAAAGCCCACGTCTTATAACAACAAAGTTACAAACATATACGACCTGAACTTGGCACATTCCTTACAAGTAGTGTTTTAAAGTTTGTATAGTTCGACTTGTGTTAGACTTTATATAAACAAGTGTCGTTGATTTCATTTTCTTAATATTATCTTATTATCTCCATGATTTACCACGTGCTCAGTGATGAAGGAAAACATCGTGAGGAAACCTTTTTTTTTATTAACGGGGAGGAAATCTTCAAAAAGATACCCTGCCTTCTAGGGGGAAGGCGGCGGTTATGTGGGGTTTTTACCCACTAAAACCTCCCCGGTGGCCCTTCCTCGGTGCATGGTGAGGGGCTCCGGATCTCCAGTGGAACGCACCGGGGCCTTACCGGGGATTAATCCCTCCCCCTGTGCCCACGCAGTGGAAGGCGACACGGGTCAGCCGATGTCGCCTTCTTCCCGGGTCCACCTTGGCGGACGACAAAGGCCCCAATCCTTGGCGCCCAGTCAACCCGAAGCCCCTTTTAGTCGCCTTCTACGACAGGCAGGGGATACCGTAGTCTTATTCTTGAGAGCCCAGAACTACAGTGCTGAAATCGTGAGGAAACCTAATTCAATCCGAACTATGGCCTTGTGGCGGACAATGCCCTTATACTCTCTTCACAGAGTATTGCTGTGCCCGCTAGTGGGACATTTATATAATATATAGGCTATAACTTTAACTAACTGCATTTATTATGCGCCACAAATGGACAAATAACTCAATATCACTCCAACCGATGTCGATGATTCATTTTTTATTGCGCGCGGGGTTTTAGTGGGTAAGAACCCCCACATAATTTCCCCTCCCCCCCCCCTCGTTAACAAGAAAAAAATGCAACATAGGTGACTTTTTTTCTCTCTCCATTTTATCCTAAGGTATGTAATAAGGTTTAGGAACGATTAGGTTGACATGCCTGTGTAGTGCTGAAAAGCGCTGAAAAGTCCCCACGAAATAAAAAGAAGAAAATAAACTACATAGAAAGGACAAGACATGATGGAGTGTCATTTTTTTGTTTGAAGTCACGTTATTACATTTTTGAAATGTAAACTTCAAGAAAAAGGATATCGGATACCATTAATAAAGGTTGTCAAAAATCTCCCTTCCGCCTTTTTGTCTTTTGAATTTCGCGGCTATGTACAAAGCGCTACAGAGCTCGTATCTAGCAATACTATACATAATTTGAAAGGTCTTGACATAACCTACAAAACGACGCTATGCATAATTAGTTTGGATATTGCGTTCAACAGTTATAGACGTGTAAACATGGAGTTCACTAACGCCGAAATTCGCGCTATTTTAAAGTTTTCCTTCATTAAAGGCAAATCCGCTAGAGAAACGTTCCGTGAGATTAATGGTGTTTTGGGGGATGGTACTCTATCACTTCGAACCACGGAGGAATGGTTTCGACGATTCAGAGCCGGTGAAAACGACACCATGGATAAGCCAGCCGGCGGAAGACCTGTGACGACAAATACCGATCAAATCATGGACTACATCGAGTTAGACCGGCATGTGAGATATTTGACAACCTATTATATGCACTGCACCATTATATAAAACGGATCTTTTAATAATAATATCCGTTTTATATAATATATTTATTTAATAAATATATGATAATATTATTTGACAGATTTTCCTGTCATAACTAGTGACGTTATATCTCTATTTTTGATATGATTTAAATAAAATCTTCACGATGCAGAACATCAAAAATTTCCATTCGAATATTCGGAGTGCGTTCGGAATAGAAATTGTGATTTCGAAGTGATATGAATAAATTTATTTACAAAGATTTGACTTTCTTTAGATGGGACTAGCTCTGCCCAAGACTTAGTCCGCGTGGAATTTAACAAAAAAAAAGGTTAACTTAGTTTTTTTTCTTTTTTTTTTGCATTTTACTGCGTCCTGTTTGTACCGTTATATTTAAGCTAATGTATACGAAAACTTCATAAATGATATACAAAAACCTTCCCCGAGAACCGCTCTCTCCATTGGTGAGCACAGCATGAAAATCAGTGTAGTAGTTTCTGAGTTTATCGCGAACAGACCAACATATAGCCGGGAGCCACTTTATTTTATACTATGTAACGTATCTCTAGGTGTATGTATATTTATTTGCCTATATAAGATTCTTTAAATGCTTTTTTAAGCGGTGCTATCCGTAGCCCAATTTAATCACTAAAAGTTAGCTAGAATAAAGTTCTAGATAGCATTAAGTTCTCCTTTATAAATACATTTTGGTGCAATAAACGATTTACGTAACTGTCGAGATAACTTTTAAAATTTAAATTAATCCCAATTCTGATGTCGGAATATTTAGAATTAATTAAAGATGTGGCATATCACCATACGTAGGGTAGATTGATTATAATTAACATTACCGCATGATGGATAGAAAGTGGGTACTACGATATTTACAATCAATATATGACGATACATTCAATGTAGGTACATCGCAATTAGCAAATTCGTGTCTCTCCTCTATTATCCGGCTTTGGGACCGGTAATTCAATAGGTTTCCCCATTGCTCTGGCAGATCTGAGTTCATCCACGTTTACATAGACAGGAGACAACAAAACAAGGGAGCGACAATAATAACTGTTAGCTGGCAACACATGACACCCAGCGATTGTTATGCATAATAACTACTTCCAATCTTAGTGATTTACCTAAACATTATTGTATCTTTAAATCATAATTAATAATTTAGTTGATCGTCACATGAACTTGGCATTGTAAACAATAGTTTAACTTTATTAGTTCCTAATCTGACTTCTAATTAATTTTGTATAAGGATTGTGAGGACGCAGTTGTGACGGTATTCGTTAAAATAATTCTTTGTACAACGTTACGCTGTCTCAATAAAGCGAGTGGACTAGTTATCGAACTGTTGCATTCCACAAAACCTACAATTATAACATAACTCACATACTACAAGTCTCGCGACAAATAACTTAATATCACGCGATTTCGATGATGCATTTTGGAAAGGTTGTTTTTACGTTTGATTCGATTTAAAATTTTTGGTTTCTCCTCGTAAATATAATTGTTGCAAGAGGTACCGTTTAAACACGCTGATATTAGCGGCACAACGATTTAAAAAAAAAAATCTTTTAATGATCATATTGTTTCGAATCAATTGAAAATTTTGCATTGTTACATCGACATAAAAATCGAAAAATAACGTGCTTCCCACTCCAAACTAGATGCCGGCGCATGAGATATCCACTGTACTGTAATTGGAAATATTTTCATTTCATAAGGGGTGTTTCGATATATTTTATGAATTTAATTCTTCCGTGAGTACAATTTGTATGTTAGATACAATTCACATAAAGGTACTTAACGTATTCATGACTGGTTGCAATACAATGCAGGAAACTTCTTTTGTTATTGACTGTACAATTTGTAATTCTTTCATTGTTTTTATTGATATTATTTGAATGAGAAGTTTTCACTAACAAACACAAATATAAGCGCGGACGCCATCTTTGTATTTCCGAATTATCGTAGGAACGTTACAAAATAGAATTAATCAGAACCTAACAAAATTCTCATCAAACTTCTCTTGAAGTACATCCTCCCCAGTAGAAAATGAATCATCGAAATCGGTTGACGTGATATCGAGTTATGCCGAATAGCTTTTTTTTTTGTTGACCGGGAGGAAATCTTTAGAAAGATACCACATAACCCTGCCTTCTGCGGGGAAGGTGGCCCTTTCCTCGGTGCATGACGAGGGGCTCCGGGATCTCAACGTGGAACGCACCGGAGCCCCTCTCCACTGTGCTCACTCCCCTTTACTTACTTATTTACTTTACTGGTTACTCCCTCCCCCCCCTGCGCCCTAGCAGCGCAAGGCGACACGGGCCATCCGATGTCGCCTTCTTCCCGGGTCCACTTTGGTGGACGACGCAGGCCCCACCCTTGTCACCAAGTGAACCCGAGGCCCCTTTTAGTCGTCTTGTACGACAGGCAGGGGATACCGTAGTCTTATTCTTGAGAGCCCAGAACTATTGGTGGCGCACAATTAATGCTTTAAAACGCATATGGTTTTCTCATGAATGCCATCATCAGAATCAGACCAAATTGAAATGGGATGATACGGGAAACGCCAGCTTCCAAATAATATAAGAATTATCAACATCGGTTTACCCAGTCAAATGATATGAGGTAATCAAGATTTAAAAAAAAACGTATAGAAGAATTGAGAACAATTTCGAAGTACTTATAATTTAGGAGATGTACGACCGCGAAACATTCGAAGTTGTGCAACGTTCCAGACTGAGCACAATACTTCCATTTCATTAACGAAATTCAAAGGGGCTCTGCAATTTTTTTTCATAGACATGCCCGTTGGGTGACGTACGTCTTGTTTTCAAACCGTGGAATTTTTCCGATTCATTTATGTGCAGACTAAAACATCAAGCTATTGTACGAATGAATATACTTACTGAATTAATTACCGACTTTATAAATATACAATCGACATATTTACACTCGCTATATAACTAATGTTAGCTGGCAACACATGACACCCAGCGTTAGTTCGACGTAATAACTACTTCCAATGATATCTTAGTGATCTACCTGAACCTTATTGTATCTTTAATTAATAATTTAGGCGATCATAATATTAACTTGGCATTGTTAACAGTTGGTCTTTTTTTTTTTTTGTTCACGCGGGGGAATCTTTTTATAGACCATCCTCTGGTACCCTGGGTGGGCCCGGAGGGATGTGTGGGACTCGGCCTGGGCAGCCCCTACCCACTAAACCTTCCGCGAATGCCATCAGCCGTTATGAGCGGGGTGCCGCGGATCTGTCAGCGACAGGACACCCCAACGACCGGCCGGTCCCGGCAAAGACCGGACTTCATCCTCAAAGGGGACTTCTCCGGCACTCAGAGAAGTCCCAACGACGCCGAAGCATGCTGGGGCCAGGTACCCATCCTGGCCCCGCTTCGGATTACGGGGGCGGCAAGAGGAGGCGTTCGTAACGCCTCCTGGGCACCCCGATACGTCGGCTGCGGAGGGGGGGAGCCTCTGCGCTCAGTTGGTCAGCTCAGCGACAGTTGGTCCTACTGAAGGCCAATTTAGTTTTAAATATTATTGTTAGCGACAGTTGGTCCTACTGAATATTATAAAGTTAATGGACTGACTATAAAAGTACTTTAGTTTAGTCAACTAAAGTACTTTTATCGGTTGTCGGCAACCAAGGCCGTCCGCTTCCGTATTTGAAAGAGATGCATATGCTGGAAATTTAGGATAAAAAGGAGAGGACACTCTCTGTAGACAATTAGTGTACAGTTTAGAACAAGTGAGTTATGCTGGAGGAAAAGCCCTTTAAAAGTGAATCTCTGAAACAAAGTCAGTAAGTCTTTAATAAATGATCTCTAAGTTTCTTGATGTATTCCGTTAATAATATGATAAAATATGTTATGTGCGACGTTGAGCAAGGTAGCTCACACTTTATTAGTTCGTTATAAAGATTGTGAGGACGCGCAGTTGTGACGGTATTCGTTAAAATAATTCTTTTTATAACGTTACGCTGTCTCAATAAAGCGAGTGTATTAGTTGTTGGACTATTTTATTCCACAAGACTTACAAATGATTACACTAGAATATTACTATAGCCTATTGGCATAGGAGTTCGAATTCAGCTCTATAGTTCTGGGCTCGTAGAATAAGGCTACGGTATCCCCTGCCTGTAAGCGATTAAACGGGACCTCGGGTTCACTGAGCGACAAGGATGGGGCGAAAAAAAAATCACCGAAATCGGTTTTCGTGATATTGAGTTATTCGTCCATTTGTGACGCACATACTTGATTCAAATTTAACACTTATTTGGTTTTCTCATGAATCCCATTGAATTGGACCAAATTGAAATGGGACCAAACAGGAAGCATCACCTATCAAATAAAAAAGAATTATCAAAATCGATTCATCCAGTTAACAGTTATGCAAAAACAAACATAAAAGATATATAGACGAACTCAGATTCTCTTTTTGAAGTCGGTTGAAAAGATCAATGTAGTTATTTAACGAATTACCTAAGTCAAAGTTTACCGTCTAATTTTCGTCGACAACTATACGCTCCCATGTTGACTAGTGCGTATCCGGGATAAGCAAACATAATGTACGTAACATTATGTTTGCTGTTTGCTATGTGACCGGCTTTTAGTCTCTCGCGTCCTTTTAGCACTTATGCGGGTAGATAGAGACGGAAATCACTGTACGCTTTCCACCAGGCATATTATGTCCCGTAGAAGGTAAACATCCCAGTACATCAAACACAAATGTAGGCAAATAACTCTAATATATAGATATGGCTTTTAAAATTGGTGATTATAAGGTCAAAGTTAATATAGTCAGTAGTCACCAGTTACAAGCAATAGAGGCTACGTTATAGATTACGGTTTTTGAAAAACAAATGCATGAGGACATAGCTGTTTAAATTTGAAATTGGAATTCGTAACCAAAGAGGAGATATTAGAAATCAAAGTGGCCAGCACGAATAAACGCCAATTTCATATGTAAGGACCTAATTTATACGTTACATACACCGAAATAACATTCTTTACAATTTTTGTCTGTAGAACGGCTGTACCAATTTTGATTGGGCTTTCACTGACACGTAGCTAATAGGAAGTAACTAAAAAATTAAATAAATGTTTTTTAACGCGGGTATAATTGCATGCAGAATGCAGCTAGTTACAAATGAAAGACAATGATATTGTTTATAGATATTTATTGAAATTTTAGCCTTATTCGAACTTCCGGTCCTAAGAAAGTAAATACATACTACACCTAGTATCAGGCGAGCTGAAGAAAATTGAATCTTTTGAAATGTGGCGTCGGCGGAGATTGTTACGTATGCCATGGACAGCAAAAAAGTTTATTCTCCGCCAACTTAACGTCACCACAGACTGTTCACTACCTGCGAGTCCTCAGTCACTTTGGCCATATTGCCGAAGGCAACCACATAATCTGGAGAAAATGGTTACCTACCTGCTGGTCTGACCAAATCCAAATCATATTGGGAATCGACGTTCCGACCGCCATGAAACAAGCCGACAGAGCGATTTGAAGGCTCGTCGACATTTCAGTAAAAGCGTTACAAGGAAAACACGACCTTGAATAATGAACAACACGAAGAGTGGTTTTAAAAAAGAATTTTTAATCCTTTCAATTGTACAATCATGTTATTTATGTACATATTGCATATTTATGCATGGGACTGTACTTAGTGTATATATGATTACATGCGTCCCACAAGGGACAAACATCGGGACGTGTAGTCGCAACTATGAATATTGTATTACCGTCCAAGGCTTAACGTAGAAATTTGAATCTATATTTTAACAAGGTTTCTGAATTTTATCAACACTTTAGATACGGCCTCACTTCATTTTCAACCGACTTCAAAAAGAAGGAGTTTCTCGATTCGTCTATATGTTGTTTTTTATGTTTGTTCATAACTTTCGACTGGGTGAATCTATTTTGATGATTCTGTTTTTATTTGAAAGTTGGAGCTTTCAGTATGTGAGACCATACTGGTTATTCATTTGGTCCAATTCTGACAATGGCATGCATGAGAAAACCATATGTCTTAGATATCTGTACGAAAAGTTGAAATGGTGGAATGAAGATTTAGCTGTTTAATTAGAGCTAAAAACTGCATTTTACAAATTTCGCTACACCGATCTGCTGTGTCCCGCGGCAGTTTCAGATACTTGCCCACCAAGTGTTGGAATAAATTGCTGCCCATAAGAGACAGTAAACCTGTAAACGCATTTAAAAATAAATGAAAACACCTAATGTTACCAAAAGATAATATCCCCGTGATATCGGTGGTTTGTTGTTTCCAATATTTTTAATATTTCATTATATAATTTAAACTTTATACGTCTAATTAATATATTACTTATTGATTTATTTATTTTTTAACTTAATTATATATTTATTTATGAAAATTTGTTCATCTGTTATTTTATTGTATATGTCGTAACCGACGCGATACTAGCGCTACGGATGCAACACTAGCGACTGCCGTCTGTCGGCGTTCGATAGAGTCAACGTTTTACCATCAGGTCGAGCGGGGTGACACACTTCTACGGTGGCGGTCGGATAGAGGGGTTGAACCATCGCGCGTAATCTGTCATCTGTAAACCATCATGGCCGCCAGTGACGTCGGTGGCGCATCTCATCACAATTATAGCGACGTGCCGACATATATAATATATATTAATCTCATACATGTATCATATTTATTGTACTCTTATTGTCTGTTGTCTGTATAACTTTCTTGTAAATGTAGTGTTGGGCGCGCACGACTTTTGGTAGTCCTGGGCACCGCTGAAAATCAGCGCTGTTGCATCCTTGCGACGGCAAATGCTGAGACGGTGTCCAGTATTGCCATCATGTCTTGTGTACTGTCCGTTTTTTTAACTGTATTTCTTTCGATTTTGATGTTTTTATTTTGTGCCAATAAAAATACGTCTATGTCTATGTATCGCACTTAGTCTAGGCGCGACAAATGGACGAATTTCTTAATATCACGCCAAATGATTTTGATAATTCAATTTTTTTCGAAAGATATAATAAAAATCATTTGTCTAAAAAATTTGTTTCGCATCATTCAATTAAAATATAATTATTATCTGTTAAAATCATATCACATCAAAATTTTATAGATACGTACATCTATTCATCGACAGATTCAAAGACACGGTACCACACTTCCTAAGCTGAGCTTACGCTTTTCATAGACTTAATTCCCCCGTTGACAGTTCTAACAGACTTTACTTAAGTTGTCTGCAATTTAACATTAACGCCTGAGACAATAGCAGTAAAATTACGAGTACATTCTTATATTACATTTTTAGTATACTTCATTGGTCTAGCTTAGTGTCCGGGCGGACGCCTCAAGTTGTAGTACGCTACCAACCCGAGTGATTTTAATTGCTGACTTAGCACGTGGAGGAAATATGTGTTAGAAAATTTTCTAAGACATGCAGCCTATTTTAATACTCTGCGCATGAGCCCCGAAGCAACATAACTCTGGCGGCTGCAGTAGTCGTGCCTTCCAATACGAAACCAGCCTGAGAGAGTTGATCCATGACATGGAATGAAATACCATATCTATCTCTCTCTTCCTTGTTATTGGTCCCATATGGTGTTGAGGTCAGCTTATCTGATTATCGCTTTTCACTTCGCTCTCTTCCCGACATCGTCTTGGGAAATCTTGCTCTCCCTCGTATCTGTAGACAATATACTCTCCCACCTTGTTTTGGGTATTTCTATGAGTCGTCAACCGGGGAGGGAAAGTTGTAGCGTCAGGTTACGTAGATACTACTGTAGGTAGGTTACGACTAATATTCTAAACTTAACTAAACCAAATTTTAAAAATTATATATAATATAACTTATATATATAAAAGAGAAAGTTTGTGGGTATGTTTCATATAAGCTTCAAAACGGCTGGACCGATTACGACGAAACTTTCAGGGAATCTTCAGATTGACCTGGCGAGTAATCCAGGTTCGGCGACGATCGGAGCACTCCTCTTTTTGAACTGTCAAGCAATTACAAAACAGACTTCGTACTTCGTAGTTCTGACATTAACTTGAGCCCGATATGTTTTTGTATAAATGATAAGAATGATATTGTATTTACTGATATGTACATGGGTATAGGTAATGATCTTCACCCGCTCGAGAACAGAATGAATACGGAGAGAAATTAATAATTTAATCTATTGTGAGAGTTAAATTAAATATTTAATAATGTAAGTTTATTGTTTAAATAAAATAAAGCAAAATCTAGCCCAGGGAAGCGGGGCTGGGTACGCTAGTAGCAACTAAAAATATATTGTGATTACAGTCTATAGTGTATAACATTTGCAAGCCGTTAAATTTATGCTTCGAGCTTTTACTTCTAAAGTTAAATTAGATAGCCTTTGAAACGGGTCTATGAGAAAGAAAGTTGAAGAGGCTGTATTATGAATAGTATTAAGTTAATAGAAAAGTTTTCATTGTTTCTTTGTAAGAGAGATGACTTCTAAGATTGGAGATTAGTTGTACACAAAACGCAATGGTTGTTAAGTAAGACTACTTCCCAATACCTTTTTTTTGATTATCCTGTGGGGAACATACTTGACCGCATACTAGCCCTCTGGGGGAAGGACGAGTTATGTCGGACCCTCACTGACTAAACCCCACAGGGTGTTCCAGGCAGGGCTACGGGAACAGAGAAGACCTCCGCGGCCCCGCCTGCGACTTGGACGTCTTTCGGCGTCCCCTCCAAACTCCCTCAATGCAAGGCGCCCGAACACATAGGGTGCGCCTTCCTCCGCAGCCGTAGCAAAAAGTGACAAAACCCCCCGAGTCGGTCACCTGGAGGCCTTGGGGGCCAGGAGCGCGAGTTTTAGCCCCCAGCAACAGCCAAGATGTCAAGCCCCACCGCCAGCTAGATGGCCGCAGCAGGAGAGTCGGAAGGGTCGCTGAGTCGCGTGGGATAAGGACAATGACAAATTCACACCAACACTCCTCTCCCCCTGCGACTCATCCGTTGGCCGCACTCGGCAGGCTCCAGCCAGCCCCTCTTGTGGGTTCTTCTTAGCTTCACTGTGGGGCGGAACAAGCGCTCACAGGTGCTTCCCCACGGCTACTGAGCCCCCCCGGCGCGGTAAGCCGAGAACCCTATGAGGGGAAACTTCCCATTACCTCCCATGGCCCAACTAATCTCGCGGTTGTACATGCTGACACTCCCTGACTCCCTACAAGTTCTTTCCTTCTTGCTCAACTCTCCAGCTTTTGCGGCTTACCTGCGTTTCCGTGGCAGTTTTAGATACCTTTTTTTTTTGTTTACGAGGAGGAAATCTTCAAAAAGATATATAAGGCGGGGTTATGGGAGGAAGGCGGCGGTTATGTGGGGTTTTTACCCACTAAAACCTCCCCGGTGGCCCTTTCCTCGGTGCATGACGAGAACTCCGGGATCTCCAGAGGAACGCACCGGAGACCCTCTGCACTGTGCTCAAGGAGCAGTGCAAGGCGACACGGGCCAGCCGATGTCGCCTTCTTCCCGGGTCCACCTTGGCGGACGACAAAGGCCCCCACCCTTGTCGCCCAGTGAACCCGAGGCCCCTTTTAGTCGCCTTCTACGACAGGCAGGGGATACCGTAGTCTTATTCTTAAGAGCCCAGAACTACAGGGCTGAGTTTTAGATACCTGGCCACCGAGTGTTGGAATAACTCGCCACCGCCCATAAGATACAGTAAATCTGTAAATGGATTTAAAATTAAGTTAAAACACCTGACGTTAAAGTTACAAAAAGATAATATCCCCGTGATATCAGTGGCTTGTTGTTATATGTTTAATTTTTTTTTTAATTTCTGTTCACTAAGTCGCGATGAAGCATTTTTCCTATTAAATCATTTTTATACGAACAATTCAGAATTATCAAACTGCTAGCTGTATTATTAAAAGAAAACGTCTCGATGTTATACATTGAAAATATTTTATGAATATCGATAGGGCCCTGCGCTCGTTAATTTTAACAAGTTAATTCTGCAGATAAAGGTATATTGGAAAATTTTACGAGCATATTTTACCCGTGCCTAAGGATCTGTAAATCACCTTAATTTTCCTTATCAATTGTCTAACAAATCTTATAAAACAGTAGAGTATTTAACATCAATAAAAAAATTAGATAAGAAGCGTGGTAGCTCAGTCGGTTCAAGTTACCATAGTACGCTATCAAGCCAGCCCTGTAGTTCTGGGCTCTCAAGAATAAGACTACGGTATCCCCTGCCTGTCGTAGAAGGCGACTAAACGGGGCCTCGGATTCACTGGGCGGGGGCCTGCGTCGTCCACCAAAGTGGACCCGGGAAGAAGGCGACATCGGCTGGCCCGTGTCGCCTTGCACTGCGAGGGCACAGGGGAGGGAGTAACCTCCCCTGGGCGTCCTTGAGCACAGTGCAGAGGGGCTCCGGTGCGTTCCACGTGAGATCCCGGAGCCCTCGTCATGCACCGAGGAAAGGGCCACCGGGGAGGTTTTTAGTGGGTAAGATCCCCACATAACCGCCGCCTTCCCCAACAAGAATCTTCTGTGAAGATTTCCTCCCGTCAACAAAAAAGTACGCTATCAAGCCAAGTTCAATCCCCGGTGCCGGCACCAATAAATTTGTTGTTGCAATTTTATGTGCTGATTTACCGCGCGCTCGGCGGTGAAGGAAAACATCGTGAGGAAACCTACATGTCTTAAAACATTTTTCACAATATGAAGTCTGCTAATCCGATTATGCCCTTATACTTTCTTTACTAAGAAGGCCTGTGCCTAGTGATACATATATAAACGGCGGTAACTATGAAACATCGTATGAAAATTGGCTTCACTATTTTTTTCTTTATTTTGGCAGCAAATATTAGTTATGCAGTATCTATTTAGTTACATGGAAGCGTATTAACAATTTGTTATCGACCAATAACGCCGAATATTATTTTTAATCAAAATCAACTTACATTGAACTTATCTTTTTTTTTAATTTCTTACAAATAAAATTTTACAATAAAGGAATACACATATAACTTAACGCTAAATAAACCGCAATGGTGTGTCACTAGCGCCAAAGCGTCCGTCTTGCGTTCCTAAATAACTTTTTAATATACGCTTAATGTTTTTGTGAGTTATACAATTCCTAATTTCTGAGGGTAGTTCGTTAATTAATCTAGGCACGATGTATCTTGCCGTGCGCTCCCCGTACACATTTTTCGTGTGCATATAGGATGTTCCGTTTTGGTTAAAATCTAAAAAAGTTTAAACGAAACTAGGCAAAAAAACTGTAGTCAGTATCATTAACTTGCATTTAACAAGAAGATTTGTTGTAAAACTTTCACTTAAGAATCATTTTATAATTATATTTAGTAAGATAATATAGAAATAATTTATGTGAATGAATGTAATAAAACGTTCATTTGGTCCACATAAAACACCGAAGGGTATATTTAATTATATTATAGTCCTTTCATTTTATAGCTATATTAAAGTATATTATATTATATTAAACAAAGCGATTAAGAAATTAAATTACACTGCAGCTGTTAATCTTCTTCTTTTGGTGCCATCTTGTATCGAAGGTTGGCGACCATCATGGCGATTTGGACCCTCGACACAGCAGCACGAAATAAAGAACGTGTGCTCTTATTGTACCATTGGCGTAGATTTTTAAGCCAAGATGTTCTTCTCCTTCACGAATTTATTTTCCCTTGTATCTTTCCTTGGATAATGAGCTGTAACAAATCGTATTTGGGATTGCGCATTATATGCCCTAGGTATTCCAGCTTTCGCAGCTGTTAATAATAATAATAAATACACACCGGCGCAAGTTCTCAAAAATGGTCATGCAACGCTCTATTAGGATCGATCTGTCATCACAGACAGGACTATTGTCGTCAATAAACCTGATATTGTGCTGACAGATCGATCAACGCGACAGGCGGTGCTCATCGATTTTACCGGTCACCTCGTGAGCCAAGTCGAGGTACTTTGTGATTATTTCCCTTTCGGCTTTCACGAGGTACTCATCATGTGGGATGTGATTTCAATCATTGTCCCGATAGTCGTTTTTGCAAACGGTTTTTTAGCGAAGTCTTAATTAACATCTCAAGAGACTTTCGCTAGATCGCTGGGTCAAGGGTCAGATACAGAAGGCAGTACTCCTCGATACGGTCCGTATCATCATCTATTTATTGTTAGCGAGAAAAAAAACCTGCAAATTTTTTTTTATGGACGAACTACACAGATTGGCCAGAGAAGCTGGCCTTTACTGGTTCACCGGATTGCGAGGCATAGCTCTTAGGTCGCTTAGCCCCAGCTCTAAGGGACTCCCCGGTGAGGGGTAAACTTGGCTTGGACGGTTACTATGTTACGCGTGATCATTCCGATCCGAGGGCGCCCGAGAGATGACTATGACTCTCCCGAGTCACTGAGTCGACTATTTGATTTGATTTGATTCTGCTAGCAGTACAGACTACATGCATAGATTATAAAATTTATACGAGTCCTGCCATCGTGAAGAGTAGGAGTGCAGTAACATACTACACTACATCGTGATTGTAGGGCAAGTAAGGGTTTTATGTTATTCAAGTTATCAACCAAAAATAAAAGAAAGAATGGATTTTTTTTATTTAATTTCTTACGATATTTCCAATATCGGATGACATATATCGATATTAGATGATTCGATAATATCGGATTGAAGCGATATATCGCATCCATACATCGATACTTTATGTAATATTGATATATATCGCGCAATCCTACTCAGTTTTTTTTTTTGACGAACTATCACAGTTGGCACAGAGAAGCTGGCCTTTACTGCTTCACCGGATTTGAGAGGTGGCACAGCTCTTAGATCGCTTAGCCTGAACCTCATTATTACGCGTTAGCAGTCCGATCCGAGGGCGCCCGAGAGGGCCGAACCACGACTCGGTCGGTAGCTATTTTATTAACGAAATAGGTACTCAGCCTGCACCACTGACCTTAAACCATTAGGCTATTAACGCTAGAACCGTAAGAAACCACACTATAATACTTCGTACTACAAGACTCCGCCGTCGAACGAATCACTTATTAGTTCGGTCATCGTTCGTTCATCTTAAACTCATTCAATATAATAAAAATCAATCAGGCAGCAGCTTTCCTTACTCTCCATCCGGAATAATAATTTGAACTAATTTAGCCACCTGACAATGAAATGAACGAATGAATTATTCACGTTCCATTTTCGGCTTTATTTTTACTGGAAACTTTGACTCTGGCCGTTAAAGTTTTCAGTGGTTCCTAATCTTCAGGAATTATTAATGAAATAATTAGAGGTGGATTTAATGTTTTCTTTGTTATAGAAGATTTCTCTTTATTGGTAAGTTTCTAGGTCTGATGTTGCCTTGCTTTTGATAGATTTGAATGACAAATTTAAATCTACAGAAAATCCTTTTCAACCCACTTTAAAATGGTTCTCAATTCGTCGGTATGTTTTCAGGTTTGTTACCTGATAATTTTCGACTAGATGAATCGATTTGGTAATTATTTTTTTATTTTAAAGCTGAGGTTTCTCGTGTGATCAGGTCGAATTCTGACAATGGCATCTATGAGAAAAAAAAAGTGTTAAATTTGCACCAAGTATGTGCGCCACAAATGTAAGAACAAGTCAATATCACGCCATCCGATTTCGATGATTCATTTTTATTGGAAAGGATGTACTTCAAACATAGTTTTGTTAAAGTTAAAAGTTAAAGTTACAGCAATTATATATATGATATATATGGCCCACTGCTGGGCGCAGGCCTTCTCTGTAATGAGAGAGTAAGGGCACAGTCCACCACGCCGCCTTAGTGCGGATTAGCAGACTTTCTCCGGTGCGTTCCACTGGAGATCCCGGAGCCCCTCGTCATGCACCGAGGAAAGGACCACCGGGGAGGTTTTAGTGGATAAAACCCCACATAACCGCCGCCTTCCCCCCAGAAAGCGGGGTATCTTTTTGAAGATTTCCTCCCCGTTAACAAAAAAAAAGGATTGGCAGATTTCACATTACTTAGAAGTTTTTTCTAAGACATGTAGGTTTCCTCACGATGTTTTCCTTCACCGCCGAGCGCGTGGTTAATCAGCACATCAAATTGCATCAACAAATTTATTGGTGCCGGCACCGGGAATCGAACTCGGGTTGCTAGGCGTACTATGCAACTTGAGCCAATCGCCCGGACACTGAGCTATCACGGCTAGTTTTGTTATGTTCTGATTAATTAAATTTTGTAATATTCCTACGATAATTCGTTAATACAAAGAGTGCATCCACGTCTAATAGCGTTTAACGTTTGATTTCGATTTCAAGACGGATTTTTTGTCTGTATGTAGCACGTAGCGGTAAGTTTTGCCGGTCATCTACATATAATTTTATTTATGATAAAAGTAATATTATATTTTAACTCATGGGATACATAGATTGATTACTGTAATCACCAGCTACCCTCCAGTTTCACTTTTTTTTCTTAATCCATTTTGGGTTGTGTAGATGCAGTGTGTATGAAATATGAGATGATGATGAGAGATGTTTACAATTATATCTCTTTCTCTGCACGTTGTCAAATAAGCTCAGTTATCAGGCGATCTCCTCAAGTTGTAGTAGGAAATTTCATAGCTGATGATGTGCCCGAAGGTGAAGGAAAATATCGTGATGAAACCTTTGTTTTTTGTTGACGGTGAGCAACTTCGATCGATCTACGATCGCAGGCTATCAATGGCCCCTCAGGTGAATCGCATGATTCAAAGCGCCAGAGCGGCGAGAGCGGTGTTGAGACCAGTATTGGCATCTCACTTGCCCGTCCGAGCTAAACTTGCCGTCTACAAGGCTTACATTCGTACACGATTGACGTATGCCGCTCCAGCGTGGTACGGACTAACTAGTAATAGTGCAAGGTCTCGCATCCAAGCACAACAAAATATCACCCTTAGAATGATCCTAAACGCGGGGCGTTACGTTAGAAATGACGTAATACACCGCGATTTAGGCATCGAATCGATCCACGGATTTGTCGCGAGACTAGCTCATAACTTGTTCGACCGCGCGGACAACGGTCCGCACGAACTCCTCCCGACCCGTAGGTTCAAATTCCCCTATTCTAGGGGCTTTTGAACTCGTAGGCCCCTCTCGACCTCCGTCTCAAGCGAGACCGAGAGGTCGGAGGGCGTAGAAGAAAGATTCGTCGCGGCTGACGCTTGAGGGATTAGCCCCGACGTAAAATAGTTATTCCTAAAAATTCCGTTCGAAAATGGTACCCAAGACCAGGGGAGCAGTCGCCCCTGCGCTGATAACCGGGTAATGGGGTAACACCCGAGTCCCGTACCTGCGAGGTTCCCGTGAACCTTGTAGATGACTCGACTGACTGACTGACTGGCTGATCGATCTATCGAGCAATCTTCGATAATATACCCCGCCTTCTGTGGGTAAGGCCACCCTGGTGTCCCTTCCTCGGTGCATGGTGAGGGGCTCCGGAATCTTCAGAGGAACGAACCGGAGCAGTCGTGAAGAAACCTACTCGTACGTGTCTTAAAAACATATACGTATTTATGTATGTAGGCTGTAATAAAAAATTTAACAGTTCTATTGGCAATTTTCGGTGCAACAATTTCAAATTACCTACAGATTTGCATTTCCGAATTGATCACTTCGACGCCCTATAATTCAACAACTAGACCAATTGCGGTAATTGCTTATCGAATTTGGTGTAAAGTTTATGCATTGTGACAGCTGGAAGTTGAAAATTCGCAGACTATCGACGTGAAATGGAATGAATATAAGACTTCAATGTATCGTCAGGCGAGGGTACCCAACTCTTTACAATGTAGGCGGAATTTAAGATCAGGTAAATCAAATGATCGTTTAGCCTCGTCTCCAATCAAAAAATTACTTTGCAAATGGATCATTTTATGACGAACCTACATAGATTAGTCATGGTATCAATGACATCATCATTTGTAACTTTTCCCACCCCTTAGATGCTAGGAGCGTCGCTGGAGTTTCTTTGGCCGCTTCTTCTCCCAGCGCCACCGCTTCCCGAAGTGGCACTCAAAGTTAGTTTAGCTTTTCGAATGTCCTTTGGATTATCCGTGAAATAGCTACCGATCGAGTCGTGGTTTTGCCCTCTCGGGCGCCCTCGGATCGGAATGCTTACGCGTAACATAGTAACCGTCCAAGCCGAGGTTACCCCCCACCGGGGGGACCCTTGTGTCGAGTTACTAATGATAGAGGTTCAGGTTAAGCGACCTAAGAGCTATGCCACCTCTCAATCTGGTGAAGCAGTCAAGGCCAGCTTCTCTGCACAATCTGTGTAGTTCGTCATTAAAAAAAAAGAGTAATTTTTTTTTCTCTTTATTTGGGACAATAAACAATAGCACAATTGATATTATAAAAGACATAACACAAATAAAATATGTAACTGCACTACCAACAACATTATCCACAAATTATTATCATTATTATTTTAACGTGCAACACTCTAATAACAAAAACACTATCAAGAAAATTTAAAGAAAAGAATACGGAAGTAAATGAACTAATAAATACTTATTTATTTATATTTATGAATTTATTTATTATAAACATGACATATACAAACTACGAAAGTAATATTTACAATTTAATACAGTACATTGTACAAAATTTATAAATAAAAAAAAAAAAAACTAGAATAGTAGACATGAACATAAATGCGAATTGAAAACATCCTCTTTTTTTTTTTTGTTAACGGGGAGGAAATCTTCGAAAAGATACCCCGCCTTCTGGGGGGAAGGCGGCGGTTATTTGGGGTTTTTACCCACTAAAACCTCCCCGGTGGCCCTCGGTGCATGACGAGGGGCTCCGGGATCTCCAGTGGAACGCACCGGAGCCCCTCTGCACTGTGCTCAAGGAGAGCACGTCCCGGGGGGGGAGGTTTGTCCCTCCCCCCCTGTGCCCTCATAGTGCAAGGCTACACGGGCCAGCCGATGTCGCCTTCTTCCCGGTTCCACCTTAGCGGATGACAAAGGCCCCCACCCTTGTCGCCCAGTGAACCCGAGGCCCCTTTTAGTCGCCTTATACGACAGGCAGGGGATACCGTAGTCTTATTCTTGAGAGTCCAGAACTACAGGGCTGAACATCCTCTATCTCATCCTAAACCCTACAACCTAAAAATCCTTTTTTGAAGTCGGTTGATATTATTATTATTTAAAAAAGTTGTTTCGTCATTCTTAGACTAGATAGACTAGATGTTATGTAAACGGTTTGGTATTTTCGTATAACATAGAGTACATAACAGTTTTGCAACTCAAATAATAGTTTTATAGCAAAGTAAAGCCTGAACTATTGTGCTTACTCAGTTTAACTGAATTACAGAGCATTTTGTATTTGTTAAGTGAATATATTTGTGTATTTAATTATCTTACCTGCCTATATACAGGGTTATTCGTAATTAAAGACATACTGTAGGAGGTGATATGGATTATGCAAAAGTGACAACACTCGTGACCATAAATAAAGGGTCGGTTAAGAAAGTTTGAATATCTAGGAAGATAACGACGCTGCGTAACTGAAATAAATTGTAACTATATACAGGGTTATTCGTAATTAAAGTCATATACTTTAGGAGGTGATATGCATTATGCAAAAGTGACAACACTCGTGACCATAAATAAAGGGTCGGTTAAGAAAGTTTGAATATCTAGGAAGATAACGATGATACGTAACTGAAATAAATTGTGAACTATATACAGGGTTATTCGTAATTGAAGTCATATACTTTAGGAGGTGATTTGCATTATGCAAAAGTGACAACACTCGTGATCATAAATAAAGGGTCGGTTAAGAAAGTTTGAATATCTAGGAAGATAACGACGCTACGTAACTGAAATAAATTGTGAACTATATACAGGGTTATTCGTAATTAAAGTCATATATGAGTACTTTAGGAGGTAATATGCATTATGCAAAAGTGACAACACTCGTGATCATAAATAAAGGGTCGGTTAAGAAAGTTTGAATATCTAGGAAGATAACGACGCTGCGTAACTGAAATAAATTGTGAACTATATACAGGATTATTCGTAATTAAAGTCATATACTCTAGAAGGTGGTATGCATTATGCAAAAGTAAACAACACTCGTGACCGTAAATAAAGGGTCGGTTAAGAAAGTTTGAATATCTAGGAAGATAACGACGCTACGTAACTGAAATAAATTGTGAACTATATACAGGGTTATTCGTAATTAAAGTCATATACTTTAGGAGGTGATATGCATTATGCAAAAGTGACAACACTCGTGATCATAAATAAAGGGTCAGTTAAGAAAGTTTGAATATCTAGGAAGATAACGACGCTACGTAACTGAAATAAATTGTGAACTATATACAGGGTTATTCGTAATTAAAGTCATATACTTTAGGAGGTGATATGCATTATGCAAAAGTGACAACACTCGTGATCATAAATAAAGGGTCGGTTAAGAAAGTTTGAATATCTAGGAAGATAACGACGCTACGTAACTGAAATAAATTGTGAACTATATACAGGATTATTCGTAATTAAAGTCATATACTCTAGAAGGTGGTATGCATTATGCAAAAGTAAACAACACTCGTGACCGTAAATAAAGGGTCGGTTAAGAAAGTTTGAATATCTAGGAAGATAACGACGCTACGTAACTGAAATAAATTGTGAACTATATACAGGGTTATTCGTAATTAAAGTCATATACTTTAGGAGGTGATATGCATTATGCAAAAGTAAACAACACTCGTGACCATAAATAAAGGGTCGGTTAAGAAAGTTTGAATATCTAGGAAGATAAAGACGCTATTGACACTTAGTAAATAATATTTTATTTATATCATATGTATAGCATATTTTTTTTTATAGCGTTAATAGCGTAATGGTTTAGGGTACGGCCTGCGAATCGTAAGGTCGTGAGTTCGAATCCACCATTCGACTATTGCCGTGAGCTATGTCCTAGCACAAGCTTAAGCTTAGTTGGAATGGTTAGCAAAATTGTTAGTAATATTTCTGACAAAAAAAAATATTGCCCGCTTTCTTTAAAAAAAAATATTGTATTATCCAAGTCTACATAAGATATACTTTTTTGTTTATGTTTTTTAATGAAATTTAAAAAAAAAAAACAAAGGCTTTAGAGCATTTAAAACCAATAACAATCTAACTAATTGAATTAACAAGTTATTAATATATTTATATATTAATGGGAAAAAATTACAATAACAAATAGGTCTACAATAACAATAATTTTAATATTTAAAAACTATAAATAATACTAAATAAACTATAAACCTATATCTAAAAATAAAATCCCCAAATCTACTGCGCTCGGAGGGCAGGGTGCCCAAGAGGCTAGCGGCATTTCCCCGTTGAATGGCCAGGCTCAACCTGTGTCCCAAATGCGCGCCAGCCCTTGGATCTCATAAGCCGTCGATGAGGCAATAAATAATAATAATATATAATTATTTTTATTTTGATAATAATACATATTTTCCGTACTATAAATACATACAGTTCTCGAAAATGATCATGCAACGCTCTATTGGGATCGATCTGTCATCACAGACAGGACTATTGTTGCCAATATTGTGCTGACAGATCGATCAACGCGACAGACGGTGCTCATCGATATTACCATCCCACATGACGATAACCTAGTGAAGGCCGAAAGGGAAAAAATCACTAAGTACCTCGACTTGGCTCACGAGGTGACCGCCATGTGGGATGTGGTTTCGATCATTGTCCCGATAGTCGTTTCTACAAACGGTCTTATAGCGAAAAGTCTCGATCAATATCTTAAGAGATTTCCGCTAGATAGCTGGGTCAATGGTCAGATACAGAGGGCAGTACTCCTGGACATGGCACACATCGTCAGGTTTCTCTCTGTGTCGCCCTAACCACCGGTTGCTTGAGCCTTGCTTCGTTGCCGGTGGCACACACTGGGTATGATATTTTTGTGTATTTTACTTTTTATGTAAATAGTTTTATTAAAATCTATAGTAAATATATATTTCATTTGCATTACTGACGCCCCTGGGACGTGACTGAGCGCAGAGAGTAATAAAAGCGAAGCAGTTTATTACTAATGTTGCCATTATCGTCCACCATAAATTATAAATTTTGTTCTACTTTTAAATAACGATATTTTTAAATTGATATTAAATTATGATACTCATATATTACTTTTTTGATAAAACTACTTTATGAATCATGAATGTGTGTGTGCCTGATGTATATTTACGCGTGTGAATCTATGTCTAACTCTGTGGGTGCGTGCGTGCATGCTTGCGTGTGTGAACGAGTATATATGCTTGCCATTGTATGCGATGCTATCCGATTTTTTTTTATGTATTTAGGTACTTTGAGTCTGTAGCTATGTTTATTTTATCTATATTTACTTTAACCTTAAGCCACTCGACCGGGATACCTACCGACAGTGAGCAGAGATCGAAAGGGAAACGGTATTTCTAGTTGAACGGTTAACTGCTTCAGTTAACACGTCACTCCGTCAGTCAACTCTGCTAGCGTTGATTAATGGACCGAATAAATCAGAAGTCTATTTAACCTAGGGATGCTTTTTTCCTAGACATAGCAATAAAACTATAAGTTGTGAATAAATAATACAAGTATATTTACGAGTAAAAACCAAAAACCGACTTCAAATCGAATCTAACGTTAAACGCTATTACGCGTGTAACCTCTTTGAATTATAGTAAGAATTATGATCAAACTTAATCAGAACGTGATCAAACTTTCATCAAACTACTCCTAAAATACAGGATGTTATAATGTTCCAAAAAAAATTAATCATCGAAATCGGTTGGCGTGATATTGAGTTATTCGTCCATTTGTCGCGCACATACTTGTGTTATAATTTGTAGGTCTCGTAGAAAAAAATAGTCCAACAACTAATACACTCGCTTTATTGAGACAGCGTAACGTTGTACAAAGAATTATTTATAACGAATAACGTTACGCTGTCTCAATAAAGCGAGTGTATTAGTTGTTGGACTATTTTATTCTACGAGACCTACAAATTATAACACTTGATGCAAATTTAATACTAGTATATGGTTACGAGTATATGGTTTTGACACTTCAACATCTCGAGTCAACCTTGCATAAATAAGTTTTACTTATAACTTTAAAAATATAGACAAATTAGAACCTCTTTCTTTTTTGTAGTAGATTAAAAAAAGAACTAAATTTTAATGGACTTTCCATGTGTCTGTCACCGAGTATTATTAATTATTGTTTAGTTCTGTATTCATAAAAAATTAGCGTATCCAGTCAGGCTTTATTTTATTTAAACTATAAACTTACATCATTAAATATTTAATTTAACTCTCACAATATATTAAATGATTAATTTCTCTCTGTATTCATTCTCTTCTCGTGCGGGTGAAGATTTTCTACATCCATGTACATATCAGTAAATACAACATCATTCCTATCATTTATACATAAACATATCGGGCTAAAGCTAATGTCAGAAATAAAAATACGACGTACGGCTTGGGCGTAGTAAATGTGAATTAAAGGCTGTAAACTGTCAATGTTGATCACAAATAAGGAATAATTATAATGACTCTACCTAATGTTCATGAAATTTCAAAGTGAACAATTCAGATTTTTTTTTTTTAATGACGAACTACACAGATTGGCCAGAGAAGCTGGCCTTGACTGCTTTACCGGATTGAGAGGTGGCATAGCTCTTAGGTCGCTTAGCCTGAACCTCTATTGCTAGTAACTCGACACAAGGGTCCCCCCGGTGAGGGGTAACCTCGGCTTGGACGGTTACTAAGTTACGCGTAAGCATGCCGATCCGAGGGCGCCCGAGAGGGCCGAACCACGACTCGGTCGGTTGCTATTTCACGGATAATCTAAGAGACATTCAAAAGCTAAACTAACTTTGAGTGCCACTTCGGGATAAAACAATTCAGAGTTATCTCTCAACATCATCAGGTAGTTGACATGATTTCATTCGACAGTAAACATAAAATTTTTCGCACTCCCAGATTTTCAAGAATATCATCATAGTAAATAAAAGCTGAATTAGACAGTTCAAAAATAGAAGTGTCGTCCATCGTCACTAAACTTTACAGGATGACGGTCAATCTGAAGATTCCCTGAAAGTTTACACATACTTAGACATTTTATTGGCATCACAATACAAAACACATCGCAGACAGAATATAACACACATTAAAAAAGAATGAAAAATAGACAAAACACAGTTAAAGTGACATGGACAATTAATACAAATACATACACACTCGACGACGATCAGGGTCTTTCCGATCAACTCGACCCTCTGAGTCTGCGAAGAGATGTCGGTTCTCTTTGCATCCTGTATCGCATTTACCATGGGGAGTGTTCTGAGGAATTGTTCGGAATCATCCCAGCTACCGATTTCCATTACCGCACATCTCGGCAGAATTCCAAATTCCACCGCCACCATCTTGATGGTTGGCGTTCAACGACTGTACGTTTTTCGCGTAACTTTCTCCCACGCACTGCCAACTTGTGGAATCAACTGTCGCCAGCGGTGTTTCCGAACGTTTACGATTTAGGGACCTTCAAGAAACGAGCCTATTCCTATCTCAAAGGTCGGCAACGCACCGGCAGCTCCTCTGGTGCTGTGGATGTTCATGGGCGACGGTGATCACTTAAGATCAGGTGAGCCGTATGCTCGTTTGCCACTTTTCATATATAAAAAAAAAAAACTTTCTCTTTTATATATATGGATAAATATTAACACAACTACTAGAAATAAACTTATAATACCTAGGTTCTAAAGAATGGCTAATTTGTAATGTCAACATTATATACTTAGGTCTTTGTCATGTTGGAAAAGTATACAAAGAAATTCATAGAATAGTGCAACGGATGTACAATGAAAGCCCGGCGTGTTTCCATTTTTAACGCTGCTACGTCTCATATTCACGAATAGAAGTTATATTTATTTTCAAAGCTGACTTCAATATATTATAAGCATGGTTGTATAAGGAATATCTTTGTTTTATGTTGACAGGGGGAAATCTTCAACCCACTAAAACCCCCCGGTGGCCCTTTTTCGGTTCATGGTGAAGAGCTCCAGGATTTCCAGTGGAACGCACCCTCTGCACTCTGCTCCCGGGTCCACTTCAGCGGACGACAGAGGCCTTCTACAACAGGCAGGAGAATCAAGAGGAATATATATATATATATATACATATACATATTTTTACCGGAAAAGGGGTAAACAAGCTTACGGCGGACATCTGATTTTGAGTTATCACCGTCGCCCATGAACATCCACAGCGGCCTTGATAATGGAGTAGGCTCGTTCCATCTTCTTCTTAAAGTCCTACCTAACGAAGTTTGGCAGTCAGCATTTTTCTCTCTGTCTCTGAATCCTCAGAAATCACCATGTCTTAGAAAATATCCACTTTCCACTCATGCTCTCTTTACAGAGAAGGATTCTGCCCAACAGTGGGACATATTTATATCATAATAGGTTTCCGCGCCATGTCTTCCCGATGCCTTTTTTTTGGTTTGTAAATCAGCATTCAACATTGCAACAAACAAATTCATTGGTGCCGGCATCGGACGTCGAAATCCGGTTGATAGCTTACATTGCAACTTAAGGCGACAGACGACACTGAGCCACCACGGCTCTGTAGTTACGTACATACAAGAGATTTTAAATTAGATTTTTACCTCACAGTACTGTTGTCACGGGACCAGTTTGTGACCAGTGGCCTCATGTGTCGTATTCACTGAACACATTAAAGCAATAGTTCTTATCAAACTTCAGTAATAAAATTGCGACAGATGGCGTCGTGAAACGCGAAAGCAATAAAAAGTGTTACAAACAGTTGGGAACTAATTTTAAACTTTTCACATTCGTCGCCGTGATCTTCTGTTATTGTAAGTCGTTGGTTGTTAAATCAATAAGAGATTTAATCATTATAATGAAATATCAATATGTGGAGCAAAAACTTTGGACCTAATCTTAGGAAAAACGTAAAAAAATTAAATTTCCCATAAGTATTACTTACTTTATTTTTATATTCTTCCCTGAAATAATTTGATTTACAATTTGAACTACGCTGATAAACCAGGCTGGTGGCTTAGAGGTAATACAGCTTTTAGGTAGCTTAGCTTGAACATCTTTGTAGTAAGTCGGCGCAGAGACCTCCGTGAGGGGAACACAGCTTGGGTACTCGATTCGCGATAGCATTTCAAGATGGCGCCCGAGAGGACTTTTTTTTTATTTTCCATTTACCCACTTTGGTTAGGGACCTTATTATCGAAATGTTACAAACTACTTTATACCACTTTACATAATTCTATGTATCAATTCTATTGTAAACTATTCCATTTTTAACAATATATTTTTTTAACTCCTACTTTTCTTATCTCTATTTCCTATTACTTGCCCGAGAGGACTAGGCCGATAGCTTTTAATTGTAAAACTATCGAATCATTCAATAGCTAACCATCTTTAAGTTCCACTTCGAGAATAAGCGATCTAAGCGACTTAAGAGCCACTATGCCACATCTCAATCCGGTGAAGCAGTAAAGGCCAACTTCTCTGTGCCAACTGTGTTAGTTTGTCCAAAAAAAAACCGATCATAGGGTAGTGTTCGGTATAGTTGAACCGACAATTCATATTTCGCGGTATATATCTGTAACACGGAAAACGATTCGAGGATATTTTGTTACTTTTTGTTTGTGGTTAATTGGCAAACCCTCGCTGTCGGAAGCAGCGCAGAGCGTGCGCACAGAGGCCACTGCCTATCTGCCCAGTCGCACACCCGTTGCAAAACCGTTCGGTGTATGTTAATAAAGTTTATTCTGTGAGTAATGCACCGAGAAAGTGCCACCGGGGAGGTTTAGGTTAGGATAAAACCCCACATAGCCGCCGCCCAGAGGCGGGGTAACTTTTCCAAGATTTCCTCCCCGTTAACAAAAAATAATTATGAACATTGTTAAGTATCGGTTCGCGGCGCGTTAGTGACGAAGTCTTTGAACCTGCTAACGGGGAGCAGTGCGATACGGTGGCATCAGCGCATTGCTCGTGTGTTCAGACTCGACATTGACTTACTGACTCGACTTAGACTTGAGAGAATGAACCAGGAGCATGCAAGCAGGAGACCAGGACATCGAGGTGGTAAGTCATCTCCTTTATTATTGCGATATAGTATCAGGGAGCTTGTACAGCGGGATCCCGACCCCGTCTTGTACGTCGCACAGGTAGATTAAAAAAAAATTAAAAAAATCTTAGAACACCAATTTAAAAGTAAGCAGTGCAAGAAATTGTATTTAATATTGTACATATGTATTGTGAAGGTTAAAAAAGTTAACAAGTGTTATTTGTCGCCATCAAATTACACGGCGACGTTCTTACTCGTATCTTTGATATATGTAAAATTGTTAAAATAAATAGAAAAACAGAAACTACAGCAACGCTCCCAACATTGATTTATTTCGAGATCTTAGACATAGACATAGACATTTATTTATTGGCATCACAATACAAAAACAAATCACAGACTGAATATAACACACATTAAAAAAGAATGAAAAATAGACAAAACATAGTTAAAGTTACACGGCCAAATAATACAAAACATATGATGCCAATATCGGACACCGTCTCAGCATATGCTGTCACAAGGATGCGACAGCGCTGATTTTCAACGGTGCCCGGCACTACCTAAAGACGTGCGCGCGCAATACTACCTTTACATGGAATTTATACAGACAGTAAGAGTATAATAAATATGATACATGAATAAAACAGTTATGAGATTAAAATATATTTTATACAATAAAATAATAGATGAAAAAAAAATAATTCAATCAACAATTCAAAAAAAATCATCTTCTGACACAAGCATATTTTTTGCTTACTAGAAGGTCTCAGCCAAAATTAAATAGATCGCATGAATGTAAATAAACATTTTTATCTTTTATTTCATTATCATCGTTATCACTGGAAGAGATTTAACTTCTCGTTTGATTTTGGTGTAATAATCTGGTGTCCACTATGAGAAATAATATTGTCTTAACTTGTGCTTTGTGTATGTTATTTGTCAAAACACTAAGCCAACTGCGGCCTGTCTCAACAAACGGAGCATTAGCCGGCCGTCAGTTGTGTAAGCTTCGGCTTTATGTCAGAGGACAACGGGCCGCAAGGACTTTGTTCCGTTGTAAAAATGTTTCCACAGTTATCCTGCATGTTAATTTGATTTTTATGGATCACGTAAAAACAAATATCGCAAAGTCAATCCCAAATTCTAACATAAAAACAAGTATATTTACGGGTAAAAACAAAACCCGACTTCAATTCGAATAAAACGTTTAACGCTGTTGTTCGAGTCATGGTTCAGCTTGGGCGTCCTCGGATCGGAATGCTTACGCGTAACATAGTAACCGTCCAAGACAAGGTTACCCCTAACCGGGGGACCCTTATGTCGAGTTACTAGCGATAGAGGTTCAGGCTAAGCGACCTAAGAGCTATGCTATCTCCCAATCCGGTGAAGCGGTAAAGGCCAACTTCTCTGGTCAATCTGTGTAGTTAGTCTTATAAAAAAAATTACACGCTGTTATGCGCGGACGCCCTTTTTGATTTACCGAATTATCGTAGGAATATTACGATATCAAACTTAATCAGAACGTAACCAAATATTCATCAATATAATCTTAAAGTACATCCCTTCCAATCAAAAATGAATCATCGAAATACATTGGCGTGATATTGAGTTATTCGTCCATTTGTGGCGCACATAATAAAATAAATATTTAAAATAGTCTTTATTTGCTACTACAAATAACATGCACATTAAAAAATTTAATTTACAGGATTATAGTAGTCGCCATTAAGGCGTAGGCCTCTCCCAAACCTCTCCATCTTTGCCTATCCCGTGCTATCTGCATCCACTGGCATCCACATATGTCTTTGAAGACATCTCTCCGCCTTTTAAATGGTCTTCCTTTTTTTTTCTCTTTTTTTCCAGTGGTACCCACACTGTTAGTCGCTTTGCCCACCTATTGTTTTCCATTCTACATACATGTTCTGCCCAGTGCCATTTTAGTAACCTTAGTCTTTTTCTGTGCTTCTACTATTTTAGTTCTGTTTTTTTATAGTTTCGTTACTAATTTTTTCTGACTGTTTTATTCTTAGCATGCTTCTTGCCATTTTACGTTGACATTTAGAAATTTTTTCTTCATCTTCTTTCCTCAATGCCCACGTCTGGCAGCCATATTTTAGGCACGGTAATATTACCGTTTCATATAACACACATGTGGCGCACATAGTTGATGCAAATTGAGGACGTATATGGTTTTCTCATGGATCCCATTATCAGAATTGGAATTATAAGGACAGCTCTTAGGTGAAAAGAGAATTGTAATTCTTTTTTTAAAAACTGCATCCTTAGTTAACACTAAAAATTTTTTTATAAATTGTAAATCTATATAGATCTTGCAACCGTGACCGTTCTATAAATAATAAAAGAGAAAGTGTGTGGGCATGTTCCATAACAGCCCTGTAGTTCTGGGCTCTCAAGAATGAGAATACGGTATTCCCCGCCTGTCGTAGAAGGCGACTAAAAGGGGCCTCGGGTTCACTGGGCGACAAGGGTGGGGGCCTTTGTCGTCCGCCAAGGTGGACCCGGGAAGAAGGCGACATCGGCTGGCCCGTGTCGCCTTGCACTGCGAGGACACAGGGTAGGGAGCACCTCCGGGAAGTGCTCTCCTTGAGCACAGTGCAGAGGGGCTCCGGTGCGTTCCACTGGAGATCCCGGAGCCCCTCACCATGCACCAAAAAAGGGCCACCGGAGAGGTTTTAGTGGGTAAAAACCCCACATAACCGCCGCCTCCCCAGAAGGCGGGGTATCTTTCTTGAAGATCTCCTCCTCGTGAACAAAAAGAAAATGTTCCATAAAGGCTTTGAATAGGCTGGACCGACTGCAATTAAATTTTCAAGGAATCTTCAGATTGACCTGGCGAGTAATCCTGTAAATTTTGGTGATGATCGGAGCACTCCTCTTTTTGAACTGTCAAATACAGCTTTTATTTACTATGATGATATTCTATTGTGTTATAACCCAAATTTGTATTGACACATTCGTTGTGTATATTTATGTCATTAAAGAATAATTGAATATATTGTGAGAGTTAAATTAAATATTTAATGATGTAAGTTTATTGTTTAAATAAAACAAAGCAATCTAGCCCGGCTAAGCGGGCTGGGTACGCTATTTATTATAATTCATAAGCTGTTGATTTTGTAAAATAATAAATAAATGTATGTATTGATTTATATATTTTGAATATATGTACATAAGACACGTATATAAAAGGTCGAATAATATAATAAATAATAATAATTACTTAAGATAATTATATAATTAAAAACATATACACATTTGGAACAAGAGACATAATAACAGAAAGATTATGGTGGATTGACACTTGAACTAGGACGGGTCCTGTGTCTCAAGTAATCAACCCTCCACCCCATTATATTATCAAAAGTAGTGTACATAGCTAATTAAAACACAATTGTAAGCTAATTCTTTTTGGTGAAGTAAGAGTTTAGATGTGTATATAAACATGTAACACGAATATATGATAGCTATGTAGTGTGCGTATGTGACTTTGTGTGTGTGTGTGCGTGCGTGTATGTGTGCGTATGGTATGTAGATGTGTAAAAAACATTTCCACCGAAACATTCGCCAGTTTCATTTCTGTTTGATTAACATCCTTTTATGTGTGAAGGGATTTAAATTGATTGAAAGAGACGATTGGTTTGAAAAAAAAAAGGTCGGAGATTCGTTGCGAGCGTTGCGAATCCTATTACGTATTGCTTATTTCGTATGGAATCGACAAAATAACACATATTTAAGATATAACGTTGAACTTTCGAGTTTTCTAATAGTTTAATTTTGTTAAAAGAAACTTAAAACTTTCACCGGGATAGACAAAGAAATCTTTCAATGACCGCTTTTCCTTCAAGCTTATTTTTTCTTATTACCCTTTTTTTTTTGTTCACGCCGGGGAATCTTTTTATAGACCATCCTCCGGTACCCTGGGTGGGCCCGGAAGGATGTGTGGGACTCGGCCTGGGCAGCCCCTACCCACTAAACCTTCCGCGAATGCCATCAGCCGTTATGAGCGGGGTGCCCCGGATCTGTCAGCGACAGGACACCCCAACGACCGGCCGTTCCCGGCAAAGACCGGACTTCATCCTCAAAGACCGGACTTCATCCTCAAAGGGGACTTCTCCGGCACTCAGAGAAGTCCCGACGACGCCGGAGCATGCTGGGGCCAGGTATCCATCCTGGCCCTGCTTTGGATTACGGGGGCGGCGAGAGGCGGCGTCCGTAACGCCTCCTGCGCACCACTATACGTCGCCTGCGCAGGGGGGGAGCCTCTGCGCTCCCCTCCCTGACCCGCTCGTCAGCCTCCTTCTGGGACATAACCGTCTCTTCTTATTACCCCTTCGGTCAGAGGTTCCCAACATGGGATGATGGGCATGAGCCCGCGCCACTATTCCACACAGACTGATTTATTCTTAAACATTAATAAAATGTGAATTATTATTATATACTATACTATTATATATACTATTATATAATTATTATATTACTACATGTTTTGCAATTTAAATAATAATTTTAATTATTTGGAAACATTTTGTTTATTATTTATTAATATATTAAGAATATAAGAAAATAAATGATGTCACCAACTCCTGGTCGATTAAAAATAGATGGTGCCCGCAACTCGACCGATATTTTAGAATGTGCTCTAAAGTACAAAAAGGTTGGGAACCCCTTTGGGGCTTTAGATGGTAGAAGCGTTGCTGGAGTTTCTTCGGCCACTTCACCACCCAGCGCCAACGCTTCCCGAAGTGATACTCAAAGTTAGTTTAGTTTTTGAATGTCCCTTAGATTATCCGTGAAATAGTAATCAACCGAGACGCGGTTCGGCCTTCTAGGGCGCCCTCCGATCGGAATGCCCAAGTCCAAATGCCACTATGCCACCTCTTAATCTGGTGAAGTAGTTAAGGCCAGCTTCCCTGGATAATCTGAGCAGTCCGTAAAAATAAAGAACTCTTTTTAACAGAATTCTAACAATATTATTTATAAAAATATAATTAACATTCTTGTCAACCATTTCAAATAAGCTTAAGCTTGTGTTAGGAGATGGTTGACGTCAATAGTCGAATGGAGGACTCGAACCCACGAGTACACGGTTATTAACGCTTCAAGGAATTATTACGTTATATATGTGAAAAGGTAGTGAGTCCATCGCTATGAATTTTTTTGGAAAGGTTAGCTAGCAACACATGGCACACAGCGATTGTTATGCATAATAACTGCTTCCAATGATATCTTAGTGATCTAACTGAACCTTATTGTATCTTTAATTTATAAATAATAATTTAATTGGTTATCATATTAACTTGATATTGTAAACTGTAACTTTATTAGTTCGTAATTTGACTTCGAATGCATGAGAATTGCGAGGACGCGCTGTTGTGACGGTATTCGTTAAAATATTTTTTTTTGTATTGCGCCGTCTCAATAAAGCGAGTTTAATAGTCATTTGACTATTCAATTCCACAAAAGCTACAAGTTATTACACAAGCGCTGATTTCCCCACCTTGGGTACTCAGTATTATGCTGAGGACCTTTGGACCTTTTAGATTTTTAGTGATGTTTTTTTTCTCTTTTTTCTATTGTGTCATTTTTAACTGTGTGCCTAATTTGTATTAGTGTTGTAATTTGTCTAACCGAATAAATGTTTCCTAAATTTCCTCATACGAGTAATTACAGAGTTTTTAATAATTCGAAGGTCACAATAAGCGCAATTATAATTAATGGGAAATAAAGATACCCTTTTCAAATTAATTGTGTTGTGGGCCGCAACGCAATATTCTAGCATACCATAAACAGCCGCGGGGACTAATTTATTCCAATGAACATTATATTTCAAGCAGATTGCCTTATTTTTACATTCAATTAATCTGTTCCTGATTTCAGAACAGATATAAAACTGTTTTAAAATAAATTTAGCTCATAAAGTTCGAAGGAAAAAGACCAGGAGGCCGAAGTCCGAAAAGGTGGTCGGACCAGATCTCCGAAGAACTAGAGTCATCTACCAGCGACGCCCTCCACAGGGTTATGGACTGAAATGTCTGGGAATAAGTAATTAATCGCCGAGAAAAGAGTCACGATCATCAGCAATGGGGCAACTACATTTCTCTCCGTATTCATTCTCTTCTCGAGCGGGTGAAGATAACCTACTCCCATGTACATTTCAGTAAATACAATATCATTCTTATCATTTAGGGATTTATTATACTTCAATTCCAATCTACTTAATTGTACTTCAATACGACATAAATATACACAACGCATGTGTCAATACAAATTTGGGTTATAAAGCAATAGAATATCATTATAGTGAATAAAAGCTGTATTTAACAGTACAAAAAGAGGAGTGCTCTGATCGTGGCCAAAGGATTACTCGACAGGTCATTGTGAAAATTTTCCGAAAGTTTTATTGAAATCGGTCGAGGAGCCTATATGGAATAAACCCACACACATTCTATTTTATATAAATATATATATATATATATATATATATATATATATATATATATATATATATATATATATAAAATATAATATCATTCTTATCATTTAGGGATTTATTATACTTCAATATGGTTCATAATGACATAAATATACACAACGCATGTGTCAATACAAATTTGGGTTATAAAGCAATAGAAAATCATTATAGTAAATAAAAGCTGTATTTGACAGTACAAAAAGAGGAGTGCTCCGATCGTGGCCAAACTTTCCAGGATTACTCGCCAGGTCAATGTCAAAATTTTCTGAAAGTTTCATTGAAATCGGTCCAGCCGTTACGGAGCCTATATGGCATAAACCCACACACTTTCTATTTTATATATATATAAATTACTACAGCTAAATACCTACAGGGAGGCATGAATAAATGAGGAAAACGTTATAAAGTTGTAAATTGTTGAGCAGTGTTATCAGTGATTACATCTAGAGGGCGCTGTCCTTGGAAGTGTGTTTTGTGTCAGGAGCTTGATATATCCCAGAGCTCTTGAGGGAATTAAATAATACGGTATTAACTTCGCTTGCTTACATTGTTAAACGATAGCGAACTGATAATGTGTTAGGCAAAAGTTATACAAGTGTCAACATTGACTTCAACGACAATCGACAACGCACCAGGCTTTATCTATAGTCAGGCATGCTTTTCTATGGTCGGATCTATGGTCGGGTCAGGAGTGGGGTCGTGACAACATCGATTGATGAGATAGGGCGGCCATTCTTTCGTTCTTCTTAGTTTTTTTTTTTTTAAAAGAAAGCTAGTAATATTTCTTATTTTTTTTTTGGAGAAATATTACTAACAATCTTGTTAACCATTCCAACTAAGCTTAAGCTTGTGCTAGGACATGGTTCACGGCAATAGTCCAATGGTGGATTCGAACCCACGATTACGATTCGCAGGCCGTACCCTAAACCATTAGGCTATTGACGATTCAAGTTGACTTAATACAGTTGAAAAGTTCGGAGTTATTCTGAACACACTAAGCGTAGGCTTTTCTAACGTCACGTGTTTTATGTTTTGACCAAAAAGGAAGCAAGAAAGATATGATCATTCCTTACAAATGTGTAGTCTTGTGTGTAAGCGAACTTACTTTTCAACCGACTTCAAAAAAAGGAGGTTCTCAATTCGTCTTTGTTTTTTCTTATATTTGTTACCTCATAACTTTGGACTGGGTGAATCGATTTTAATGATTCTTTTTACATTTGAAAGCTGGTACTCATGTGGTAATTTGATCCAATTGTGACATTCATGAAAAAATCATATAAGTCTCAAATTTGCATCAAGTATGTGACGCTACAAATGGACGAATAACTCAATATCACCCCAACAGATTTCCATGATTCATTTTTCATTACAAAGTATGTACTTCAAGAGAAGTTTGATAAGAGTTTGTTTAGATACTTCTTCTATAAGCTCTACAGCCCTTTGTGAGCCTTGGCTTGGTCAAGCAACATCCTCCACCTCGGTCTATCCATGGCCGCAGTCCTCCAGGCTCCTATGCCAATTTCTTTGGCGTCTCGATTTACACCGTCTATCCAGCGCAGCTTTGGTCTTCCCCGACCTCTTCGACCCTCGGGGTTCCTCGTCATCACTGCCTTGGGTATCCTAGCTTCATCCATTCTCTGCACATGACCAGCCCATCTAATCCTGTTTAATTTGATGTGCCCAGCCACGTGCAGTTCCTGGTAGAGGTCATAAAGCTCCTGGTTATAACGGCTCCGCCATTGGTTGTTTTCGCACACAGCGTCAAAGATACGCCTCAGGATTCGTCTCTCAAATACTAACAGCGCGCTCTCATCCCCTCTACTAAGAGTCCAGGTCTCAGAACCATAGGTTAGAATATGCCTTATAAGGGTTTTGTAGAGTAGCAGTTTCATTTTACGGGTTAGAAGTTTCGATCGCAGATATTTCAGGAGGCCGAAGTAGCATTTATTTGCCGCCAGAATTTGTTTAGATAGTGGTCAATTCAATTTCGTAATATTCATAAATACAAAGGTTTTATATTTATGAATATTTATGAATATCCAAGAGTAACAGTGTTTAACATTTGATTAGATTTGATGTCGGTTTTTGTGAATTCTAATTCTTCTGATGCTTGAAGGCGTAAAGCGTAAGACCTATACAAGTATTTTTAAATAAATAAATAAGTTCTCAAGTTCTTTTAACCCTACCGGGGTAGACAGAGTTTCCGCTGTGCATTTTTAATTTTTTCCTCTACCTTCTAATCCTTGAATTGACACGGTAAGTAATTTAGAGATATTGCAATGACGGTTTTATTGTTAATGACAATAATACAAACATGAAAAACACGCCATACAGACAACCTACTTTATTTTGAAGACGATTAAAATAAAGAAAGAACTTAGACATTCGATTGTTTTTATTTTCTAGATGAGACGTCGAATTGATTATCTTAAAAGCAGCTAGACCTACTACAGAATTCTATTTGAAGAGAGCCATCTTTCGCGGGGAAAACGAGCCTGACGTTTCTTTAATATAAACTTCATTTTCTATTCGGTTTGGATTTCGACGCTAAGAACCCAAGGCGGCTTTTATATCTTAACGGCGCCCTTTGTTCAAATATTTATTGAATGCTTACGGAGACAATACCTTGGAAGGTGACCAATTTACACTGGAGATAGAAGGACAGTGTGGTTATGTAGTGTGTCTCCAAATCCGAGTAACACTGTACGGGTTCCACACAGCGTACACCAATGGCTTTATTCAAAGGATTCGTCTGTTTGTTAACCAACTTCAAAAAGGGAGGTTTCAATTTGTAACTTTTGTTACCGACTCCAAAAAAGTAGTAGGTGTTTAGTGAGGATATGTTTTTTTAATCAACTTTAAAAAAGGAAGAAGACAAATCGATTTGTATGTTTTTAACAAGATTTAAAAAATAGGTTTGGATTTGTTTGTATTTTTTTTTATGTTGCCAACTAAAAATAGGACTCCGGATTTCCAAAAGGACCGATGTAAACGGCATGCAATACGCGTCCTCTTTCAACAATCGGTCTTCGATGTGCTTGCCGGACCGGCTGAAATAATTTTATTGTTCGTTAATTTAGAATAAAGCATTCATTTGTCAGTTTTTTAAAGCGAAAGAAAGTCATCAATGTCTTATGGCTATAGCCACCAGCTTCCTCGCTCCCTGGTGAGGTCGGCTTAGACCCAGATGAAACCAATCTGCTCAGACTTGAGCATAGGCGTAAGGTAGCTAGCCTTTCGGTTTTCTACAGATTGCATTTTGGAGAGTGTGCTCAGGAATTACATGATCTAATTCCCCCATCCCCTTTCCACCATCGGGCTTCTAGACGCACTGCGGGATTTCATCCTTTTGTTGTGAACATCCCTCAAACCCGAACGAAGCGAGTTGCTTCATCTTTCATTCTTCGTAAAGCAAAGTACTGGAATAGTTTGCCCGCGTCTGTCTTCCCTTCCGATTACGATGTGGGTATTTTCAAGAGTAGAGTGAATAGGCATTGCATTTCCAGGACTGCATTTCCACTTAACATCAGGTGGGATCGTAGTCAAGCACTTGCTTAGAAAATATATAAAAAAAAAGACAGTAGCATTAAAAAAACACCCACATGTTGTTCCCTTAGTTTTAGACTATCTATTAATGACTTTCTTTCCGCTTCATGTTTAGCACATTCTCCCATTATGTGGTGCACATCATCCACAACTTGCCACACCTCATAGTTCGGTGAGTCGGCCTTCCGCATCCGATGTGCAAAAATTTTTGCAAGGAGATGTCCCGACCTCAATCTGTGCACCGTTGTGACATTCTACTTGTTTCTTTTAGGAACCAAGCTTTAGAACCAAATGAGGAGGTTGGCTCTATATGACTTTATACTATATACGAGTACCTTAATTTTCATATGAAAGTGATTGAATTTCAATATATAGGAGTAGTTTACACAAAAAGTTTGTGTTGAAAAGATACTTAGAACTTATTAAAGAAATTACTATACAGAATTGAAGATACATAAGATTTCATATGGATGCTTCGTCGTCTCATTGAAAATGATATTACATTTTATTGCATGCAGGCAAACGGCTCGTATATAGAATTCAGAAAAGGCCATATCTTGCATATTTTCAAGCTAAAAAACCCACATCTATTTTAAATACAATAAAATGCAGGGGAAATTTTCAATACTTAATTACATTAATTTTTTTGGACGAACTAACACAGTTGGCCAGAGAGGCTGTCCTACTGTTTCACTGGATTGAGAGGTGGCATAGCTCTCAGGCTCAGATCGGTTAGCCTGAACATCTACACATATTTAAAATTAAAATTAGAGTTTTTATAGTCTCGCCGTAGGGCATAGGCCTCAGCCTTGTAGTTATGGGCTCGTAGAAGGCGACTAAAAGGGGCCTCGGATTCAGGCGACAAGGTTGGGGGCTTTTGTCATCCCCTACAGTGGACCCGGGAAGAAAGCGACATTGGCGTGTCGCCTTGCACTACGAAGACGCTGGGGCAGAATTGGGAATTGTCCTCCCCCGGGACGTGCTGTTAAGCATAGTGCATAGGGGCTGTGTTCAACTGGAGATCCCGGAACTCCTCACCATGCACCGACGAAGAGCCAACGGGGGTTTTAGTAAGAACCTCACATACTCGTATTTTGTTGAAGATTTCCCTCCCGTTAAGAAAAAAAGGAGTTCAGGCCTTTCTCGGTAAAGAAAGTATAAGGGTATAGATCGCGACCGTACTCCGAATTGACAAACTTCACATGTCTTAGACGTGGTAGCTCAGTGTCCGGGCGGGCACCTCAAGTTGCGCGGTACGCTAGCAACGAGAGTTCCATCCCCGGTGCAGGCACCAATAAATGTGTTGTTGCAATTTTATGTGCTGATTTACCACGCGCTAGGCGGTGAAGGTTTTTTTTCCGAATTCTTCGGTGACATAGCCAGGAAAACCGATACCTTGGAAAAACTCCTGCTCACAGGTTTGCCTGTACAGGAAAACGACCAAGAGGAGGAGCGCTATGCGTTGGACAGACCAAATTAGCACCAACACCAGCAGGAGAGTCCACGAGGCATTTCACACCGCCAAAGACCGCAACAGGTGGAAAGCGATCGTCCGCCACAGAATTCGTGGAGGTCACGACCCTCAGCAATGAGGAAAACGACGCAAGGAGGCGGTGAAGGAAAATATCGTGATGAAACATGTCCTAGAAAATTCTTCTAAGACATATGAAGTCTGCCAATCCGCACTAGGTGTGAGTGGCGATGCTCTTATACTCTCTTTACAGAGAAGTTATGTGGCCAGCAGTGGGACATATATATATAACAAGAGGCCGTTACTTACTTACAAGTCTTACAATTGTTCAAACATAGGTTTCCTAACGATGTTTTTTTCATCGCCGAAGCGTGGTAAATAAGAAATTGCTCTAAAAATATTGATTGGTGGCCGAATTTCATTGCGTTGTAATGTTTTTAACACTTTGGAACGAAGTTCCTATAGGGCATTATCGTTAAATAAAAGCGTAAGATTTTTGGTGTCAACTTGCTTAGATAGATGGCGCTATTATTAATTATATAGTTTTATAATTTATTGTAAATAAAGATTTTAGGATCATTTTGTAGAGTAGGTTTTTTGATTTTTTACAATAAAAAAATCACATTAAAAATGGATACTTCGTTTTTAATATAATTTCTAAGCAAGTACTTGACTACGTTCCCACCTGATGTTAAGCGAAAATGCAGTCCTGGATGGTAAGGCGCACTAGCTTAGTAAATGCCTATTCACTCTACTCTTGAAAATACCCACATTGTAATCGGAAGGAAAGACAGACGCGGGCAAACTATTCCAGTCCTTTGCTGTACGGAGAATGAAAGACGAAGCAAATCGCTTCGTTCGGGTTTGAGGATGTTCACAACGAAAGAATGAAATCAGTGCGTCTAGAAGTCCGATGGTGGAAAGGGATGGGGGAATTAGATCATGTTCATATGTTCATATGATCTCATAGTTCCTGAGCACACTCTCCAAAATGCAATCTGTAGAAAACCGAAAGGCTAGCTACCTTACGCCTGTGCTCAAGACTCAGCAGATTTGTTTCAGCTGCGTCACCAAATAGCCTCTTAGCCCGCCTCTCCACCGAGTCCTAAGCTGCGAGATGGCATTTAGCTGCGCCTGCCCAAATGTGACGGCAGTATTCTACACGTATGTATACATAATTGACGTTTCAAACACTTAAGAGCGGTCAGTATCACGGAAGGACGGAGTTTGTCATCCCTTGTCATAGCTCACCGTGTGGTATTTGAATCTTCAGCTCAAATGTCAGATGTCTTCACCCGAGGTCAGGCAGTCATCAAATAATAAATAATATTATCGAAACGCAGGAACATGTGTGTTGAATTGGGGTACGTTTTCCCTTGCGTCGCTTTTTTGCGACGTATTGTGCTGTCCATCAATGTTCGGAGCCACGGTAGACGTTTAATTCCCGCTATGTGAATAGAAGATTGATGGATTCGCACGTTTTTTTTACACGAAAACTAAGCAAAATTTACACACACAGGTTGTTCATTGCGGATGCGTTATCTGTCTTCGTTATCACTGCGTTATCATTGTTTTTAACTTTGTGAACTGAAATTTAAGCAACCATAACCTTTTTTTTTTGTTGACGGGGAATTTTCAAAAAGCTACCCCGCTTCCTGAGAGAAAGGCGGCGGTTATGTGGGGTTTTCACCCACTAAAAACTTCCCCGGTGGCCCCTCTGCACTGTGCTTAAGGAGAGCACAAAACACCGGGGGGGAGGTTACCACGAGACGAGACCACGGAACGACAAGCGCAGCGTAGGACGTCCACCCGCAAGATGGTCTGACGACCTCATAAAGCCACAGGACGCTGAATATAAGCCGCTTACAGCCAGTCCTTCTAAATAGTTGGGGCGGAGGCCTATGTCTAGAAGTGGATGTACTATGTTTTTATTTATACGTCATGATTGTGGTCATTGTGACAACTTTAATACTTATTTCCAGACTAGAACGTGAACAGTCTTTAAGCTTATGAGGCGTCAATTTATAACAACTTTGTCTCAAATCTAAGCCGCTACGCTATTATCACTGCGCACAGATTCCTGGGACATATATAAAATATACGACATTGACGTCTAGGCCTCGAGAAGTCGGTAATTTCCGCCTCGTGCGAGCGGATATTAAACTTACAGGGATTATTAATAAAATCCGGAGAAGGTTGTATCTAAGGAAAGTGATTTTAGGATTATCTTCAAGTATTTTTTTACTCATGATTTGCGGTAATAGTGCTCAGACAATAATGGCTCAGCTTTCGAATTAACTATCCTATGATCTGAGTTCGATTCCTAGTCGGCTTGTGCCAATTACTTTGCCATTTTCGGTTCCTTCATGCAAATAAGAATCTGTCTACAAAACTATGGTTAAAAGGACGAGAGAGCTTATTTTTTATTAATCTACCTACGTAAATATAAAATCTAACTAAGTTAATTCCCTCAAACAAGCTGTATAAAATGTATTATTACGTCCCCACCCCTTAGAAGTTAGGAGCGCTGGAGTTTCTTCGGCCACCTCTTCTCCCAGCGTCAACGCTTCCCGAAGTGCCACTCATAGTTGGTTTAGATTTTGAATGTCCCTTTTCCGTAAAATAGCAACCGTCCGAGTCGTGGTTCGGCCCTCTCAGGTGCCCTCGGATCGGAATGCTTACTCGTTACTTAGTTAACGTCATCGCCGAAGTTACGCCTCACCGAGGGGACCTTTGTGTCGAGTTACCAGCTAATAGAAGTTCAGGCTAAGCGACCTAAGCGCTATGCCACCTCTCAATCCGGTGAAGCAATCAAGGCCAGCTTCTCTTGCCCCTCCCCTTCTCTTCTAGCTGCTACCTAGACATTTCAAATAGAGAGGCTATTAAAAATCTTGTACGTCTGCAATAGTTTATGATTCTCGTTTGTGTTGAGATTGTTTTTAGGTGGGTGATTTTTAAATAAATAAATAGCTCATCTAACATTACTTAAAATTTTGTTTTAGGATAGCAACACTCAGAACTTACAAAACTGTACTTACATCCGTGAAATGATCATAAACCCACTACTTAATTATTCAATAGGCACTTAAGTCTGTTTGATGCGTACTGAGAAGTTTGTTGGGATTTCAAACGACGGATCCCTCTGTAATTTAATAATGTAAACATTATGATACGACACGAGATACACACATGTATATACAGTTGTACTTACACAAGTATATTTACGTTAAGTTAAAAGTTACAGCCTTTATATATATAATTTATATGTCCCACTGCTGGGCACAGGCCTTCTCTGTAAAGAGAGTATAAGGGCATAGTCCACCACGCGGCCCTAGTGCGGATTGGTAGACTTCACATGCCTTAGAAAAATTTTCTAAGACATGTAGGTTTCCTCACGATGTTTTCCTTCACCGCCGAGCGCGTGTTAATCAGCACATAAAATTGTAACAACAAATTTATTGGTGCCGGCACCGGGGATCGAACTCGGGTTGCTAGCGTACTTTGCGACAAGAGCCAACCGCCCGGACACTGAGCTACCACGGCTCACGGCTCTCATATTTACGTGCAAAACCAAAAACCAACTTCAAAAAGGGAGAAGGTTCACAATTCGTCTGTACTTAATAATCGACTGGATAAACCGATTTTGATAATTCTTTTTGTTTACTAAAAAGTTAGTGCTTCCCGTGTCGTCCCAATTATTGGGTATATTTCTGACATTGGGAACCATGAGAAAGGGTCATGGTCATGTTCAAGGTCCCAGGGTCATGTTATTTTCAACCGACTTCAAATAGGAGGTTCTTTTTTTTATATGAAAAGTGGCAAACGAGCATACGGCTCACCTGATCTTAAGTGATCACCGTCGCCCATGAACATCCACAGCACCAGAGGAGCTGTAGGTGCGTTGCCGACTTTTGAGATAGGAATAGGCTCGTTTCTTGAAGGTCCCTAAATCGTAAACGTTCGTAAACACCGCTGGCGACAGTTGATTCCACAAGTTGGCAGTGCGTGGGAGAAAGTTACGCGAAAAACGTACAGTCGTTGAACGACAACCATCAAGATGGTGGCGGTGGAATTTGGAATCCTGCCGAGATATGCGGTAATGGAAGTCGGTAGCTGGGATGATTCCGAACAATTCCTCAGAACACTCCCCATGGTAAATGCGATACAGGATGCACAGAGAACCGACATCTCTTCGCAGACTCAGAGGGTGGAGTCGATCGGAAAGACCTTGATCGTCGACTATTCGAGCAGCTGTACGTTGTACACGGTCAAACGGAAGAAGTTGGTTCTCAATTCGTCTGTATTTTTTTTTATGTTTGTTACTGCTTTAACTTTGGAATGGGTGAGCTGATTTTGATGATTCGTTTTTTTTGAAAGCTGGTGCTGCCAGTGTGGTCCCAAATTTGGTCCAATTCTGAATATGGCATCTATGAGAAAACCATATGTCTTAAATAAGCATCTAATATGTGCGCCACATATGGTCAAATAACTTAATATCACGCCAACTGATTTCGATCATTCAATTATTACCACGCGCTCAGCTATGAAGGAAAACATCGTAAGGTAACCTAAATATAATGGAAAGTTTTTCTAAGATATATTTATTTATTTATTCTTTATTTGCACACAATACAAAAAAAAAGGTACAAATAGGCGGACTTAATGCCAGTAGGCATTCTCTGCCAGTCTACCTTGGGGTTGTGTAGGGACAAAGTAACGGGTGCAAGCTATATGAGAAAATAATAAATAAAAGAAAACTAAAATAAATGCATGCATATAATAGGTTGTCAAATATCTCCTTCCGCCTTTTGTATCATGCGGCACCCAAACATCAAGCTTTTTTGTATCCAGCCTTCTGCAGATGGTTTAAAATGGTTTGGTGACTAACTCCCATCTCCTGGGCGATGTCACGAGATGCCACATGCCGGTCTAACTCGATGTAGTCCATGATTTGATCGGTATTTGTCGTCACAGGTCTTCCGCCGGCTGGCTTATCCATGGTATCGTTTTCACCGGCTCTGATTCGTCGAAACCATTCCTCCGTGGTTCGAAGTGATAGAGTACCATCCCCAAAACACCATTAATCTCACGGAACGTTTCTCTAGCGGATTTGCCTTTAACGAAGGAAAACTTTAAAATAGCGCGAATTTCGGCGTTAGTGAACTCCATGTTTACACGTCTATAACTGTTGAACGCAATATCCAAACTAATTATGCATAGCGTCGTTTTGTAGGTTATGTCAAGACCTTTCAAATTATGTATAGTATTGCTAGATACAAGCTCTGTAGCGCTTTGTACATAGCCGCGAAATTTAAAAGACAAAAGGCGGAAGGGAGATATTTGACAACCTATTATAATATAGATACCTACTTACAAATAAATTAAATATATAAACATAATAATTATATATAATAATAAATAGATACATATATAAATACATATATTTAATTATAGACGGATAAGGACAGCAATTGACAAACTATTCCTTGCTTTGGTAAAGCTTCCATAGTAAATGTTTGAAAGTAGATTTAGTTCCAGCTGTACGTATATTAGTTGGCAGCGCATTCCAGAGTCTTATTGCGGTAAAGATAAAAGATTTATGCATAAAATCAGTGTGACAGGAAGAAATATGGAGAAAATTACTATCAGTAGAACGAAGACAACGGTCGTGTGATTCACCCTGATACTGAAATTTACATTTCAAGTATTCAGGTGCAAATGGATCACGTAAAATAGGAAATAATGTACAAAGTGTTCTGAAGGATCGTATACGAAGTCTGACAATTCGCACTAAGGCCGCGTGCTGGACTATTAGTCTTACACTCTTTACAGAGAAGCTCTTCGCCCAACAGTGGGACGTATATATTGTACACATATAAAAGCTGTAAATTTAACTTTATTTAGAAGGATGTTACTTCATGAGTAGTTAGGTTCTGATTAATTTTATTTCGTAATATTACTACGATAATTCGGAAATACAAATAGGGCGACCAAGTGTAATAGCATTTAGCGTTTGGTTCGATTTGCAGTTGGTTTTTGTTTTTGCTGGTAAATATACTTGTTTGAAGCTGAAAACTGGCCTTCTTGGACGCCGTTGGGTCGGAATGCTCACGCCAGTTACTAGCTATAGAGGTTCAGGCTAAGCGGCCTAAGAGCTATAGAGGCACTTCTCAATCCGGAGTAGCAGTCAAGGCCAGCTTCTCTGGCTAATCTGTTTACATCAAAAAAATCTTGGACATTTTTGGTAATGCAATAATAAAGTAAAATACGCTGAAATAATGCTGATCACTTGTCTTATAAAATATGAAAGAGAAAGTGTGTGGGTATGTTCCATATAGGCTCCGAAACGACTGGACCGATTACAATGAATCTTTCAGAGAATCTTCAGATTGACTTAGCGAGTAATCCTGTAAAGTTTGGTGTTGATCGCAGCACTCCTCTTTTTGAATTGTCAAACAAGGCATACGTCGTACTTTTATTTCTGACATTAACTTGAGCCCGATATGTTTTTGTATATATGATAAGAATTATATTGTATTCACTGATATGTACATGGGTGTAGGTAATGATCTTCACCCGCTCGAGAAGATAAATAAATAATTTAAAATATTGTGAGATTTAAATTAAATATTTAATGATGTAAGTTTATTGTTTAAATAAAATAAAGCAAAAATCTAGCAAGGCGAAGCGGGCTGGGTACGCTAGTTCATAAGACTACGGTATCCCCTGCCTGTCGTAGAAGGCGACTAAAAGGGGCCTCGGGTTCATTGGGCGACAAGGGTGGGGGCCTTTGTCGTCCGCCAAGGTGGACCCGGGAAGAAGGCGACATCGGCTGGCCCGTGTCGCCTTGCACTGCGAGGGCACAGGGGGGGAGGGAGTAACCTCCCCCAGGAAGTGCTCTCTATGAGCACAGTGCAGAGGGGCTCCGGTGCGTTCCACTGGAGATCCCGGAGCCCCTCACCATGCACCGAGGAAGGGCCACCGGGGAGGTTTTAGTGGGTAAAAACCCCACATAACCGCCGTCTTCCCCCCAGAAGGCGGGGTATCTTTCTGAAGATTTCCTCCTCGTTAACACAAAAAAAGGGTACGCTAGTTCAATCAATTCAATTTATACCATGCCATAGTTTCGATTTCTTAGATAATAATATGGGAAACCTGCTTGTATACGTGATAATCTGTATTCACCGCAGTATTAATGAAATGTATACATGGCTTGATGGAAAGTTAACTAGACTATGTTAGATTCAACATTTGCTTGCAATCCGTGGTCTTAGAATCTTTATTTCTCATAACGATAATAATATTAGATCCTTACGTATAAAATTGGCGTTTTGCCGTACTGGTCACTTTGATCTCAAACATCTTCTCTTTGGTCAGGAATTCCAATTTCAAATTTACTCAGGCGTTTGTTTTTCGAAAACCGTAATCCATATGTTTTTCCATCTTTGGTTTTTTTTCTTTATGTAGGAGCAAGAGAGGGCAGTGCGCGGGCACATTTTCCTTCTCTCTTGAATAATCGTGTATACAGTGTATTAGGAGACCGCTTCCGAAAACGAAGACAGACGATACTAATGACACCTTTGATAATGGGACGGAAAAAAACATATGTTTACAAAACCGCAATAACCAACAGTCACGTACCGCGGCCCCGCCTGCGACCTGGATGCCTTTCAGCATCCTTATCCCCGTCGCTGCCCTCCAGGCAAGGCGCGCCGGATCATAAAACACGCCTTCCTGCACGACCTCCGTAAGACTGCAGCATAGGAACCTAGAGGACTGCAGCCATGGATAGACCGAGGTGGAGGAAGTTGCTTGACCAAGCCAAAACCACAAAGGGCTGTAGAGCTTATAGAAGAAAGATCGCGACATCTCTGTCCCTTAATTAGTGGGTCATATAACCGGGTATTATAATGTTGGTGTTTAAATGTTAAGGTTAAAATCGTGTGAGTTGGTGAGCTTATCCCGAATATTATTAAGCTATTAATCCTCGATCGAGCGTAACTGGATTACTGTGTGCGGTTATAGTCATTAAATTTGCTTCGAATATCGGCCAGTGGTTTAAAATCACGATAAATTGAACTCTCCAACACCTTTACAGTTGCAAATAAAATATGCTCTCAAAACCGCATTACTGCAGCGGGTGACTGAACAAATAACACAGGAACAACAAATTCTACATATAAGCTGTGGTAGCTCAGTGTCCGGGTGGTTGGCTCAAGTCGCATAGTACGCGAGCAACCCGAGTTCGATCCCCGGAGCCGGCAGCAATAAATTTGTTGTTGCAATATTTTGTATTGATTTTCCACGCGCTCGGCGGTGAAGGAAAACAACGTGAGAAAACCTATATATATTGGAATAAATTTCTAAGACATGTGTTAGGTAACAATATCATTCGCTAGGTTCACTAGGTTTATACAGGCTCAGCCCTGTAGTTCTGGGCTCTCAAGAATAAGACTACGGTATCCCCTGCCTGTCGTAGAAGGCGACTAAAAGTGGTCTCTGGTTCACTGGGCGACAAGGGGGCCTTTGTCGTCTGCCAAGATGGACCCGGGCAGAAGGCGACATCGGCTGGCCCGTGTCGCCTTCTTAGTCAAGGGAGTTACCAGTTGAGCACAGTGCAGAGGGAGTTCCACTAGAGATCCCGGATCCCCTGACCCGGTGAAACCCCCAACCCCCTGGTGAAAACCCCACATAACCGCCGCCTTCCCCCAGAAGGCGGGGTATCTTTTTGAAGATTTCCTCCCCGTTAACAAAAAAAAAAGTTTATACAGGCAATACTGGCACTTTGTCTATGGCCTTAGTCAGCCGTGCATCTGCCTGTGGCCTGATCTATCGTCGAGTTCGGAGCATCGACACAGAGATAAATATGGCGCAGCGGAAGGCAGTTGTCTTCAAGCAGTTAGACCGTTATTCTTCTGAGTGGGTAGTGCCGCCGTGACACTGAAGCGGAGGAGAAGTGTGTAAGTCATTTTGTCTTTCTCTACATCTATAAATGTATTATTATTTGTGTTGTAAATACTTGTTGTTTGCCGTGCTAAAATCGGATTTTGTGCGTGAACCTACACTATCTATGCACATGTGAAGTCGGCCAATCCGCGCTAGGTCTGCGTGGCTTACTGTTGCCCTGAGTTAAATCAACAAATTAAGGGATTTATTGTATCGTTTAAGCGGATCAAAAGTGGAACATTACATTTCAGCCGCTATAAAAAATGTTTCTCGGATTCATCGCCCTTTTATGAATGTGTATATTTCTTATTAAATCATAAAAAAAATATTTTTGTACTCGTTGAGTGAGTAATTTTTGTTTTTCAACCGACTTCAAAAGGAGTAGGTTCTCAATTCGTCCGTATTTTTTTTAATATTTGTCTATCTTTCGACTGAGTGAACAGATTTCTCTGTTTCTTTTTTTAAAGAGAGCTAGCAATATTTTTTTTCAGGATTTTTTTTTTACTTTTAAATGGTTTTACGAACACAGACAGACGGATATAGTGTTAAGAGAAATACATTGGCGTTGGGGATATATGACCATCTCCCCGTAGACTGGCTCACTAACATTCTTGTTAACCATTCCAACTAAGCTTAAGCTTAAGGAGATGGTTCACGTCAATAGTCGAATGATGGATTCGAGCCTATGACCTATACGATTCGCAGACCGTATCCTAAACCATTAGGCTATTGACGCTTCCCAATGGGACCACCATTTCAAGTTGGTGACAAACATAAAATAACATACAGACGAATTGAGAACCTCCTCCTTTTTTGAAGTCGGTTAAAAAGGCACTGTACGTTAATATTATATAGATATTAAATCGTGCAAACATTCCACATAATCGCGGTTACTAATAACTAAATCTGTTATAAGTTGTTTGTGTTTTGTGTTGGCTCAGTAACTAACACGCTAGTTCGTTAAGTAGACAAGCTTTTAAATCTTCAAGTTGTTAATATAGAAGAGCTTTTAAAAGCACAGTAAAGATGTAAGAAAACCCACCACCAACTTAATGCTCATACCTACGCATACTCTGACATACGCACACTTCAACACAAGCAATGTACACACAAACACACTCACGCATACACACATTATCAAACTGAATTACATATATGTTTTTATTTTAGTAAATTTGGAATTTTGTACTTAATTGTTTGGAGATGGGCGATAATAGCTGCAACACAGTTCTTACTACTGCGTCTATTATCGAACAACTTTGTACATGTTTGAATTTTTGGTTTAAAATACTTTAGAAAAATAATTATTATTTTATTTACTTTTAACAATAATTTTGTAAAAAGTAAAACACACAAAATATCATACGAAGTATAAAAACATTACGAAAACTTTTTTTTTTGTTTACGCGGGGAATCTGTTTATAGACCATCCTCCGGTACCCTGGGTGGGCCCGGAGGGATGTGTGGGACTCGGCCTGGGTAGCCCATACCCACTAAACCTACCGCGAATGCCATCAGCCGTTATAAGCGGGGTGTCCCGGATCTGTCAGCGACAGGACACCCCAACGACCGGCCGGTCCTGGCAAAGACCGGACTTCACCCTCGAAGGGGACTTCTCCGGCACTCAGAGAAGTCCCGACGACGCCGAAGCATGCTGGGGCCAGGTTCCCATCCTGGCCCCGCTTCGGATTACGAGAGCGGCAAGAGGAGACGTCTAAAACGCCTCCTGCGCACCCCGTCTCGTCGCCTGCGGAGGGATGGAGCCTCTGCGCTCCCCTCCCTGACCCGCTCGTCAGCCTCCTTCTAGGACATGGGACAAAACCTTTTTTTTTTTTTTGTTAACGCGGGGAATCGAGTTATTAACCATCCTCCGGTACCCTGGGTGGGCCCGGAGGGATGTGTGGGACTCGGCCTGGGCAGCCCATACCCACTAAACCTACCGCGAATGCCATCAGCCGTTATGAGCGGGGTGCCCCGGATCTGTCAGCGACAGGACACCGCAACGACCGGCCGGTCCTGGCAAAGACCGGACTTCACCCTCAAAGGGGACTTCTCCAGCACTCAGAGAAGTCCCGACGACACCGAAGCATGCTGGGGCCAGGTTATGGGACAAAACCTAACCTAGTGTGTGGCAACGATGCAGGGCCCAAGCAACCGATGGTTAGGGCGACACAAGGAGCCGTGCCCAGAAGTACTGCCTTCTGTATGACCCTTGACCCAGCCGTCTCTTAAGATGGTGATCGAGACTTCGCTATAAGACCGTTTGCAGAAACGAATATCGGGACAATAATCGTCGAATCCACATCCTACATGACGGTCACCTCGTGAGCGAAATCGAGGTACTTAGTGATTTTTTCCCTTTCAGCCTACACGAGGTTCTCGTCATGTGGAATGGTAATATCGAGGAGCAACGCCTGTCGCGTTGATCGATCTGTGACCATTATATCAGGTTTATTGGCAACATTAGTCCTGTTTGTGATGACAGATAGATCCCAATAGAGCGTTGCATGACCATTTTCGAGAATTGGCGCCGGTGTGTGCTTATAGTGCGGCACCTCGGACTCCACAACCCACTCTATTATTATATTGTTAATATTGGAACATAAACATAGATTAGTAATCTGTGTGTATAGGTATAATGACATATGCCTACACACACAGAGTACAGCTACAACATGACTTCATCACCATCATTCCGCCGCTGGAAATAGGTCTACACCATTCACGATCAGCTTAAATAGAATGTAAAGAAGTCGATAGGCCTTATAACAGAATACAAGCGTATCTTTAAGCACTTCATTAATTATTTCCGAAGCTTATAACAAACTGGAAACTCCAATGTACAGTATTAAACTTTTTGTTGCCAAAGCCGAGAATGGAACGCGTATAAATTATTCACTCGCAATGTAATTTCATGTGAAGTTTGTGTTTAATTGGAAAATAAATAATCATTGCATTCATATATTGTTTGTTTAGTTAGTTACAGCCTTTTATATATGTCCCACTTTTGGGCACAGGCCTTCGCTGTAACGAGAGTATAAGGGCATAGTCCACCATGCGGCCCTTTTGTTGAGGAAATCTTCAAAAAAATACCCCGCCTTCTGGAAGGCGGCGGTTATGTGGGGATTTTACCCACTAAACCTACCGCGAATGCCATCAGCCGTTATGAGCGGGGTGCCCCGGATCTGTCAGCGACAGGACACCCCAACGACCGGCCGGTCCTGGCAAAGACCGGACTTCACCCTCGAAGAGGACTTCTCCGGCACTCAGAGAAGTCCCGACGACGCCGAAGCATGCTGGGGCCAGGTTATGGGACAAAACCTTTTTTTTTTTTTTTTTTGTTAACGGGAGGAAATCTTCAAAAGATACCCCGCCTTCTGGAAGGCGGCGGTTATGTGGGGATTTTACCCACTAAACCTACCGCGAATGCCATCAGCCGTTATAAGCGGGGTGTCCCGGATCTGTCAGCGACAGGACACCCCAACGACCGGCCGGTCCTGGCAAAGACCGGACTTCACCCTCGAAGAGGACTTCTCCGGCACTCAGAGAAGTCCCGACGACGCCGAAGCATGCTGGGGCCAGGTTATGGGACAAAACCTTTTTTTTTTTTTTTTTTTTTGTTAACGCGGGGGAATCTGTTAATAGACCATCCTCCGGTACCCTGGGTGGGCCCGAAGGGGGACCTGTGGGACTCGGCCTGGGCAGCCCATACCCACTAAACCTACCGCGAATGCCATCAGCCGTTATAAGCGGGGTGTCCCGGATCTATCAGCGACAGGACACCCCAACGACCGGCCGGTCCCAGCAAAGACCGGACTTCACCCTCAAAGGGGACTTCTCCGGCACTCAGAGAAGTCCCGACGACGCCGAAGCATGCTGGGGCCAGGTTATGGGACAAAACCTTTTTTTTTTTTTTTTTTTTTTTTTGTTAACGCGGGGGAATATGTTTATAGACCATCCTCCGGTACCCTGGGTGGGCCCGAAGGGATGTGTGGGACTCGGCCTGGGCAGCCCATACCCACTAAACCTACCGCGAATGCCATCAGCCGTTATGAGCGGGGTGCCCCGGATCTGTCAGCGACAGGACACCCCAACGACCGGCCGGTCCTGGCAAAGACCGGACTTCACCCTCAAAGGGGACTTCTCCGGCACTCAGAGAAGTCCCGACGACGCCGAAGCATGCTGGGGCCAGGTTATGGGACAAAACCTTTTTTTTTTTTTTTTTTTTTTTTTTTTTTTTTTTTTTTTTTGTTAACGCGGGGGAATCGAGTTATTAACCATCCTCCGGTACCCTGGGTGGGCCCGGAGGGATGTGTGGGACTCGGCCTGGGCAGCCCATACCCACTAAACCTACCGCGAATGCCATCAGCCGTTATGAGCGGGGTGCCCCGGATCTGTCAGCGACAGGACACCCCAACGACCGGCCGGTCCCGGCAAAGACCGGACTTCACCCTCGAAGAGGACTTCTCCGGCACTCAGAGAAGTCCCGACGACGCCGAAGCATGCTGGGGCCAGGTTATGGGACAAAACCTTTTTTTTTTTTTGTTCACGCGGAGGAATCTTTTTATAGACCATCCTCCGGTACCCTGGGTGGGCCCGAAGGGATGTGTGGGACTCGGCCTGGGCAGCCCATACCCACTAAACCTTCCGCGAATGCCGTTATGAGCGGGGTGCCCCGGATCTGTCAGCGACAGGACACCCCAACGACCGGCCGGTCCCGGCAAAGACCGGACTTCACCCTCAAAGAGGACTTCTCCGGCACTCAGAGAAGTCCCGACGACGTCGAAGCATGCTGGGGCCAGGTTATGGGACAAAACCTTTTTTTTTTTTTGTTAACGCGGGATGGTAATATGGAGGAGCACCGCCTGTCGCGTTGATCGATCTGTGACCATTATATCAGATTTATTGGCAACATTAGTCCTGTCTGTGATGATAGATCCCAATAGAGCGTTGCATGACCATTTTCGAGAATTGGCGCCGGTGTGTGCTTATAGTGCGGCACCTCGGACTCCACAACCCACTCTATTATTATATTGTTAATATTGGAACATAAACATAGATTAGTAATCTGTGTGTATAGGCATAATGACATATGCCTACACACACAGATTACAGCTACAACATGACTTCATCACCATCATTCCGCCGTTCGAAATAGGCCTACACCATTCACGATCAGCTTAAATAGAATGTAAAGAAGTCGATAGGCCTTATAACAGAATACAAGCGTATCTTTAAGCACTTCATTAATTATTTCCGAAGCTTATAACAAACTGGAAACTCCAATGTACAGTATTAAACTTTTTGTTGCCAAAGCCGAGAATGGAACGCGTATAAATTATTCACTCGCAATGTAATTTCATGTGAAGTTTGTGTTTAATTGGAAAATAAATAATCATTGCATTCATATATTGTTTGTTTAGTTAGTTACAGCCTTTTATATATGTCCCACTTTTGGGCACAGGCCTTCGCTGTAACGAGAGTATAAGGGCATAGTCCACCATGCGGCCCTTTTTTTGTTGAGGAAATCTTCAAAAAAATACCCCGCCTTCTGGAAGGCGGCGGTTATGTTGGGTTTTTATCCACTAAAACCTCCCCGGTGGCCCTTCCGCGCATGGTGAGGGGCTCCGGGATCTCCAGTGGAACGCACCGGAGTCCCTCAGCACTGTGCTTGAGAAAGCACTTCCCGGGGGTACGCGTCCACCACGGGCATAGTCCACCACGTGGCCCTAGTGCGGATTGGTACACTTCACATGTCTTAGAAAAATGTTTTAAGACATGTAGGTTTCCTCACGATATTTTCGAGCGCGTGGTAAATAATCAATTAAAATTACTACAACGAATTGGGGCTACCGGTCGATTTGCTTTTAACGTTTTATTTGATTCGTGAACTTGCAAATACGCTTGTTAAATTAAGTTTTTAAATTATGGTTGGACGTCAAGAGTACCTCTGCTCCCGGTACATACCATAACAGTTATCATTTATAACCATAACAACATAAAGAATTGCTTGCAGTATAATTACTATGTCAGAGTGTCAAATGGTTCATCAAAAATTCTGTTTACCAACACCGATTGTATACGAGGACGTGCATAGTTAAAACGTGGATTGTGGGTGCAAATTGCATTTCCATTTTCCTCAGAGTTGTGTTATTTATCCTCCGACTTCAATAAAGGGGGTAACCTTCGCTTATAACTCCGTTTGTAAATATAATATATTTACGCACCGAAGGTGCAATGACGGCTCGATCGGCGGTAGCATTTATCGGAAGACTAGAAGACATTAAAATAGCTAGTTAGCTTTAAATACCACATCGGGAAGTGTTGATATTTAAGTATACCGAATTTAATTTTTTTTTCTTTACGGGGAGAAACCTTTAAAAAGATCCCCCGCTTTCTGGAAGGCGGCGGTTATGTGGGGTTTTACCCACTAAAACCTCCCCGGTGGCCCTTCCGCGCATGGTGAGGGGCTCCGGGATCTCCAGTGGACCGCACCGGAGTCCCTCAGCACTGTGCTTGAGAAAGCACTTCCCGGGGGTACGCGGCCACCACGGGCATAGTCCACCACGCGGCCCTAGTACGGATTGGTAGACTTCACATATCTTAGAAAAGTGTTTTAAGACATGTAGGTTTCCTCACGATATTTTCGAGCGCGTGGTAAATAATTAATTAAAATTACTACAACGAATTGGGGCAACCGTTCGATTTGCTTTTAACGTTTTATTTGATTCGTGAACTTGCAAATACGCTTGTTAAATTAAGTTTTTAAGTTATGGTTGGACGTCAAGAGTACCTCTGCTCCCGGTACATACCATAACAGTTATCATTTATAACCATAACAACATAAAGAATTGCTTGCAGTATAATTACTATGTCAGAGTGTCAAATGGTTCATCAAAAATTCTGTTTACCAACTCCGATTGTATACGAGGACGTGCATAGTTAAAACGTGGATTGTGGATGCAAATTGCATTTCCATTTTACTCAGAGTTGTGTCATTTATCCACCGACTTCAATAAAGGGGGTAACCTTCGCTTATAACTCCGTTTGTAAATATAATATATTTACGCACCGAAGGTGCAATGACGGCTCGATCCGCGGTAGCACTTATCGGAAGACTAGAAGACATTAAAATAGCTAGTTAGCTTTAAATACCATTTCAGGAAGTGTTGATATTTAAGTATACCGAATTTAATTTTTTTTTCTTTACGGGGAGAAACCTTCAAAAAGATACCCCGCTTTCTGGAAGGCGGTGGTTATGTGGGGATTTTACCCACTAAAACCTCCCCGGTGGCCCTTTCCTCGGTGCATGACGAGGGGCTACGGGATCTACAGAGGAGGTTGGGTTATTACCTCCCCTGTGCCCTCGCAGTGCAAGACGACACGTGCCAGCCGATGTCGCCTTCTTCCCGGGTCCACCACAGCGGACGACAAAGGCCCCTACCCTTGTCGCCCAGTGAACCCGAGGCCCCTTTTAGTCGCCTTCTACGACAGGCAGGGGATACCGTAGTCTTATTCTTGAGAGCCCAGAACTACAGGGCTGATACTGAATTCAATTACTCTTAGTTAACCACAAGTTCAAGAAGGGAAGCTTAGTACGTAACCTTTGTAATTTAATTACTGTTTGATATTCGAGTTCGCCACTTAACTGTGTTAAGTATAACTTGTATCCTGACAACTTAACGCTCCGTCAAGTCATTTATAATGTATACAGTCATTAGACTTTTAAGTGCTCTCAGTGTTTTTCTATATTCGTATTTAGAATAATGGAATTAGGTTTCTTTTGGGACAAAAAAAAATTCGTAATACATTTTTTCTTAATAAACCGTAAACGTAGATGTAGACATAAACGTAGACGTAGTCGTAGATGTAGTCGTAGTCGTAGACATAGATATAGACATAAACGTATACATAGTTATAGACGTAGACGTAGACATCGACGTAGACATATACGTTGACGTTAGACATAGACATGACATAAACACAGACGTAGACGTAGACGTAGACATAGACGTAGACGTTGACGTTAGACATAGACATGACATAAACATAGACGTAGACGTAGACGTAGACATAGACGTAGACGTAGACGTTGACGTTAGACATAGACATGACATAAACATAGACGTAGACGTAGACGTAGACGTATACGTAGACGTAGACATAGACATAGACATGAACATAGACATAGACATGACATAAACATAGACGTAGACGTAGACATAGACATGACATAAACACAGACGTAGACGTAGACGTAGACGTAGACGTAGACATAGACGTAGACGTTGACGTTAGACATAGACATGACATAAACATAGACGTAGACGTAGACGTTGACGTTAGACATAGACATGACATAAACATAGACGTAGATGTAGACGTAGAAGTAGAGGTAGACCTAGACGTAGACGTAGACGTTGACGTTAAACATAGACATAGACGTAGACGTAGACGTAGACGTAGACGTGGACGTATCTTTTTGAACATTTCCCCCCCGTCAAAAAAAATGATACGGATATTACGATATGGCGAGAAAGGTGTTTACCTTATTATAAAACAACATTTTAAAGATGGTGATATTTTTTTAATTATCTAATATCAATCCCTGGTCGTGCTCTAATACACTTTTATGAATCTTTGATACATTACGTCAGACGTCAGATTTACGAAGTTTCCCCATTAATTATTTACCGGCTATGGAATAAGCGTTGAGGAATAATTGAGGAACTTAACACCCTCTTGGGTCCCGAATTTATGAAATCAATTTGCTGATTTAATGTTTCGGTTCCTAAAGCAGGTCTATTTAAGCAAAATGTTTAAAAAGATAGACTATTTATTGTTGACATTAAAAAGTTAACTTATAGTGGGCCTAATTGCGAGCTTCACCTGGCAACCCAGGATAGTTAAAATATATAATATAAAGTATATCTTACAACCGAATTCAAAAGCCGACTATTTGAGAAACTTCTCTCGATTCGTCGTTTCTTTTTTATTATTTATGTAACTGATTCGGTTGAAAATATCATTTTCAACCGAACATACATACATCGGAACCTAACGCCCTATGCTAACAAAATAATTAAATAAAAATATAATAAAAAAGCCAAATCGGAATATCAGGTTTTACATTGTGATGTTTGTCAGTACCTTAATATAGGTTAAAGAAAAGGCTTAAAAGAAATAACTTATAATTAGTGTTAGTATAATTTATGCCATTTACCCCCCTGCTGACCCTTGATCGGGTAAAGGCCTCCTCCATGCTTTTCCATGACTGCCTGTCCTGTCTGACATTATCCAGTCATTTCCTGCGACGTGTCTATCAGATATCAACCCACCGTCTTATTTGTCGATCAAAATTTCTTTTTTCCTTTGGTCCTTTCCATCGTGTGGCTTCAATGGTAAAAAAAAAAACAAAATAATTAGAAAACCTAAATAATGATTGCACAAACATTTGAAACGCAGAAACTCCTCCTTTTTGAAGTCGGTAAAATTGCATTACATGCCTTTACAAACTTGCAAATGGCATTAATGACACCCCTAAGCTTCTCTCCGCCCTAGCTTTTTCTATACCGTCGCGGTTACCTAGACCTTCACGATACCAATTTTTAAGAAGTAGTTTATTCAGGACGAACCTAGGTAAGAATGCGTCTTTAAATAGTTAGTTACATATTTATATTATTTTGGTGGAGCAAATATTTATTTAATCCTATTTACAGACGTTACCGCTAAATCAATGTCACTGTAATCCCTGTAAACAGAGTACATCCGGTACAAAGGACAGTGTGCCTTCAGGTTCGTTCTATGTTTAGGTTTTAGGAAGAGCTTAATATTTTTAAGTCTTTGTCGTCTATTGGGAACGTTAAACTGTACTTTAGACAACAGATCAGGGCAATGCATGTTAATAATGTTCATTGTGTTTGTGTTCAATAAGTAATTAAATAAAACAGATTTTGTCACCTGGTTTTAAGCGATCACCGATTGCCTAAATTACCAGAGGAAAGTGGTCTGCAGGTGCGTTGCCGATCGAAGAAAAAAGTTATTTTGCCATTATAAATGATGTGATTATGAAAGATGAATCATATTAGTTACGTTTTAAAATTTCACGGTGCAAACATTTAAATAAAACAGACACGAATTGACAACCCCCTATTTATTGAAGTTTAAAAATTCTCCTGAAATGGATACGAAATTGAATTTATTACCCGTTGTTCAGTGAGTGTAAGGAGATAACGACGATAAAATCAATAGCGATTGATTCTAATCTCGTTACCTGTTGCCTGATCACGTTCCAATAACTGTGTAAATAAAGGAATGAAATGGTTTTTCGCATTATGGTAACATAAAAACATTGTATTTATTTAAAAGAACAAAAATTGTAACACCGTTACAGATAATCCAATTTGATGTTATAAAAACAATGTTAAGTTAAATATATATTACTAAGATTAAAACAAATAAAAACCAGCTTGATGCACTGACAACAGATATATAAATTAGACTCGCACATCTTCCACGCATTTGTAGGCAGCTTCGATAAAGATCGACTGAGGGCAACAAAATATATCTACGTCCAGGGAGATGGTATTAAAATACTTAACCGCACGCGACAGCGGAGAGTTCCTGGACAAGTTATATGTAAGATAAAGAATAGAAATAAACATTCATTCGATACAAGAAAACAAAACAAGTACAAAAATAATGTAAAACACAAGTATTCTTCTTGGTTGCCTCACTCAGTGTCACTCTCGGAGTGTCAGAGTGGTCGTGACCATCATGATCCGGTCCATAACCCTCAACTGATCCGTCCATCGCATTGGCGACCTGCCTCGTGGTCTACTCCCTTCCACTTTACCCTGCAAGACAAGCTCTAAAGAGTCGTTTCCACGTCGGCTAACACGGCTCGTAAACACAAACAAAAATCGACTTCAATGGAATAGGAATCTCTCTATTCCTTGCTATTGGTCCCACATGGTGGTGGGGTCAGCTTTTCGCTTTCCAGTTCGCTCTGTTCCGACATCGGGATGGACATCGATCGATGTTGGGAAATCTTGCACTCCCACTGTATTGACACTACAGTCTCCTACCTTGTCTTGGGTCTTCCTCTTGATTTTCGTCCGGGGGGTGATCTTTGCGTATTTTATCACGTCTGGTTACGCCACACATATATCTCAGTATTTTTAATTTAGCTACTTGTATAGTATGCACGTTCTTCTGAGTATTCTCGTCTTCCCGGCCCAAAAACAATTTTTGAACATGTTGACAGAGATTTGATTACTTTTTCCTTTTTTTGTAATCGGTTAAAAACCTGAGTCCTCTCTTGGCAGTAACTACTGCGTAGACTAATGTATAGACGTACATTTACAGTCTTGCAAATAAATATGAGTTATAACACATTTATTCCACCCTTATTCTAAGTTTAATTATATCAGGAATAAATTAGGAATAAGGTAAGAATCGTTCAACAAAAATAAGTCTAGAATAACTTTTTTTTTTTAAAAAAAAGCTAGCATTTTTTTTCAGAAATATTACTAACAATCTTGTTAACCATTCCAACTAAGCTTAAGCTTGTGCTAGAACATGGTTCACGGCAATAGTCGAATGATGGATACAAACCCACGACCTTACGATTCGCAGGCCGTACCCTAAACCATTATATTGACGCTTGTACTATGGTTTATCTATTCTTCCGCTACGTCAAAATGCAGGAGTAGGCAACAGCGCCACCGGAGAGAAACTAAAGAAAATTGTCTAAAAACGAATTGTAGTCTATGGTATATGTCAATAAATCGGAAGAAAATCACCTCCACGCTTGTTCATGTTAAGAATCCTTCCAAATAATTGATCTAGAAACATAACACCACTTTAGACAACTGATATTTTAATCGAAACTATTCATAGACAAATAAATCAAAAGGGTTTTCGCTTCTTTTAAATATTGTCAATTGTCTTGGAGTCAGATTGGTATTTATTAAGTCATTTACTGTTTCGACTTCCTCCATTGACCTTAATTCCGTAATAAGTTCATTTATTGAGCGAACACAAACACAGACCGTGGTATTTTAAAAATTATACTGGACTTAAACAAGGGTGTACGTCGTTATAACTTCGGAATAACAGTTGTATGAACAAAAACGTCAACGCTATACAAGGTATAGCGTATTCTTGTATTAATAATACAAATTTCGCTTATTCTTAAGTTTATCTTTACACTACGTTTTTTAGTTGTTGTTTGTGTTTTATTCACATTAAAACATTTGCAATTCGTCTAAAAAGGTTTTAAGCATAACGTGAAATACAATTTAAAAAAGTAATTTCTTTTCGCTGATGTGCAAGGAGATTCTTATTTAAAAAATAAATATAGTATTTTTAACATCAAAGGAAAATTGCATGGCGAGATTGCCTTCAAAATTGAAATGCAATTTTCGTTGACTATGAAATAGAATTTTATATTCCTTTTTTTTTTTGTTGACGGGGAGGAAATCTTCACAAAGATACCCCGCCTTCTGGGGGGAAGGCGGCGGTTATGTGGGGATCTTACCCACTAAAACCTCCCCGGTGGCCCTTTCCTCGGTGCATGACGAGGGGCTCCGGGATCTCACGTGGAACGCACCGGAGCCCCTCTGCACTGTGCTCAAGGAGAGCACGTCCCGGGGGAGGTTACTCCGTCCCCCACTATGCGCTTGCAGCGCAAGGCGACACGGGCCAGCCGATGTCGCCTTCATCCCGGGTCCACTTTGGTGGACGACGCAGGCCCCCACCCTTGTCGCCCAGTGAACCCGAGGCCCCTTTTAGTCGCCTTGTACGACAGGCAGGGGATACCGTAGTCTTATTCTTGAGAGCCCAGAACTACAGGGCAGAATATTATATTCCTTATATCAACATAACTAAATGATAGGGATTAAAGAAATGAATGTTAGACGGCCCATTTTGGGTATAGATTGGTCAACCGACTTCAAAGAAGATGTTCTCAATTGGTATGATCTTTTTCTTCGTAAATGTTTGCTTTTAATTAGGTCTCATATAATTTTTGGTACCATAGGACCTTAGATTCCGAAGATATACCAGGAGACTCTTTGAAATCGTATGGAAGAATGATTGTCGATTGTGATATTGGTAGATTTAGGACAATCCAAGATTACTCTTTCTCTGTCTGGCTATTGGTGGTCACATAGTGGTGGAGTCAGCTTGTCAGTTCGCTCTGTTTGACATCGTGTTGGGAAATCTTGCACTCCCTCATGTCTCTCGACATTATACTCTCCGACCATTTCTTGAGTGTTCCTCGAGATTTTCGATCGAGAAGGGAAAGTCCAAGAAGAACGAAGAGCACAAATGAAATCAAATCAAACGTTAAACGCTATTACGCGCGGACGACCTCTTTGTATTTACGAATTATCGCAGGAATATTACGAAATATTAATCACAACCTATCCAAACATTCATCAATGAACTCTTCAAGTACATTTCTTCCAATATAATCATCAGTGAATTCGTTTGGCGTGATGTTAAAGATATTACGAATATCGTTCACGACGTACACCCTTGTTTAAGTCTAGTATAACATTAAAAATACCGCGGTCCGTGTTTCAGTTCGCTCATTTAAATTAACTTACATAGGCTGCACTAAAAGTATCGGGAATGGAATATTTCCACTATTCCTGTCATATTAAAATCTTTTTAATTGCAAACTCCTTGGTTTTTGGAAATCGTTGGGGGAGGCCGATGTTCAGTAGTGGATGTTTTACGGCTGAAATGTTATTTTTTGTCTTGTTTTACCTGTTGTTTCTGTGTTCTTGTGTCGAATAAATGTTTATTCTATTCTATTCTAACAAAAATATCATACAGAGGAATTGAGAATCTCCCCTTTTTGAAATCAGTTGAAAATATGTGTTAGAGATTAATTCACAATTGCCTACGGTTAATTAAAAATCGTTGTTTTTACATTTCCTTATCAAAAATGCTTTTTCACTTTGGTGTGCCCGAGCTTTGATGCTTTGTATGTTGTCGTTTCTAAAAAGAATTTCACGTAAAAAATATCAGGTGCACAAATTCAAGAGACGTCAAAGGATTTTAAAACTGGGCGTTTGTTATTTAAGATTTTCTTATATTAGGACCAAAGTGTTAAGTCACTTATTTAAATTCTAAATTAAAAGTAAAAAGGAAAGATATATTGTGACAAGAGGAAGGACGGTCCCTTTAATTTCCGAAGTGTCATAGTTATATTAAGAAAGTCTGGCTTCCATATTCACCATTCTTTTCAACCGACTTCAAAAAGGAAAATGTTTGTGGCGTTCATTACATATACTCTAAAGAGTTAGTTATGAAAAGAACTGAGATGTTCTCAAGGAAACTATTAATATAGTCCTGATAAGGACTGATAGAATGTTCTCAAGAAATTATTAAGAAAACATCTAGACGGGCACAACACAACGGCCGCGCAAGGTCACAAGCCACACACCGCGCCACACACTACACACGTGAGGCCCGCTAGGGAGCAAATGAAACGGAGCAACCATGCCGCGCGCATATTTGCGGGTGAAGAAAACAACATAAACAAAAGCTATTAACATTATGAAATATTAAAAAAAAAAGACAAAATTGACCTTGTGCCGGAAAGGGGTTGACTCAGCTTGTGCTTCGCTCACACATACAGCGTGTGTATTACCTGATAACTTTCGACCGAGTGGACCGTTTTTGACGTTTCTTTTTTTATTCATTCCCGTTCATTTGGTCTTATTCTGACAACGGGATTCAAAAACCATATAAGTCTTAAATTTTCATCAAGTATGTCCGCTACAAATCAACTAATAACTCAATATAACGGCAATCGATTTCGATAATTATTTTTTTATTGGAAAGGAATAATTATGCCACGGGTAGTTTATAGAGAGAATGGTTAGGTTCTGATTAATTCTATTTCGTAATTTTCTTATTTGACTTGAAGTCGATTTTACAGTCAGTCAGTCAGTCAATCAGTCGAGTCATCTACAAGGTTCACAGGAACCTCGCAGGTACGGGCCTCGGGGTGTTACCCCATTACCCGGGTTATCAGCGCAGGGGCAACTGCTCCCTGGTCTTGGGTGCCGTTTTGGAACGGATTTTAGGAATAACTATTTTTACGTCGGGGCTAATCCCTCAAGCGTCCGCGACGAATCTATCTTCTACGCCCTCTCGACCTCTCGGTCTCGATTGAGACGGAGGTCGCGAGAAGGGCTTCAGTTCAAAATCTCCTAGAATGGGGGAATTTGAACCTACGTGAGAATCGATTTTTGTTTTATTTGTAAATATAGTAATAATAATGGAATCGATCTGTCATCACAGACAGGACTAATGTTGCCAATAAGCCTGATATTGTGCTGACAGATCGATCAACGCGACAGGCGGTGCTCGTCGATATTACCATCTCGCATGACGAGAAACTTGTGAAGGCCGAAAGGGAAAAATCACAAAGTACCTCGACTTGACTCACGAGACATGACCGCCATGTGGGATGTGGATTCGACGATCATTGTCCCGATAGTCGTTTCTGCAAACCGTCTTATAGCGAAAAGGCTCGATCAATATCTTAAGAGACTTTTGCTAGATGGCTGGATCAAGGGTGAGATACAGAGGGCAGTACTCCTAGACACGGCACACATCGTCAGGAGGTTTCTATCTATTACGCCCTAACCACCGGTTGCTTGGGCTTTGCTTCGTTGCCGGTGACACACACTTTTATAGTGTTTTTGTATTTTGCATGATATTTTTGTGAATTTTACTTTTTATAGAAATATTGTAAAAACTTATCCTAAGGTCTAAAAATAAATAAGCCATTTAATCGGTTACAACACATATATATATTAAAAATGAAATTATTTAAAAAAGAAAACAAAATCACTAAAAACCCAAAATCCAATACTAAGGCTATGCGTTGCAACGCTGAACCGACTGGGTTCACTGCTTAGCATAATACTGACTACCCAAGGAGGGTAAATCAGCGCTGGTATTCTGCAGAAACATTTTCTAAGAAACAATGGTCAGCAGCAGAATTTTAACAAAAGAAAGAATTTCATAAAAGCGAGTAAAAAAGGAAAAAAAATAAATAGATTGTATGTAAAATAAATTGTATTTAAAATTGGGAATTAAACAAAATAAGACAAAACCGAACGCAGTCACCTAAAATGTTCAACTTAAACAATACCAGCCTTACAAATAAACGTGGTATAAAGATAAACTACGTTATACCTGGTATAATGTTGACGTTTTTGTTCATACAATCGTTATTCCGAAGCTATAACGACGTACACCCTTGTTTAAGTCCAGTATAACATTTAAAATACTACGATTTGTGTTCGTGTTCGCTCATTTAAATTAAATTATTATGGAATTAAGGGCAATGGAGGAAGAAGAAACAGTAAATGACTTAATAAATATCATTCAGACTCCAAAAAAAGTATTAATATTTAAAAGATGGGAAAACCCTTTTGATTTATATGTCGATGATTAGTTTCGATTAAGATATCGGTTTTCTAAAAGTGGTATAATATTTCTAGACCATTTATTTGAAAGGTCTCTTACTATGGATAAGCGTGGAAGTGGATTATCTTCTATCTATATATAGAGTATAGAATATTTCTATAACCGCCACACATTGACAGATACATTACTACACTACTACATAGACTGCAATTATATTTTTAGTATGGTTTCTCTTTTATTGCGCTGTTGCCAACTCGTGCATTTTGACGTAAAGGAAGAATAGATAAACCATAGTAATTCCGCATTTTTTTGTGGTAAACTATTCGCAGCTTATTCTTAATTTATTCCTGGTTTAACTAAACTTTGTTTAAGGGTGGAATAAATATGTTATAACTCATTTTTATTTGTAAGACTGTACATGTAATATTTAAAATGGAGTAAATATATTATATGTAATACATTTTACACATGTTTTGTCTTTTCATAATATATATATATATATATACCTATATTATATGTATGTATGTATATTAGTATGTAAATATTTATTATCAGTATTTAAGTATATCTACTTTTTATAAACTCCCGCTGCTTCTTTTTGTTATTCCTCTCCATCCAAATACCCTGGAAGAGATCGCTTTTAGCGATAAGGCCGCCCATTGTTTATGTATTTTAATTATATTTTCTTTTTCCTTTTTTTTAATTTTAGTTAATAAGTGTAAACAATAAAGAGTTTATAAATAAAATAAAATAAATAAGCGGTTTTTGTGTGTCCACTAAGAAAACCTTCATTTTATTTTTGAATGAGGCCTTTTGAGTGTTCACATATACTTGTTTTAATCCCTAAGATTAATAATTAACTAAAAACAATAGCAGAATTGGTACACAAATTATTATCGACATTGAATCACAAATTAAATTTTGCTCGCAAAATGTTAACCTTTGTAAATATGGTAATAAGTTGAAAAGCATTTAGTACATGCGTTAATAAATAATTTAATTAACTACCTTATTTGTCTACGTAGTTAATTTCAGTTTTCACGTTAGTATTATTTCATATTTCATTATAATCATTATGTGCGTTTTAGCAAAACGCAACAATAGCTTGGGGCACTATTTTCAGCCGTGTAGGCTCTCAAGAATAAGACTTCGGTATCCTCTGCCTGTCGTAGAAGGTGACTGAAAGAGGCCTCGGGTTCACTGGACGACAAGGGAGGGGGCCTTTGTCGACCGCCAAGGTGGACCCCGGAAGAAGACGATCGGCTGGCCCGTGTGGCCTTGCACTGCGAGGACACAAGGGGGAGGGAGTAACCTCCCTATCGAGGATGTGCTCTCCTTGAGCTTAAGCTTAGTTGGAATGATTAAGAACAATGTTAGTAATAATAGGTTGTCAAATATCTCCCTTCCGCCTTTTTGTCTTTTGAATTTCGCGGCTATGTACAAAGCGCTACAGAGCTCGTATCTAGCAATGCTATACATAATTTGAAAGGTCTTGACATAACCTACAAAACGACGCTATGCATAATTAGTTTGGATATTGCGTTCAACAGTTATAGACGTGTAAACATGGAGTTCACTAACGCCGAAATTCGCGCTATTTTAAAGTTTTCCTTCGTTAAAGGCAAATCCGCTAGAGAAACGTTCCGTGAGATTAATGGTGTTTTGGGGGATGGTACTCTATCATTTCGAACCACGGAGGAATGGTTTCGACGATTCAGAGCCGGTGAAAACGACACCATGGATAAGCCAGCCGGCGGAAGACCTGTGACGACAAATACCGATCAAATCATGGACTACATCGAGTTAGACCGGCATGTGGCATCTCGTGACATCGCCCAGGAGATGGGAGTTAGTCACCAAACCATTTTAAACCATCTGCAGAAGGCTGGATACAAAAAAAAGCTTGATGTTTGGGTGCCGCATGACACAAAAGGCGGAAGGGAGATATTTGACAACCTATTATTTCTGAAAAAAAATATCGTAAGTAACTTAACTTAATCACTGCTTGATTATAATTATAAAAGTTATTTTAAATGACCACTCAAAATGAACAAGCAACAGTCTTAAAGCGTTCTTTCATTGTATTTCCGTTTCCATTCTCTTAGAAATAAAAATTATTAACAGCACTAAATTAAATCCAAAGAGGTTCCATGTATTTTTAGAACAGTATAAAAGTTATTAAAAGTTAAACGAAAAAAAAATCATTGCGTTTAAAGTACATTAAAATCGTAATTGAAGGGTTTGGGAAAGAAAGGATTCATTTTGCCCTATTTTGGTAGAAAATACAATGACGATGAAAAAAGGTCGACTTGCGTCACAGGGCTGAATTGGAAGTAGAATTAAAAATAACATCTGCGGGATGTGCCTGAAGTGGAAAATGTCATATTTATCACTGGCAATTTTTATATAAAACTGAGGCACGTACAATTTTTAAAATTAAATAGTACAGATTGTTCGCGCAGCCAGCCAGATGTCTCTACTGTTATGTTTAATTGTAACCTTCTTTTATGTTTAATTTTCGAACGGTTTTTGAAATACGACACATTTTTAAGTTTTTTTTAAGTCCATAAACAACGCAAATGTTTTTCGCGGCTTGCGTTGCTTTATTAACTTTTTTGAAGTAAAATTTTTAAATGTTTCAAATGTCTTCATTGGCTTGAACAAATGAAAATCACACGTTTTTCTAATTTGAATTTGGAATTATGTTCTCATTAATTTAATCTTTCAATGATACCAAAATCAGCCAGATACAAATAGTCAAAGAGATTTTTTTATAAGTTCATGCGAAAAGAATCTTTTCCCAACCTATTAAAAAACAGTCTATCTGTTTATACTAATAAAATATGAATATCTAAAAAAACATGAGTTTCTTATTGAAGCGTATTAGATAGAGATAATAAAGTACCCCAAATAAATTTATTGCAACGTTTATTAGGTGTTACAATAGATTTTTTTACGAACTGACCACACGGCATTGACTGTTTCACCGGATTAAGAGGTAGCATAGCTCTCAGGTCGCTTAGCCTGAATCTCTACCGCTAGTAACTCAAAACAAGGGTCCCCCAGTTGAGGATGACCTCGGCTACTACTATTTTAGGCGTTAGCATTCCAATCCGAGGGCGCCCAAGAGGACCACGACGTTTCGGTCGGTTGCTGTTTTATTGACCTGTCAATCTAACTATATCATTAGTTGTAAAATAACACTGAACTAGATATGTGGCTGAATTTTGGTCAGGCGATTCTATCAGATCGATAAATACATTAACATCGAACGATCGCCCCCATTTAGCGGTCTCGTACAAGCAATTTCAGTAAATTACAATGTCCTTTTATGTTTTGCGCACTCGTAATTGAATAAGTAAACAGTAAACATAATAATTTACGCAAGGGTAATTTCGCTTTAAACGATCCTTTTTCTAAAATGAACACTAACGATATTCCTTAGAATGGGACATTGGGCAGGTATCATACGGTTCAGCCAATGTTATGTCATCAACTCTCACAATAATCCGGTCAATTTAGACATTCGAAGTTACCTAAATTCCCACTAAGCTGAAAATCATTAAAAACAAAATTTGAAAGTTCTCCATCTTTCCCTTGTGAGGAAAAAATTGTATTCAAGGTCAAAGGTCAAAAAATGAGTTTTTCGCGATTTTCAGCAAAACGGTAAGTTTTATCATAAAAATATCTCATACAAAAATTGTAGATCATAAAATTATCTACAAAAAATGTATTAATACTTTTTTTTCTAACGTTCTCCGAATGTCACATGTTTTTTTATGACAATTCTTTTACCTGTACTGCTATAAAACTATGGAATAGTTTGCCTAATGAGATTAGGGAGGCTATATATACATATATATATATATATATATACTAAAAAAAATGTGGGTACATCGATATTTACAACTAATGGTATTCAAGGTAGATATATCACAATTACCAAATACGTTCCCCTCCTCTTTCATTCGGTCTTTGGACCAGCATCTTTTAGCATTGGTCACACGCATACCCAAGCCTTAATCTGCAGATCGTCCTTGTGAAGCGTTTGTGTATTTTTTTTAAATTGCTGAACCAAGGACGAATGAGAATCGAGGATTGTACTTCAGCGTAGTGTTTCCCTTTAGAAAATGTAGATTTTACTTTAGAAGATGGATTGCAACGTGAAAGCATTTTTTAGGTGAACCGCGCACACACCTGTATCATCATATTTCATATAATTATCAGTCGACTTTTCAGCCAGATATAAAACCGGATATAAAAACTTTTCTCGTTTTATGATAACCCTCGGATGAACGTGGGTTTATACATTTTTGCATTTGATGGTCGAATGTAAATAAGCGAAACAAAATGAAACGATCCCGTATTAAGTACGGCGCCTACCAATAGCAGTAAAAATACAGTAAAACTGTTTACGACTATTCTAACTGACAATTCGGCATTGTCTTTTACGTGTTACTTAACGACTTGCCTGGCGGAATGGGAATTTACGTAAGGAGATAGCCGTAATATAGTTAAATAGCATACTACCTAACGTAAGGAAGGTCACATTTTAAGGTATTCTACTAGGTGCACGTCATAGTATAGCTAACGTAAAAGTATTTACGTCCCTTAGATTATCCGTGAAATAGCAATCGACCGAGCATTGGTTCGGCCGTCTCGGGCGCACTCGGATCGGAATGCTTACGCGTAACTAACATAGTAATCGCCCAAGCCGAGATTACCCCAAACCAGGGGGACCCTTGTGTCGAGTCTAGCGATAGAGGTTCAGACTGTGACTTAAGAGCTATGCCACCTCTCAATCCGGTGATGCAGTCAAGGCCAGCTTCTCTGGCCTCTGGGTAGTTCGTCATAAAAAAAAATAAAAAAAAGTATTTTATTATTATTTTAAACACAAATAATAAAATATTGACAGATGAAAAGGACGACAATAATCACGTACTTCTACATCGCTTCAATGTTACGGCTTCACCAATTACTTCAGAAGGACTTGGAAGGTTTTAACTGGGACAACTTTTTCTATTAGACGACAAGTCAAACCCCGCTAGGGGCGACGTATGTCAGCCCTGTAGTTCTGGGCTCTTAAGAATAAGACTACGGTATCCCCTGCCTGTCGTAGAAGGCGACTAAAAGGGGCCTCGGGTTCACTGGACGGCAAGGGGTGGGGCCTTTGTCGTCCGCCAAGGTGGACCTGAAGAAGGCGACATCGACTGGCCCGTGTCGCCTTGCACTGCGAGGGCAGAGGGGGGGAGGGAGTAACCTCCCCCCTCGGGACGTTCTCACAGTGCAGAGGGGCTCCGGTGCGTTCCTCTGGAGATTTTAATTTAAACATTATGAAACTCAAAACTATAACGGACGTTCGTAAGAATCCGATAAATGGAAACGGTGGCTAGAGGCTTTGGTAAGTGCCTCACTGTTAAAATGATTCTAATCATAACAATCTTTACCATTAAATACCTAGGATATATTTTATCAACGATAACACTAAAGTATTTATTACGGTACAAATTTCGACAGGTATTTTCAAGTAACGATATACAATACAAGATTAATTGAAAAACTTCTTCAAAGAGATCGCTGTACAAGGTTAAGCAATTAAGAATATAAATAGGACTTCAATTCTATTCGTGATTTCTAAGCAGCTTTAATTTGAGTTTAAGGCATTTTAGTAAATACTTAAAATCTAATTGAAACCTTACGCTACAACGTAGCAGACACCACATAGGGCTGATTAACTTCTATGGGCAGACCCCACCTCTTAGATGTTACGAGCGTTGCTGGAGTTTCCTCGGCCACTTCTTCTCCCAGCGCCAAAGCTTCCCGAAGTGACACTCAAAGTTAGTTTAGTTTTTGAATGTCCCTTAGATTATCCGTGAAATAGCTACCGACTGAGTCGTGCTTCGGCCCTCTCGGGCGCCCTCGGATCGGAATGCTTACGCGTAACATAGTAACCGACCAAGCCGAGGTTACTCCTTTGTCGGGTTACTAGCGATAGAGGTTCAGGCTAAGCGACCTAAGAGCTATGCCACCTCACAATCCGGTGAAGCAGTAAAAGCCAGCCTCCCTGGCCAATCTGTATAGTTCGTCATTCAAAAATGATTAACCAAACTAAGATTGACAACAAATATATTTATAAACAAACACAAAAACTGACGTTTGATTCAATTAGTGTTTCTACTGCCTCTATAGCCCTTAACCGTGGTATTTTAAATGTTATACTGGACTTAAACAAGGGTGCACGTCGTTATAACTCCGGAATAACTGTTATGAACAAAAACGTCAACGTTTATTTATATTTATTTATTTATTTATAAACTCTATATTGTTTTTTCTTTCTTCTTCTTTATTTGTATTTTCTTTACACTTATAAAAAAAATAGAGACAATAAAATTATAATTCATAAACAATGGGCGGCCTTATCGCTAAAAGCGATCTCTTCCAGGCAACCTTTGGATGGAGAGGAATAATAAAAAGAAGCGGCGGGAGTTTATAAAAAGTAGATATACTTAAATACGTATACTCGTAACGTACGTATATATAATAGGTATAACGTATTCTTGGTGTATTAGTACAAATTTTGGCTATTCCTAAGTTAGTATAGTTTAAGACTACGGTATCCCCTGCAAGTCGTAGAAGGCGACATCGGCTGGCCCGTGTCGCCTTGCGCGGCTGAGGGCACAGGGGAGGGAGTATCCCCTCCCCGGAAAGTGCTCTCCTTGAGCACAGTACAGAGGGCTCCGGTGCGTTCCACTGGAGATCTCAGGTATAATTATTTTCGAGGAAAGGGCCACCGGGGAGGTTTTAGTGGGTAAAAACCCCAAATAACCGCCGCCTTCCCCCTGGAGGCGGGGTATCTTTTTGAAGATTTCCTCCTCGTTAATAAAAAAAAAGTTAGTATAGTTTATTCCTAAGTTTATTTTTGTTCCACGTTTGTACCATGAGTGTACAATTTGTACGTGTCCAATCTTAACACATTCAATGCTGATTGCATTGTAAGATGCATCCCTGTGTGTCGTTTTTAGTTATGACTGTTACTACTATGGCAATACATTTTGAGTAGAAGGCTCGCTCGACGGCGCCAGACGACGAGCTTTAACGGGTCCTTCGTTTATGCCAGGCGTGTGCAAATTCCCTGAACTTGAGGAAGTTGCCTCCGAGGAGACCAGATCGCGGAAATAGACCCGGACCCGGACACGTACGTGTCAGACCGTTCAGTAGCCTAGCGCGCAAATCATCATACAGTGGGCACGACCACAGCACATGGTAGCGATCCTCTGCATCCTGTCCACAATCACACGCACTCACATCACATAAACGCATCAATATTTGTCAATAAGTAAGTATTGCGCGAGTACCGAAGGGGTAGGCTGAAAACCAGCACTGTGTGACATTATGTCACGCAGTACACGCTGAGCCTATTGCCATTCCTTATAAGAGATTTTATTTTTTTATTTTATTCTTTGTTTTTTTTTCTTTCTATAAATCTTTTGTTTCTTATTATTCTATGTAATGTATTTTTTTTCAAAGGATGGTAATAAATAAGCTTTATTATTTATTATTATTATATATATAAGTATTGTGTGTAATGTTTCATAATTTTAACAATAAATTTGACTGTTCTTATTTAGTAAATATTTAGTAAATAATAGGTTGTCAAATATCTCCCTTCCGCCTTCTTGTCTTTTGAATTTCGCGGCTATGTACAAAGCGCTACAGAGCTCGTATCTAGCAATACTACACATAATTTGAAGGTCTTGACATAACCTACAAAACGACGCTATGCATAATTAGTTTGGATATTGCGTTCAACAGTTATAGACGTGTAAACATGGAGTTCACTACCGCCGAAATTCGCGCTATTTTAAAGTTTTCCTTCGTTAAAGGCAAATCCGCTAGAGAAACGTTCCGTGAGATTAATGGTGTTTTGGGGATGGTACTCTATCACTTCGAACCACGGAGGAATGGTTTCGACGATTCAGAGTGATTGAAAACGACACCATGGATAAGCCAGCCGGCGGAAGACCTGTGACGACAAATACCGATCAAATCATGGACTACATCGAGTTAGACCGGCATGTGGCATCTCGTGACATCGCCCAGGAGATGGGAGTTAGTCGCAAACCATTTTAAACCATCTGCAGAAGGCTGGATACAAAAAAAGCGATGTTTGGGTGCCGCATGATTTGACGCAAAAACCTTCTGGACCGAATCAACACCTGCGATATGCTGCTGAAACGGAACGAACTCGACCCATTTTGAAGCGGATGGTGACTGGCGACGAAAATGGATCACATACGACAATATCAAGCGAAAACGGTCGTGGTCGACGGCCGGTGAATCGTCCCAAACAGTGGCCAAGCCGCGAATTTCGGCGTTAGTGAACTGCATGTTTACACGTCTATAACTGTTGAACGCAATATCTAAACTAATTATGCATAGCGTCGTTTTGTAGGTTATGTCAAGACCTTTCAAATTATGTATAGTATTGCTAGATACGAGCTCTGTAGCGCTTTGTACATAGCCGCGAAATTCAAAAGACAAAAAGGCGGAAGGGAGATATTTGACAACCTATTATTTACGTTCCAATGCTGGTGTGCGTTCACCTCTCCGTCGTGTGGTGGATATATACAATAAGTACTTCGCAGATGTTATTTGTTCTCACTGCCTACTAATAAATTTAGAAAATGTATTAAAGACAGCTTATTTAGTTAATTTAGTTAATAAGTATTTATTAGTTCATTTATTTCCTTATTCTTCTTCTTAATTTTGTTGATAGTGTTTTCGTTTTTTTAAGTGTTGCACGTTAAAATAATAATGATAATAATTTGTGGATAATGTTGTTGGTAGTGCAGTTACATATTTTATTTCTATTATGTCTTTTATAATATCAATTGTGCTATTGTTTAAATAAAGAGAAAAAAAAATAATAATATTTGTAACAAAAATTCAATTATTTTAGAAAAAAATAATAATTTCACGGCGCCTTGTACTACGCCTACGGAGCTATGGGCTGTTGCTTCTTTTTCATTGTGTTATGTTTTAATTATGTTTTATATATTAATTTATTTAAAACACGGCGTCGTGTCCGTCCACCCGCCTATCCACGGCGCCGTGTACGCGGCCGTGTACATCTCCACGGCGTCGTGTAATTTACATTGAATGCGTTAGGATAGATTTAATTGTCATCAGCCCTGTAGTTCTGGGCTCTCAAGAATAAGACTACGGTATCCCCTGCCTGTCGTAGAAGGCGACTAAAAGGGGCCTCGGGTTCACTGGGCGACAAGAGTGGGGCCTGAGTCGTCCACCAAAGTGGACCCGGGAAGAAGGTGACATCGGCTGGCCCGTGTCGCCTTGCGCGGCACGAACTGGGGAGGAATAACCTCCCAGGACGTGCTCTCCTTGAGCACAGTGCAGAGAGGCTCTAAAAAGGTTCCATGTGAGATCCTGAGCCCATCGCCACCGAGGAAGGGCCACCGGGAGGTTTTAGTGGGTAAGAACCCACGCAACCGCCGCCTTCCCCAACAGGCGAGGTATCTTTCTGAAGATTTCCTCCCCGTCAACAAAAAAATAAAAAAAAGATTTAATTGTCATTTTAGTCAGGTTTCACTTCTCTCCGACGGAAGCTCACATATAGAGGATGTTTGGACCTAAGTATAATATCGCACGTGAATACGACGTCCTCCGGTCTCGTAACGGGTTCGAGGTGGAAACGTCTTATCAGATAGGACATGACTGTCTTCATTTCCAACATTGCAAACTTCTGACCTGAAACATTAATTTAGTTTTTATAAAATACCTCTAAAACTGTTGATTTTTGTTAAAATCTCTCAATAATAAGTGTTGTATGAATAAAACGTTTACGTTTATTTATATTTATTTATTTATTTATTTATTTATTTATTTATTTATTTATTTATTTATTTATTTATTTATTTATTTATTTATTTATTTATTTATTTATTTATTTATTTATTTATTTATTTATTTATTTATTTATTTATTTATTTATTTATTTATTTATTTATTTATTTATTTATTTATTTATTTATTTATTTATTTATTTATTTATTTATTTATTTATTTATTTATTTATTTATTTATTTATTTATTTATTTATTTATTTATTTATTTATTTATTTATTTATTTATTTATTTATTTATTTATTTATTTATTTATTTATTTATTTATTTATTTATTTATTTATTTATTTATTTATTTATTTATTTATTTATTTATTTATTTATTTATTTATTTATTTATTTATTTATTTATTTATTTATTTATTTATTTATTTATTTATTTATTTATTTATTTATTTATTTATTTATTTATTTATTTATTTATTTATTTATTTATTTATTTATTTATTTATTTATTTATTTATTTATTTATTTATTTATTTATTTATTTATTTATTTATTTATTTATTTATTTATTTATTTATTTATTTATTTATTTATTTATTTATTTATTTATTTATTTATTTATTTATTTATTTATTTATTTATTTATTTATTTATTTATTTATTTATTTATTTATTTATTTATTTATTTATTTATTTATTTATTTATTTATTTATTTATTTATTTATTTATTTATTTATTTATTTATTTATTTATTTATTTATTTATTTATTTATTTATTTATTTATTTATTTATTTATTTATTTATTTATTTATTTATTTATTTATTTATTTATTTATTTATTTATTTATTTATTTATTTATTTATTTATTTATTTATTTATTTATTTATTTATTTATTTATTTATTTATTTATTTATTTATTTATTTATTTATTTATTTATTTATTTATTTATTTATTTATTTATTTATTTATTTATTTATTTATTTATTTATTTATTTATTTATTTATTTATTTATTTATTTATTTATTTATTTATTTATTTATTTATTTATTTATTTATTTATTTATTTATTTATTTATTTATTTATTTATTTATTTATTTATTTATTTATTTATTTATTTATTTATTTATTTATTTATTTATTTATTTATTTATTTATTTATTTATTTATTTATTTATTTATTTATTTATTTATTTATTTATTTATTTATTTATTTATTTATTTATTTATTTATTTATTTATTTATTTATTTATTTATTTATTTATTTATTTATTTATTTATTTATTTATTTATTTATTTATTTATTTATTTATTTATTTATTTATTTATTTATTTATTTATTTATTTATTTATTTATTTATTTATTTATTTATTTATTTATTTATTTATTTATTTATTTATTTATTTATTTATTTATTTATTTATTTATTTATTTATTTATTTATTTATTTATTTATTTATTTATTTATTTATTTATTTATTTATTTATTTATTTATTTATTTATTTATTTATTTATTTATTTATTTATTTATTTATTTATTTATTTATTTATTTATTTATTTATTTATTTATTTATTTATTTATTTATTTATTTATTTATTTATTTATTTATTTATTTATTTATTTATTTATTTATTTATTTATTTATTTATTTATTTATTTATTTATTTATTTATTTATTTATTTATTTATTTATTTATTTATTTATTTATTTATTTATTTATTTATTTATTTATTTATTTATTTATTTATTTATTTATTTATTTATTTATTTATTTATTTATTTATTTATTTATTTATTTATTGTGGGCACGACCACAGCACATGGTAGCGATCCTCTGCATCCTGTCCACAATCACACGCACTCACATCACATAAACGCATCAATATTTGTCAATAAGTAAGTATTGCGCGAGTACCGAAGGGGTAGGCTGAAAACCAGCACTGTGTGACATTATGTCACGCAGTACACGCTGAAACCTTTTGCCATTCTTCTAAGAGATTTTATTTTTTATTTTATTCTTTGTTTTTCTTTCTATAAATCTTTTGTGTCTTATTATTCTAAGTAATGTATTTTTTTTTTTCAAAGGATGGTAATAAATAAGATTTATTATTATTATTATATATATATAAGTATTGTATGTAATGTTTCATAATTTTAACAATAAATTTGACTGTTCTTATTTAGTAAATATTTAGTAAATAATAGGTTGTCAAATATCTCCCTTCCGCCTTCTTGTCTTTTGAATTTCGCGGCTATGTACAAAGCGCTACAGAGCTCGTATCTAGCAATACTACACATAATTTGAAGGTCTTGACATAACCTACAAAACGACGCTATGCATAATTAGTTTGGATATTGCGTTCAACAGTTATAGACGTGTAAACATGGAGTTCACTACCGCCGAAATTCGCGCTATTTTAAAGTTTTCCTTCGTTAAAGGCAAATCCGCTAGAGAAACGTTCCGTGAGATTAATGGTGTTTTGGGGGATGGTACTCTATCACTTCGAACCACGGAGGAATGGTTTCGACGATTCAGAGCCGGTGAAAACGACACCATGGATAAGCCAGCCGGCGGAAGACCTGTGACGACAAATACCGATCAAATCATGGACTACATCGAGTTAGACCGGCATGTGGCATCTCGTGACATCGCCAGGAGATGGGGTTAGTCACCAAACCATTTTAAACCATCTGCAGAAGGCTGGATACAAAAAGCGATGTTTGGGTGCCGCATGATTTGACGCAAAAACCTTCTGGACCGAATCAACACCTGCGATATGCTGCTGAAACGGAACGAACTCGACCCATTTTTGAAGCGGATGGTGACTGGCGACGAAAATGGATCACATACGACAATATCAAGCGAAAACGGTCGTGGTCGAAGGCCGGTGAATCGTCCCAAACGGTGGCCAAGCCGCGAATTTCGGCGTTAGTGAACTCCATGTTTACGTCTATAACTGTTGAACGCAATATCTAAACTAATTATGCATAGCGTCGTTTTGTAGGTTATGTCAAGACCTTTCAAATTATGTATAGTATTGCTAGATACGAGCTCTGTAGCGCTTTGTACATAGCCGCGAAATTCAAAAGACAAAAGGCGGAAGGGAGATATTTGACAACCTATTATTTACGTTCCAATGCTGGTGTGCGTTCACCTCTCCGTCGTGTGGTGGATATATACAATAAGTACTTCGCAGATGTTGTTTTGTTCTCACTACCTACTACTAAATTTAGAAAATGTATTAAAGACAGCTTATTTAGTTAATTTAGTTAATATGTATTTATTAGTTCATTTATTTCCTTATTCTTTTTCTTAATTTTGTTGATAGTGTTTTCGTTTTTTTAAGTGTTGCACGTTAAAATAATAACGATAATAATTTGTGGATAATGTTGTTGGTAGTGCAGTTACATATTTTATTTCTATTATGTCTTTTATAATATCAATTGTGCTATTGTTTAAATAAAGAGAAAAAAAAATAATAATATTTGTAACAAAAATTCAATTATTTTAGAAAAAAAAAATAATTTCACGGCGCCTTGTACTACGCCTACGGAGCTATGGGCTGTTGCTTCTTTTTCATTGTGTTATGTTTTAATTATGTTTTATATATTAATTTATTTAAAACACGGCGCCGTGTGTCCGTCCACCCGCCTATCCACGGCGCCGTGTACGCGGCCGTGTACATCTCCACGGCGTCGTGTAATTTACATTGAATGCGTTAGGATAGATTTAATTGTCATCAGCCCTGTAGTTCTGGGCTCTCAAGAATAAGACTACGGTATCCCCTGCCTGTCGTAGAAGGCGACTAAAAGGGGCCTCGGGTTCACTGGGCGACAAGGGTGGGGGCCTGAGTCGTCCACCAAAGTGGACCCGGGAAGAAGGTGACATCGGCTGGCCCGTGTCGCCTTGCGCGGCGAGGGCACAGGGGAGGAATAACCTCCCCGGGACGTGCTCTCCTTGAGCACAGTGCAGAGGGTTCCGGCGCGTTCCACTTGAGATCGGAGCTCCTCACCATGCTCCGAGGAAGGGCCACCGGGGAGGTTTTAGTGGGTAAGAACCCCACATAACCGCCGCCTTCCCCCCAGCAGGCGGGGTATCTTTCTGAAGATTTCCTCCCCGTCAACAAAAAAAAAATAAAAAAAAAAGATTTAATTGTCATTTTTAGTCAGGTTTCACTTCTCTCCGACGGAAGCTCACATATAATGGATGCTTGGACCTAAGTATAATATCGCACGTGAATACGACGTCTTCCGGTCTCGTAACGGGTTCGAGGTGGAAACGTCTTATCAGATAGGACATGACTGTCTTCATTTCCAACATTGCAAACTTCTGACCTGAAACATTAATTTAGTTTTTATAAAATACCTCTAAAACTGTTGATGTTTTGTTAAAGTCTCTCAATAATAAGTGTTGTGTGCGACGTTGAGCAAGGAAGCTCACACATACAACACACATTTTATAGTATTTAGTTTAGGATGTAGTTTTTTTTACTTTTTTCTGTTTTTTTTTGTTACATTAGCGTATTTTTCTTTATTTTATTTAAACAATAAACTTACATTATTAAATATTTAATTTAACTCTCATAATATATTAACTTATTCATTTCTCTCCCTATTCATTCTCTTCTTTTCTCTTCTCGAGCGGGTGAAGATCATTACCTACACTCATATGCTCGTACATATCAGTAAATACAATATCATTCTAATGATTTATTATACTTCATTGTACTTCATTATACTTCAATATACTCCATAGTACTTCAATTTGGTACATAATGACATAAATATACACAACGCATGTGTCAATACAAATGTGGCTTATAAAAACAATACAATATCATCATAGTAAACAAAAGCTGTATTTGACGGTTCAAAAAGAGGAGTGCTCCGATCGTCATCACGTTTACACGATTACTCGCCAGGTCAATCTGAAGATTCCCTGAAAGTTTCATTGAAATCGGTCCATCCGTTTCGGAGCCTATACGGATCAAACACACACACATTCTCTTTTATATATATATAGATAGATTGGTTGTTTTCTTTTCTTTTATGATAATTTTTTAGGCTTTAGTTTACACTTGTAATTGAGGTAACACTTGTCTTTGTTTCACTTATATCTTTTGTATTTTTTCAACTGTAATGGTGTTTGTTTCGTTGGTGTGACTTAAAAATAAATAAAAAAATCATATTTGTAAGAAAAATATGCAGAAGTGAACCTCGGGCGTATCTCTAGTAATAATATAAAGTACCTATACAGTTTCTTGGTCCAGCGCTAAAGGGTATGTAGGCGTAAGGGTGACGTTTGTTCGCGTTCTCTGGTAAAAATCTCTCGGGAAGAAACGTTTCCGCTTCCGGGTACAGGTGTTCGCTGTGATGCATGTCGTACACGTGGATATTACAAAGGGCGTGTGGAGGGATTTGATATCCGCCTGGAATGATAACAGGACTACATATCAGAAACACTCGCGCCCCTCAACTTCAAATCAATTTTTTTTTTCAATACTTTCTAAGCAAGTGCTTGACTTTTTATATGAAAAGTGGCAAACGAGCATACGGCTCACCTGATCTTAAGTGATCACCGTCGCCCATGAACATCCACAGCACCAGAGGGCTGTAGGTGCGTTACCGACCTTTGAGATAGGAATAGGCTCGTTTCTTGAAGGTCCCTAAATCGTAAACGTTCGGAAACACCGCTGGCGACAGTTGATTCCACAAGTTGACAGTGCGTGGGAGAAAGTTACGCGAAAACGTACAGTCGTTGAACGCCAACCATCAAGATGGTGGCGGTAGAATTGGAATTCTGCCGAGATGTGCGGTAATGGAAATCGGTAGCTGGGATGATTCCGAACAATTCCTCAGAACACTCCCCATGGTAAATGCGATACAGGATGCAAAGAGAACCGACATCTCTTCGCAGACTCAGAGGGTCGAGTCGATCGGAAAGACCCTGATCGTCGACTATTCGAGCAGCTCTACGTTGTACACGGTCAAACGGAAGAAGTTGGTATTGGGGAGCCCCGGCCCAGAGATGCGAACAGTATTCCATATGAGGTCGTACTTGTGCCTTGTAAAGTTGCAGACGGTGGGCAGGCATGAAATACTGTCTTGCTCTACTGAGTATGCCAAGTTTTTGGAGGCCAATTTGGTAAAATACGATCCCACCTGATTTAAAGTGGAAATGCAGTTCTGGATGGTAAGGCGCACTAGCTTAGTAAATGCCTACTCACTGCAACCCACTTTGTAATCGGAAGGAAAGACAGACGCGGGCAAAATATTCCAGTCCCTTGGTGTACGAACAAAGAAAGACGTAGCAAAGCGCTTCGTTCGGGTTTGAGGGATGTTCACAACAATAGGATGAAATCCTGCAGTGCGTCTTGAAGTCCAATGGTGGAACGGGGATGGAGGAATTAGATCATGTAGTTCCTAAGCAATCTACACTATAAGTGAATAAAACTATTAACGTCTTAACGTCAGTGGCGAATTGAACGCTACTTTTGCTAGGCACGAATGTGAAAGAAGGAGAAAAAAACTCCCTTTATCGTCTCCCCTCAGTTTAAGGGCATCCCGTGGTCGCATCCTCCATTGGAATCCTTGACATCGATATATCGAGTGTCGTTTAGTTTCGTGGTCACTTGGAAGGCAAAGCCAAATTGGCCTCCAAAAAAGTTGACATACTCAGCAGAGCGAGACAGTATTTAACGCCTGCCCACCGTCCGTATTACAAGGCGCAAGTACGGCTTCATATGGAATACTGTTCGCATCTCTGGGCCGGGGCTCCCCAATACCAACTTCTTCCGTTTGACCGTGTACAACGAATTTGGGTTATACAACAATAGAATATCATCATAGTAAATAAAAGCTATATTTGATAGTTCAAAAGAGGAGTGCTTCGATCATCACCAAATTTTACTCAGGATTAGCCAGGTCAATCTGAAGATTCCCTGTTTCATTGAAATCGGTCCAGCCGTTTCGGAGCCTATATGGGATATACCCACACACTTTCTCTTTTATATATATAAAGAAGTGTGGGAAATTTCATACATCTCAATCCCTATTCTAGGGAGCTTTTGAACACATAGGCCCCCCTCTCGACCTCCGTCTCAATCGACCCAAGACCGGGGGAGCAGTCGCCCCCTGCGCTGATAACCCGGGTAATGGTAACATCCCGAGGCCCGTACCTGCGAGGTTCCCGGGAACCTTGCAGATGACTCCACACACACATACACACATCTCAACATTTTTTTTTGTTCTTTTATTGCTATAACGATAAGAGGAGATTGTTCTTTCAGAGACAGCCATGGGTGCGATGACTCGTGACTACATGCAAACAGTTTGTGATAAATATTTGAAGGCCATTGATAAAATTGGCAAATTAATTGTTCAAAGAGTGTGCTGAATGATATGCCAAAAAGTGCAGAACGACATGAAAAATGAAAAATAAAACAGCATCTACTCCTTAATATAATAATAGCATAGTTTTTGATAATGATCAAAACAGTTACATAAATATTACTTACCGAGTTCTACTTTGTCTGTTATATATCTGGCTATAAAAGGTACGCTTGGATATAGCCGAAGAGATTCCTTAATGCAGCATTCCAAGTACTTCATATTAATAAGATCGTCAATTGTCGGCAGCCTTTGCGATTCGCCAAATATACTTATCATCTCTTCGTGAATAAATTTCTGGTAATTAAAGTTAGGTTACATGTATTTCAGCCCTGTAGTTCTGGGCTCTAGAATCAAGAATAGGTCAAGAATAAGACTACGGTATCCCCTGCCTGTCGTAGAAGGCGAATAAAGGGGCCCCGGGTTCACTGGGCGACAAGGGTGGGGGACCTTTTCGTGGACCAAGGTGGACCCCGGTAGAAGGCGACATCGGCTGGCCCGTGTCGCCTTGCACTGCGAGGGCACAGGGGAGGAGGGAGTAACCTCCCAGAGTATCCCCGGGAAGTGCTGTACTTGAGCACAGTGCAGAAGAGCTCCGGTGCGTTCCTCTGGAGGTCCCCGAGCCCCTCACCATGCACCGAGAAAGGGCCATCGGGGAGGTTTTAGTGGGTAAAAATCTCACATAACCACCGTATCTTTTTGAAGATTTCCTCCCCGTTAACAAAAAAAAAGGTCAAGTTACATTTGAGTTTCTTGAAAGGAAAATACATAATGTATAACGACGTAATTACCTGTACCAGCGGTTCGTTAGCTATTCTCATTATCATAAAGGAAAGTGCACTCGCTGTTGTGTCGTGACCCTAAAACAGACATTTATTAACAGATAGATAAATAAATTCTTTAAGTTAAAGTTAAAGTTACAGTACATCTCAATCTGCAAACTATTCACACCTTACATGCTTGGTTATTACCTTATCTCTTCGACTTTCACTTTCCTCTCAGGCTTCTATACTCACTCTCATACCATACTTTCAATTTTATTAATTTTAATTTCTTCGTTCTTTCATTTCATTGAAGTCCCTGTAGGCTCCAAAGAAAAAAATAGTCGTACAGTACGCTTAATTAAGACTTATATGTTTTTTTTTATCTGTGAATGTGCAATTGATACTAACAATAGGGACTTGAGCTTGGAATTAAAAATTATTATTGTAAATTACATTTTTTTTTTTTATTTTTATTTTTTGTAAATTACATTTAGCACTAATATTAAAATTCCTAAGCGTGACTTTTCTAATAAATTGCAGAAAATTTGTTAGTACTATTTAACCCTTATCGTGGCAAGATTGTTTTTTGAAGAACAGTAAGAAAATGTATAATCAAAAAATATCAAAAAATACATTCAAAAATCGTGATATGAATACACGTGATAAAAATACGTATGTTGGAAAACCAAGATGTACACTATTCTATACAGTGCTATACGTACTAAGTACGTAACGTACGTACTAACAAGCCTAAGCTTATTTGGAATGGTTAACAAGAATTTTAAATATATTTGCGAAAAAAATATTATTAGCGTTCTAAAAAAAAAGTCCTTATTCCAACTCCATCTCTTTTATAATTATAAATGTCACGACACTGACAATTGTCACATTAAACATTTGTATTTTTTAAAATACAATTAATGAATAAATTTAAGTAAATAGATATATATGTACTTTACATGCATATTATGCTATACATTGCTATGTTTAGGGTTAAATTATTTTAGTAAATTACGTACCTCAAACATAAACGTGTCAACTTCTTCTCTAATGCCTTCTAGATCTATAACATCATCTTTCTCATTTTCCAACAGTAAATCAAGCATTGCAAGAGGTCCTTTTCTACCATATACTTGAATACCGTCGTTTCTATCTATCACTTCATGGTTGTTCTTCAAATAGTCTCTCCGCTCTCTAATTATTTTCATTGTAAACTCGTGGAGATCTTTGACGGCTTTGTTTTGAACTTTCCCCGTTTTCGAATGAGCAAATACAATGTCGGCGTACAACCATATTCTGCACAGTCTTTGAACAATTAATTTACCAATTTTATCAATGGCCTTCAAATATTTATCACAAACTGTTTGCATGTGGTCACGAGTCATCGCACCCATGGCTGTCTCTGAAAGAACAATCTCGTCTTATCGTTATAGCAATACGAGAAGAAAAAAATGTTGAGATGTATGAAATTTTCCACACTTATCTATATATATATATATAAAAGAGAAAGTGTGAGTATATTCCATATAGGCTCCGAAACGGATGAACCGATTTCAATGAAACAGGGAATCTTCAGATTGACCTGGCTAATCCTGAGTAAAATTTGGTGATGATCGAAGCACTCCTCTTTTTGAACTATCAAATACAGCTTTTATTTACTATGATGATATTCTATTGTTGTATAACCCAAATTCATATTGACAGATGCGTTGTGTATATTAACGTATTTATGAACTATATTGAAGAACACTAGAGTTTATTGAAGTATAATAAAGTATACTGAAGTATATTAAAGATAATAATTAAAGATTTTGAAGTAGTCAAGGTAAGTTATAGCGCGGCGAATGTATCCGTTTACCGATGTAAATTTATTGTTATAAAAATCTAGCCCGGTGAAGCGGGCTGAGTACGCTAGTCGTTCATAAGGAAGAAGTGCACAATGGTAATTTTTTTTAAAATATGCATACAAAATAGATTAAATCCATATAAAAATCATTGCACAAATTACCATGCGATTGATACATAAATATTCTGTTGTTATATGTTAGCTAGGCAATGGTTAAGTAAGTACAGCCCTGTAGTTCTGGGCTCTCAAGAATAAGACTACGGTATCCCCTGCCTGTCGTAGAAGGCGACTAAATGGGGCCTTGGGTTCACTGGGCGACAAGGTTGGCGGCCTTTGTCGTCCGCCAAGGTGGATCCGGGAAGAAGGCGACATCGGCTGGCCCGTGTCGCCTTGCACTGCGAGGGCAGAGGGGTGGAGAGAGTAACCTCCCCCCCCCCCCCGGGAAGAGCTCTCCTTGAATACAGTGCAGAGGGGGCGTTCCACTGGAGATCCCGGAGCCCCTCACCACGGGCCACCGGGGAGGTTTTAGTGTGTAAAAACCCCACATACCCGCCGCCTTCCCCCCAGAAGGCTGATTTCCTCCTCGTTAAAAAAAAAGGCAATGGTTAAGTAAGTAACTATGATAAATAATTACTGGTCTTCGGTGTTCGAGCGAGTCGCTGCCTTTGACCTTCTACCCTCGGCGCTCCTACAAGTCCAAAGCACCCAGACGATATCTATCAGACTGCATTTGAATTACAATACAACGTTATACGTACCACACATAATGTTAAGCGTTGCATTCGTAATCAAAGGCAGAATGTCGGATTGTTTCTTTACAACTTCAATCTCTACTTTATCCAACAATTTCACAGTTTGTTCGGTGAACGTATGGAAATATTTCTTCAAGATATTAAAGTGGAAAGCTTGGGTCAACATTTTTCGTCTTTGATGCCATTTTTTGCCTAAAATGTAAACATAGTAGAAAATCAGATTTATTCTTTTTTTATAATATAATACCACTCATGAGAAAAAATAAACGGTCTGACTTAAGGGTGAGTTAAGAAAGTTTGAATATCTCGGAAGAAAAAGACGCTAGCTAATTGAAATAAATTGTGCACGATAGACAATTAAATAGACTTAAAATAAAATATAATATTTTTATTAATTTATTTATATTATCAGTACCACTATGATCGCACCTGATGTTACGTGGTGATTTAGTCGAAAGATGGTACGCGGTAGTTTAGTAAGTGCCTATTGACTCTACTCTAGAACGCTCCCACGTGGTACGTTCCAGTCAAGCTTGTGCTGAGAGATAGTTTACGTAAATAGTTGAATGGTGGATTTGAACCTACGACCTTACGATTTGCTGACCGTACCGTAAACCATTAGGCTATTAACTCGCTCTTTGTAAATTATTGCCTGCTTAGATTACACACCTGTACTAATCACCCGATCAATTAAAATAATGCGTTAATTGATGCAGGTGGATGTTGCTTCCATTGTGAATGAATTATTTAATTGAAGGTAAATAAGATAATAATGAATCATTGAATGATTAATTAACCGTTAATATATTATCGCATTTCCAGTGTAATTGTTATATATCTATTAGTCAGATATGACTACGAATTGCGGAGATTATTCTGTCTTCATTTTTTTCAATGTTGGCCCACCCTTAGATTTAGAGTTTCGTTTTCGTTTGAAATGGTTTATTTTCGGTTAAGTTCCATGTTGATTTTGTTGGGTTCTTCGGAACCTAAGGTATTACACCTTAAATATAAAAAAGTCCTAATAATCGTAATGAATATTGGTAGGTTTATCACAACCAAAGGCTAAGTAAATAGTCCTAATCAACAACGACCAAGAATTTGGAAGGAGAAAGAGAATGTACCCGTCGTAATTTAACTGTGATATTTTAGAAATTGCAAGTATATTTACGAGCAAAAACAATAACCGACTTTAAATCGAAACAAACTTTCAACACTATCTTCTTCTATTTCCGAATTACACACAGAATTTACACAGGGCACACAATTCGTAGGTTGGAATCCACCATTTGACTATTGACGTGAACTATCTCCTAGCACAAGCTTAAGCTTAGTTGGAATGGTTAGCAAGAATGTTTCGGGGCGAGATGGTGAATGCTAACGCGACCCCAACTCGCACATCTTGGTGGAGGATGGCTCACCATGGGAGGTTTCAGTCGGTAGGCCTTAGGTCGAGCCCGACATAACTCGCCCGCCTCCGACGACTATAAATAAACCCATTTCTCACATGTAAAAAAAAAGGTTAGCAAGAATGTTAGTAATATTTATCAAAAAAAAAGAAATATTACTAGATATCTTTTTTAAAAAAAAGAATGTTATGTAATAACAAACATAAAAGACAGACGAATTGAGACACCTTTTCCTTTTCAAGTCAGTTGAAGGTCACGGAAGTGGAACACAGTTATATGGTTTGTTTTAAAAACGTTACTTACCATTACTAACGAGAAGTCCTTCGCGAAGCCACGGTCTTAGAAATGTGTAGGGAATTCGTTTCTCCATAAAACGTGTACTTGACAATATTGTCTAAAATTATTAACTCACATTATTTTTTTTTTTTAAATCGGCACCTGTAGTTAGAAATTATTTACAAAGCTGCTGGGATTTGAACCCGCGACCATCAGATCGTCGACCGACTCAATCCACTTAGCTGGCTGTCACTGTATTTATAATCGTATTTCCAAAATCCTTTAGTCAGTTTTAGCTCACTTGTCACATGAAAAGACAACAGCGTGAAACTGTCTCTGTCCACCCCGCTAAGATTAAAAGGACTTCAAAGCTTATTTATAATAATTTTTCTAATGACGTGTAACAATACTGTATTTATTAACGGACTCAATGGCAATTATACAGCGGCGCGGAGGGACGGGAAGCCGAACCGACGGCGCCGTGTTTTAAATAAATTATTTCAAAAAACATAATTAAAACAACATATATATCTAGTATAAGGCGGCGTGAAATTGTATTTTTTTATAAATATTGTCAAAAATTACATGTAATACTTGGTTACAAATATTCAATTACTCAAAACGTATGGCCACAGTACTTACTAAAAACGGCACACAGGATGCATCTTACAACGCAGTCAACATTAAATGTGTTACAAGAAGCATCAAAGATGCTGCACAAATGAAAACAGAGGTGGCAGTGAGGACCTCAAAGAGGTCTTGAAATGAATAAATAAATATGTACCACTTTATTTTATTACCTCCACGTACACCGGATTTGATATATTGATAGTACGCGCATTGATAGCGTGTATTTGATAAATATCTCCATATACCTTGTGGAGTTTTCTGAGATATATGAATAGGGCATCTGAAAATAAGTTAACGTATTACATTTAATCTATATGTAAAAGAGAAAGTGTGTGGGTATGTTCCATATAGGCTCCGAAACGGCCGGACCGATCTCAATGAAACTTTCAGGGAATCTTCAGATTGACCTGGCGAGTAATCCTGTAAAGTATAATGACGATCGGGGCACTCCTCTTTTGGAACTGTCAAACAAGCCAGTACTTTTATTTCTGACATTAACTTGAGCCCGATATGTTTTTGTATAAATGATATGAATGATATTGTATTTGCTGATATGTACGTGGGTGTAGGTAATGATCTTCACCCGCTCGAGAAGAGAATTGAAGAGAAAGAATACGGTGTGAAATGAATAATTTAAGTTAAATTCAATACTTAATGATGTAAGTTTATTGTTTTAATAAAATATGTCAAAATCTAGCCCGGCGAAGCGGGCTAGGTACGCTAGTATATCTTTTTTTTTTAAAAAAAAGCTAGCAATATTTCTTATTTCTTTTTTTTTACTGAAATATTACTAACAATCTTGTCAACCATTCCAACTAAGCTTAAGCTTGTGCTAGGACATGGTTCAGGGCAATAGTCGAATGGTGGATTCGAACCCACGACCTTACGATTCGCAGGCCGTACCCTAAACCATTAGGCTATTGACGCTTGAATCTATCTAGTGATCTATCAACGAACAGCCCAAACCACTGGACGGATCGGGCTGAAATTTGGCATGCAGGTAGATGTTATGTCGTAGGGATCTGCTAAGAAGGGATTTTGATCAATTCTACCCCCAAGAGGTTAAAATAGGGGATGCAAATTTGTATGAAATTTTGTCAATTTTAAGCCGGTCGGGCTGAGACATTACATGCATAAAGCTACTGTGACGTAGGCATCCCCTAAGAAAGGATTTTGATAAATTCCACTCCTAAGAGGATAAAATAGCTCATGATGGAAGATATAAATATTATTGGTGTTGTTTAGTTTGAACCTATCAGTACCTAATGGAACGAAAAATGAGGACGACCAAAATAATGATATCCCGTTCGAATTTAAGCGATTACAGTTTCCCTGAAAATCTGCTTTGCCATAACAATAAACAAGTCTAAGGGTCAAACTCTCAAATTTACGGGTTTTAAATTGACTTGAGAGAACATTGTTTCTCTCATGGACAGTTTTGTGTTGCGTGTTCACGAGTAAGTTCACCCAATAGTTTGATAGTTTGAATGGCAGATTTGTTAAGAATATTCTGTACAAAGAAGTTTTATAGGCCCTAAAATTCTACACTCGCTAAACAAAAGCAAAGCCGTAAAAACTATACTTCTTTAAGCTAGTTATATTTATAAATATCATACCTAGTGGTAGCAAGGAGTGATGTGAATTCCCAATCACAGGCCACGATCTCTCTCCCGGTATCTTACGAATGAGTTTATTGCTGTATCCATCGTATATTATAATTATAATTACTAGAAATACTACTAGTGCAACAAGTAGCATGGTACGACCGTAGATCAAGGAAGCCGGACGAGCTATGCTATCAGAGATAGGGTCATTTATTACTTATATACCGGGCATCTCATTGAAGAGGTTATTAGCATCGGTGGAGATTCCTTGAGTTCAAAACGTTTATTTCGTTTACAGATAAAAACAAGGACTTTCATATTTGATGAAAATATTAAATAAGCTACCACTTCCATTTAACAGATCGTATCAGCTGTGAATTTGTGTAGTTTGACACTGAAAAAACTGGATATATTTACAAGTAAAAAGTAGGTTTGCAAATCGTAAGTAGTTTCGAATCCATCATTCGACTATTGACGTGAACCATCTCCTAGCACAAGCTTAAGCTTAGCTGGAATGGTTAACAGGAATGTTAGTATTATTAGAGTTTGGTTAGTTTCTGATTAATGTTTTTTTTAATGTGTACTTTTTCATCCTTTAATTTCTTTATCCTGCTCGTGCTAACACCACGCTGCTGCAGTACTGTATCAATGATTTTCGAAAAACAATTTTTTTTCAGTGAGACAACTTGAAGGTAACATTGCTAATAATTTTTGTATGCCGTCATTGCTAAAATATGCCTAATTATCCTACTATACTACTATATATATCATCCTATGTCCCCTAGGTGGGGCAAAGGGCGTCCACAGTGAATCTCCATCGCGTTCGATCTTGGGCGTCACGCTTTATCTCGCTCCATGTCTTCCCGATGTTCTTCGCCTCGTCTGCAACTATGCGACGCCACTTCTGTTTAGGACGGCCGGGCTTGCGCTTTCCTTGCGGATTCCAATCAAGGGCCTGCTTGGGAATGTGATCGGCATCTCTTCGGAGGGTATGGCCAATCCAGTTCCATTAAGGCGCCTTATTTGGAGGTCGATCGGGCTTTCACGACAGCGCTCCAGAAGATGTTCGTTATAAATTTTCTCGGGCCAGTAGATACAAAGGATTCAGCGAAGACATCGGTTGACGAAAACTTGGAGCTGATTGGAGATGGTTTTGGAAACCTTCCACGTCTCACACCCATATAGATACTACTATACTGTTACTATTTGTCTCCAATAAATAAATCACCTCTTTGGATTTGATCATGTTATAGCCTAATTTAGTTTCTATATTAATAGTACGGTTTCTCGTTAAAATGTATTCTTCTTCTTAATCGTCTCCTTCATTGCTGAAGGTCGTGTCTAGTACAAAGTGTTGATCGCTCGCTTCACGATCAACTTCCACGCGTCCCTGTCCTCGGCGGTCTTCATGGCTTTGGTTACTGGCAGGCCTGTGAGCGTCTTAACTGCGTCTGCCCACCGTGTGGGTGAGCGTCCGCGTGCTCTTTTCCGTCCACCTGGCCAGCAACCATTAGCTTCTCGAGGTTATCCGGATTTCTGCGAGCAACGTGTCCAAAATATTGCAGTATGCGCTGGAAGCAAAGAGTTGACAGCCTTGTCGTTATTCCGAGTGTCGTAAGAATGGATACGTTGGTTCGGCGAGCGGTCCATGGGATACGCAACATCCGCCTCCAACACCACATTTCAAAAGCGTCGATTTTCGCTCTTTCTTTTTGCCTTATCGTCCAGGATTCGGCGCCGTAGAAGAAAATTGAGAAACCAATGTACGCACAAGCCTCACTTTGGTTTTACGGGAAATATTGCGATCTTTCCATATCCTTGTGAGTTTAGTCATCGCTGCTTTGGACATCTGTATTCTCCTATTGATTTCCTTTCCGCTGCCACCCTCGTTGTTGAGAAGAGAGCCAAGGTAGATAAACTGATCAACGAATTCTAGGTCCCTGAGTTCATTGGAGCGAATTAGTGTACAGGGTCTGTCCACCACCAGCACCTTGGTCTTTGCCTTGTTAATGCTGAGGCCAACTAATTCACTCTCTTCCTCTACTCTAGAAAGAAGATCAGCCAATTCTTGCTCGGACGATGCAAATAGTGTAGTATCGTCTGCGTATCTTAAATTGCTAATTTTCTGCCGCCAATGGATATGCCACCTTCCCAACCATCCAGTGCTCGTCTCATAATATATTCACCGTAGTAAAAATGACGTAATAAAATGTATTATAGGTATGCATTTTAATCTTACATGTACAACACAAACTAATTGGAAATCAGAATTAGTTGACGTTACCGTGAAGGGCTTTGATCACTGACTCGTTGAACGTGTAATTTTCTCGTCACTAACACGTTGAAAGGATGAGTCTAATTTGAGATAGATATATCTAAAAGTAGAGGAAATAATATGAAATCAATCGTAGAACTGTTTTAGAGTCTTATGTCGCTCACATCCTATCCGTTTTTTCTAAGCATTTTGTTGCAATTTTCCGTCATTCCAAATATTAAAATAGCTTACTAAACTTTGGTTAACAATCAATGAAATTTTGCGCTATAGTAAACAGTTGAAAACAGTTGTCAACCCTTTCATTCCAGCGCAAACTCTAATATGGACACATTGCTCGCAGAAATAATGATAGCCTCGAAAAGCTCATGGTTATTGGCCAGGTGGACGGGAAGAGAGCACGCGGTCGCTCACCTACACGGTGGGCAGACGTACTTAAGACGCTCACAGGCCTGCCGATAACCAAGTATAGCTTCTCTGACCAACTGTGTTAGTTCGCGAAAAAAAATGCCGATAACCAAAGCCATGAAGATAGCCCAGGACAGGGACACGTGGAAGTTAAGCGTTATGTTAATCAACACCTTGTGCAAGACATGACCTTCAGCAATGAAGGAGATGACTAATAAGAAGAAACAGCTTTACCAACCGGTGACCTAGTGCAATTCTGACACGTATATATTTGTATACATGTCGGTTTAGTGTATTCTTTACCCTTTTTAATAAGTCATCAATATATTATGTAATGTTTTTTGAGGTTCAGGCTAAGCGACTTAGAACTATGCCACCTCTCAAGCCGGTGAAACAGTCAAAATCTGCTCTAGATAATCTGTGCAGGTTCGTCACAAAAGGTTTTTGAAGTAAAACTTAGGAAACGGCAAGAAATAACACATCAATGTTGGCGATCAATCAATGTTGGCGAAATGGTCATTATACTGCTTAATAATCCTAGTCAATGGAGCGCGTTCACCGGCGTTGGTACTCGTAATAATGGGAGAAAACATTTTGTGAGTGTATGTATCACGAATGTGCTGAGAACTACTAGGAACACGAAAGTAGATATTATTGATTAGCTCTGTGCAATCAAATTTATTGTGGCAGATTTTGTACAGAAAAATTTGATCATGGTAAAGTTCTTTAAGCATACCTTGGGGTGTAAGCTGATAAATTTTGTGAAGAGTGAGATCGGATGAGGCGAATGGAAGTTGAAAGGATAAGAGGATATATTCTATTCGTATATCTAAGACACAGTGCAAACCTGTCTGTATCACACTAGGACATTAGGGTTTGTTTATAAGCGCGATTCAAATACGGACAAGATGAATCATGTTTATGCTTCAAATTTAAAAGGGAAAGGAGGAACATGCAAAGAGATATATAACATACAACATACAATATTGTAAAAGAAGTGAACATTATACAATCTCAATCGGTAGTTCTGACACGACAGTTCTATTTTTATTAATGTTTCTTAAAGTGACTTTTCGTCGTTCGAGAGACCATGAAGGCGCAACAGGTTTCCACACAATTTTTTCTTTCACCGCCGAGTATCGCCGGGGATCGAACTCGGGTTGCTAGCGTAAAACGCAATTTGATACGACCACCCGGACACCAAGCAACCACGGCTCTAGTGAGGTATAAAGTACACTCGTTTTTTCGTAGTTTTTGTTGTTTTGATATAGTTTTGAGTGAATTGAACATGTAGTTTTATTTATTTCTTAGCAGATATTTAATAAGATCAATTAACAAAGAACTATTGATTGGACAGATTGGATACTGCATTCTGCAAACTTCTTCATCTCGACTCTTCCGACCATTGTCGTATGCAGTCTTGAAAATTTCCAATGATTCCTTATCTTCATCCCGTGGCTCCAAACTGAAATGGATATACAGATATACATTTACGGTAAATCACAGTCTACAAGCACATATTATACCGTAGAAGTTCCAATAACTATCAAAGATACAATATCCATTTTTGACCAACTTCTAAAAAAGGAATTTATAATTGAAAATTTGATTTGTTTTTTTTATTTTATTTGATGAACCTACTTTGATAAGATAAGTTGAGCCCCATACACCAGACTATAATTTACGTGTGTTTTTTTTACGCAAGAATCCGAAAAACGGAAAAGGTCTGAGATTCGAGACCCTAACTCTTACTCATAATAAAGATTAGCCATCATCTAATATTGTATGATAGATATTTTTGTCAGCCATAAATTGCTAAAATTGCGAAAGCCATAGACATATTAATTTTAGTATAAAATGCAACGCGTTTCGGAGAAGGTTTTCGTAGTTTCAAAACTCCCTATTCTAGAGAGCTTTTGAATAGTTAGGTTAGGTTCGTTTCGCTCTCTACTTGAGCTCCTAAAAGTGCACCCACAGTGCAGAGGGTGCGTTGCTCTGGAGATCCCGGGGCCCCTCACCATGCACCGAGGAAGTGCCGCCGGGAGGTTTTAGTGGGTAAAAACCCCACATAACCGCCGCCTCCCCGTGAACGAAAATAAAAATTTCTTCTCGCTCCCCGATATCAATCCCCCCTCGACCTCAGTCCCAGAGATCGAGAGATCGGGACGGCGCAGTTAGTCAATAGATTCGTCATTGCTGACGCTTGAGGGATTAGCCTCGACGTAAAAATAGTTATTCCTAAAAAATCCGTCCTAAACGGTATCGGTACCCATGACCAGGGGAACAGTTATCCCTTGCGTTTATTACCCGGGTAAAGGCCCGTACCTGCGTGGCTCCTCGAACGTCGTAGACGCCTTGACTTGAGAAGGTTTTATTACATAATATATTATTGATTACTCACCTGGAACCTGGTTTTGGTTTTAAAAAATGTTTTCGTATTTAAATTTATTAATCGTAAAGTAACTCCATACATACTCGCTAATAAAAACCCTTGGATAGGTTTAGGAGCGTTGCCGGAGTTTCTTCGGCTACTTCTATTCTCAGCGCCAACGCTTCCCGAATTGGCATTTAAGTTAGTTTAGCTCAGATTGTCCCAAATAGTTTTTTTGTTAATAAAATAGCTACCGCCCTCGGATCGAAATGCTTACGCGTAACATAGTAACCGTCCAAGCCCAGGTTACCCCTCACCGGGTGTCCACCCTTATGTCGAGTTACTAGCTAAATGACGTAAGAGATATGCCACCTCTCAATCCGGTGAAGCAGTAAAGGCCAGCCTCTCTTGCCAACCGTGTAGTTCGACGTTAAAAAAAAAGTAAAAAAAAGGACAAGGTTTAAGCTCATAATATATATTATTGATTACTCATCTGAAACCCATATTGTTTTAAAAATATTTAATTTCGATGTTTAATCTGTTAATTGGAAAGTAACTCTATAGAATATATACAATTTGACTCTCGTTAATAAAAAGCTTATAGCGACGTGAAGCAAGAGCGTATCTCTAGATATATAATAAAAGAAAGAATAAAAATACCGTAACAATGAAGTTCATTATTTCTAGAGAGACCATGACAAGCATAAAAATGTAGACGTGGTATAAAATAATCACCTGAGCATTAATATGAAACCTCTTCGTAGAGCCCCCGTCGGTTGTGCCCCCATGGCACAATAGAGCAGCCGTGCGCATTGTATTTTGTCATACGTTAAAATTTTCCCCCACCTTACACTTGGTGCCTGTAAGACAATTTCAACAAGTATTTATGTGTAAAACTTGACTAAGCTTTCTTTAAGTTCTGCCATCTTTCCATTAACCCGTAAAAGCCCTAAAGCCATAAAACATAAAAAAACTGTGCAGTAGGTCGTTACTAGGAACGAAGTTCTATTAGACGTATAAAGAAAATAATTATTCGGGTATACATTTTTATTATGATTTTTTATCGATAAAAATCAAAAAACTACTTTCTACTAAATTATCTTAACAACTTTTACTTACAACTATCTATCTAATATAGTTGAGACTAAAAATCTTACGCTTTTATTCAACGTTACGGACGTTGCCAGCTATTGTACCCGTCCGCGACGACTCACGAGGAACTTTGGACCAATAAAAAACACATTTAATAATAATATTAACCTTTTAGTCGCTTTCTACGACTGGCAGGGGATACTGTAGTCTTATTCTTGAGACTCCAGAACTACAAGGCTACGGGGAAAACACCTTTTTTGTTGACGGGGAGGAAATCTTCAGAAAGATACCCCGCCTTCTGGGGGGAAGGCGGCGGTTATGTGGGGTTCTTACCCACTAAAACCTCCCCGGTGGCCCTTTCCTCGGTGCATGACGAGGGGCTCCGGGATCTCCAGTGGAACGCACCGGAGCCCCTCTGCACTGTGCTCAAGGAGAGCACGTCCCGGGGGACTCCTCCCCTGTGCCCTCGCAGCGCAAGGCGACACGGGCCAGCCGATGTCGCCTTCTTCCCGGGTCCACTTTGGTGGACGACAAAGGCCCCCACCCTAGTCGCCCAGTGAACCCGAGGCCCAGTCGCCTTGTACGACAGGCAGGGGTTACCGTAGTCTTACTCTACTAGCCCAGAACTACAGGGCGAAATGGCGACACACTGTGGATGCCCTCTGCCCCACAGCGGGGACTTAGGACTATAAACACAAACAATTCAACTTACGCTATAATTACGTGGGCCGATATCTCGTTTGAACAGAAGACGAAGAAGTTTCGGGGCTGTGATCGCCTGATAATCCTGCACTAATATGTGGATGCTGTATAAAATACCAAGGAGCAATCCTAATAGAATTATCAGTCTGGAAGCATAAACAATCATTCTAAACTTTGACACAATCATCAATAGAAAAATAATCAATAAATTAGAGACTTTTTATTATTTTAACACAACAACTATAGAAAGAATAGACGTAGATATAGACATAGCGCAACACGCACATTCAAATATAATGAAAAAGAAAAATCTATATATAATAGAGAAGGTGTGTGGGTATGTTCCATATAGGCTCCGAAACGGCCCGATTTCAATGAAATCTTCAGGGAATCTTCAGATTGACCGTGGCGAGTAATCCTGTAAAGTTTGGTGACGATCGGAGCACTCCTCTTTTTGAACATTCAAAAACAGCGTTTATTTCCTTTGATGATATTCTATGATTTCATGAACATCAGGTAGATTCATTATAAATATTCCTTATTTGTGATCAACATTTTAAAAATACCTATTGCTTCATACGTATTTATTAATGCCCATTCACAGATAATTCGTATTTACTTGAGCCCGATATGTTTTTGTACAAATGAAAAGAATGATATTGTATTTACTGATATGTACATGGGTGTAGGTAATCTTCACCCGCTCGTCAGCAAACTTTTAAATGTTATAATCTGTGCCGCGGTTTTTAATAAATAGACGATACGTTTTATGTCTAAAATATAGATAAAACATTACGATATATTATAACGAAAAATATATCGATATATTTTTTGTATGAACATCCCTAGTATATGATGCTAACATTAGACACTGTCTCAACATGTGCTGCCACAGCGCTGATTTTCATCGGAGCCGAATGTTGTACGCGCATATAACAACTTTAAAATATCAATGAACATCCTTTTTTTTAAATAGGGTTAAAAATAAATTATAAATAATATTTCTTACTTGTATCCCATGTTTAATAATCTTACACTCACAGTTCTTTAATTAAATAAAACGCAGTGTACGACTGCACCGTAACTAAATTCAAAAACGTTTGTTTTTCTGTATATCCTTGATACTTACAGCTGATTCCGTAATGCATTCAAGTTAAGGAGGTGGTATGACCGGAGCCTTTGCAGGTCACTTGTGCTATATGCAAACTGGACGTCTAACACCAGGCCGTAAGTGGCGGGAAAGTGGTTGCGGTTATCTAAGGTAACAAGTTTACCAATAAGGAATAAAGAATCGGTTAGATTTAACAATACGCGAAAAGGTAAGAAATTATGTTGTCTCTGAGAGACAAATATTGAAAGAAAATACTTTAATTTACGTTCACTTATGGTAATTTAAACATCAGCCCTGTAGTTCTCGGCTCTCAAGAATTACGGTATCCCTGCCTGTCGTACAAGGCGACTAAAAGGGGCCTCGGGTTCACTGGGCGACAAGGGTGGGGGCCTGAGTCGTCCACCAAAGTGGACCCGGGAAGAAGGCGACATCGGCTGGCTCGTGTCGCTTTGCGCTGCGAGGGCACAGGGGAGGAGGGAGTAACCTTCCCCCGGGACGTGCTCTCCTTGAGCACAGGGCAGAGGGGTTCCGGTGCGTTCCACTGGAGATCCCGGAGCCCCTCGTCATGCACCGAGGAAAGGGCCACCGGGGAGGTTTTAGTGGGTAAGAACCCCACATAACCGCCGCCTTCCCCCCAGAGGGCGGGGTATCTTTCTGAAGATTTCCTCCCCGTCAACAAAAAAAAAAATTTTAATCATAATATATTATTTCCGAAACATACATATTTTTTAATAAATATTAAAATCGTAACATAGTAACCGTCCAAGCCGAGGTTACCCCCCACCGGGGGGACCCTTGTGTCGGGTTACTAGCGATAGAGGTTCAGGCTAAGCGACCTAAGAGCTATGCCACCTCTCAATCCGGTGAAGCAGTCAAGGCCAGCTTCTCTGGCCAATCTGTGTAGTTCAAAAAAAATCGATTGACTATAAACAATTTTACTATAGTTACAAAGTCCATGACTAAGTGTAAGTCTGCGTTACTTAATCTCAAAGTTTACTTTATATCCTACAAGAGCAGTACTGTTGCATAACATAACGCGAAGTGTGCTTATCTCTTTAAGAGATGACTTGCTCCGCCGACGTTCTCTTTCTTGTTATAATGACCATAATTATTGCTATGTATTGCGGACAAATGTCATAATTATTTTTTAAATTATAAATCACATAGTAACGATATTTTCATGGTCACTGCTACAGTAAAATATTAAAAACGTAGTATTAGTAAGTATTTGTTCTTGAACTGATAGCCTAGTAGCCAAGCGGTTCGAATAAGTTATTATTTTTTTTAATGGCTACACAGTTGTCCAGAGAGGTTGGTCTTTAACTGCTTCACCGAATTTAGAGGTGGTTTAGCTCTTAGGTCCGATCCGCGAATCGGTCGGTAGCTATTTTATTGATAAAACTATTTGGGACAATCTAAGCTAAACTAACTTATCACAAATGGACGAATAACTCAAAATCACGCCACCCGATTTCAATTATTCATTTTTAATGAGATATTATATAAATGAGAGTTTGGTTAGGTTGTGATTAATTTTATTTCGTAATATTCCTACAATAATTCGGAAATACAAAGAGGGCGTCTACGTTTGACACGATTTAAAGTCCGTTTTTGTTTTTACTCGTAAAACGATATAATGTACTCTGATATGATGCCAGTAACAGATAAAAAATAAATGAATTAAGATACTCCTTTTGTTGAAGTCGGATTAAATAGAATGATCCCCAAAACAATGTGAGCCTATCGAAATTTCTAATCGTGAAATCCTTAAGGATTTCTGCTTATTTGAAAATATAACCAGATTACACGTGCTCCGCAAACAGCAACGTGTTTTCCAATTTCCAATATCAGCGAAACGCTATAATTGAGCTGTGAAACGTTCACTTGCCTCACAAATCTCCCTGTAACCAGCCTCCGTTAAACATTGTACGCTCGAGTTATACTCCGTTCAAATGATATTACCAAATATCCTAACAGATATCTCATTTCACACATATTTCCCTCTATGAAGCCGTTTCTAATTACTTTGCTGTGTTTCCAATGACATGTTATCAACGGATTTACTGGATTTCATTTCATTGTATTTTTATTTTATTTCATTATTTGGAAGGTTTTTTTTTATTGACGGGTATTTATTGCTTCACCGGATTGAGAGGTGGCATAGCCCTTAGATCATTTAGCCTGAACCTCTAGTGGAATTAGTTTATTAAGTTTTTTTTTATTTATTTAATACATTTTACAAATAAAATTTTACACATAAAAGTGCATCCCAAAAACCTATCCCAGGTTTGTCTGGATTCGAATGCGGTCGTTTCGCAAGAGAACGTGAAAATACGAAGGCTGAATTAAAGACCAATGTGACGGTAGACAGCATAGTTGACTTAATGATAAGAAGCAAAGAGAATTGGTTAATAATCAATACGTTTATGGATAGGATAATTGCACAGAAGAAAAAAGACGAAAACAAAAAACAGATTGAGAGACAAGACACAGAATAAAATAGTAATTAGGACAAAAAAACAATAATGGTAGGCCGCAAGGTGGGAACATTGATGTGATAGAGGAGGAGGGTTTTTAGTCCGTGAGACTCGGACACTCCTTGGCAGTACGGGCTGCCCAGGGTCCATAAGGGATTTTACCTCCATGCGGAAAAAAAAAAAGGTTTGTCTGGATTCAGTCTCAGCATTCAGTTCTTGTCCATTTTTACAATATTAGTAATATAAAAAGAGAACACCGCAACACCTCGTCACGAGCCGTTACGAGCATCCTTTGCAAACGAACGCACACACCCATCGTAAGCGAAGACGCCTCAATGTGTGTGAGCGTTAGATACAGGCTGTTCTTAATTTATATTTTTTTACACACCATACGCAAATGTTATAAAAAATATTTTTTTAAAACAGAATTTTGAAATTTTTTAACACATAATACAATGAGATAGTATTTTCAGTTTTTTATTGGTATTATACTTCTTGTATTGGTGGGGTGATCAATGGGTATTTGAATCTCAGTTGATAGGAGATGGCATTTCAAGAAGAAGAAGAAGGCATTAATAAACAGCTTAATAAATTTAAAGTATGACACACAAGTAGACATCAAGTGGCCCATGTCGCCTTGCACTGAGAGCGGACAAGGGGACAGGGATTAACATCGCCCCCAGGACGTGCTCTCAGAAGAACACAGTGCAGAAGGGCTCCGGTGCGATCCTCTGGAGATCCCGGAGCCATGCACCGAGGAAGGATCACCGTAGGATTTTAGTTGGTAAATACCCCACATAACCCCGCCTTCAACAAAAAAACAAGGTTAAGAGGTTACTATAATCACAATGTCCCGAATTTTTCACATAACTCCTGGGTAACTGCATCATAACAAGGATCGCTTACTAAAAGCAACGAGAAGGAAATACGCGGACAGACCGGTTGTTTTAGTAACGTTCTGTTTAATGTTTTCGCGATGTTTTGCGTGTATTCACGCAATCTATAAAGTTTCGCAAAACGTAACTGGTAGAGGAGTTAAGTTAAATTAACTTCAAAGTTAATGCTTATATTTAAACATTAGCGCGTCCCGCTCCATGTCGGCTTATTTTACCTTAAAACTATTTAACCAAATGTCCAATTGGATAAAAAACAATAATTATACGTTAATTATTTACGTACGCTTGACTTGGAGAGTAAGCCGGTAAATGCGTTGTGATCGGGCCATGCGAACGGAAGTTGAGAGGCAAATATAAGTTAGTGAAGATAGAAAGACAGAAAGCATAATTTCGTATTTTACTGTAGGAGCAAGAGACAGAGGTGCGAGCACACATTTTCTTTCTCTCTTTAACTCATAGCTAGTTACGTTTCGTATATCTATAACACAGTGTAGGCCTATTGTCACAGCGACCGACCGAATCGTGGTTCGGCCTACTTGGGCGCCCTCGGATCCGAAAGCGTACGCGTAACATAGTAACAGTCCCAGCCGAGGTTACCACTCACCGGGGAGACCCTTGTGTCGAGTTACTAGCTATAGAGGTTCAGGCTAAGGGACTTAAAATAGAATTCAAATATAGAATTAATCAGAACCTAACCAATTCTCATCAATTTACTCTTGAAGTGCATACTTTCCAATAAAAAATGAATCATCAAAATCGGTTGGCGTGGTATTGAGTTATTCGTCCATTTGTGATATAGACATAGACATTTATTTATTGGCATCACAATACAAAAACACATCACAGACATTAAAAAAGAATGAAAAATAGACAAAACATAGTTAAAGTTACACGGCCAAATAATACAAAACATATGATGCCAATATCGGACACCGTCTCAGCATATGCTGTCACAAGGATGCGACAGCGCTGATTTTCAGCGGTGCCCGGGACTACCTAAAGACGTGCGCGCGCAATACTACCTTTATATGGAATTTATACAGACAGTAAGAGTATAATAAATATGATACATAAATAAAACAGTTATGAGATTAAAATATATTTTATACAATAAAATAGTAGATGAAAAAAAAATTATAAATATTATTGAGTCAGAAATAAACTAAAATAAATAAATAATATGATAATTAAACGTATAAAGTTTAAATTATATAATTAAATATTGAAAATATTGGAAACAACAAGCCACCGATTTTACTTTTTTGTATCTTTAACATCAGGTGTTTTAATTTATTTTTAAATGAGTTTACAGATTTACTCTCTCTTATGGGCGATGGCAAATTATTCCAACACTTGGTGGCCAAGTATCTGAAACTGCCCCGGAACGCAGCAGATCGGTGTAGCGGAATTTGTAAAATGCAGTTTTTAGCTCTAATTAAACAGCTAGTATCTTCATTCCGCAATTTCAACTTTTCGTATAGATATTTAGGCTGTTCCGTGTTTATGATTCCAAACAGAAGTGTTGATGCAAATTTAAGACATAAATTTCTCATGGATCCCATTGTCGGAATTGGACGAAATTTAAATAGGACCACACGAGAAGCACCAGTTTTCAAATAAAAGAATCATCAAAATCGATTAACAATCTCCAAAGTTATGCTGTAACTAACATAACAAAAAAATACACACGAATTAAGAACTCTTTTGAAGTCGGTTGAAAAGATACACACCTTGACCCCGGAAACAAACATTAAGAAGGAAGTACTTAAAATCCTTCTCCATGGAACATGACGAGAATCAATTAGACTCTCTTGGAAGCCATCAAGCGGTAACGAGTTCGGAGTAATGAACTAAGCTGTGATGCCCTTTCCGAAATCATTTCAATAAGTTATTATGACAGTCAAAGATCTTTTAATTCAGTTGCTTTAATATGTATTAGGTACATATGAAATTGGCGTTTTGTTGGCCACTTTGATCTCAAATATCTCCTGTTTGGTTAGGAGTACCAATTTCAAATTTATACAGCTATTTATTCATGCATTTGTTCCCCAAAACCGTAATCCATATGTTTTTTCCATCTTTATTTTTTTTTTGTTTAAGAAGAAAACTAGCAATATTTCTAATTTTTTTTCAGAATTATTACTAACAATCTTGTTAACCATTCCAACTAAACTTAAACTTGTGCTAGGACATGGTTCACGGCAATAGTCGAATGGTGGATTCGAACCCACGACCTTACGATTCGCAGGCCGTACCCTAAACCATTAGGCTATTGACGCTTCGAAATCTTTGGTTTTTTCTTTGCGTCACTTAGTTTATTGGAAAACTTAAAATATTACGTTATTTAGGAGTACGAGTTCCGCCCTGGCCCCAGTGCTGCAGAAACGGCTCGGAGGATTAATGATGTGTATGGCGGTGGTGTCGCAAAAGAAAACACAGTGCGTTTTTGGTTCCAACGTTTTTGATGTGGGCATTTCGACTTGCAAAACAATCCCCGTGGCGGACGGAATCCAAGGTTTTTAATGAAGAATTGAAGGCTATTGTGGAAGTGGATCCATCGCAAACCACGTCTAAGTTAGCTAAAGTGTTAGTGACAAAACTGTTTTAATCCTTTTGAAGCAAATTGGGAAGGTGAATAAGCTTGAAAGGAGGTCCCTCATGACTTGAGTGGAGCAAATTTTAAGTCAATAGCCTAATGGTTTAGAGTACGGTCTGCGTATCCTAAGGTCGTGGCTTCGAATCTACCATTCGACTATTGACGTAAACCATGTGTTTAGTTTTTACCCACTAAAACCTCCCCGGTGGCCTTTTCCTCGGTGCATGACGAGTGGCCCCGGGATTTCCAGTGGAACGCACCGGAGCCCCTCTGCACTGTGCTCAAGGAGAGCACGTCCCGGGGGGGGAGGTTACTCCCTCCCCCCCTGTGCCCTCGCAGTGCAAGGCTACACGGGCCAGCCGATGTCGCCTTCTTCCCAGGTCCACTTTAGCGGACGACAAAGGCCCCCACCCTTGTCGCCCAGTGAACCCGAATAACCGACGTAAACCATCTCCTAACACAAGCTGAACCTTAGTTGGAATGGTTAACAAGAATGTTAGTAATATTTATAAAAAAAAAGAAATATTGCTAGCTTTCTTTAAATCCATACACGAATAGACTGCTGCGTTACATTAGTCAACCGGCATAATAATGAAGGGATTTTAAATGGAATCATTACCTGTGATGAAAAGTGGATTCAAATCGAATAAAACGTTCAAGGCTATTATGCTTGGACGCTATTTTCTGATGGGTACCTGGCCCCAGCATGCTTCGGCGTCGTCGGGACTTCTCTGAGTGCCGGAGAAGTCCCCTTTGAGGATGAAGTCCGGTCTTTGCCGGGACCGGCCGGTCGTTGGGGTGTCCTATCGCTGACAGATCCGGGGCACCCGCTCATAACGGCTGATGGCATTCGCGGAAGGTTTAGTGGGTAAGGGCTACCCAGGCCGAGTCCACATCCTCGGGCCCACCAGGGTACCGGAGGATGGTCTATAAAAGATTCACCCGCGTGAACAAAAAAAAATGGACGCTATTTTCTTAATGGCAATATATCACTAAGAGTATCGCATTGACAGGTGTTGTCACTTTTTATTTATTACTTTACAAACTCAACAGCTTATGAATTATAATAAATATTTAGGTCACGTATTCAAGAGCTAAGCCTTTATAGATTTACATTATATAAAACTACCGACATAGCTCGCCGGATAAGCAAGTTGAAGTGACAATGGGCAGGGCACATAGCGCGTAGAACAGATGGTCGATGGGGCCTAAAAGTTCTCGATTGGAGACCACGGACCAGCAAGCGCAGTGTGGGACGTCCACCCGCAAGGTGGTCTGACGACCTCATAAAGGTAGCAGGGCGCAGCTGGATGCGGGCCGCTCACAACCGGTCCCTTTGGAAATCGTTGGGGGAGGCCTATGTCCAGCAGTGGATGTTTTACGGCTGAGATAATGATGATGATGATGATGATGAAAACATTTTTTTTTCAGTACTTCGCAATAAAAAAAGAATTGAATTTGCATTACTTGAGTTACTGTGTGAGTTGCATTGCATTACTTGAGTTACTGTGTGTTTGTGTGTACGCTGTGTATCCCTGTGCGTCCCATATAACAAATCTTTAATTAACTTCGATTAACTTTTTCTATATTCCTAAGTAATTTTACGATAGAATTGATTTGAAGTCAGTTATTGTTTTTATTTATAAACTACCGTACCCAGCGCAGATTTTGCTTTATTTTAATGAAACAATAAACTTACATCATTAAATATTTAATTTAACTCTCACAATATATTAAACTATTCAATTTCTCTCCGTATTCATTCTCTTCTATTCTCACCTCACATATACTCGATTGTAATTCAATATGGTTCATAATGACATAAATACACACAACGCATGTGTCAATACAAATTTGGGTTATAGAACAATAGAATATCATCATAGTAAATAAAAGCTATATTTGATAATCGATAAGTGGAGTACTCCGATCGTCACCAAACTTTACACGATTACTCGCCAGGTCAATCTGAAGATTCGCTGAAAGTTTCATTGAAATCGGTCCAGCCATTTCGGAGCCTATAGAAATCAAACACACACACATATAGATACAAAACAGAATCATATAGATGAGTATACACGTGCAGTAAAAAAAAAATTTAAAAGCATGCTAAAAATGTTTGGTATTTCTGATAAAAACTGTATTGTAGACGCGCCTGAAAGTAATTAAGATAAAATAACTTCGCTTAGTGAAAATGGAGTGCGAGCATAAATATTTTAATGCAATTAATTCGTACAAGGTTGGCAGTGGTCCAAGCCGGAACTACTTCGGCGGTTGCCATTATTAAAATAAGCCAAGCAGATGTTACAAGAAATATGTTACTGAAAAGCATTGCTTTTTCACATTTATTGTAGCTAAATTTACCCGACCTTAACGGACTTCAAAAGATAAAGTTCAATTCGCCGTATTAAATATTTGTGCGCTGTCATTTATGTGCCCGATTTTTTTGTATTTTGTCTAAAAGGTTTTGGTTTCAATTTTTTTTTTTTTTTTTTAAAAAAAGAAAGCTAGTAATATTTCTTTTTTTTTTTTGAGAAATATTACTAACAATCTTGTTAACCATTCCAACTAAGCTTAAGCTTGTGCTAGGACATGGTTCACGGCAATAGTCGAATGCTGGATTCGAACCCACGACCTTACGATTCGCAGGCCGTACCCTAAACCATTAGGCTATTGACGCTTACGATTCGTTCACATATTAATTTTACTGTAATATGATGTTATGACCTTAGCAGAGCATATAACGCGTAGATGACCGATAGATGACACTGCTCGAAACTAGATGCAAGCCCCTTACAAACGGACCTTTTAGAAATCGGCGTGGGGAGGAAATCATTAATTTTCCGATCATTAACCTTCACGTACCGCGTCGAGGGAATGCGCTCCGCTCCTCGCCCCGTTCGAGCCGCAGTTCCGCAAAGATCCATGCTAGGTCCCGTCCTATACACGTTCTACACTTACCATATCCCGTTCTCGCGTATAGTAGAGCCGACGATACCGGCATTTATGCGTCGCGGCGTTCCACCGAAATCATCTTTAAAAAATTCCAGACCGCGGCCAACGCCCTGGGGGTGGAAATGAAGGATAGAATTTAACCCGGCTAAGAGCACAGCTATGTACTTTTCGAGGCTTATCGCCCCGTTACTCACTTCTCTCCACCTTCTAGGCCTATCCTTATCTTGCAGAAACCAGATAGATAGAGTATTTTTAGATTTTAGATCGGAGGTTGCGAATGATCCTTGCGCGCTATCGCTATGTTATGGGACAGCCCCACCCCTTAGATAAGATTAGGTGTGATGCTGGAGTTTCTTCGGCCCCTTCCACTCCCGGCCACTCCCAGCGCCAACGATTCCCGATGTGGCATATAAGTTTAGCTTACATTGTGCCAAATAGTTTATTTCCTAAAAAGCTACCGACCGAGTCGGAAAGCTACTCGTAACATAGTAACCGTCCAAGCAGAGGTTACCTCTCACCGGGGGGACCCTTGTGTCGAGTTGCTACCTATAGAGGTTCAGGCTAAATGACCTAAGAGCTATGCCACCTTTCAATCCGGTGAAGCAGTAAAGGCCAGCCTTCTCTGGCCAACCTGTGTAGTTCGACTTTTAAAAAAAACATCGTCTTAATCTCTGTTTTCTCTCTCTCTTTGTGTGTATGCGTGTGTGTGTTCATTACATAGATTACAGCAGATACTTACATAATACTATTACATGTTAAAAGTATGATAAGATGTAATAAAACACAATTCACGCCATCTGTTTTTTTTTTTACGACGAAATCTTCAAAAAGATACCCCGCCTTCTGGGGCAAGGCGGCGGTTATGTGGGGTTTTTACCCACTAAAACCTCCCAGTGGCCCTTACATGACGAGGGGCTCCGGGATCTCCAGTGGAACGCACCGGAGCCCCTCTGCACTGTGCTCAAGGAGAGCACGTCCCGAGGTTACTCCCTCCCCTCTGCCCTAGTGCAAGGCGACACGGGCCAGCCGATGTCGCCTTCTTCCCAGATCTACCTTGGCGGACGACAAGGCCCCCACCCTTGTCGCCCAGTGAACCCGAGGCCCCTTTTAGTCGCCTTCTACGACAGGCAGGGGATACCGTAGTCTTATTCTTAAGAGCCCAGAACTACAGGGCTGCGCCGGTCTACGGCATCTGTTACAAATTCAAATTTGAAAATACCATTCGACATATTGTACGTCACAAGAAACAGAATACTTTATGCTATACGAGTATAACGATTCGTATAAAACCCGTCAGAGCATTTAATGATAAAATGGAACACACTGTTTTCTTTTAAAAAGTTATATATGGCGTGATTATTTTGTTAGTTAAAAAGTTAAAGTTAAAGTATATATTACTAGCTTCGTCTTTAAAGATAGTGTAAGGGCATAGTCCACCACGTGGCACTAGTGAGGATTGGTAGACTTCACATGTCTTAGACAATTTTCTACACATATAGGAATCCTATCAACCCTCACGATGTTTTCTTTCACCTCACATTAGTGCCGGCACCGGATCGAACTCGGGTAGCTAACGGACTCTCTCTCTTCCTTGGTATTGATACCACATGGGTCCACTTCGCTTTGTCCCCGACATCGTCTTTGGTAATCTTGAATCTCATGTCTCTCGACACCATACTCTCCCATCTTGTCTTTGGTCTTCCTCTAGATCTTCGACCACAGGTTCCCTGCGTAGTTGGGGGACCTCCTCTTAACGTGTCCATATCATTGCATACTCTCCTACATCTTGTCGGCAATGTCGCGTACACCCAGGTTTCTTCGCACAAATTATTGAGTATTTTATCATCGGGTAGCTAGCAGGAACATCAAAGTTACTTCTTCTTTAACAACAGTTTGTACAGCAAAGGACTGGAATAGTTTGCCCGCGTCTGTCTTTCCTTCCGATTACAATGTGGGTATTTCCAAGAGTAGGGTGAATAGGCATTTACTAAGCTAGTGTGCCTTACCATCCAGGACTGCATTTCCGCTTAACATCAGGTGGGATCGTAGTCAAGCACTTGCTTAGAAAATATAAAAAAAAAACACGATTTTAGAGGCAGCAGACCATGAGCTCTTAGTCGCTTAGCCTGAACCTCTATGACAATTTAAGATTGCTCTTAGAATTAAAACATATTAAAATAATTAGTCTCTGATTGACTTTTGAATGATTAGTCATCAGCCTGTGAATACATTGCTGGAAATAGGCCTTATCTTCAAACCATATAAGATCAACAGCTTTCCTCCGCATCCAGCCACTTCCTACTATCTACGTCAGTCCATCTGACAATAGCATCTGGCATCACACCCGCTGGGATCTCCTGTGGAACACACCGGAGCCCCTCTACACTATGCTCGGAGAGCACATCCCGGGGGACGTTAATCCCTCCCTCAGTTCCCACGCAGTGCAAGGCGACACGGGCCAGCCGATATCGCTTTCTTGCCGGGTCCACTATAGTGGACGAAAAAGGATTTGTCCCCCTTGAACCCGAGGTCGCCGAGTGTCCAGTCGCCTTTACGACAAGCAGGGGATACCGTAGACTGATTCTACGAGCCTAGAACTACAGCGCCGAGGCCCTATTCTGTTCCAAGACTTTCCTCGCTTATCTGCCGTCATTAACAGCAGATGTGGCCGCTCCACTGACATCTCAACTTTCTAACTTTAAAGCTATGTCGACTTCTTTGTTTTTCATCAAATGTCTTCGTTTCGACATTATATCACTTAGATAAATACCGAATACGTAACTGTATATAATTACTAATAATTTATCTTGTAATGGGTTCAATAAACTGCTGATATGATAATTTAACATATGATTTGTGCCTATATTAATAACACATTAAGATCTAGAATAACAACTGTATTTATGCGTAACCATTGATAACCTTGCTCACATGCCGGCACGTGGCGCGTAGTGAATGCAATTATCACGAAAATTGACTTATATTTGATAAACAAATAGATTTACGAGTAAAAACAAAACCACATTTCTTGCATAAATAAATAAATACCTGTATACCCGAGTTTTGCTCATAGTATTAGCATTGCTTAATATTAGTGTTTATTTATTTATTTAAAAAGATACACCAACAGCATTACACAAGCATACATTGTTGTAATAATCAAGTTTACAAACATAAGTCCTGTTGTGTCAATTACAGGTGTACACAACATTGGCGGTTCGACCGGTTGTGTTGCTGGACGAGGCTGGCAAGGCCCTGGAGAGGTCGAGGCTCGCCGCCTCGTCCGGCATATGGAGGAAGGTCCGGGCCCGAAACTCTATGAGTTTCAATTCGGGTTCCAGGCCGCCGGTCGACCGTCGACGCCCTCCGACGCCTGCGGGCGGTGACGGAAGAGGCGGGGCGTCAGGGAGAGGTAGTGTTGGCGGTGTCACTGGACATCGCCAATGCCTTCAACAGCCTCCCTCATGCGGTGATACAGGCGGCACTCGTATATTTCGGAGTGCCCCTGTATCTCAGGAGGTTGTTGGGCGCCTACCTCTCCCAGAGGAGGGTGGCATTCGAGGACCGGAGGGTCAGTCAGGTGGAGGAAAGTCGAGCGCGGTATCCCACAAGGATCGGTGTTGGGGCCGATTCTGTGGGACATCGGCTACGACTGGTCCTGCGGAGCCGTCTCCTCCCGGGATGGGTGTCATCTGCTATGCAGATGACACCTCGTATATTCCCGGGGAAAGGCGTATAAGGAGGCGGCGCGGCTGGCCGAGGTCGGAGTGGGCCTCGTGGTCAGCCGCATAGAGAGGTTAGGGCTTCGGGTAAAACTGGAAGACCGAAGCCCTCCTCTTCCGCAGGACCGGGCGTAAAGGACCCTCCGGGTGCCACCTCCTCATTGGAGGTGAAGAGTGAGGGTGAGTTCCCAGATGAAGTACCTGGGACTCACCCTCGATGGAGGATGGACCTTCGGACCCCACTTCGAACAGTTGGGGCCGAAGGTCCTGAGGACGGCAGCCGCGCTGGGAAGTCTCCTCCCGAACCTCGGAGGACCCAGCGCGGTGTGCAGGAGGCTGTACTCTGGGGTCTGTCGGAGATGGCCACGTACGGTGCCCCATCTGGGCGGGTGACCTGTCTCGCGGCAATCGCTCACAGCTGCGCAGGGCGCAGCGGATTGCCGCGATTAGGGTCATCCGGGGGTACCGTACGGTCTCGTGGGCGGCAGCTACTGCGCTTGCCGGCGATCCGCCGTGGGAGCTCGTGGCGGGGTTCTGGCCGAGGTGTCCGACTATGTCTCGGATAGGGAGGGCCCTCGGAGAGAACCCTCTGCCAGAAGAGGTCCGGCGGATCCGTCGGTTAGGTGAGGTAGCATTATGCCGGAGGTGGGAGGAGGAGGGACCTGGCGCATCACCCGTACGGTTTACGTACAACGGGTGCTCTGCGCCCGGTCCTGAGCGGTGGATGCGCAGAAAGCGCAAACCTCTCACCTTCCGTCTGACGCAGGTGTTCACGGGGCATGGCTGCTTCGGGGACTACCTGTGTCGGACGGCCCGACGGGAGGCTGATGAGCGGTGCCATGATTGTGGCGCTGCGGTGGACTCTGCCAGCACACCCTGGAGGTGTGCCCAAGATGGGCAGCGCAGCGTTGCGACTTGGCATCCGCCATCGGTGGAGTAGACCTGTCGCTTCCGAGCCTCGCACTTGCGATGGTACGGAGCGACAGGTCTTGTCGGCGGTCGCCTCCTTCTGCGAGACAGTCATGTCCCAGAAGGAGGCCGACGAGCGGGCGTCAGGGAGAGGTAGTGTTGGCGGTGTCACTGGACATCGCCAATGCCTTCAACAGCCTCCCTCATGCGGTGATACAGGCGGCACTCGTATATTTCGGAGTGCCCCTGTATCTCAGGAGGCTGTTGGGCGCCTACCTCTCCCAGAGGAGGTGGCATTCGAGGACCGGAGGGTCAGTCAGGTGGAGGAAAGTCGAGCGCGGTGTCCCACAAGGATCGGTGTTGGGGCCGATTCTGTGGGACATCGGCTACGACTGGGTCCTGCGGAGCCGTCTCCTCCCCGGGATGGCGTACACCCTCGTATATTCCCGGGGAAAGGCGTATAAGGAGGCGGCGCGGCTGGCCGAGGTCGGAGTGGGCCTCGTGGTCAGCCGCATAGAGAGGTTAGGGCTTCGGGTAAAACTGGAGAAGACCGAAGCCCTCCTCTTCCGCAGGACCGGGCGTAAAGGACCCCCTCCGGGTGCCACCCTCCTCATTGGAGGTGAAGAGTGAGGTGAGTTCCCAGATGAAGTACCTGGGACTCACCCTCGATGGAGATGGACCTTCGGACCCCACTTCGAACAGTTGGGGCCGAAGGTCCTGAGGACGGCAGCCGCGCTGGGAAGTCTCCTCCCGAACCTCGGAGGACCCAGCGCGGTGTGCAGGAGGCTGTACTCTGGGGTCTGTCGGAGATGGCCACGTACGGTGCCCCATCTGGGCGGGTGACCTGTCTCGCGGCAATCGCTCACAGCTGCGCAGGGCGCAGCGGATTGCCGCGATTAGGGTCATCCGGGGGTACCGTACGGTCTCGTGGGCGGCAGCTACTGCGCTTGCCGGCGATCCGCCGTGGGAGCTCGTGGCGGGGTTCTGGCCGAGGTGTCCGACTATGTCTCGGATAGGAGGGCCCTCGGAAGAACCCTCTGCCAGAAGAGGTCCGGCGGATCCGTCGGTTAGGTGAGGTAGCATTATGCCGGAGGTGGGAGGAGGACCTGGCGCATCACCCGTACGGTTTACGTACAACGGGTGCTCTGCGCCCGGTCCTGAGCGGTGGATGCGCAGAAAGCGCAAACCTCTCACCTTCCGTCTGACGCAGGTGTTCACGGGGCATGGCTGCTTCGGGGACTACCTGTGTCGGACGGCCCGACGGAGGCTGATGAGCGGTGCCATGATTGTGGCGCTGCGGTGGACTCTGCCAGCACACCCTGGAGGTGTGCCCAAGATGAGCAGCGCAGCGTTGCGACTTGGCATCCGCCATCGGTGGAGTAGACCTGTCGCTTCCGAGCCTCGCACTTGCGATGGTACGGAGCGACAGGTCTTGATCGGCAGTCGCCTCCTTCTGCGAGACAGTCATGTCCCAGAAGGAGGCCGACGAGCGGGCGTCAGGGAGAGGTAGTGTTGGCGGTGTCACTGGACATCGCCAATGCCTTCAACAGCCTCCCTCATGCGGTGATACAGGCGGCACTCGTATATTTCGGAGTGCCCCTGTATCTCAGGAGGCTGTTGGGCGCCTACCTCTCCCAGAGGAGGGTGGCATTCGAGGACCGGAGGGTCAGTCAGGTGGAGGAAAGTCGAGCGCGGTATCCCACAAGGATCGGTGTTGGGGCCGATTCTGTGGGACATCGGCTACGACTGGGTCCTGCAGGCCGTCTCACTCCAGGATGGGTGTCATCTGCTATGCAGATGACACCCTCGTATATTCCCGGGGAAAGGCGTATAAGGAGGCGGCGCGGCTGGCCGAGGTCGGAGTGGGCCTCGTGGTCAGCCGCATAGAGAGGTTAGGGCTTCGGGTAAAACTGGAGAAGACCGAAGCCCTCCTCTTCCGCAGGACCGGGCGTAAAGGACCCTCCGGGTGCCACCCTCCTCATTGGAGGTGAAGAGTGAGGTGAGTTCCCAGATGAAGTACCTGGGACTCACCCTCGATGGAGATGGACCTTCGGACCCCACTTCGAACAGTTGGGGCCGAAGGTCCTGAGGACGGCAGCCGCGCTGGGAAGTCTCCTCCCGAACCTCGGAGGACCCAGCGCGGTGTGCAGGAGGCTGTACTCTGGGGTCTGTCGGGTATGGCCGTACGGTGCCCCATCTGGGCGGGTGACCTGTCTCGCGGCAATCGCTCACAGCTGCGCAGGGCGCAGCGGATTGCCGCGATTAGGGTCATCCGGGGTACCGTACGGTCTCGTGGGCGGCAGCTACTGCGCTTGCCGGCGATCCGCCGTGGGAGCTCGTGGCGGGGTTCTGGCCGAGGTGTCCGACTATGTCTCGGATAGGAGGGCCCTCGGAAGAACCCTCTGCCAGAAGAGGTCCGGCGGATCCGTCGGTTAGGTGAGGTAGCATTATGCCGGAGGTGGGAGGAGGACCTGGCGCATCACCCGTACGGTTTACGTACAACGGGTGCTCTGCGCCCGGTCCTGAGCGGTGGATGCGCAGAAAGCGCAAACCTCTCACCTTCCGTCTGACGCAGGTGTTCACGGGGCATGGCTGCTTCGGGGACTACCTGTGTCGGACGGCCCGACGGGAGGCTGATGAGCGGTGCCATGATTGTGGCGCTGCGGTGGACTCTGCCAACACCCTGGTGTGCCCAAGATGGGCAGCGCAGCGTTGCGACTTGGCATCCGCCATCGGTGGAGTAGACCTGTCGCTTCCGAGCCTCGCACTTGCGATGGTACGGAGCGACAGGTCTTGTCGGCGGTCGCCTCCTTCTGCGAGACAGTCATGTCCCAGAAGGAGGCCGACGAGCGGGTCAGGAGGGGAGCCGTGGGGCTCCCTCCCTCCGCAGGCGACGAGTCGGGGTGCGCAGGGGCGTTTCAAACGCCTCCTCTCGCTGCCCCGTAATCGAAGCAGGGCCAGGATGGGAACCTGGCCCCAGCATGCTCGGCGTCGTCGGGACTTCTCTGAGTGCCGGAGGAGTCCCCTTCGAGGGTGAAGTCCGGTCTTGCCGAGACCGGCCGGTCGTTGGGGTGTCCTGTCGCTGACAGATCCGGGGCACCCGCTCATAAATTTTAACGGCTGATGGCATTCGCGGTAGGTTTAGTGGGTAGGGGCTGCCCAGGCCGAGTCCCACACATCCCTCCGGGCCCACCCAGGGTACCGGAGGATGGTTAATAAAATGATTCCCCCGCGTTAACAAAAAAAAAAGGTGTACACAACATTCGCTATAAAGAAACGTAACGATTTAATAATTAATAATGACAAAAATATTTTAATAAATTATAAAGAAATAGAAAAATCAGTAATAAATTAGCCAAAATTACTGCACAATTTTTAACACTAAGGTGCGGAAGAGCTTGCGTGAATTAGAAAAAATGTCAACCGACGTGGACTTAGTGTTAAGGAGGTTATATGCAGCGGAAATCCTTGGCAAGGGCGAGTGTGACAGTAGGTTGGAGAGTGTTTGGTGTGCAACACCTAACACGTGACTTCAGCCGCGGCATTTTGGCCGTACGTCGAGCTAATTACTTCAGTGCATTATACGGAACCGTCACGACTGGATGCATTCAAGCTTTTTAACAATCATTTCATTCTAACATAAGTTATCTTTAATATAACATTTAACATATAAACAACTTTCACTTGCAATCCTCGCGCCTCACACTTAGAGCATTCTTTTTGGTAAATTATGTTTTTTTCGCGGTGTTTCCGAACGTTTACGACTTGGGGACCTTTTTTTTTTGTTAACGCGGGGGAATCGAGTTATTAACCATCCTCCGGTACCCTGGGTGGGCCCGGAGGGATGTGTGGGACTCGGCCTGGGCAGCCAATACCCACTAAACCTACCGCGAATGCCATCAGCCGTTATGAGCGGGGTGTCCCGGATCTGTCAGCGACAGGACACCCCAACGACCGGCCGGTCTCGGCAAGACCGGACTTCACCCTCAATGGGGACTCCTCCGGCACTCAGAGAAGTCCCGACGACGCCGAAGCATGCTGGGGCCAGGTTCCCATCCTGACGACTTGGGGACCTGCAAGAAACTAGCCTACTCCTATCTCTAGCTGGAAATATCCCTGCAGCTCCTCTAGTGCTGTATATGTTCATGGGCGACGGTGATCACTTAAGATCATGAACCGTATGCTCGTTTACCACTTTTCATAAATAAAAAAGATCATCATAATTATATTTTTTTATAATTAATTAATTACATAATTACAGAATAGTTTTCGACATAACAATAAAAAATGCTACCGCAAATCTTGTAAAAGTAGTTGGAAAAAGTTAAATTACCTCCAGATTTTATGGTTTTGGATTAGAATTTAAATTTTATGGATTGGATTTTATTTATCTCAGAGGCCTCTGCGCCTTGTTACCCCTACAGAGGTTCAAGCTAAGCGACTTATCTGCGCCACCTCTCAAAAGCCCAGTGAAACTTGTAGAGGCCGTCTGGCTTATCCACTTAATCAAAAAATATATATTTGTTAAGTGTAACTCCTGCCCCTTGCATAAATAGTTAATAACAACAGTATTAATATTTGAAAATAACTAACATAATAACAATCTTTAAAAATGTAAAAAAAATTCAAATTGGAAGCCTTTGTGATTTCTGCCTACCCCCATTAGGTAATGGGTGTAATTGTTTGTTTCAGGGAATCTTCAGATTGACCTGGCGAGTAATCCTGTAAAGTTTGGTGACGATCGGAGCACTCCTCTTTTTGAACTGTCAAATAGATATTCACATGCGTTGTGTACTCGTATATTTGTGTCATAATGAACCTTATTCAACAACAATAGAGTATATTGAAGTATAATGAAGTGTACTGAAGTATTTTAAAGATAATAATTAAGGATTTTGAAGTATTCAAGGTAAGTTAAAGCTACTCACCGGGCACGGGTGCTTCGGTGAGTACCTGAACAGGATAGGGCGCGAACCGACCGCGCAATGCCATCACTGTGGCTGTGACCGGGATCCCGCGCAGCACACGCTAGCCGTGTGCCCCGCACGGGAGGCGGAGCGACGGATCCTGGTCCAGCAGATCGGGCAAGACCTCTCCCCGCCAGCGACAGTAGCGGCTGCACTGGCGGGGAAATCCAAATGGAAGGCGCTGGTCTCCTTCTGTGAGTCAGTATAATATATAATACGCAGAAGGAGACCGCCGAACCGGATCGGGAGAGGGCCGATCCCTTTCGGAATGGCGCAGGCGGGCCGGGGCAGACCGGCCCGCAACCCTGTAGTTCTGGGCTCTCAAGAATAAGACTACGGTATCCCCTGCCTGTCGTAGAAGGCGACTAAAGGGGCCTCGGGTTTATTGGGCGACAAGGGTGGGGCCTTTGTCGTCCGCCAAAGATGGACCCGGGAAGAAGGCGACATCGGCTGGCCCGTGTCGCCTTGCACTGCGAGGGCACAGGGGGAGGTAACCTCCCCGGGAAGTGCTCTCTATGAGCACAGTGCAGAGGGCTCCGGTGCGTTTCACTGGAGATCCCGGAGCCCCTCACCATGCACCGAGGAAGGGCCACTGGGGAGGTTTTAGTGGGTAAAAACCCCAGATAACCGCCGCCTTCCCCCCGGAAGGCTGAAGATTTCCTCCTCGTTAACAAAAAAAAAAAAGTTAAAGTGCCGGGAATGTATCCGTTTACTGATGTAAGTTTATTGTTTCAATAAAATAAAGCAAAATGTAGCCGGCCGAAGCGAGCTGGGTACGCCAGTAATGTATAGAATCATTTGTGACCAATATTAAAACGTTAAACCACGTATGTTTGTAATTCCACGCGCTGGCTTCTCAATTTCCTCCTCCAAAGTGTCTGAAAATTGAAAAACACATGCGTTCTTTTATCTTTACATACAGAGTGTTGGGCAACGGCTTTTTATCTCAAGCTATTTAACTCTCAAATACGATACGGGTAATCTCATTGCCGAAAGTGGGATACAAAATGGCGGATATTTGACCTGAGAATACATATGAAATCGTATCCACTCATATCTACGAGAATTCCTCTGTGACATAATACACAATCTATATATATATAAAAGAGAAAGTGTGTGGGTATCCGGAACGGCTTATTTCAATAAAACTTTCAGGGAATCTTCAGATTGACCTGGCGAGTAATCCTGTAAAGTTTGCTGATGATCAGAGCACTCCTCTTTTTGAACTGTCAAACAAGCCAAATGTCATACTTTTATTTCTGACATTAACTTTAGCCCGATAAGTTTTTGTTTAAATTATAAAAATGATATTGTATTTACTGATATGTACATGGGTGTAGGTGTTCACCCGCTCGAGAAGAGAATGAATACGGAGAGAAATTAATAATTTAATATATTGTGAGAGTTAAATTAAATATTTAATGATGTAAGTTTATTGTTTAAGTAAAATAAAGCAACATCTAGACGGAAAAGCGGGCAGGGTACGTTAGTACTTAGTACTTAAAAGAATTCTAATTAAAATTAACTAAGCAAATAGAAATAGAACAAAAAAACTATTTGCTATATGCTATAATAATAATAATAAAGCCTTGTTTATTTCCATATCTAGATTAATTTTAACACTTAAATTTTAACATATGTAGTATTTGTTAGTGTTGTTAGTGTTTACTTACATTTATGTTAGTATTGTTAAATTTAGCAGCTAGATATGGACCCCACTTTGGGGCCTCCTTCTTTTTTTTCAATTTTCCCTATTCCTGCCTAGAGACATCCAGTTTCTTTCTACTTCATCTTTATGTCATCAGACCACCGCTTGTAGGGTCTGCCTACATTTCTTTTCCAATGGGCCCTTTCCATTGGAAAGAAATGTAGAAACGCGTCGGTCGCTATATGATATATACTAGGTTAATGACTTTTTTAATATACAAATACTTTGGGCAAGAGATCGATACAATTAGTTTTTGATAATGAGTTAAATTCTATAATAAGCGCATTTTAAAGGCGCATTCTAACTTCTTGCTATTGCCAGTTTCTTGATTCGATTTTTAAGAGCTGCACATATACACAAACATAACAAAACACATATGAATTGAGAACTTCCTTTTTTGAAGTCGGTTAAATGTTAAATGGATGTTGCGCTGTCCGCTCGGCGAACCGACGTATCCATTCTTACGTCACTCGGAACAACGACAAGGCTGTCAACTCTTTCATCCAGCGCATACTGCAATATTTTGGACACGTTGCTCGCAGAAATCCTGATAGCCTCGAAAAGCTAATGAATGTTGGCCAGGTGGACGGATAAAGAACACGCGGTGGGCAGACGCAGTTAAAACGCTTACAGGCCTGCCGATAACTAAAACCATGATCGCCGAGGACAGGGACAAGTGGAAGTTAATAGTTAAGTGAGCGATCAACACTTTGCGCTAGACACGACCTTCATCAATAAAGGAGGCGACTAAGAAGAGGTAATGTTAGATATAAAACTACCAACGTCAATACGCACCTTGAGTGATTTCCTAAACTTCGTCGACATCAGACTGAATAGTATTGGATTTAGGACGATGCTGAACCAGTTGTGGAATAACATTACCCGCTGTCCGATGCTCCACCACTAGAAATTAAATCAATTTCATTTATATATCGAATGATAATAGTTCATTGAAGTGGAAACTTCTTTAGTTGTATTAAGCACTTTTTGTTAGTGTTAGCTGGCAACACATTACACCCAGCGATTGTTATGCATAATAACTACTTCCAATGATATCTAAATGATTTACCTGAACCTTATCGTATCTTTAATTCATAATTAATAATTTAGTTGATCGTCACATGAACTTGGCATTGTAAACAATAGTTTATCTTCATTAGTTCTTAATCTGACTTCTAATTAATTTTGTATAAAGATTGTGAGGTCGCGCAGTTGTGACGGTATTCGTTATGAATAATTCTTTGTACAACGTTACGCACGTTACAATTAACCGAGTGTATTAGTTGTTGGACTATTTTATTCTACGAGACCTACAAATTATAACAGTAGATAAATTTGTTATGGGTTCGCGTCACCGACATGATAATGTTGCAATTATATTTTGTCATGATCTGGTTCTACGCGCTATGTGCTATGCGTAGAACAGATGGCCGAAAGTTCTCGATTGAAGACCAGCAAGCGCAGTGTGGGACGTCCACCCGCAAGGTGGTCTGACGAACTCATAAAGACCGCGGGACGCAACTGGATGCGGGCCACTTATAACTGGTCCTTTTGGAAATCGTTGGGGGAGGCCTGTGTCCAGCAGTGGATGAATGATGATGAATATGATGATGATCTTGTACAGCCCGTGATATATACTCATGATTAAATAAAGGATCGGTGAAGAAAGTTGGAATATCTCGGAAGATAAAGACGCTAGCTAACTGAAATAAATTGTGCATGATAGACAAAGAAATATCCTTAAGAAAAAATAAAATATTTTTATTAATTTATTTATATTTCATTAAAAAACATAAACTTAAACGCAAAAAGACATCTTACGTAAACTTGGATAATACAGTATTTTTCATAAATATTTTATTTAAATTTTAGTACTTACTGTCGTCACATGGAGGCAATTTAATTGTCTATCATACAAGAATCTTTTGACATATTCAAACTTCCTTAAATTTTTGAAATTGAATTTCCCATTTATTTCTAAAAAGGGGAGAAACATGGTTCACTTTTGCATGATGCATATAGCGATTAATTAACGAAAATAGTCGCCCTTATCGCCTCCTAACGGATATACGATGAATTACCAATAAACCTGTACATTTGTTAAAGAAACTTTCCTCCTGGAGATTTTCTTCCTCTTTATTTGGGACAATAAACAATATCACAATTGAAATTATAAAAGACTTAATACAAATAAAAAACTTAACAGCACTACCAACATTAATATCCACCAATTGTAATCATTATTATTTTAACTTGCAACACTTCCATTTGACAATAGCATATAAATAAACATATATATGTTATAACAAAAATTTAAATTGATGAAAAGATTACGGAAATAAATGAACTGATAAATACTTACGAACTAACTAAGCTGTCTTTGTAGGTTCAAATTTCCCTATTCTAGGGAGCTTTTGATCACCTAGGCCGATATTCGCCCCCCCTCTCGACCTCCGTCTCAATCGAAACCGAGAGGTCAGGAGGGCGTAGAAGATAGATTCGCGGCGGCTGACGCTTGAGGGATTAGCCTCGACGTAAAAATAATTATTCCTAAAAAAGCCGTCCTAAAACGGTACCCACGACCAGGGGAGCAGTCGCCCCCTGCGCTGATAACCCGGGTAATGGGGTAACACACCGAGGCCCGTACCTGTGAGGTTCCCGTGAACCTTGTAGATGACTCGTGACTGACTGACTGACTAAGCTGTCTTTAAAACATTTTCTAAATTTAGTAGAAGGCAAAGAAAACAGATAAACATCTGCGAAGTACTTATTGTATATATCTACCATACGTCGGAGAGGTGAACTCACAGCAGCATTGGGACAACAGTCAACAGGAGTTGAAAGATAATAAATTATATACCTCAACTCTCGCCGATACACTGTTACATTGAGTCGTGTTGTATCACCTCCCAACGTATATACGTCAAATTACCATTAAACCTGTATATTTGATAAAGAAACGGTTGTTCTTACCTTAGCGAGATGCATTAATTGAGTCATGTTGTACATGAATATCAAGACACGGAAGATGCAGAACGGCAGCCAGCATACCAGGAAAGACAGGGTCAGTGCTACTGAGCATCAAACAATTAGTATAGAATAATACTTCCGCCCGGACACTGAGCTACGACGGCTCAAGTTGCATAGTACGCTAGCAAGCCGAGTTCAATCCCCGGTGCCGGCACCAATAAATTTGTTGTTGCAATTTTATATGCTGATTCACCACGCGCTCGGCGGTGAAGGAAAACATCGTGAGGAAACCTACATGTCTTAGAAAATTTTTCTACGACATGTGAAGTCTGTCAATCCGCATTACGGCCGCGTGGCGGACTATGCCCTTATACTCTCTTTACAGAGAAGGCCTCTGCCCAGCAGTGGGACATATATATTATATATATAAAGGCTGTAACTTTAATACTTCCGGCGCATATTTCTATTTTAACCTGGACGGTTAAAATAGAAATATATAGAAATATAAAAATAAAGGTCGGTTAAGAAAGTTTGAATATCACGGAAGATAAAGAAGTTGGCTAACTGAAATAAATTGTGCGTGATCGACAATTAAATATCCTTAAAATAAAATAAATTTATTTGAATAAAAAACAATAATGGAAAATAAAATAAAATTTAATGAAAAATACTGTATTTTCCAAATTTACGTAAGATAGCCTTTTTCGTTTATATTTATGTTTTTTAATGAAATATTAATAAATTAATAAAAATATTTTATTTTCTTTTAAGGATATTTAATTGTCTATCACGCACAATTTATTTCAGTTAGCTAGCGTCTTTATATTCCGAGATATCGGAGCGTTGCTGGAGTTTCTTCGGCCACTTCTTCTCCCAGCGCCAACGCTTCCCGAAGTGGCACTCAAAGTTAGTTTAGCTTTTGAATGTCAGCCCTGTAGTTCTGGGCTCTCAAGAATAAGACTACGGTATCCCCTGCCTGTCGTAGAAGGCGACTAAAAGGGGCCTCGGGTTCACTGGGCGACAAGGGTGGGGCCTGAGTCGTTCACCAAAGTGGACCCGGGAAGAAGGCGACATCGGCTGGCCCGTGCCGCCTTGCGCTGCGAGGGCACAGGGGGGGAGGGAGTAACCTCCCGGGACGTGCTCTCCTTGAGCACAGTGCAGAGGGGCTCCGGTGCGTTCCACTGGAGATCCCGGAGCCCCTCGTCATGCACCGAGGAAAGGGCCACCGGGGAGGTTTTAGTGGGTAAAAACCCCACATAACCGCCGCCTTCCCAGAAGGCGGGGTATCTTTTTGAAGATTTCCTCCCCGTAAACAAAAAAAAAAAAAGCTTTTGAATGTCTCTTAGATTATCCGTGAAATAGCAACCGACCGAGTCGCGGTTCGGCCCTCTCGGGCGCCCTCGGATCCCGATCGGCATGCTTACGCGTAACATAGTAACCGTCCAAGCCGAGGTTACCCCCCACCGGGGGGACCCTTGTGTCAAGTTACTAGCAATAGAGGTTCAGGCTAGGCGACCTGAGAGCTATGCCACCTCTCAATCCGGTGAAGCAGTGAAGGCCAGCTTCTCTGGCCAATCTGTGTAGTTCGTCATAAAAAAAAATCCGAGATAAACTTTCTTAACCGACCCTTTATTTTTGCTCACGAGTGTATTTCTATATATTCTTAATACTCCGATGAACTCCACGTTTCTCTACCAACTATTGCTATTGTTGAGTTATACTTCTACAGGCGCGTTATGGAATAATGATGATGAACAGGTTGGAATTGCAGTGAAAAAAATTGTGCTTATGTATTTTGCAAGTGCTCCAATATAATTGATGTTAACTATCAGTGTGTATTATTTATAGATGTATGTATATTGAATTATTTAATTTTTCAAATTTAAAATTAATCTTTATTGACTGTGTTTACTATATTTTCCAGTTCTTTCATTATTTTATTGTAATTAATTATTTGCATGTAATTAAACAACTATTTTTAATGATATCAAAGAAGTATAGCTTCTCACGCCCTTACAAGCACGCATTACAACCGTCCAAGCCGAGGTTACCCCTCACCGGGGTGACCCTTGTGTCGAGTTACCACCTAATAGAGGTTCAGGCTAAGCGACCTAAGAGCTATGCCACCTCTCAAATCCGGTGAAGCAGTAAAGGCCAGCTTCTCTGTGCCAACTGTGTTAGTTTATCAAAAAAAAAAACGCACGCATTTTTTTTTTGTAAAAAAGAATGCTAACAATTGTTTTCCCCTCAAATCTTAAAGCTTTGATCATGGCTATATATGAAGGAACCGAAATATTCGTATGAATATCGTACTACGGGGTTTCAACAGTAGTGAATGAATTGTGTATAGATGGAGTTAATTAACAATAATTACTTACTAACAAGTTTGTTAACTTTCCCTCTGTTATCTCGATGATTAAATACATGACTCCTGGGATTGATCTTCTCAGCCGAGTTTACTTTCAAAGCAATCATAATGTATACAAACGTCATCACTAATAGGGGAATCACAAACGTCAATAACGCCAACGCGCCATTGATTATCCTCGCGAATGGTGTAGGAATTGTGAAGCAAATTGATGATTTCTTTGTCTTCACCAATTCCACCGTCCACACTTCCGGTAGCGTCTCAACGATAGCTACAATCCATACAATGACAATCACCTTCACTACACGCCGCCAGACCGGTGTCGATTTAAGCAGCATCGGATGCCATATAGCTATATACCTTTCCACGGCTAACGTTGTCATGATCAAAATGCTATTATTCCATAGTAAAATTACTGAGAAGTAATGTATTTTACATGCGACGTGTCCAAATCTATACGTATCATTCAAATGCTCATAAATATCTAAGAGCATAGCAAACGATACTATCAAATCAGAAATTGCCAAATCGAATAGATAGTAATTGGTTGCGGTGTGCATATTCTTATCGTAGTATATGACGATGCATGTTGATAGATTTCCAATCAGGCTTACGAGAAATATCACTAATAGGAATATCACTAACAGCACTATTGTCCAGGGTTGCTCTTCTCCCCTCATCGTCACCAAAAATTGAGACCATAGCTCTATATCAAATTCACTCGCTTCTTCTGTAACGTTACTCATTTGCTTTGCACCTATCGTTTTTCCTACTGGTACAATAGCTTTTTAAAAGTGATTATCTCTGTGAGGCTAATACAGTAATGAAGTGAGGCACCCCGTTGGTGTATATTTACCCGCTACTGTATTAGACCGACGATAATAGTGTTTGCTGTATTAAGCATACATCGTGGTAAAGTGGATTAATCTTCCAAATTGTGTAGAACATTGTTGAAATTAAAGCTATCGGATACTTATTCGTGGGTAAAGAAAAACTTTGATTATTTCGTAAACCATTCTGTGGAATGGTCAACGTAAAATTTCGTAATATTCCTACGATCGGAAGTACAAAAAGGTACGCGCGTAATAGTGTTTAACGTTGGATACGATTTGAAGTCGGTTTTTGTTTTTACTCGTAAATATACCTGTTACTATAACCGATTGTACCTTATTTTAAAATGGGAGCTATAAAGAATCTATTTATCTATATATTTTGTAACTGCTTTTTTTATTTATTTATTTTATAACTATTTAAAAATAGAATTTATTTAATTAGTAAATGTTAGAAATCACTAGTATAATGTAAGTACTCTTTTGGGACATAATTTTATATTTACAGTACAGTATACAGTATGTAGTCATCGCTTGGCAGCGTGCCCAGAAGGCTGGTGGCATTGCCACGTTGTATGGCAAAGCTTAGCCTGTGCAAGGTATAAGCCAGCCCTCTGGTCACCAGATGTGTCGACCAACTTCTTAGCTATCACTGTTTATTGGGATCCAATTTTCTAAATCTTATATTGACTTGAAATATTTGTGGTCAAAGTATCGACATGACGGCAGTTAATTGGTGTGTTTCCAATGCTTATCGTAGCGGCATTTAATGCCCGTTGCTTGTCTGGGAAGCTATTTGAATGTCTTGAAAGTTTTCCAATAAAAGCTATCGATCGAGTTCTAGTTGGAATCGGAATGCTAGTGCGGTTAGACTAACCGTACCATGTGTACCGAGAGAAACGAAGGGACCTTAAATTCCGGTAAAACTATCACGACGTCCTGGCCTGTCAGAGTAGACTTGTTTAAAAATTTCGTTCGTTTCGTTCAGCCCTGGGCTCGTAGAATAAGACTACGGTATCCCCTACCTGTCGTAGAAGGCGACTAAAAGGGGCCTCGGGTTCACTGGGCGACAAGGGTGGGGGCCTTTGTCGTCCGCCAAAGTGGATTCGGGAAGAAGGCGACATCAACTGGCCCGTGTCGACTTGCACTGCGAGGGCACAGAGCGGCAGGGATTAACCTGCCCACCCCGGGACGTGCTCTCCTTGAGCACAGTGCAGAGGGCTCCGGTGCGTTCCACTGAGATCCTCGAGCCCCTCGTCATGCACCGAGGAAAGGGCCACCGGGGAGGTTTTAGTGGGTAAGAACCCCACATAACCGCCGCCTTCCCCCCAGAAGGCGGGGTATCTTTCTGAAGATTTCCTCCCCGTAAACAAAAAAAAAAAAAAGCTTTTGAATGTCTCTTAGATTATCCGTGAAATAGCAACCGACCGAGTCGTGGTTCGGCCCTCTCGGACGACCTTGGATCCCGATCGTCATGCTTACGCGTAACATAGTAACCGTCCAAGCCGAGGTTACCCCACCGGGGGACCCTTGTGTCTAGTTACTAGCAATAGAGGTTCAGGCTAAGCGACCTGAGGCTATGCCACCTCTCAATCCGGTGAAGCAGTCAAGGCCAGCTTCTCTGGCCAATCTGTGTAGTTCGTCATAAAAAAAAATCCGAGATAAACTTTCTTAACCGACCCTTTATTTTTGCTCACGAGTGTATTTCTATATATTCTTAATACTCCGATGAACTCCACGTTTCTCTACCAACTATTGCTATTGTTGAGTTATACTTCTACAGGCGCGTTATGGAATAATGATGATGAACAGGTTGGAATTGCAGTGAAAAAAATTGTGCTTATGTATTTTGCAAGTGCTCCAATATAATTGATGTTAACTATCAGTGTGTATTATTTATAGATGTATGTATATTGAATTATTTAATTTTTCAAATTTAAAATTAATCTTTATTGACTGTGTTTACTATATTTTCCAGTTCTTTCATTATTTTATTGTAATTAATTATTTGCATGCAATTAAAACTATTTTAATGATATCAAAGTATAGCTTCTCACGCCCTTACAAGCACGCATTACAACCGTCCAAGCCGAGGTTACCCCACCGGGGGACCCTTGTGTCTAGTTACTAGCAATAGAGGTTCAGGCTAAGCGACCTGAGGCTATGCCACCTCTCAATCCAGTGAAGCAGTAAAGGCCAGCTTCTCTGTGCCAACTGTGTCAGTTCGTCAAAAAAAAACGCACGCATTTTTTTTTTGTAAAAAAGAATGCTAACAATTGTTTTCCCCTCAAATCTTAAAGCTTTGATCATGGCTATGTATGAAGGAACCGAAATATTCGTATGAATATCGTACTACGGGGATTCGACAGTAGTGAATGAATTGTGTAGAGATGGAGTTAATTTACAATAATTACTTACTAACAAGTTTGTTAACTTTCCCTCTGTTATCTCGATGATTAAATACATGACTCCTGGGATTGATCTTCTCAGCCGAGTTTACTTTCAAAGCAATCATAATGTATACAAACGTCATCACTAATAGGGGAATCACAAACGTCAATAACGCCAACGCGCCATTGATTATCCTCGCGAATGGTGTAGGAATTGTGAAGCAAATTGATGATTTCTTTGTCTTCACCAATTCCACCGTCCACACTTCCGGTAGCGTCTCAACGATAGCTACAATCCATACAATGACAATCACCTTCACTACACGCCGCCAGACCGGTGTCGATTTAAGCAACATCGGATGCCAGATAGCTATATACCTTTCCACGGCTAACGTTGTCATGATCAAAATGCTATTATTCCATAGTAAAATTACAGAGAAGTAATGTATTTTACATGCGACGTGTCCAAATCTATACGTATCATTCAAATGCTCGTAAATATCTAAGAGCATAGCAAACGATACTATCAAATCAGAAATTGCCAAATCGAATAGATAGTAATTGGTTGCGGTGTGCATATTCTTATCGTAGTATATGACGATGCATGTTGATAGATTTCCAATCAGGCTTACGAGAAATATCACTAATAGGAATATCACTAACAGCACTATTGTCCAGGGTTGCTCTTCTCCCTCATCGTCACCAAAATTGAGACCATGGCTCGATATCAAATTCACTCCTTCTCCTGTAACGTTACTCATTTGCTTTGCACCTATCGTTTTCCTACTGGTACAATAGCTTTTTAAAAGTGATTATCTCCGTGAGGCTAATACAGTAATGAAGTGAGGCACCCCGTTGGTGTATATTTACCCGCTACTGTAATGGACCGACGATAATAGTGTTTGCTGTATTAAGCATACATCGTGGTAAAGTGGATTAATCTTCCAAATTGTGTAGAACATTGTTGAAATTAAAGCTATCGGATACTTATTCGTGGATAAAGAAAAACTTGGTTTGATTATTTCGTAAACCATTCTGTGGAATGGTCAACGTAAAATTTCGTAATATTCCTACGATCGGAAGTACAAAAAGGTACGCGCGTAATAGTGTTTAACGTTGGATACAATTTGAAGTCGGTTTTTGTTTTTACTCGTAAATATACCTGTTACTATAACCGATTGTTAAAGAATCTATTTATCCATATACTTTGTAACTGTTTTATTTATTTATTTATTTTATAACTATTTAAAAATAGAATTTATTTAATTAGTAAATGTTAGAAATCACTAGTATAATGTAAGTACTCTTTTGGGACATAATTTTATATTTACAGTACAGTATACAGTATGTAGTCATCGCTTGGCAGCGTGTCCAGAAGGCTGGTAGCATTGCCACGTTGTATGGCAATGCTTTGCCTGTGCAAGGTATAAGCCAGCCCTCTGGTCACCAGATGTGTCGACCAACTTCTTAGCTATCACTGTTTATTGGGTTCCAATTTTCTAAATCTTATATTGACTTGAAATATTTGTGGTCAAAATATCGACATGACGGCAGTTAATTGGTGTGTTTCCAATGCTTATCGTAGCGGCATTTAATGCCCGTTGCTTGTCTGGGAAGCTATTTGAATGTCTTGAAAGTTTTCCAATAAAAGCTATCGATCGAGTTCTAGTTGGAATCGGAATGCTAGTGCGGTTAGACTAACCGTACCATGTGTACCGAGAGAAACTAAGAGACCTTAAATTCCGGTAAAACTATCACGACGTCCTGGCCTGTCAGAGTAGATTCGTATAAAAATTTCGTTCGTTTCGTTCAGCCCTGTAGTTCTGGGCTCGTTGAATAAGACTACGGTATCCCCTACCTGTCGTCGAAGGCGACTAAAAGGGGCCTCGGGTTCACTGGGCGGCAAGGGTGGGGGCCTTTGTCGTCCGCCAAAGTGGATTCGGGAAGAAGGCGACATCAACTGGCCCGTGTCGACTTGCACTGCGAGGGCACAGAGCGGCAGGGATTAACCTGCCCACCCCGGGGACGTGCTCTCCGAAGAGCACAGTGCAGAGGGACTGTGCGTTACTCTGGAAATCCCGGAGCCCCTCACCATGCATCGAGGATGCACAGGGGGTTTTAGTGGGTAAAAACCCCACATAACGTATCTTGTTGAAAATTTCCCCCAAAAAAAGGTTCGTTTAAAAAACAAACGGTAAGTTCATACATGTTTTGGGGGTAATAAATAAAATATATGTGTTTATTCTTTCCCTCATTTGTAACTGTTACTAACTGTAGCGTAGTGTTATAACTACTATTACTAAGATTTAAAGTAAAAATTTTGCTATTATTAATGTAATCTTACTAACTAATAGTTCAACCTGCGGTCCACGTACAAACAGACCATTAGACAATTGTCTTAAACCATCTCCTAGGTTTTCTTTCTTCTGTTTTAAAAATAAGATTAATACATTTCAACGTGGCAACGTATCCTAGGTACACACGTTATTTCAACAAAATTGAAGTATTTTTTTCTACTTCACTGAGCACAAATTTGCGTTATCTATCTCTCTCATACCGCACTCTCGCTAACACACTTTGCACTATCGGCAATTTTCGGGAACTCTCGGCTCGCGCGTAACGTTACATTTTGCACGAATGACATCCAGTATTCATCAATTTATAAGACTCGTCACGTCACGTGACATTGTCACGTCAAAATTAGTAAGCATTTTTATTTAAAAACAAGTATATTTACGAGTAAAAACAAAAATTCTACTTCAAATAGATTAGATATATTACGAAATAGAATTAGTCTGAACCTAACCAAAGTATCAAAACCTTTAAAGTACAACATTTCCAATAAAAAATAAATCATCGAAATCGGTTGGCGTGATAATGAGTTACAGTCCATTTGTTGTGCACATTTTTAACGCAGATTTAAGACTTCATGGTTGTCACATGAATGCCATTGTCAGAACTGAAATTTAAATACCTTTATATCTCTTTCTTCTATAAAATTTTCTTCTATTAAATCTTAGGTAAGTTCTTACAATATTTAAATAAAAAGTAAATTACACCAAAATATCATAAAAAATATAAAAACATTTTAAAATCCTAACCAAGTGTGTGCCACCGGCAACGAAACAAGGCCCAAGCCAGCAGTGGTTAGGGCGACACAGAGAGAAACCTGACGATGCGTGTCGTGTCCAGAAGTACTGCCTTCTGTATCTGACCCTTGACCCAGCCATCTAGCGAAAGTATCTTAAGATGTTGATCGAGACTTTTCGCTATAAGACCGTTTGCAGAAACGACTATCGGAACAATGATCATCGAATCCACATCCCACATGGCGGTCACTCCGTGAGCCAAGTCGAGGTACTTGGTGATCTTTTCCCCTTCGGCCTTCACGTGGTTCTCGTCATGTGGGATGGTATTATTGATGATCATCGCCTGCCGCGTTGAATGATCTGTCAGCATAATATCATGTTTATTGGCATCAATAGTCCTGTCTGTGATGACAGATCGATCCCAATAGAGCGTTGCTTGACCATTTTCGAGGGCATCTCGGATTCCACAAGACCATATCGAAGAGCAATTTGCTGGTGAATAATTCTGTCTACGAGATTATGTCTGTGCAAGTACTCACCATTAGCTAGATGAGAACAACCGGAAATAATATGCCTGAGTGATTCTCCGGTAGCATGCCCGACAAATGTCGACCATTCCGTCGTTATTGTTATTCATATTAAGTATGGTTAAATTGATGATGTCATGAAAGAAAGTAAAAACCAATGCTATCGTTTATTTAAATTGATTTATATGTGGCACAATGATGTATATCATTTGAGGTATGAACGGTGGAGTATTATGAAATCCGCTGGCAACACAATCTTGCAGTCTTTCTTCAACTGTATGTTACAAAAGGATGAAACTCTTGTAAGAAGCAATCATTTTCAAACCATGGCAATATTAGGTTCACGTCTTCTAATCTTCATCGCCCACAGTCTCTGGAAAATTTAAATACACAATAGAATCGTAATCATCACCTATGTCTATCCACTGCTGGAATTAGACCTTCCTCAAAGCCTTCCACCATTAACGATTCTCCGCTTTCCACACACAGGCGCTTTCGGCTATACTTACAAGGTCGTCTATCCATCTGGAGAGAAAGCGCTCTACGCTTCTCCGACCCATGCGCAGCCTTCATTCCTAGACTTTCCTCCCGTATCTACCGTCATTGACTGACCGGCCCGCTGCCACCTCAACTTGCTGATTTTAAAAGCTATGTCGACTAATTTTGTTCTCCGTCGAATTTCTTCGTTTCGGATTCTATCCCTTAGGGAAATGCCGAGCATAGCGCTTCCCATCGCTCGTTGTGCGACTTTAAATTTGTGGACCAGCCCAACGGTGTATTATGTGTGTGTATGTGGTATGTGGTGGAAAGCATTGGCGAAGGCCTATTTCCAGCAGTGGATTGACACATGGTGATGACTCGAGCCCATAACATTTCTCCCTATCAAAAAGTGTTTAACGCGCAATATACAGAGTATTGAAGTCGGTTAAAATATTTTAAAAGCTTATACAATTCTATTTACCTTGAGAGATTTTCTAAACTTTGTAGAGATTAAACTGAATAGTATTGGATGCAGTACGACGCTGAAGAAACTATTCAAAGAGATCATTCTTTGGCCGACACTCCACCACTGCGAACAGTAGAGGAAAATCATAAATTTAGACATAGACATAGAGATATTCTATATTGGCACAAAATAAAATCACAACAAACAAAAAGGTGAAATTTAATTAGTGAGACGATTTCGACATTGCATACAAGACAAGTTAACAAGAAGGAAATTGGATCGTGCTTATAACTGACGAACACGTTTGCCGTATGTGAATTTAGTCACATGTAGAAATGTTAATTGCAATGGTTATATTTAGTGCATAAGATCTAATATGTTCATTTTTGAATCGTCAATAGCCTAATGGTTTATTTTTTGAAACACTAGTAACCACAATATGTCAGGTAAGGGACTGTTTATTTCTCATCCATCATTCCTCCTCTCTTTTCCTTTCTCTACAATTGTAATAATATAGATATATTTTTCATATCATATCACTATAATTGTAATTATTTTCATAACTAATTTCATTTTCCTTATATATTAATTTCTATAGCACATAATTTTTTTCTATTGTTGATTATTCTAGTTTTTCTAGCCTATTTATTTATCTACCTATTTCTTATGTTTCAGGACCAGTATATAGTATTGTATGCCTCTGGTTTCTTAATATTATTTATTCTAGATATTTTTGCTTATAGTTCTAGTTGATGCGTGTTTACAAAAGCTTACAAATCTATTTCTAGCCTAATGGCTTAGGGTACGCTCTGCGAATCATAAGATCGTAGGTTCGAATGCACCATTCGACTATTAACTATCTTTAAGCTTAAGCGTAGTTGAAATGGCTAAAAAGATTTTTTTTTTAAAAAAGAAAGCTAGCAATATTTCTTTTTTTTTAGAAATATTACTAACAATCTTGTTAACCATTTCAACTAAGCTTATGCTTGTGCTAGGACATGGTTCACGGCAATAGTCCAATGGTGGATTCGAACCCACGACCTTACGATTCGCAGGCCGTACCCTAAACCATAATATTTCAGAAAAAAAATTATTGCTAACTTTCTTAAGAAAATGTACCAACCATTACGTGAAGCATCAACTGGTGCATATCCAGGGCGAAAATGAACACCCGCATCATGAAAAAGGGCAGCCAGCACACCAGGAATGATACGGCCAACGCTACTGGACATAAAAACAATATTTTAAGTTATTGTTGATTATATATAGATTTCTTTTTTTTTATACTTTATTTTAGCAAGTGCTTGACTACGATCGCACCTGGTTTAAAGTGGAAATGAAGTCCTGGATTGTAAATACTATATACCATCAGCGGTGTTTCCGAACCTATACAATTTGGAGACCTACAAGAAATTACTCGACTCCTTTCTCAAAGCCGGCAATACTACAGCTCCTCTGGGGTTGTGGATGTTCATGGGCGATGATCACTTAAAATCAGTTGAGCTCGTACCCCTTTTATCATAAAGGCTTTCTATTTAATAAACTCTATTTATACTATTAAAATACTTACTGACAAGCTTATTCACTTTTCTTCTGTTATCACGATGATTAAACACTTTGTTTTTGGAATATTGCTTCTGAGTGACGTTCACTTTAAACACAATCATAATATAGACGAACGTCATGATCGCCATTGGGATTCCGAAATTTGTTAGAGCCAATAAACCATTAATTAGTTTCGCGGTCGGTGTAAGTAAAGATGAACAAAACAAAGATAGATCACTGCTTAACAAATCCATTGTCCATAAATCCGGAATCGCTTCTATCAATGCTATAATCCAGATAACAGTAATCACTTTGGATACTCTCCTCCATACGGGCTTTGATTTTAAATACAGCGGGTACCATACTGCCACGTACCGTTCAATAGCCAATACAGTTAGTGTTAGAACTCCATTGTTAATAAGCACAAGTATAAAGAAAATATGTATTTTACAAGTCCATCCTGCGTATTCAAACGAGTCGAAGGCTCCCAGCGAAATAACAAAAGTCACTATAAGGTCCGACGCTGCTAAATTTAACAAATAATAATTTGTCGCCGTGTGCATTGATCTATCATAATAAATAACTGCACATGTAACCAAGTTTTCTACTAAACTCATTGATATTAATATGTACATTGTGATAACATATGCAGTTTTTATCCACGGTGGTTCTTCCTTTCTGCAATTTATCAAAAATCGCATCCAAATTTCACTATCCAACTCGTGATCAACTCCCGAAATATTATACATGGAACTGTTTTAAAACACTAATTATGTTTTATCGGTTTCTTTAAAATCAATATCGTTTCAGTTTTCCGTAATCAAAAAACATATATTTTCTATTCATTCAATAGTTAGTTGTTCGTTTCACTAGAGCTAATACCGTAATGGGCTTGTATCTACTAAATTGACCAATGTTTGCACAATAACGTAAATGGCTGGCGATTATCATGTTTACAGATTAAACGGTAACGTAGGATTAGGCAAATACATTGGTGTATTAGAACACTGAAAAAAATAAGCTTTCAACATTTTTTAATTGAAGAATCAAGCAGTAATAGAAAAGGTTAACTGTTCAAATCGTTAATGTGTCAGAGGGTGTCGCCGGCACTCAACAAAAAAACAACCAATAAATAGAAACTTGTAAGCTATAGACGGCCTTATCCCAAAACGCGATTACTGCGAGATCAAGCTATTCTAGTGTATTATCAATGTACTTAATAAAGTTAATTCATCTAAAATAGAATAATTTGTTCTCATAATTCACGAGCGCTTCTATGGTTTTGGTGTACAATAAATTTTTATTTATATCTTGTGCCTAAATTCCTAGTTAGTATCTTAATGTTTGAAAATATTGTCAGTGTCGTAGGAATAGACCCTGAAGAAAGCCGATTAAGCTCGCTTTATTATCGAGATGTAGTGTTAGCGAAAATGTTAGGGATTGCATGGACAGACAGCACACAATACCAACGTGACCATTCTAATTGAAAAACAAGATCCTAGCTATTCTGTCTTCTGGCCATATACTTATGCGTGAACCTTGATTTTTTTTCTAAGCAAGTGCTTGACTACAATCCCACCTGATGTTTAGCAGAAATACATTCGTGGATGATTGTATCGAACCCACATTGTAATCGAAATTTGATCGCGTTCCTAGGGGTAACAGTGGCAGATAGTTTCAGAAGGTTATCACAGGCATAATGGACGGGACAACCCCGGTAGCCCTCTTTAGGTGCATCGTGAGGGGTTCCGGGATCTCCTGTAGAACGCACCGGAGCCCTGCACTACGACCAAAGAGCACGTCCTCAAAAGACCCCACTCTTGTCGCCCCGTGAACCCGAGGCCCCTTTTAGTCGCCTTCTACGTCAGGCAACAGATACCGTACCGTGATAGCCTTATTCTACTAGCTCAAAACTAAAGGGCTGACTAGACAAGACCTAGAAGCATTGATCTGATCAAAACCGCACCATTCTCGGCACCTCGGCGATGCTCTGCACACGGCTGCAGATAGAGGAATGTGGATACGGATCCACCAACGACAGGCTGTTGTCGAGATAGTCACGACTTCATGAAACTGACGCGTGATGGAGAAGGATTTTATTAAAGAAAGGCTTTTCTTATCAAATATGTTTAATATATATAGTACATATATAGTATTAAATAAATAGACGAAGGTTTTGTGCTTACAATTTGTTAAAATTAAGATTAATTTAATAACGTTATATTTGAAGATATCGCATTGCAGAAACATATCCGTGTAGGCAATTTTATTGTTCTAATGATAACTATTAATTATAACATGCTCATAACAGCAAAAAACGATGAGTTAAAGTCGTACTTAATTACTTAAAAAAAATTCTCACAAGCTTCTAATGCGATATTCGAGAGTTAATCACAATATACCGAGCATAAGTAATCCATTACTTGTTAATTTTTTAACACTTACGTTTTAACTATCATATCAGAACTCAAAATCAGGCGGATTTACCATTAAACTCATGTCTCTATGTTGTCCACACAACAAAACATTCAACCGATTTCCTAGTTTATCTACGCACATCATTTTACGATCATTTAGACTAATATGTTCAGGCAAAGAGAAGTAAGAAAGAAGATGAATGTTGAAATAGAAACCAAAGAAAATATAAAAGGGTAGAAAGAGGGAATGGATTGAAAAGAACTATCCAAGTCGAAGGAACCACAAATAACTTTGGCTGTGTTAACAGAGCTAAGTACAATATTTTCAACGACTTTATATATTTACACAAATAGCCTTGTCACAAATAAAAAAAAATTGTTCAGGCATGTTCCGGTAGAAACCATCCATGCAGACACTTGGGGGCTGGTGAGGGCGTGTCGAAATCCACTCGTGCTATTTGTTTCATGGTCCGAGCATCTAATACCAGAAGACCTACGGAGCACTGGCGTGATCCCCATACCAGCGCACTCAGAAGCACTCCAGCATCCTCCTCCTGAAATATAATTTACCATATGTTTTGGAAACGCATATCTAAGACAATTACATATCCAGGTATCACTGTATTCAAAAAGTAACCTGTGATCAATAATAGGTAATAATAGGTGACAGGTGAAGGGTTATAGGCGACAGTGTAAACGTAACGTAATTTTAAACGTATACGTATATAGACGTAAACGTATACATAGATGTAGACATACACGTATGCGTAGACGTAGACGTATACACAGACTTTGACGTAGTTGTAGACGTAGACGTATACACAGACTTTGACGTAGTTGTAGACGTAGACGTATAAGTAGATGTAGACGTAATCGTATATGTACACGTGGACGTATACATAAACTTAGACGTAGACGTAGAAAAAGTCGCATACGTAAATGTATTCGTAGACGTAGACGTATGCATAGACTTATAAGTAGATATAGACGTAGATGTAGACTTAGTCGTAGATGTACACGTAGTCGTATACGTAGATGTATTCGTAGGCGTATACGTTCTCTAAGCTAGCGCCCGTTTGCCTTTAGCCAAGGAATACTGGTAGAGAATGCCTTTAGGTATTAAGTCCGCCTTTTTATACACTTTAACAGTGTGCACATAAAGATAAATATATCAGAGCGTCACCACCAGTGGCGCCATCTCGTATAGTTTTAAGGAATAATCGATTAGAAACGTCAAGTGAGTCTATGGGAGTTAATTGAATGTATTCGAGCGGAGGTGGGCAAGACTCGACAATCTGTCAGGGGAACATGATGGCGTATCTGTGATCGGGAGGATGGGCATCTTGGTTCGGGACGCCGAGTGCAACAGACATGATCTTAGACCCGACTTCACCGCGTTGCTAAAAAGTTATCTGTGTTGATCTGAACCCAACGCATGTATTGTTATACACCAAGTATTGTATTGTAATATCTTCCTTACGAACAATGGAGGCAGAGGTGAGAAACACCGAGCGCCCGCGCAAAATGTTAAATATTTAAATATGAAACAAGGCCGTGACACAAGGGCTCGTAATGATGTGTCGAGTGATTGTATGGTCTATTATGATTATGATGACGTTAATAAAACTGACCTTCAGACCAGGTTCAGGAATGAACACAGGTTCACTTGGATAACAATCGGTGTCAAACCAGGTCTTCGTTTCACCAGTCAAAGTATCAACTTTGATTATCTGGAAAGATATTTCTAAATTAACCGAATACAAAGTCCTTTGGCTTCAAAAGTATATTTTTTCTTCATCTAATTATTCGTTTATTGAATAACTTGTATACCCAGCCCGTTTCACCGGAGTAGATTTTGTTTTATTTTATTTAAACAATAAACTTGCATCATTAAATATTTAATTTAACTCTCACAATATATTTAATTAATATTAATTTTTAGAAGCGTCAATAGCCTAATGGTTTAGGTTACGGACTGCGAATCGTAAGGTCGTGGGTTCGAATCCACCATTCGACTATTGCCGTGAACCATGTCCTAGCACAAGCTTAAGCTTAGTTGGAATGGTTAACAAGATTGTTAGTAATATTTCTGAAAAAAAAGAAATATTGCTAGCATTCTTTTTTAAAAAAAAAAAAATATTAATTTCTCTTCGTATTCATTCTCATCTATTCTCTTCTCGAGCAGGTGAAGATAATTACATACACCCATGTACATTTCAGCAGCATCAGTAAACGGATACATTCGCGGCGCTATAACTTACTTTGAATACTTCAATATCCTTAATTATTATCTTTAATATACTTCAGTATACTTTATTATACTTCATTATATTTCAATATACTCAATTGTACTTCAATATGGTTCATAAAACAATAGAGTATCAATATAATAATAATTGTAAATAAAAGCTGTATTTCAAAAAGAGGAGTGCTCCGATTTAGAGGATTATTCGCCAGGTCAATTTGAAGATACCCTGAAAGTTTCATTGAAATCGTTCCAGCCGTTTCGGAGCTTAAATGGAACATACCCACACACTTTCTCTTTTATATATATAGATCAATGAAATGTGTTAACAAATAAATATTTGGATTAATCTACGAGAGATTAAATGGAAGTAACTTACAGCGCCGGGGTTTTCCGCATCCACGTCGGAACTGATAGCGTAGAAATATCTATACGGACGTCCTGTAAGAAAGAGTTTTTTTTAAATGTTAATCGGACAAAGACAGTATTCGAACATCGAACAATTTATAAATATCGTAAAGTAGGAGTGCACGGTCCATATAACGATATTACATAAAATATCGATATATGGACGCGATGTATCGCTTCAATCCGATATTATCGAATTATCTTACATCGATATTCATCGATATATTTCACCCGATATACGAAATATCGTAAGTAATTAAATTTAAAAGCATTCCATTCTTTCTTTTATTTGTGGTTGACAACTTGAATAAAATAAAACCCTTACTTACGCTGCCATCACGAACAGTATAGTGTAGTATCTTACTACATTCCTACTCTTCACGATTGCAGGACTCGTTAATATAAATTTTATAATCTATGCATGTAGTCTGTACTTCTAGCAGAATCAAATCAAATAGTCTGGACTGGTATCCGAAGCGAGAACCTCTCATTTGCGCCCGAGTACTCTATTAGTACAAAACTTTGCTAATATTTAATATTAAGCGCTAATTAATTATAAACAAATTTCGATATATGAAAATCGAAAAATATATCGATATATTTTTGGCATGAACAACCCTATCGCAGTAGTGTATAAAAATAATATAAGTTACATCTTGATGTAGAGTAATCAATCACTGATCTATGGCTCACTTATGTCTCTGTCTATGACATAATCTATGTCAGATCGGAAGTAGGGATTTCACAATTGAGCAAACAATAATGGGAATAAATAGGCGTGTTGACAGAACTTGTGACGCGCGAAATAGATATTTTTGGGAAAACCCCCACCCCTTGGATAGGATTAGGAGCGTTGCTGGAGTTTCTTCGGCCACTTCTTCTCCCAGCACCAACGCTTATCGAAGTGACATATAAGTTAGTTTAGCTTACATTGTCCCAATAGCTTTTATTAATTAAATAGCTACCGACCGAGTCGTGGTTCGGCCTCTCAGGCGCCTTCGGATCGGAATACTTACGCGTAACACAGTAACCGTCCAAGCCGTCCCTCACCGAGGAGACCCTTGTGTCGAGTTACTACCGATAGAGGTTCAGGCTAAGCGCTCAGCTATGCCACCTCTCAATCCGGTGAATGAGGAAAGGCCAGCCTGTCTTGCCAACTGTGTAATTCGTCCATAAAAAAAAGAACTTGTAATAGTTGTGTTTGTGTAGTTCAAGTGTATGGACATCCTCTGGGCTGACAAGAACACAACGACATCTCGAAGGTGGAATAACTTCTTGGCGCCGTAAACCTGAACTATAGCTACTACTATTGAGCTACCTAAGTTACTAATACAAACACTAAAATGCAGACTAATTAAGAACTCCGTCCTTTTTTGAAGTTGGCTAGTAAATATAACAATACATTAATTTTACCATTACATAAGTCGTAATTTATCCTCGGTGTCTCACATCCGAGACTGGCCAAAAGGCGAGATTCCACTGTGCTCATAGATGGAGCTGAAAGCGACACTTCAAGCCGCTTCGGTCTGCCGCGGAACCATTCCGCGTAATCAGCGTTACTTTGCATTGTCTAAAATTGAACATTATTTTAACTACTAATGTATTTCATTCGAAGCACGTAACTTATTCGGTAAATCTGTCAGTCATTACTTAACCGTTGCCATGTAACCGTATATACCTATAACCGTTATGTGCTCAGAGTCGATTATATAGGCGTTATGAGTCGATTGTAGATAGTGGGGCCTGTAACGTGTGTTACCTTGTCCGATTTCGCGAGTGTTTTCAATGGCATTTACTAAGCTAGTGCGTCTTACCATCCATCTAAATTTCCACTTAATTTCTGGTGGGATAGTGGTCCAGCAGTTCCTTAGAATGTATAAAAATCCCAGAAAGAAGCAAAGCGCTCGATCGTTAAATTCGTGACAACGAATCCGTAAACAATGAGCACTAGGCATGGAATTACAATATGCATGTATTACATAATAAAAATGAATATATAATTTATTATGTAAAGTATTTTATTCATTAAATGCTAAATACATATATCTATAATATTTAATATCTGGCAATTGGTGTTATCTTGTTAAAAACAGGACGATATGTTATGAATCTAAATATATGATATCTAGCTATCTCTATCTCTAATTTGCGAGCCGATCGAACGGAGCGATGAATCACGCCCCCAAGCCAATCAAACGGTGCATACCTCCCAGCCGATCGTATGGAGCGATGATTCACGTAACGGAATAAGACGTTGTCACGTCAAAAGTTATATACATATTATAGCGTTTGTTAGTATAAAAAATTCATTACCTCAATCGCTTTTACATACATTGCGTCCAATGCTTTTGCATCGTTATAAGAACATAAATCTACGACTAATTTCCCGTCCTGCTCGTATGCATTTATAATATGAAGGAAAAACATGGGTTCTGTTCGGAAGCGTTTAACCTCTTTTCCAGTTTTTTTACTTATTAGAACTATGTTTGTCTGAAACAAAGAAATAATAAACATAACGCAGCATTTATTATTAGACGGACACCATGACTTTCTGGATTTTCACTGGCAGATAGCTGATGTTACAACGGAGTAACTTAAGCTACTTTTTATTTAAACGACTTCAAAAAAAGGAGGTTATTGATGGATAGTTTAGTTGTGTTTTTTATTTCACCAATTCCTCTACAATTTTAAACAGCGAGCTTAGCGGTGACGGAGCGCTGGCGGGAAATTAAGAGTTGTAATGTATTAGTTAATATTGAGAGCATCACACAGAGGCGTCGCGCGCTGCACTCGACTAGCCGCTGCGTCCGGCGAGAATAACTGAATGCGGTAGGGCTGCAAGTAGTTTGTATTGTATTCTATAAATATTCATTGTAGAGGTTACACGCGTTACGCGACTAACTTTTATTATATTTTACAAAAAAATTATAAATTATAAATATTTTTTGTATGTAACCTCCATAGCTTTGGCTTGTCAGTGATGTCAATATGAAAAAGAAGTTGTCAAAATGTTAACTAGTACATTTTTAGAAAAGCAGGTATATACTTTAAATGTGGTTTCTTTGATTACACAAATTTAATCTTGTTTTTTTTTTATTTCGTATAAAGTCTAAAATGTATATTAACTCAAAGCACTTTACCTCGTATTCAGGAAACCACTGCAAATTAGAAACCAAAGGTTTATTGGTTATTTGGTTTCGAATCACTCCACAAATAGACACAGTTAGAGGTTGTTCGACAATCACGAAATAGTTTTCCGTTATACCTGAAATAAATAAAAATGACAAAACTTAATTTAAGTTAAAACTATCGAAGCAATAAAATTTGTTGTAGAGAGACGGTAAAAATTTAAAGACAATAATAACAAAAGTAATAACGGTCTCATAGTGAAAAGTCTCGATCAACATCTTAAGAGACTTTCGCTTGATGGCTGGGTCAAGGGACTTCTGGACACGGCACGCATCGTCAGGAGGTTTCTCTCTGTTTCGTCCTAACCACCGGTTGCTTGGGCTCTGCTTCGTTGCCGGTAACTCACACTAGCTTAGGTTTTTATAATGCCAATGTTCTGGGAACTCAAGAATAAGACTACGGTATCCCCTGCGTGTCGTACAAGGCGAATAAAAGGGGCCTCGGGTTCACTGGGCGACAAGGGTGGGGACCTGCATCGTTCACCACGGGAAGAAGCCGATGTGGCTGGCACAGGGGAGAGGGAGTAACCTCCCGGGACGTGCTCTCCTTGAGCACAGTGCAGAGGGCTGCCGCCGCCTTCCCCTGTGCGGAAGGTGGGCTATCTTTCTGAAGATTTCCTCCCCGTCAACAAATAAAAAAGTTTTTATAATGTTTTTGTATTTTGTATGATGTTTTTGTGTATTTTACTTTTTATAAAAATATTGTAAAAACTTAGACGTAAACGTAGAAATATAAATAAAAATAAATATGGAGAAGAGAATAGAGAACGTCCATAACAGTAGCGTTTAATCCGCCATTAGCAATAAGACGTATACAATCACGATTATTTCTAGGTTAGATTTGATTTGTAGTTATACGTACCAAAGGTGTGCATATAGGCAGGATGCAATGACCACCGGGGCTTCATGCTGCCAACAACATGTGCACTCTTGAACATGTCACCTGGAGCACATATAATTAATTACTCCAGTAGAGTCAAATTATTATAATAATAAATAATAAAATCTTTATTTGTCTTTGTTTTAACTGAACTCACCTTTTTCCGTGTACGGAAACTTAACGACTACATGTCTCAACCTTCCTTTGACGACAGACATGCCGACATTGATGACGTCACCTGAAAAGCGAATTGTACTTAAAAAAATCGGCCCTGAAAACACTCAAGCGTTTATCACTAATGAGTATTGGTTCTAAATTCGTCTGTATGTGTTTTTATGTTTGTTACGTCATAACTTTGGACAGGGTGAACCGATTTTGATGATTCTTTTTATTTGAAAACTGGTGCTTCCAATTTGGTCCAATAATGACAATGGCATCCATGAGAAAACTATATGTCTTAAATTAGCATTAAGTATGTGCGGGACAAATGGACGAATAACTCAATATCACGCCAACCAATTTCAATGATTCATTTTTTATTTGAAAACTGGTGCTTCCAATTTGGTCCAATAATGACAATGGCATCCATGAGAAAACTATATGTCTTAAATTAGCATTAAGTATGTGCGGGACAAATGGACGAATAACTCAATATCACTTACTACAACTAACCGATTTCGATGACAATTTTATTTCATAATATTCCTACAATAATTCGAAAATACAAAGAAAGCATTCGCGTGTCCGCGTTTCACGTTTAATTCGATTTGAAGTAAGTTTTTGTTTTACTCGTAAATATACTTGTGTTTTAAAACCATTGTTTCTGGTGCAAACAGAAAACCATTAAGTAAGAGTAGGTACCATTAGGCATAACGTGGGGATGAGACGTATGGTTGACTAGTGCAACATACTTCATCATGTCCTTCCGCTCCAGCGTGTCGAGGGTCTTCGAATCTATTCTAAAATAATTATTTGAGTAAAAAATATATCAAAATAAATTAAGTCGTGGTAAAATATTAACGGCGAATACATCACACACCTTCGATTTGCCAACCATATTGTGGTCGTGGCAGAGAGGCTGGAGGATCTCAGCACAGTGCTCGAAAGCCTCAACAGAGTTTCCCAACGGGTGGGCCTTAATATGAACATGGAGAAGACGAAAATCATGTACAATGCCCATGTGGAGCTCACCCCCATATCACTTGGGAACTCAGCTCTTGAAGTTGTTAACTCATATAGGATAACTTATAATAGGACAAAGGGGCGGTCGCTTCAAGTACACAGTACGCTAGCAACACGAGATTGATCCATGGTGCCGGCAACTTAAAAATTGTGCAGTTTTCAGTGCTGATCTACCACGCGTTAGGCGGTGAAGGTTAAACATAGTGAGGAGACCTGTATGAGTTTCTAATGCATGGCCGCGTGGCAGACTACATTACAGTCCCAACAGTGGGACATGTAAATACAGGCTGTAACTTTTTCCGTCAACACCAACGGCTTATCTTTTACAAACAGTCTTGTAATATAAAATAAGTTATACAAAATCAATTTTAAATGTTGACAAGGAGTACCCAATATTTCAAATATTATATTATTATCAATATTTCATATATTTCCTGTGAAGCGATCGGAGCAACGGGTAGATTGGGATTGGTGGTTTTATGAAAACTATATGTTTATGATAATAGTTCACGAAATCTGAGGCGGACCGATAGTCTTGTCAACCGACCTCAAAAAGGAGGTTTTCAATTCGTCTGTATATATTTTTTATATGATTATACTTTCATTTTGATTCATTTATATTGGAATAGATGCACTATACGAGTAGTTGGATGAGAATTTGGTTGGGTTTTATAATTAGAGCAGCCCTGTAGTTCTGGGCTCTCAAGAATAAGACTACGGTATCCCCTGCCTGTCGTATAAGGCGACTAAAGGGCCTGGCCTCACTGCCATGACAAGGGTGGGGGCCTTTGTCGTCCGCTAAGGTGGAACCGGGAAGAAGGCGACATCGGATGGCCCGTGTAGCCTTGCACTATGAGGGCACAGGGGGGGAGGGAGTAACCTCCCCCCCCCCCCGGGACGTGCTCTCCTTGAGCACAGTGCAGAGGGGCTCCGGTGCGTTCCACAGAAGATTTCCTCCCCGTTAACAAAAAAAAAAAGCTTCTATAATTAGAACCTAACCAATTACTATTTTTACGTATATGTAAAAAAAATTCTAAATATATGTATACGTACCGATGTATGAACGGTCCTTCAGTGAAAGCGTAAATTTCATCGCCGAAAGGATATAGAGATATCATAGTGTTATCTGACAGTTCGGCCGGTTTGAATATCGACGCAACTCTGAAACAATGACAGAGATCGTTAGTTTCGTATACTCTGTGTAATTTTGTATCTGTCAACTCTAGTAAAAAACTTTGTCTCTTCCTTTCATAAAATATAGTGAGCACGTCGTTTTATTTTGCTCCTGCGTAATTAAATATATAAAATAATAACACATAGTAGCGTTTAGTCCCTTAATGACGCAACATAAATTTACATTAATGTTTGTTAATTGACTTGAAAAAAAGAGAATCTCTTTGGTTTCTGCAGTCATAGCGCCGTCATTAAGCATTTTGATTTATTTTTGCATAATCCGTTACCGCTATTTTATGGGCTGGCCCTACCCCTTAGATGTTAAGGATGCTGGAGTTTCTTCGGTCACTTCTTCTCCCAACGCCAACGTTTCCCGAAATGGCACTCAAAGCTAGTTTAGTTTTTGAATGTCTGTTACATTATCCGTGAAATAGCAACCGACCGAGTCGTGGTTCGGCCCTTACCGGGGGGACCCTTGTGGCGAGTTACTAGCGATAGGGGTTCAGGCTTGGCATTGGATAATGGCTTCGAAATATTTAGCAAGTAACTCCTTAAATCGAATGGAATAATGCTTGTTGATTGAGTTATATGTAGGTTTATGACAATCGAAAACTACGTAAAGAAGAAATATAATGTAAACGCTATAATTTTGTATTATAATGCAGTAATCTATCACTAATTTGATTTGAAGTCGATTTTTGTTCTACTCACAAATAAAAACATAACATGTAATCTCTCACGTGCTTTTAACCTTAGCGGGTTAGAAGCAGCTCCGTTTTTTATCAAACCAATTAGTAGATTAAATTTTCAATAAGTAATTTTATGTACAAAAAAATGTAGAAAAACGGCAATTCAACTGGGTCTTTGGTTCAAACTTCTCGATTGGAGACCACGGACCGGTAAGCGTAGCGTAGGACGTCCACACGCAAGGTGGTCTGACGTCGTCATAAAGGGCGCAGGACGTACCTGGATGCGGGCCGCTTACAACCGGTCCTTTTGGAAATCGTTGGGGGGGGCCTATGTCCAGCAGTGGATGTTTTACGGCTGAAATGATGATGATTGGTCCAAAGTGTTGACGAGGATTCGAAACCGCGAGCTGATCGTAAGACGAACCACTTAACCACTAGACTATCACTGCTTAGTCGTAAATATGTCTGACGAAATTATTCTCTACTTATCATCAACAGCGTCAGCCTGCCACAGCCCACTGCTGCACATAGGCCCCTCCAAAAGCATGCACTGAGCACAATCACCAAACCCTCTCATCTAGCTCCTGCCAGCCGTCCTGCGAAGGTTGTTGCTCCACTTAGTCTTTGAGCGAGCCGTTATGTTGCGTGCCGTAGAGCCCCTTAAGGTAAGCTCCGTATGGTGGCTGCGCTGGCGGGAGATCTAAATGGAAGGCGCTGGTCTCCTTCTGCGAGTCAGTAATGACCCAGAAGGAGACCGCAGAACGGGATCGGGAGAGGGCCGATCCCGTTCGGAGATGGCGCAGGCGGGCCGGTGGCAGACCGGCCCGCAGCCCTATAGTTCTGGGCTCTCAAGAATAAGACTACGGTATCCCCTGCCTGTCGTACAAGGCGACTAAAAGGGGCCTCGGGTTCACTGGGCGACAAGGGTGGGGGCCTGAGTCGTCCACCAAAGTGAACCCGGGAAGAAGGCGACATCGGCTGGCCCGTGTCGCCTTGCGCTACGAGGAGCACAGGGGGAGGGAGTAACCTCCCCGCGACGTGCTCTCCTTGAGCACAGTGCAGAGGGGCTCCGGTGCGTTCCACTGGAGATCCCGGAGCCCTCGTCATGCACCGAGGAAAGGGCCACCGGGGAGGTTTTAGTGGGTAAGAACCCCACATAACCACCGCCTTCCCCAGAAGGCGGGGTATCTTTCTGAAGATTTCCTCCCCGTAAACAAAAAAAAAAAAAAAAGCTTCGTATGGTGGAGAAAGGCTTTGATAAAGAACTTGTAGGGAGTCAGAACGTGCGTGTGGTCAGACCGTGTGCCACACGGCCTGACCACGCGCACCTGTCAAAATTCAACCACTTCTTCAATACGAACCTGTCGAAGATAGTGTGGCAAGGGTCAGGTACGGACTTGGTGCCGAATTCGGTGACCACTATACGATCGGCGGCTCGGTTCCTCTTGAATGTGTTGGTGCGAATAAAGCGACACTGGTACGTTACAGCGCCATCTAGTATTGAAAACCTGCAATTTTTTTTTCAACTTTGTTAAATATAGTATCAGTGGCCATATCTCAATCAACAAGAATTCAAATTCCCTGCAGTCCGTTTATAACTTATGCTATAAACGGACAAAAATTTCATATTCGGTTCGTAATAACGGCGCTACGACGGCGCAAACATTAAAAAAATACACACGAATTGGCAACCTATTGTTTTGAAGTTGGTTAAAAATATAAATAAAGTTAAAGTTACAGCCTTTTTATAGCCTACAGCTATTCAATACTATAATACAATTCACAGACATATTATTCGTTTAGTAGATAACGATGTCCCACTGCTGGACACAGGCCTTCTCTGTAAACAGAGTATAAGGACATAGTCCGCTACGTGGCCTTAGTGCGGATTGCCAGACTTCACATGTCTTTTCTAACACATGTAGGTTCCTCACGATGTTTTCCTTGACCGCCGAGCGCGTGGTAAATCAGCACATAAAATTGCAACAACAAATTTATTGGTGCCGGCACCGGGGACCGAATTCGAGTTGCCAATACTACACTCGGACACTGAGCGACCACGGCTCTTATAAAAAACTGAATAAATCAATGAAAATAATTTATTGTACAATAATTAACATGTATATCACAAAAATAATAATATACATATTATTATAATAATATATAATTGTATGTACAATGAGCAATACTAAGAGCGATATTGCAGACAACCTTTGGATGGTCAGAAATTCGGTTCTAGAGAATTGTAAGTGGGCCTGTGATTATATGTCATTTTAGATGAATACAGAAAACCATTGTAATATAGGTATATATCTTTAAATATATATATTATATACTACTATTACTAAGAATTACATTATATAACAATAGTGTTTCAATCCAACCCGTCCGGCCTTGTAGTGTGTTCTCTGGTGTCAACCGCAAGGAAATGTGTAATCTCGTTATTACACATTTCCTTGCGGTTAAATTTAGGAATCAACTAAGAATAAGCAAAATTTGTACTAATAAACCAAGATTTTTTATGACGAACCACTCACATTGGCCGGAGAAGCTGGCCTTGACTGCTTCACCGGATTGAGAGTGGCATAGCTCTTAGGTCGCTTAGCCTGAACCTCTATCGCTAGTAACTCGATACAAGGGTCCCCCGGTGAGGGGTGATCTCGGCTTGGACGGTTACTATGTTACACGTAAGAATTCCGATCCGAGAGCGCCCGAGAAGGCCGAACCACGATTCGGTAAGATTAGAAGATAGAGTAATGTAGAGTAAAATGTAGACAAAGTAAATGTAAAGTAACTTAAAGTATAATTAGTATAGTAGTAGACAGTAGACAAGGTAATGTAAAAGTAAATATAACAATTGTAAATTTTTTGTAAGACTAACAAATAACAAGAGAGTAATGAAAGAGTATTAGAAAATCCCTAACCACCCACGTTGGGGGAGCGAGTGTATGGCACATCGGCTAACGTCGAGAAAAGACAAAGGGTTTCACAGCTCTGCAATGGATCATAATGCTGTAGATAAAAGCCTTTGTGACATTTAATAAAAAAAAAAAACCACGACTCGGTCGGTTGCTATTTCACGGAAAATCTATGGGACATTCAAAAGCTAAACTAACTTTGAGTGCCACTTCGGCAAGCGGAATAAACCAAGAATACATTATACCTTTTTCTTTGTTCAGGGGGAGGAAATTTTTAAATTTCGATTAAAATATCGGTTTCCTAAAAGTGGTGTAATGTTTCTAGACCATATATTTGGAAGGTCTCTTACAATGGACATTCGTGGAGATGGATTATCGTCCGTTTCACAAATACTGATAGCTCTGATATACTACGGTTCGAAATGAGGTAAGAAACAATACCATATAACTTATCTAATTGCTTACTTTTCCTATAAAATTAAGCAATTATATAAGTTATTAGTTCGGTAGTTTTATTAACAAAATCTATTGGGACAATCTAAGCTTTTTTTTTTTTGTTGACGGGGAGGAAATCTTCACAAAGATACCCCGCCTTCTGGGGGGAAGGCGGCGGTTATGTGGGGATCTTACCCACTAAAACCTCCCCGGTGGCCCTTTCCTCGGTGCATGACGAGGGGCTCCGGGATCTCACGTGGAACGCACCGTAGCCCCCCTGCACTGTGCTCAAGGAGAGCACGTCCCGGGGGGAGGTTACTCCCTCCTCCCCTGTGCCCTCGCAGCGTAAGGCGACACGGGCCAGCCGATGTCGCCTTCTTCCCGGGTCCACTTTGGTGGAAGACGCAGGCCCCCACCCTTGTCGCCCAGTGAACCCGAGGCCCCTTTTAGTCGCCTTGTACGACAGGCAGGGGATACCGTAGTCTTATTCTTGAGAACCCAGAACTACAGGGCTGGGGACAATCTAAGCTAAACTAACTTATATGCCACTTCAGGAAGCATTAACGCTGCGAGAAGAAGTGGCCGAAGAAACTCCAGCAACGCTCCTAATCCTATCGAGGGGGTGTGGTTTTTACCAAAAATACTTATATCGCGCCATAAAACGTGCCATAGAACGTGCCTTGCCCCGCACTCGTTCCCCGGGGAAAGGACGAGTTATGTCTATTTAAAGAGTATGGAAAACTTCTTATATCGGCGACACATTGACAGATACCATAGACTACAATTATGTTTTTTTGACAATTTTCTACCGTTTCTCTTTGCTTGCGTTGTTGACGTAACGGAAGAATAGATAAACCATAGTTAATCCGGTTTTATTTGTGTTAAACTATCTTTAGCTTATTCTAAATTTAATCCCGGTTTTGTTAAACTTAGTGTATGGGTGGTATAAATACGTGATAACTCATTTTTATTTGTAAAACTGTTAGTGTATTGGTACGGTAATTTACTTAATACCATACCTCAAGCATAATAACCAAATGTATATTAAATTACCATACCCAAAGCGTAGTACTTGATTTTGGTCAGCCCACCAATAATGAAAACGTTCCTCAAATAGAGAAAAGACAGCGAGGATCAATGGTGTAATAGGCTAGATAAATCGTTCCATCTTTAGATAGTAAGTATCATATTACAGTGGAACCTTTTTGAGCCGAACCTCCATAGCTTGAGATTTTTTTTTCTAACCTAAAATTAGTTATAATAAGTCTTAACCTCTATTAGCACACCCTTGAAGATCAATCAACCTGGGTTCTTATAAAAAATACCTGTGCACAAGAGCTGAACTGTCAAATAAATGTTCGAAACGCATCGTGCCCACTTTCAAAGACCCGGGACCATTGCGCAGCAAGCTTCCTCGCAGCCATGAAGGCATTGTTCCTGAAATTTAAACAATTGTTAATTTATTCTTCTTAATTAAATAATAACGTCAATAGCTTAATGGTTGAGGATACGGTCTACGAAACAAAAGGTCATAGGTTCGAATCCACCATTCGATTATTGACGGGAATCCGTTGTCAATTTAAATGGGACCACACGGTCCGTTTTCATTCGTTTTGAAGTCAGATTCTGTTTTTACTTATCGATGTTACAGTTAACGTTACAGTCTTCGTTGTAAAGAGAGTATAAGGGCATAGACCGCCACGCACACCTAGTAATTGGCAGACTTCATTTGCCGTAGAAAAAATGTTCTAAGACATATAGGTTTCCTCACGATGTTTTCCTTCACCGCCGAGCGCGTTGATTTAGCGTCAGCACATAATAGCAACAACAAATTCATAGGTGCCGGTACTGGGGATCGGAATCGGGTTGCTAAGGTACTATGCAACTTGAGGCAACCGCCGGGACACTGATCTACCACGGCTCTCCCGCTTTATTAGGTTCTAATTGTCTTTGCTTATTTAATAGAGAAGTCAGGCTGGTCAAGTTCGTGTGGAGGGTGCTGCGGGGCACAGCTAAATGCACCTAGTGGATACATCTATATGCGCCGTCGTCCTCCATTACTCATGGCCCCTACCTCCAGGACTAACTTATCGAAGAATTCTCCAAGTGGATGTCTTCCAGTCGCTATTTCTAGAGGTTAGAGTTAACGTACAAGTGTGTAGAAGGCATTTTTTAAACATTTTCATGTTGTGTTTTTTTTTCTTATTTTTATTTTTTTAACATGTTCGTATTGCATTGGTTCGACTGAAATGGTGTTGTAATTTTGTCTTATAAATTAATAAATAAAATAAAAAATTAGGTTAGGTAACTATGGAGCTGATTTGCCGGAAACGAGCAAAGGACCCAAAAGAAAATAATACATTTGATAGTAATTAAAAATGTTACCTGTAATTCTACCGGCCAGCGGTTGCGTGACTTCCTCGTCACAAGACCTCAGCCAGACACTGCTGTCACAGTTAGGATATAACTTTTCACTGCACTCCGCCATTTCTTAAAGACAGTTTGTCAGATTAACGAACAGATACACCATTCAAAGACTTCATGCAAGCCTCTACGAAACTGTATAAATTTAGATACATTATAAAAACAAAGTAAATAATTCTGTACCTATAACTGTGTAGATTTATATAAACTGTAGTAATTTTCAGTAAAAATCAATGTGGTTTTAATAATTCGCGTTTTTCCTCCAAGATAACTGAGCCGTGTCGCAGTGGTGACTGAAGTACGACTGAAAAACGGGTGGCTAAGGGTAGGTACAGTCGCCGACGTCAATCCCGAGATACTGTATTATATGTAATTTTCTATTACACTAGCTAGATACGGAGCGCACTGTACACGTGTATTTATGCATTATAAAACAATTTACATTCCAAGTATATATTTTTTACATTTGTATGGTCTCTATGGTAGTTCTACAAATATTTAGAATGATAAATGTACATATTTACTAGTTTACTTGTACTTGCATTCTATATCTATATAATCCTGTGTCTGTATTGCTGGAAATAAGCCTTTTTTTTGTTAACGGGGAGGAAATCTTCAGAAAGATACCCCGCCTTCTGGGGAAGGTGGCGGTTATATGGGGTTTTTTTGGCCCTTTTATCGGTGCATGACGAGGGGCTTCGGGATCTCCAGTGGAACGCACCGGAGCCCCTCTGCACTGTGTTTAAGGAGAGCATGTCCCGGGCAACACGGCAAGCAACACGGGCCAGCCGATGTCGCCTTTTTCCCGGGTCCACCTTAGCGGACGACAAAGGCCCCCACCCTTGTCGCCCAATGAACCCGAGGCCCCTTTTAGTCGTCTTCTACGACAGGCTGGGACTACCGTAGTCTATTCTTGAGAGCCCAGAACTACAGGGCTGGAAATAAACCTAGCCTAACAATGCCAGAGCATGCTTCAAAATTCCTGAGGCAGTATTTTGCCGTTGATGCGGTCCGCCTTTGTAATGCGCTGCAAGTAAGAATAAAATCCTTGTCTGCTTCTAAGAAGCTAGTACATAGGCAATATCTTTCTTTTCAGTACGTTATTATTTGGTGCATATATTTGTCGTATCCATAGCATATTATATTTATGTGTTTATTTTATTTAAACAATAAATATTTAATTTAACGCTCACAATATATTAAATTATTCATTATTTTCTATTCTCTTCTCGGGCGGGTGAAGATCATTACTTACACCCATGTACATATCAGTAAATACAATATCATAACCGTAGTAGTAGTATCATAGTAAATAAGAAAAGCTGTATTTGACAGTTCAAAAAATGGAGTGCTCAGATCGTCAACAAACTTTACAGGATTACTCGCCAGTTCAATCTGAAGATTCCCTGAAAGTTTTATTGAAATCGATCCAGCAGTTTTGGAGCCTATATGGAACTTACCCCACACACTTTCTCTTTTATTTTCATGTATTATTGTATATATATATATATATATATGTTAGTGTTTAGTTAAATTAATAAAATAATACACACACTTAAAACCATTCTAGAAATAAACTTCTGTCCATCCAAAGGTTGTCTGTAAGAGATCGTTCTTGTCGATTAGACTGGCCATTGTACAATTATATCGTATTACTTATATCAATATTTAAAATGTATTACTCCTGTCACGTACTTGTTAATTAATGTACAATAAAGGCCATATACGTATATATATTCTCCACTTTCCGCATCCAGCCATTTCCCGCTATCCTTATAAGGTCGTCAGACCATCTAGAGGGAGGACGTGGATGTGGCCGGCCTGCTGCCACTTCAACTTGCTGTCTTTACCAGCTATGTACATTTTCAACTGACTTCAAACAAAGAGAATGTTATCAATTCGTCGATAAGTTGTTTTGTATGTCCGTTACTTTATAACTTACGACTGGGTAAACCGATTTGGGTTATTCCTGCAAGCTCGTGCTTCCAGCGTGGTCCCATTATCATTTGGTCCAGAATTGGACCTTTTCCTTTAATTGGCCCAGAAATGGGATCCTTGAGAGGACCATATACTTAAATTTGCATCTAGTATGGGCGCCACAAATGGACGAAAAACTCATAATCACGCCAACCGATTTCGATGATTATTTTTCTATTGGAAAGGGTGTACATCAAGAGTAGTTTGATGAGAGTTTGGTTAAGTTCTGATTAATTCTATTTCGTAATATTTTACGATAATTCAGAAATACAAAGAGGGCGTCCGCTCGTGATACCGTTTAACGTTCGAATCGATTTGAAGTCGTAGAATCTTATTTCATGTTTTTATACTATCCCTTTTATATTACTTTGAAGATCAAAATTGATAGTGATCCTCGATAATTACTAAAAATATTTTAAATCTAGATTTCAAAATTGGGTTATTGAAAAGAAAATCAGTATTAAATACGTTAAATATTTTCATATAAATGGCCGCGAGCGTACCGTACCAAAGTACTTGACATTGAAACTTCGAGTAAGGGCAGCGGATTATTGTGGTACAAGTCAGAAGAATATAGGGTCCCACGTCTGAACCGTGATGAACCAATTTCTTTTTTCAGAAATATTACTAACAATCTTGTTAACCATTCCAACTAAGCTTAAGCTTGTGCTAGGACATGGTTCACGGCAATAGTCGAATGGTGGATTCGAACCCACGACCTTACGACTCGCAGACCGTACCCTAAACCATTAGGCTATTGTCTCACAAGTATATTTAAGAGAAAAACAAAACCGACTTCAAATTGAATTAAACGTAAAACGATATTACGCGCAGATGGGCAGTAACACAAAAGTCATAGTATCAAAACCCCATGAAATTCGACGGAGAAACTATTGTTATTGTAAACATTTTTTGAAATCGAACGCACATATTGCACACACACTTAGTGCGCGAAGACGCCTCAATGTGTGTGAGTGTTCGATATAGGCTGTTCCTAATATTCTTGTTTGTAGTAGATGTTACGAAAAATCTTAACGTCTTATAAATTAATGAATACTGGATGTCATTCGCGTAAAATGTCCCGTTACGCTCGAGCCGAGAGTTCACGATGCGACAAATGGTGCATCGTTCAAAGTGTGTAAGCGAGAGCTTGTTATGAGAGAGATAGAGAACGCAAATTTGTGCTCGGTGAAGTAGAAAAAAATATTTCCATTTTGTTGGAATAACGTAAGTAACTAGGACACATTGTCACGAATTTAACGTCCGAGCGCCTTGCGTCAAGACACTTCTTTTTTAAAATAGTTTAAACGTTTTTTTTATGAATGTCTTTTTTTTTATTTGTAATGGGAGTTTATTAATTAGTGTCGGTATTACGTATTGTTTTCGTTAACCGCATATGTTGCAATCAAATGGTTTCAGACACAATACACAAAACGTCGTAGACATTCCATCAATACGCACGAAGCGGTTTGCCTCCACCTTCCTTATGCGGACCGCTAAGGAATGGAACTCTCTGCCGCGTTCAGTCTTTCCTCACGGGTACAATCTCGACACCTTTAAGTCCAATGTGAACAGACACCTTATAGGCTCCCGTGCTCCATCCTAGGCTTTATCTTCGCCTTCCATCAAGCAAGATAGAAGCCAAACGTGAGCCTATTTACTATTAAAAAAAAAATAAAAAAAGGTACAAGTAGGCGGACTTAATGCCAGTAGGCATTCTCTGCCAGTCTACCTTGGGGTTGTGTAGAGACAAAGTAACGGGTGCAAGCTATGTGAGAAAATAATAAATAAAAGAAAACTATAATAAATGCATGCATATATAATATACATATCTACTTACAAATAAATTAAATATATAGACATAATAATTATATATAACAATAAATAGATACATATATATATAATTATAGATGGATAGGGACAGCAATTGTCAAACTATTCCTTGCTTAGGTAAAGCTTCCATAGTAAATGTTTGAAAGTAGATTTAGTTCCAGCTGTACGTACATTTGTTGGCAGCGCATTTCAGAAAACCGCTGTCGCTTATGACTTGTTTTATCGCCGATTGAAAATTGAATCCGATGGGATTATACGGGCGCGGGGAAGGCAACTCCGCGTGACCGTAGCGAGGCAAGGCCAACGTACAAGTTCAAAATACATATATTTTAATTTACGTTAAATGGAATGTATTTCTTATAAACAAGTGAATCTTGTATAGGAAGTGATGACATGTGAAAATGAAACTTGAATTACACCGATAAAACCATTCAACCTATCTATCTAAATATATATATATTAGCTCTCACATCCTAACTCTAGGTGAGTAGACAGAGCCAGCTTTCGTTCTCCATTGTTAAATAATTACAAATAAGTTTAAACTTCTTTAGTAGGCATGCAAGAAAATTACAATGTGGTTGTTTTCAAGTACAGTGAATAGGCATTTACTAAGCTAGTGCGTATTACCATCCAGGACTGCATTTCCACTTAACATCAGGTGTAATCGTGGTCAAGCTTAACTTAGATGGTATAAAAAAGGCAGAATAATCACGTATATTTGAGTTTGTATGCCCAAAATAAAAGTGTGCAAAAAGGCTTAATGCGAAATGTAACACGATGGCAAGCTTAGAAAAACGGTAAAAATAATATTTAAATATATGTACATAACTATATAGATCTAGATATATATGGAAAGTTACAGAAATAGATAACTTTAAAACTATTACATGTTTAAAATTTAAATTCCAGAGTTTGAATTGCAGCCTTAGTTCGAGCTGTATGTACTACTCGGATCAGTCCGTATCTACCCTGTTTGTCAGTAACTGTACAATGATTTTTGAGGATGCGTATCGTTATGCGTTCATTAGACAAGTTGTTTACAGACCAATTGTCTGTGACCATTACCTGTAGTTGGCCACTTTTTCACTTATATCATTACGATTCCATTCAGGTCATGTAAACGCACTAATTTGCATGCCGTAAAATTGTTTCTAACTACCGATCTACCTTCGCTACGTTGGCGATTAGAAGATCGAGGGATCTACTATTACTCTCGTTCTTTTTCTTAGTCCCCTCACCGTTGACCATTATGATTCGGTTGGAGAGAGCTCAAAGATCATTGCTGAAAACAATGACCTTTAAGCCATACAGATTTCTAACACGAACTCTTTACAATAACTGTGAGGCTCTAACCGTTCGGCAGTTGTATATATTACACGTCTTATGTAAACAACACCTCATATCTCCGCTCAACATAGACAACACAGAAAGAAGACGTCCTACGAACGTCTTGTCCGAATAGCCCTATGCCTTGTCCGAACATCTTTCGCTAAAGACAACATGGCTATCTTGCTATCCATCTTTATAATAAAATTAACAAGATCTTAAACTTTCATCCACAGAACACATATAAAATGAAAGCCAAAATTAAAAACTGGCTGTTGTCGCTCGATTATAAGCAGACGGAAGAAATTATGCTTAAAATATAAATACCACACATCTTACACACACACACGTCCACATTTATTTATTTATATACGAATATTTATTTAATTTTTCTTTTAAATCTTTTATATCCCTGTTAAATTAAATATATTTTTCTTTGTTTGTTAAATTAAATTTGAAATGAAATTGATGTAAGGCAGTGGGAGAGGGCGCTGATTCCTGAGATACAGGTTTAACTCCTAGTTCAGGAGTCAGGGAGTTCGTGTATTTGTAAGGAAATTTTTTTGAATAAAGTATTTGTATTTTGTATTAGTAATTGTTGTAATAATCAAGTTTACAAACTAAGTCCTGTTGTGTATGCCAATAACAGGTGTACACAACATTCGCTACAAAGAAACGTAACGATTTAATAATTAATAGTTACAAAAATATTTTAATAAATTATAAAGAAATAGAAAAATCAGTAATAAATTAATTAAATTAGCCAAAATTACTGCACAATTTTTAACACTAAGGTGCGGAAGAGCTTGCGTGAATTAGAAAAAATGTCAACCGACGTGGACTTAGTGTTAAGGAGGTTATATGTAGCGGAAATCCTTGGCAAGGGCGAGTGTGACAGAAGGTTGGTTTTAGATTGCGGCACATCAAAAATCCTACAACAACGACTCCTTGGATATTTGAATGGCACTCTAATGTGAATGTTTTCGAGTATCAGTCTACTTTTTATTTCGCCATTGATGGCTCTGTGAAGAAGGCACTTTAGGAGCGTTATTTAAAAATCATGGATTAGGTTGAAGCTGCAGTGAAAAAAATTGTGTTTATATACTTTTTCAAGTACTCCAATATCATTGAAGTTAAATATATATAGATAAAAATTAAAATATTGTTATTTAAAATAATATTTATTTACTAGCTTTATTTTATTTAAACAATAAACCTACATCATTAAATATTTAATTCAACTCAAACAATGTAATAAATTATTCAATTCTCATCTATTCTCTTCACGAGCGGGTGAAGATCATTACATACACCCATGTACATATCAGCAGCATCAGTAAACGGAAACATTCGCGGCGCTATAACTTACCTCGAATACTCCATTGTACTTCTATATGGTTCATAATTACATAAATACACACAACGCATGTGTCAAAACAAATTTGGGTTTTAAAACAATAGAATATCATCATAGTAAATAAAAGCTGTAATTAACAGTTCAAAAAAAGGAATGATCGTCACCAAACTCTACAGGATCACGCGCCAGGTTAACCTGAAGATTCCCTGAAAGTTTTATTGAACTCGATCCAGCCGTTTCAGAGCTTATATGGAACAAACCCACACACTTTCTCTTTTATATGTATAGATTTAATTCAGATTTTTCCATTTCCAGTCCTTTTATTATTTTATTGTAATATAAATACACGCACCTATTCATTTTAATATATCAAAGATATTATTATCAAATTATCATCAGTGTTTACTATGTTGTTTTAACTTATAAATTAATAAATATTAAATAGAGTAAATGAGAACTTTGACTTGGTCGATGTAAGTCTTCATTACAGATGCCGTATAAAGAAACAATAGTGAACAAATTAGTTAACTTTTGGTCACGTGAAATGTTCACGAATTTCACGTCGGATTGCGAACACGAGCTCTTATCGAGTGTCACGTTTTCGTTTACACGTGCAATGAGGTTTACTTTGTACACTAATGTAATGGCTCTCTTGGGATCGTTAACCCGATTACACTAACCGTTAAAGTAAACCGTAGGTTCTTGAGTAAGCTTTGTAAGTTCAATGTTAACTGTGTATTGTATTTTTATGAAATACTAGCGTATCCAGACCGCTACGTCGGGCTAGATTTTGCTTTATTTTATTTGAACATTAAACTTACATCATTAAATATTTAATTTAACTCTCACAATATATTTAATTATTCATTTCTCTCCGTATTCATTCTCTTCTATTTTCTTCATGAATGGGTGAAGATCATTACATACACCCATGTACATATCAGCAGCATCAGTAAACGGAAACATTCGCGGCGCTATAACTTACCTCGAATACTCCATTGTACTTCTATATGGTTCATAATTACATAAATACACACAACGCATGTGTCAAAACAAATTTGGGTTTTAAAACAATAGAATATCATCATAGTAAATAAAAGCTGTAATTAACAGTTCAAAAAAAGGAATGATCGTCACCAAACTCTACAGGATCACTCGCCAGCTCAACCTGAAGATTCCCTGAAAGTTTTATTGAACTCGATCCAGCCGTTTCGGAGCTTATATGGAACAAACCCACACACTTTCTCTTTTATATGTATAGATTTAATTCAGATTTTTCCATTTCCAGTCCTTTTATTATTTTATTGTAATATAAATACACGCACCTATTCATTTTAATATATCAAAGATATTATTATCAAATTATCATCAGTGTTTACTATGTTGTTTTAACTTATAAATTAATAAATATTAAATAGAGTAAATGAGAACTTTGACTTGGTCGATGTAAGTCTTCATTACAGATGCCGTATAAAGAAACAATAGTGAACAAATTAGTTAACTTTTGGTCACGTGAAATGTTCACGAATTTCACGTCGGATTGCGAACACGACCTCTTATCGAGTGTGACGTTTTCGTTTACACGTGCAATGAGGTTTACTTTGTACACTAATGTAATGGCTCTCTTGGGATCGTTAACCCGATTACACTAACCGTTAAAGTAAACCGTAGGTTCTTGAGTAAGCTTTGTAAGTTCAATGTTAACTGTGTATTGTATTTTTATGAAATACTAGCGTATCCAGACCGCTACGTCGGGCTAGATTTTGCTTTATTTTATTTAAACATTAATAAAATATTTAATTTAACTCTCACAATAAATTAAATTCATTTCTCTCCGTATTCATTCTCTTCTATTTTCTTCACGAGTGGGTGAAGATCATTACCTACACTCATGTACATATCAGCAGCATCAGTAAATGGATACTTTCGCGGCGCTATAACTTACCTTGAATACTTCATTGTACTTCAATATGGTTCATAATGACATAAATATACACAACGCATGTGTCAATACAAATTTGGGTTATAAAACAACAAAATAGTTAATAAAAGCTGTATTTGACAGTTCAAAAGGAATGATCGTCACTAAACTCTACAGGATCACTCGCCAGCTCAACCTGAAGATTCCCTGAAAGTTTTATTGAACTCGATCCAGCCGTTTCGGAGCTTATATGGAACAAACCCACACACTTTCTCTTTTATATATATAGATAATAATTAGTTTTCTCTACTTGCTTGATATCTAGGTTGTAAAGTAATATTTGACGCACGACATTGGAGACCCATCCTCTTCTTCTCAGTCTTGAACACACGTCTCTTCATTTCACCCATCCCCGTTCTATCATCAGACTTCAAGACGCACTGCTGGATTTCATCCTTTTGTTATGGACATCCCTCAAACCCGAACGAAGCGCTCTGCTTCGATTTCTATTCGTACAGCAAAGGACTGGCACAGTTTGGTCGCATCTGTCTTCCCTCCGATTACCATGTGGGTGTTATCAAAAGTGGAGTGAATAGACATTTACTTAGCTAGCCTTACCATCCAGGACTGCATTTCCACTTAACATCAGGCGGTGGTTTGGTCCAGCACTGTAGTACACAGTCCCTGGATATGAAAGTTCAACAGTATTCCTGAGGCAACGACAACAAAACACAGTTCTTGAACGAATGTTATATATTCTAAAAGAGACAGACAGTATCTACGCGACGCGACAACTATAACTGAATATCTTTACGTGACCTCGAAATATTTTGAGCCAGACTACATGTTTACATATAATGAATCTGGATTTACGGACATACGTATAATTTGTACAGTACGAAAGGAATGGACTATTCTTAAAATATACTTCCTTCGTCTGGTAAACAACCAACATTAAATTTTTTTATTTTAAAGCAACATTTTTTCACAAATATTACTAATGTTATCAACAGTTACTAGTTAGTTTTTAGTTCTACTATATGCCTAATATAGTTTTAATGCGTAAATAAATATTATAATCTGTAAAATATACTTATGAATTACAATAAGTTAATGGACAGACTTATATAAAAGTATCTTAGTCGACTAAGTCCGATAATAATAATGGTAACCGTCCAAGCCGAGGTTACCCCTCAACGGGGGGACCCTTGTGTCGAGTTACCATCTAATAGAGGTTCAGGCTAAGCGATCTAAGAGCTGTGCCACCTCTCAAATCCGGTGAAGCAGTAAAGGCCAGCTTCTCTGTGCCAACTGTGTTAGTTCGTCCAAAAAAAAAATAGGTCCGATAGTAAAATTTCAAAAACAATTTCCTTGGTGCACCGGGGACCGGGGATCGAACTCTGGTTTCCTTAACCTTAACCTGGAACCTTACTGTACAAGTACGATCGACCGGGCACTGAGCTATCTTGCTCTACCAAGCTTCAACAGCATAATTAACAGCAGTCAAACGTATGTTTGTACGAACTATACTAGCTATTATGATCCGTACAGCTAAGTTCACGTTTTATGATATCGACTCTTACTTTATTCGAAGGTGGAAAAAAATATATTCAGTAAAAAATAACAGAGCCGTGGTAGCTCAGTGTCCAGGCGGTTGGCTCAAGTTACATTCCCCTGCCTGTCGTAGAAGGCGACTAAAAGGGGCCTCGAGTACACTGGGCGACAAAGGAAAACTTTGTCGTTCGCCAAGGTGGACCAGGAAGAAGGCGACATCAGCCGATGTCATCATCATAATCATCAGTGTCGCCTTGCACTGCGGGGGCACAGGGAGGGAGGGAGTAACCTCGCCCCCCGAGAAGTGCTCTCCTTGAACACAGTTCAGAGGGGCTCCGGTGCATTCCTCTGGAGATCCCGGAGCCCCTCACCATGCACTGAGGAAGGGCCACCGGGTATGTTTTAGTGGGTAAAAACCCCTCATTATTGCCGCCTTCCCCCCAAAAGGCGAGGCATCTTTTTGAAGATTTCCTCCCCGTTAAAAAAAATAAAAGATCCCCGTTGCCGGCACCAATAAATAAAACCACGCGCTCGGCGGTGAAGGAAAACATCGTGAGGAAACCTACATGTCTTGGGACATATATATTATTTATATAAAGGCTGTAACTTTAACGGTATATTCAGAAACCTTTTATTTCTAGGTAGCGTTTAATATATAATTGATTTATTATGAACTCAGTTTTTGTTACTCGTCAATCTGTTAAATATTTCTATAATAGCATCACACACGATCGGATATGAACCAGCCGTGAAGACACTTGGGTACTGGCGAGGGCGTATCAAACACAACTCGTCCTATTTCTTGTAACGTACGCGCATCTAGCACGAGAAGACCAACCCTGTTCTCGCAAGAACCCCACAGGAGAGCGCACAGCAACACGCCCGCGTCTTCACTCTGAAAAAGTTACTGAAAGTTATTTATTTACTTTAAACACCAACATAATAAACATTTTATAACCCACTTCAAAAGAGATTCTTTATTTATATTTTATCTCCTGAATGAACCACCTAGGCTTCGGTTTCACCGCGTTTTTGAGAGGTGATAGCTCTTAGATCACTTAGCCTGGACCTGTTTTGGTGACTAGGCGAAATGGATCTTCAAATCAGGCGGTTACTCCATATGCGGTAGCATTCCGATCCGAGGGCACCCGAGAGGGCCGAACAGTGACTTTATTGGTAAACCGACGTAAGAAGGAGAGTTTCCATTACGTCCCATATTCCTTGCTTCTCTCTCTTCCTCTTTGCATTTTGATTTTTAGTTCATTTCGTTAGTGGATTAATCGATTGACAGAATCTCATACAGTGTATGTTGTACGGGTTAAATTATACATCTAGATGTCAGCCCTGTTGTCATGTCAGTTCTGGGCTCGTAGAATAAGACTATGGTATTCCCTGCCTGTCGTAGAAGGCGACTAAAAGGGGCTTCGTGTTCACTGGGCAACAAGGGTGCCCCCACCCTTTGTCGTCCGCCGGAGCGGACCCGAGAAGAAGGCGACATCGACTGGCTCGTGTCGCCTTGTACTGCGAGGGCACAGGGGAGGGAATAACCCCAAGGGACGGTGCACAGGGGTCCAGTGCGTTCCTCTGGAAATCCCGGAGCCCCTCACCATGCACTGAGGAAGGGCCACCGGGTATGTTTTAGTGGGTAAAACCCTCATTATTGCCGCCTTCCCTCAAAGGCGAGGTATCTTTTGAAGATTTCCTCCCGTTAAAAAATAACAGATCCCCGTTGCCGGCACCAATAAATAAAACCACGCGCTCGGCGGTGAAGGACAACATCGTGAGGAAACCTACATGTCTTGGGACATATATATTATATATATAAAGGCTGTAACTTTAACGGTATATTCAGAAACCTTTTATTTCTAGGTAGCGTTTAATATGTAATTGATTTATAATGAACTCAGTTTTTGTTACTCGTCAATCTGTTAAATATTTCTATAATAGCATCAAACACGATCGGATATGAACCAGCCGTGAAGACACTTGGGTACTGGCGAGGGCGTATCAAACACAACTCGTCCTATTTCGTGTAACGTACGCGCATCTAGCACGAGAAGACCAACCCTGTTCTCGCAAGAACCCCACAGGAGAGCGCACAGCAACACGCCCGCGTCTTCACTCTGAAAAAGTTATTGAAAGTTATTTATTTTCTTTAAACACCAACATAATGAACATTTTATAACCCACTTCAAAAGAGATTCTTTATTTCTATTTTATTTCCTGAATGAACTACCTAGGCTTCGGCTTAGGTTTAGGTAGCATTTTTGAGAGGTGAAACTCTTAGATCACTTAGCCTGGACCTATTTAGGTGACTAGGCGAAATGGATCTTCAAATCAGGTGGTTACTCTATATGCGGTAGCATTCCGATCCGAGGGCCGAACAATGACTTGATTGGTAAACCGACATGAGAAGGAGAGTTTCCATTACGTCCCATATTCCTTGCTTCTTTCTCTTTGCATATTGATTTTTAGTTCATTTCGTTAGTGGATTAATCCATTAACAGAATCTCATACAGTGTATGTTGTACGGGTTAAATTTTATATCTAGATGTCAGCCCTGTAGTTCTGGGCTTGTAGAAAAAGACTATGGTATCCCCTGCCTGTCGTAGAAGGCGACTAAATGCGACTTCGTGTTTACTAGGCGACAAGGGTGCCCCCACCCTTTGTCGGGAAGAAGGCGACATCGACTAGCTCGTGTCGCCTTGTACTGCGAGGGCACAGGGGGGAGGGAATAACCCCCAAGGGACGGTGCACAGGGGTCCAGTGCGTTCCTCTGGAAATCCCGGAGCCCCTCACCATGCACCGAGGAAGGTCCACAGGAGGGGTTTTAGTGGGTAAAAACCCCACATTACCTCGCTTTCCTTATCTTATTGAAGATCTAGTAGGTAGGTAGAAGGTATCTTGTTGAAGATTTCCTTCCCGTGAACAAAAAAAAGGTATAATATATTCTTGGTTTATTCCGCTTCCCGAAGTGGCACTCAAAGTTAGTTTAGCTTTTGAATGTCCCATAGATTATCCGTGAAATAGCAACCGACCGAGTCGAGGGCCACTGGGGAGGTCAACAATAAAATATTATATCTAGATATAATTTACCTTGGCATTGGGTTCCGGTACAAACACAGGTTCACTTGCAAAGCAATCCACTTCGAACCAGAACTTCGCTTCTCCAGTCGCGGTATCCACTTTAATGATCTAAATATAAAAACAAAATGTAAATACAAACTAAGAAAGCAAACGAACAAAAACCGACTTCAAATCGAGTTAAACGTTAAAAACGCGGACGCCATGGACGAACTACACAGTTGGCCAGAGAGGCTGGCCTCTACTGCTTCACTGGATTGAAAGGTGGCATAGCTCTTAGGTCGCTTAGTCTGAACCTCTATCGTTAGTAACTCGACACAAGGATCCCCCCGGTGAGGGGTAACCTCGACTTGGACGGTTACTATGTTACGCGTAAGCATTCCGATCCGAGGGCGCCCGAGAAGGCCGTACCTCGATTCTGTCGGTAGCTATTTCACGGATAAAATTGGAGTCGGAGCACTCCTTTTTTAGTACTGTCAAATACAGCTTTTATTTACTATGATGATATTCTATTGTTTTAAAAACCAAATTTTTATTGACACATGCGTTGTGTATATTTATGTCATTATGAACCATATTGAAGTATAATAAAGTATTCAAGGTAGGTTATAGCGCCGCGAATGTATCCGTTTACTGATGCTGCTAATATGTACATGGGTGTAGGTAATGATCTTCACCCGCTCGAGAAGAGAATGAGTTTAAATATTTTAATGATGTAAGATTGTTTAAATAAAATAAAGCAAAGTCTAGACCTAGTCTAGGCTGGGTACGCTAGTTCTTAATAGAATTATAACAAATTATAATTAAAATACGTATTCACTTACCGCTCCAGGATTTGTGGAATCGATGTCGGAACTAATTGCGTAAAAGTATCGATAAGGTCGTCCTGAAAACAAAATCGAAATCAAATTAACTACACCCGTTCACGGGAAGACATTTATAAAATTTAAAATTCTAATCTGAAATTCTCGTACAAATCGTATTTCTAATATAATTAATTATTTAAACATTATTTAGTTAGTCAAAGTTAAAGTACAAATTAATAATATAATAATAATAATAAATCTTTATTAGTCACCATAGAAAATATTTGAACAAAGAAACGTGAAGTCCCTGACTCCTGAGCTAGGTTCTATTGGACCTGTGTTTCAGGGGTCAGTGTCTTCTCCCATTTGAAAAGCACAATAAAATATGAGCATAACAAATCATAACAATATTTCATAAATGTGTGTGTGTGTTGTGTGTGTGTGTAAATTTGTGTTTGTGTATGTCCCTCAGCTTTATATTATATTAAGTTTTATTAAATTATGAGACGTTTAGTCTGAATATAACTCAACTCTAGTAAATATTTTTTTACAAACTAATTTACGTTTATGATTCGACAAAGGATGAATTTTTAATACTTTATTTAACCTATTGTACAAGGAAGTGGCTCTAAAACGCTGCTGTTGGCGTGCAGTGGCTGTTCTACATTTAATAGATGGGCAGATGTACATTATCACCCGTCTAGTACTAACATTACTGCAATTATATGACGTAAGTTGGTGTTGTAAATTACAGCCTTTATATATATCCCACTGCTGGGCGCAGGCCTTCTCTGTAAAGAAAGTATAAGAGCATAGTCCGCCACGCGGCCCTAGTGCGGCAAACTACACATGTCTAAAAACGATGTTTTCCTTCACCGTCCAGCGCGTGGTAAATCGGCACATAAAATTGCAACAACAAATTCATTGGATCCGGGGATCGAATTAAGGTTGTTAGCGTACTGAAATGATAACCTCTGTCCTTTGAAGTCGGTAAAAAGATAACAAGTGAAAATGAATAGTACAAATAGACACAACGCTCGTTAACTTTGTCCACGAGCGTGGCGGGTACTTGAAAAAAAGGCAATACAAATTAACACAAACTACGCTCCGCAGACTCGTAAAAACTAGCTGGAAACAAACTAACAAATTCACCGTAGTAGACAAGAACTGAATTATAAATAAATTCATACATGCTATAATGGTACAGAACTCGTACATAGTCTCTGTTGACCCTCACCGTTGTATAAGGCGTAATGTATTCTCGGCGTCTCGCAGCCAACGTCCAAAATGAGTCTCGGTTCTACAAATGTCATCGTTGGCGAGTCGAGTGACATTTCGATACGCTTCGGCCGTCCACGGAACCAATTCGCATAATCAGCGTTACCTTGTATTGTCTGAAATAATATTAATTGTTATATCATTTCATCGTAAACTATGGCCACCATTCCTTTTATTTCGGTAAATGTGACACTTCTAACGCTGAACAACAGATGGCGTTCTTCTGTTTAAATTCGAGCTATCTTATTTTTTGACAAACTACACAGGTTGGAAAGAGTAGCTGACCTTAGCTGCTTCACCGGTGGCAAACCTCTTAGGATGCTAAGCATGAACCTGTGGCGTTCATTACATATATATTACACTTTGGCAGGATACTTGGGCAGAACTTTGGATACGAGTTGAAAATAATACTGTTGAAGTAGACTGTGGAATCCAGAATATTTATTTGGGTAAACGTTGCTGTTTATATACAAAATTATGGTCGCGTATACAATATGAGTTCTATAACATGTTGAATATTATTATGTCCAATAAAAAACGGTGTATCCGGCGCGCTATCCCCCGCGCCGCACTCCGACGGAGATCTTACATTTGCGCGTGGCGTGGTTGCTCCGTTTCATTTGTTGCAGCTCGCGGCCGTTGTGTTGTGACCGTCGAGTGTACCCGTCGAGTTGTGCCCGTCTAGTTGGGTTTTCTTAAAAGTTTCACGGAGAACAATTCAGTTCTTTTCAGAACTAACTCTTTAGTATATATGTAATGAACGCCACAAACCGCTATAGCTAGAAACTCGACACAAGGGCCACCCTACAGCTGCCGATAGCTATTTCACGGATAATCGAATCGATCTATCGAAAAGTCACGTATATATGCAATATTTACGGTACACGTTATAAAAACTCAGGTTTCAGGCTCAACGCCATAAGAGCACCAGTAAAAATCAGCTTTTCGGAATAACCTGTGTAGATGCGTCTCTAATAGCTACATTTCCACAATGGAAAAAGCGTATATATATGTATTGTTCCCACTGTTGGGCACTCTATAAAAAGAATATAAGGGCAAAGCCCGCCATGCAGCTTAGTGCGGATTCAGACTTCACATTTGTTAGAAAACTTCCCAACATATTTAATAGTTTCTTAGGCCTCTTGTGCTCCCAGCGCCAACGCTTTCGGAAGTGACACTCAAAGTTAGTTTACCTTTTGAATGTCCCTTAGATTATCCGTGAAATAGCGACTGACCGAGTCGTGGTTCGGCTCTCTCAGGCACTATCGGTTCCGAATGCTTACGCGCATAGTAACCGTCCAAGCCGAGGAGTTACTAGCTAATAGAGGTTCAGGCTAAGCGACGTAAGAGCTATGCCACCTCTCAAAGCGGTGAAGCTGTCAAGGCCAGCTTCCCTGGGCAATATGTGTAGTTCGTCCATGGCGTCAAGCTGGCGTACAGAATTCATACGTTACATTTCATAAGCTACAACTTACCTCCATCGCTTTAACATACATGGCGTTCAACAACTGGCCGTCTTTGTAAACACACATGTCCAGTGTGAGTTTCTGGTTCTCTTCGAATGCGTTGACGACGTGGAAGTAGAATAGAGTGTCAGTACGGTACCGCTTCACTTCCTCACCAGTTTTACGGCTTATAAGCACGATGTTAGTCTGAAAATAATATTTATAACTACACTTATTGTAACACCTTAAATAGAGGATCCCAAATGCCCTGTAGTCCTGGCCCCACAGTATTACGGTTTGAGACAAATTTATTTCCTTTATAAGAATAAAGTTTATACCATGATCAAATTTTTCTGTACAAAATCTGCAATGATAAATTCGATTGTACAGAGATAATTAATAAAATATACTATCGTGTTCCTAGCAGTTCTCAGCGCATTCGTGATACATACACTCACAAAATGTTTTCTTCCATTATTACGAGAACCAACGCCGGTGAAAGCGCTCCATTGACTCGGATTATGAAGCAGTTTACTGACCATTTCGCCAACATTGATGTGTTATATCTTGCCTTTACCTTTTATAAAAAACTTTAAAAAAGAAACTGGACATTTTAAATGTTTGAATATAGATATAAATACAGATATAAAGTTTGTGTAGTCCTATAGACATTTTGTGGACATTATTATAGACATAGACATAGACATTTATTTATTGGCATCACAATACAAAAACACATCACAGACTGAATATAACACACAATAAAAAGAATGAAAAATAGACAAAACATAGTTAAAGTTACACGGCCAAATAATACAAAACACACGATGCCAATATCGGACACCGTCTCAGCATATGCTGTCACAAGGATACGACAGCGCTGATTTTCAGCGGTGCCCGGGACTACCTAAAGACGTGCGTGCGCAATACTACTTTTATATGGAATTTATACAGACAATAAGAGTATATTTTATATTTTATTTTGAGAGATTAAAATATATTTTATACAATAAAATAATAGATGAAAAAATTCATAAATATTATTGAGTCAAAAATAAACTAAAATAAATAATAGATGAAAAAAATTAATAAATATTATTGAGTCAAAAATAAGCTAAAATAAATAATATGATAATTGAACGTATAAAGTTTAAATTATATAATTATGATGTGGATATATTTATTACTATTTTTATATTATGTATTATGTTACCTGGGCTCTACCATATGTAACAACGGCTCATGCGAACCAGACGTGCGGAAGCGATTTGGCAAATGGCAAAAAACGCGATGACTCGATTAAACCGAATTTGGACAGATAGATCAATCTCACTAAAAACCAAGATTGATTTGGTGAGATCTCTTGTGTTCCCAATTTTCAAATACGGTGCGGAAACTTGGACCCTCAACAAGGCAAATAGATCTCGTATTGACGCATTTGAGATGTGGTGCTGGAGGTGAATGTTGCGAGTACCTTGGACAGCCCACATGCGTCAATTCTCCGGGAAGTGAGTGTCACTATCAAATTGTCTATGGTCTGTCTCCGTAGGGTTTTCGAATTCTTCGGTCACATAGCCAGAAAAACCGATACCTTGGAAACACTCCTGGTCACAAGCAAAGTACAGGAAAACGACCAAGAGGTAGGAGCCCTATGCGTTGTACACCGCCAAAGACCGCAACAAGTGGAAAGCGATCGGCCGCCACATAATTCGTGGAGGTCACGACCCTCAGCAATGAGGAAAACGACGCAAGGACGAGGAGGATTGTTTATCTTAAGCTCTTAATATGTATTCATTTGTTGTTCCAAATAAAATAAAATAAAAAAACAAAAACAAATCTACTTTAGGAAAATACACAATTGTATAATTTTAACTAAGCGTTACAGTTTTAGAAATATGTTTAAGGTTAATAAAATAATAAAAGGTATTAGGTTATGGTATCACCTGCCTGTCGTGAAAGGCAAAAATGATTCTTGGTAATAAATACCTCAAGTTCTGGGTACCACTGCAGGCAGGAAGCAAATGGTTTCTTGAAAAGCATACTCCAAGCCACCACACTGAGAGATATCTTCAAAGGCTGTTCGATTAACACGAAATAATTGTCCGTTATTCCTAAAAAAAGTACACCATATTTAATCTATATATATAAAATAATACAAATATACAGACTACAAGTTAAAATACTTAAAAAAAATTATACCACCTAGAATTAAAGAACAATTTCATAACGACGAAAAAACTTTTAAACACTGTAATATGTACGGCGAGAGCACGGCAAGATACATCGTGCCTAGATTAATTAATGAACTACCCTCAGATATAAGGAATTGTATAACTAACAAAACATTAAGATTATACTAAAAGTTATTTAGGAACGCAAGACGGACGCTTTGACGCTAGTGACAAACCATTGCGGTTTATATAGCGTTCAGTTATGTGTATATTCCTTTATTGTAAAATTTTATTTGAAATAAATAAAAAAAAAGAGAAAGCGTGTGGGTTTGTTCCTTACAGGCTCCAAGACTTTCAGGGAATCTTCAGATTGACCTGGCGAGTAATCCCGTAAAGTTTGGTGACGGTCGGAGCACTTCTCTTTTTGAACTGTCAAATACAGCTTTTATTTACTATGATACTACTACTACGGGTATGATTTTGTATTTACTGATATGTACATTGGTGTGGGTAATGATCTTCACCCTCTAGAGAAGAAAATAGAAGAGCATGAACACGGAGAGAAATGAATAATTTAATATATTGTGAGAGTTAAATTAAATATTTAATGATGTAAGTTTATTGTTTAAATAAACTATAATTATGTAGTTAATTTTTTTATGTTGTATTCAATTATGTAGTTATTATTCTCGAGCGGGTGAAGATCATTACCTACACCCATCTACATGCTGTATACACGCAATATACTCCATTGTACTTCAATATGGTTCATAATGACATAAATATACACAACGCATGTGTCAATACAAATTTGGGTTATAAAACAATAGAATATCATCATAGTAAATAAAAGCTGTATTTGACAATTCAAACAGAGGAGTGCTCCGATCGTCACCAAACTTAACACGATTACTCGTCAGGTCAATCTTAAGACTCCCTGAAAGTTTCATTAAAATCGGTCTAGCTGTATCGGAGCTTATACGGATAAAATACACACACACATTCTCTATATATAACAACGTTTCCTGGGTCCGCTAGTAATATAATAAGATTTTTTTAAACGTAATGATCAAAGTTCAGTGCGTCCTGCCAGCTATAAACTACGGTACAGTGACTTGGACTCCGACCGCTGGGCTGGTGAACTTAAAACCAGCGCTAGAATGAGCTATGCTCGGCATTTCCTTAAAGGATACGTAAACATAGAAATTCAACAAGAACAAATATAGTTGTCATAGCTCTTAAAATCAGCAAGTTGAAGTGACAGTGCTCACATCTGCCGAATGATGGCAGATGGGAAAGTGTTGGAATGGAAGCCCATGAGTCGGAGAATCGTATAGCGCTCTGTCCAGATGGACCGAGGCTACGACCAGCTACGACCGACTTAAAAACCGGAAGTAGCTGGATACGGAAATCGGAGAATATGGTGGAAGGCATTGGTGAAGGCCTATTTTTAGCAGAGTATAGTCACTTTTTTATAGTAAAATGATCAACATAAATTTGGTTTTCACATCTTTTGAGACTCCGAACATAATTATATGTTATAAATCCTCCCTAGCCTTATGAGATGCGGCTCAAATTGTGACCCACCCATTTGGAGGCAGATTTAAGCTCGAAGTTGCGTCTCCTTTTGCAGGCAGGGCATCATCGTGGTGTCTTCCACACAGTCCAGACGTAGTTTGTCGAAAACATTCACGATTCTTTGGCACTAACACTATCACATCACTCACATTTATAAAAAAGACCTTTTCTTTCACATATTTATTATTCAAATACACTCGTGAGCAAAAATAAAAGGGTCGGTAAAGAAAGTTTGAATATCTCGGAAGATAAAGACGCTAGCTAACTGAAATAAATTGTGCACGATAGACAATTAAATACTCTTAAAATAAAATATAATATTTTTATTAATTTATTTATATTTCATTAAAAAACATAAACTTAAACGAAAAAGGATATCTTACGTAAACTTGGATATGACAGTATTTTTCATAAAATTTTATTTTTATTTAAATTTTATGTCACATGGAGGCAACACTACGTACTCTTTCTTAACCGACCCTTTATATTAGCTCATATATCACGGACAAGATCATAACAAAATATTAATACAACATCCCCATCCCCTTTCCACCATCGGACTTCCAGACGCACTGCGGGATTTCATCCTTTGTTGTGAACATCCCTCAAACCCGAACGAAGCGCTTAGCTTCTTCTTTCATTGTACAGGAAGGGACAGGAATAGTTTACCCGCGTCTGTCTTTCCTTCCGATTACAATATGGGTATTTTCAAGAGTAGAGTGAATAAGCATTTACTAAGTTAGTGCGCCTTACCATCTAGAACTGCATTTCCACTTAACATCAGGTGAGGTCGTAGTCAAGCACTTGCTTAGAAATAATTAAAAAAACATTAGCATGTCAGTGACAGCTTTTACTTTACCAAAATTTCTCAACGTGGCTAAAGATTTTTTTATTTCAATAAATAAAATAAAGTATATCTTACCGAAGGAATGCATATACGCCGGATGTAGATGCCACCTAGGCTTCATGCTGCCTATAATATGAGCCGTTTCGAACATATCACCTAGAAATAGACATGTGTACATCTGTTAATAGATAGATACATTACATATATGTATATATAGACACCTAGGTAAATAAAAACAAGCAAAGAGTATACGAAAGAACTACTCTTAGATTTAATAAAATGTATAACTGAAAAAATCTTAAGCACAACTTAAAATATTATTTAGGTAGGCAAGACGGTTACTTTAGCGCTAGTGATGTGAACTTTCCCGAAGTGGCACTCAAAGTTAGTTTAGCTTTTCGAATGTCCCTTAGATTATCCGTGAAATAGCTACCGACCGAGTCGTGGTTCGGCCCTCTCGGGCGCCCTCGGATCGGAATGCTTACGCGTAACATAGTAACCGTCCAAGCCGAGGTAACCCCCCACCGGGGGGACCCTTGTGTCGATTTACTAGCGATAGAGGTTCAGGCTAAGCGACCTAAGAGCTATGCCACCTCTCAATCCGGTGAAGCAGTGAAGGCCAGCTTCTCTGGCCAATTTGTGTAGTTCGTCATAAAAAAAAAGCGCTAGTGACAAATCAGTGCGGCGTATATAGCGTTAAGTTAGTTCCTTTTATTGTAAAATTGTATTCATAATATTTTTTTTTAAATGTACTTTATTTAAATAAGCAAACTAGAAAATAAATAAAACATTCTCAATATACCAACCTTTCTCGGCGTATGGAAATTTTACTATAACATGTCGAGTCCCGCGCGCCGTGACCGATAAACCAATGTTGACGACGTCACCTGACAACAAAATGCAATCATTTAATGTTCCTTTAGAATAGAATAGGATAAACGTTATTTTGGTTCTTTTCGTAGTCGGGGTTTATGGTTGTTTATGGTCTTGGGGTTGTTTTAGTATCTGGGGGTTGTTTCTTTTATCTTGGGGTTGTTTTAGTATCTGGGGGTTGTTTCTTTTATCTTGGGGTTGTTTTATCTTGTTGGTTGTTTTGTCTTGTTGTTTTGTTATTGCTGGTCGTTTTGTTATTGTTTTTTCTGTTATTTTGGTTGTTCGGTCGGCGTGGTAGGGTTGCAGGATGGACAGGAAGTCGGGGAAAGGGGGGGGAGATCCGGGGGGGGGTCGGTCGTCGTCGAGGGGGAGTTTCTACGATGAGGGGAGAGTGATTCTCTCTGACGACGGAACGAGCGACTCAGATGGGGAGCCGCTGGTGAGAAGGGCGACGGCTACTGCTAGGGGCAGCAAGAGTCAGAGGCCGCTAGGGAGCGTGTCGGTGACATCGTTGTCAGAGTCGGACCTGTGCCACGGCAAGAGGTTGTATTCGGAGGTGTCGGCCGGCTCTGGCTCCGATACCGAGACAGGGGAAGAGCGGGGGAAGAGGAAGGGGAAGGGAAAGGTGTCCTCCCCCAAAAGGGGGAGTTCGCGGGTCGCAGACACCCTTTGCGGTTTTGGCACCTGCGGAGAGAAAAAGATGGAGGAAACGGAGGCTGCATTCGCGGCGGGTTTGGAGAGCAGGTTTAGGAAGGGGGAAGCCGGGAAGGTGAAGGAGGTCAGGGAGGTAGAACCCCCTTCCGACCTAGGGTCCATGGGTCCTGAGGACCTTATGGCAGCGGCGGAGGGTCAGCTCGGGGTCATACTCGAGCTGACCGGGAAGAGCACTGCCCTTAAAGGGGGATACTCTAACAAAATAAAGAAAGCGTCGTCCTTCGTTAAAGAAGTGTTGGACACCCTTGTGGTGCGCACGGAGGCCGAGGAATCGCGCCGCCTCAGAGCCGACAACAGTCGGCTCCAACGGGAGGTGGCCAATCTTCGGGAGGAGGTCCGTGCGTACCGCAAGGAGTACGAAGAGAGTAGGAAGGGGTCAAAGAAAGTCCCATGAGCCGGGATCAACTCCAGGTCCTAGGGAACATCGCCAGGTTAGTGGGTAACCTGATAGATGGTCGCCTCTCGGAGCTGGAGTCCCAGCTCCCTCGAAGATCTGCCGCCCACCACTAGCGGGCGACAATAGGCCGCTGGCGAGGGAGACCAGAGCGGCCGTGGAGGAGGCTCGGGCAGCAGTGGCGGTAGCGGCTGGACAGCCCTCCAGCCAGGGAACCATCCTGTCCCAGGACGAAGAAGGGATGGAGGAGTTCCCTGCCCTTCCCCCCCCCAGGTCCAAGGGGAAGGGGAAGGGAAAAGGGAAGAGTGGAGGGACAACGGGGGTCGAGTGGACCCCGTTTGGGCCCTCCACCTCCAAGGCGTCGGGAGGCGCTTCGGCGGCACCGGCCGTGACCCCGGGGAACAACCCGGGGGAATGGACGGAGGTGGTTCGCCGCAAGGCACCCACGAAGAAGGCGGTCGCCGGAAGCGGGGCGAAGGCCCCGCTTGAGAAGAAGGCAGAGGGCCCCAAGAAGTCCAGCATCGTGCTCCCCCGCTCACAGGCCGTAGTGATCAAGCTACGGCCTGATGCAGCGACAAGGGGAGTCACGTACGCGTCGGCCCTTCTAAAGGCCGAGCAGGCGGTGGACCTGGCAGAGCTGGGTATTGGGCCGCTCCGGATCCGCCAATCGGCGACCGGAGCGCGCCTTATTGAAGTGCCAGGTGCCACCAGCTCGGCCAAGGCCGACGCGCTGGCGGATCGCCTGAGGTCGGTCCTCGTGGAGGACGTGGAGGTGTCGAGGCCCGTGAAAAAACGCAGACATGCGCGTCACGGGCTTAAACGACACCACCACCGTGGACCGCCTCACTGCCGCGTTGGCACGGGAAGGGGTGCACTGCCGCGCAGGTCATTGTCCGGAGCATGCGCACCGGCAATGGCCCGCAGGGATGGGCTCCGCCCTCGTGGAGTGCCCGGCTGTAGCGGCGAAAAAGCTGCTGCAGCTGGGTAGCATCGCGGTGGGGTGGAGCCGAGTGCACCTCCACTTCCTGGAGCCAAGACCCAGGCACTGTTTTAGATGCCTGGGTCTGGGGCACGTCGCTGGCACGTGCCCCCATCAGGTTGACCGCAGCGATCTGTGTTATCGCTGCGGTCAGAAGGGGCACAAGGCAGCTGCCTGCTCGGCGCCACCGCACTGTGCGGTCTGCGCCGATGCAGGCAGGCCTGCCGGCCACGTGATGGGGGGCATGTCATGCCACCCCCCATCCACCCGTGGAAAGCTCCCCGCCCAACCCCAACGGGCCGGGAGCTCGAGGGACGTTGAGATGTCTGGTTGATGGCCAGACATCTCAACCTACTCCAGGCGAACGCCAACCACTCCGCCGCGGCGCAGGATCTCTTCCTGCAGTCCATGGCGGAGTGGGGCGTCGATCTCGCGGTGATGGCGGAGCCGTACTTCGTCCCCTCCCTTCCTCACTGGGTGGGGGATCTGGACGGCTCTGTTGCCATCACCGTGAGGCCGGAAGTGAGCCCGCCCTCGTCCCCAAAGCGAGGGGCCACGGGTACGTGGCGGCGGTTCGGGGAGAGGTGGCTCTGGTCGGAGTCTACTTCTCCCCGAACCGCGACCTGCCGGCCCTCGAGCGCTTTCTCGACGCTCTTGGGCCGGTGGTGGGGCAGCTAGCGCCCTCCAGGTGTTCGTGCTGGGGACTTCAATGCCAAGTCCACGGCTTGGGGCAACCCCGCACGAACCCGAAAGGAGGGAGGTGGAGGAGTGGGCGCTGGCTGCCGGGCTGTCCCTTCTTAATGTTGGGACAGCCCACACATGCGATGCGGCGGTCGGGAGGTTCAGTGGTGGACCTGTCGTTCGCCACTCCGGCCGTTGCACGGCAAGTGGAGGGTTGGAGAGTTGAGACGGAGGTGGAGACACTTTCCGGACCACAAATATATAAGGTTCGAGGTGTCTCCAGCCTCCGGACGTCCGGCGTCGAATTCCTGGGGTCGAAGCCGGTTCCCGCGTTGGGCGCTCACAAAGCTCAACCGGGAACTGGCATTAGAGGCGGCCATTGTCGGCCGCTGGGGCCTCCGCCAACAGAAGACGGGGGTGGACGATGCGGCTGGCCGCTTCTGCGACGTTTTACACAACGTCTGCAGAGCGGCCATGCCCCGCGTTGGGCGTCCCCCCCCTAGGCGGGCGGTCTTCTGGTGGTCGACAGAGATTGCCGACCTCCGCGTCGCCTGCAACGGGGCCCGTAGGGCGTACACCCGAAGCAGGCGGCGCCGACCCCAGGATGTGGAGAGAGATGGTCGGCTGTACAGGGTCTACGTGGAGAAAAAGAAGATCCTGCAGCTGGCCATCTGCCGAGCCAAGGAGACTGCCTGGCTGGAGATGGTGAAGGGTCTCGAGAGAGACCCTTGGGGCCGACCGTATAAAGGGTGCGGGAGAAATTCCGCACCCGGTCGGCCCCTCTCACCGGAGTGCTCCAGCCAGAGCTCCTGGGGAGGATAGTCGGGGAACTCTTCCCCGACGCCCCTGCAGTTCACTCCCCAGGATGGCTCGGCAGACGCCGGACGTCGAAGACGTCCCGCCACCGCCCGTAACGGACACCGAAATGGAGGCAGTTCTGACCTGCCTCCAGAGTAGGCGGAGGGCACCGGGTCCGGACAGGGTGCACGGAAAGGTTCTGGCCCTTTCCTCGTGCACCTCGGTCAGGCCCTTAGGGAGCTGTTCGACCGCTGTCTGCGGTCGGGGCAGTTCCCGAGGGCCTGGAAAGAGGGTCGGCTGTGCCTTCTCCCGAAGGACAGTCGGCCCCGGACTCGGCTTCGGCGGTTCGACCGGTTGTGTTGCTGGACGAGGCTGGCAAGGCCCTGGAGAGGGTCGTGGCTCGCCGCCTCGTCCGGCATATGGAGGAAGGTTCGGCCCGAAACTCTATGAGTTTCAGTTCGGGTTCCGGGCCCGCCGGTCGACCGTCGACGCCCTCCGACGCCTGCGGGCGGTGACGGAAGAGGCGGGGCGTCAGGGAGAGGTAGTGTTGGCGGTGTCACTGGACATCGCCAATGCCTTCAACAGTCTCCCGCATGCGGTGATACAGGCGGCACTCGTATATTTCAGGTGCCCTGTATCTCAGGAGGCTGTTGGGCGCCTACCTCTCCCAGAGGAGGGTGGCATTCGAGGACCGGAGGGGTCAGTCAGGTGGAGAAAAGTCGAGCGCGGTGTCCCACAAGGATCGGTGTTGGGGCCGATTCTGTGGGACATCGGCTACGACTGGGTCCTGCGGAGCCGTCTCCTCCCCGGGATGGGTGTCATCTGCTATGCAGATGACACCCTCGTATATTCCCGGGGAAAGGCGTATAAGGAGGCGGCGCGGCTGGCCGAGGTCGGAGTAGGCCTCGTGGTCAGCCGCATAAAGAGGTTAGGGCTTCGGGTAAAACTGGAAGACCGAAGCCCTCCTCTTCCGCAGGACCGGGCGTAAAGGACCCCTCCGGGTGCCACCCTCCTCATTGGAGGTGAAAGAGTGAGGTGAGTTCCCAGATGAAGTACCTGGGACTCACCCTCGATGGAGGATGGACCTTCGGACCCCACTTCGAACAGTTGGGGCCGAAGGTCCTGAGGACGGCAGCCGCGCTGGGAAGTCTCCTCCCGAACCTCGGAGGACCCAGCGCGGTGTGCAGGAGGCTGTACTCTGGGGTCTGTCGGGTATGGCCACGTACGGTGCCCCATCTGGGCGGGTGACCTGTCTCGCGGCAATCGCGCACAGCTGCGCAGGGCGCAGCGGATTGCCGCGATCAGGGTCATCCGGGGGTACCGTACGGTCTCGTGGGCGGCAGCTACTGCGCTTGCCGGCGATCCGCCGTGGGAGCTCGTGGCGGGGGTTCTAGCCGAGGTGTCCGACTATGTCTCGGATGGGAGGGCCCTCGGAGAGAACCTCTGCCAGAAGAGGTCCGGCGGATCCGTCGGTTAGGTGAGGTAGCACTCTGCCGGAGGTGGGAGGAGGACCTGGCGCATCACCCGTACGGAACACGTACAACGGGTGCTCTGCGCCCGGTCCTGGAGCGGTGGATGCGCAGAAAGCGCAAACCTCTCACCTTCCGTCTGACGCAGGTGTTCACGGGGCATGGCTGCTTCGGGGACTACCTGTGTCGGACGGCCCGACGGGAGGCTGATGAGCGGTGCCATGATTGTGGCGCTGCGGTGGACTCTGCCAGCACACCCTGGAGGTGTGCCCGAGATGGGCAGCGCAGCGTTGCGACTTGGCATCCGCCATCGGTGGAGTAGACCTGTCGCTTCCGAGCCTCGCACTTGCGATGGTACGGAGCGACAGGTCTTGAGCCGAGGTCGCCTCCTTCTGCGAGACAGTCATGTCCCAGAAGGAGGCCGACGAGCGGGTCAGGAGGGGAGCCGTGGGGCTCCCTCCCTCCGCAGGCGACGAGTCGGGGTGCGCAGGAGGCGTTTCAAACGCCTCCTCTCGCTGCCCATGTAATCGAAGCGGGGCCAGGATGGGAACCTGGCCCCAGCATGCTTCGGCGTCGTCGGGACTTCTCTGAGTGCCGGAGGAGTCCCTTCGAGGGTGAAGTCCGGTCTTGCCGAGACCGGCCGGTCGTTGGGGTGTCCTGTCGCTGACAGATCCGGGGCACCCGCTCATAACGGCTGATGGCATTCGCGGTAGGTTTAGTGGGTATGGGCTGCCCAGGCCGAGTCCCACACATCCCTCGAGGCCCACCCAGGGTACCGGAGGATGGTTGATAACTCGATTCCCCGCGTTAACAAAAAAAAAAAAAAAAAGGATAAACGTTATTTGTTTGTTCTATACATATTAACAAAAAGAAAACAATGAAGTCATATCAGCGTCGGACAGCTAGACATAAGCGTACTGCGTGCCTTGCGCTGCGAGGGCACAGGGGGGAGGAAGTAACCTCCCCCCACCCGGGACGTGCTCTCCTTGAGTAAAGTGGAAAAGGAAAGGGCCACCGAGGAGGTTTTAGTGGGTAAAAACCCCACCGCCGCCTTCCCCCCAGAAGGCGGGGTATCTTTTTGAAGATTTCCTCCCCGTTAACAAAAAAAAAGGCGTACCCCAACGATTTCCAAACGGCTAACTATTCCAGTCCATTACTGTAAGAATAATGAAAGACGAAACGCTTATGACAATCCAATACGAGTTAAGTACAAGGAGTACAAATATCCTTGGTGTGTAAAGAATATAGAAATAACAACTCAGAACGACGGCACTATCTCTAATACTATCACTAAATCATTAACATCAACCTGCAATAGTCCACTGTGAAACATAGACCACTCCAAAAGCATGTCATTGTGCACGATCCTCGGTGACTCCGGGATTTATCTGTGGAACTCACTGTTATTGGGAATAGAAATCTCATCGACCCTTAACTATGGACGATTCATCGAGTCTAAGGTTAAGATAGCTGCAAACTTGGGATCTTGATCAAGGTGCAACCGTACTTCTCTGGGGGACAGCTTTTATCACTTTATAAAGCTCAAGTCCGGTCGTGTGTAGAATACTGTTGTCACATTTGGGCAGGCGCTGCTGAATGCCATCTCGCAGCTTTGGACTGGCGGAAAGGCGGGCTAAGAAGCTATTTGGTGACGCAGGTGAAACCAATCTGCTAGCTAGCCTTTCGGTTTTCTACAGATTGCATTTTGGGGAGTGTGCTCAGGAACTACATGATCTAATTCCCCTATCCCCGTTCCACCATTGGACTTCTAGACGCACTCACGCACGCAGGATTTCATCCTTTTGTTGTGAACATCCCTCAAACCCGAACGAAGCGCTTTGCTTCGTCTTTCATTAATCATACAGCAAAGGACTGGAATAGTTTCTTTTTCTGTCTTCTTCTCCGATTACAATGTGGGTATTTTCAAGAGTAGAGTGAATAGGCATTTACTAAGCTAGTGCGTCTTACCATCCAGGACTGCATTTCCACTTAACAACTGGTGGAATGGTGGTCAAGCACTTGCTTAGAAAGTATAAAAAAAACTCACCTAATTATGATTAAGCGATCCCAATCCTCCTATGGCTCTCCGCGTTCTCCACTAAATAATCATCACCATTTTTACAGCCGTAGGACGTCCATTGCTGGACATAGGCCTCCCCCAACGATTCCCAAAAAGAGATAATCGAGCTCACGACCGTCTTCATTGTTTATTTTCATTAAGTAAATAATTGTACTTTAACACAAAACAAATGTCTATCTGTCACAACTTTAATATATACTCTGTTATTTTCCTACCGTTTGGCAAGACGTGTGGATGAGCCGAATGGTTGACAATGGCAACATTCTTCATTAAATCCTTCCTTTCCAATGTCTCCAGAGTCGTCGGATCAATCCTGCAATATGAATGACACTGTGATCTATTAAATGTGAAAGAAACCAAAAACCGACCAATTTTTCTACGCACTATCAACTTGTGGAACCAAATGTCACCAGCGGTGTGAACCTTTACGATTTGGGAACCTACAAGAAACGAGCCTACGTACGTAAGAACGGGTGAGCAGTAAGTTGGCTTTGCTTACGGCATTTGTCAACCCTCTTCAAAGGAGAGGTTCTCCATGTGTATGTTATTTTCATGTGAACCAATTTTGATGGTTCTTTTTTTATATGAAAGCTTTATTATCGACTGGGCCATGTCGCCTTCAGGAGTAACCTCCCTCCTGGAACGTGCTCTTCTAAAATCACAGTGCAGAGGTGCTACGGTCCTCTGGAGATCCCGGAGCCCCTCACCGACCACCGACAAAGGGAAGATTTCCTCCGTCAACCAAAAAAAAAGATCATGGTAGTGCCTTACCTATGTATGATAGGTGACTCCGTGAAAGTGTAGATTTCATCACCAAACGGGTAGACAGAGACCATCGTGTTGTCCGACAAATTTTCCGTCGGCTTAAAAAACGCTGCAACCCTATTAGTTTGAAAATATAAATCTTAAAAGTCCCTGATACTATTATAATATTAAATATATCGCAATACAATAAACTTCTAGCCTCATTTTTACGCGATTAATTATAAAAAAAACTACTTTTCTTGTACTCCTTCTTAGCGATAAATAGATATAAATACAGTTCAGTCTTTATTATACATAATTCTTGCTCTTATTTATAAATTTACCTCTCCTGCCCTACAGGGTTGCCAGGTAGAGGACAGGTAATAGCTATAAGGCCGCCGTCGCCCACATTTACGTTTAGTTATTACTAAAAAAAATTTAAATTTTGAAAAAAATATTAGGGTTTGAAAGAAATAAGAAAAATAACACGATTAATATAAGCATAAAAAAAATTACATAAAGATAAAGTTACAGCCACATGTCTTAGAAAATGTTTCTAAGATATATAGGTTTCCTCACCATGTTTTCCTTCACCGCCGAGCACGTGGTAAATCAGCACATAAAATTGCAAGAACAAATTTTATTGGTGCCAGCACCGGGGATCGAACTCGGGTTGCTAGCGGAGCGTGTTAGATTGTCCCTATCAGCTGGAAGCATATTTCTCTTTCTCAGAATGATGATTGATATTCTGGCGTACCTGTCAAAGATAGTGTGGCAAGGATCTGGTACCGCCTCAGTACCGAACTCGGAGACGACAATACGGTTCGCGGCCAGATTCTTCTTGAACGCATTTGTGCGGACAAAGCGGCATTGGTAAGTCGCACTTCCCTCGGAGATAGTGAATCTGTGAAACCAACATTTTATTGATAGCCGTGAGCAAAAATAAAGGGTCGGTTAAGAAAGTTTGAAAATCTCGGAAGATAAAGACGCTAGCTAACTGAAATAAATTGTGCATGATAGACAATTAAATATTCTTAAAATAAAATAAAATATTTTTATTAAAAAACATAAACTTAAACGAAAAAAACTTAAACTTGGATAATACAGTATTTTTCAATATTTTTTATTTAATTTTTACCGCCACAAGGATGCAACACTTTGTACTAACAAAAAAAAATATTGAAAAATACTGTATATCCAAGTTTACGTAAGATATCCTTTTTTTTATTTCAGTTAGCTAGTATATTTATCTTCCGAGAAATTCAAACTTTCTTAACCGACGATTCTTTTTTGTGACCAGATTTGTGAAGTGACAGGTTGCTAAACCTAAAGCTTCAACAAAAAAAAAGGAGCAAGCGCAGATTTTCTTTCTCTCTTGAACAATCGTGTATCTATTGTTCATATATATAGAACAGAAAAATAGACTTAACCGCTTTTGGAGTGTATGTAGTTGAATAAGTAAATGGACCTGTGCAATAGAGCGGAGCAATCAAACATGTGAACAAATCGCATCGTTCCCACTTTAATCGATCCAGGTCCGTTACGCAGCAGGGTCCCGTGCAGCCAGGGCGGCAGATGACCTGCAAGAAGTGTAATACAATACAGTATTTATCCTGTAATAAAACCAGCTTAGCGCCGTGGTAGCTTAGTGCCCGGACAGGGCAGTCGTCTCAAGTTGATCAATAAATTTGCTGTTGCAATTTTATCAAAGTACATATTTTTTTACACAATATATTTTTTGCCTCATTTGGTGAGGTGCAAAAAAGATCTATATCCGTACTAAGCGAATTAACATAATTGGCAGTCCTGAACATAAAATAGTTACTTCTATAGTTCGTGCGAGTCCAAGGCACGGAGAGCAGTTTCCTACGATGTTTTTTAAGTGAACGTTTAAAGTTACATAAGATAGCAACTCTGGAGAGTCTATTGTGCCGTTGCAAATTTTGAGATAAAGATTTCCAAATTACAAATTACATCGACACCGTCTGGATGATTGGCGATCCACGACTGTACATTTCTCACGTAAATTTCTTCCACGCACTGTCACTGTCAATTTGTGGAATCAACTGTCACCAGCGGTGTTTCTGAACCTTTACGATTTGAGGACCTTCAAGAAACGGGTCTACTCCTTTTTATTTTTGTTAACGCGGGGAAATCCTTTTAACGGACCATCCACCGGAGCTCAGGGTGGGCCCGGAGGGATGTGTGGGAATCGGTCTGGGCAAACCCTACTAATGGCATCATCCGTTAAAAGTGGAGTGCCCCGGATATGTTAGCAACAGGGCAACCCAAAGGCCGGACTTCTTCCTCTAAAGGGGACTTCTCCGGCAATTAGAGAAGCCCCAACGACGCCGAAGCATTAGTGGGGCCAAGTAGCCAGCCTGGCCCCGTTTCGAATTACTAGGGCAGCGAGAGGAGGCGTTGGTATCGCCTCCTGCGCACCCCGACTCGTCGCCTCCTTCTGGGACATGACTGTTTCGCAGAAGGAGGCCACTGCCGTCAGGACCTATCACTCACGAGCATCGCACAAACGACGTTCGGGAGCAACAGGTCCACTCCCGCGATGGTGGGTCTACTCCTTTTTATTTTTGTTAACGCGTGGGAATCCTTTTAACGGACCATCCACCGGAACTCAGGGTGGGCCCGGAGGGATGTGTGGGAATCGGTCTGGGCAACCCAACTAATGGCATCATCCGTTAAAAGTGGAGTGCCCCGGATATGTTAGCAACAGGGCACCCCAAAGACCGGACTTCTTCCTCTAAAGGGGACTTCTCCGGCAATTAGAGAAGCCCCAACGACGCCGAAGCATTAATGGGGCCATGTACCCAGCCTGGCCCCGTTTCGAATTACTGGGGCAGCGAGAGGACTCGTCGCCTCCTTCTGGGACATGACTGTTTCGCAGAAGGAGGCCACTGCCGTCCAGGATCTATCACTCGCGAGCATCGCACAAACGACGTTCGGGAGCAACAGGTCCACTCCCGCGATGACGGGTCTACTCCTATCTCAAAGGCTGGCAACCACCTGCAGCTCCTCTGGTGCTGTGGATGTTCATGTGACGGTGATCACTTAAGATCAGATGAGCCGTATGCTCGTTTGCGTCTATTTCTATAAAAAAATCTTGAACAATGTACTATGAGGCACAGTTTCCTCGCTAGACTTTATAATAGGTTTGCAACGCGCCTACATCCCTTCACAAGATATTTGTGAGTGGCAGGATCAGTTAAAATGACGAGCCAGTGCTCGTTTGTCATTTCTATAATAAATACTGTACCAGTTGTTCTGCCGTGAAGTGGTTGCGTTACTTCTTTTTCACAAGATCGCAGGAATACATCGCTCGCACAATTTGGATATAAATTGTCCTTGCATTCAGCCATTATAACTAGAATTTTATAGAAAATTAGCTACACATTTCCTATATATTACATTTGTAAAGCTACAGTTGGTTACGATAATAAACTGTTATATTAGATTACTACTATACTAGACTACCTATTCTTTTGAAGTTAAGAAGCTACAGTTAGTTAGGTTAATATACTATTATAAATATCTCCCTTCCGCCTTTTTGTCTTTTGAATTTCGCGGCTATGTACAAAGCGCTACAGAGCTCGTATCTAGCAATACTATACATAATTTGAAAGGTCTTGACATAACCTACAAAACGACGCTATGCATAATTAGTTTGGATATTGCGTTCAACAGTTATAGACGTGTAAACATGGAGTTCACTAACGCCGAAATTCGCGCTTTTATTCGCGCTATTCGCGGGAGATATTTGACAACCTATATATAGATAGAACAGAAAAATAGACTGTACCGCTTTTGGAGTGTATGTAGGTGAATAAGTAAATGGACCTGTGCAATAGAGCGGAGCAATCAAACATGTGAACAAATCGCATCGTTCCCACTTTAATCGATCCAGGTCCGTTACGCAGCAGGGTCCCGTGCAACCAGGGCGGCAGGTGACCTGCAAGAAGTGTAATACAATACAGTATTTATCCTGCAATAAAACCAGCTTAGCGCCGAGGTAGCTCAGTGTCCGGGCAGTCGTCTCAAGTTGATCAATAAATTTGCTGTTGCAATTTTATCAAAGTACATATTTTTTTACACAATATATTTTTTGCCTCATTTGGTGAGGTGCAAAAAAGATCTATATCCGTACTAAGCGAATTAACATAATTGGCAGTCCTGAACATAAAATAGTTACTTCTATAGTTCGTGCGAGCACGGAGAGCAGTTTCCTACGATGTTTTTTAAGTGAACGTTTAAAGTTACATAAGATAGCAACTCTGGAGAGTCTATTGTGCCGTTGCAAATTTTGAGATAAAGATTTCCAAATTCCAAATTCCATCGACACCGTCTGGATGATTGGCGATCCACGACTGTACATTTCTCACGTAAATTTCTTCCACGCACTGTCACTGTCAATTTGTGGAATCAACTGTCACCTGCGGTGTTTCTGAACCTTTACGATTTGGGGACCTTCAAGAAACGGATCTACTCCTTTTTATTTTTGTTAACGCGGGGCAATCCCACCGGAACCCTGGCTGGGCCCGGAGGGATGTGTGGGAATCGGTCTGGGCAACCCCTACTAATGGCATCATCCGTTAAAAGAGGAGTGCCCCGGATATGTTAGCAACAGGGCAACCCAAAGGCCGGACTTCTTCCTCTAAAGGGGACTTCTCCGGCAATTAGAGAAGCCCCAACGACGCCGAAGCATTAATGGGGCCATGTACCCAGCCTGGCCCCGTTTCGAATTACTGGGGCAGCGAGAGGACTCGTCGCCTCCTTCTGGGACATGACTGTTTCGCAGAAGGAGGCCACTGCCGTCCAGGATCTATCACTCGCGAGCATCGCACGAACGACGCTCGGGAGCAACAGGTCCACTCCCGCGATGACGGGTCTACTCCTATTCCAAAGGCTGGCAACGCACCTGCACCTCCTCTGGTGCTTTGGATGTGCATGTGACGGTGATCACATAAGATCAGATGAGCCGTATGCTCGTTTGCGTCTATTTCTAAAAAATCTTGGACAATGTACTATGAGGCACAGTTTCCTCGCTAGACTTTATAATAGGTTTGCAACGCGCCTACATCCCTTCACTAGAATTTTGTGAGTGGCAGGATCAGTTAAAATGACGAGCCAGTGCTCGTTTGTCATTTCTATAATAAATACTGTACCAGTTGTTCTGCCGTGAAGTGGTTGCGTTACTTCTTTTTCACAAGATCGCAGGAATACATCGCTCGCACAATTTGGGTATAAATTGTCCTTGCATTCAGCCATTATAACTAGAATTTTATAGAAAATTAGCTACACATTTCCTATATATTACATTTGTAAAGCTACAGTTGGTTACGATAATAAACTGTTATATTAGATTACTACTATACTAGACTACCTATTCTTTTGAAGTTATGAAGCTACAGTTAGTTACGTTAATATACTATTATAAATATCTCCCTTCCGCCTTTTTGTCTTTTGAATTTCGCGGCTATGTACAAAGCGCTACAGAGCTCGTATCTAGCAATACTATACATAATTTGAAAGGTCTTGACATAACCTACAAAACGACGCTATGCATAATTAGTTTGGATATTGCGTTCAACAGTTATAGACGTGTAAACATGGACTTCACTAACGCCGAAATTCGCGCTATTTTAAAGTTTTCCTTCGTTAAAGGCAAATCCGCTAGAGAAACGTTCCGTGAGATTAATGGTGTTTTGGGGATGGTACTCTATCACTTCGAACCACGGAGGAATGGTTTCGACGATTCAGAGCCGGTGAAAACGACACCATGGATAAGCCAGCCGGCGGAAGACCTGTAACGACAAATACCGATCAAATCATGGACTACATCGAGTTAGACCGGCATGTGGCATCTCGTGACATCGCCCAGGAGATGGGAGTTAGTCACCAAACCATTTTAAACCATCTGCAGAAGGCTGGATACAAAAAGCGATGTTTGGGTGCCGCATGACACAAAAGGCGGAAGGAGATATTTGACAACCTATTATTAGACTACCACTAGAATAGAATGGAATAGAAAAAAACAACAATTATCAACCGACTTCAAAAAGGGGTTTTCAATACGTCTGTATGTCATTTTATGTTTATTAACACATAACTTTCGACTTGGTTCACCAATTTTGATTATAATTTTTTTGATTTGAAAACTGCTGATTGCCGTGTTTATGTTTTCTGACAACGGCATCCATAAGAAAACCATATAAGAATCAAATTTGCGTCAAGTATGTGCGCCACAAATGGACGAGTAATTTAATATCACGCCAATCGATTTCGACGATTTATTTTTGCACTTCAAGTGTAGTTTGATGAGAGTTTAGTTAGGTTCTGAGTGTTTCTGTAATTCTATTGCGTAATATTCCTACAATAATTTGAAAATACAAGTGGCCGTCCGCGCGTGGCGTTATACATTTTTACGTTGGCTAAGGGCGTAACGTTTGATTCGATTTCAACTCGGTTTTTGTTTTTGCTCGTAAATTCGACAAAAGAACACAGAAACATAATAAAAATACAAGACAAAAACAATATAGAGAAATGCAATTAAAATTAAACAATAATTAAAATTATCAATAAAGGAACTTGAGCCAAAATGGGATTGGCTCAGCATGTGCTGCGCTACAAACAAAACATGCACAGTGCTGATTTTCAGTCAAAAAACCTTAACCTACTACTACTGAGACGATTTATTACCTGTCAAGTCTTTTTAAGACTGCAGAGTGGGTAGAAACAGCTTCGGCTGTACGTATGTACTTGTATTGATATTGTTATTTTGGTTTCTTTTTGACGAACTCGAGGTTGGCCAGAGAAGCTGGCCTTGACTGCTTCACCGGATTGAGAGGTGGCATAGCTCTTAGGTCGTTTAGCCTTTTTTTTTTTTTGTTCACGCGGGGGAATCTTTTTATAGACCATCCTCCGGCACTCAGAGAAGTCCCGACGACGCCGAAGCATGCTGGGGCCAGGTACCCATCCTGGCCCCGCTTCGGATTACGGGGGCGGCAAGAGGAGGCGTTCGTAACGCCTCCTGCGCACCCCGATACGTCGCCTGCGGAGGGGGGGAGCCTCTGCGCTCCTCTCCCTGACCCGCTCGTCAGCCTCCTTCTGGGACATGACCGTCTCACAGAAGGAGGCGACTGCCGTCCAAGACCTGTCGCTCGAGACCATCGCTAGAGCGAGGCTCGGAAGCGACAGGTCTACACCACCGATGGCAGATACCATGTCATGGCGCTACGCTGCCCATCTCGGGCACACCTCGAGGGTGTGCTGGGCAGAGTCCACCGCAGCACCACAATCATGGCACCGCTCATCGGCCTCCCGATGGACCGTCCGACACAGGTAGTCCCCGAAGCACCCATGCCCCGTGAACACCTGCGTCAGACGGAAGGTGAGAGGTTTGCGCTTTCTGCGCATCCAACTAGATCGCTTAGCCTGAACCTCTATTAGCTAGTAACTCGACATAAAGGTCCCCCGGTGGTAACCTCGGCTTGGACGGTTGCTTAAGGGGTTATTTTGCAGTGGTATCTCGAAGGCGAAGCATTCTGTCCAAAAAAATCCTCTAGTATTCTTACCTCTGTCTCGTTTCGCATATTCTTATTACCACCATGAATGGAATCAACTATCTCCAGCGGTGTTCCCGAATCCTATACGATTTGGGGGAGAGGAAGAAACGGAACTCCTTTTTCAAAGGCCGATAACGCACCTGCAAGTCCCCCGGTGTTGTGGATGCATGTAAGGGTGATCACTAAAGATCAGCTAAGCCGTAAGCTTATTTATATAAAAAATAACTCTTACTATACTTAAATAACCTCGGCATTGCTACACATACTGTGTAAATGCAATAAAAAAAGTCTATTTATAGCTTGAAAAGATTGTACAGACCTTAAACTTAAAAGTAAACCGTTACATTTAATTGATAACGATAACATATGACATCTCACGTAAGCATTAACTGCTGATTTTTAAAAATACATTTTCTTATATACAAAAAAGGCTAACGTTTGGCTTCTATCTCACTTGAGGGAAGGAGAAGCGTCAATAGCCTAATGGTTTAGGGTACGGCCTGCGAATCGTAAGGTCGTGGGTTCGAATCCACCATTCGCATATGACGTGAACCATGTCCTAGCACAAGCTTAAGCTTAGTTAAGCATAGTTGGAATGGTTAACAAGATTGTTAGTAATATTTCGGAAAAAAAAGAAATATTGCTAGCTTTCTTTAAAAAAAAAGATGAAGCCTTGGATGGAGCACGTGAGCCTATAAGTTTATGTGTGTCTGTATAGTGATGGACCGTGGTAGCTCAGTGACCCGGCGGTTGGCTCGTGTTGCATAGTACGCTAGCAACCCGAGTTCGATCCCCGGTGCCGGCACCAATAGATTTGCTGTTGCAATTTTATGTGCCGATTAACCACGCGCTCGGCGGTGAAGGAAAACATCGTGAGGAAACCTACATGTCTTAGAAAATTTTTCTAAGGCATGTGAAGTCTACCAATCCGCACTAGGGCCGCGTGGTGGACTATGCCCTTATACTCTCTTTACAGAGAAGGCCTGTGCCCAGCAGTGGGACATATATATAATATATATAAAAGCTGTAACTTTAACTTTTTTAACTTTTATAGTGATGGACTCACCCCTTGCCAAATATGGGACCTAATATGTTTATTGATTGAGATATTGGTAGGTTTACGACAGTCCTAGATATGTACTGCAGACTTAATATATAATAATAAATAGACGGAAATGTCTATTTGTAATATTAACTGCTTTTTATATACGTATTTACGGTACATATTGTGTCGAGTTACCACCTAATAGAGGTTCAGGCTAAGCGACCTAAGAGCTATGCCACCTCTCACCCGGTGAAGCACTAAAGGCCAGCTTCTCTGATCGTGTTAGTCCGTCCAAAAAAAAATATACCAAAATAATTTTTTACAGTTTTTGTCTGTTTGCTATCCTGCCTATCTCTGGAACCACTGGACTGATTGACAAGATTTTCACTGTAAGATTTCAGATGTAATAAAGAGTGACTTGGGCTACGTTAATTTTAGAAATATTTCAATAAATAGTGTTTAATCGCATGTAACGCAGCGGAGCGCAACTAGTATTTGACATTATAGTCCGACACTGACTTGATTTGAAGTTCATTTCTAGAATAGGGCAGCATGAAAACAACGTGAAAATATTTTACTGTTGTTTATTTAGCATTTCATAATTTAAAAAGTCACACAAACAAATGTCACGCGAAAAAAAATTAAATTAATATCATAAACAAACACACAGGTTTTTAAAAATGTACTAATTAATTTGTATATATATTAATATCACCAGATATGAACATTTTTAAATCAACTATTAATAAGTTTTTTCAATACACTTATATAACTTGAAAGTCATTAACTTAAAATATTTTTAATACTGTAAGTTACGTTTTATGTTTATATATATGACTATAGTATATTATGTATCTATTAGTATTTAAGTATATGTTTATTTATTAAAAACTCCCGTCATTTCCATTTCAATATTTCTCTCCATCTAAAAGTTGCTTGAAAGAGATCGCTTCACGATCTACTTTTGTTTTGTCATTTTGAAAACAATAAACAATATATGTAAATGATAATGACTTAGGAATAATTTGCGTGGAACAGTGAAACAACCGGCGTCAGTCTTTCCGTCCAAGTACGACGTGGGAGCCTTCAAGAGTAGAGTGAATAGGCACTTACTAAACTAGCGCGTACCATCTTTCGGCTATATCACCATTTAACATCAGATGGGATCGTCGTCAAGCACTAGTTTATACCCCCATAAAAAAATGACTTGATTTTCTAGCTAGTAACTAAAAAGCTAGCTTTTCTAGCTAGTAGCTAATAACTATAAAGCTACTTTAATGTTTCGTATAATGAAAGTTAAGTCATCGTATATGTGTATTCAAATCTTTATCACCAATGACAAATCCAACTTAAACAAGTTAAAAAAATTATCGATTGATATTTAAAAGTACTTGACAATTAACTCACGTGTATTGTCGAGTGTTGTGGTCGAATAAATTCCAGAAAAACAACAACAAAACTTTGTAATATTGCTTTGTTTATTTTATGATATAGTATATTTTACTTGTCTCGCATTTATGCACACAATCGCCGCGCACGAATTCACCAACAGATGTGATCGAGCCATTATGTTTATACAATACCAATGTAAACATTTTATTTAAGTAGAAAAAGATAACTTTTTTTTCTACTATTGAAGCAAGCGCTTGGCTACGATCTCTAGCAATACTAAATAATAATAATAATGACGCTCATTTATTACCATTCTTTGCAATAAAGAATAATAAGACATAAAAAATTTATAGAAAGAAAAAAAACAATAAAAAAAATCTATAGTCTTATAAGACTTTTTTAGGTAAAAGGCAATAAGCTTAGCGTGTATTGCGTGACAATGTCACACAGTGCTCGTTTTCAGCCTACCCCTTCGGTACTCGCGCATCTCGTCAGATAAGGCATATTCACTCTACTCCTGAAAACCGCATTGTAATCGGAGGGAAAGACAGACGCGGGCAAACTATTCCAGTCCATTGCTATACCAATAATAAAGACAGTGCAAAGCGTTTTCTTTGGGCTTGAGGGACGTCCACGATAAAACGATGAATGGCAGTGCGTCGTGGTGAAGGTGGAACGGAGATGGAACACTCTCTAAAATGCATTCTGTACAAAACCGAAATTCGATGCATTCGAGATGTGATGCTACGAATACCGTGGACTGCGAAGCGCACAAATGTATCTATTCTCTCCCAATTCGCCATAAATACCAGACTGTTCACTATGTGTCTACAACGCCTATAGTAGTCGTTATATTACGGGCATATAATGCGTAGAGGGAATGGCAACCTTGAAAAGCTGGTCATCGTTGGAAATACAGGAGGCGAAAGAACAAGAGACCAGTCAACACGATGGTCTGACCAAGTAAAAGGTGCCATCTATTCTCCTAATCTCTACCACCTGGTAAGGGCTGCCTCGGACTGAAACCGATGGAGGGAGATTGTTGATTTGAGGGGCTCTAGTGACCAACATCCTCAGAAATGAGACACAACAAAGAAGAATTCAAAACGGAAAGGCTAGATACCTTACGTCTATTGTCAAGACTAAGCAATTGGTTTCTCGTTATCAATTAGCCTCATTCTATATTCAAAGCTGCGAGATTAAAAATTAAAAAAGTGGTGTCATATCACGGTTAGCTTAATCTCCATTCGTTTGGGATTTACGTTGAGGTGTACAAACTTCGCACGGATCACATCTGTAACATTCTTTTAGGATTTTGCACGAGTCGAGGCAGTATTCGTCTCCAACCGCATAGCATCTGCCCAGATTCAGCATGTCTTGGAGATCACACCTATTAAAAAATTAAAAAAACATGTTAGAAATATAATAAAAGTAACAATTATATTTCTAACAACAAACAGACTTAATGCCAGAAGGCATTCTCTGTCAGTCTACCTTAGGGTTGTGTAGAAACAATGTCACGGGTGAAAGCTTAGAGACTAAAAAAAAAGGTAAAACAAGACAAATATAAAAATATATTATATATGTATAAACATAAATATATACATAAATACATAAACATACCAAATAGATAAATTAATAATTATTAATTAACAATAAATAAATAAACACAACTACATAGATCAAAATAGAGATGGATATAGGAAAATTTATAACTATGCCACATTTAAGTATAGACTTAAGAGAGAGCGTTTGAATGTAGGCTTAGTACATACATGACCCACTGCCGGGTACAAGCTTTTTAAAGATAGTGTAAGGGTATAGTCATTTGTCGACCGCCAAAGTAGACCCTGGCTCAGACATCGGCTGGCCTGTGTCGCCTTGCACTGCGAGAGGGATTAACCGCACCCCTCAGGACGTGCTCTCCAAAAAGCACAGTGCAGAGGGGCTCCGGTGCGGATCCTCTGGAGATCCTGGAGCCCGTCACCATGCACCGAGGGAGGTCACGCGGCTTTAGTAAGGTTTGGCAGACTTCACATGTCTTAGAATTTTTCCAATTCATGCAGGTTTCCTCACGATGTTAAATTTAATTATAAATGATGATGAAATAGTTTTTGACGATTTATTTTATTATTTCTCGGTTTAGGTGGTTTATTCATCGATTGACACCGGCCCGCCTGCGCCACCTCCGAACGGCATCGGCCTTCTCCTGATCCCGTTCGCACAATTCATATCATCAACACATTCATACATAACTTCGCACATAACATATCAACCATCTCGTAGCACAAGTTTACGTTTAGCAAGTTTAACAAGAATGTAACATTTGCATTTATTAAAAATAAGTTATCGTATGCTTTATGAAGAGACTGTTTATGCAATGCCGTTTGTGAAACTTTCCGTAACCACACTCCTTTTTAATTACAAAACCAGTTCGATACCAAGGTCTTATGATTGATGCGTGTATCGCCTTTACACTTGAATTGAAAACAATACAAAAATAACGATACTGTTACTCCGTGTGATTTGTAAACCAAATTTTCAATCGGCAAAATTCAATCATAAATGACCCTATAGGTGAAGAATTTAACGTAACTTTCTTCTACGCACCGAACCTGTACGATTTTTTTTTATGTGATCACATTGAACTACGGTTCTATATATTTACGTGGCTTTTGATTTGATTTTTCTGTTATTTAAGTTTGTTGTTTGTATATTTTTCCTTAAACCAGCATTTTTCCTCTGGGTGGTAACGTTTTTTCCGTTTATACAGATCCCACATGGTTTTGTTTCTTCATATATTTTTAATTTACTGTTATATATAGTGTTTTTTTATCGTATTTTTGCATAAGTTCTTCTGGTATTCCATAATTTCGTCGGTCTTCTGTAAAAATTGCAATCAAGCAAATAGTATTTGACTTGTCATATTTTCCTGGCCGTACAGTGAATTCAAATCGTAACATTTCCATTTTCTTAATTTAACAAAAATGTTGTTTTATAATGATGTTTTGGGTAATATGGCATCAGAGCGGAATGCCAATCCCATAATTACTTTTGTACGTGTTCTTGACCTTCTAGTATGCCGCCGGTAAATAAAAATATCACAGAAATTATGAGGAAAACGGAAATTAAATTTTATACATTTGTTGTATTAGAAATATACAATTTGGAAAAAAGTCTAAGCAAAAAGTTATCAAAAAGTCTGTGATATTGATGACATATCCATTGATGCCACAATGTCTTTATGTTTGTTTGAAATAAAAGACAAAACTGCGTTTCTTTATAATATTTAGAGAAACAACATTTAAATTCCTTATTCCAATTCTATCTTGTATATATGTCATGACACATTACATTACAGTGACATTTTACATTTCAAAATATAAAAATACAAAAAAATATATATAAATAAAGAGGTTTTATATGTTTCCTTTACATATATTTAAGGATGATTAGGTTGATGACTAGCGTACCCAGCCCGCTTCGCCAGTTTAGATTTTGCTTTATTTTATTTAAACAATAAACTTCCATCATTAAATATTTAATTCAACTCTCTAGGCTAACAACTAGGCCTCTCCAACGATATCCAAAAGGACCGATTGTATGCTTGCATTCAGCTGCGTCCTGCGGCCGTTATGAGGTCGCCAGACCACCTTGGCATGTCCTACGCTTGCCGGTCCGTGGTCTCCAATCTAGAACTTTTCGGCCCAATCGACCGTCGCGTAGTGTCCTGTAGAACAACGCTATGTGCCCATTGCCACTTCAACTTGCTCACCCGGTGAGCTATGTCAGTTACCTTCGTTCGCCTACGGATTTCCTCATTCCTGATATGATCTCGTAGAGATAAATTAATTACAATAAAATAACTGGAAAAGGATACACAATACACTTAATAAAGTACAGTAGATGTATGAGATATAGTGTAATAGATGTGTGGGAATCGGTCTGGGCGACTCCCACCCACTAAACCTTTCGCGAAGGAGGCCACTGCCGTCCAGGACCTATCACTCGCGAGCATCGCGCGAACGACGCTCGGGAGTGACAGGTCCACTCCACCGATAGCAGATGCCAGATCGTGACGCCGCGCCGCCCTTCTCGGGCACACCTCAAGGGTGTGCTGGGCGGAGTCCACCGTAGCCCCACAATCGTGGCATCGCTCATCGGCCTCTCGGTGGGCTATCCGACACAGGTAGTCACCTGCGTCAGACGGAAGGTGAGAGGATTGCGCCTCCTGCGCATCCAACGCTGCAGGACCGGGCGCAGATCACTCGTCGTACGTATACCGTACGGGTGATACGCCAGGTCCTCCTCCCACCTCCATATTGGAGCACTTGAAAAGTATAAAAGTACAATTCTTTTCACTGCAGCTTCAACTTTTTTGTTACAGTGACCTCACATCGCATCTAAAAATTTGAGATTTTTGTATAACGCGCCTAAAGGAGTATATATCAGAATTCATAAGTAGTTTTCTATACACGTACTTGCTTTCTTCCAATAGCTTAGTTTCGACTTCGTTTAGTTGCGGCACCGCGTACTCCACGATGCCTCCCTTACCGATGGAGACGGGAGTGGCACAAATAGACATGCCGTAGCACTTCTCAGGTTCCTCTTGCTCCACTAGAGCGCTGTCTATGAACGTCTGCTTCTCAAATAGACCTTCAGAAACAACATGAGTAAATTTTACAACAAGAATTGACATCAACTTACGATACAAACTACGCTACGAAAATTGTAGTACTACGCACAAACGCTCTTGTATTTCCGAAATTACAGTTTAAAAAAAATGCTAACACTATTTTTTTTCACAAATCTTAGACTGACATTTTATTTATGGCATCATAAGATAGAAACACATTACATACAAAATTTAACACAAATTAAAAAGGAGGAAAAAAAACAATTAAAAGGAAGGACCGGAAAAACTGACAAATGGGACATGATGCCAACATTGGACACCGTCTTAGCAAGTGCTGTCGCAAGACTGTCATGCGGACTTTCAGCGGTGCCCAATACTAACCAACGTCGTGTGCGTATGGCATTCATACAAAGTTAAAAAAGTTACAGCTTTTATATATATGATATATATGTCCCACTGTTGGGCGCAGGTCTTCTCTGTAAATAGAGTATAAGGGCATAGGCCACCACGCGGCCCTAGTGCGGATTGGCAGACTTCACATGCCTTAGAAAAATTTTCTAAGACATGTAGGTTTCCTCACGATGTTTTCCTTCACCGCCGAGCGCGTGGTAAACCAGCACATAAAATTGCAACAACAAATTTATTGGTGCTGGCACCGGGGATCTAAATTTTGTTGCTAGCGTACTATTCAACAAGAGCCAACCGCCCGGACACTGAGCTACCACGGCTCATAATTATACAAAGCCTATTGATAAATATATATTATAATAAATATAGTACGTATATATACTATATTTTTTATATCCATTATTATATAAGGTTGTCAAATATCTCCCTTCCGCCTTTTTGTCTTTTGAATTTCGCGGCTATGTACAAAGCGCTACAGAGCTCGTATCTAGCAATACTATACATAATTTGAAAGGTCTTGACATAACCTACAAAACGACGCTATGCATAATTAGTTTGGATATTGCGTTCAACAGTTATAGACGTGTAAACATGAGAGTTCACTAACGCCGAAATTCGCGCTATTTTAAAGTTTTCCTTCGTTAAAGGGAAGGGAAACTCACGCCGACGGGGAGACCGACCCTAAGGACCGCGTCATATGCGAGGTTCCATAGCAGGGGCCCCAACACAGACCCCTGCGGAACCCCGCAATTCACCTCCCTCCGATGGAACACGTCCCGACCCATATACTGGATGCACCTGCCATGTACTATGTAGTTTAAGCTTGTGCTAAGTCATGATTGTGGTTGATCCCGGAGCCCCACCACGCACCGAGGAAGGGCTACCGGGGGGGTTTTAGTAGGTATAAATCCCACATAACCTCCGAAGAGAAGGCGGGAGATAACTTGTTAAAGATTTCCCACCGTCATTAAAAAAAAAAGAGATCGTTCACAATAGTCGAATGGTAGAATTCGAACGACGGTTTCGACGATACGTTTCGCAGACCACACCCTTAATCATAAGACTATTGACGCTTTAATATCGTATATATTATGATTATAAATTAAAATTAAAATTCTGGCGTTACTTCGTCCCCAAGCGTCAATAGCCTAATGGATTAGGGTACGGCCTGCGAACCGTAAGGTCATGGGTTCGAATCCACCATTCGACTATTGCCGTGAACCATATCCTAGCACAAACTTAAGCTAGCTTTCTTTAAAAAAAAATTAAATCTGTACTCATTGTCGTTAAGTACTTACTTACTTACCTAATCTTAAATTTTCATCAAAGCCGTGGTAGCTCAGTGTCAGGGCGGTCGCCTCTAGTTGTATAGTACGCTAGCAACGCGAGTTCGTTAGATGCCGGTAGCAATGAATTTGTTGTTGCAATTTTGTGCTGATTTACCACGCGCTCGGCGGTGAACGAAAACACAAACAAACCTACATGTGATAGAACATTAAAGACATTTTTAGACTACTAGGTGAGTACGGATTAGGAGACTTCAAATGTCTTTAAATCGTGTCTGTGGTCAACTTTAAATTGTCATAAACCCACAATATCTTAATCAATAACCAATCTTCAAACTATAGTATGAAATTACTAAAAAAATCATAAATACCTTGCATAACGCTAGTCACAAATCTGGCGGACGAGAAGCCAATGGAGAGATGACCTTGCTCGTAGTTACTCTTCACCTTACAGATGATTTCGTCAGCTTCCCGCACCAGCTTTGTTAGACACTCTACTTGCGTCTTCATGCAAGAAAGAAAGACAATAAAAATCGGTAAATGTTATATGATGCCTTCCCATTTTCAGTTATATAGCAAAGTACCGAAGCCCGTTCTGATATGTAGGTTACATAATACTAGCTCCGTCCCGCGGTGTTACTAGCGATTAATAATTTTTTTTCTAAAAGTAAGCCTAAGTTACTTCTTGTTACATCAGCTATCTGCCAATGAAAGTCCCGTCAAAATCGGTACAGCCGTTCCAGAGGTTAAACGGAACAAACAGACCGTCAGAGAAAAATTGTGAAAAATGTTATTTTGTTACTAGCGTACCTAGCCCGCTTCGGCGAGCTAGATTTTAATTATTTTAATTAAACAATAAACTTACATCATTAAATATTTAATTTAACTCTCACAATATTTTAAATTATTAATTTCTCTCCGTATTCATTCTCTTCTCGAGCGGGTGAAGATCATTACCTACACCCATGTCACATATCAGCAGCATCACTAAACGGATACATTCGCGGCGCTCTAAATTAGCTTGAATACTTCAAAATCCTTAATAATTGTCTTTAATATACTTCAGTATACTTTGTTATACTTCAATATACTCCATTGTACTTCAATATGGTTCATAATGACATAAATATACTCAACGCATGTGTCAATACAAATTTGGGTTATAAAACAATAGAATATCATCATAGTAAATAAAAGCCGTATTTGATAGTGCAAAAAGAGGAGAGTTCCGATCATCACCAAACTTTACTGGATAACTCGCCATCGGCCATCTGTTCTACGCGCTATGTGCCTGCTAACCCGGCGAGCTATGTCGGTTACCTTCGTTCCTCTACGGATCTCCCCATCCTTGATATGATCTCGTAGCGACACTCCGAGCATAGCCTTCTCCATAGCTCATTGTGGGACTTCAAGCTTGGTTATGCTTCCTTCATTACATAACGTTAAAATGTGAAATGCAAACGTGACCGTCCATTATTCTGATTCGACCTTGATCACAAGAAACAATAATATTTACACAACGCGTTGCATCGTTCAACACGGTTAAATAATATTCATATCTCTTGAATTTATGGGTTATCAGTGTTATTATTATAACAAGTACTAAATAAAGCGATAACATTTACCGAAAACTTACAAATCAACGAGTATATGACACAAATTTTCGATTTCAAAGACGTTTTCAAATAGCATTGGAATATTACGAAATAGAATAAATCAGAACCTAACCAATCTCTGATTTGAATGGAATAAGTTGCCGGCCTCAGTCTTTCCGTTCAAGTACGACGTGGGAGCCTTCAAGAGTAGAGTGAATAGGCACTTACTAAAGTAGCGCGTACCATCTTTCGACTATATCACCACTTAACACCAGGTGGGACCAGGGTCAAGCGCTAGTTTACACGCATAAAAAAAGCCGTGGTAGCTCAATGTATGGGCGGTTTCTGGTGGCGCTCTTAAACTGATTAATTCTATTTCGTAATATCCCTACGATAACTTAACTTCCGTTTCGATTTGATTTCGGTTTTTGGTTTTTGCTCGTAAATAAACTTATTGAATATTGTGTCTAAATCCACTTTAGTCACTAAAGTAGTTTTAATATTTTTGGAAACACTTCGGACCTTCTGAAATCGGTTACAAATCAATTTCTCCAACGTCATTCACCTGAGGAAAGTTGCCAGCTTTACCCTTGGAGAAGACGGGCACCCTGGTGCACCTGCCGGTGCCGCAGACCACGGGCATATGGGAGGTGCTGGGGTCCAGGCCCGTCAGCGAGCAGAACAGCTGGTTGGCGCGCATTGAATTGATAGCATTCACACCGAGCAAGCGTCGCTTGTCGTAAACACCCGCGGTCTTTAGAGTCTGCATGGAATGTATACAAGTTATGATTACGGGATAATTATATAAAATAAGTAATAAACAAGTGGTTATTGAAACCTAATGGTTTTGGGTACGGTCTGCGAATCATAAAATCCATCATTCGACTATTGACGTGATCCATTTTATTTCCGATGACAATCCAAGACTACATAATTACTCTTTCTTTTCTTTTTTTTAAAAAAAGAAAGCTAGCAACATTTTTTTTCAGAAATATTACTAACAATCTGGTTAACCATTCCAACTAAGCTTAAGCTTGTGCTAGGACATGGTTCACGGCAATAGTCGAATGGTGGATTCGAACCCACGACTTTACGATTCGCAGGCCGTACCCTAACCCATTAGGCTATTGACTCTATGTACCTAGTCAAGACTAGATAATGTCATAACCCTATCAATAGCTTAATTACAACAAAATCTTTGGGACATAGCGTCCACTGCAAACGTTCAACGGAATTAAGTAACTTCATTTTTGAAGTCGGTTAAAAATGGCAGTAATTACACCTTATCGTCATCTAAATTTAAACCGTAGAACATAGACCGTAGACATAGGCTTCCACCGATTTCCAAAAGGACCGGTTGTACGCTTGAATCAAGCTGCGTCCCGCGATCTTTTTAGGGTCGTCAGGAAAGCTGTCGCAATTATACTTACATGCAGGCAAAGTGCGAAGTTACAATCAACGGGCGGTGTTTGTACTGCAATAATGGCGTACGGGCAAAAGCGCGCGCACGCAATGCTCGCCACGCGGACCCTCTCCATGTTCTTGAAGAAGAGGTCCCGATCCAGGGTGTTGCAGCAGGGAGGCATGAGGAACTGCCCGCCGCAGATCAGTACAACGTCCGAGTCCTCATAAGGGCATGGAAAATAACACATTTTTACCCTAAAAATATGCTCTCACGTCTAAACTATAGCCAGTTTACGCTGTCCGCTTTTCACCAAGCTTAGGTCATATTTGTGGCGGGGGTGAGACCATACCTCTGGCACAAATTTTTAGCAAGTTACTTAAAGACCTTTGTCGTTAAGGACCTATTTCTTTTGTTGACGAGGGGAAATCTACCGAAGATACACCGCCTCCCTCCCCAGAATATGGTTTTTACCCATCGGTGGACCTTCCTCGGTGCATGGTGAGGGGCTGCGGGATCTCCAGAGGAACGCACCGGAGCCCCTTTGCACTGTGCTCTTGGGCTAATGCCTCCCCCAATGTGCCCTCGCAGTTCAATGTGACACGGGCCAGCTTTCTTCCCGGGTCCACTTTGGCGGACGACAAAGGCCCCCACCTTTGTCGATCGGTGAACCCGAGGCCCCTGTAGTGTCGTTAAAGACCTAAACTATCTAGAGTTAGATTTTTGTAATCCTACATTTTTCTATACGTTTGGTCTTTGGTATATCTTCGGAACCAAAGGTCACATGCCTACGAAAGTCATATGGAATCTGAAAACAAACTCTTTAAACAAAATAATCAGACAAGGTTGGTAAGTGACGGCGCTATAAGTATAGAAATGTTATAACAAAAATGTATATACTTATGTTTAGTTGTAATGAGAAATTATTTTCCTTCGGGAAAACGCGGATCTTTATCAGAATACGATGACACCCGTACTGTCTTTATTTTTTAATTTATTATAGAGGGTTTGATCAAAGTTGATCATATCACCCTCATAAAAAATCTTACAATAAATTTTTACACAACAGTAAAACAATACAATAATAAGTACACCACACACAACATCAAAACACGAATACTCAATATGACTATGACCTGCGTTTCAGGCCCGCTCTAACAAGGTGGTATAGCATTCTTGCCTGATCCGACTCCGGAAAGGCAAGAATGCTATTACACACCCCCACTTGCGACAAATCAATGTTAAATTTCGCCGTGAATAGTACTCTTTCGGCTTCGTTCCGGACACATTCGACCATTATGTGGTAAGCGTCCTCAACTTTCCCGCATTGTGAACAATTAGGGGTTGACACCTTTCCCATCGTGTGGGCAAATCTATTAAGCGGAATGTGTCCGGACCGAAGCCTAAAGGCCAGAGTTGCTTCATCCCTGCCCATATTGGTGCTGTCAATCCACGGGAATCGGAGAGGATTCGGCTGGATCGTCCTGTACCAGATTCCTTTGGTGAGAGATCTTTCATCAAAATATTCTTTCCAGAGAGTAGTGCATTTATTTCTAACAACATAAAAAAAGATCTGTGAAGTATGGAAGACAATTAATGCGTCTACGTTCACTTGCAGCCTCTTTTGCCATAAGATCTACATACTCGTTACCGTTTAGACCAATATGAGCAGGTATCCATGCTGTAGGCTATCGGTACTGTCAATCGTATTCAATGAGCTATTTGAGGGAACACGATTAATACGAACTTTTCCGAAAAATTACGAAGGAAAATCTTTTCTCACTATAGATATAGTATATACGCGTGTGAGATGTTACACTTCTTTGGCGTCGTTACAAAATTATTTTCAAATGCATGCAAATAATGAATTACTATATAATAATCAGAAGCGTCAATAGCCTAATGGTTTAGGGTACGGCCTGCGAATCGTAAGGTCGTGGGTTCAAACCCACCATTGGACTACTGCCGTGAACCATGTCCTAGCACAAGCTTAAGCTTAGTTGGAATGGTTAACAAGATTGTTAGTAATGTTTCTAAAAAAAAAAAAAACAAAAAAAGACTGGAAAAGGATAGTCAACGCAGTAAATTCAGCTTAAATTTGAAAAATTAACTAAATAATATATTAAATACTATTTTAAATGGATATCAATAAATAATACATACGGCTAGTTAACCTCAATTATATTGGAGCACTTGAAAAAGTTTATAAGCACAATTATTTTCTCTGCAGCTTCAATCTATTACTGTTTTTTTTAACAATAGGCATAACTACTGACTTATTCTAAATTCAGAGTTTTATTGCCCCTTGTCCTTAATCTAAGTATAGTATATAGTATGCCTATGCTATTTCTAGTTCCCCTAAACGTGGATAGGTTAGGGCAGTTTTTCTCCCATCAGCCCTGTAGTTCTGGGCTCTCAAGAATAAGACTACGGTATCCCCTGCCTGTCGTAGGAGGCGACTAAAGGGGCCTCGGGTTCACTGGGCGACAAGGGTGGGGGCCTGAGTCGTCCACCAAAGTGGACCCGGGAAGAAGGCGACACCGGCTGGCCCGTGTCGCCTTGCGCTGCGAGGGCACAGGGGAGGGAGTAACCTCCCCCGGGACGTGCTCTCCTTGAGCACAGTGCAGAGGGGCTCCGGTGCGTTCCACTGGAGATCCCGGAGCCCTCGTCATGCACCGAGGAAAGGGCCACCGGGGAGGTTTTAGTGGGTAAAACCCCACATAACCGCCGCCTTCCCCCCAGAAGGCGGGGTATCTTTGAAGATTTCCTCCCCGTTAACAAAAAAAAAAAAAGTTTTTCTCCCATGCCTTTCCTCTCATTCATTCATCCTTCTTATTATTATTTATTACAGTCTTATATTCTACTTATTGTTACAATTTTTATTTCTACTTTTAATGTACACTTCTTCTTTTATTTTCTCTTTCTTATACTATTTCTTATTACATTTCTATCGTTTTACTTATTTTAATCTTATTTTTTATTACACTTGTCTTATATTTATCTACACTATTTTTATATAATACTATTTTTAAGTTTCCTAAATTTTAACCTACTTACTAATTCTAATTTTTTATTCCCAATGGTGGGCTCGCAACTCACATTATTTACAAATGTGTGTTGGGATGCGCCTTACTTACTAGGTTTTGTTCCTATATGCTGCTGTATCTGCGATTAATTTGCAATAGCTAAGGAATCTTTGACTAATATCTTTATTATTTACTAGTAGTGGTAGGTTGTCACTGCTAATTTTTGTGCTTATAACAATTCTATTACTGTTATCAATTTTCCATAACGCGCCTAAAGAAGTATAACATCAAAAATAAAGAGACAAATTAACAACCTCCTTTTTAAAGTCGGTAAATAATAAAGTGTCATCATTACTGTAAGAGCATCGCCCAGAAGTGCGCGGCCTTGGTAGGCCTGGACTGCAGCACTCGTGTCAATGTAAGCTATATCATTGGCGACCCCAAAACACAGTTCTCTGGTTCATCATCGTACAGTGTCAGCTTCTTGACCACTTTCTGCTGCTTCAAGAACAGGGCAGCTATACGACCGACGTCGGTGCCCGCCCCCACTATTGTTACCTGAATACAGTTAATCATATTAAATTTATTTAAGAGCAAAAATAAAAACTGACTTCAAATTTTAAAGGCTACTACGAGAAGCCGCTCTCTTTGTATTTACGAATTATCGTAGGAATATTACGAAATAGAATACATACAATAGAAAATGATGCATCGAAATCGGTTGGCGTATTTTCTTGTTCCCGGAACATGATGTATTTTAGGATCGTTTTTTTTATTCTATATCTATAGCCGAAAAATAAAGGGTCGGTTAAGTAAGTTTAAATATCTCGGAAGATACAGACGCTAGCTAACTAAAAACAAATTTAGTACTTAGTGTTGCCTCCCTATGGCGACACTAAGTACTAAAATTTAAATAAAAATAAAATTTAATTAATTTAAAAAATATATCTTTTTTCGTTTAAGCTTATGTTTTTTTTACTTAATATAAATAATTTAATAAATCATATTTTATTTTAAGAATATTTCATTGACTATACAATTTGTTTCAGTTAGCTCGCGTCTGTATCTCCCGAGATATTCAAACTTTCTTAACCGACCCTTTATTTTTGCTCACGAGTGTATTTTACACTAGTTTTTTCCTTCTCTCACTCCGCTATTTTTACAGTATTTCCTTATTCTAGTGTACATACATGTGAGAAACGGAACGTAAGGAGTGAAAGGGATAGCATGAGGAGAGTGAGTGACATAGAAGACAAGATGGTGGATGTACAAGTGCTGCTGCCGTGATATAAAATAAATAATTGAAAGTAAAAAAGAAATCTTTAAATCTGAGACCAATCCCCACATACATCTCATGTTATCTTTTTCTTTTCATACATTTCTTTTTATCTAGTCACACTCTGTTTTCCTTCTCACATGGTGTTCTTATTTGTACATATTTTTTAGTTTGATTCACATTTTTCTAATTCTATCTTATTCCTATTACATTGTTCTTTTAGTCTTGGATTGTCGTAAGCCTACCGATTACTCAATCAATAAGCTGTCTTTCATGCAACTTTTAGGAGTTTCTTGGTCTTTGGAAGTCAAAGTCAGAACTAACTTACCTTATTCGAATACACCAATGGTTAACGAAAAAAAAAAGTAAAAATAGGATAAGCTTTAAAATAATGTAATAGAAGACAAGCAATACTATGTAAAATAAAAAATAGAAAAAAGAGGGCAAAATGTAAATGTAGAATAAGAGAAGTACACGTAGAGTAAGAGAAATATAGAGTGAGAAAATAGAATAAGGAAGTAGAGTAAGAGATTGTCATGTAGGTAGTAGAGTAAGAAATTGTAAAATGTAAAAAGTAATTAAATAGAGTAGGAAACTGCAAGAGTGGTGAGCGGAAGAGAGTAGTGTGTGGGAGTGGCGGATTGGAAGAGGAAGTACGGAAAGGGGAATGCAAGAAAGAAGAAGAAGAAAGGACCCTAAGGTACCAAACGTTGGGGAACGATGAAAAAAATATAAAAAAAAAACTTACCTTATTCAGAAGCAACTTACCTTCTGTGGCGGCACGCGAGGTGACGGACAAAATCTCTCACAATCTTTTTCTATTTGCGCTAATACCTTAGACATGACAAAATTTTGATATTTTGCTTTGGATGTAACATTCCAATTTGCTGGTATTACCAGCTTGCATAATTGCCTAAACATTTTCAAACGGCACTAGAGTTTTTGTACTTGTTAAATTTTGATCGAAACGGTCCCTGGAGTTACTGTAGGTATTATTTAAATTGAATAGTTTATTGTAAAATGATTTTGAATTTTCATTTTGATTGACATTTGATTGGAACGAAATTGATGGAAAGTTATTTTTAATTTGATGTCATATCGCTATTGCAATGCAGAGAAATAAATAGAGGAAATAGAATAAAAATATTACGTAAATTTGTATTCAATACTAACTACACAGATTGGCCAGAGAAGCTGGCCTTGACTGCTTCACTGGATTGAGAGGTGGCATAGCTCTTAGGTCGCTTAGCCTGAACCTCTATTGCTAGTAACTCCACACAAAGGTCCCCCCGGTGAGGGATAACTTCGGCTCGCACATATACATGTATTACCAAATTAAAATGAATACAGAATTTATTTTTGTTTTTGATTCATTATCTATTATTATAATTTGAATTATTTCGCACGACCGAGTAGAGATGGTTGCATATATTTTTTTCTCTCACTCGCTTACTATCGGCGCTACCCAGAGGGAGTATATATATCATGTCTCGCCCTCGCTCACACACATTCAGACACGCAGTACATCGATCGTGATTGATCGGTTACTCTCGGCTCAAGCGCAGCGGGACACGACCGGAACGCTACATTTTGAATGTCACCCGCTTTTATCAATTTATAAGTCGTCGTCACGTCAAAAAGGCAACCGCGTCTTACGTTTGATTCAATTCGAAGTCGGTTTTTGTTTTTGCTCGTAAATAAAGTTGTACATTAAGGAGTATTTATAATTAAAATAAAACAAGTCATAGAACAGACATCAAATTTAATAGATAAGTTTCACCTATGTATAACATTCACAGAGATTAATATATTGTCTATGGGTATACACAGATGTTGACCATCCACAGACACGGAGGAATTCGAAATGACTAGAACTATTCAGATACCCGCCCAGACTTCTCATCCTTCTCACACAAAATCCCACGAAAATTTTGTCTGTATGTTACATGTATATCCGATAATTGTTTTGTATTAAATGTTTGTACCAAAATAAATTAAAAAAAATATGTCACATTAAGCCGTGTACCCACTAGGCAACAACAAAGTTATACCCATTGCCGATATCAACACTAGGTACTCTGGAGACATGTTGTCGATGACTGATCATGCGTAGACAGAATGAATGAATGAATATACTTTATTTACAACAATTAACAAATACATAACAGAAATAATTGTTATAATTTGTAGGTCTCGTAGAATAAAATAGTCCAACAACTAATACACTCGCTTTATTGAGACAGCGTAACGTTGTACAAAGAATTATTTATAACGAATACCGTGACAACTGCGCGTCCTCACAATCTTCATACAAAATTAATTAGAAGTCGGATTAGGAACTAATAAAGTTAAACTATTGTTTACAATGCCAAGTTCATGTGACGATCAACTTAATTATTAATTATGAATTAAAGATACAATAAGGTTCAGGTAAATCATTAAGATATCATTGGAAGTAGTCATTATGCATAACAATTGCTAGGTGTCATGTGTTGCCAGCTAACATAATGCATTTTACAAAATTATATAAAAAGTTAAAGTTACAGTCATATAGACATATATGTCCCGCACGGGCACAGGCCTTCTCTGTAAAGAGAGTAAAGGGAGTACGGATTGGCAGATTTGACATGTCTTAGAATTTTTTCCTAAGACATGTAGGTTTCCTCACGATGTTTTCCTACACCACCGAGCGCGTGTTAAATCAGCACAAAGAATTGCAAAGAAATTCATTAGTGCCGTTACAATCGAAATAGTGTTGCTAGCGTGTTATACAACTTGAGGAACGGACATTGAGCTACCACGACTCTGTTTAATTGATATATGATCATATATAATCGCAATGGGCGGTCTTAGAGCGATCTCTTCCAGACGACCTTTGGATTGACAGAAATTTGTTTCGTTTGTTTTGGGTATGTGATTATATGTCGCGCCAATAGTTGCCTAGTGAATAAACGGATTTACATTGCGTATACACAAATGCGAAACCGACGAGAAATTCGTATTTTAGATTTATTATGTAGTTTCTGTGTTATATATCGATGAACTAACATTAATTGTGGGCCCAGCCCCAATAATGAAAACGGTAGTTTCCTAGGAAGAAAAAAATCCGTTGTATTTTGTGAATAATTTTTGAATATTTGTAACTATAACAGTGAATATATGTTATACAGTTTAAAAGGGTCTGAATTCTGTACTAATACGATACGTTCATCTTCATTTTTTTAAAGGAAAAGTGGTAAACGAGCTTTCGATTTACCTGATGTTAGTAGGTTACGGTTTACCAGGTAAGCCGGGGAGCGAGTTATATGTTGAGTTATAATATAAATTATTCTTCCTTCCTCTTCTTTCTTTTCAATAATGCCTTATATTCTCCATCTCGTTTTATTTTTCCACCTCTTCGTTTAGTTTTTAGAATAAAACTAGTGACAATCGTTACCTGGTCACAGCATGTGATCGACTCCTCGTCGAAAGAATTAAACTACAACAAAATCATCAGAAGATCTTTCCCATAATTTATAGACAAATTCGAAACGAAATTAAATAACTATCGAATAAGTAAAAGGGATTGAGGCCTGACCTAACCTAGCCCTAGACAGAGCAAAATGGCGACGCTCTGTGGACGCCCTCTGCCCTACATCGGAGACTTAGGACTATAAGTTTATATTTATATTATATTCATGTGACTTATAAATATAAAACCAAACCTGATCAAAAAGTTATTGCAAAAACAAACAAAATAATCTATTCAGCTATCACTCGGGTTGTTTTCCCACAAACTATGACGTTAAATAGGTCATCTAAAATATTTAATTAAATTCTCAATAGTAACAAGTCTTCAGAGATTCGAGCCTCGACCATCAAATCGACGGCTCAATATAATCTATTACTGCTGACATAATATGTTTAAAAAATATATTAAAAATCAATGTCAGTGGAAAGGTAACAGCAATACCAAAAACTACTAAAAATATTTTTTAGTTGTGTTTATTAGAAGTGGAGCAAAGAAAAAAATAAAAAAACATTACCCTTAGGTGTAGATTTATTTCATTTTCCAACTTAAAAAACGAAGCAACAAAACATTTAAAAAAATAAAATGTACATAATTTTAAATGTGAAAAAATGACAACAAAAAACTATAAACGGAACATTTTTATATAATCTATCTTGTTCGTAATAACATAAAAAAATAAAGCAATAAATAAAACTTTACAATGAAAATATATTATCTCACTACCAACTATTTTTATACAATACAAAATATTCACATAATTGTTAAAAACTTAATAACTTCGCCCCAAAATATTCAACGATATTTAAATTAAAAATATATTTGAGAAAAAAAAATCATAGATTATAAAATTGTGACAATTCTTAAAACCATTTTTTTTTTAATCGATACAACTTCATTCTAAAGAACACTTTCCGAAACGTAATTTTTGATATTCGTTTTAGTTTGAAAACCGAACGCCTTTCGATGACCAAATGTCTTAATGTTTTAAATCATCATTTTTTGTTTCACAACGATTTCTGTATTTAAAGGATCGGTGAATGCTCGGAAAATCAATTTGACACTAATTAATATATATTTTCATCTGAAATTGTAAGTAGTTTAAACTGCCCTGCATATCGACGCTGGAAAGCAAAAACGTAGTAAGTGACACATATAGCCATTTTCACTTTTTTCGTTAGAATCAGAAAAAAAAAAGACGCGTTGAATGATATATGACTTGCAACATTTAGATCAAAAATATCGAGAATAGGATTTACAAGATTGACACTATTTTTTGTACCGTAAAACGATTTTCTTTTAGGAAAACTCGAGGTTAATGCCGAGGATAATAAATATTGTGTCCAAAAACGACAGCTCTAGTCCAGAAACACGAAAGTTATAATTTTTTTTAAAAAAGTTGAAATGTGTTTCGGCTCTGGTGAACAATTTTGTGGGTTACTACGTTTTTGTTTTCCAGCGTCGATATGTAGTTAATATTCTGGGCTAAATCTTCCGTGTATTTTGTACTAAATTTGAACAATATAATTGCTTACAATAAAATCAGTGTCATCTATATTGACCAGATTTGTATTTACCAAGGAGATCTGTCTAGACGGTTCGTCTGATTATACACAAAGGTGCATGGACAAACCCGACTGCAGCGCCAGTGCTGGAGAGTAACTCATGCTATTCACAACCCGCCTTACACTTAAAGTAGTTCATAAGATAGTTCGTAGTAACCAATGTGAACTCCGCCCACTCCACTTTTGGGAATTATTAAAACACTAATTATTTTTATGAGTCAATTAAAGTTACAGCCTTTATATATGACCCACTGTTGGGCGCAGGCCTTCTCTGTAAAGAGAGTATAAGGGCATAGTCCGCCACGCGGCCCTAATGCGGATTGGCAGACTTCACATGCTGTAGAAAATTTTTCTAAAACATGTAGGTTTCCTCACGACGTTTTCCTTCACCGCCGAGCGCGTGGTAAATCAGCACATAAAATTGCAACAACAAATTTATTGGTACCGGCACCGTGGATCGAACTCGGGTTGCTAGCGTACTACGCAACTTGAGCCAACCGCACGGACACTGAGCTACCACGGCTCTTGGGTCAATATGAACAATTGTCAAGCCTGTAAGAGGGAAGAATTGGGTAACGGAGAACAGCTTTAACAAATAACTTGTATGTAGTTGATGGGACCATAGGAGGTTGTTGGATTGTAACTATACCCAGCTATAACTTCGAAATCAAGTCCAGTGACAATAAATCCAAAAAGAGATGGGACTTTTGGCAACTATTATTTTTAGTGCATATTCAGAAGCTTACGAGTATATCTTCGTAAACTAAAGAACAAATTACCAAAAAACGAAATGGATCCTTTGAAAAAATTAAAAAAAAAACAAAAGCCTCTAAGGGGGAAGAATTGGGAAACGGATAACGGCTTCAACAAATGATAATGTATATTGTTGGTGGTACCATAGAAGGTTGTTTTTACAAGCAGAACATTACAATACCCAGTTATAACTTCGAAATCAAGTACAGTGAGTATTTTTAGTACATATTCTGGAACTTAAATAATAAAATTTGTTTATAAATGACGTATTTATGAGGTATCTCCACCTTTTGAAGTTGAAAATAAATTTGAGCCAGTTTTTTTAAAATAAACATTTAGAGATGCAGGAGCTTATGTGTGACTGAGAGATGTCATACATGATCAACGTCACATTAAAATCAAAAATCAAATCAATATACTTTCTTCATTCTGTCGAATGCCGATAGAATATAGACGCATTCGAAATGTTCGACGTGGTGTTGATGAAATTTTAGGAATTTCAGACCAAATAGCTCGACGTCAGTACAGGCAAAGCGACCACTAGATAGGCGGACTCCATTGGAGTAGTTACCGGACTGTCCAGCTGGTCCAGAATAGAAGAGAATGGCCAGTATTGGTTAGGAGAAAACGATAAAGAAGAATAAAGATACAAAATACCAAAGGAAATGCAAGAATCGTTATTGCAGTTAAACCAAAAGCTAAGTTTCCAGTTGACAACCAATAAAGTCCGTATAATTTATCTCAATCAGTGAATCATATGCATTAGTAGGGTAGCCAGTGGAAAATCTGAAGTTGTTAAAACCAGAAGAGAGTAAGCAGAGCTCATGTCATAGTTACATATCTAAATTTAAGACACTGTACAACAGCGTAAAATATTTAAAACCTATAGTTAAGGACCTGCATACCTGAAAGAAGTTTTCTTTAGTACAGAGTTATATCATATACAAGAAGTATATAATACACGTAACCGCGAAAAGGTAACGGGCGATTAAAAATTCTCCAAAATAGCCCACTAAGAAGATAACAAGTGTATAATATCGAAAAATCATGATTTCTTTACATTAAGCGCAGCAAGCGGAAAGACTTCAATAGAAAATATACGAGTTAAGTAACTTATTTTATAGCTTCAAGCGGAATATTCAAAAGACCTTTCAGCCTTCTTTCACTTAAGCTGAAATTTATAAAGCGTACTTTGACTTTGTTCAGGCTTAGCTTAGGCCAAAATTGCGTCAGCCCTGTAGTAAATGCCTTGCCTCGGGATCACTGGGCGACGAGGGCGGGGGAGTTTTTCGTCCGCTGAAGTCGACCCAGGAAGAAGGCGACATCGGATGGCCCGTTTCGCCTTGCACTGCGAGGATAAAGGGGGAGGGATTAACCTCCCCCTCCGTGACGTGCTCTTCAAGAGCACAGTGCACCGGTGCATTCCACTGGACAACCCGGAGCCCCTCACCTTGCACCAAGGAAGGGCCATCCGTGGGTTTTAATGGGTAAGAACCCCACATAACCCAGCCCTCCCCTCAGAAGATTGAAGATTTAGACGGTCAAAAAAAAGGACATTGCGTGAGTTTCTGCTCAGTGAAATCTTAGTATTCTAATCGATCTTACACTTTGATAAGCTTTGCTTATGTCAATGCAGACTTAACAAGTAAGCTAAGCCTGAGCAAAGCCAAAGAATGCTTTGAAAATTTCGCCTAAGAGTCCCGATCCAGTTATGTGATAGGGCTTCCAGATTACAGTAAAAGAGATCTATTCCTTCTCCAATATTCTCTACTCATTTCTCTTTACATTTACGTAATATTTAGGGTAATTACTATAAATATCGATCGATCAATTACTACGACCATGGGAATTTTAAAATTTCCTTTATGGCCTCTGTAATTCGATACATAACAGATTAATTTTAAAAATATTCGTTAAACAGCGAACATTGAGTGCAAAATTCATTTCAAATGTCAATTCATATTCAAATCTAATCAATATTATAGAAAAGAATCACTAATGTAATCATATTAGCAATGTAAATACTAAAAGATCTAAATGTATCTCAAAATTATGTCTATAAGAAACAAACAACATTTTAAACGGATAAATTTTCAGGAAATCCGATTCACAGAATAATGAACACATTAAATGGTCTAAATTCATTAAATCCGTGAGCTGTTTAGAAGTATATGACGATTTTTAGGATTTTTCGTAAATCTTTGAGACACAAATTTCTACGTCTAAAAAGTAAAAATGGATAATGCCTGATTGAAACCATACCCTTTTCGAACAAAATAAAATTTCAAAAGCCATTTATTATTTTTAAGTGGGTTACAAATATATTCTACACAGTTTTAAAACCCCTATTCAATACAGCTATCATAAGACACGAGTACACAGTTTCTTACCAACTAAACGTCACTTCTCCGTATAACGGAGACATGTATCCCCAAGCTGCAGTCGGATATGACAAATTCAACCCTTTACCACTAACATGACTAATTTACCACAAGGAAGCAAGATCCCAGAAACGGTATGAGAAAAAGTACAGAATCTGAATATTCCATAGATGATTACAGATTTTAAAATTAAAGTATAGACAAAACATAGCTCCAACAATGTATAAACATAGATTATTTACAATACAAAAACAAATCTGGATGACTTTTGGCCTTCATAACTCTTCATGAAGCTATCACTCGCATCGACTTTTGCCACTAATTTTTGCACAATATGGCACCGAATAACTTCTTTATTCTAGCTAGATTCTAAATTTGTCTCTAATGTTCAATTCCAGCATTTACGGTGTGTTAGATCACGTAGTTACTGAGCGCACTCTCCAAAATGCAATCTATAGAAAACCGAAAGGCTAGCTACCTTACGCAATCTATAGAAAACCGAAAGGCTAGCTACCTTACGCTTGTGCTCAAGACCGAGCAGATTTAGAGATTAGTTTCAGCTAATTCACATTCATCTTTCAATATTCCAACAATAAGAACTTAAACGAAAACCAGCACGTTTGTAATTTACATAGTAAATAGTTATGACAGCTAGTATTTTAATGATTCCAATATAAAGATGGACATACAATATAATTTATAGAGTTATTAATGGGAAGTCATTTACTTTGCAGGCCCTATGGAATGCTCTCCCTAAATCTGTTCGCCTTGCTAAGTCCCTACCAACTTTTAGAAACTTGTTAACGCGCCATTATCAATTAATATCGTGGAAACTATGTTTTATGTATAATTTATATATTAGTATATTTATTAATAACTTCATGTTGGCATATTAGTAGGTAGTTATAATATTTGTATTTGTATGTCATCGTTCTGTTTTGTTCATATATTTCCTGTCCATACAAAGGTTGTCTGGAAGAGATCGCTCTTAGGGATAAGGTCGATTTCACGACGGATTGTAAAATATACCTTGTTTCTTGTTTTCAATAAAGTTATATCTATTTATATATAGCTGCACGAAAAGGTAAATTTCATATATTGAAGAGCCATTCACATTCCATAATGTGTAACATTAAAGACTTCATCTATGTAATATTCAGATTGAGTTTGTTGTACGTTATGTTAAAATTAATAAAGATTCTTTTAAATTAGTGAGGTTAATAGGGCGATCATCACCTAGAGAGCAAAAGGTTATTAAATAGATTAAAAGAAAGTCCGTTAGGCCTTAATCGAAACACGCAAACATCACCAGCGAAGACATAACAAATCCATAGAGTGGGACAACGTCTAATTACCATAGACAAGTGTCATAATAGGCAAGATTGAGTGTATACAACACGTTCCTAAAATTACTCATAATTTTTTTATCCGACACTACCAACACACTAGTATAACTTTATTTGTATCAAAGACGATAACCATAGACAAAACTACGCCCAACAGATGCCAACGATTATATGAAAACATATTACAATGAAAACGATTATACTTACAAAATGCGACCCTGAAACTTACGATTCTCATAATGTACATTTAGAAGTTTTTAATTATTTTAATAATTAATTTGTCTTTTCTATTGCTTCTTAGATTGGCTCAAGGTTGGCTTTAAAAAAATTACATATCGAAATTAACATAAAAGAAATAATAAGTTCTCACCAACATTTAACTTAGCGGGGTAGCTAGAGATAACTTTCGCTGTTTTTTCTCAAACTTATTAGCTCCCATATGCGACAAGAAGCGATTCCACCGTCAAACAATGGGCAGTCATTTAGCAAAGCATTCTGACACAATTACATATAATATTATTATCACTTCAATATAATACAAAAGAAAACCTGTTAAAAATAAATAGCAATCTGCAACATCTTTTTAAACAAAATCGGGGTAAGCAGAGATAACAATCGCTATATCTCAAAAGCAAACAACAGTAACAAACCAAGCCTAAGCGACCTAAGCTACATCTCAAAAACCCGGTAGAACTGTAGAGGCCGCCTAGCTGATAACGCTATTCATTCCAAATAAAATACTAAATGGAACCAATGAGAAAACCAAATACCCAAAGATATTGGTATTAACCGAATACGATTCTAACGTGAAACTATTTATAACTGTTTAAATATATTTGTATCTTATCATTGCTTTCACAGTGTTCAAATTATTTGGTATAATCGTTATAATAGTTGCCTGAAAGCGTTTACAACTTCACACAATCTACGTTTTGAATTTACATGTAAGAAGTTTCTATTCTATTACATTTGATGCGCAATAACATTAAACTCGACGGAACTTCAATCGAAAATCACTTCCACCTTTTCTTATAAACCGCTATGAACCTTTTAATTAAAATTGTTTTAAATCGATAAACATAAGCTAGTAGCTTGGCGTATGTTTGAAATGTAAGCGTACTTAACGATCAGGCATTTCGTACCAGAATATTATATCACTCTATATATATTTTGGTCTGCTGATGCGACTTACCCGTACGGCTCTAAGATGGGTACTGAAGCTATATGAGAGAGCACGATAAATACGAACTTTTCCGAAAAATTAAGAAGGAAAATCTTTTCTCACTGTGTGTGTCTTACATATATTACTAATGAAATCACATCTAATAGAGAAACGGTAGCAGATCTCGCGTTGTATAGAGTTAGTTGATAATGCAACAATTTTATGTGATGACGTCATCACATTTTAAAAAAACATCCATGTCAAAATAAATAAATAATTAACACCGGCCATATTACCCCAATTATTTGAGATCACAAGACAAAACTCTAATTCCTCTCAAAAACAACCAACAACAAAGTTGTTGCTGCCATTAAAAATATTGTAAATATAAAACACTACAAGTTAATCATAAATACGTAACATTTTTCTCTTGATACAGTCTACATACAGGATGTCCCAAAATAAAGTTTAAAATTATTTAGCTTTCTGCATGAACGTAACGCATTCGAGTTTCAAGATGTTAATTGGTACCTCTTTTGGCAACTTAAAACATTGTTGGCTCGTTAGCTTCAGCTTTGATAAATCCGTTCGTAAGGTTAGAGATAACAAAAAAGACTAATAGAGGGAACTTTTGTGACAACCTGTATAAGGCTATATATCAAAACGTAGGGTCGCATTTTCTATAACGTCTACGAAACTTCAAGTTATTCCGGAAACACCTATCATCCTACCAAAGTGCGAAGTGGCAAAAAGTAATTCAAATCTTAATAATCTTTACACAATCTAATTCCGTAACATTACTGCGTACTTGGAACAATACCACGTTCTACTTTTTGTTAAAACGACTTAAGCTAGTAACTTCGTAAACGGTTTTAGTTATATTATATTGATACAGAGAAATCTCAAGAATACATTAAATCTGTTATAGATTATGTATCAAGTCGAAAACCAACTAAGGGTTCATCTACTATACGTCTAATAACACATTGATATACGACCAAATTACATTGAATGCTATTTACAGAACAGTACCATAGATATAATAGAATAGACAAGAATTTCCCTGTTTTCATTTTGAGTTCAATTTCATTAAATTATTAATGTCACAGCATTATCAAAAGAAATATCTTTAAATCCAACATATTATTTATATGAAGAATGGCCTAGAAGTAGGAATATTAATGCAATGAATATATCGATGTTTTTTTTTTTTATTTTAATGTAATATAAGCAGCAAACGAGCAAGACGGGTCACCTGATGATAAGTGATTCACCGCCGCCCATGTCACCAGCGGCGCCAGTGCGTTGCCTACCCTTCAGGTAAGAATATGCTCTTTTCTTGAATAACCCAATGTCGCAGTTGTTGGGGAAGACCGCTGATGGCAACGAGTTCCAGATATTTACTGGATGTAATAATGTTGTATCGATACTGCGCGATATATATATCGATATTTTTAATATATCGCATCGTTTGTATATTTGAGTAGCACAATTAAAACTGTGGAACAGATTATAAAATTTTTACAACTAGTACTGCCGTCGCGGAGTGTAGCAACATACATACGATTTTGAAAAATATCGATAATAGATGATTCGATAATATCGTATTCATATATCGATAAACCAATGATCGTGTATATTGCGAGTGACAGGCGTGTATGTTTGTATTTGTATTTGTTCGAAAGTAGATCTTATGCATTAAGCGCAGGGAATAGAATCATTTATTCAATTTGTTCAAACAAATTCATCCTGAAAGCATTTCTAAACGAAACATGATAATACTGTGACAAGAATCTATATTACACTACGGATAAATTGATATCATACTGCATACATTGATATTATCATAGACAATAGAGGTTTTTTTTCTCTATGGCCAAAAGTACAACGTTCACCGTGACAGATAAAGAATTTTAAAAACGTACAGATACAGACAAATAATATCAAGAGTTATGATTTTTAAATATAAGTATTGATTAACAACAGTTTAAAATAAGTGTTGCCCACAATCATTAAATACAAGCATTTGTAAATTTTACCTTAATAGAGGATAATTTTACAAGCGTTTATAATAAAGCGTGGTAAACCTAAAAATAAAACAATTTTAAGAACAGCTTTATGAAGTATGAACCAATAACTAGAACCCACACGGCTTCTTTGTAAAGTATAAGGGCATAGTCCACCACGCGGCCCTAGTGCAGACTTGCAGCCAAATCGTATAATGGCTGAAATAATTCTATCACTATTACATAATAAAATAATCTCAAATTATTGTTTTTATATGTGACATGTAACGACTGAAAGATTATTCATAATTATGTAATTTTACGCATGCAGAAAACATATCCGAACAAATTATTATTCTATTTTGTGTTTACATTATAACACAGAATATTGTTATATTTTACAACTTGTATTCTGCCTTGTGAATCCAATTTAGTATGACTTTAATGTATATTGTTACGCAATAATACATGTTATGCAAATATAATTTAGAGGAAATAAATATTAACAGTAGATAATTATACATTAGCGATATATGAAGGCCAAGCCGTCATAAAACGATATTAAGCTATAATATACATATAATGCGATAAATCTGTTCATAATATAGCCATATATATATATATTTGCTAACCGCTTATCACTATTCCAAAACTTAGGTTTTCTATTAACCATATTAAAAGGGCGGGAATTATGACATAAAGTTTTGTGCGCCATCTTGGATTGTGCATTGGAATGTTAGACTACAACCTACGTCACTCACAACTGTTAGTGCGTTTATTTTATATTAAAATACACTTAAAATATAAATACAAATTTCTTTTTAAAATTCAAACGGCTGTATTCTTCTATATATTAAAAAATTGTTAATACGTGTACAAAAAAGTTTCCGCCGTTTTTTCCCAAAAAAATAGTATTGTGTATTTACCTATTATTTATAGTTTTTAAATATTAAAATTGTTATTTTAGTTCTAGACTTACTTGTTGTGTTTGTTGGTTTTCTTCACATTTATTGTGATATTGTGATTTTAAATATGAGACGGCTTCTGAGTAACTTCTAAAGTGTTCAAGTTCCGTCCGTTTTGAGACGAACCGTCCTGCAATAATTTGTCCTCGTAAATTTTTAGCTTTCCACTGCGATCTTTGTATTTTACGTCAAAATCAACGTTTTTAAAATTTGAAACGATCTAAGGCTTCCTTATTACATGCTTCTACTAGCATCGTCTCATCTGCAGATTCTTTTAAATTGTAGAAATAAAAGTTCCCGCATATAACAGTTGGAAAATATGTGATGATAAAACTTTATGATTGGATTATGTTATTGAACAAACTAATTTTCAAACCATCTGCGAATTCTAATTCCTCGTGCTACGACATGTTTCTCAAAACGGCGCAAACTTATTTGTATACACTAAACCCTTTTTAGTCAATACCATACTTGAAATAAAAATCTCGTTTAGGTCGAAATATGCGTAAACCGATTTTTCCAGCGTCACTCTATAAAGTTCGACTTAACTTAGGACTACGAGAGATTGTATTGTATTGATAACATTACATATTTTCACACCTGGCAATGCTTATTAAAATCGACACACTGTAACATAAATAAGTTCCACCTAATGCTATTGTGGTAACCTTCTTAAAGGTATCGTATATAAAATTAGTTTCAGAACAATCCCAGTAATATATTATATGACTATTAAACCCTTAAGAGAGTCTAAACCAGTGGTTCCCAACCTTATTTTGTGCCACACACATTTCTAAAAATGTTATGCAATTTATTTTTAAGGTACGGTTAAAGTCGTGTGGAGTCCATTTTTGAACCTTAACTATCAAATAGCCCCACTGTGGGGCATGGGTGTGGGAAACACATCTCTAGACAGTGTAAACTCAAAACCAGTTTGTGTACAAGATATGTATAGACACTACTAAATTAGGCTGCCATAGAAGGTAGGAACAAAACCTTCGTTGATTTGGAAATAACTAACACATAGATATGAGAGTAGAACATACGGCTAAAAGAGTTCTTCACATGCTTATGCCAGTGATTCTAAACCACATCGGATTGGAATTCTTACGTAACATAGTAACAGTCCAAGCCGAGGTTAGCCCTCACCGGAACCCTTGTGTCGAGTTACTAGCGATAGAGGTCCAGGCTAAGCGACCTAAGAGCTATGCCACCTCTCAAACCGGTGAAGCAGTCAAGGCCAGCTTCTCTGATCAACCCTGTAGTTCTGGGCTCTCAAGAATAAGACTACGGTATCCCCTGCCTGTCGTAGAAGGCGACTAAAAGGGGCCTTGGACTCACTGTGCGACAAGGGTAAGGGCCTTTGTCTACCGCCAAGGTGGACCCGGGAAGAAGGCGACATTGGCTGCCCTGGGATGTGCTCTCCTTGAGCACAGTGCAGAGGGTCTCCGGTGCGTTCCTCTGGAGATCCCGGAGCCCCTCACAATGCACCGAGAAACGGCCACCGGTGAGGTTTTAGTGGGTAAAAACCCCACATAACCGCCGCCTTTCCCCCTGAAGGCGGGGTATCTTTCTGAAGATTTCCTCCTCGTTAACAAAAAAAAAAAAAAAGCTTCTCTGGTCAATCTGTGTAGTCCGTCATTATAAATATCACTAAACCTTGCTGAAATTATAAAAACATTGCCTCAAAAATTTATGTTATTTAGAAGGACATATTTACTGTTTTAATTATATCATAAACTATTTTATTTTAAAATAATATTTTTAATAGGTATGTAAATAATTTGTAAATTTCTTTTTTTTGTGTACTGCCAAAATTTTGGAACAGACTAGCGTACCCAGCCCGCTTCGCCGAGCTAGATTTTGCTTTATTTTATTTAAACAATAAACTTACATCATTAAATATTTAATTTAACTCTCGCAATATATTAAATTATTCATTTATCTCCGTATTCATTCTCTTCTCGAGCGGATGAAGATCATTACCTACACCCATCTACATGCTGTATACATGCAATATACTTCTCTGTACTTCAATATGGTACATAATGACATACTCGTAAATATACACAACGCATATGTCAATACAAATTTCGGTTATAAAACAATAGAATATCATCATAGTAAGTAAAAGCTGTATTTGACAGTTCAAAAAGAAGAATGATCGTCACCAAACTTCACAGGATTACTCGCCAGGTCGATTTGAAGATTCTTTGAAAGTTTCATTGAAAACGATCCAGCCGTTTCGGACCCTATATGGAACATACCCACACACTTTCTCTTTTATATATATATATATATATATAGATTTCTAAATTTGCGACAGAAAATTTGAGAATCACTGGCTTAAGTTGTTTTCTTCACGTCTGTTTCCTCAATGCTGAGGGTAGAGACTATTTCGTGGAACCAGCCTGTCATTGGTGATCCCAGTTTAAGCTCTAACTATTATGCAATATACAGTAACATATATTACGAATTAATATTATTGTTACAGGACTGTTTGTGCCATAATCACTGAGCCAAAAAGTTGAGGGTCTTGTTCCTTCCTTCATCAGAAAGTCCGAAGCATTATTCGAAAATAAGAACACTACTACATACTAAAATGTTAAATGCAATTCGTGAAACGATCATTTGTGCAAACTAGTTCTAAAACGAGCATAACGGCGCATCAAAGCGGTATAATATATATCCTAATCCCCGTACACAAGGCTCATAATCGCTTGAAATAGACACACACATAATATATTACATACGTAGGACAAAATCAAAAGTTATACAACTAATACTACATGAGATTACAGACAATTCACTAACAACAGTATAGGATTTCATGTGAACAATATTCTTAGAGGACTTTCTTGATTATTTGGCGATTAAAATTGTGTTAAGTTATACTTATTAGTTCCTATGTACGTTGGATACAAGTTTTAGCACATTATTTGCTAAATAACAGGGTAGACAGAGTCGCAGATGTGACAAATGGTAAGCCAAACATCGAGCACACATTTTTCGCAGAACCCTTAAAGAGGTTCAGGCTAAGCTAGCTAGCCTGCGCAGTTCATCCTAGGCTTCGACTTCGCCTTCCATCAAGCGAGATAGAATCCAAACGTGAGCAAATTTTGTATTAAAAAAAATTACATTTTTTTTTGTATGCAATACAAATGTGATGAATTTTTTTGATAAAATAAAAAAAAAACTTTATATTTTTTAATAATTTTAAGTATTAAAATGCTAAGCTAAAACTATGCGATGTTATGATCCGAGTTTCGAAACCCAGCCGGCTTGAACCAATGAGTTTCCGGTTATCGGTTTTTAACATGCAAAAAATCATTTGTGTTATAACTTGTAAGTCTTGTGGAATGAAATAGTTCAACAACGAATACACTCGCTGTATTGAGACAGCGTGACGTTGTACAAAGAATTATTTATAAAGAATACCGTCACAACTACGCGTCCTCACAATCTCTATACATAATTAAATAGAAGTCAGATTAGGAACTAATAAAGTTAAACTATTGTTTACAATGCCAAGTTCATGTGACGATCAACTAAATTATTAATTATGAATTAAAGATACAATAAGGTTCAGGTAAATCATTAAGATATGATTGGAAGTAGTTATTATACATAACAATAGCTGGGTGCCATGTGTTGCTAGGTAACATTTGTGAAAGTATATGACCAGTGTATGGCGATGAAGTCACGATTTGTCACATATAGGATTAAGTCCTGGACTTGCCGTCACTATCTACCTTGCCAATTATATTAGTTTGTAGTATGTAGAAACATTTTTATGTCCCTAAAAGCCATGTGTTAGAACTAATGTTATATCGAAAGTGTTTTGGAGTACAATCGTCCTCGTTGTTCACATGAAACCTCACACCAAAGTGAACCTGGGTACAAAGAATAGTACAGCGGCGAATCAGATCATGCGGAGACATTTCACAGACGACCACGCCGCTAGAATCACGCCAACTTGCTCCTTAGGAGATAATATCACAGATTCCTAAAAATTAAAACTCGAATGACGTAGAGATCCACCTACCCGACGAGGTGCTCGGCGGGAGTGCGGAGGGTAGCACCGGGCAAGAGGGTAGCGCGGAGGGAGGAGTTAACCTTCGGGCGCGCCGCCGCAAAGTTGCTCCAATTCTAGAAGCTCCTGGAATGACAAAACACAATCCATGTAGTTATGGGTTACTATAGCAGCAACTTTTTGATAGCTATATTCTATAGAGCTAATAGCGTACCCAGGGCTAGATTTTGCTTTATTTTATTTAAACAATAAACTTACATCATCAAATATTTAATTTGACTCTCACAATATATTAAATTATTCAAATCTCTCCGTATTCATTCTCTCCTCGTGCAAATAAAGATCATTACCTACACCCATGTACAAATCAGTAAATACAATATCATTCCTATCATTTAAACAAAACATATCGGGCTCAAGTTAATTTCAGAAATAAAAGTACGACGTATTTCTTGTTGGACAGTTCAAAAGTGGAATGTTCCGATTGCGACCAAACTTTACAGGATGACTCGCCAGGTCAATCTGAAGATTCCCTGAAAGTTTCCATATAGGCTCCGGAACATACCCACACACTTTCTCTTTTATATATATATATATATATATATATATATATATATATATATATATATATGTAAATAATAATATATATAGTATAGTATATATCTTTTCTTTGTTTTCCTTTATTTTTCTTTCCTATACACAATTTCTTTATTTATTTTCAAGAAAATCAAAATCACTTAATTATATAAGTAAATAATTTAATACGATATATATATATATGTAAATAATAATATATATAGTATAGTATATATCTTTTCTTTGTTTTCCTTTATTTTTCTTTCCTATACACAATTTCTTTATTTATTTTCAAGAAAATCAAAATCACTTAATTATATAAGTAAATAATTTAATACGATATATATATATATATATATATATCTACAGTTTACCTTAAAGAGGTTCAGGCTAAGCTAGCTAGCCTGCGCAGTTCATCCTAGGCTTCGACTTCGCCTTCCATCAAGCGAGATAGAATCCAAACGTGAGCAAATTTTGTATTAAAAAAATTACATTTTTTGTATGCAATACAAATGTGATGAATTTTTTGATAAAATAAAAAAACTTTATATTTTTAATAATTTTAAGTATTAAAAGGCTAAGCTAAAACTTTGCGATGTTATGGTCCGAGTTTCGAAACCCAGCCGGCTTGAACCAATGACTTTCCGGTTATCGGTTTTTAACATGCAAAAAATCATTTGTGTTATAACTTGTAAGTCTTGTGGAATGAAATAGTTCATCAACGAATACACTCGCTTTATTGAGACAGCGTAACGTTGTACAAAGAATTATTTATAACGAATACCGTCACAACTGCGCGTCCTCACAATATCTATACATAATTAAATAGAAGTCAGATTAGGAACTAATAAGGTTAAACTATTGTTTACAATGCCAAGCTCATGTGACGATCCACTAAATTATTAATTATGAATTAAAGATACAATAAGGTTCAGGTAACTAAGATATCATTGGAAGTAGTTATTATACATAACAATAGCTGGGTGCCATGTGTTGCTAGGTAACATTTGTGAAAGTATATGACCAGTGTATGGCGATGAAGTCACGATTTGTCACATATAGGATTAAGTCCTGGACTTGGCTATTTTATTTTGTAGTATGTAGAAACATTTTTATGTCCCCAAAAGCCATGTGTTAGAACTAATGTTATATCGAAAGTGTTTTGGAGTACAATCGTCCTCGTTGTTCACATGAAACCTCACACCAAAGTGAACCTGGGTACAAAGAACAGTACAGCGGCGAATCAGATCATGCGGAGACATTTCACAGACGACCACGCCGCTAGAATCACGCCAACTTGCTCCTTAGGAGATAATATCACAGATTCCTAAAAAAATTAAAACTCGAATGACGTAGAGATCCACCTACCCGACGAGGTGCTCGGCGGGAGTGCGGGAGGGGTAGCACCGGGCAAGAGGGTAGCGCGGAGGGGGAGGGGAGTTAACCTTCGGGCGCGCCGCCGCAAAGTTGCTCCAATTCTAGAAGCTCCTGGAATGACAAAACACAATCCATGTAGTTATGGGTTACTATAGCAGCAACTTTTTGATAGCTATATTCTATATAGCTAATAGCGTACCCAGGGCTAGATTTTGCTTTATTTTATTTAAACAATAAACTTACATCATTAAATATTGAATTTAACTCTCACAATATATTAAATTATGTTATTATATATATTAATTTCTCTCCGAATTCATTCTCTTCTCGAGCGGGTGAAGTAATCTCTCAGTAAATACAATATCACTCTTATGATTAATACAAAAACATATCGGGCTCAAGTCAATTTCAGAAATAAAAGTCCGACGTATTTCTTGTTGGACAGTTCAAAAAGTGGAGTGCTCCGATTGTGACCAAACTTTTCAGGATTACTTACCAGGTCAATTTGAAGATTCCCTGAAAGTTTCATTGAAAACGGTCCAGCCGTTTCGGAGCCTATATGGAACATACCCACACAGTTTCTCTTTTATATATATATATATATTAAATTAAATATTTTTTTAGAACATAGGACGTCCACCCGCAAAGTGACGACCTCATAAAGACCGCTATCGCATCTGGAGGCTAGCCGCTCGCAATCGGTCGATTTAGTAATCGTTGGGGGAAGCCTATGTCCAGCAGTGGATGTGCTGCGGCTGAAATAGGTTACGGCCTGCGAATCGTGAGATCGTGGGTTCGAATCCACCATTGGATTTTTGCCGTGAACCATCTCCTAGCACAAGCCTAAGCTTAGTTGGAATGGTTAACAAGAATTTTAGTAATATTTATGAAAAAAAAATATTGCTTCTTTTCTTTTAAAAAAAAAAGATGTTGACCTGCTCGCGATGCTTGTGCAGCATGGTACGGAGCCGCTCGTGCGCGAGGGCCAGCTGCTCGCGGCGCCGCGCGTACGCCTGCTCTAAACGCGAGCACTCCGCCACGCCCCGTCCCACGGACTGCAAAATTACACCTTCTCAAATATTCACAGAGTATACCCAATAAATATATATAAACTAATGGTCGAGAGCCGTGGTAGCTCAGTGTCCGTGCGGTTGGCTCAAGTTGCGTAGTACGCTAGCAACCTGAGTTCGATCCCCGGTGCCGGCACCAATAAATTTGTTGTTGCAATTTTATGTGCTGATTTACCACGCGCTCGGCGGTGAAGGAAAACATCGTGGGGAAACCTTCATGCCTTAGAAAATTTTTCTACGACAAGTGAAGTCTGCCAATCCGCATTAGGGCCGCGTGGCGGACTATGCCCTTATACTCTCTTTACAGAGAAGGCCTGTGCCCAGCAGTGGGACATGTATAAAGGCTGTAACTTAAACTAACTTTAATGGTCGATGACACGACGGTCGGCATGACTATTTAAAGTGGTGTTTAAAACGTAGGCAATTTAAAAAAAATATTCAATTCAATAGACGGCCAGTTTAAATTTACTTATAGACAGAGTAATTACTAAAGACAACTTCTTCTTTGTCGTTCCTTCATTTCTGAGGATCGTGGTCACTAGAGGGCTCTAGTAGCTCAAGTGAACAATCTGCCTTCATAGACTTCGGTCCGAGACCGCCCTCAACAGTAGTTAGGAGATGGCACCTTTTACTTGATCAGACCATCGTTTCATTGGCGACCAGCCCCTTGTTCTCTTGCCTTCTGTATTGCCAACGATGACAAATATATGTCCCACTGCTGGGCACAGGCCTTCTCTGTAAAGAGAGTATAAGGGCATTGTCCGCCACGCGGCCCTAATGCGGATTGACAGACTTCACATGCCGTAGAAAAATTTTCTAAGACATATAGGTTTCCTCACGATGTTTTCCTTCACCGCCGAGCGCGTGGTTAATCAGCACATAAAATTGCAACAACAAATTTATTGGTGCCAGCATCGAGGATCGAACTCGGGTTGCTAGCGTACTATGCAACTTGAGCCAACCGCCCGGACACTGAGCTACCACGGCTCATTAAAAACAAGTAAATATATAATTAAATTATTAAAAAATCGCATTAAAAATTACCTGTGAATGTATCTCCCTTTTAATCCTGAGTATTTCGTCTTTATCCCTGTTTGTCTTCTTGGCCAGTGCTTTCACGTCTTCCTTCCTTGAATTCGCGAGCTTATTCAGTATCTCCTTCTTTTCAGCTTCTAACATGTCCTGGAATAATAAAGTAAACTTACAGCATATATATATGACTTTACGTTTCGACAAAAGATCCAGGGTGAATGGCATTTGGTACAAGACAATCCAAAAATTATAAACTAGCAAAAAACGATATTGTAAAAGCTCTCAGACATCGTTCTGGGCATATTCCATCTAACAGTTGTTAGCTAAATTTACTCGTAAGATTAGCCGCGAAACTAGTATACTGTATAAGAGTGTAAGACAATGTTGATCAAGTAATAAGTAAAGCTTTTATTATACCTGTTGTAGGATGATATTTTCTAATAGAAAAAAAAGTCCTCGTAAAACTCGTAAAAAAAGTCCCACTGTTGAGCACAGGCCTTCTCTGTAAATAGAGATTCCTTAGAGAATCCCTAGTGCGGATTGGCAGACTTTACATATGTTAGAACAAAAATTCTAGGTACAGAGTTCCCCAAACCTTTTTGTGTCATATACCCCTTGCCATGTTTTTCCGTGTTGGATAGACCCCCTACTTACCTGATATTGATTACCTGTAAATTTCTAACTGTAGTGAAGTTTAGTGTTAAAAAACTTAAAGTAAAAACACACGTTAATTTATACATTTATTGATTGATTTTAAAATAAAACTACTCAAAATAAAATTTTGTATCAGTTATGTAAAATATACGTAACATTAAATAAACTATAAATAAAATAACATAAGCGATAAGTCAATATTTTTAGTGAGAAATGGTTAAATAGGTACTATCAGTGTATGTGTTGACATCCACTATCGTTCAATTCGTTAAAAATAATAGAAAATAAGGGCAAAATGTAAATGTAGAATAAAAAAAGTACATGTAGAGAGTGAGAAAATAGAATAAGGAAGTAGAGTAAGAGAAAGGAAATGTAGGTAGTAGAGTAAGAAAAAATGTAAAAGGTAGTAGAATAAGAAATTGTAAAATGTAGATAGTAGAGTTAGAAATTGTAAAAACGTGTAATAATGAAATAGAGTAGGAATCTGTAAGAGAGGTGAGTGGAAGAGAATAGTGTGTGGGAGTGGGATTGGAAGAGGAAGTACGGAAAGGGGAATGCAAGGAAGAAGAAGAAGAAAGGACCCTAAGGTACCAAAGGTTGGGGGAACGATGAAAAAAAACTATCGTTCAGGACCCATTTTCATTTCATGGACCCCATTTTTTTTTCGCTGACGTAGAACCCTTGCAACTGCAAGGGTTCTACGGCAGCGAACCGTCAGCGACAACCTTGTCATAGACCCCTAGGGTATACCTACCCTCGATATAGACCACTTGGGAACCACTGATATAGTACTTCATTATCACTAGCTGTGATGGTACACTTTGAGCACACGCACCGTTAAAGATTTCATCTGGTGGCGTTGCTCAGTGCTCAGCATCTTGTCGAGCGTGGCGTAGATGATGTGGTGATAGCGGAGCCGCAACTCGCGCTCGGCTGCCTCGCTCGACTCGTCGCCCACCGCTGGGCTGCCCGCACTGCCCACGCCTACACCACCGCACATCGGTAGCGATAGGTTACCGCCACTAGTGGTAGCTTCGCCGCTGCTGGAAGTGAAAAAACTAAACACTTTCGTAACTCTGTTAACTTTGATTATAATATGGCTCTTCTATCGCGTTTTAGCGAAGATTTACTGCAAAGGCTACGGATTTGATGGCGTGATACTTATAACATAAGAAGCAACGTGTTTCGGAGTATAAACTTACATCATTAAATATTTAATTTGACTCTCACAATATATTAAATTATTCATTTCTCTCCGTATTCATTCTCTTCTCGAGCGGGTGTGGAGTGCCTACACATACATATCAGTAAATACAATATCATTCTTATCATTTATACAACAACATATCGGGCTCAAGTTAATGTCAGAAATAAAAGTACGACGTATGGCTTGTTTGACAGTTCAAAAAGAGGAGTGCTCCGATCGTCACCAAACTTTACAGGATTACTCGCCAGGTCAATCTGAAGATTAACTGAAAGTTTCATTGAAATCGGTCCAGCCGTTTCGGAGCCTATGTGGAACATACCCACACACTTTCTCTTTTATATATATAGAATGTTGATTACTCATCTAAAAACTTATATAGTTTGGTTTGAAAAAAAACTCACGTAGTCGTTATGATCTTACGTAGTCTTGGATTGTCATAGACATATTAAAAAGACATTCTTAAGATTATCAGGCTTTCAAAGACCAATGGCAACGAAATTACCATGGGAGGTAATCAAAAACATATTCTTTTAAAAAAAATGATTATGCTTTAGAACACACCACTGATATAAAACTTCTTTAGCTCTATCTAAATATTTGTATATATATATGTTTTATATGTACACATAATATAATAAACACACAAGAGAGCGAAAAAATGTGCCCGCGCACTGCTCTCTCTTGTTAACTCTTGTTCTCTCGTGAAACTTATATGCCCCTCTCAACATCCCTTCCCCTCGCCCGATCACACTTTTCGTAACGCATTCACTAGCTTACGCTTAAACGTGCGTAAAGAATCTTTACTTCAACAAACAGTTAAAATCGGTTCCGGTAGCCGCCAGCTAGTTGCGGCCTTACATGTTCTTAGAGGACAGTCCTCGGCGGAAGAACTTGGAGAGTGGTCTTGGCTCCCGCTGGTCTCGCTTGCGCCGCATCAGGTCCAGTTTACGTGCCAGCTCTGCCCGCTTCTCTCGCGCCGGCTTCGACGTCAGCAGCGCGGAGAGCGCCTCCGCTAACGCAGCCTCCGAAGTTCCGTTGCTCTCGTTCTCTTTGTCCTCTAAATTTTTTGCGAACAATTACATAAATATATAATTATTTACGCTTATTTAGATAGACATAGACATTTTATTTTTTGGCATCATAATACACAAACACATTACAGACAAAATATAACACACATTAAAAATAATGAAAAATAAATAAAATACAGTAAAAGTTATATAGTATACATAACATATGAGGCCAATATCGGACTCAGCATATGCTGTCGCAAGGATGCGACAGCTCTGATTTTCAGCGGTGCCCAGGACTACATAAAGACGTGCGCGCGCAATACTGCTATTATATGGAATTTATGACTACTAACAGATATTTAGACTGTTCTGAGTTTATGACTCCAAACAGGAGCGTTGCAAAATGCAAGTCTTTTCTGAGGGTCATTCTTAACTTGTTGGAATTATTTAAGTAAGGGGGAACATAATGTCAAGAAGGATTTTATAAATATATATTAAGGATGTACTGATAGATACGATTCTGAAACTGACATCGAATCGTCGGCAGCTCACTGGCTTTGTAACCATCTTTTACAGAGTAATTCATCTTTTATATAGTACATGTTAATTTTTATTTGAATGCTGTAGTAATAAAACGATATTTGAACCAAATTGAAACACTTTAAAACACAAACACAAAAATCTGTTCATAAAAAGCAGAGTAGTTAGTGCACAAATCATTAAATACACGTATACACTTTCACGCATTCTCATCCACACACACACTCACACACCCTTTCTTTCTCAGTTATGTATATTAAGATTTAGTTTTATTAGTAATTTATATTGTTTGCGTCTCGATGTGGGCGTTATCGCCGCGACACAGTTTCCAACTACTGTAGCGGTTTACGATCGATCAGTGTTATCAATTTTATTAAATAAAACAAAAAATTAAGAAAACACGGGGCTTTTTTTATACTTTCTAAGCAAATGCTTGACTATGATACCAATTGATGTTAAGTGGAAATGCAGTCCTGGATGATAAGAGTTTAGTAAATGCATAATCACTCCACTCTTGAAAAAACCCACATTGTAATCGGAGGGACAGACAGACGAGGCAAACTATTCCAGTCCTTTGCTGTACGAAGAATGAAAGACGAAGCAAAACGCTTAAAGTTGTTTAAACAAATTAAAACAACATACGTGCAAACTTATCGTCGATAGGCATAGGGGCGGGTACTGAAGTCCGCGCGGGTGAAGGCACCACGGCGTCCACGTCGATGGACTTGCGCACGTCCGCTCCGCCCAGCTTGTGCGGGCTGACGTCCGCTGTACCGCTCTCCGCTCTCTTCTGTACGTCGTTATTGACTCCACACTAAACGTACAAAAGCAAAGACATGGGCAATTAAAATCAATTATTGAAGTAAAACTTCTTCACGCTCGCTTAACTTGGGGAGTAGGCTGATGTTTTTTTTTATTGTAATCGGAAGGGGCAACGCGGGCAAAATATTCCAGTACTTTAGATGAAATCAATCAGTGCGTCTAGAAGTCCGATGGTGGAAAGGGGATGGGGGAATTAGATCATGTAGTTCCTGAGCACACTCTCCAAAATGCAAATTGAGAAGCAATGTCCTATAACGTTCCCTAAAGCTGTTTACGCTTTTGAGGTTATGTATAGGCGGAGGGAGATTATTCCAGCACTTCGTAGCGCTGTACTTAAAACTACCAAGACAAGTTTATACGAAAAAGCTCTTGTGTTGTGTAAATTTTGATCACGATTCCATTTCAATTTCTTAAAGAGATAAATAGGTGTTGTTTTAAGTTTTCCATTTTGTAAAGAAAACACCAAAGATGAAAAAATCATATGGATTACGGTTTTCGAAAAAAATGCATGAATAAACAGTGGGGGCGGGAAGGGGAGTGGGGGGAGTTAATAATTAAACTTCCCTAAAATAGGATTTATGATCACCGAGCGGGCCGCAGCGGTCACGATCACTATAGATGAAAGCTAGTGTGTCTAGGTCACGCACCACGGGAACGACTGGGTGCACGTCGACCGGAGCAGGCTCCTCTGTATCGTCGGTGAGCACGGCTAGCTGGTGCTCTCGCTTGTCCAGCTCGCTCTGGTACTTGATGGGGTTCGCCAACGCCTCCGCCAGCTCCGACAGCCGGTCCGGCACGTAGTCCTGCAATTATGTTTATTTATTTTGTTAATCATTGTACAAGATAATAGCGTACATAAACACAAGTATACTTACGAGTAAAAACAATAAACGACTTCGAAATCGAAAAGGAATATTTCAAAATAGAATTAATCAGAGGCAAAACAAACTCTCATCGATCTACCCTTGACTGCTGTTTCAATAAAAAAGAGTCACGCACATAATTTAAACTTGAGACTAATAAGGTTTTCTCATGGATTCCATAGTCAACTAAGCCAAATTGAAGTTGGACCACAATGGAGGCCAGAACCCAGCTTTCAAATAAAAAGAATCTTCAAAATCGGTTCACGCAGTTGAAAGTTATAAAGTAAAAAACATATAAAAAGACATATAGGCGAATTGAGAACCAGCTCCTTTTTTGAAGTCGGTTGAAAAAGGTAGACTTAATGCCAAAAGACCATCTATGGCAGTCTATCTTGGGTTTGTGTAAAGAAAAAGCTTAGTGGAAAAAAAAAAATATATTTTTTTTTGACGAACTAACACTGTTGGCACAGAGAAGCTGGCGTTTACTGCTTCACCGGATTTGAGAGGTGGCACAGCTCTTAGGTCGCTTAGCCTGAACCTCTAAAATATATATTACTTTATTATTAGTAACGTAGAAAAGTAGTAGTCTTTATATATGTCCCACTACTGGGCATAGGCCTCCTCTGTAAAGAGAGTATAAAGGCATAGTCCGCCATGCAACCCTAGTGCGGATTGACAGACTTCACATGGCTTAGAAATATTTTCTAAGACATGTAGGTTTCCTCACGATGTTTTCCTTCACCGGTGAGCGCGTGGTGAATCAACAAGTAAAAAGAAAATAACACCCAAATATATACATATCCAAAATCTATACAATTATCTATAGACTATTGAATTCCAATCGGCTTTTACTCACTCATCATTATAATTTCAGTCGTAGAACATCCACTGTCGAACATAGGCCTCCACCAACGGTTTCCTAAAGGTTGCTCTGGTCCTAACAGCTGTTCTTGTCTTCAGACGACCTTACGACTTACAGTTCTTTGGTTTTTAAGTAAAAGATTGCAAAAATAAATTTATAGAATTAGTAATATTCCCAGAAGTCAGTGTAGCTCTTGCCTTAACAACAACGAGTAACAGTAAGCTAGCTGGCAAGGGCAGGCCAAGCTCGGTGCGCAAGTTGACGTGGCGATATCCAGGACACAGACCCAGCACTGGCAACACACGATGGCCCAAGAGCCTCCCACTCTCCTCGTGCGCTGCTATACGCAGCATAGCCAACTCGGGCAATACCACCTGCAAAAGAAATAAACATATATTTTTTTCTACTTTGCTACCAATACGCGAACGCACGATGATACCAATAAACAAACGCACCATGATTCAAATACGCGAACGTTCGACTGATACCGATACGCGAACGCTCTACTGATACTAATACGCGAACGCTCTACTGATACCAATACGCGAACGCTCTACTGATACTAATACGCGAACGCTCTACTGATACCAATATACAAACGTTCGAATGATACCAATAAGCAAACGCACATTATACCAATACACAAACGCTCGGCTGCTACAAATACGCGTACGCTTGACTGATACCAATACTCGAACGAACGACTGATACGCGAAGGACCATCACAAACAAAACAATAATGCACTGGGGCCCGTCATTTTAAAGTAATCAAAAATAAAAAATATTTATTTTTGTTTTATTAAATATACAGAATATTGCTGAAAAAAAAAATATTGCTAGCTTTCTTTTAAATAAATTAACAAATAAAAGCTTCATGAAATCAAATTCCCAATTCGAAGGCCACTAACAAAAATGAAAGAACGAACGATAAAACTTTATCGGCCATTAAGTCATATAAGCACCAACGCCGCTTAATGAAGTTAGAAAGTGTAATTTGATTGAATATTATTACTTAACTTTGGAAGGCGTTCACGTATCGCAAGGAGAACTTTTGCAATATGAAACTTATAGATGAACTGATAATAATAGATTTTTTATATGAAAAGTGGCAAACGAGCATACGGCTCACCTGATCTTAAGTGATCACCGTCGCCCATGAACATCACCACAGCACCAGAGGAGCTGTAGGTGCGTTACCGACCTTTGAGATAGGAATAGGCTCGTTTCTTGAAGGTCCCTAAATCGTAAACGTTCGGAAACACCGCTGGCGACAGTTGATTCCACAAGTTGACAGTGCGTGAACAATTTTAACAAACAATACATAAAACAGTGAAAAGTTATGAAGTGAATGCCATCGCAGTTATAGGCGTAGACTGCAAGCAATTAATTGGCGAAAACCGTCAAAACTTAAAACACTAGTTGGGCCGACATAAGTGTCCGGGAGTATATTACCATAGGTTTTGAACCTGTTGTTTGATTTCAGCCCTGTACTTCTGGGCTCTCAAGAATAAGACTACGGTATCCCCTGCCTGTCGTAGAAGGCGACTAAAAGGGGCCTTGGACTGACTGTGCGACAAGGGTAAGGGCCTTTGTCTACCGCCAAGGTGGACCCGGGAAGAAGGCGACATTGGCTGCCCTGGGATGTGCTCTCCTTGAGCACAGTGCAGAGGGTCTCCGGTGCGTTCCTCTGGAGATCCCGGAATCTCACCATGCACCGAGGAAGGGCCACCGGGGAGGTTTTAGTGGGTCAAACCCTACATAACCGCCGCCTTTCCCCCTGAAGGTGGGGTATCTTTTTGAAGATTTCCTCCCCGTTAACAAAAAAAAAGGGTTTTGATCGGCGCTTTACCAGTGTTTAGACTGTTTAGAGACTTGTATGGGCACGATAGAGTGGATGTACGTCATATATGAAATATCATATTAAAACACACGTTCTCAAAAATGTTTGACGTGCGCAAATTAACAGGCGCGCGGTGATGGGCTATAAATTGAAGCCATTACATGAGCTTTAATCTGCTAACACAAAATGCCACAAATTTATTCGGGCTCGGATTTTTACAACCGCAAGGGGTTTTTATGTTATAGTCGCCTGATGTGCAAATGTGCCTATATTAGGGTTGCCGAAGCATGCAAATTAAGATATTTTTTGTGACGAACTGTAATTGACCAAAGAAGCTGGCCCTAGAAATTCGGGCAGACGCAGAGCTCTTACTTAGGCTGTCACTCTATTGGGAGCAATACGACGCAAAGGGACAGGGACATCTTGGGCAGTTCTCACGGTATGTACGTACGAGAGCGTTGTGTGTGTGTGCGTGCGTGTGTGTATCAGTATGTTGATGTGTGTTTGAGGGCGTAAAGGTGCGCAAAATATTGCTAATTATTTAATTATAAATATATTTTCCGGTTCACAGTAACCAAGTTTCATCATGTAATATGATTTCGTCTAGCAAACATCAGCAAGTACTTGGTAGAATTACGACATTCCGGGACTGTAGGCACCGGAACTTGGTAGGTAATGTATAAGTAAATAACTATGATCTATATATATATATATATATATATATATATATATAGATATACAAGAGAAAGTGTGTGAGTTTGTTCCATATAGGCTCCAAAACAGCTGGACCGATGTCAATGAAACTTTCAGGGAATCTTCAAATTGACCTGGGGAGTAATCCTCTTTTGAACTGTCAAACAAGACATACGTCGTACTTTTATATCTAACATTAACTTGAGCCCGATATGTTTTTGTGTAAATGATAAGAGTGATATTGTATTTACTGATATGTACATGGGTGTAGGTAATGATCTCCACCCGCTCGAGAAGAGAATGAATACGGAGAGAAATTAATAATTTAATAAATTGTGAGAGTTAAATTAAATATTTAATGATGTAAGTTTATTGTTTAAATAAAATAAGCCCGGTACTTCGGTAGAGCGTCCGCGTTTGATCCGACATTAATTTGACTTGAAGGCGGTAGTTCGTACTGGTAAATATTGATACAGTTTTTGATAGCGTGACAGCCCTAAGGAGAGTACGCGGCGGCTGTTTGTAGCGGCGACACGACTCGTTTTACTCTCGGTACGTAGTTAGCAGGCGACTAACGTTTGACTTAAATAACCACTACTAAGTCTAGTGCGATGTGACGGATTCATCCACGCCTTAGCTACAGATAACGCTAGATGCGTAAAGAGCAATTGATGTCGCAATCGAGCAACCGTTATACAAGCCGTCGATTTCTGAACTGATGCAATTTTATGTGAACGAAAAACGAGCTTGTGACTTATATCAGAAAAATTTATAGGTTTGTTGTGTCAATTATATAGTCGAAGAACACACCATATACGCATGCGGTCGTGTGGAGATAAAATAAGATATTTATTTATTTAATCTTTATTTGGACAAAAATAATCCCAGAAGGCATTCTCTGCCAGTCTACCTTAGGGTTGTGTAGAAACAAAGTCACGGGTGCAAGCTTACAAAATAAAAATAAAAAAAGTAAAATAACACAAATATAAAAATATATTAAATATGTATAAACATAAATACAAGCATACATAAACATATATAAATAAATATAGCATATAGATAGATTAATAGTTTAATTATTATTAAGTAACAATATATATATACAACTACATAGATCCAGATATAGATGGATATAGGGTATAATAGTAAAATTTATAACTATTCCTCATTTAAGTATAGATTTAAGAGAGAGCGTTTGAATGTTGCCGTAGTTCCAGCTGTACGTACATTTGATGGCAGCGGATATAAGGACTACAGCCTCGTAGTTCTGGGCTCGTAGAAAAATACTAAATATCCCCTGACTGTCGTAGAAGGCGACTAAAGGCGCCTCGGGTTCATTGGGCGACAAGGGTGGGATCCTTTGTCGTCCGCCAAAGTGGACCCGGGAAGATAGCAACATCGGCTAGCCCGGGCACGAGAGGGCACAGGGATTAACCTCCCCCCGGGACTTACAACATTAAATATTTAATTTATCTCTCAAAATATATTAAATTATTCATTTCTCTCCATATTCATTCTCTTCTCGAGCGGGTGAAGATCATTACAATTAACTTAGTAAATAAAAGCTGTATTTAACAGTTCAAAAAGAGGACGGCTCCGATCGTCACCAAACTTTACACGATTACTCGCCAGGTCAATTTGAAGATTCCCTGAAAGTTTCATTGATATCGGTCCAGCCGTTTCGGAGCCTAAATGGAACAAACCCACACACTTTTTATATAGATTTGGTCCTGTTTTCTGATGTATCTGATAGTAGACTCACCTTCTTGAAAACAAAGGGCTCGTCGCCATAAACCGGGTTGATACCGTTGTTAGGTGCGACCCTGGTGCGGAACTTCTTGCGCACGGTGTCCGCGGGCAGCCCGAACATGTCCGCCTCCACGTACGTGCCGCAGCGCTTGTCCGTCAGGAGCTGTCCAGAGAGGACGGTGACAGACAGCGAGCCCGCTATGATGCCGTCCACTGTGCTCTCGGCGAACGGGTCCAAGCGGCGGTCCTGTCCAGTTGTCCATATTTTATACCAGCATAGAGTAAAAGAAATATCATCGCAGTATAATGCAAAAAAAGAGCCATGGTGTTTGAGGCTGGGCGCAACAGTCAGGATAGCTTGCCCCCCCCCCTATCAGACTCGACAGTATAGTTTTAAAGAGAGTCTATCAAGTTAAATACCTTAGTCATATACTGACGCCAGACCTGAAGGATGACCTGGACATTGAACGAGAGCGGAGGGCGCTGTCGGTAAAAGCCAACATGCTGGCCCGCAGAATTGCATGCTCTTCTCTACATGTTACAAAACAAAAACAATCTTCCAAGCGTACTGTACAACTTTTTACACGTGCAGTCTGTGGGCGAAGACTCAAAGATCGTACAGCGCTCTCCGTGTTCAATATAACAACGCTTTCAGGGTTTTGTTAGGGCTGCACCGTTTCTGTAGAGCATCGGGGATGATCTCGGAGGCACAGGCATGCTTTTGCGACCATGCGCAAGAGGTGTGCATTTCTGGTGCACAGGGCATCCATATCTATCCTGCTAAGAAAGTGTTAAAAACTTAATAGCTCCCGAAGCACTCTCTGACTCACCTTCCGCCGCATGAACTCAGGCTTCAAAAGGTACCCGCATCGCCGGTTGTACTCGAACGTGCCAAGGTTGAGCTGCATCGCAAGGTCCAACGTCTGATAGTTTAGCGCCACCAGTTGACAGCCGGCGTTCCAGAAGACCTAATAATAAGCAATTTGTATATAAATGCCACCAGTCTACAAATCAGTGAAGACATTTCAAGTTATACACGACATACAGTAATGAAGAGCTCGTGTTGAGAAACCAACAGTGGAATAGAGCAGTTACACGACTTAGCAGAATTCCCACGTGAAGGCATATCTGCGTTTCGGTATCTCTCAGCAGGTGAGCAAATTGCTGACGACCCAACTCTTCATAATATGGTTTTGTTGGCAACCCACTTACTCCCATTAGTAGGTGTTTGTAGGCGACGGGTTCACTTAAAGAGTCCCAAATCTGCCATTTGCCAATGACAAATCACTGGACGACCAACCTATTATAATTTAATTGCCATGAAAACCATAGTGTTACAAGCAGGACAAGCAGATTACCAAAACTAGCAATAATAGATAACTATTATGTCACTGAACTTTCATTTTGACACAATTGGTTTAGCACACACGAGGCCAATGTTAAACGCATGTTTGCCAATAAAAAAAAACTACAAATTATTACTATCCCGTTTGTCCCCTACTTAGATAAGGTATTGCCATAATGTCTATCTATTACACGGAGCATCTGTTTCAGCTATTAAGAATGAAAAATGTTTTAATATCAACCTCTGCACGGCCATTTTATGCCTGAGACACCGAATAGTGCGGGAAAACAATTTTGCAGGTAAATTATAGCTTAAAACATCGCCTGAAATAGACTAATATGGACGAACTATTGAGTTATACCATACCATCGTGCTCCTGTGACAAACGAATGTATTTTATAAATCCTAATCTTAGGTTATCGTAAACATCAGCCCTGTAGTTCTGGGCTCTCAAGAATAAGACTACGGTATCCCCTGCCTGTCGTAGAAGGCGACTGAAAGGGGCCTCGGGTTCACTGGGCGACAAGGGCCCTTTGTCGCCCGCCAAGGTGGACCCGGGAAGAAGGCGACATCGGCTGGAGCAACGGTTCGTTCCTCTGGAGATCCCGGAGCCCCTTACCATGCACCGAGGACGGGCCACCGGGGAGGTTTTTTCGGGGTATCTTTTTGAAGATTTACTCCCCGTTAACAAAAAAAAACAAAAAGATTATCGTAAGCCTACCAGTATTTCAATCAACAATCATTCTTCATTCTTCCCTTGGAGGCAGCGCATTCCAGAGCCTTATTGCGTTAGAGAATTGTGTAAGAAATCGGCATCATATTTATTAGACGGAAAACGATAGGGGGCGATAATTTTTATTTTTGTTTCCTCCGCACAGGTGGGTAATTTGTAAACCCTTGGCGTCGGATGAAGCGAGAGCATGTGATGAGAGGACAGTCTCTGCCCAGAGGCGTACCAGTTGTTGAAGCGTACAAGGTCGCTGGTAATTATCGGTTCGCGGCGTGTAATAACAACGTGCTAATGGCTGCTTTTTTTAACAGGGAGGGAGGGGGGAGTGGAATCTTCTGGAATGCACTGGAGCCCCTGCACTGTTAGGAGGTTAATCTCTCCGGGCCAGCGAATTTCGCCTACTTCCCGGATCCACTGCAGCGGACTACAAAGATTTCGGCCAGACCCATTCTTATCGCCCAGTGAACCCAAGGCCCCTTTTAGTCGCCTTCTACGAGGGCAGGGGATGCAATACAGTTGCTGTACTGACTCGACTGAGACTTGAGCGAGTGGCAAGAAACAAGCGGGGAATAGGACATCGAGTTAAGTCATCTATAAAGTTAGTTTACTCATTTCTTTATAACTTTACCTATGAAGAGACAGAAAAATTTTTTCGTAATCTAATTTTTTTTTTCCCCATTACAAAACATTGGCACACCATAAATGAACAAAAAAATACTTTCTCATTAATACACGCTCATGTACACACTCGCACATACACCCTCGCATACACCAACGCAAACTAATCTCTCCACAAACACACACAATCACTTAAATTATTAATATTTAGTTCCTAAGATAAACTCGGAGCTAAGTACAATATCTACCTAATACAGGCTATGTATTAGTCTAGCAGTGAGATGTGTACCGAAAATCTAAAAAAGATCAATGTATATGAAAAGATAATATCTATGTAATAAATTTGTGTATGTACATTATTTTCATTATGTATATTCTTACGGGGTAGACAGAGAAAGCTTTTCACCAAGCTTATATACATATATATATATGGGATAGGTATAAGTCTGTAATAAGACGACGTAGCTACTAGACTATCACGGCTATCCGATTCAACAGATAATTCAAGTTAATTACATCTATACTACAGGAATAAATCAAAACTACAGATAATAGAGCCGTGGTAGCTCAGTGTCCAGGCGGTTGGCTCTTGTTGCATAGTACGCTAGCAACCCGAGTTCGATCCCCGGTGCCGGCACCAATAAATTTGCTGTTGCAATTTTATGTGCTGATTAACCACGCGCTCAGCGGTGAAGGAAAACATCGTGAGGAAAACTACATGCCTTAGAAAATTTTTCTACGACATGTGAAGTCTGCCAATCTGCATTAGGGCCGCGTGGTGGACTATGCCCTTATACTCTCTTTACAGAGAAGGCCTGTGCCCAGCAGTGGGACATATATATACTAAATATATAAAGGCTGTAACTTTATGTATTATTATTATATAAAATAATAGCACGTCGTATCGCCAATAACCAAAAATCGTCAGAAGTCTTTCTAGTTGTTTTTGCCGTAGAAACTTCTTCAATTAACTCTTTATATCGTTCATCTTCAATAAATGCATTGTTTTTAGCGTTTGTTAATATTCTTAATGAGGCCAAAGTCAAATTTAAAAAAAAGTCAACGACAAATTTTAGGAACTACATACATTTCTTAGGAATTGTATACAATGACGGATTACATACATTTCCGTTACCATAATATACATCATATATGCAAAATGTGTGTGAAATTTAAAAAATCATTTCATATCTGCGTCATAAATGCGACACGTATTAACAGGGCAGTACCATTTGAAGCGTCAATAGCCTAATGGTTTAGGGTACGGCCTGCGAATCGTAAAGTCGTGGGTTCGAATCCACCATTCGACTATTGCCGTGAACCATGTCTAGCACAAGCTTAAGCTTACTTGGAATGGTTAACAACATTGTTAGTAATATTTCTGAAAAAAATAATAAAAGAAATATTGCTAGCTTCCTTTAAAAAAAATCTTTTAGTGAAAATGGCGCGGGGACTCATTTTCATTGTAGACGTTAGAAATAAGCGTTATGTGTTTTAAAAAGACTCGTCTTAAAGGTCTTGTTACCAGGTCATAAAATCTTCAACAACAACAGGGCAGTACCTGAGGCATGAAATTCGAGGAGTCGAAGCGCGTGCCCGCCGGGTAGACCCTGGAGAGCTGGTGCTTGTTGTAGTTGACGAACTCTATCGGCCGCTCCTTGAGCAGTGTGGTCGCTTGCTTCTCGTCGAACGACGACATCTCGTAGAAGCGGTTCTTCTCTGTGCGTATACATTTCACACTGATTATCTTTATATAAAAGAGAATGTGTGTGTGTTTGATCCGTATAGGCTACGAAACGGCTGGACCGATTTCAATGAAACTTTCAGGGAATCTTCATATTTACCTGACGAGTTATTCTGTACAGTTTGGTGACGATCAGAGCACTTTCCTCTTTGTGAACTGTCAAATACAGTTTTATTTACTATGATGATATTCTAATGTTTTATAACCCAAATTTGTATTGACACATGCGTTGTGTATATTTATGTCATTATGAACCATATTAAAGTACAAATATATAAATATAAGTAGAAAAATCGTAACTGAATATATTAAATATATTGAAGCGTCAATAGCCTAATGGTTTAGGGTACGGCCTGCGAATCGTAAGGTCGTGGGTTCGAATCCACCATTGGACTATTGCCGTGAACCATGTCCTAGCACAAGGTTAAGCTTAGTTGGAATGGTTAACAAGATTGTTAGTAATATTTGAGAAAAAAAAAGAAATATTGCTAGCTTTCTTATAAATATATATATATATATATATAGAAACTGAAGAAGAAGTGAATCACGGCTTCAAGAAAAGCGTGACAAAGAATTTTCATCGCGAGCTACCGAGAGAACTCAAAAACGTACCCAAAGACTTGATGCCAACCGTATATGTATATGTCATCACCGTAATCACCGTATGTCATTATGAACCATATTGAAGTGCAGTGGAGGATATTGATGTATAATAAATCCCTAAATATTAAGAATGATCTTGTATTTTCTGATATGTATATGAGTGTAGGTAATGAACGTCACCCGTCGAGCAGAGAATAGAAGAGAATGAATAAGGAGAGAAATGAATAATTTAATATATTGTGAGAGTTAAATTATCGTAAATAGCGTCAATAGCCTAATGGTTTAGGGTACGGCCTGCGAATCGTAAGGTCGTATCCACCATTCGACTATTACCGTGAACCATGTCATAGCACAAGCTTAAGCTTAGTTGGAATGGTTAACAAGATTGTTAGCTTTCTTTAAAAAAATAATATATAAATATATATATATATATACATATATATATATATATATATATATATATATATATATTTAATGATATAAGTTTATTGTTTAAATAAATTAAAGCAAAATCTAGCCTCTGGCTGGGTACGCTACTGCATTATAAAATCACTATAATAATTTGTGATAATTCGTAAATACAAAGAAGACGTCCGCGTGTTAGCTTTTAACGTTTGATTCAATTATAATTAGGCTTAAAAGATTGTAAATCATTGTTCTAGACATGTACTCACTTTCAGCGTTCTCGAACGAGCTGAAGTGCACCGGTTGTACATAATTGACGAGGGCGGAGATTTCGGCAGCCGCGTGCGTCTCGGGCGCCACGCCGGGCGCACCCACGCCCGCACCCTCGATGGGCACTTCGCCCTCTTCTTCGCCCGAGGAGGAGTCCGACTCGGAGGACTCGGACGACTCCTTCGAGCTCTGGCGGGCGAGCTGCAAGATACTTTGTCAAGGAATGTGAAGCAGTTGACTTGTTTGGTCGCGAGGTCGAATCATATTTATCAATCGGCTTGTATGGGACTTAATAAGCATGTCGACCCCGCTATAGTTAAACGGACATGAAGACATGGCTAAAAACATCAGGGAATAGACTAGAATAAAAACAATCGAAGAACTATTCTGCTTAGCCATGAATAAGGAGTTTAGAAGACTGACTGCCGACTTTCAGTGATGAAGACACAAATTTTTATGAACAAAGAAAATGTAACGGCGTCTTTTTCTTTGTATTAAACCCTTCGATAGGATTAGTTTTTTCGGCCACTTCTTCTCAAAGCACCAATACTTCCCGAAGTGGCATATAAGTTAGTTTAGCTTAGATTGTCCCATTTAGTTTAATTAATGAAATAGCTACCGACCGAGCCTTAGTTCGGCCCTCACCCATAAAGATCTTGTAGGGAGTTGAGAAGGTGAGTGTGGGGCCAAACGGCCAGGCCACGCGTACCCTACCGCGTTTCGTTCCATATAATCGCGAGGTTGAGGCCATGAAAGGTGGTGGGTAGGTACTGAATCCGTATGCTTTTAAACTCTCTTTACGGGGAAGGTCTGTGCCCAACAGTGGGACATACATCTAATGAACATTGTATTAGGAAATAAGTTACCGGTCCGTGCGCAATCTCGCCGTTCCCTTGAGGCTGCGCTTGATCTCTGGCCTCCGCGTCGTCGGACTCCACCGAGCCCTCCTTCTTGTGGTGGTGATGATGCTTTTTCTTATTCTTTATTATAATCTTACGACGTAGCAAAGACGGAGGCGGAAGCTCCCCTCCTGGTAACAAGATATCTTTTATATAACGTCGACATTTAAAAAATTGTACTAATAATTATAATCATCGACCTTTTAACCCTAGAGAGGTTAATTAGGGGTAGAACCTACTTTTTTGAAGTCGGATAAAATAATGGGGGACCCTTGTGTCGAGTTAGTAGCTAATAGAGGTTCAAGCTAAGCGACCTAAGAGCTATGCCACCTCTCAATCCGGTGAAACAGCAAAGGCTAGCCTCACTGGCCAATTGTATAGTACGTCATCAAAAAAATCATGTAGTAAAAAGCAGTTATTTTAATATTACAAATAGACACTCCAATTTCATTAATTTGTGTAGATATTCGGGAACGTTCTATACGTTCGGATACGCGCAATACGTACGTATGTTGCTCGCCAAATTATTCATCGAATATTACGATGATAATACTTGTTCGGTCGTATATTATCTGTGAGCTAACAGATTATAGCTCCGCGCCTTTTCTGTTAACGTAAATAAAGGTCCGGGCCAGACGATCTCTTTTTTGTATGAGAGAAAAAGTCGCTATTAATATTTCTTTTTTTGTCCCATATAATAAAGGTATTATACTAGGGATCCGATCTCGTTTCATTACGACTTGTATTTACCTTATGTTTGAATTATATAGAATAGAATAACATATAGGACCTAAAAACTTTAGTGAAAGGCGGACAGCGAAAACTACCTCAGGCTGCCCTTTTTTTATGACGAACTACACAGGTTGCCCAGAGAGGCTGGCCTTGACTGCTTCACCGGATTGAGAGGTGGCACAGCTCTTAGGTTGCTTAGCCTGAACCTCTATTGCTAGTAACTCGACAACGGAATTGATAGAGTTATAGACAGTATGTAATTAAAAAATAGAGTGTGCCTTAGACCACAAGACAGAAGTAAAACTTTCTTAACCTCGTCTATATGTTTGTGTATAGTACCACAATGTAACGATAACCTCACACCCGGGGAAGGACCTATCAAAGAAGGATTCAGTCAAAAAAAAATAGCGTTTTACACGCAGTAGTACTCGAGTAGCAACCATTTTATGAAAACACTAATCACATATTATCCGATGCGAAACTTTTCGACATTTGCTTTTGTGACTGACTAGTGCGAGGTTATCGTTACTGATACATAATAACGAATAACCAATTAGGAAACTTGGCTTTAATTAGCTAAAGAAATAAGCATTACATATGAGAGTTGACAGATGTTTAGCTGTCACAATTATTCATAAAGAACATAGGAGGCACAAAGGAGATTTATAAATCAGTTACATTCTGGGACATTCTAAATCTTCTTCTGCCTAGCGTTTTACTATTTACAGCCAGGGTCCGCTTTCCTACTCAGTCTCCTCCACTTTGCCCGGTCTCCGGCATCCTCGTTTGTTAGGTGGTTCACTAACATGTCCGCTTTAACAACGTCCAGCCAGCGTTTCTTGGGCCTGTCACGGGGTCTTGGGCCTTGTACATTGAGGGCTAGGGTTAACTGACATAGTCAGACGGCCTGCGGTATATGTTGTAGCCATACCATGGGAGACGACTTTCCTGCATTTTGTATGCTACGTCGCGGACTCCAAGGCTGCCCCGGATGTGTTCGTTACTTATTCTGGGACATTCTAAATAAATATATATATATATATATATATATATATATATATATATATATATATATATATATATATATATAGGAGCCTCCTTCTGGGACATGACCGTCTCGCAGAAGGAGGCGACCGCCGTCCAAGACCTGTCGCTCGAGACCATCGCAAGAGCGAGGCTCGGAAGCGACAGGTCTACTCCACCGATGGCGGATGCCAAGTCGTGACGAGGTCTGCCCATCTCGGGCACACCTCCAGGGTGTGCTGGGCAGAGTCCACCTGTAGTCCAAGCCTGGCGTAAGGAACTTCATTCCAATATAGTCCTTTGTCGAAATATTTGTTTTATGTCTTCACGACTTTATGATCTAGCAATGTAACGCGTCTTTCTCCGCATGTCGCAACGTGCATTATCACCACGCCGTAACACACGTCACGGAAGTTTATTGTACGTGTTAATATATTCACGGGCGCAAAACGCAAATACATTGGACGGTTTATGCGACGGTCGGTATAGTACAATAAAACCGCAATTTATACCGCGAACGGTGATCCCGGCGCAATTTAACGTAGCGTGGGTGGGAGCGAGATAAAACTTTAAGTCCTGTTGACGCAATAAATACAAGTGACGGTTAAAAAACGGATTGTACATTTTATAACCGATTTCAAAAACGTGATTCTCAATTAGACAAATTGCGCATGTCCGGTTTGTACATAGCCGCACACAAACTGTTGCAGTTATTAAGCACCATCTCTACAAGATAAAGTACAAAGTTCAAAAGTAACTTAAGCTAAAGCTAAAGTTTAAGTTACAGCAGTATATATATAACTATATATCGACGCTGGAAAGCAAAAACGTAGTAAATGACTCATATGGCCATTTTCACTTTGTGACGTCGTTGGAATCAGAAAAAAAAGACGCGTCGAATGATAGATGACTTGTAACAAAAAAAAAGTTAAAGTTACAGCCTTTATATACATAATATATATGTCCCACTGCTGGGCAGAGGCCTTCTCTGTAAAGAGAGTATAAGGGCATAGTCTGCCACGCGGCCATAATGCGGATTGGCAGACTTCACATGTCGTAGAAAAAATTTCTAAGACATGTAGGTTTCCTCACGATGTTTTCCTTCACCGCCGAGCGCGTGGTTAATCAGCACATAAGATTGCAACAGCAAATTTATTGGTGCCGGCACCGGGGATCGAATTCGGGTTGCTAGCGTACTATGCAACTTGAGCCAACCGCCCGAACACTGAGCTACCACGGCTCATGACTTGTAACAATCAAATGAAAAATAGCGAAAATAGGATTTTCAATATTGACACTTCTTGTATTTTTTGTACCGTAAAACGATTTTCTTTTAGGAAAACTCTAGGTTAATGCCGTGATACAATACTTATTCAGCAAAAAATAATAAATATAGTGACCAAAAACGACAGCTCAAGGTCCACAAACACGAAAGTTATAATTTTTTTTAAAGTTGAAATGTTTTTGGGCTCTGGTGAACAATTTCATTTTTATTAGTTACTACGTTTTTGTTTTCTAGCGTCGATATATATAATACATATGTCCCACTGCTGGGCGCAGGCTTTGTAAAGGCAGGCAAGCCGCGTCACCGACTAATGGACTGCACTTTAAGGTTCTATGAGAAAAAGGGTAAGCAGAAAAAGGTCATCAAAGAGTCATACATTCCACACTATTTTGACGATATGTAAAGAGAACTCACCCGGTTCCAATTGATGCGAATCAAGAGGCCTGTCCAGTAATTTATCGCCGAAGATGTCTCGACAGTAGTTCGCAATCTTGGCCTGCTGTCGTGGGTTGCAGTGGTTTTCGAAGCTCAGTATAACCGGGAAGTCGGAGGTTTTGAAAGCGCTTTCCGCTATCGCTTCCAGCACTTCGCGAGCGCTTATCTCCGGCACGAAGGTGTACCCGTGTACTATCACAGGCTCTTCAGTGCGCCCGTTCCAGAAGTCCAGCTCTACGCATCTGTGGAAAAAGTATTGTTAGTGCTTGATTAAGAAAAAATATGTTTAAGCTATACTTAAAGATAAAGTTTATACTTTTAGTAACTTTGTATTTTTTTATTGTTTTTAGATCGCAACCACAGACCTGCGTCCGTGCTCTTTTCCAATACACTTAAATTGTTCACTCTGCATTTATTAAAAGAGCCACTTCTACAGTTACTGTTTTCGTTTTTTTTGTTTTTTTATATATATGTAAAGTAAAGATATGAAACCTCTTTACTTAAATTTATTTCTTTTTGTATTTTTATAATTTTAAATGTAAAATGTCAATGAAATGTGTGACATTTATATATAATAGATAGAATTGAAATACGGATTTGTTGTTTTATAATAAAGTCTTTGTTTGTTTGAAATAAAAGACAAAACTTCGTTTCTTTATTATATTTAGAGAAACAACATTTAATGTCCGTATTTCAATTATATCTATTATATATAAATGTCACACATTTCATTTGCATTTTACATTTAAAATTATAAAATACAAAACAAAAAATTAAAAAGAGGTTTCATATCTTTACTTTACATATATAATGCCTGAATTTGGAGGTGGCCAGAGATCGCTCCGGTTCACGCTGCATTGCTATTAGCTTCTCCACGACCGCTGTGTCCCTGCTTTGTATTTACAACCGGTTACACTTGACGATTAGGATATAAACCGACTTCAAATCTAATCAAACGTTAAACGCCATTACACTATGACCGCCTTTTTGTATTTCCGAATTATCGTAGGTATATTACGAAATCAAACATATCACGCACAATTCATTTCAGTTAGTCGTCTTCATCTACCGAGACAATCAAACTTTCATAACCGACCCTTTATTTTTGCTCACGAGTGTGTAGTTACGTTATTTTAATGTTTTTCAATTTAATATTTCGTATATCGAATTTGCGTTAATTTCGCATCATAACATGAAATATTTTTTTTTAAATATTTATTTTACTTTTTACACACACATATTTTATATCACCGACATGCACATACACAAAAATATTAGATACATATTATCATCTATTATCATACATATTATATAAACATTTTCTTACTTCGTTTTCGTCCTTCGGTACACATCTCCCTGCTAGAATAATACATAGCCTGTATTAGGGAGATGTTGTACCTAACTCCGAGTTTATGAACTAAAGTCTGTTATATAGCTTATCATCATGCATCTGTCCAAAATAAAATATTTGTCTTTTACAATCTGATTGAGTTTTTACACATTAAATATATATAAGACAGGATTTAAATTAATAAATAAACACTGCCTGCATTAGAATATATATATATATGTATTTATAATGCCGCTTTCTGTCTTTAAACGACGTCAAAAAGTGAAAATGGCCATATGTGTCATTTACTACGTTTTTGCTTTCCAGCGTCGATATATAGTTATATATACCGCTGTAACTTAAACTTTAGCTTAAGTAAATTTGGAATTTTGTAGTTTATCTTGTGGGGATGGTGCTTAATAACTGCAACACAATTTGTGTGCGGCTATGTACAAATCGGACACGCTCAATTTGTCTAATTGAGAATCACGTTTTTGAAGTCGGTTATAAATGTACATTCCATTTTTTAACCGTCACTTGTACTTATTGCGTCAACAGGACTTTAAGTTTTAATATAAAATAATGCGGGCTTTTGTAGGACTATTTATGATTCCATCATAGTCATTGATTTGAAGGCGGTCTTTGTTTTATTCGTAAATATACTTGTAAAAAACATGGGTAAACAGTGATATAACTACAAAATCATTTTCATTTCTTTCTACCTTTCAATAACCAACAAGAAGCTCAGAAGAATAAATGTGCATTTTCCGTAAGATAGCATTATAGTTGGGCGCGCAAACAAAACAATTTGTCCGCCACTAATGCGCACAATTTCCTTTATTACGCCATTTGAATTCATTAGCGGAAACTTGGCGAAGCTTTATCTTTGTTTTCCTACTATTTATTTTATGTGTCATCCTAAAGTTTTTCTTACTCCTAACTAACATATTGTATTCAAATAAAGTCTATTTTGTTGCGAAGTTTGTTAGAAATCCTGTTACTTAGAATTTCATTTAGATATAATTAAATTAAGATTTAAAAATAATTATTTAACAAAGGTATAGGACCCGGCAATCTTATAACTTATGTATCTTGAACAAAAACGCGGCGTAGTGGGGAAAAATTTGCGCACGTACAAATAAACAAGTGATTGGGAATGAATACTTGGTGGCTATCCTTGACTGCTTTACCGAATTGAGAGGTGGCACAGCTCTTAGGTCGCTTAGCCTGAACCTCTATTGCTAGTAACTCGACACAAGGGTCCCCCCAGTGAGGGGTAACTTCGGCTTGGACGGTTACTATGTTACGGGTAAGCATTCCGATCCGAGGGTGCCCGAGAGGGCCGAACCACGACTCGGTCGGTGTCTACTTGGTGGCATAAATGCGGGGCAAGAGACGATATGGGTAATATTCGTATTCGATTTGAAGGCGGTTTTTGTTGTTACTCGTAAATATACTTGTTTTTTTTTATATGAAAGCCGTGGTAGCTCAATGTCCGGGCGGTCGCCTCAAGTTGTACAGTACGCTAGCAAGCCGTATCCGGTTGGAATTCGATGCTGGCACCAATAAATTTGCTGTTGTAATTTTATGTGCTGATTAACCACGCGCTCGGCAGTAAAGGAAAATATCGTGAGGAAGCCTACATGTGTTAGAAAATTTTTCTAATACGTGTGAAGTCTGCCAATCCGCACTAGGTGTGCGTGGTGGACGGAAAAGGAAGGTTTACAGAAAAGGCCTGTGCCCAGCAGTGGGACATAAATAAAGGCTGTTTAACTTAACTGAACTAACTTATATATGATGCCAATAAAGAAAACATCTATATCTATGTATAATGTGGTTCTATTAATAGCTAGATAGTAAACTAAATTAAATTCCGGTTAACTATCGATGAAATTAGGATCCTTGGCTCCTTGTTAAAAAAAAGCTGAGACTATTAAATGTTATGTGCTAATGATTGGACCTTCTACTTCCAGAATCTTCTATTGAGGCTGGAGACTGCAAAAAACCTCAAACGGCACAAATATAGTAACCTCGATAGAGGTTTCATATTTGAGCCGTTTGGGATAGAAACTTTGGGTCCGTGGGGTCCTAGTGCACACTACGTTTTTAATGTCCAGAGGGCTGGCTTATATACATAGAGGCTAAGCATTGCTATACAACGTGGCAATGCTACCAGCCTTTTAAGCACACTGCCAAGCGACGGTTTGGCAAAATTATATTTTTTGTAAATATTTTCTAAAATACCTATTATATCATAAATATTTCTTTCTTTAGTTAGTATTATCTGTAAGTATGATTGGATCATATCAAATATCAGATCGTGTCTAAGTTAAAATTGTCCTGCACAACATTGTCGGGCCGTGGCGAGCGTTGCAATTTCGCTCCAAATCTTCATAGTGCATGACGGCGACTGCCCCTTTCATTGAGATTAAAAGGCTAAGGATATTCAAACCAGTCCCGGCTCACTCAATAGCAATTTAAATGCAATCTCGAAAGTGGAACGAGAACGTATGCTAAAGGATTAGTAGAGGAATAACGTTACATTACGATTATAATACGTGAATGTGAAATTGGTTTGCTACGATATATATAGACATAGACATTTATTTATTGGCATCACAATACAAAAACACATCACAGACAGAATTTAACACGCATTAAAAAAGAATGAAAAATAGACAAAACACAGTTAAAGTTACACGGACAAATAATACAAAACATATGATGCCAATATCGGACACCGTCTCAGCATATGCTGTCGCTAGGATGCGACAGCGCTGATTCTCAGCGGTGCCCGGGTAAAGACGTGCGCGCGCAATACTACTTTTATATGGAATTTATACAGACAATAAGAGTATAATAAATATGATACATAAATAAAACAGTTATGAGATTAAAATATATTTTATACAATAAAATAATAGATGAAAACATTTCATAAATAAATATATTATTATGTCAAAAATAAACTAAAATAAATAATATGATAATTAAACGTATAAAGTTAATATTATATAATAAAATATTGAAAATATTGGAAACAACAAGCCACCGATATCACGGGGATATTATCTTTTTGTAACTTTAACATCAGGTGTTTTAATTTTTTTTTAAATGCGTTTACAGATTTACTCTCTCTTATGGGCGGTGGCAAGTTATTCCAACACTTGGTGGCCAAGTATCTGAAACTGCCGCGGAACGCAGCAGATCGGTGTAGCGGAATTTGTAAAATGCAGTTTTTAGCTCTAATTACACAGCTAGTATCTTCATTCCGCCATTTCAACTTTACGTACAGATATTTATATATATGACGTACATTATAGCATTACGTACAAAGTACGTCCTCTTTTATATACCCAGACCCTTGTGTCGAGTTACCATCTAATAGAGGTTCAGGCTAAGCGATCTAAGAGCTGTGCCACCTCTCAAATCCAGTGAAGCAGTAAAGGCCAGCTTCTTTGTGCCAACTGTGTTAGTTCGTCAAAAAAAATAATAAAAATAAATAAATAAAAATAAATAAAGCGGCACTAGATTTTGCTGCTTTTTTTAAACAATAAACTTACATCATTAAATATTTAATTTAACTCTCACAATATATTAAATTATTCATTGCTCTCCGTGTTCACTCTGCTATTCTCTTCTCGAGCGGGTGAAGATCGTTACCTACACCCATGGACATATCGGCAGCATCAGTAAACGAATACATTCGCGGCGCTATAACTTACCTTGACTACTTCAAAATCTTTAATTATTATCTTCAATATACTCCAGTTTACTTCGTTTTACTTCAATATACTCCATTGTACTTCAATATGATTCATAATGACATAAATATACACAACGCATGTGTCAATACAAATTTGGGTTATAAAACAATAGAATATCATCAAAGAGGAGAGTTCCGATCGTCACCAAACTTTACAGGATAACTCGCGAGGTCAATCTGAAGATTCCTGAAAGTTTCATTGAAATCGGTTCAGCCGTTTCGGAGCCTATATGGAAAAGACCGATACACTTTCTCTTTTATATAAATAGATTAGGTCTTAGGCTTTATATATAATTGGTTTACCATCTTAGATAATCTTCTTCCTGTTATATACAAAACTAATAGCATTTATGACCCTATAGTCCAGGGGTTCCCAACCTTTTTGTGCTCTCGAGCACATTCTAAAATATCGGTCGAGTGGCGGACACCACCTATCTTTAATCGACAAACTCCTTTTTTTTTTGTTGACGGGGAGGAAATCTTCAGGAAGTTACCCCGCCTTCTGAGGGGAAGGCGGCGGTTATGTGGGGTTCTTATCCGACCAACTCCTTTTTTTTTTGTTTACGGGGAGGAAGTCTTCAGAAAGATACCCCGCCCTCTGTGGGGAAGGCGGCGGTTATGTGGGGTTCTTACCCACTAAAACCTCCCCGGTGGCCCTTTCGTCGGTGCATGACGAGGGGCTCCGGGATCTCACGTGGAACGCACCGGAGCCCCTCTGCATTGTGCTCAAGGAGAGCACGTCCCGAAGGGAGTAACCTCCCGGTTACTCCCTCCCCTGTGCCCTCGCAGTGCAAGGCGACACGGGCCAGCCGATGTCGCCTTCTTCCCGGGTCCACTTTGGTGGACGACTCAGGCCCCCACCCTTATCGCCCAGTTAACCCGAGGCCCCTTTTAGTCGCCTTGTACGACAGGCAGGGGTTACCGTAGTCTTATTCTTGAGAGCCTAGAACTACAGGGCTGAACCCGACCAACTCCTTCACTAACTTCTCATTTTCCCATCATATATTTTTTTATATTCATAATTTTATTCCATTCGTAATAGCGTATCACGTTTGATTCGATTTGAAGTCAGTTTTTGTTTTTTCTCCTAAATATACTTAGAGTCTACATAACGGAGGAGTGATCATTGATATCAAATTAATCTCACTATATTGGCGACTTTGTTACAAAGCCAATTGCGGTTAACATTTTCAAGAACCTCGAGAGTATGAATTACTTTGTGGCTTTTAAAGTTCAAGGCTGGTTTTAAAGTTTCGTGATAACAGTAACTAAATACAGATTAAGCACAGAAAATACTGATAAATTTTAACTAAAGATATAGTAATTGGAATAAGAATTATTCCTACTATTGTTTTAAATATTATCAACCGACTTCAAAAAAGGTAGAGGTTCTTAATTAGTATATTTTTTTTACACTTATGACACATTTTGAGTGTCGTATAAAATGACACTCAAAATGCCAGAGCGTGCTACAAAATTTTTGAACAAATCTTTCTCAGTGGAAGCAGTCCGACTTTGGAATGCTCTGCCACAAAGCATAAGATGCACAGAATCCTTGACAGCTTTTAAGAACCTAGTACAGAGACACTATCTATCTTTATAAATATATATATATTTTTTTATATGGTATTTGTATGAATATATATTTATATACATATACTTAGGTATTTGTTGTACGTTTAGCATATCTATTTATATATTATTATTATTAATAGTATGTGTATATATTGATAAATGCGTATGTTTATATATATATGTATATTGTGGTTTTGTATTAAAATAAATATAATCACAGGCCTACTAAAATATTTTTAGACGAAAGTTTCTGTCCATACAAAGGTTGTCTGGAAGAGATCGCTCTTAGCGATAAGACCGCCCATTGCGCATGCAATGACCTTGTCTAATGTGAAAATTGTATTTACTATTTCTGTCATGTATTTTGTTTTTAATTGTTGCGCAATAAAGAATATTCATTCATTCGTTCAAAGTTCATACATAATATAATGCAAAAAGACTTTTCAATTCAAAAACTTTCAAATTCCCAAACTATTACAATAGGTAAAAAAACATACGCGCATATTTTGTTTCCGTCTACGAAATTGCTATGAAAAAAGACGCGTGATTATTTAGTATTGTTGTTCTTGATCTATTTAGACGAGACTATCACTGGCAGATAGCTTTTTTTGTTCACGCGGGGAATCTTTTATAGACCATCCTCCGGTACCCTGGGTGGGCCCGGAGGGATGTGTGGACTCGGCCTGGGCAGCCCCTACCCACTAAACCTTCCGCGAATGCCATCAGCCGTTATGAGCGGGTGCCCCGGATCTGTCAGCGACAGCACACCCCAACGACCGGCCGGTCCCGGCAAAGACCGGACTTCATCCTCAAAGGGACTTCTCCGGCACTCAGAGAAGTCCGACGACGCCGAAGCATGCTGGGGCCAGGTACCCATCCTGGCCCCGCTTCGAATTACAGGGGCGGCAGAGGAGGCGTTCGTAACGCCTCCTGCGCACCGATACGTCGCCTGCGGAGGGGGGGAGCCTCTGCGCTCCCCTCCCTGACCCGCTCGTCAGCCTCCTTCTGGGACATGACCGTCTCACAGAAGGAGGCAACCGCCGTCCAAGACCTGTCGCTGGAGACCATCGCAAGAGCGAGGCTCGGAAGCGACAGGGCTGGCAGATAGCTGATTTAACAAAGAGTAACTAAGGTTTAAATTGAAATAAATAGTTTTTAATCACGGCTAACACCGCGGTGCACAGCTAGTATATAAGGGAAATTTCATACTCCTGCGTCCGCGTATTTTTTTTACGAAAAAGTACAAAGTTTTTGTTTCATGTAATAAAATAATGGTACAAGAATTGCTCGTTTAAAGGTATTGAGGACTGACCTGCATCCGGCGAGTAGACTCTGACGGTAGATCTCGACGCTGGACTTGCCGGTGATTTGGTGGCCGGTGAGGTAGGTGTTGTGGGAGCTGTTGATGAAGTAGTGCGCCAGCGGCTGCTCCATATCATCGCACAGCTCCATCTTGCTCGGCGCCACTATCGGGTTATCCTCCGACATAAGGAACCTGGTCATTTAAGTTAACAGCTTCACTTCTTTGAATAAAATGCAATACAAATCCTTACAAAGGCAACTATTTCTACAAGTTACAGCCCTAATATATAAATCCCCCAAAACACCATTATTCTCACGGAACGTTTCTCTAGCGGATTTGCCTTTAACGAAGGAAAACTTTAAAATAGCGCGAATTTCGGCGTTAGTGAGGTCCATGTTTACACGTCTATAACTGTTGAACGCAATATCCAAACTAATTATGCATAGCGTCGTTTTGTAGGTTATGTCAAGACCTTTCAAATTATGTATAGTATTGCTAGATACGAGCTCTGTAGCGCTTTGTACATAGCCGCGAAATTCAAAAGACAAAAAGGCGGAAGGGAGATATTTGACAACCTATTATAAAGGTGTCCCGTAATTCAACGTCCGACGACAACTGGGTGATAGGTGCCAGCCCTGTGACCAGCTTTGAAAAAAAATCCATGCCATTTTTTTTTTGATATTAGCATTTTATTTAAAACTGTGGCAAAATCAGACCTTGTGCGAGTTTTGGCGACAGATATTTCAGAATTGTAAGCGCAGAAAACTGCGCTATCGACAACAAGTCCAATGAGAAAAGCAGATATGTTACAGTGACAAAAAAAATAATATTTTTAAATTTTTTGTAAGAAAATCATTAGTCATCTAATATTTTATTTGAAGACAAGGTTCATACACGTTTTAATGTCAAACAACAAAAAGGGTCACGTCTTTAGTGAGTAAAGTGACAGGGAATTTTTTTTTACGAGAGGGGAAATCTGCTAGAAGATATCCCGCCTTCTGGACGGAAGGCGGGGTTATGTGGGGTTCTTACCCACTAAAACCCCCCGGTAGCCTTTCCTCGGTGCATGACAAGGGACTCTGGGATCTCTAGTGGAGCGCACCGGAGCTCCTCTGCACTGTGCTCTCGAAGAGCAAATCCCGGGGCCAGCCGATGTCGCCTTCTTCCCGGGTCCACTTTAGTGGACGACACAAGATCCCACCCTTGTCGCCCCGTGAACCCGAGGTCCCTTTTAGTCGCCTTCTACGACAGGCAGGGAATACCGTAGCCTTATTCTACGAGCCCAGAACTGCAGAGCTGGACATGCATGGATTGTATGTTGCATATAGTTTCTGTAAATTATATGCAACATACAATCTTCATTAATTCCTTCCAAAATAATATTAAAACGGCTCTGGATTCGATCCCGCGTCTTCCAGTTATGAAGTTAAATATTTCTCGGTTATCGTGTGTCTATGTAATCTATTCATATAACGCGGCGCCCACATTGTTAAGTTATAAATATAGAATAATGAACGCATTAAAATCCATTGACTCATCTATAAATACAATCGGAAGTTAGGAAGTGGATTGTGTTCGAAGCTGATTCAATGACGCATAAATTTACTCCAGACGTAATCTATTTACTGAATGGCGTCAGGCGAGATTAATAATCTATTATTTACTGTAACAGAAAATGTGGGATTCTCACCAACATTTATCTCGGAATTGGATACGTGGGTGTTCGGTGTGGGGACGGATAGCAAAGAATGCTATGACGGGTAAGAAGAAATATGTTTAAATCATTCGGATATACTTTCGTTTATTTATTCTTTATATGCTTAAAATAAAATGGTACAAAAAGGCGGACTGCACTAAGGCTTTGCTAGGAGATGGTACACGTCTTCCTTTTACGCAGAATCCTTACGTTTCTCAGACCATTGCGCTATTTTTTTAATAAAAACCTGTAAATATTATTAACATTTTGTAAACCTTCCAAATAAATTGCGTTGGTTTGAATAACGGTTGCGAACCCACGATCTTATGATTTGCAGACCGTACCCTAAACCATTAGACTATCGAGCTTCGCTATTGACGCCTCATATTCCCACTGACCTGAGAAATCCATCGAAGGTGAGTTGCGATCTCTGTTGATGGTACTTGTTATATTCGTACGTCTTGATGAGGTCTCTGGCGCGCTGTATGTCGGCGTACGGATGCAGTATCTCATTGAGCCGAGGATCACGCTGGACCTCGTTCAGAAAATCCACCAGCTGATTGGCGGACAGGTGCGGCTTGTTGTCGGTCCTGTGAGTATGAACTGTTTTATTTAACCGCGGCCACATTCGGTTAATTGAAGTAAAACTTGTTTACGCAAGCTTGATTTGGGTATTAAGCTAGATGCGTAATGTAAAGTATGATCAGGCGAGGCAAAGAGAAGTTGAGTTCCTTCCTTCTGCCCAGCTGGTCTTTCTAGGGGACTTCAATTCCTGCCATCAGGATTGGTTATTCCCATACCTAAAGACTAACCACACTGGGAGAGAGGCGTGGAACTTCTCCCTAACGCATAACCTCTCTCAGTTGGTAAAGCAAGCCACCAGGGTACCGGACGTGGATGGCCATTCAGCTAATTGTCTAGACCTTCTGTTGACCTCTGATCCAGATAGATATATATTTGCTAAATATAGCGAACATTTAACAGATGAAACTAAATTTCATTGTTGCACGCAAGTTCTGTGCAAGTTCGTCAAACTTTTGTCGATGTGTGGAATTCGTGAAATATGCGAAACGAGTGTGACGTCACCGGCGATTTCCCGAAACAACACCCGACGCGTAACACATCCGTCGCGTATGAAAGAAATCGTAAATATGAAAATTTCGACAGCGCTATTTCTGTTCCGTGTCACAGAGCTGATTAATAACCGTACATCGGAAATCGTTCCAAACAAAACCATAAACAGGAAATTGCGTAGCGTTTATTCTTGATCATTGACAACACGGTCACGGAAAAAAAAAACATCGAATTTGTTTTATATTTTATACTTTCTAAGCAATTGACTACGATACCACCCGATGTTAAGTGGAAATGCAGTCCTGGATGGTAAGGCGCACTAACTTAGTAAATGCCTATTCATTCTGCTCTTGAAAATTTATCATTTTTCTAAGACGGTTGAAAAGTAATTACAATTAGGAAATCAATAACCATTACATCAGATTTGGTAAACCACAAATCCTCCTTAAAGTACTCACATCCTGCAAAGTGTACTTCGTGAGACAATTTAACATATCATGTTAACGGGGAGAAAATCTTCAAGAAGATACCCCGCCTTCTGGGGGGAAGACGGCGGTTATGTGGGGTTTTACACTAAAACCTCCCCGGTGGCCCTTTCCTCGGTGCATGATGAGGGGCTCCGGGATCTCCAGTGGAACGCACCGGAGCCCCTCTGCACTGTGCTCAAGGAGAGCACGTCCTGGGGGGGGAGGTTACTCCCTCCCCCCCTGTAACATATCAAAAGCCTGCCCTCTCCCTTCCTGAATAAAAAACATACGAAGAAAATAATATAACACGCGTACAAGTATATTTACGAGTAAAAACGAAAACCGACTTCAAATCGAATACGAATATTACATTACATATTGAAGTTCAATGAAGTACATTGAAGTATAATAAAGTATACTGAAGTATTTTAAAGATAATAGTTAAGGATTTTCAAGTATTCAAGTTAAGTTATAGCGCCGGTAATGTATCCGTTTACTGATGCTGCTGATATGTACATGGGTGTAGGTGATGATCTTCACCCGCTCGAGAAGAGAATGAATACAGAGAGAAATTAATAATTTAATATATCGTGAGAGTTAAATTAAATATTTAATGAACATCATTATCACAAATCCACAAAACCTAAAGTTATTACACACTTAGACATTGACATAGACATTTATTTATTGGCATCACAATACAAAAACACATCACAGACAGAATTTAATACACATTAAAAAATAATGAAAAATAGACAAAACACAGTTAAAGTTACACGGACAAATAATACAAAACATATGATGCCAATATCGGACACCGTCTCAGCATATGCTGTTGGATGCGACAACGCTGATTTACATCGGTGCCCGGGACTACCTAAAGACGTGCGCGCGCTCTACTACTTTTATATGGAATTTATACAGACAATAAGAGTATAATAAATATGACACATGAATAAAACAGTTATGAGATTAAAATATATTGTATACAATAAAATAAGATGAAAAAAATTCATAAATAAATATATTATTATGTCAAAAATAAAATAAATAATATGATAATTAAACGTATAAAGTTTAAATTATATAATAAAGTGAACTTTAAGTTATAAAAGTAAAACGGAGCACTTCCCTTAGAGTGGATATTGTAACATAGAAAGACGAAATACCAGTAACACCTGTGTGGTAACGCGTTGTATTTACATGTCGTTGAAATGATATATCGCGTGATTTATTATAAACGTCGTGTTATTTGTTGTTGATTTATTAGACCTACGCTAACTGGTATGGGGCGTCGCGTTCGTTTAATGTTTCACAGTACGCGAACCACCTAAGTACGATTCCTAACACTAGAGTGGCTTATTTTGTGAGAAAACTTATGTTAAAAACTTATTTTACATGTATTGTTTAATCTGAACATTTTGGTTGACTGCGTTCTGTTTCGTCCTGTTCTGTTTAATTCCCAATTTTATATACAACCAACGTACCTATCCCGCTCCTCCGGGCTAAATTTAGCTTTATTTGATTTAAAAAATAAACTTACATCATTAAATATTTAATTTAACTCTCACAATATATAAAAGTATTCATTCTCTTCTCGTGCGGGTGAAGATCATTACCTACACCCATGTACAAATCAGTAAATACAATATCCTTCTTATCATTTATACAAAAACATATCGGGCTCAAGTTAATGTCAAAAATAATTACCTTGAATACTTCAAAATCCTTTTTACTTCATTGTACTTCAATATTGTTCATAATGACATAAATATACACAACGCATGTGTCAATACAAATTTGGATTATAAAACGATAGAATATCATCATAGTAAATAAAAGCTGAATTTTACAGTTCAAAAAGAGGAAAGATCGTCACTAAACTTCACAGGATTACTCGCCAGGTCAATCTGAAGATTCCCTGAAAGGTTAATTATCGGAGCCGATCGAACATACCCACACACTTTCTCTTTTATATATATAGATAGCAGAAGATCTAAGATAGATTGAGGTGTGGAAATCGATGATCATATGGACTCACAGGCCGTTGAATATCTTCAGCACTTCGGTCCGCTGTGTAAGACTCTTGTAGAAGGCGAAGAAATCTTCAAACTGGAACTTGGCCTGGCTGATGGTATCGTTCTTGCCCGTGGGTAGACCGGATTCGCTTAGTGCCTTCTCCACTCGCTTCTTGTCTTCCTTGTTCTGGGCGAACTGACGAACGATACTGTGGACAACGTGTTAAGTGGGTATTAGAACATTTTTTTTTAAGTTATAATTCTGGCGCGATATGAAAAAACGCTGGGAGTGAAATATTTACTATAACACAAAAGTTGGTTATAGCTGTAGTGAAAAAAATTGTACTTATATATTTTTTATGGATGCTTGACCACGATATAGCAGCATATACCACCTGATGTTAAGTGGCGATATAGTCGCGTACCATACGTGCCAAAAAATGTAAAATGTAATAGAGTATGAAATTGTAGAAAGTAGAGTTAGAAATTGTAAAAATGTGTAATAATGAAATAGATTAGGAAACTGTAAGAGAGGTGAGTGGAAGAGAGTAGTGTGTGGGAGTGGGATTTGGAAAAGGAAGTACGGAAAGGGGAATGCAAGGAAGAAGAAGAAGAAAGGACCCTAAGGTACCAAACGTTGGGGGAACGATGATGAAAGAGAAAAAAAAAACAGACAATAAGAGTACAATTCACCCATATGTTGTTCCCTCAGTTGAAGGTAATCTATTATTGACTTTCTTTCCGCTTCATGTTTAGCACATTCCCCCATTATGTGGTGTACATCATCCACCACAAGGCAAATCTCAATCAATTTTGAATGAAGCCTTCCATGACCCAAATTGAATATTACAATGTGAGTTTTGTTCATTAAATAACAGCCCACTAAAATATACCCTTTGATAATCAAAAGATCTGGGCTATATCAGACAAATAAATAATAAATCCCCTTACCGCCCGTCAAGGGTCGCCGTTCATAATACCGTTGGGACGACCCTAAGTGTTCCATTGGGGATAAACAATGAATGTTCTGGACGTACATTTTGATTGACTGAGTGTATAAGGTCATTTAATACTGGAATATGGCTTTAGGTTAAAAAGGTTTTTTTTTCGTTTTCAGCCCTGTAGTTCTGGGCTCTCAAGAATAAGACTACGGTATCCCCTGCCTGTCGTACAAGGCGACTAAAAGGGGCCTCGGGTTTACTGGGCGACAAGGGTGGGGGCCTGAATCGTCCGCCAAAGTGGACCCGGGAAGAAGGCGACATCGGCTGGCCTAATTTGAGAATGGGAGATTCGTTTCTTGAAGAACCTAAATATCTGAATTCCGGAACTTAATCAATGACCAAATGATGAATTAATTTATTACAAACATAACATATACTAACTAATAAAGAAATATTTACAATTCAATAGATATTACAAAATATTAACAAAAAATATAACTGCGCCAAACCGTCATCGCTTGGCAGCGCGCCCAGAAGGCTGGTAGCATTGCCATGTTGTGTGGCAATGCTTAGCCTCTGTGCAAGGTAAAAGCCAGCCCTCTGGTCACCAGATGTGTCGACCAACTTCTTAGCTAACGCATTAAAAAGGTGGTGTGCACTAGGACCCCACGGACCCAAAGTTTCTACCCCATTATCCTTATTATCCTTGGTTATTTCGTTTTGCAAAACTTTAGCAAAATATAAATACAAAAACACTTCCTCATTAATTAATACACGCTCATGCACGCACACTAATCTCTCCACAAACACGATCAATCACAAAATTATTAAAATTTAGTTCCTAAGATAAACTCGGAGTTAGTTAGGTACATCTCCTAATACAGGCTATGTATTAGTCTAGCAGGAGATGTGTACCGAAAATCTAAAAGAATAAAGTATATGAAAAAATAATATCTATGTAATAAATTTGTGTATGTACATTCTTTTCATTATGTACATTCTTACGGGGTAGACAGAGAAAGCTTTTCACCAAGCTTACCAGTATATGGGATAGGTATAAGTCTGTAATAATTTATACATAAACATTATATAATTTAAATTTTATACGTTTAATTATCATATTATTTATTTTAGTTTATTTTTGAATATTTTTCATCTATTATTTTATTGTATAAAATATATTTTAATCTCATAACTGTTTTATTTATGTATCATATTTATTGTACTCTTATTGTCTGTATAATTTCCATATAAAAGTAGTATTGCGCGCGCATGTCTTTGGGTAGTCCCGGGAACAGTTGAAAATCACCGCAGTCGCATCCTTGCGACAGCATATGCTGAGACGGTGTCCGATATTGGCATCAAATGTTTTGTATTATTTGTCCGTGTAACTTTAACTGTGTTTTGTCTATTTTTCATTCTTTTTTAATATGTGTTATATTGTGTCTGTGATGTGTTTTTGTATTGTGATGCCAATAAATAAATGTCTATGTCTAATAAGACTGCGTAGTTACTAGGATATCACTGCTATCGGATTCAACAGATAATTCAAGTTAATTACATCTATACTACAGCAATAAACCAAAACTACAGATAATAAATAATTAACCCATAAAACTAATAGTCAATAAACTTAGTAGAACGTTTCCATTAGTCATCAAATCACGGATCCATTCATTGGATTAACGGCCCGGGCGATTGGATTGATTAGGCGATAACGCTCTTACCGCTATTTTTACAACCCCCTTCATTAAAACCTTCTGAAATACTACCGTAATTGAACAATAAAAATGGACAGTATATTCCATCAGAACAACAATACTAAATAGTAACGCGTCTTTTTTCGTAGCAATTTCGTAGACGGAAACAAAATATGCGCGTATGTTTTTTTACCTATTGTAATAGTTTGGGGGAAAAGTCTTTTTGCATTATATTATGTATGAACTTTTAAAGAATGAATGAATGAATATTCTTTATTGCGCAACAATTAAAAACAAAATACATGACAGAAATAGTAAATACAATTTTCACATTAGACAAGGTCATTGCATGCGCAATGGGCGGTCTTATCGCTAAGAGCGATCTCTTCCAGACAACCTTTGTATGGACAGGAACTTTCGTCTAAAAATATTTTAGTGGGTCTGTGATTATATTTATTTTAATACAAAACAACAATATACATATATATATAAACATACCCATTTATCAATATATACACATACTATTAATAATAATAATATATAAATAGATATGCTAAACGTACAACAAATACCTAAGTATATGTATATAAATATATATTCATACAAATACCATATAAAAAAATATATATATTTATAAAGATAGATAGTGTCTCTGTACTAGGTTCTTAAAAGCTGTCAAGGATTCTGTGCATCTTATGCTTTGTGGCAGAGCATTCCAAAGTCGGACTGCTTCCACTGAGAAAGATTTGTTCAAAAATTTTGTAGCATGCTCTGGCATTTTGAGTGTCATTTTCTCCGATAAATGATAATGATTTTTAATGAAATCTCTTTGGCTATTTGTATCTGGCTGGTTTTTGTATAATTGAAAGTTTATATTTTAAAAAACATAAATCCAAATTGAGATAAGGAAAATGTGTGATTTTAATTTGTTTTACGTACCGTCAAGATGAGTGAATCTAATGAAGAACTTCGATACATTTTAAAATGTTACTACAAAAAAATCATTGATCGATGATTAAAACAAGAAGTTGAGAGAAAGCGTGTGGTTTTTCATCATGGTAACGCTAGACCGCACACATCTTTAGCCACTCAGCAAAAATAAAGAGAGTTTGGCTGGGAGGTGTTAATGCAACCGCCGTGTAGTCCTGACCTTCAGATTTCCACCCGTTTCGGTCTCTTCAGAAGTCTTTAGGCAGTATCAGGTTAACATCACGAGAGGACTGCCAAAAACACTTGTCGCGGTATTTTGATCAGAAGTCCCAAAATTTCTATAGCAATGGAATCATATCCCTACCCACAAGATGGCAAAAAGTTATCCAACAAAATGGTACCTATATACTTTAGTTAAATATAAATAAACTATATCTAAAAAATTAAAATGTGTTTCGTATTTACTTAAAAAATGCGAAAAAACTTTTTCACCAACTTATTATACAATTGTTTTTATATTAATTACATCACGGGAATTAAATTAAATTCCTTTACTCTATTATTTACGAGCACAAATAGAAAATAATAAAGAATTCATTTGACTGTCTCACGGCTAATTCTCACTTAACTCTGACACGGCGCTGTCAGGCGTGCCTACGAAGATTTAACGTAACCGGCTCCACCTGTCTACGAATTAATCCGCGTAGCTAGTCCCAGAGCTGTCTACGAAGAACAAAGGTACAATGCATAGTGTATTACTGTGGAACATTTCCGAGGCGGTAATTAATTTGTCAATTCACCGGGAAATTATTCGGTCACATAGCCAGGAAAAACGATACCTTGGAAACACTGCTGGTCACAGCCAAAGTACAGACGACCAAGAGGGAGGAGCCCTATGCGTTGGACAGACCAAATTAGCAACACCAACAGGACAGACCACGAGGCATTTCACACCGCCAAAGACCGCAACAGGTGGGAAGCGATCGTCGATAATTCGTGGAGTTCACGACCCTCAGCAATGAGGAAAGCGACGCAAGGAGGAGGAGGAATGTATTTGTCAAGCAGTTCTACATATTGAACGATTTAATTACTGTCTCTTATTTCATCGACAGGTTGTGCTAGCTATTAGCCTAGCTCAGCCCTGTAGTTCTGGGCTCTCAAGAATAAGACTACGGTATCCCCTGCCTGTCATAGAAGGCGACTAAAAGGGGCCTCGGGTTCACTGGGCGACATGGGTGGGGGCCTGAGTCGTCCACCAAAGTGGACCCGGGAAGAAGGCGACATCGGCTGGCCCGTGTCGCCTTGCGCTGCGAGGGTACAGGGGAGGAGGAGTAACCTCCCCCCGGGACGTGCTCTCCTTGAGCACAGTGCAGAGGGGCTCCGGTGCGTTCCACTGGAGATCCCGGAGCCCCTCGTCATGCACCGAGGAAAGGCCCACCGGGGAGGTTTTAGTGGGTAAGATCCCCACATAACCGCCGCCTTCCCTCCAGAAGGCGGGGTATCTTTGTGAAGATTTCCTCCCCGTCAACAAAAAAAAAAAAGCTATTAGCCTAGCTAGCTGTGACATCAGGTCCGGAATAATAAAGATGCCACTTCTGACACCTTAAACACACAATTAAAAACGAATAATTAAAATGGAGTCACCCAGTAGAAATTAATGAAATAACAAACAAAAAAATACAGTCGAATTTATAACCTCCTATTTTTACTGATTAATTACTGAATAACTATCTCTTTTTTTTTCTTTTTTCTTTAAACGAAAGCTATTTTTTTTTATAATTTCTAAGCAAGTGCTTGACTACGATCCCACCTGATGTTAAGTGGAAATGCAGTCCTGGATGGTAAGGCGCACTAGCTTAGTAAATGCCTATTCACTCCACTCTTGAAAATACCGACATTGTAATCGGAAGGAAAGACAGACGCGGGCAAACTATTCCAGTCCTTTGCTGTACGAAGAATGAAAGACGAAGCAAATCGCTTCGTTCGGGTTTGAGGGATGTTCACAACAAAAGGATGAAATCCCGCAGTGCGTCCAGAAGTCTGATGGTGGAAAGGGGATGGGGGAATTAGATCATGTAGTTCCTGAGCACACTCTCCAAAATGCAATCTGTAGAAAACCGAACCGCTATCAATATTTCTTTGCTTTTTGTTTTTCAGAAATATTACTAACACTGTTTTTATCAATTCCAACTAAGCTTAACCCTGTGCTAGGAGATGGTTCACGTCAACAGTCGAATGGTGGATTCAAACCTACGACCTTACGATTCACAGACTCTCTCTCTTCCTTGCTATTGATCCCACATGGTAGTGGTGTCAGCATTCCTGCTTTTCGCTTACCACTTCGCTCTGTCCCCGACACCGTCTTGCGAAATTTGAATGGCTGAATAACTGATACGTGAAATTTAGTACATAAATATATACATACAAGTACATAAGAAATAAGTAGAACAATTTCCATAGTAAGTAATACGATAAAACATTGTATAACAAAGCACAAGACGCTACCGTGGCACTGATAAAGGATAAAATTTTCTCATCGCTACGTACACAATGTGAAATCTCCAACCGATTCAGTAAACTTAATACTATAAAATACCGTTGAACTAACTTTGCTCTTAGTAACGCAAGGTGAAAACGAAGTTTGAAATAAATTGCAACGGATTTAACTTTGCTTTACGGCGGGAGCTTTTAGGAAATACAGATTATTTATTCCTTAAACATTTTATATTTAAATTTATCTTAAAAATTTTCACAATCTTACGTACGAATCTCTTATTATCACCGTATGGAGTAAACAGTATTTTTTATATGTCCCATTGTTGGGTCTGCCTTCTCTGTAAAGAGAGTATAAGGACATAGTCCAACACGTGGCCCTAGTACGTATTGGACTTCACAGGCCTTACAAACAAACCGGGGAGGTCTTAGTGGGTAAGAACCCCACATAACCGCCGCCTTCCCCCATAAGGCGGGGTACGTTTCTGAAGATTTCCTCCCCGTCTAAAAAAAAAGGTTTTTATGTTTTTTTTTATATTTAGTCTGTTATTCCGCTGAAAATCAGCGCTGTCGCATCCTTGCGACAGCATATGCTGATACGGTGTCCGATATCGGCATCAAATGTTTTGTATTATTTGTCCGTGTAGCTTTGACTGTGTTTTGTCTATTTTTCTTTTTTTTCAATGTGTTATATTCTGTCTGTGATGTGTTTTTGTATTGTGATGCCAATAAATAAATGTCTATGTCTATTTCTATGTATATTACTTTTTATATAATTTTTTTTAAAAGCTTAAGCTAATATTTAAAAAAAATGCCCACCATTGAATCTTTGCTATAACACACACTTTATAATGTATAAAGAAATTAATATATTTCCTTACAATTTTAGTAAAAATCACATCACACATTTGACGAATCTACAGACTTAAAAACAAAGCCACGACGTATATCAGTACTCTGACTAGTACCCTGAGAGTGAACTTGTAATAATTAATAGCGATCGATTCGAGCGGTTTAGACCCCCTGCCGCTTGTCACACCCTGGACGATGGATTTATTTTCAATCGAGTCGTAAAATAAGCACGGCGAGTAAAACGTTATGGGGATAACAGGTTCGTGTAAATCATAAAAGACAGGAAGCTCCTCTCATAAAAAGTAAACACCGTAAACAATTATAATGGATCGATGTTGCTACATAAACAGCAGGATGGCACGTGTACCGTTCCACACGCGCTTATGTCATCCGTGGGAAGAGCAACGTCGATATCTCAAGTATATTTACGAGTTAAAACAAAAATCGACTTCAAATGAATGAATGAACAAATCGAATAGGAATATAATGAAATCAATAGCCTAATGGTTATGGGGAACGGTCTGCGAATCGTAAGGTTTTGATTCCATTCGACTATTGAAGTGAACCATCTCTTAGCACAAGCTTAAGCTTTGTTGGAATGGTTAACTAGAATGTTAGTTATATTTGCTAAAAAAAATATTGCTAGCTTTCAGACCCTGTCCTAATCTCTCTTACAAATGAAATGACACTACACTGGAAGCGCCAGCTTTCAAATAAAAAGAGAATCATCATAATCGCAAAATCTTTTACTATATTTCAAAACTGGTGCCTCCGGTCCCATTCCATTCCATTTTTTTATAGGTTTTCCCCGGAAATGACATGTTTTCGCCCTTTCCGGGAAATTCTATTTGTTTCTCTGACTAGAGGGGGTCAGAGATTGCTTTAGCTATTATTATTTATCTTCATATTTTTTAATTGTTTATCACAAATATAAGTAAAATAAGTAAATAATATATATAAATATATATATATAGTTTAATCATCTATTGATTATTTCTTAATTAATATTCCATTCCATTTGGAGCAATTTTAACAATGGTATCCATTAAATAACCATATAAGTTTCAACTTTCAAACACTGTGGAAGCTTTACCTAAGCAAGGAATAATTTGACAATTACTGTCCCTATCCATATATAGTTTAATATATGTATTTATATACGTATCTATTTATTATTATATGTAAAAATAATATTTAATTTTTATGTAAGCAGTTTAAAATTACCGCAGCCATTAGACTTCGACATGGCGGTTATAAATTCAAACGCCCGACAGCCAGTCGATGAGGAATGTAATTGAAAATTCATCCGTCCGGTTCGTTTCAATAAATTACACCTAGCTTCAAACTATATTGAACATTCGAGGCATTCCCCCTCCGTGTAGGGTTACCATGTGTTCGGCTTGCCACGGAAACTAATAATTACGTGGCGATTACCAACATGCCAAAGACTCGTTATCAAAGAATAATGTATGAACACAAATTACGACAAGTCACTTTTTTTTATTTATTCCAATTGTAGCACCATCAAGTAATGTTAACAAAGGAATGATATTTGAATTTCAAATGAGTGGTGTTTTTTTTGGACACTATTCTTTTTACGATTTTTATTAAATATATTATTTTCTTTATATTAAGGCCTAATATGCAACAATTTGTTATTCCTAAATAAAAACAAGTGTGCTAGACCACACGTCTAAAGTTAAATTTCCTACAAACTAAAAAATGCCATGAAAAACAGGGACGCATAGGTTGGAGAGAAACTTATAACAATTCAACGGGTGAACCAAAGCATTCTCCAACACCACCTTCAAAAATTAGGCATTATAAAAAAAATATGTAGTAACTGTAGAGGTAGCCCTTAAGTTACAGCCTTTATATATATAATATATATGTCCCACTGATGGGCAGAGGCCTTCTCTGTAAAGAGAGTATATAAATAACTCGCCACGCGGCCCTAATGCAGATTGGCAGACTTCACATGTCGTAGAAAAATTTTCTAAGACATGTAGGTTTCCTCACGATGTTTTCCTTCACCGCCGAGCGCGTGGTTAATCAGCACATAAAATTGCAACAACAAATTTATTGGTGCCGGCACCGGGGGTCGAACTCGGGTTGCTAGCGTACTATGCAACTTGAGCCAACCGCCCGGATACTGAGCTACCATGGCTATAAATAAAACCAACGTAACCAATTCAAGAACATTACAAAAGAGAACGGGCACAGGTCTGTGGTTGCGCTTTATTGAAAAAAAAATCTTTTTTTTTCATTTACTATGGAGGGTTTGATCAAAATTGATCATATCACTCTCATAAAAATCTTGTAATAAATTTTACATACCAGCAAAACAATACAATATTAAATACACAACACACAACATCAAAACACGAATACTAAATCAAAATCAAAAAAAAAAATCTTTAACTCCATCTATATGTGTGTATGTTTAAATTTGTGTATAATATGTAACGAAAAATATAATTTTCTTTTAAAAAGTGTCAAATGTCATCATGTCAACGAGACATTTGAACTTATAAAATAATTTATGTAGAATAGGGATAAATATTATAAATAAATAACACTAAATTTCGTTTATTAATTTAAATCCTATCTTATAAACATAACATATCTTATCAAAAAAATGAAAAAGCTAAAATTTATATTTCAAGCAAAAGAAACATTCATATTGTTCAATTGATTTAGGAGAGCGCCCAACACTGTCTAAATATACGAAACGTAACTCACTCTTTCTATCTTCACTAACTAATATCCCTCTCAACTTCCCGTCCCCTCTATCACATTTTCATAACATATTCAACAGTTTACTTTCCAAGTCAAGTATGCGTAAAGAAGACTTACTTCCAAAAATATAATGGAATAGAAATCAAAAACTATAAAACTACAAAAAAAGAACATCCTTTAATAATTAAAGCATTGTATAACACCAACTGAGTATTCAATTGTCATATTCACTCGAGAAATTCAAATTTTTTTTGTTCTTTTTCTCTCTTATTAAATCTCCCTTAACTCTCACTAACTCTTAGTTAAGAGTAATAACTCTTTTTTTCATTATATTAAATAACTATAAAAAAAACTCTTGATTATATTATAGCGAATGTGCAACGCCTGGACAAACCACTGCGGTTTTTATGGCGTCAAGAAATATCTTCTGTATTATGTATAAATTGTTTGATAATAAATAAAAATAAAATAAAATATATAACACTAACAAGTACGTACACACTTTGGTGATACATGTATATCAGCAATTTAACGTTTATTTAACAATCGTCTAGGTTAGGAGTCGCAAATATACAAATAGCGCCCAGAATAGACGACTTACAATACACACACGAACACAATACACATTGTATGTTGTACAAATATTGAGACAAATGTTGGCCAAAAGCTACGCGGTCGAAAACACGTGAGTATTCAATTGTTAAAGCATATTTAGTGTTTGTCCTTAGCTTTTCCCTAGAATTTCTGGAAACCCTATTCACAATGTAAACTTCAATCTCATTGAGAGGCAGGTACGGCGCGCTAAACTGAGCCCGAGTCTACTAAATCAACTGTGTGAAAATGAACGTTCAGTGACATCACAGTTGTCGATTTTTGTCTAGTTTTGGTAAATTACAAATTCAGTTGTGCCACTATGATTTTAATAGTGTCAAACACTCCAATAGTCTTTCAATTGTCGCTATTTATTAATCTCGTACATAATACCATCTTCCAAACATACCGCATACATTTGCAATTATATCAAAAAATCAAAAATCAATTGAAAATTACATGTCAAAAAATGTATTTATTACATTACGATTTTCGGTACGATGACAATTCAATTGTATTAGATTAGTTTCATAGTGAAATGTACCTGTCATAAAGGCAACTAAAAGTTGCCTAAACAATTATGGGCTCTTCGCGTCGTAAAAGAGGACCCGGGAGGCAGGCAACCCGGAGTGCTACCGTGCTGCCTTAACACAGCATGCGGGTACAAATAAAAAAGCATGTGTGTACGGCCCTGTAGTTCTGGGCTCGTAGAATAAGGCTTCGATATCCATTGGCTGGCCCGTATCGCCTTGCACTGCGAGGGTGCTAGGGGAGGATTAACCTCCCGGGACGTGCTGCCAAGCATAGTGCAAAGGGGCTGCGGTGCGTTCCATTGGAAATCCCGGAGCCCCTCATGATGCACCCCTAACATAACCCCGCCTTCTATTAGGTATTAATCTTGAATATTTCCCCATTAACAAATGGATGCGAAACTCTTCCCTTACGACATGCAGCGGAACACGGATCAGGTTCCGCTGAAGATCCCGGGACATAATGAAACGAGAATAGCCATCAGGGAAATTTTAGCGAGTAAAAATCTCGCATGACCGCCGCAGGAGGCGAGAAATCTTTGGAAGAATCCCCTCGATTAAAAAAAAATTATAAAAAGCAGACAGCAGAGGATGCCTCTGCCTACCCTCCTAAAACGTTGGGAAGACGTTATAGGAGCTTATATAATCTGTTGATCTACAAAACTTTAGAATGTCAATTTGAGCCATTCTAACGATCGATTGAGTATTCGTATATACACACGATTCGTCATTTAATTCATTACTAACAACTTGTTTTAGGATAATAATATAGAAGTTTGTTTCAAAGTTAACAATACTCTCTCGCTTCAGACAAAGTTGCATATAGCAACTTTGTGGGCTAAGTACCGGAGAACTTCAAATTTAGTTCGTGCCTGTTATATTTCGGGGATACCGACGGTTACAACAGTTCGACAACGTTGTAACGTCTAGATTATTCCTGACAATCCTTAATTTAATACAGAAAATAATGATTGTCTGGGATTAATACATATGTCGTGAAGCCGTGATAGCTCAGTGTCCAGGCGGTTGGCTCATAGTACGCTAGCAACGCGAGTTCGATCCCCGGTGCCGGCACCGGTAAATTTGTTGCAATTTAATGTGCTGATTTACCACGCGCTCGGCGGTGAAGGAAAACATCGTGAGGAAACCTACATGTTTTAGAAAAAAATTCTTAGGCATGTGAAGTCTGCCAATCCGCACTAGGGCCGCGTGGTGGACTATACCCTTATACTCTCTTAGGCCTGCGCCCAACAGTGGGACATATATTATAAAAAGGCTATAATTTTAACTTTTAACTTTAAAACATAAATCCTGAATTATAGATAGCTAATGTAATAAGGAGTAATTTAGGCTAAATTTTTTAACCGACTTCAAAAAAGGTGGTTATTGATCAGATACATACTGTAAATTATTAATTAGTTGGATAGTTTAGTTCAACCCACCAATTCCTCTAAAATTATAAACAGCGAGCGGAACGTAGCGGCAATGGAGCGCTGGCGGATAATGAATAGTTGTAATATATTAGTTGATTATTTATTATTATTATTTATTTTATGCGTTTAAACTAGCGCTTGACCATGATCCCACCTGGTGTTAAGTGGTGATATAGTCGAAAGATAGTACGCGCTAGTTTAGTAAGTGCCTATTCACTCTACTCTTGAAGGCTCCCTCCCACGTCGTAATTGGACGGAAAGACTGACGCCGGCAACTTATTCCACTCCTTTGCCGTACGCACGATGAACGATGGATGGATAATGTCACATAGAGAGGTCGCGCGCGATACTCGACTAGCGTAGTTGTGTTGTGTTCTATAAATATTCATTGTAGTAGTCACACGGGGAGACGACACAAAGATTGTATTCATTTACAAAAATGTATGGCAAAAGTCTTTTTCCTATTTTTTTATATTTGAGAACTACTATGGTATTTCACTGAATCCGCTGCCGTGGATTATGCAGCGCCCTTGTACGCCCTAAATAATAATTTAACAAACTAACTTTTTTGTCGAATTCCACGCGAATGTAGTCGCGGGCTCCGCTAGTATACAAATAAATAGCCAACAGTCTAAATAATAAATACGTAACAAACTTACTTTTTAACGAGTATCTTCCCCGACTTGTCCGCCTTGAGCACGATCTTCGTATGCAGCTTCTCCAGGAACTTTATAGTGGGGTTGTTCAGTTGACTCAGATTGTAAGCAAGTGTGAACAGTTCCTCGGTCCACATCTGACGACAAAACATAGCATGAGTAATATCTAAACGTAATACATTGGGCGTAAGCCAAGGGAAATTGCCAAAATATAAACCTAATAGTTAGCCGATTTTCAACCGACTTCAAAAAAGGAGTCTCAATTCGAAATGTTTTTATATAAGAGAACCAATTATTTGAAAGCTGTTGTTTCCCATGTAGTCCCATCAAAATTTGTTTCAATTCTGACAATGGCATCTATGAAAAAACCATCAATAGCATCAATAGCCTAATGGTTTAGGGTACGGCCTGCGAATCGTAAGGTCGTGGGTTCGGATCCACCATTGGACTATTGCCGTGAACCATGTCCTAGCACAAGCTTAAGCTTAGTTGGAATGGTTAACAAGATTGTTAGTAATATTTATGAAAAAAAAAAGAAATATAGCTAGCTTTCTTTTTTTTTTAAATGTTAAATTTGCATGTATGTGTGTGCGTTATAAATGGACGAATAACTCAATAGCAAGCCAACCAATTTCGATTTGATGCATTTTTTATTAGAAAGAATTTATTTCAAGGGTCGTGTGATGAATGTTTGGTTAGGTTCCTTATTACTAAGTAACTTGGAGTTTTATATTACCCTTGTACATATTCAAATTTACATGTTTCTGCACATCGCTACAAAAGCACGTGTTTAAGTTTTATTTAACTATATTTTTGATTGTGTTCGGTAAACTCGACGCAGTTTACCTTGTATGCACTATATCATAAAATAAATCAGCCAGTTATAGCTTTTGGCCGAGTATAGAGCTCTGGGCTGAAGATGGTCTTGCACAAATAATCCAAGATTAGAAATCAGACGGTACTTATTTATATTGCGCCAGTGATATAACTGTATTAGGAGTGCACGAAATATATCGATTTTACGTAAAATATCGATATGTGGACGCGATATGTCGCTGCAATCCGATATTATCGAATCATCTAATATAGATATTTATATCGATATATTTCATCGATATACGAAACATCGTAAAAAATAAATAAAAAAGCATTCCATTCTTTCTTTTGTTTATAGTTGACAACTTGAATAAAATAAAACCCTTACTTGCGCTGCCATCGCGAAGAGTGTAGTGTAGTATGTTACTACACTCCTACTCTTCACGATGGCAGGACTCGTTGTATATATTTTATAATCTACGCATGTAGTCGGTACTGCTAGAATCGAATCAAATCAAATAGTCTGGACTGGTATCCGAAGCGAGATTCGGTTACTCCCTCTCCCCTGTGCCTTCATAGTGCAAGGCTACACGGGCCAGCCGATATCGCCTTCTTCCCGGGTCCACCTTAGCTGACGACAAAGGCCTTGTCGCCCAGTGAACCCGAGGCCCCTTTTAGTCGCCTTATACGACAGGCAGGGGATACCGTAGTCTTATTCTTGAGAGCCCAGAACTACGGGGCTGAAGATTTTATGTACCCACAGCAACCCGTGCCGACTTGCATTGATGTACTTGCATTCCGCGCAGCACAAATTTCGTATCGAAGTTTCGTCAAAACTTGTTTGTTGTAGTTAAGACATTATTTTTAAACGACTTCAAAAAAGCAGAAGGTTCTCAATTAATCTGTATGTCTTTATTATGTTTGTTACCTCATAACTTTGGACTGGGTGAACCGATTTTTATGATTTGAAAGCGGCTGCTCCCCATGTGGTCCCATTTCAATTTAGTCCAATTCTGACAGTGGCATCAAAAGTTTATGGACATTGCATTTAATTCTAGATTATCAGTTGTATTATTGCAGACGTTGTGTAATTGTGTACGCCGTTTATCCAGTGACACAATATTTGCTTGCACGATTTATTGCAGTCAAACTCTAGTCGCGTGTCTTTAAAGTCAGGCAAATTCTCTTGTATTTTATACTCATATGTGAATTGTTAAATTCTTGAGTTATAAAGTTACCCCTCTAACGTGCTTTGTCGTAAACTTACAAACTATCCGATATACAAGTTGGAAACTAGTTGAAGATTGCCGAAAGGGAAACCATAAAGGAATCATTGAATTTGATACTAGAGAAACCGTTTTAGTTTGTTGTCTATGTTTACTTTGGAACTTACGCTGCCAAATGTAATTACAAGTATATTCACGAGTGACATATAAGAACCGACTTCAAATCAAATCAGTGACGGATTAAACATTACACAGACGTTCTCTGAAGAGAGATTCTTAAGTAGTCTGTTTTTATATGTTTGTTACCTTTGTACATATATACATGTTTCATATATATATTCATATTTACATGTTTCTGCACATCGCTACAAAAGCACGTGTTTAAGTTTTATTTAACTATATTTTTGATTGTGTTCGGTAAACTCGACGCAGTTTACCTTGTATGCACTATATCATAAAATAAATCAGCCAGTTATAGCTTTTGGCCGAGTATAGAGCTCTGGGCTGAAGATGGTCTTGCACAAATAATCCAAGATTAGAAATCAGACGAAACTTATTTATATTGCGCCAGTGATATAACTGTATTAGGAGTGCACGATATATATCGATTTTACATAAAATATCGATATGTGGACGCGATATGTCGCTTCAATCCGATATTATCGAATCATCTAATATCGATATATTTCATCCGATATACGAAATATCGTAAAAAATAAATAAAAAAGCATTCTTTCTTTTGTTTATAGTTGACAACTTGAATAAAATAAAACCCTCACGAAGAGTGTGGTGTAGTATGTTACTACACTCCTACTCTTCACGATGGCAGGACTCGTTGTATAAATTTTATAATCTACGCATGTTACTGCTAGAATCAAATCAAATCAAATAGTCTGGACTGATATCCGAAGCGAGAACCTCTCAGTTTCAGTCGCAGAATACTGATTAAGACGAGACCTTTGAGCGAACGACAACCGCTGGACTGACTTCTACTATATGTTCATATGCTCTTGCTGTGCTTTTAGAATTTTCTAGGCCCCTATCAATGCCGCCTTACGACGCCTAACATTGGAAGGCAACTTATGCAACAGAGGGCATAACGCCATCTGCTGTGTACTAATGTAAACATTTTACATGGCCTGGTGCTCTAAAGGTGACTAACCAATATCGCAATCTAATGCCACACAGGCGCCTTCTATTGAAGACGATTCAACAGTTACTTAATAACTTTCGATTCGGTGAATCGATCTAATAGTTGGTGATTGGTCTGGTGAGTACGGTAGACGAGGGAGAGTTTCCAGTCCCAACTCTTTTAGCTTGAAGACTCTGTTGTGCAGTGTTAGGTCGCGCGTTGTCGTGTAGGAGTAGCGGGGACGATCGATTGAACATTTTCTTCCATTGTCTTCCATTCTTCACAGTACACATCTGCAGTAATGCATGCTGTTTGGTGAATCACACCGGCACTAGACCACCAAACAGTGACCAAAAATTTCTAGAGGTAATTTTTGTTTAGGGCGTTGCTTTGATGCTGAACCAAGATGTAACCAACTTGCTGAAAGCTTTCGATTATCCACTTATCGCCGCACGTAACAATTCGGCTCATAATTTTTTTTACTTTTAAAAAAAAAAAGAAAGCAAGCCATAGTTTTTTTTTCGGAATTATTACTTACATTCTTTTTAACCATTCCAACAACGGACGACCTTACGATTCGCAGATCGTACCCTAAACATTCAAAAATCGATTCATAAATGATACCCCTGCCGGCATGAGTGCGGAACCATTAAAAAGAAATATAGACGAATCGACAACCTCCTTTTTGAAGTTGGTTAAAAATAATACACACCACTCTCTTCCACACACTGTTAAACTCTCGAGTCAACTGTCACCATCGATGTTTCCGAACCTTTACGATTTGGAGACCTTCAAGAAACGAGCCTACTCCTTTCTCACAGGCCGGCGTGAATATTCATGAGCGACGGTGATCACTTAAGATCAGGTGAGCAGTAAGCTCGAATCCCCTTTTCTACATATTTAAAAAAAACAATGTCAAAGGCCCAGCAACCTAAGAGCAATGCCAACTCTCAATCCAGTGAAGCAGTAGAGGCCAGCCAACAATTGTGTAGTTTGTCCAAAAAAAAATCGTTTTTAACAGCTTACCTGTGCAATATCCTTCCTGGTGCAACAGAAATTGACGAAGGTGACGTTCACGAAGTCGGAGCCGTAGCACACCGTCACCGTCTTGTCCTCCAGGGAACCCTGCGGCCCGAGGAACACCACGTTCCGTATCTTCTGATCCTGGACAAAAAAAAGAAATACATATAAAATAGTTAAATTGTTCATCACCATCATTGTCGCCGTTAGCCATAGAACATCCACTAATGTAGAAACTAAATGTAGTATTGCGCCGCTGGCAATGAATGCGGCACCGCTGAAAATCAGCGCTGTCGCATCCTTACAACCGCACAAACTGAGACGGTGTCCAAAATTGACATCATCTTATGCCCTATTTGTCCGTTTTTCCTGATGTCAAAGTCTGAATTTGGAACAAGTTTGACCACCAGCACCAGCTTTAAAATAAAAAGAAGAATAATCAAAAACGGTTAATCCAATCGGAAGTTGGACAAACATGAAAAAAAAACATAGACGAATCTACGAACACAACGTCCATTGGCATCATAGTATCATCTAGTTTTGTAGTATTTTAGTTTATTGTTGGTATTATGGTATTATTTAACTCCTACAATATATTAAATTATTGATTTCTCTTCGTATTCATTCACTTCTCAAGCGCGTGAAGACCATTACCTACACCCACGTACCCTGAATACAATATCATTCATATCATTTATACAAAACATATTGGGCTCAAGTTAATGTCAGAAATAAAACTTATACTATTATCGGGGTCTTAAACAGCATATCGCTATCTCTGTGCGGAGCGCGCAAGATGTGTGACAGAGAGGGTCACCTCTCGCTCACTCTCATTGTAAATAGCTGTTGATCAGTGTCCCTTCCTGATTGGTCAACAAACTTAGTTTCTAATTAGTACCAGTAAGGACGTAGCACATAAGATTGTATAAATGGTTGAGAAATTAGATAATAAAGGACATTACAAATCTGGACTCCGAGTGTTATTCTTCTCGCAAATATCAACAAGAGTGGAGGCCTCCCACACTATGGTACACTTTATTACACTTCAATATACTCTATTGGACTTCAATATGGTTCATAATGATATAAATATACACAACATACGTGTCAATATAAATTTGTGTTATAAAACAATAGAATATCATCATAGTAAATAAAAGCTGTATTTGACAGTTCAAAAGAGGAGTCCTTCGATCGTCACCAAAGGACAGGATTCGGTGCGTTCCACTGGAGATCCCGGAGCCCCTCGTCATGCACCGAGGAAAGGGCCACCGGGAGGTTTTAGTGGGTAAGAACCCCACATAACCGCCGCCTTCCCCAGAAGGCGGGGTATCTTTCTGAAGATTTCCTCCCGTGAACAAGGATTACTCGCCAGGTCAATCTGAAGATTCCCTGATAGTTTATTTGAAATCGGTCCAGCCATTTCGGAGCTCATATGGAACAAAACCACACACTTTCTCTTTTATATATATATAGGTATAGATAAAGGCGATTCCATTTCAAGAATATAAAAGAGAAAATGATTAATGACAAGTCGGGCTTGCAAATCACCTATTCAGAAAAAGCCAACGCGATGTAAACGGTCTTTGTATAAAACGGGATACGGATAACGCTACGAAGGCGACTAATGCCTGACCGCTTTTCGTTCAATTTTTTTTTCTCGGGTAGCTGTCAAACGTAGAGGCCATAGTTTGAGTTGTTCCGTTTATTTAAATTTATTTAGTTATTTCAAAAACAGTGAAGTGTAACAAATGTGTGCATAAAACAAACTTACATCAACTCCTATATCCATGTGATTAAATTATATATTAAAAAAAAACTTTTTAAACACTGTAATATCTTACCTATTTATACAAAAATAAAATACATCATGTTAAAAGAATATTTCTTTAATGAAAAATTTTTAACCAAAATGGAACATCCTATATGCACACGGTCGATATCGTCAAACCAGTTTAATACGATAGGCGCAAAAAATGTGTACGGCGAGCGCACGGCAAGATACATCGTGCCTAGATTAATTAATGAACTACCCTCAGATATAAGGAATTGTATAACTAACAAAAACATTAATAGTATATTAAAAAGTTATTTAGGAACGCAAGACGGACGCTTTGGCGCTAGTGACAAACCATTGCGGTTTATATAGCGTTAAGTTATATGTATATTCCTTTACTGTAAAATTTTATTTGAAATAAATTAAAAAAAAAATCTCAATTTATATTCACTGCCAGTACCTCACTGTCGTAACCACTATGAGTTCCACCACAAAACACGAGCATACTTCGGAGGACTCCATCAAGAGTTTGGAAGCCAAGTTCGTTCGTTTACCGTTTGATTCGATTTGAAGTCGGTTCTTTTTACTCATTAACATACTTGTTTAACATAAATATAGGTTAACTGTGGATCCATTCTGTGCCTGCGATGAGGCGAGCGAGGAAACTGTGCCGCATATCATCATACACTGCCCAAGATTCGCAACACACCGCCATGACTGCGAACACAGAATGGATACCGCCATCACCGCGGAAAACATAGTCAGCATAGTTGCCTCCGATGCCAGAGAACTATTCCTGGAATACTGTGAGCTAGTTATGTTCTTAGTCGCAAAAGCTAACGGCTCAATAGTAGAAAGAAGAGGAACGAAGAAATATCCTTAAAGGAGGAAAATATATATATATATTTATTTTACAAAGGGACCAACGTTGTTGCAAAAATTTTAGCAACAGGCTCATAGGGCCCTAAATGGGGTCAAAAAAAATAAAATAAAACATACTTGTTTGACATTTACCTCTTTCAGTTTCTCAGTTCTAAGTTACATCTTTATATATGTCCCAGTGTTGGGCATAGTCCTTCTCTGTAAACAGAGTAAAAAGGCATAGACTGTCACGCGTCCCTAGTGAAGATTGGCAGAATTCACATGTCTTAGAAAATTTTTCTAAGACATGTAGGTTTGCTCACGATGCTTTCATTCACCGCCGAGCGCGTGGTAAATCAACATATAAAATTGCAACAACAAATTTATTGGTGATCGAACACGAGTTGCTAGCGTACTATGCACCTTGAGGCGACCGCCGGGACTTCAAGAATCTATACGTCCGATGGTAGAGAATTGTGGTATTACGTTGTACATTACAAATGCAAGCTCGCATTATCTGGAACGTGCCCTTTTTTTTTTTGGACGGGGAGGAAATCTTCAGAAAGATACCCCGCCTTCTGGGGGGAAGGCGGCGGTTATGTGGGGTTCTTATCCCACTAAAACCTCCCCGGTGGCCTTTTCCTCGGTGCAGGACGAGGGGCTCCAGGATCTCAGTGGAACGCACCGGAACCCCTCTGCACTGTGCTCAAAGAGAGCACGTCCCGGGGAGGTTACTCCCTCCCCTGTGCCCTCGCATCGCAAGGCGACACGGGCCAGCCGATGTCGCCATCTTCCCGGGTCCACTTTGGTGAACGACTCAGGCCCCCACCCTTGTCGCCCAGTGAACCCGAGGCCCCTTTAGTCGCCTTGTACGACAGGCAGGGGATACCGTAGTCTTATTCTTGAGAGCCCAGAACTACAGGGCTGATCTGGAACGTGCCCTAACCGAACTATCCAAACAACATAATAGCAAAGATTCCTTCCGAACATATAACCGATATTACTCCGCAGTTAATGCCGTGTGCAATTTGTGGCGGCTTATAGGATAATCCGGGTCGCGAACCGCACGCACTAACTATAACCGCTCCAGCCATTACGCTATGTGGGAGCAAATTGTTTATGATTTGATTATACTCAAATACAACAATCCCGCCCGTCACCAGGAGGGGTAGGCACAGACACTTTATTTATTCACATTCGTGTTCTATCGTTATTGAGTAATTACCTAGTCTTGGGTTGTTATAAACCTACATGCTTTTATAGAATTTTTACTTCTTCTTGAAGTTATACATCTTTAGGCGCGTTATGAAAACATTATGACAGAAACAGGTTGAAGTTGCAGTGAAAAAAATTGTACTTTTCCAAGTGCTCCAACATAATTGAGTATATATTTATTAAAATAAATTAAATATTATTAATTAATATAATAGTTATTTATTTAATTTACAAATTTATACTGAACTTTATTGACTGTTTTGAGTATCCTTTTCTAGTCCTTTATTGTAATTATTATCATGCAACAAAACCTATTTTTTAATAATACCAAAGAAGTCTTACTTCTCACGCGCGTACCTAAGTACACGCACTTTTTTGACTTCTCCGATACATCTTCCGTCCCTTCCCAACAAAACTGATATGGGACCTAATCGAAAACAATTCCTTTCAATCAAATACCCTCTCACATGCACCCACGCACACTATTCTTTGCAAAAACACACGACTACCACATAAGCTATATAACAGACTTTAGTTTATAAACTCGGAGTTAGGTACATCTTCCTAATACAGGCTATGTATTAGTCTAGCAGGGAGATGTGTACCGAAGGACGAAAACAAAGTAAGAAAATGTTTATAGAATATGTTATATAATATTTATGATAATATGTATCTAATATTTTTATGTATGTGCATGTCGGTGATATAAAATGTGTGTGTGTGTAAAAAGTAAAATAAACATAAATAATTTTACTAAATTTTTATTTGTATTTGTATTTAACTGTTTGGAGATGGGCGTTAATAGCTGCGACACAGTTCTTACTACTGCGGCTATTATCGAACTGGTTCGTACATGAATTTTTGGTTTGAAATAAAATCATAAAGTTACAGCCTTTATATATATAATATATATGTCCCACTGCTGGGCACATGCCTTCTCTGTAAAGAGAGTATAAGGGCATAGTCCACCACGCGGCCCTAGTGCGGATTGGTAGACTTCACATGCCTTAGAAAATTTTTCTAAGACATGTAGGTTTCCTCACGATGTTTTCCTTCACCGCCGAGCGCGTGGATAATCAGCACATAAAATTGCAACAGCAAATTTCTTATATAGAACTCGGGTTGCTAGCGTACTATGCAACAAGAGCCAACCGCCTGGACACTGAGCTACCACGGCTCTAATAAAAAAAATAATTTATTATTAAAAAAAATCGAAATCGGCTATAAACTACGAGTCACAAACCTTTTTTGAAGTCGGTGTAAGGTAATCGTAATAATCCAAACACTATTAACGATGTTTAAAAAGTAGCCAATATTAAAGGAACAGTAATGTCTACTTATAAGTGAGACTAGTGCAGAATATTTACCAGTGACATTTCATTATGAAACCGACCTATTTCATTCATATCAATTATCATTACATCATTGCCAAATACTATTACATGATTGGCGTGCCAGTGGTTCGCGGTAAATATCGATCACTATGATACCAATGAACATTCATTTGGTACACAATCTTTAATTATTTATTGAACACCAACACAATGAACATTTTAACATACAATATATGAAAACAGCCATCGCAGTTATAGGTGAAGACTGCATGCAATGTATAAACCCGAGTGACAATATTAAATCTATATATATAAAAAAGAAAGTGTGTGGATTTGTTCCCTATAGGCTCCAAAACGGCTGAAACGATTTCAATGAAACTTTCAGGGAATCTTCAGAATGACCTGGCGAGTAATCCTGTAAAGTTGATGATCGGAGCACTCCTCTTTTTGAACTGTCAAATACAGCTTTTATTTACTATAATACTACTACTACGAGTATGATATTGTATTTACTGATATACATGGGAGTAGGTAATGATCTTCACCCGCTCGAGAAGAGAATAGGAGAGAACGAATACGGAATGAAATGATATTGAGAGAGTTAATTTAAAATATATAATGATGTATGTTTATTGTTTAAATAAAATAAAAGCAAATCTAGCCCTGCGAAGCGGACTAGGTACGCTAGTTATAAATAAAAAAAACACGAACTAAACTAAATTTTAAATTAAAATTAACTATAATAAATAATAATAATAAATCTTTATTAGTCACCATAGAAAATGTTTACACAAAGAAATATGAAGTCCCTGACTCCTGAGCTAGGTTCAATTGGACCTTGTCCTGTCGCTGACAGATCCGGGGCACCCCGCTCATAACGGCTGATGGCATTCGCGGTAGGTTTAGTGGGTATGGGCTGCCCAGGCCGAGTCCCACACATCCCTCCGGGCCCACCCAGGGTACCGGAGGATGGTTAATAACTCGATTCCCCCGCGTTAACAAAAAAAAAAAAGGTTCAATTGGACCTGTGTTTCAGGGGCCAGTGTCTTCTCCCATTTGAAAAGCACAATAAAATACAATAAAATATGAGCATAACAAATGATAACAATATTTTATAGTAGTATAACTAATGAAAAAGAAATATATTTAAACATACTAATACTTTGAGAAAAGAGATCGATATAACTAGTTTCTCATAATGAGTTAAATTCTATAGTAAGTCTGTTTAAAGGCGCATTCTTACCTAGGTTCGAGCTGTATAAACTTCTTAACAATTGGTATCGTAATGGACTAGGTAACTGCCACGGTTCAGCCCTGTAGTTCTGGGCTCTCAAGAATAAGACAACGGTGTCCTGTCGTACAAGGCGACTAAAAGGGGCCTCGGGTTCACGTCGTCAACCAAAGTGGACCCGGGAAGAAGGCGACATCGGCTGGCCCGTGTCGCCTTGCGCTGCGAGGGCACAGGGGGGAGGGAGTAACCTCCCCCCCCGGGACGTGCTCTTGAGCACAGTGCAGAGGGTCTCCGGTGCGTTCCACGTGAGATCCCGGAGCCCCTCATCATGCACCGGGGAAAGGGCCACCGGGGAGGTTTTAGTGGGTAAGATCCCCACATAACCGCCGCCTTCCCCAGAAGGCGGGGTATCTTTCCCCAAAATTTCCTTTCCCAAAAAAGGTAACTGCCACGGTATACAAAAAGCTAATATGTTTAGGAGACTCGGAATATTTGTCTCGACGGTCGCCAGTCACCTGCGGACATCGACCTCCCGTGACATGCATGCAAGATTATTCAATTGAGATCAGGAATAATTCATTCACAACCGGGACGGTACACATCTGTAAATCTTTACATCTAACCCCATTTATAATATAAATCAACGAGCAAAAACAAAAACCAACTTCAGATCGAATGAAACGTTAACCGCGGGCGCCCTTTTTGTACGTCCGAGTTATCGTAAGAATATATCGGGGGTCTTAAACAGCATATCGCTATCTCTGTACGGAGCGCGCAAGATGTGTGACAGAGAGGGTCACCTCTCGCTCACTCTCATTGTAAATAGCTGTTGATCAGTGTCCCTTCCTGATTGGTCGACAAACTTAGTTTCTAATTAGTACCAGTAAGGACGTAGCACATAAGATTGTATAAATGGTTGAGAAATTAGATAATAAAGGACATTACAAATCTGGACTCCGAGTGTTATTCTTCCCGCAAATATCAACAAGAGTGGAGGCCTCCCACAAATATTATGAAATAAAATTTATCAGAAACTAACGACACATTTACCAAACTACTCTTAAAGTATATCCTGTCCAATAAAAAAAATAATCATCGAAATCGGTTGATATAATATTAAGTCATTCGTCCATTTGTGGCGCATATACTTGATGCAAATTATCACTTATATGTTTATCTCATAGACGCTACTGTCAGAAATGGACCATTGTAGAATTGAAATGGGACCACATACGAGTAGGAAGCACAAGCATTCAAACAAAATCGATTTCGACTGGGTGACCAACCAGTCGATCGATATTTTTTCCGCCCCATCATCAAAGGTGTCATTAATACAATCGTATGTCTTCGTTTTCGGAGACGGAGTGCTAATACCCTGTATATATGTCCCACTATTGACATAGACATAGACATTTATTTATTGGCATCACAATACAAAAACACATCACAGACTGAATATAACGCACATTAAAAATAATTAAAAATAGGCAAAACACAGTTAAAGTTACACGGCCAAATAATACAAAACATATAATGCCAATATCGGACACCGTCTCAGCATATGCTGTCACAAGGATGCGACAGCGCTGATTTTCAGCGGTGCCCGGGACTACCTAAAGACGTGCGCGCGCAATACTACCTTTATAAGGAATTTATACAGACAGTAAGAGTATAATAAATATGATACATAAATAAAACAGTTATGAGATTAAAATATATTTTATAGATGAAAAACTGTGCACAGTTATTCTCTAGGAGAGTATAAAGGGTACAGTTTGCCACGCACACCTAGTGTTGATAGACAGACTTCATATGTACCACCCCTTGATGTTAGGAGCGTTACTGGAGTTTCTTAGGCACTTCTTCACCCAGCGCTAACGCTTCCCGAAGGACCACTCTAAGCTAGTTTAGCTTTTGAATATCCCTTAGATTATCCATGAAATAGCAACCGACCGGCAGTTCGGCCCTATCGGTCTCCCTCGAATCGGAATGCTTACGCGTAACATAGTAACCGTCCATGCCGAGGTTACCCCTCACCGGGGGAACCCTTGTGTGTCGAGTTACTAGCGATACAGGTTCAGGCTAAATAAGAGCTATGCCACCTCTCAATCCGGTGAAGCAGTCAATGCTTCTCTGGGCAATCTTTGTAGTTAGTAAAAAAAATATGTGTAAGAAAATTTTCTAACACATGCAGATTTTTTTTATGGGTATAAACGAGTACTTGACTGTACGCACAATGAACGATGACTCAAATTCGCTTCAAAAACGCTTCGTTCGGATGTGCGGAACATCGACTATGAAAGGGTGGATATCCGCCGAGTGTCTAAACGTCCGAAGGTAAAATGGAGATGAATGGGGCGAATTAACTCGTGTAATTCCTGTGCACCCTGTCCAAAATGTATTCTGTAAAACACCGAATGGCTGGTCTTCACGTTGTTTTGTTATAATTAAAAAATGTCAGTTACCGACGTTGCACTAAGAAACAATGGACAAACAATATAGCGCTTGTTTGTTAAAAGAAGGGGCATTCGAGTACGGTGACCCATTTCCGTCGGGAGACCTCACGGCTCGAGTCGGGTAAATGAAAAATCCGCAAACATTCTTAAATCATCTCGACGGGTTTCCATTAGTAGATTAATACTCCAGACGACAACGGCGGCGAGATTATATGAAGTAATCAATTAAGATGACAAGTGGCCTGAGGAACGTTTGGCAGCGTCCGCAGATTGTAGAAATTGTTACAATTATTAAGCTCCAATTAATCGAATTAAATTTTGAGCGTGAATAGCCTACCGGCAACCTTGTATTCAAAATAAACAAATATACACCAACTTTTCGACTCCATCAGCTATTTGGTCTACACGCTATTTGCCGTGCCCATTGCCACTTCAACTTGTTTTAACCGTAATTATCATAGGAATATTATAAAATTTATAATATTTAATTAAACAGAACCTAACCAAACTCTCATTATTAATTCTTCAAATAAATAATAAATAGCCGTGAGCAAAAATAAAGGGTCGGTTAAGAAAGTTTGAATATCTCGGAAGATAAAGACGCTAGCTAACTGAAATAAATTGTGCATGATAGAGAATTAAATATAAATAAAATAAAATATAATATTTTTATTAATTTATATATATTTCATTAAAAAAACAAAAACTATACAAAACATGATAATAAACGAAAAAGGATATCTTACGTAAACTTGGAAAATACATTAATTTTCATTAAATTTGCCATCATCGCCACATGGCGGCAACACTAAGTACTAAAATTGAAAAAAAAAAAATAATGAAAAATACTGTATTATCCAAGTTTACAATTTATTTCAATTAGCGTCGATAGCAGAGCGGGACGTCCACCCGCAAGGTGGTCTGACGACCTCATGAAGGTCGCAGGACGCAGCTGGATGCGGGCCGCTTACAACCGGTCCTTTTGGAAATCGTTGGGGGAGGCCTTTGTCCAGCAGTGGATGTTTTACGGCTGAAATGATGATGATGATGAGATAGCGTCTTTATCTTCAAAGACATTCAAATTTTTCTTAACCGACTCTTTATTTTTCTCACGGCTATAAATTATTTATTTCGATAATTACGGTTAAAACAAGTTGAAGTGGCAATGGGCACGGCACATAGCGCGTAGCCCAAATAGCTGATGGGGTCGAAAAGTTGGTGATAGGAGACCACGGACCGGCAAGTGCGGCGCAGGACATCCAACAAGGTGATTTGGCAATTTATAAATGCCGAAGCTAGTTGTTAAACCGAACCTTTTGGCAATCGGCGAGGTCTATGTCCAACAGTGGATGTTCTACGGCTGAAATATTCATTTAATAACGGTCGTGAAAAGCTTTTTTAGTGTGAGTACAACACCCTTTAAGTGCTCGACTCAACTACACCGTTAAATAATAAATTGATTTAATGTACACGTCTGTGGAAATCCCACATGACTCATGGCCGAAGAAGCGTGTAGATTCAGTACCGTAGGATCTACACCCCACATAGGAAACACTTTAGGACTGCCTTAGCGCGTTTTATTACACTTGAAGGTGAAGATTTTCATATATAGAAGTAGGTATGGCGTAGAAGGTGACTAAAAGACTAAAAGGGGCCTCGGGTTCATTGGGCGACAAGGGTGGGGGCCTTTGTCGTCCGCCAAGGTGGACCCGGGAAGAAGGCGACATGGGCTGGCCCGTGTCGCCTTGCACTGCGAGGGCATAGGGGGGGAGGGAGTAACCTCCCCCGGGAAGTGCTCTCTATGAGCACAGTGCAGAGGGGCTCCAGTGCGTTCCACTGGAGATCCCGGAGCCCCTCACCATGCACCGAGGAAGGGCCACCGGGGAGGTTTTAGTGGGTAAAAACCCCACATAACCGCCGCCTTCCCCCCAGAAGGCGGGGTATCTTTCTGAAGATTTCCTCCTCGTTAATAAAAAAAAAAAAAAAAAAAAAAGGTATGGCGTATAGTATATCGACACTGGAAAGCAAAAACGTGGTAAGTGACACATGTGGCCATTTCCACTTTTTTACGTTGTTGGAATCAGACAAAAAAAGGTACGTCGAATGATATATACTTGTAACAATTAGATGAAAAATAGCGAAAATAAGATTTTCTAATTGACACTTGGCTTTTATTTTGTGTACCGTAAAACGATTTTCTTTTACGAAAACTCTAGGTTAATGCCGTGTTACAATAATTATTCGGCAAAAATAATAAATATTGTGAAACAACACAAACACGAAACTTATAATTTTTTTTTAAAAGTTGAATTGTTTTTCGGCTGTTGTTATTTTTGTGGGTTACTACGTTTTTTTCTTCCAGCGTCGATATACATATATCAGGGATTCCCAAACTTAATACAATGTAGAGCTGCTCGAATCGTCGATGACCAGGGTCTTTACAATCGACTTCACTATCTGGGACCATCCACCTGCGAGGAGATGCCGGAGCTCTTTGCATTATCTCGGAACCATCCCAGCACTGATTTTCATTACCGCACGTCTCGGTACCTCAGTGTACGGGCGGTTGGCTAAAGTTGCGTAATGCTCTAGCAACCCGAGTTCGATACCCGGTGCCGGCACCAATAAATTTGCTGTTGCAATTTTATGTGTTGATTTACCACGTACTCGGCGGTGAAGGAAAACATCGTGAGGAAACCTACGTGTCCTAGAATGCTTTTCTAAGACATGTGAAGTCTGCCAATCCGCACTAGTGCCGCGTGGTGGACTATGCCCTTATACTCTCTTTACAGAGAAGGCCTGTGCCCAGCAGTGGGACATATATACAGGCTGTAACTTTAACTTTAATACCCGAATAATTATTTTCTTTATACCTTGATTATAACTTGAAATTTATATTTTTTTCCACGCATACCACGCCAACAACCGTCACCTAAAATTTGGTGCTTATTCAGGAGAAATAATTTTTTTCTATTATAATTGAGTTTATATAGATAACAACAAAGAAAGCAGATCTCTTTGTAAATAATTCTACTAAGAAGTTGCCTTCGTTCGTATTTAAGGCGGTCTTTCTAGCATAAAAGTTTAAGAAATTTTGTTTAGAATGAATAACACAGTTATACTGTGAGATCTTTTTGTATTTTTTTTTAAATAACGAGTTCCTTTGACCGGATTCGAAGTTAAAATACGTACATATTAAAACCTAATAAAGTTCGCGACTTTAAAAAACGCTCATTCTGGAATCTATATCTAAAGCAGTAAGTAATATTTTCTAAAAAAAATTCTATCCCTATCCATCTATCTAGAAAACATCTATATCTATCTAAAAGAAATATTGTCATCAATATTTAAAAAAAAAAACAAAAAATATATATACAGGGTTATTGGCAATTAGATGAATGTACAGATACAGTGAGATAAGATTTTCCTTCGTAATTTTTCTTTTTTTTTTATTATTTCTAAGCAAGTGCTTGACTACAATGTTAAGTGGACATGCAGTCCTGGATGGTAAGGCGCACTAGCTTAGTAAATGCCAATTCACTCTACTCTTGAAAATACCCACATTGTAATCGGAAGGAAAGACAGACGCGGGCAAACTATTCCAGTCCTTTGCTGTACGAACAATGAAAGACGAAGCAAATCGCTTCGTTCGGGTTTGAGGGATGTTCACAACAAAAGGATGAAATCCCGCAGCGCATCTTGAAGTCCGATGGTGGAAAGGGGATGGGGGAATTAGATCATGTAGTTCCTGGGCACACTCTCCAAAATGCAATCTGTAGAAAACCGAAAGGCTAGCTATCTTACGGAAAAGTTCGTATTTATCGTGCTCTCTACAATACGTCGTATTCCGATAAAGATCCGAGTTTTCCGGAAGAAAATAATTTCTCACTACATCTATTCGAGCATAACCGTTTGGAAATGATAGAAGTGACACATAATTATATTATGTGGGTTTTGGTTAGTGGCGATAATTTTTACATGGGTAAACGTCTAGTACCAATAACCGTGTATATTAACTTTTTTTTCCAATTTTACTTGTGTTACTTTCAAGGTAGGCTTATAGAGAATGGCAATAGAATTAAGTCCGCCTTTTTGTCACCTATTAATATCTACTACCTCCCCAGTCGTTCAATCGACGAGCGTCTACGATGCGCCCGTACGGTCACATCGACTTTCGAGCGTCTGACGATGCAGAAATAAATTTAATAGCCTGCAGCGTAAGATAACTATCAGGATTGCACGAAGATATCGAACGATATCTGCGAGATAAACATAAATGCTTATATTTTCCTTACACCTCTAAATCCGGTGAAGCAGTAAAGGCCAGCCTCTCTGGCCAACTAAGTAGTTCGTCAAAAAAAACGACTAACATTTTTAAAGGAAGTGAATGAAAGACGAGATTAAATGCGATGGGAGATACACCCTAGGTAATTCACACCTCTTTGCCTTTTAGTTCTGGGCTGAGAGGTTTGAATAAGACTGCGGTATCCCGCAGTCCGCCTGTAGTTGTAGTGGAAGGCGACTAAAGGGAGCCTCAGGTTCACTGGGCAACAAGGGTGTGGCCTTTGTCGTCCGCCAAGGTGGACCCGGGAAGAAGGCGACATCGGCTGGCCCGTGTCGCCTTGCACTGCGAGGGCATATGAAGGGAGCACAGTGCAGAGGGGATCTGATGCGTTCCTCTGAAGATCCCGGAGCCCCTCACCATGCACCGAGGAAGAACCACCGGGGAGCTTTTAGTGGGTAAAAACGCCACATAACCGCCGCATTTCCCCAGAAGGCGGGGTATCTTTTGAAGATTTCGTCCCCGTAAACAAAAAAAAAGGTGATTCACACCTCTGACGTAAGTGTTGAAATACGACTGGTTTGCGTGTCTTGGGTATACGATGGCAAGGAGCGGTCGCGACTGAAATGAAATTAATGTTGGTCCATTCACCGTGAAGGGCATTAGTCATTTACGCTCAAAACATAGAGCCGTGGTAGTTCAATCTTAGCCGCCTCAAGTTGCATAGTATGCTAGCAAACCGACCTGGATTCCCGGTACCAATTAAATTGTTTCAATTTCTAGTGTAACATGCTCGGTGGTAGAGAAAGACACGTGAGGACTTCATGTGTTAGAAAATTCAAGCGAAGTCTGACTCCGCACTGAGGCCGCGTGGCGGACTATGCCCTTATGCTCTCTTTACAACTGTATATGCTGTGACAACTTCCTTTTTGAAGTCGGTTAAATATTGTCTGAATCTCCAACAATTCCAACAGCTGTATCGATATGTCACAGGAGAAGCGGTCCGTAAACATAAATATGCCGTGAAAAAACTTAGTCCATTGCGTGCTGTAACCAGAATGACGCAATCACGGGTCAGTACGAGGTCTAGTTAGGAGCTATAATAATATTTTTCAGACACCGGGCCAAGTGTCAGGAGACAATTCAATTTATAGGTTAACTAGGAGACCGTTACGACAAATTGGCTATAACTTGATGATGTCACCGCAATACAATTGGACGAGATTTTTTGGCTTATTCTTTTCTTTTCTGGAAATATTACTAACATTCTTGTTAACCATTCCAACTAAGCTTAAGCTTGTGCTAGGAGATGGTTCACGTCAATAGTTGAATGATGGATTCAGACCTACTACCTTACGATTCGCAGACCGTTTTTTGTTGACGGGGAGTAAATCTTCAGAAAGATACCCGCCTTCTGGGGAAGGCGGCGGTTATGTGGGGTTCTTACCCACTAAAACCTCCCAGTGGCCCTTTCCTCGGTGCATGACGAGGAGCTCCGGGATCTCCAGTGGAACGCACCGGAGCCCCTCTGCACTGTGCTCAAGGAGAGCACGTCCCGGAGGAGGTTACTCCTCCCCTGTGCCCTCGCAGCGCAAGGCGACACGGGCCAGCCGATGTCGCCTTCTTCCAGGACCACTTTGGTGGACGACTCAGGCCCCACCCTTGTCGCCCAGTGAACCCGAGGCCCTTTTAGTCGCCTTGTACGACAGGCAGGGGATACCGTAGTCTTATTCTTGAGAGCCCAGAACTACAGGGCTGACGATTCGCAGACCGTACCCTAACCCATTAGGCTATTGACGCTTCAATTAAAATATTAAAGTATTATAAAGCACAGAACCGTGGTAGCCTAATGTTTCGGCGATCGCCTCAAGTTGCATAGTATGCTAGCAAACCGACCTGGATTCCCGGTACCAATTAAATTGCTTCAATTTCAAGTGTAACATGCTCGGTGGTAGAGAAAAAAACGTGAGGACTTCATGTGTTAGAAAATTCAAGTGAAGTGTGACTCCGCACTGAGGCCGCGTGGCGGACTATGCCCTTATGCTCTCTTTACAACTGTATATGCTGTTATTTTTCTTTTTCTACTCACGGTCCTGGCACACAAATATAATATTGAAATTAATCTTTTTTTCATAGGTTTAAACAATTTATTTGTCATAAGAACATAAACAAAGTTCCCGTAAGATGAGATACAGGGTGCTTATATATAATAATTAATGATGTGGCTCTGGGCCGCAGGTAGATGTCGTCACATGTGTGTCATCAATTCTTTTAGTTTGTTTTTAAATTGTTGGAAAGTGTCGCACTCCATCACTTTATTTGGCAGGCTATATATATAACTGTGCTCCTTCGTACAATATCGTTTTCTTTCCGCAATTGGTACGTGGGGTGATTACTTGGAGCTTATCTTTGTTCTTCAAGTTAAGAGTTGTTCATCAAAATGTCATATTTACATACATATTATATTAGCATCATAAAACAACATTCAAATGGAAAAAAAAAATACTTTTTTAAATATTGTTCTTGAGCCACATCCAGTTGCGCTTGCTTTTTGTATTTATGCGAGTTTTTTGCTTTGTGCCGGCAATAGATATTGCTGATTCTGTTTAGTTTTAACGTTCACCCCCAATTTTATAACTAGATGTAAATAATTTAGACTCATAAGTGAATTGTAAAATTCTTGAGTTCCTAATAAAGTTTCTTTAACCCTATATTAATAATTTCCAATCATAAATAAATGTTCATTTTTTCTAACATATAAACAAGAATTTCTATTAAATTAAATATTTAATGATGTAAGTTTGATGCTTTTTGTAATTTTTAGCTCTAGGCATTTTACTAGGTACATAGAGAGAGAGAGAGAGAGAGAGAAATTTAAGACTTATATAATTTTCTTATGGAGGCCAATGTCAGAATTGGCAGACCAGCTTCCACAAAAATCATCACAGTCAGTTCACCCAGTCAAAAGTTATGAGGTAACAAACAACAAACATAAAAGAAACATACAGACCTCTGAGAGTGACAACTTCCTTTTTGAAGTCGGTTAAATATTGTCTGAACCTCCAACAATTGGAATGTGCGCGATTGTAACTTCAATTTAATCAACAAATTGGAAGCAATTCCAACAGCTGTATCGATATGTCACAGGAGAAGCGGTCCGTAAACATAAATATGCCGTGAAAAAACTTAGTCCATTGCGTGCTGTAACCAGAATGACGCAATCACGGGTCAGTACGAGGTCTAGTTAGGAGCTATAATAATATTTTTCAGACACCGGGCCAAGTGTCAGGAGACAATTCAATTTATAGGTTAACTAGGAGACCGTTACGACAAATTGGCTATAACTTGATGATGTCACCGCACTACAATTGGACGAGATTTTTGGCTTATTCTTTTCTTTTCTGGAAATATAATTAATATTCTTGTTAACCATTCCAACTAAGCTTAAGCTTGTGCTAGGAGATGGTTCACGGCAATAGTCCAATGGTGGATTCGAACCCACGACCTTACGATTCGCAGGCCGTACCCTAAACCATTAGGCTATTGACGCTTCATCGCATTTTGATGGGCAAAGTCGCTGACAAAAGAAGTGTTGTTCGTAGAAAAAAGTCATGGCTGCGGAACATAAGAGAGTGGACCGGAATTGCGAGTGCCGCCCAACTGTTTCGCCTCGCAAGAGACAGAAAGAGATATGGTGAACTGACTGCTAACTTTCGCTAGTCGGAGAGGCACTTTAAGAAGAAGAAGAAGAAAGAAAAGAATCAAAATCGGTTCCTAAATGAAGGCGCTATGAATGCACAAACATAATTGAGCCCCCGGCCTTTTTTTGAAGTCTGTTAAAAATAGATGGCATGTTGGTATGTTGGAAATTATAGTACATTAATTCCATTTTAATTCACATTGACGCATTTCAAAATGACACACATTTATAAATGCGTCAATTCTTTTTTTAACATGTTAAACGAATAATTGAGATTAGTAGTACATTTTATCTTTTTAGTCTATAAAACACTATTTGAATAAACTAGCATTACTAGATTCCCAGATATGTATTATATAGTTTACGTTGGCGAGCCGTATTCGTTGCTCCCGACACTCTGAATAGCTGTAGCTAAACGGCATATTCTATGATTTGATAGTAGCGGGCTTTTTTTTTATTGTTAGATTGCAACCACAGATCTGTGTCCGTGCTCTTTTTCAATACACTTAAATTGTTCACTGTGCATTTATTAAAAGAGTGCCACTTCTAGTTACTATTTTTCTTTTTTTTTCTTTTATATATATATATATATATATATAATGCCTGAATATGGAGGTGGCCAGTAGTAGCGGGCTTGTACCAATGGATTGTTATTTTTTCGGTTTTTAAGTACAAAAAAAATCACTAGGTATTATTTTAGTAAGAACCCGTAGAATGAAAACTAGCTAATATAAACCGACCAGGATTCCAACCGTCAATTTTTATTTTAAAAAACCAACGAGTGCGCTTTAGACAGTATGACTCAAGTAAAACTTCTTTAGCTCTATCTATAAGTATAATACTCACTCGCACATACACTCTCACATGCACCCACACACACTATTCTTTGCAAAAACACACGACTACCATATAAGCTATACAACAAACTTTAGTTCATAAACTCGGAGTTAGGTACAACATCTCCCTAATACAGGCTATGTATTAGTCTAGCAGGGAGATGTGTACCGAAGGACGAGAACGAAGTAAGAAAATGTTTATAGAATATGTTATATAATATATGATAATATGTATCTAATATTTTTGTGTATGTGCATGTCGGTGATATAAAATGTGTGTGTGTGTGTAAAAAGTAAAATAAATATTTCATTTCAATTTTAGGTCCTTACATATGAAATTGGCGTTTTGTCGTACTGGGCAGTTTCATCTCAAATACCTCCTCTTCGGTTAGGAATTCCAATTTCAAATCTATACAGCTCATGCATTTGTTTTCCGATGTGTACGGCGGTGGTGTCGCAAAAGAAAACACAGTGCATTTTTGGTTTTTGGTTTCAACGTTTTCGAATTTACATTCTGTGTTACTTGTATGTTTTAAAAACATGCAAGCAATTAATTGTAAGCGCGGGATATGTCTATAAATTGTTTACGAAATAAGGAGTCGTTGTTGTAGGATTTTTGATGTGCCGCATTCTAAGACCAACCTACTGTCACACTCGCCCTTGCCAAGGATTTCCGCTACATATAACCTCCTTAACACTAAGTCCACGTCGGTTGACATTTTTTCTAATTCACGCAAGCTCTTCCGCACCTTAGTGTTAAAAATTATGCAGTAATTTTGGCTAATTTAATTAATTTATTACTGATTTTCCTATTTCTTTATAATTTATTACAATATTTTTGTAACTATTTATTATTAAATCGTTACGTTTCTTTTTAGCGAATGTTGTGTACACCTGTAATTGGCATACACAACAGGACTTAGTTTGTAAACTTGATTATTACAACAATGTATGATTGTGTAATGCTGTTGGTGTATCTTATTAAATAAATAAAGTAAATTTGGATATGGCAAATAGATCTGCTCTGAGCTTATTAAATAATGATTTGTATATTTAGATTATTTGTTGTATATGTGGGATCCTTTCTACTGTTAGCTGGCAACACATGACACCCAGCGATTATTATGCATAATAACTACTTCCAATGATATCTTAGTGATTTACCTGAACCTTATTGTATCTTTAATTCATAATTAATAATTTAGTTGATCGTCACATTAACTTGTCATTGTAAACAATAGTTTAACTATATTAGTTCCTAATCTGACTTCTAATTAATTTTTAATAAAGATTGCGAGGACGCGCAGTAGTGACGGTATTCTTTATAAATAATTCTTTGTACAACGTTACGCTGTCTCAATAAAGCGAGTGTATTAGTTGTTGGACTATTTTATCCCACGAAACCTACAAATTATAACACTACGTAATTTATTTTTCGTAGTTTGTGCGTGACATTATAATATTATTTAGTATTCATGACATTACACATCTTATACATAACAGTGTTTACATAACAGTGAAATTGTAATCGGCAAAAGCAATTTACGGCGAAAATTTTAGTAGGATCACGTTATTTATTTATCGTCTCGCGTTTCGCGTTACCTCCGGTCCAGAGGGATGTCAGTATTGAGGAGGGTACGGTAAGCTACGTTCTCGCCGCCTCCCGTGATAGGGCATCATATTCTGATAAAATTTACGTATGCACGTTACTGGTTAAGCTTATTATATGTATTACTAGCGTACTCAGCGCGCTTCGCCGGACTAGATTTTGCTTTATTTTATTTAAACAATAAACTTATATCATTAAATATTTAATTTAACTCTCACAATATATTAAATTATTCATTTCTCTCCGTATTCATTCTGTTCTCGAGCGCGTAAAGAACATTACCTACAACCATGTACATATCAGTGAATACAATATCATTCTTATCATTTATACAAAAACATATCGGGCTCAAGTTAATGTCAGAAATAAAACTTACCATATGGTATACTTTATTAGGCTTCAGTATACTCTATGGTTCAAATAGTTCATAATGACATAAATATACACAACGTATGTGTCAATACAAATTTGGGTTATAAAACAATAGAATATCATCATAGTTAATAAAAGCTGTATTTGACTATATTGCGGCTGAAATGGTGATCATGATGATTTGATTATTTTTATAAAAAGTTAAAGAGTTACAGCCTATATATACATATGTCCCACTGCTGGGCACAAGCCTTCTCTGTCGAGAGACTAAAAGGTCACAGTCCGCACACGTAGTGCGGATTGGCAGACTTCACATGTGTTAGAAAAGTTTCTCATGTAGGTTTCCTCACGATATTTTCCTTCACCGCCGTGCGCATGGTAAATCAGCACATAAAATTGCAACAACAAATTTATTGGTGCCGGCACCGGGGATCGAACTCGGGTTGCTAGCGTAATATGCAACTTGAGGCGGCCGCCCGGACACTGAGCTACAACGACTCTTTTTTCTTTTCTATATTTTCCTTATCTTTCATTAATTCGATCTTAATGATATAGAACTGTAATGTCGGACGATTAGCTATTAAACTATCAATGCATATATATTTATTACTAAAAGAAAATGGAGCCAGCCGTAGCAGTATTATTTATAATAGATTCCATTAAAGTTTTAATAATAGAGAGAGCTATAGTTAAACACGGCCCGGGTACAAACGGCGAGAAATAAAACAACGCGCGGTGGAAAAGTGCAGTTTATAATTAACTTTGGCGTGGCGATGTTTAACGATATTAAAAATAATTAATTAAAAACCGTATAAATAAAATGAAGAAACAAACTAAACGAAACATTTTTAAACTAAGAACACCATAGACTAAATTATATTAATAAAAGCACGCCTTAGATAGATAAATTCTTTATGGTGCCAAAATACATATACAAAAATGCTATTTAATGCTTGGTCTAATTCCCCCATCCCCGTTCCACTCATCGGACTTCAAGACGAACAGCGGGATTTCATCCTTTTGTTGTGAACATCCCTTAAACCCGAACGAAGCGCTTCGCTTCGTCTTTCATTGTTCTTACAGCAAGGGACTGTAATAGTTTGCCCGCGTCTGTCTTTCCTTCCGATTACAATGTGGGTGTTTTCAAGAGTAGAGTGAATAGGCATTTACTAAGCTAGTGCGCCTTACCATCCAGGACTGCATTTCCAGTTAACATCAATTGCGCTTTTGGTCAAACAATTGCTTAGAAAGGATAAAAATACTATTCTATGCTCATGTATTAATATTTATTAAAATAAAACGATCCCATACATTTTAAACTTTGCTCGTAAATTCAGCTCCCGAAGTGGCACTCAAAGTTAGTTTAGCTTTTGAATGTCTCTTAGATTATCCGTAAAATAGCAACCGACCGAGTCGTGGTTCGGCCCTCTCGGGCGCCCTCGGATCGGCGTGCTTACGCGTAACATAGTAACCGTCCAAGCCGAGGTTACCCCTCACCGGGGGGACCCTTGTGTCGAGTTACTAGCAATAGAGGTTCAGGCTAAGCGACCTAAGAGCTATGCCACCTCTCAATCCGGTGAAGCAGTCAAGGCCAGCTTCTCTGGCCAATCTGTGTAGTTCGTCATTAAAAAAAAAAAAAAAAAATCGTAAATTCAGAGTATTTTTTCGGTGTGATATGAAACCATTAGTATATGACTTATATTGACAACTAGCAGTTTGAATTGTCTATAAACTTTAATAATTTCGATTTACTGCTAGATAAATCAGTAATATCCATAAAATTAGTTACTTACAATAACAGTATTTCAAGCCGGCTTCCCGCCTTAACTGTATAAGGCACAGGTGCGGCCTCATATGGAATACTGTTCGCATCTCTGGGCCGGGGCTCCCCAATACCAACTTCTTCCGTTTGACCGTGTACAACGTAGAGCTGCTCGAATAGTCAACGATCAGGGTCTTTCCGATCAACTCGACCCTCTGAGTCTGCGAAGAGATGTCGGTTCTCTTTGCATCCTGTATCGCATTTACCATGGGGAGTGTTCTGAGGAATTGTTCGGAATCATCCCAGCTACCGATTTCCATTGCCGCACATCTCGGCAGAATTCCAAATTCCACCGCCACCATCTTGATGGTTGTCGTCCCACGACTGTACGTTTTACGCGTAACTTTAACTGTCGCCAGCGGTGTTTCCGAACGTTTACGATTTAGGGACCTTCAAGAAACGAGCCTATTCCTATCTCAAAGGTCGGCAACGCACCTGCAGCTCCTCTGGTGCTGTGGATGTTCATGGGCGACGGTGATCACTTAAGATCAGGTGAGCCGTATGCTCGTTTGCCACTTTTCATATAAAAAAAATAACCAATGTAAATAAAACAAATAATACAATTAAGTATAGATTAAGTGAGAATTTATTTTCCTTCAGGAAAACTCTGTTCTTTATCGGAATACGATGACACCCGTACTGTTAATTAATGATCCTATAAATAAGTGACATTTTCTTTCTATATATATTCTTGTGTTTATTTGTATAGATACAAGAATTATTCGTTTGAAGAAAGGTAGATTACAGTATAAGTTACATAAAAAACCGACTACAAATTTTAATGATTTTGTCTAAGTGGAAATCTTAAAATAACGTTTAAATTCGACGAAACATTTCGCGATACAAAGTAAACGGATATAACGCGCTTCCAAAACCGACGCCAAATATTATTTGTGAAATCAGAGACCTAAATTATATTTTCAGCAAATCGTTACGCTTTTCCAGCGAACTTTTCGTTTACATAAGCATATTTTTAAGGCGAAATCGCGTACATTTTTAATGCAATGATGTCATCCAACTTACTGCGAAAGGTCTCAGATTAAACTTATAATTTTTTTAAATAAAACTTCTATACGCCCGCTTGACTTGGGGCGAAAGATGGTGAATGCGGTACGAAAAGTGTGATAGGACGTAGCGAATAGAAGTTGAGAGAGGGAGATATAGTTTTATGAAGACAGGAAGACAGAGAGTTAGCGAGGCCTTTGTCGTCCGCCGAAGTGGACCTTTGTTCAACTGTATTTTTCTTTTTTAAAATGTGCTCATATTAAATATGCCAATAAAGAAGTGGCGCCACTTGTTTATAATATATTAAAAAAAATCAATCACTTTATAGCAAATGGTTCACACGTATTATACGTTCGGATATGTATAACACATATTTTCCTAATGAATTCCACCATGGAAATTAAAAGCCAGCAATATCACCTCTCCCTCGGGGAGGAACGGAAATTGGAAGCCATATAACAAATCCGCTCATGGGCCCATTAATTTCCTTTCCCATAATAATACAAATCTATTTAATCACCCGAAGCCACCGACTACCATAAGATACGTAAAGATGTTGAAGCGTCAATAGCCTAATGGTTTAGAGTATGTCAAGCGACAAATCCGATTGGACTCGCTTGACATATGGAACAGGCGCTACAAAGACGGGAAACTGCGGGCACAACGAAGGTGTTCTTCCCTGACGTTGTGTCCGCATACCCCGTCATAAGGAAAATGGATCTGGATCCTGTCACTGTACAGATCTTGACAGGGCACGGAGGGTTCTCCGAGTATCTTAATAAGTTTCGATGCAAGGAGAGCCCTTCGTGCATCTGTGATCAGATGTGCACGAATCGGTGCTACACGTATTGACAGAATGTCCGGAGTTTAATGCAAGAAGATTTGAGTGTGAAAGCGAGATGAATGAAAGGATAAATGTAGATAATATTAGAAATTAGTATTGTATAATATAGAAATAAGTTTAGAAATAATAGATATATAAGGATATTGTAATAACTAGAAATAAGAAATTTGTGTGTGTATTTTAGAAATAATAGATATATAAGGATATTGTAATAACTAGAAATAAGAAATTTGTGTGTGTATTTTAGAAATAATAGATATATAAGGATATTGTAATAACTAGAAATAAGAAATTTAGAAATTAGTATTGTATAATATAGAAATAAGTTTAGAAATATTAGAAATAAATATAAGAAATTTGTGTGTGTATTTTAGAAATAATAGATATATAAGGATATTGTAATAACTAGAAATAAGAAACTCAGTAAATAGTATTGTATAATATAAAGTAGACAAATTAGTTAGTAGTAAATTTATGTTAAGATAAAAATACCCGCAGCCAAACATGCTGGGGAACAAATGTAGTAATAAATCATCAATCAAAAAAAAAAAATGGTTTAGAGATAAATAGATATTAAAAATTAGAAAATAAATAAGAATTGTATAATATAGAAATAAGTTGTAGAAATATGTATATAGAAATAATAGATATAATAAGGAAAATGTAAGTACATATAAAATATTAGAAATTAGTATTATATAAAGTAGATAAATTATAAGATGTAAATTAATGTTAAGAAAAATACCCCACAGCCAAACATGCTGGGGAACAAATCTAGTAATAAATCATCAATCAAAAAAAAAAAAAGGTTTAGGGTACGGTCTGCGTATCGTAAGGTCGTAGGTTCGAATCCACCATTCGACTACTGACATAAATCATCTCCTAGCCCAAGCCTAAGCTTAGTTGGAATGGTTAACAAGAATGTTAGTAATTATCTAAAAAAAAATGTATTATCTAAAAAAAAATATTGCTAGTTTTCTTTAAAAAAACAATACAAATTACACAAAAACCGATTTTTTTTTCGTTAACCTTTTTATTTAAATCAAAGAAACAGTGATTTACTAATAGCTAATGATTATAACATATACTAACTAATAAAGAAATATTTACAATTTAAAAGATTTTACAAAATATTTACAAAAATATAACTGTGCCAAACCGTCATCGCTTGGCAGCGTGCTAGAAGGCTGGTAGCATTGCCACGTTGTATGGCAATGCTTAGCCTCTGTGCAAGGTATAAGCCAGCCCTCTGGTCACCAGATGTGTCGACCAACATCTTAGCTAACACATTAAAAGGTGATGTGCACTAGGACCCCACGGACCCAAAGTTTCTACCCCAAACGGCTCAAATATGAAACCCGTATCGAGGTTACTACATTTGCGCCGCTTGAGGTTTTCTGCAGTTGCAGCGGCCGCTCCAGCCTCAACAGAAGATTCTGGAAGATGTGACGGCGCCAAAGTATCGACGCATGTGGCATCCCATACTAAAGGCCGTCCCATCTTCCAGGGTGTAAGAGTCATACCGTCTGGTCTCTTACCATCACTACGCAGTAGTCCATTTGAAAACCGATTTTAAATCATATCATTGATGGATTTTCTTTTCTGGGTATAAACTAGCGCTTGACCACGATCCCACCTGGTGTTAAGTGGCGATATAGTCGAAAGATGGTACGCGCTAGTTTAATAAGTGCCTATTCACTCTACTCTTGGAGGCTCCCACGTCGTACTTGGATGGAAAGACTGACGCCGGCAACTTGTTCCACTCCTTTGCTGTACGTACACATAACTGGACCTTATTGAAGTAAGGCCACACGGGTACCAGCCAAGTACCAGCTTTCAAAGAAACATCAATATTGGTTCACCCAGTTCTGAGATAACAAACACGAACAAAACCTCCTTTTTGAAGTCGGTTTAAAAACTGATGCCACGCTCTGTAGGTGTTGGACACATGCAAATGTTGATATAATTCATATGAAGTCTTTTTGTATAATTTCTAAATAATATATAATGTAATTATGAGTCTAAGTTACTTGTTTGAATAAATAAATAATTATTTTTTTTTGAGACCTTAAGTTAAAGTTTTATAATATTTATATAAAAAGTAAAATACAAGAATATATATATTTTTTATACTTTCTAAGCAAGTGCTTGATTACTATCCCAACTGATGTTCAGTGGAAATGGAGTCCTGGATCATAAGGTACACTAGCTTAGTAAATGCCTTTTCACTCCACTCTTGAAAATACCCACGTTGTAATCAGAAGGAAAGACAGACGCGGGCAAACTATTCCAGTCCTTTGCTGTACGAAGAATGAAAAACAAAGCAAAGCGCTTCGATAGGGTTTGAGGGATATTCACAACAGTGAAATGAAGCAGTCCATCTAGAAGTCCGATGGTGGAAAGGGGATGGGGGAATTAGATCATGTAGTTCCTGACCACACTCTCCAAAATGCAATCTGTAGAAAACCGAAAGGCTAGCTACCTTACGCCTGTGCTCAAGACTGAGCAGATTGGTTTCAGCTGCGTCACCAAATAGCCTCTTAGCCCGCCTCTCCACCGAGTCCATTTACATATATTTTAATTTATTAGTGCTATAGATTTCGTGAAAATACTGGTCTGATACATAAATATTTATTACAACCTTCAGTTCTGCCAAAAATTCTGAGCAAAAAAAAGCCGAATACAAATCGAATCAAACGCTATTACGCGCGGACGCCCTATTTGTATTTACGAATTATCTTAGGAACATTTCGAAATAGAATTAATTAGTACCTAACCAAACTCTCATCAAACTAGTCTTGAAATACATTCTTTCCAATACTAAATGAATCATCGAAATCGGTTCGCGTGATATTGTGCGTCCATTTGTGGCGAATAATACAATATCACGCATGAGGACTACAGGGCTCATACATAAATAACAAAAATCACTCTTTTTTAATGACGAACTACACAGATTGGTCAGAGAAGCTGGCCTTGACTGCTTCACCGGATTAAAAGGTGGCATAGCTCTTAGGTCGCTTAGCCTGAACCTCTACAGCTAGTAACTCGACACAAGGGTCCCCCCGGTGGGGTAACCTCGGCTTGGACGGTTACTATGTTACGCGTAAGCATTTCGATCCGAGGGCGCCCAGAGGACCGAACCACGACTCGGTCGGTAGCTATTTCACGGATAATCTAAGGGATATTCGAAAAGCTAAACTCACTTTGAGTGCCACTTCTGGAAGCGTTGGCGCTGGGAGAAGAAGTGGCCGAAGAAACTCCAGCAACGCTCCTAGCATCTAAGGGGTGGGGCCTGCCCATAAAATAGCGGTAACGCGCGAGGATTATTCGCAACCAATTTTGACAAATAACCCAATTAATGTACAGCTACAGCGCTATCATAACTAAATTAACTAACAAATAGAACCAAAGCAACACAGTATGCGTTAATTACCTACAATTAAAGAGTAATGGACGCTAATCGTCACGCAACGGGGCGCTAATAATAACAAAGTTGGAGGTCAAATCGCCATCGCTCATGGGGCGGCCGAAAGGTCGATTTTATCGCATTAAAAACACGATAGCGCGTACAGTAATAACCCGTTTAAATAGTTCCTTCAGTCAAGGGCGCCAAATACTTCTACCCTTGCTGTTACCGATAAAAGATTCTGATAGAGCTGTGGTTAATGTCAGTAACGGTATCGTGCTTGGCAGTCCAAACTGAAGTAATCTCACGGAAACCCTTGCGCTAAATTACTCATACCATTATGAACGCCTTTTATAATTTACAAATATATTTACGGACAAAAAAAAAGCGAACGCCCTCTTTGTATTTCCGAATTAATTTTTTTTAACTGTTTAATATTTTTTTAACCCGATTTTTTTTTGTTAAAAAATAAAGCTAGCAATATTTCTTTTTTTTTCAGAAATATTACTAACAATCCTGTCAACCATTCCAACTAAGCTTAAGCTTGTTCACCCCCCGCTACGTGCTAGCTAGGACATGGTTCACCCCCCGGGACGTGCTCTCCTTGAGCACAGTGCAGAGGGGCTCCGGTGCGTTCCACGTGAGATCCCGGAGCCCCTCGTCATGCACCGAGGAAAGGGCCACCGGGGAGGTTTTAGAGGGTAAAAACCCCACATAACCGCCGCCTTCCCCCCAAAGGGCGGGGTAGGTTTATGAAGATTTCCTCCCGGTAAAAAAAAAAGTATCATATATATACTTTTATGGTTAAAAAAATTAATAAACCTACGACCGAACGTTGCGCAGACCGTACCCTAAGCCTAAAATTAGGCTTTGACGTTTATTACCATTATGAATAATAGTGTCCTGTGGGTTATATTTTATAATAGAAAGTCTTTACACAACAGCCCTATCCTACAGCCCATGTCTATGATGGTATACTCGTTTAATGATATCAATGGACAGTACAGAATGAAAGTAATTATGCGAATTCACGTTGTTACGTCGACAAAAGCGATAAAAGGCTTCTATGCATTAAACAGGGCTTTGCTTGAGGGGGCGATGGAATTAAAATGAGCAGTTGCGCATACTAAGCTCTCATTGACCGACTTGAAAAAGGAGATTGGTACATTTATACGTTTATTTTGTATGCATTCAAAGCGCAGTTATTTTCACTGAAAGTTCAATAGCCTAATGTACAGATGTAGTGAGAAATTATATTCCTTCGGGAAAACTTGGATCTTTATCGGAATACGATGACACCCGTACTTTTAATGAATAACCGTGACATTTTCATATCCATTAAAAGGAGCTATATATAGGGCACGATAAATACGAACTTTTCCTAGAGGTTCAGGCTAAGCGATCTAAGAGCTGTGCCACCTCTCAAATCCGGTGAAGCAGTAAAGGCCAGCTTCTCTGTGCCAACTGTGATAGTTCGTCAAAAAAACGAACTTTTCCGTAATATTACAAAGGAAAAATCTTTTCTCACTATATCTACTCGTATAGGCCACAGTCTACGAAACTTAAGGTTAAGTCGGTAACAGTAAAGTCGTAGTTTATGTTTATAATGTTTTTTTAATGTCTTATATCCCTAAACCTAATGACAAATATTGTGATGAACTAATGTAATCGCAAAGATAACTCTTGGAAAAAATTAACTTTATTTTCTTCAATTACGCTACGTTACAATAGACAGATAAATTCTTTATTGCACCAAATATACTAATACTCTTTATAAAAATAATAAATGTTCTTTGTTTATCATATATTACATATTAATCGACAATTAAATAAGATATCCATTAGTTAAATCACTAATATTGTTTTATTTATTGATATGTTGAAGATATTAGACACAATGTGATCACGTGACCGCATGTTTGAAGCGAGAATATCAAACCATCGAGTCCAGAAGTTCGCTGTTTTTTTTTTAATAAAACGCTACCACAGACTCGTATCCGTGTTCTTTTCTAACAACTTTATTTTGTTAATAAGAGCTATCTCTACTGTTACTACAATTTTTTTTTGGACGAACTAACACGGCCAGAGAAGCTGGCCTTTACCGCTTCACCGGATTGAGAGGTGGCATAGCTCTTAGGTCGCTTAGCCTGAACCTCTATTAGCTAGTAACTCGACACAAGGGTCCCCCCGGTGAGGGGCAACCTCAGCTTGGACGTTTACTATTTTTACGCATTAGCAGTCCGATCCGAGACGGCCGAATCACGACTCGGTCGGTAGCTATTTTATTAACACAAGACTATTGGGACAATCTAAGCTAAACTAACTTATATGCCACTTAGGGAGGCGTTAGCGCTGGGAGAAGAAGTGGCCGAAGAAACAGCAAATGCTCCTAATCTTATCGAAAGGGTGGGGTTTTCCCATAAAATACTTGTATCGCGCAAGGATTTATTTTTTTTTTCGTAATGCCTGATTTTTGAAGGTGGTGTTGGAGAATGCTCTGGTTCACGCGTCGTAGACGCCCCGTTGCATTGTTATTAGTTTCTCCGCGACCGCTGCGTCCCTGTTTCTCATGGCCATTTTTAAGTTGTAGTCTATTATTTTTTCTTCTACCAGTCTTCCTGTGGCGTCGTCACAGTCATTTGTGTAATAGACACAGCTGACTGTGTGTCGGGATAGAAGTTTGTTGTTACAATTTTGTCAAAATGAGCATTCTATTTATAATCCTCGCGCGTTACCGCTATTTTATGGGCAGGCCCCTCTCTGAGATAAGAGAAGCGTTACTGGAGTTTCTTCAACCACTTCTTCTCCCAGCGCCAACGCTTCCCGAAGTGGTACTCAAAGTTTAGCTTTTGAATGTCCCTTACATTTTCCGTGAAATAACAACCGACCGAGCCATGGTTCGGCCCTCTCGGGCGCCCTTGGATCGGAATGCTTACGCGTAACATAGTAACCGTCCAAGCCGAGGTTACCCCTCATTGACGGGACCCACCAAGTTACTAGCTATAGAGGTTCAGGCTAAGCGACCAAAGGTAAAAGTCAGCTTCTCTGACCAACATATGTCGTTCGTCAATTAAAAAATATATATTTTTCCTTGTAAATATGTACTTGTATTCTATTACACGTGAAAGAACTGGTCAGTATAAACAAAGAATCACTAATAACTTTATGGCACGATTGCCTACTTAAGTGGCTTAACGAACAAACATGACCTCTCACGCTCAAGTTATCTCATAGCATACGTAGGTCAAGAGGGCCCTTATAAGCTACTTGACGTCACCGATGCCAGTGTTAACACAGCTGGTATATCTGCTTGCAGTAACACGTTAACGTATGGAAAATAAAATAAATAATAGCCGTGGTAGCTCTGTGTTTGGGCGGTTGACTCAAATAGCATAATACTTCCAGCCCTGTAGTTCTGGGCTCGTAGAATAAGGCTATGGTATCCCCCATCTTTCGTAGAAAGCGACTAAAAGGGTCCACAAAAAGAACCTTTGTCGTCCGCTGAAGTGGACCCGGGAAGAAGGCGACATCGGCCGTGTCGCGAGGGCCACAGGGGGGACGAGTTAACTTCCTCCCCCCGGGATGTGCTCTCCGAGCACAGTGCAGAAGGGATCCGGTGCTTCCCACTTCCCAGAGCCCCTCCCAATGCACCTTTGTCACATCTCTAAATTATGTAACATTATTTAGAGATGTAAGAAAGAGATGAATGAGAAAATATCCCTAACCACCCACGTTGGGGGAACTAGATATAGCATAGGCAGATTATACTTAGATTAAAAATGACAAGGGGCAATAAAACTCTGAATTTAGTACATAAGTCAGTAGTCAAGCCTCATGTTGCAAAAAAATCACCGAGGAAGGACCACCGGTGGGGTTTTAGTGGGTAAGAACCCCACATAACTCCGCTCTCACCCCTTCTAAAAGTTCTCAGTTAAATGTTTTATGTTCTCTCTGTAAGGACCCGTTATTTAGGACGATCGTGTTGATTATTAATAAAACTGTATGGATTTTTCTAAAATTAGTGCATGACCTAAAACCAATAACGTAAGCGAGGCCAGGCTCGGCGCAGCTCAGATCGCTCTGTTATCAAAAATATTTTTCATGACACTCCCTAATATTTCCTATTTTTAACCGTCTACGAAAAGAGACGTTATTTGTTATTGGGGGAAATAACTTTCGTCTTTTATGAATCTGCTTTGAAATTTTTCGTGCTCTTTGTAGGGTCGTTTAGTTAAACATTTTTCAACCGACTTAAAAAAGGTTTTCAATTCGTCTTTTTTTTTGGTTACCTCATAACTTTCGACTTGTTTCGAATTGTATTGTTTTTAAATTAGTTTCAAAGCTGGTGCTTCCCGTATGTGTGTATAATTTGGCCCATTTCTGACAATGGCGTCCAAAAGAAAACTTATAAGTAATAAATTTGCATCAAGTATGTGCGCCACAAATGGACGAATAACTCAATATCTGAATAACGGATTCCGATGATTCATTTTTTATTGGAAAGCGGGTACTTCAAGAGTAGTTCGATGAGAGTATGGTTAGGTTCTGATTTATTTTATTTCGTAATATTCCTACGATAATTCGTGTCCCGACCTAAATCTGCGATTTCATTTTCATTCTGCGATGACATTTTTCGGCAAAATTTTTTGTACATCGGATGCGGAAGGCCGAGTCACCGAACTGTGACATTTGCCAAGTGGTGGACGATGTGCACCACATAATGGGGAATGTGCCAAACGTGAAGCGGAAAGAAAGTCATTAATACATAGTCTAAAACTGAGGGAGCAACATGTGGGGGTCTTCTTAATGCTGCTGTCTGACCCGACCTCAGAGGGAGCGAGGAAGCTGGTGGCTATGGCCATACAACATTGATGACTTTCTTTCTCGCTTCATGCGACCAAGGTGTGTGTGCGTAGTTTAGGGTATGATGGGGCTGACATGCCTAAAAGTGCAAAAGTCCCGAATATATAAAGAAAAAAAATCACAGTTTCTAAGTGTAACAGCGTTTAACGTATGATTCGATTTGAAGTCGGTTTAAAAAATCTAAAAATGGACCTTAGCTAGATCGATTTATCGCCCCCGAAACTTGGTACTAAATTACGTACTAAATCCTATATCTATATCCCTACGTTAAATATCTTCTTGTCTTCTTCTTTCTTCATTTAAGTTAAAGTTAAGTCTTTATTTATATAAACTATATTGTCCCACTGTTATAAGGTATAAGGGCATATTCCGCCACGTAGCCCTAGTGAGGATTGACAGACTTGACATGCCTTAGAAAAATTTTCTAAGACATGTAGGTTCCCTCACGATGTTTTCCTTCACCACCGAGCGCGTGGTATATCAGCACATAAAATTGCAACAACCAATTTATTGGGGATCGAACTCGGGTTGCTAGCATACTATGCAACTTTTTTTTTTGTTAACGGGGAGGAAATCTTCAAAAAGATACCCCACCTTCTGGGGGGAAGGCGGCGGTTATGTGGGGTTTTTACCCATTAAAACCTCCCCAGTGGCCCTTTCCTCGGTGCATGACGAGGGGCTCCGGAATCTCCAATGGAACGCACCGGAGCCCCTCTGCACTGTGCTCAAGGAGAGCACGTCACGGGGAGGTTACTCCCTCCCCACCCCTTATGCCCTCGCAGTGCAAGGCCACACGGGCAGCATACTATGCAACTTGAGCCAACCTCCCGGACACTGAGCTACCGTTTTTTCGTTTAGAGGTATTAGAATTATCCAAGCGTGGCCTAGTATTTATACGGTATAGAAAATCTGAATCTGAAAGTTTCATGGATTTAAAAAAGAACTGGGTCACAATACAAATCAAACTTTTCCCAATGTTATGAAAACAATTTGTCAAAAGCGTCGTCCATCACTCTTCGAAGCTTTGTTGAAAGTTTCAGACAAATTTGAAAGTGTCAGAAGTTCTTCGCATCTAATAAGTCAGAGGTCATTAAAGCTTTTAGAATTTTGACATTCTAATCGATTTGTCGTACTGACGATGTTGATTGTTAACCTGGCCCCTATGTTATTACAATTGTGTCAAAATGAATATTCAGTGACATCATAGTTGTAGATTTTAGCTAGATTTGGTAATCTTTTTTTTTTTGACGGGGAGGAAATCTTCACAAAGATACCCCGCCTTCTGGGGGGAAGGCGGCGGTTATGTGGGGTTTTACCCATTAAAACCTCCCAGTGGCCCTTTCCTCGGTGCATGACGGGGCTTCGGGATCTCACGTGGAACGCACCGGAGCCCCTCTGCACTGTGCTCAAGGAGAGCACGTCCCGGAGAGAGGTTACTCCCTCCTCCCCTGTGCCCTCGCAGCGAAAGGCGACACGGGCCAGCCGATGTCGCCTTCTTCCCGGGTCCACTTTGGTGGACGGCGCTAGATCACATCGTCAATAGCCTAATGGTTTCGAAGTAGTGGGTCGAATCTACCATACGACTATTGACGTGAACCATCTCCTAACACTTGTGTTTTTGGAACTTTAACTTATTTGGAATGGTTAACAAGAACGTTAATCAAGTTAATAGTAAGAAAATTACTAGTTCAGTTGTATCACTATGGTTTTGACGTACCACTGACACTCCAATATTGTTTCAAATGTAAGTTTTCGGGAATCTCATCGGAGATGTTCCAAATACACGGCGTATTTTAAATTTTTACATTTAATTAAATTTTTCAACATATTAAATAATGATCGTAATGAAATTTGTATATTTCTGTTTTTGGCACAATGGCAATTATATTGTAGTTGGTCGTGTATCATAGTGAAATATCAGTGACAATATTAGATTATTAGCTTGGTCTTTATGACATAAATCAACTGTCCTAATGAAATAGGGCTTGATTCAGTTGTTAATAAATGTTACCAATTTCATATTTATTTATTTAATCTTTATTTGCACATAATAAAAGTGTACAAAAAAAGCTACGGGTGCAACATTAGAGAGATTCAGAGCATTCTCCAGCACCACCTACAAAATCAGGCATTATAAAAAAAAATGTAGTAACTGTAGAGGTAGCACCCTTATTAAAAAAAAACCAAAGCAACCAATTCAAGAATATTACAAAAGAGCACGGACATAAGTCTGTGGTTGCGCTTTATTGAAAGAAAAAAAAAACTTTAGAGAGAAAAAAAGTAAAATAAGACAAATGTAAAAATATATTATATATATGAAAAAAGTATAAATACATTTTAGTTTTTATATCTGGCTGCAACCGAGCTTTATTCCCATAAACGCACGGTTGTCAGGAATGACATATAGGTACTGTCATGTAAAAGAAGTGAACAAAAAAAAAATTTTTTTTCATCTTAGACATAAGAAAGACATGGCTTAAAGGTCTTGCTACCAAGCCATAAAATATACATAGACAACAAAAGTGAACACTTCTAAACCTACCTGTAACAAGAGAAACGACATTTAGGTTTTTTTTTGACGAACTGTCACAGTTGGCACAGAGAGGCTGGCCTTTACTGTTTCACCGGATTGAGAAGTGGCATAGCTCTTAGGTCACTTAGCCAGAACCTCTATTAGCTAGTAACTCGACACAATGGTGAGGGGTAACCTTGGCTTGGACGGTTACTATTCTACGCGTTAACAGTCCGATGGGGCGCGCCCGAGAGGGCCGAACCACGACTCGGTCGGTAGCTATTTTAATGGCAAAAGACTAATAGCCACTGCTGCTTCAGGAAGATAAACGCTTATTGATACCAAGCTCTTCAAGTATGGAGGCATTTTTTCGGAATTTTCCTATATAATACAAAAGCATTGATATCACGACAGTATTCGTTTCCATCTCGTTGTAAATCAAATGCGATACGTTCATCCCTGCACGGCTTACACGAGATTTTGTAGTCAGCCGGAATTCAGCTGTCGATATCTGCAAAGCCGGAAACGAATCCGATTGATGAACAAAGCATTTTTTTTTCTTTGTTATCGCAAAATAGAAATATCACTTCTTCAGCAATACGTTCCATTGTTTTCGAATACGCAGAGGTTTAAATTTTGTTTTCAATTTTGTTTGAAGCGCTGTCATTGAGTATTTATATTGCACGTTCGTTGTTAAATCCAAACCAGTCGTTTTTAAAACGCCATTAAATTCGTGCCTTCTGAGCTAATGCAAAATAAAGATGTTACAATATTAGAATTATATTGATGATGCAAAATAATTTTCAAATACCCGATGATTACTTCACTATGAGGGCACAAACAAAAAAAAAATTTGCCAATAATAAAAACGAATTGCGATGGATTCGAATGAAATCAGATCATAAACTCGCATATGCCAAGAGTACACCGGCAGTACTTAATGTTCTAAATCGAGTAATGAGCTATTTGCCTGAGGTCAGGCAGCCAGACACGCGGCAGACGCAGTAATAACGACTCGTTAACGCTTGTACACAGCCCACCACACGACACGATTTCAACTGAGATTACCGTCTTTAATTGCGCGTGATACCTACGGAATCCGGTGTTTACATTAAATGGATTTTTGCATTCATCATTGCCGCTGCTGGAAAAAGGCCTTCCCCAATGCCTTCCACCATAAACGTTTCTACGCTTTCCGCATCCAGCCACTTCCGGCTATCCTTATAAGGGCGTCGGTCCATCAGAAAAGCGTTGCGCCCTGCTCTACGCTTCTCCGACCCATGCGCGGCTTCCATTTCAAGGCTTTCCTCCCCATCTACCGTCACTGAGGTAATGCCACTTCAACCTGCTGACTTTAAGAGCTATGTCGACTACCTTTGTTCTCCTTCGAATTTCTTCGTTTAGGATTCTATACCTTAGAAAAATACCGAGCATCGCTCGTTGTGCGACTTTAAGCATGTCGACTGGCTCAATGGCCAGAGTCCACGTGTCTGCATCGCAGGTCACAGTCACAATGCCACCCAGCCTAGGTGATGAACTATGTGAGGTACTTACTTGCATGGTGAGGGGCTCCGAGATCTTTAGTGAAACGCACCGAAGCCCCTCTGCACTATGCTTGGCAGCACGTCCCAGGAGGGGTTAACCCTCCCCCGGCACCCTCGCAGTGCAAGGCGACACAGTCCAGCCAACGTCGCCTTCTTTCCGGGTCCACTACAGCGGACGACAAAGGCCCTTGTCGACCCGTGAACCCGAGGTCCCTTTTAGTCGCCTTCTACGACAGGCAGGGGATACCGTAGCCTTATTCTACGAGCCCAGAACTACAGGGCTGTGTTGAAGTTACGCGGGCCAAGCTGGGTACCCCGTTGGTATACATTCAGTGCAATGTTTCAGCGTAAGATTTCATTGAGCAGGAACTCACGCAAGTGTGGGCTTTTTTTTTTGTTGACGCGGAGGAATCCTTTTACGGACCGTCCTCCGGTGCCCTGGGTGGGCCCGGAGCGATGTGTTGGACTCGGTCTGGGCGACTCCTACCCACTAAACCTTCCGCAAGTACCATCAGCCGTTATAAGTGGAGTGCCCCGGATCTGTCAGCGACAGGGCACAAGTAAGTTTGGCCTAAGCTAAGCCTGAGCAAAGTCAATGAAGGCTTTATAAATTTCAGCCTAAAGTTTTAATTTTGTTGTCATACAAGTGACATGTCAGTGAATAAAAATAACATTAAAGTAATGTATTACTGGGCGTACCTACATTATTGTTAGTAATAGCAAGTAACTTCGTATTCTAAATTCGTATTGTAAACAGCGACTTATAACTACTAAAGTTGGCGAAGCTAACTCGCACGCAGATTTCAGGGCGAACTTAACTCAGTGCTAACTACGATATGCAAATATAGTTAGTCAACTGGCTTTGTAGGTTTGTTTGTCTATTATGAGAAACTTCTGTCGTCTGTATATCGCGCTGTGTTTATTTATCAAAGGACAACTTACAGCTCACAATATGACCTATATAAAAGCAAAAAGTCTTAACATATGTTTAGCAACAAGTATATTTACGAGTATAAACCAAAATCGAATAGGAATATTACTAAATAAATTTATTCAGAACCTAACCAAACTCTCATCAAGCTACCCTAAAAAACATTCTTCTTAATAAAAAAAAAAATTAAACATCGAAATCAGTTAGCGTGATATTGAGTTATTCGTCCTTTTGTCTCGCACATACCCAACGCAAATATAAGATTTATATGGTTTTCTCATGGAAGTGTCAGTATCAGAACTGGACTAAATTGAAATTAGACACACGGGAAGTACCTTTCAAATGAAAATTGGTACATCCAGTCACAAGTTGTGAGGTAACAATCATAAACAAAAATACAGACAAATTGATAATCTCCACCTTTTTTGAAGACGGTTGAAAATAGATGCACACCTCTCTCAAAAGCCGCCAACGCACCTGCATTTCCTCAGCTGTTTCATAAAAAATAAAAAGAACGGGTATGCTTAAGAGCTCACTTTGAAGTAACTTATTTACCTCCACCTACATGGTACCGTGGATCTCACGTGGAACGCACCGGGGCCCCTCTGCACTGTGCTCAAAGAGAACACGTCCCGGGGGGAAGTTACTCCCCCCCCCCCGTGCCCTCGCAGCGCAAGACGGCACGGGCCAGCCGATGTCGCCTTCTTCCCGGGTCCACTTTGGTGGACGACGCAGGCCCCCACCCTTGTCGCCCAGTGAACCCGAGGCCCCTTTTAGTCGCCTTGTACGACATTCAGGGAATACCGTAGTCTTATTCTTGAATAAATAATGTATTATTATTATTATTTACCTAAGCTAACTAATAAATAAATGATGACTTATGCTAATAATTTTTTTTTTAATCAGGATCAATTTTTTTCCGTCCCATCATCATCAGTGTCATTATTACTATCATCTGTCTTCAATTTCGGAAGCAGCCTCCGAATACCCTGTATATGTGTATATACAAATATATGTATAATATATATATATATACACAAAATATAATATGTACAAGACTGTTCAAGAGAAAATATGCGAGCGCACTGCTCTCTTTCTCCTATGTAACGTAACTGTCTCTCTTTCTATCTCCACTAACTTATATCTCCCTCTCATAGTTACTACAAAAGAATCATAACTCGAATTCTTTGCCGCCATCAGGTTACGTCATTACGTCTCAATATTACTAGAATATTCATCACAACCGGAATATTGAACCGAGTGATTGAAGAACACGTGCTACTAAAAAAGAGGCTCGACAAATACGTTGAATGTCTATCAGAAATTATAGAATAAATTTATGTATCAAATTGATTTAAATTTCTGACAAGAAAAACAAAGATTGTTTCTATCTATCATATATACTTTTTCTGACAAACTACACAAATTGGCCAGAGAAATTGACCTTGACTGCTTCACCGGATTGAGAGGTGGTATAGCTCTTAGGTCGCTTAACCTGAACCTCTATCGCTAGTAACTCGACACAAGGGTCCCCCGGTGTGGGGTAACCTCGGCTTGGACGGTTACTATGTTACGCGTAAGCATACCGATCCGAGGGCGCTCGAGAGGGCCGAACCACCATAACTTAAAAGGCATTCAAAAAGTATTACTCTATTTATCGTATTTCTTGCGTCAGTAACATACCTACGACCGCAAGAAAACAACTTTTGCAACAGTCCTTATCAATGGATGGCGTTGTTTACGACAATGGTCTTATTTTAACAAAAAAAAACAAGAAGATGGGTGATGCGTCGCATTCAGATTATTATACAATCTGACTTAATAAATTCAATATATACGCAATTATATTGACCTAGTTCTTGCCTTTTCAATTTCAATTCGTACCAATTCTGACAATGGCATCAATGAGAAAACTATATAAATCTTTAATTTGCATTTAAATATGTGTGCGAAAATTGGGCGAATAACTTAATATCAACTTAACCGAGCCAGGGTAGCTCAGTCTCCGGGCGGTTGCCTCAAGCTTCACAGCCTCCGGTCTTGGCCGGGACCGGCCGGTCGTTGGGGTGTCCTGTCGCTGACAGATCCGAGGCACCCCGCTCACAACGGCTGATGGTATTCGCGGAAGGTTTAGTGTGTAGGGGCTGCCCAGACCGAGTCCCACACATCCCTCCGGGTCCACCCAGGATACCGGAGGATGGTCTATAAAAAGATTCCCCCGCGTGAACAAAAAAAAAAAAAGCTTCACAGTACTAGTAACACCAGTTCTATCCCGGTGCCGGCACCAATAAATTTGTTCTTAGAATTTTATGTGCTGATGTACCAGCAGTGAAGGAAAACATCGTGAGGAAACCTACATGTCTCAGAAAATTTTTCTAAGGCATGTGAAGTCTGCCAATCCGCACTAGGGCCGCGCGGACTACTCCCTTTTACTCTCTTTACAGAGAAGGCCTGCACCCAACAGGGGTACATCTATATACACAGAAAAAGGCTGTAACTTTAACCCTAACCGATTTAGATGGATAATTTTTTATTGGAAAGGATGCACTTCTGAAGCAGTTTGATAAGAGTTTGGTTAGGATCATTAATCTATTTTCTATTAATCCTCTTTTAATATATAATAAGAATATAACATTCTTATACGATTTGATGTCGCTTGTGTGTATCCGAAATGGCACAAAAGCTTACAATGTTTTTTTTCCTCCATCATAATTTTTGTTACCAACCAGCACGATAAGGTATTTGCATTGTGATTATCTATTTTAATAAAAGCGCTAACATAAAAAAAACCTTTATTAATTCACGTGCCAAAGATAGCATTGGCATTTTACGATGCGCCAATAAGATATCCAATATCGGGTCGCGACCACAGTGTCGGGGATAAGTCGAAAATGGAAACGCACCATATCACTACGTACAGAGTGATTTGTGTAATTTATGCGCGGTTAATTAATAAAGACCCACCTTGCGTTCGGTTGTTCAAAAACAATACCTTAAGAACGAGTTAAAAAAATCGACTTCAAATTCAATCGAACGTGACGGATCAAAGAAGAAAGATTTTTAACGGAAGGATTGGTGAGCAGCGGATGTGGGAGCGAATAACGCGATGCAGGCGTGAGCGTAGGGGTGAGGCGAGGAGGGAAGGGGGGAGGCTAGGCGAGGATAGAATATAAAAGGGATTGTTTTGGTTGGTGGAGATTTCGCCAATGATAGCCCTGTAGTTCTGGGCTTTCAAGAATAAGACTACGGTATCCGCCTGTCGTAAAAGGCGACTTAAAGAGACTTCGGGTTCACTGGGCGACAAGGGTGGGGGCCTTTGTCATCCGCTATGGTGGACCCGGGAAGGCGACATCAGCTGGCCCCGCACGTGGTAAATCAGCACATAAAATTACAACAACAAATTTTATTGGTACCGCCGTGGAACTCTGGTTGCTAGCGTATTATGCAACTTGAGGCGACCGCCCGGACACTGAAGTACCACGGCTCTTATATAAAATACTATTAATATAATAAAATAAAAATAAAATAGCCTTTATTTGCTACTACAAATAACATTCAGCTTAAGAAATTTAATTTACAAGTTTGTAGTAGTCGCCATTAAGACGTAGGCCTCTCCCAAACCTCTCCATCTTTGCCTATCCCGTGCTACCTGCATCCACTGAGATCCACATATGTCTTTGAAGACATCTCTCCACCTTTTAAATGGTCTTCCTTTTTTTCTTTTTTTTCCAGTGGTACCCACTCTGTTAGTCTCTTTGCCATACTATTAATACTATTAATTATTAATATAAAATACTATTAATATACTATTTATTAAATCACAATTATTAATTTACATTAATCACACGACCGAGTAGAGATGATCGCATTATTTTTTCTTATTTATCTTACACGTTTAACATCTGCTACTTTTGAAGTCGGTTGAAAAACGAGGAAAGCGAGACGAAAAAATAAAATTACAATGAAAAAGTTTGCACAGAAAGAAAAACTAACGTTTTCCAAGTAATTTCACGATAAATGTCTGTTTGACACATTATACGCAAAATAGCAACCGACCGAGTCGTGGTTCGGCCCTCTCGGGCACCCTCGGAACGGAATGCTTACGTGTAACATAGTAACCGTCCAAGCATAGGTTACCTCTCACCGAGGGGACCCTTGTGTCGAGTTACTAGCAATAGAGGTTCAGGCTAAGCGACCTAAGAGCTATGCCACCTCTCAATCCGGTGAAGCAGTCAAGGCCAGCTTCTCTGGCCAATCTGTGTAGTTCGTCATAAAAAAAAAATGTCTGTTTGATTGTATTGTACTTCAGTTTACGTTCGGATATTTTACATTAACGCGCTCTTCGAAATAACAAAATTAGACTTTCGTATACACTAGAGATGCAAATTACTTATTGGAATTAAGAAGATTTATTCAAATGTATTCAATTATTTCAATCGAATAATATACTTCTTGACAGATCTTTCAAACGTATAAATTCAAAGATGTGGCGGAATCGCATAATACAATATTGCTTCAATGAATATTGGTTGGTCTAGCGTCGATATGTCCCAATGTTAAACATCGGCTTTACATTTGAAAAGTGAGTCAGGGGAATAGCCGCCACGCCTTTCCGACCGACTTCAGAGAAGGTGGTTCTCAATTAACTGTATGTTTATTTTTAAGTATGGGTCGAAAGTTTTATCTAAGATTACATTTTTTTTTATATTTGAATTAATATTATTGTAATCTTCTTCTTAAAGTGCCTCTCCGACTAGCGAAAGTGAGCAGTCAGTTCACCATATCTCTTTCTGTCTCTCGCGAAACAGTTGGGCGGCACTCGCAATTCCGGTCCACTCTCTTATGTTCCGCAGCCATGACTTCTTTCTACGACCAACACTTCTTTTGCCAGCGACTTTATTTTAATAATCAATTAATAATTATATACATATGTGTAAATATATATATTTATTTATGAATTTTTTTCATCTATTATTTTATTGTATAAAATATATTTTAATCTCATAACTGTTTTATTCATGTATCATATTTATTATACTCTTATTGTCTGTATAAATTCCATATAAAAGTAGTATTGCGCGCGCACGTCTTTAGGTAGTCTCGGGCAACGCTGAAAATCAGCGCTGTTGCATCCTTGCGACAGCATATGCTGAGACGGTGTCCGATATTGGCATCATATGTTTTGTATTATTTGTCCGAGTAACTTTAACTGTGTATTTTTCATTCTTTTTTAATGTGTGTTATATTCTCTCTGTGATGTGTTTTTGTATTATGATGCCAATAAATAAATGTCTATGTCTATATATATATAGATAACCCTGTATAATATACAAGTTTGCTATGGAAGAGCGATGATTTTCTGATACAAGCTTTCTTTTAGAAGGTCGTAGCTAAAATTTGTAAATAGATCGCATGTATGGAAATAAACATTGCTTTTTTTTAAGTTTTTTTTTTAATTTATTTATTTAATACATTTTACATATTATATTTTACACATTAAAGCGCATCCCAAAAACCTATTTAGTTACTACTTTCAATCTAGATTAGTACTTTCGACTGGGTGAACCGATTTTTATGATTCTTTTTTTATTTAAAATCTAGTGTATGTATACCTCGAGGTTCCAATTAGGTCCAGTTTTGACAATGGCATCCATGAGAAAACCGTATATATATATGTGTTAAATTTTCATTGTGTACATATGTGCGCGTCAAATGTACGAATAACTCAATATCACGCTAATCGATGTTAATGATTCATATCTATATATATAAAAGAAAAAGTGTGTGGGTTTGTTCCCTATAGGCTCCGTAACGGCTGGTCCGATTTCAATGAAATTTTCAGGGAATCTTCAGATTGACCTGAAGAGTAATCCTGTAAAGTTTGGTAATGGGAGCACTCCTCTTTTTGTACTGTCAAATACAGTTTTATTTACTCTGATGATATTCTATTGTTTTATAACCCTAATTTGTATTCACATACGTTGTATATATCAATGGCATTACGAACCATATTGAAGTATAATAAAGATAATAATTAAAGAATTTGAAGTATTCAAGGTAAGTTATAGCGCTGCAAATGTATCCGTTTACTGATGCAATAAAATAAAGCAAAATCTAGCCCGGCGATGCAGGCTAGATTATGGTACGCTAGTTTTATTATATAAAGTATGTACTTCAACGATAGTTTGACGAGATAATTCGGAAATACGAACAGGGCGTCCGCGCGTAATGGAGTTCAAAGTTTAATTCTATTTGAAATAGATCGATACACAGATTGAAGATCGAATCGGTGATAACGATGACACTTGAGACCGTGTCGAACCACCGGCCTTGCAAAGATATTCAGCGGTTCTTTGCATTTTTATCACATTTATCATGTGTGTTCAAGGAATTGTTTGGAATCATTCCAGCCGCGTTCCACGATCGTTCATCGCGACAAAATTACATATTCTATTTACACCATTTTAATGCTCGACGTGCTACAACTGTGCATTCTTAGCGCACATTTCCTGACGCGGTGATAGCCTAATGACCAACCGGTTCGCCTTCGTATGGTCGCGAATTCTATTTTTTTGGACCAACTACACAGATTGGCCAGGAAATCTGGCCTTGAATGCCACCGGATTGAGAGGTGGCATAGCTGTCAGGTCGCTTAGCCTCTACTAGCTAGTAACTCGACACAAGGGTCCCTCCGGTGATGAGTAACCTCGGCTTGGACGGTTACTATGTTACGCGTAAGCATTCCGATGCGAGGGGATATTTCCGCCCACGTCAAAAAAGGCAATTGAACAGCAATTGTGGTCTCAGTCTAAGCCCTTAAAATAGATACAATATAATTGCAACCTTTTTGTAAATGACAATATAATAGGTTGTCAAATATCTCCCTTCCGCCTTTTGTGTCATGCGGCACCCAAACATCAAGCTTTTTTTTGTATCCAGCCTTCTGCAGATGGTTTAAAATGGTTTGGTGACTAACTCCCATCTCCTGGGCGATGTCACGAGATGCCACATGCCGGTCTAACTCGATGTAGTCCATGATTTGATCGGTATTTGTCGTCACAGGTCTTCCGCCGGCTGGCTTATCCATGGTGTCGTTTTCACCGGCTCTGAATCGTCGAAACCATTCCTCCGTGGTTCGAAGTGATAGAGTACCATCCCCAAAACACCATTAATCTCACGGAACGTTTCTCTAGCGGATTTGCCTTTAACGAAGGAAAACTTTAAAATAGCGCGAATTTCGGCGTTAGTGAACTCCATGTTTACACGTCTATAACTGTTGAACGCAATATCCAAACTAATTATGCATAGCGTCGTTTTGTAGGTTATGTCAAGACCTTTCAAATTATGTATAGTATTGCTAGATACGAGCTCTGTAGCGCTTTGTACATAGCCGCGAAATTCAAAAGACAAAAAGGCGGAAGGGAGATATTTGACAACCTAATATTAATGAAAACTTTTATAACATAATAAAACAGAATGAAATGTAAAATCACATAAACATTTCAAGCTAAAGTGAATACAATTGGAGTGTCCATTTTTTAGCTGTTGTCATGCCATCACCACATTAGCGCAGTGTGCGCAAATTTCAAGTACAATGCTACAAGAATGCTACGAGAAATTTTACATTCATCAACATACAATACCTCATCATGATTTATTAAATAAAACTGCTCTTACGAAAATAGCTCTTTTCATCCAGATTCTGAACGGCTCAACCAACACTCCTGAACTATCGAACAAAATTGGACTGCATGTACCATGTGCAAATCTGCGCAGATACAATCATTTGCATGTTCCTATTAACAGAACTGTGTATGGACAAAACTCATACCTGCAGAGAACTTGTCGTTTCTATAATGAAAAGTCTAGGGAGGTTGATATTGACATTTAACACAACTATAGGTTGCCTAAAGAAAAGGATGTATAAACATTTTTTTTATTTATTCAAAATAAGCTGATATTTTAGATTGTTTATATTTGTATACAAAATAATTATAGAGTTAAGGTTATTTGTCATTATCTATTTATTAATTTATTTATTTACTTTTCTAATAAATAAATAAATCTAGAGGACTCTATTGTTATTTGATTCCTTTTTTTTTTTTAATTTTTGCTCTTTCTATTGTTTAATTTTTAAATCTTTAATTGTACATCCTATTCTATTTGCGAAAACTTTTAATTGGCCATTTCCATGTTTAATTTATTTATCTTGTGTCTCTTCTAGCTGTAGGTTTTCCAAACATACTCGTATATAAAATAAAATAAATTAATTGCATTGAATCTTATTTCAAACTCACATTTGAGAAGTCAAAAGTCTATTAGCTAGCTAAATATATATAGTTTAAACAGTAACCATTACCAATAAACACTCTAGAGTTGTAAGTATGGTGACTGCATTTGAGAAATGTGTAGGCCGGTTTTTTGATAATTTTATCAATGTTTTCTGACTATGATTAATTAAAACATTTACCAAATCAATATGTGTGTGTAACAATAAATTCCAATCCAACGGTACAAATTTGACAAAAAAATTATAATTAATTTTTTTTTTACAAGAAAGCTAGCAATATTTTTTCGTAAATTTTACTAACATTCTTGCTAAGCATCCCAACTAAGCTTAAGCTAGTGTTAGGAGATGGTTCACATCAATAGTCGAATGGTGGATTCAAACCATGACCTTAAGATACGCAGACCGTACCCTAAACCCTCCAAATCAATAGAATTGAATACCAATATTACAGATAAATAAAATTATAATTAGTTATGAGAACAGTACAAATACCATGGAACTCTGTCAATAAATACTCCTAAAAATAATCTTATTAGAAACATCTTTTTTTGCATCTATTTAATATAGAAAAAAATATCATTATAAAATCGATAAATTTAATTTTCTCTTGTCACTCGTGAATTAAAAATATTTACTATATCCCAAATAAAAATTTACACATTTTTTATCATATAAAACAGGTAAAACATTAATTAATGCATGATCCATTGTGGATTTATCTATATAACAATTTGTTATTCTTATTTTTCTCTGTTTGAATTGTAGATAAATGGTAATGAATGATTTAAGATTTATCAAAGAAGCATAAAATGTGCTTCACAATTATAAACAAATGTAACATTATTTTCTTTACTGAAGTAAAGTATATAGAATAAATTGGTACCATATTTAAAGTATATAAAACATTTTATATGGCATAATAATATTGTATTATTTAGTAATAATTACTTACCTTTGGGAGTTTGGCATGGACACCAGTTCTCACATCTCTGATTGTAGCTATGTCCAGCATCTCAACCTCCATGTTCTGGTCAGTCCAGAATAAAAAGAATCCATTGGGATCCACGCGAAGCGTAACAGGAAGGCCAGCCCCAGAATCCTATTTAAAACATTAATTTTAAAAATCTAGACATTCTATTCAGAGAGTTAAATTCTAGAAGGACGTAGTCTATAATGATATGCACCAAATTTCCAACGCTTACAATTTATACATCAGTTAAGAAAGTTTTTCTTAGTAATCAAAAAATTAAAGTACTCACCTCATCCCATTTAACAAATTTTTCGCCCTCTTGCAAAGCCTTCGGCACCTCAATAGGCTTTAAACTCACGTTAGCTGATTTTATTGTCGTAGACATCGCGAATAATAAACACAATTAAACGGAAATAATAACACTGCTGCAGATAAAAACCGTCATCTTCCTCCCTCTCCACAAATCTATCTATGAAATCTAGGATCGTACTTCAGTAAGGGCACAACATGCAAACGTTAATTATACACTAAATAACTTTAAGCTAATAGCATTTAACTGAAAATGATAAACATAATAAATACTCCGCCAAAACACTTTACTAAGTAGCAAACAATAATTTATTCCACATATTCTCGACGCGACGGAACTGAACCACCAAAAGTTGGGAAATGTCAAATCCCATTGTGTTCGGTCGGATAGTCCACGATCATAGAATATGACAATTAAAACATTGGTTCTGTTTGCATAAGTTCCAATTTTTAACATCCATCCTAAAAATATTAAAAGTTATTTCGGGTTTCCACACAAATTACTTTTGAAGATTATTTTCACCCTAAAATTAGGATTATGATTTTTTTTTAAAACAAATAAAATAAAATATGTCCACATCACTTATATATTATTTAGTAGCCGCGATGTAAATACGTACAGCATTTAAAAAATATTATACCTATTTATTATAGAAGCACTGATGACAAAAGAATAATTTTTCCTCTGCGCAAAATATCAGATAAAAAAAATGTTGCGAATATTCTAAATTACCAATTATACGGGTAGTAATTTCACCTACATTTTGACATATGACAAAGTGTACATTTTTGTAAAACATCTATAAGATTGATGGATATAATTGAAGTCAGAGGACCCCGGCAGAATAACGCTTTCGGAGAATCGAAATCGAATCTACTTGCCCTTCTGGCTTTAAAGCGTGTTTATTAACAATATATAAAATAAAACACAATGTTACGGTTACGATGTTATAGCTGAATAATATTATGCTATTTTTTATTTCCGCAACTGGCAACATCGAACTTGTCTGTATCGATACGAAACAAAAAAACTGCCATTTATGTCATTGTTTTACTCTTATGTCTAATTTTTGTAGTCAGAATATTTGTATTATTATTATAACAAAAGTTATAATAAGTCAATATAGTTATATTTTTGTACTGCTATTTTTAATGGTCGTATAAATTCATAACTTTTGGATTGTTGGGTTCATAGTCTTTAAATCCTTAGGTTATAAATATCACAGTTACTGAAATATGTCTGAAACAGAAACAGTAGAAACTGCGGATCAAGATCAAAAAATAAAGCATGGTAATACTCCGAGGAAGCGCCTCAGGCACCGTAAACGGCAGCTATACGAAAACATAGTAAAACAAATGGAATTTTACTTTAGTGACGCCAATTTAAGCAAGGATCGCTTTCTAAGTGATTTAGTGAAAAACGATCCATACGTATCAGTGAATGAGTTTTTAAATTTTAATAAGATTCGATCAATGACACAAGACGTTCAAGATATCGCTAAGGCATTATCACATTCCACAAACTTAGAACTGTCAGAAGATAAATTAAAGGTATTATTATTATTAATTTAAAGCTAAAAAGAAAGCATTTTTCCAAAATCTAAGATGATTATTAAAGTGCCTACAGAAAAATTAATTATAGAGAATAGTCAATTTTAAGAAAAAAATACGAAAATAAATGATTTATGGGCATATTTACCTTACCATGCTAACCTTAAAAATGTAAATGAAGCCCAGCTCTGAATATCATAGTATATCCATAGAGTAGATTGACTGTTTCCTCCACTTTTGGAAATCTGATGGTGATGTATATATCTGATCAAAATGTGCTATTCACTATCATTAACAGGTTTTTTAACATCATATTGATACCATAAGAATGGGTTTTTAATCTATTTTTTTACTGGTATGTAGGTACTTGCTGGGTGGGAACCCATCTATGTTCATGTGTATATCGTTCTGGTTTTTAAGGTGCCATGATTGGTGATATTATTGGGCTAGTGAGATAAACCATTTTTTCTCATAGCCAGCACATTATTGCTAAATGATTTATTTCAACATCACACATACCATCACTTTGTTATATAATTTAAATAATCATGGGAGGAAGGACTGCCACCTATCGCACAGGAAATTCCTAGTTAAGGTGGCAGCGAAACATAATAGTATTAGATTATAAATTCCTAATTTGTTTAACTCCTACTAAACATGATTAAAGTTTTTAAGATTCTAGGGAAACATGGTAATTTATGTGGGAGACAAGCACTCTAACTAATAACTACTAACAACTAATTTAACTTGTGTTATGAGTCTCCTTGAGGGTAAGGCTCGATAATGTCGGACTCACACCGACTAAAACCCCACAATTTCTTCTCGTGCCTTTTTCGTTGGAACTACGGGGACGCTCTACTGCCCTCCGCTACCCACCACTAGACAATTAGTCATAACAAAATATATTACATTTATCTTTTTTTTTATTAATGATGAACTACACATATTGGCCAGAGAGGCTGGCATTGACTGCTTCACCGGATTGAGAGATGGCATAGCTCTTAGATCGCTTAGCCTGAACCTCTATTGCTAATAATAACTCGACCCAAGGGTCGCCCCACTGAGCGGTAGCCTATAAGTATTTGTGCACTCTTCTTCAAAAAGCCAATTAGAAATTTTTGTCAAGTCGATTTATTATGTTCGATTCGGTGGGGGGGGCCTCCTCTTAACGTGCCCATACCCTTGCAGCCTACTCTCCTGCATCTTGTCGGCAATGTGTGGGTCGTTTACCACTGGGTGATAATCCACCTCATTTATAGATTAAAGTAAATTTCAACTGTTAATTTCCCCTTATTCACACTAAAGCAAAGATGTGCGGTAGACCATGCTCTATTATGTTCATAGAGAAAATGTGCAATCTGTGTCTACTACTCTGTTTGAAAAGATTTCCTGTTAAATTATTTTTACCGGCACTACCCTTAGCCTGCACTTAACCACTAAAGGTTAGCTGGAAGAAAATGCTAAATAGCATTAAGTTTGCCTTTATACATATACTTTGGTGCAATAAAGGATTTATCAATCTATCTAATTATTGCATGATGTTCATTTCAGGTCAAGAGGAAAGTGCCAGTGTTGCCATATGATGCTGACGCAAGGACAATTTATGTTGAGTCTATACCGGTAAAGGCTACACATGAATGGTTAGAGAAAGTTTTCTCTGAGTATGGACATGTAGCGTACATCTCACTGCCCAAATTCAAAAATACACAAAAGATAAAGGTATACTTTCTTTTCCAGTAATTTTTTCTCTCAAATATTACTAACATTTTTGCTAATCATTCCAACTAAGCTTGATGGAAAATGATTCACATCAAGTCATACGGTATATTTGAGCCTACAACCTTACAATACACTTTAGGCCATTGACAATGAAAGGATACTTAAACATCATCGCAAGTACTTACTGTTTTGTTTTATTATGCCTAATTGTCTATGGGGTGGAGCTAGGAGACTCATTACACAAGTTTACTTAGTTTGAGCTCCTGACTCCCACATCCACCTATTATGTCATGTAATTGTATTAAAACTGTACTATGTGAAGTAAGACAAAGATTTTATTATTACTATAATATTCCTACTTAAAGAATTACTTTTTCTAACTTGAATACCAATTAACCAACTAGACGGAGTCGACGTCACATAAGAAACCCATTTATTTGTCAATTATTTTGTTGTTTATGCCTAATCATTTTGAAAAAAAAAAACAGTACTTTTTCCATGCTAAATAAATGCAAAACTTGGTATTAGTTTGTTATAGCAATGATTATATCAAATAATATTACTACTTACAGGGTTTTGCCTTCATAGAATTTGATAAACCGCAAGAAGCTCAAAAATGTATTAACACTTTTACGAAAATGGGATGCAAGTTGCCTACATGTATGCCACCAGAAGAGCTATCTTCCATAAAAATGTTTTCCGTTGATGAAATACCAAAAGAAGCCAATGAAATCAAGGAGGAATATGAACCACCTAAGAAAAAAAAAAAAGGCTAAGGACAAGAAGAAGAATCTGGAACTTAAAATTGAGCATGATTCTGATTCCGAGAGGCGAGTGGAAACGCCTACTGTGAGTACTTTTTATTTGCCATGACCATAAATTACCGTTATCCCTCGATAAGAGTGCCCTAAGTTTTAAGATACGCACTCCGCCGGTGGCAAGTAGCGGCAGTGCTGGCGGGGAAATCCAAATGGAAGGAGGCCGTAATAACCCAAAAGGAGACCTCCGAATAGGATCGGAAGAGGGCCGATCCCATTCGGAGATGGCGCAAGCGTAGTTTTGGGCTCGTGAAATAAGACTACAGTATCCCCTGCCTCTCGTAGAAGGTGACTAAAAGGGGCCTCTGGTTCACTGGGCGACAAGGGTGGGGGCCTTTGTCATTCGCTGAAGTGGACCCGACAAGAAGAGGAATTCGGCTGGCCCGTGTCGCCTTGCACTGCGAGGGCACAGGGTGGAAAGAATTAAACTTGTATATCGAGATACCTCTGTTTAAGTCAAACATTTAGCCAGGTTAATAAAGTTCGTTTAGATGGCAGTAAGTTACATATATTTAAGTTAGCTATCTAATAAAATACAGTGATAGCCTGTTGGCTAAATGGTTCAACATACATTCTGATGGTTACTCTTTTGAAATGCAGTTTATACCAATGTATTACGTTTTTTTAAGTACAAAAACGAATTGCATACTAAAAACTTGTGTCCGGTATATGGAGATGGGCTCAGCACTTGTCACAAATGTGACTATTTTTGGTGAAGAGCAAGGCAATGAGAGCAATAGCAGTGTCTGTCTTACATTATAATGTAGTAAATTAACAAGTATTTACTGTTTTGCAGGAAAATAAAAGTTTAGCAACATCAACTGAGGTAATTATATTTTTTTTAAAGAATACTAACAACTTTTTTCTTTCACAAATATTACTAACATTCTTGTTAACCATTATAACTTTATTAACCAGTTTAAGATTGTGCTAGGACAGGGTGTAATAGAAATAGAAAAAACATTTATTCGACACAAGAACACAGAAACAACAGGTAAAACAAAACAAAAAACGACATAAACAAAAATAAACTGAAACAACATAAAAAAAGAACAAAATAGAAATTGTACCGAAAAGTAGTTGGCTCAGCATGTGCTGTGCTCACACATGTAGCACAGCGCTGGTTTTCAGCCAAAAAACCTGTTTACGACTAAGGCGGTCACGATTCGGTTGTGTATTAATATGGTGTACATTACATAAACTTTCATATATATTATACATAAATGTATATATTAAAAAAGCCGCTATATATTTATATATATATATATATATATATATCAATATATAGTTATACTTTCTTTACATATATATATAAACAAATTACATAATAAATAACATAAATATCGTGTTATATAAACGATTTGTCGTAGTTGATGTTGGCATGGTTTCGTTGAGACTCATTTCAATTTATTTTTAAATATAGGTAATGTAACGTCGCGAACCACATGTGGCTCTTTGTGTGTAGTTCAATTAATCCTGGCACCTGAGTTTGGCTTACTATACAACTACAATGTTATTTGATGCAAATCACTAATACAAAATAGTTTAAAGTCATATTTATAGCTCATGTAAGCTTCCTGCCATTTTATTTGTTACATTTGCTTCGTTTTTAAAAGAGTTTGTTTTGTGTGCCTTTACTTGATCAGCCCTGTAGTTCTGGGCTCTCAAGAATAAGACTACAGTATCCCCTGCCTGTCGTAGAAGGCGACTAAAAGGGGCCTCGGGTTCACTGGGCGACAAGGGTTTTTTTCGTCCGCTAAGGTGGACCCGGGAAGAAGGCGACCTCGACTGGCCCGTGTCGTCTTGCACTGCGAGGGCACGGGGGGGGAGGGAGTAACCTCCCTCCCGGGAAGTGCTCTTCTTGAGCACAGTGCAGAGGGGCTCCGGTGCGTTCCACTGGAGATCCCGGATCCGGATCCGGATCAACATGCACCGAGGAAGGGCCACAGGGGAGGCCTTTACTTGATTGGCATGGTCTATCGCCTTCGGGTCCCTGTTCCGAAACGCCATCGCGATGTTATAGTCTTCCAGTCTCTCGTTGGTTGCATTCTTTGGATGAACTGGGCTATGGCGTCATTGCTGCTGTCTGCGTAGTATGTGCAGCTAATTGTGTGACGAGATATTGCCACGACTGCATGGGGGACACTGTTGTGCAGTTGTAGGTGCTGTGTTGACGTGCGCACTACTGCCTCGTACGTTAGTCCCTGCGCCTCATGTACTCTATCGCTCATGACTCACTCATGACATATATCAATAGCTTCCTCTCGAGCTCACTCGGGCACCCTCGAATCAGGATGCTTATGCGTAAAAGTAACAGCGCTTAGGGGTTGTATCGACCAACCATAGAGGTTCAGGCTACGCGACGCGATAATAGCCGTGCCACCTCTCAAAAACCCGATGAAAATGTAGACGCTTGCCTAGCTGATCAGTATAGTACATTCAGAAAAAAACCCATATCAAAAACATTTTCAGGAAAGTAAGACAACCTATGCGGAATCAAAAGATGAAATGACAAGTCAAGACGAGTCGAAGAACGAAGAAGGAACACATAGAAAGAAGAAAGCTAAGAAGCGAAAGAAGAAACACGGATCCAAAGATAAAAGCAAGCAAAGTAAAAAGGATATCGAAAACGGGCTATGGGGCTTACAGGTGCTCTCGAAGAATGAGTGGAAGATACTCCGAAATAAATATCTCAACTTGCAAAGGAAGAATATGAAAGAATTCCGAACCAAATTTCATAATAAGAAACATGTATATTCGGCTATACCGGCCTCAGCAGCACCATCCTTGGATGGGGAAGCAGGTATTATTATTTTTTATATTTTTAATTGTTAAATGGCAACCACAGACTCGCGTCCGTGCTCTTTTCAATACACTTAAATTGTTCACTCTGCATTTATTAATAGAGTGCCACCTCTACAGTTCCTGTTTTCCTTTTTTATATATATATATAATGCCTGAATTTGGAGGTGGCCAGAGAACGCTCTGGTTCACGCGTCGCAAACGCCCCGCTGCATTGCTAGTATCTTCTCCGCGACCGCTGCGACCCTGCTTCTCATGGCCATTTTTGAATTGTAGTCCACTATCTTCTCCCAGCAGCAGGAATTATTTGTATCTTTTAACTGATATCAAAAAGGAGCTTCTCTAAAAAATATAGTCAGTATTTTCGAAGTTCACTTTAGGCGCGTTTTTTAACGTACTCAGCGCGCTTCGCCGGTCTAGATTTTGCTTTATTTTATTTAAACAATAAACTTACATCATTAAATATTTAATTTAACTCTCACAATATATTAAATTATTCATTTCTCTCCGTATTCATTCTCTTCTCGGGTGATCATTACCTACACCCATGTACATATCAGTAAATACAATATCACTCTTATCATTTAGGGATTTACTACACTTCAATATTATCCTTTGTTTTTTAATATGGTTCATACTAACATAAATATTCACAACGCATGTGTCCATACAAATTTGGGTTATAAAACAATAGAATATCATCATAGTTAATAAAAGCTGTATTTGACAGTTCAAAAAGAGGAGTGCTCCTATCGTCACCAAACTTTACAGGATTACAGATCCATCTGAAGATTCCCTGAAAGTTTCATTGAGATCGGTCCATCCGTTTCGGAGCCTATATGGAACACACCCACACACTTTCTCTTTTATATATCTATAGATTGCAATATTTTCAGCAATAAACACAAAAGAGATGGAAACCAGTAAAACAGTGATACCGTTGGAGAGAATACCGGGCGTGTTTGTGGAAGAGGTTCTGCCGGAGCCATGTCTTGATGTAAGACTCACTAAGAGAACAGTAAGTAATTTATTTTTAAATCAATAGTTGAATGTCCCTTAGATAATCCGTGAAATAACAACCGACCCAGTCGTGGTTCGGCCCTCTCGGGCACCTTCAGGTCGAAATGCTTACGCGTATCATAGTAACCGTCCAAGACGAAGTTATCCCTCACCGGGGGGACCCTTGTGTCGAGTTACTCCTCTCAATCCGGTGAAGCAGTCAAGGCCAGCTTCTCTGGCCAATCTGTGTAGTTCGTCAAAAAAATTATAAATGAAGTCTATTCCCCATTTTGTGAAATGAAAAAAACTAGTTTTAACGTTTAATTTGTCTATATTTATGTATATATATATATACAGAAATATAGAGAGATGTATATATACAGAGTATTAGGAGACCGCTTCCGTAAACGAAGACAGATTATAGTACTAATGACACCTTTTATGATGGGACGAAAAAAAATCGAACGCCGGGGCGCGGAGTAGCGGCAGCGCGGCGCTGATATGCGTCATAAAATAAGTTATGACGCTTTTATGGCGCGGTATCAGCCACGCCCCGGAGTTTGTTGACCCGAGCATCAGCTGTTTTTTACTTTGTTTCATTGCTGTTTTTGTTTTTAGTAAATTTAAGTATTTTTTATGAAGTTATCGTTTAATTTAGCTATACTAACATGATGGAGCGAAAATAATGCTAATAAAACGTTTTAAAAATATATATTTTTTTAATCAGAATCGATTTTTTGTGTCATTATTACTATCGTCTGTCGTTCGATTTCGGTAGCGGTCTCCTAATACCAGGTATAATATACACTATTGTTCAAGAGAGAAAGCAAATGTGCGTTCGCACGTCTCTTTCTATCTTCAATAACTTATATCTCCCTTCAACTTCCTTTCGCCACGCCCACCACTCACACTTTTCGTATCGCATTCACCGGCTTACTCCCTTTTTTTTGTTAACGGGGAGGAAATCTTCAAAATATACCCCGCCTTCTGGGGAGAAGGCGGCGGTTATGTGGGGTTTTTACTCACTAAAACTTCCCCGGTAGCCCTTCCTCGGTGCATGGTGAAGGGCTCTGGGATCTCCAGTAGAACGCACCGGAGCCCCTCTGCGCTGTGCTCAAGGAGAGCACGTCACGGGGGGGGGGGGTGAGGTTACTCCCTCCCCCTCTGTGCCCTCGCAGTGAAAGGCCACACGAGCCAGCCGATGTCGCCTTCTTCCCGGGTCCACCTTAGCGGACGACAAAGGCCCCCACCCTTGTCGCCCAGTGAACCCGAGGCCCCTTTTAGTCGCCTTATACGACAAGCAAGGGATACCGTAGTCTTATTCTTGAGAGCCCAGAACTACAGGGCTGGCCTGCTTACTCCGTCAAGCGTGCGTAAAGAACACGTACACACGGATTGCCCAAGTCAAGATACTTAGTGTTTTACGGCTTTCAAGAGAAAGAAAGAAAATTTTTTTTACACTAAATTACATAAGACAATTTCATAAGACAATTTGACGAAGAAAGACGAGAGTAAAATCATACAGCCAGTTCAATCCGTCAGAACGATATCAGGTTTATTGGCAACAATAGTCCTGTCTTCGATGACAGATCGATCGTAACAGAGGATAACAGCACCGTTTTGAATACAATCAAATTATAATTATTATTACAGATCAAGAGCAACATACACGCCCAACATGTCGAAGTTAAAGAGGGACAATCGGAGGTGATCATTCGTTTCGACACCGCCAAAGCAGCGGATGAGGTACACATTTACAATTACAACAATTTTAACCTACTTGAAAAAAGATAGTACAGAGAGTTCTCAATTCATTCGATTTATCGCTCCTGTGACCCTCTGCAAACTAAATTTCATGACAATCATTACAGTCGTTTCCGATATTCATATTATATATGTAAAAAAATAATAACATTTTCTATACGAAACCTCCATAGACTACAATTAAAACTCCATGACTTGTCAGTGATGTCAATGAAAAAAGAAATGGAATACAATATGTCATATTTTAACTAGAACAGTTTTAGAAAACAGGAATAAACTTTTAATATGGTTTCTTTTTACAAGAGCCCTTACAGAGCCGTGGTAGCTCAGTGTCTGGGCGGTCGCCTCAAGTACGCTAGCAATCCGAGTTCGAGAGTTGTTGTTGCAATTTTATGTGCTGATTTACAACATGTTCGGCGGTGAAGGAAAACATCGTGAGGAAACCTACATGTCCTAGAAAAAAAAAATATCTATGACATGTGAAGTCTGCCAATCGGCACTAGGGCCGCGTGACGGGCTATGCTTCATCTTTACAGAGAAAGCCTGTGTCCAACAGTCTGACATAAATAAAGATTCTAACTTTAACGGTTTGTTTGATTATAGAGCAACACAAAATTATTCTTGTTTTTTTCTTATCCCAAGAATTGCTCGTTTAAAGGTATTAGATGGACGTGAACGTCCGCAAGTAGCAGCGTTTATTCGATTTGAATTCGGTTAGTAGGTTCGGTTGGGTTAGTGTGTTGTGCACATATATTTAATTTGAGCCATATTTATTTTACAGTACTGCACAAATTCGAACAACCGCGCGCGCGTGCTCGTTGGCAACGAGGAACACGAGCAGTGGACACGCGCGGAGTCGCAACGCGCGGCGGGGAAGGCGCGCGGCAGGAGGGGCAGGGAGGCCGCGGGCGTGGCCACTGTGGCTTCACCCCCCGCGCTTGCGCCCGCCTCCCCGCAGCCCACGCACACACACATACGCTTCGACGATTGAATTATAATAAAATAATAGGAAAGTCACCAAATTTATTTGGGTAACCTTTAAACCGAATTTAATGGTTATTTTTTTATTACAAAACTGGTACTTCCCGTGTCCTCTTTAAATTTGGTGTAATTCTGATAATGGAATCCATGAGAAAACCATACAAGTCCTAAATTTGCATAATGTGTGCAACACATGGACCAATAACTCAATAGTCTAATGGTTTAGGGTACGGTCTGCGAATCATAAGGTCGTGGGTTCGAAACCACCATTCGACTATTGACGTGAACCATGTCCTAGCACAAGCATAGTTGGAATGGTTAACAAGATTGTTAGTAATATTTCTGAAAAAATAGAAATATTTCTAGAATTCTTTAAAAAACAATCACGTGAAAGTGAAAGGATGTGCTTCAATCGTAGTTTGATGGAGAGTTTGGTTAGGTTCTTAATAATTTTATTTCGTAATATAACTACGATAATTCGGAAATACAAAAAGGGCGTCGATTACGTACTAGAGTCAAAGGATATAAGCCGAAACCCCGGGCGTTCTTTAAAATACACAATTACATATAGTATGACATTTGTCACTTAGAGTGGTCAAGATCGCAGATGAAGCCCGGATGAGACTCTTAAGCAAAGGCAGGCCTGCCGGGGACACGGCAATTCTTTTAGGTATAACTAAGACTCGCAAAGACCCGGCGCGTCTTGGCTGGAGAACGAAGGGGAGGCTTCTCCACCGGGATGGAGCCGCCACAAGGTAGTTGAATCGCAGGCTGAGCTGCGGATGTGTGCAGGAACGTTCTCGTAGCCCATATGTGATGATGAATAAACATGTCGTAGATTTACTCCGGGAATAAGTACGCGGTTAGGTACGTTCCCAAAAGTAAAACAATAAAAAAGGTTTTATAAACACCTTTTTTTGTTAACGAGGAGGAAATCTTCAAAAGATACCCCGCCTCCGCTTCCTTCCGCCCTCCGGGGAAGGCGGCGGTTATGTGGGGTTTTACCCACTAAAACCTCCCCGGTGGCCCTTCCTGTGTGCATGTCCTGGGGCTCCGGGATCTCCAGTGGAACGCACCGGAGCCCCTCTGCACTGTACTCAAGGAGAGCTCTTCCCGGGGGGGAGGTTACTCCCTCCCCCCCTCTGCCCTCGCAGTGCAAGGCGACACGGGCCAGCCAATGTCGCCTTCTTCCCGGGTCCACCTTGGCGGACGACAAAGGCCCCCACCCTTGTCGCCCAGTGAACCCGAGGCCCTTTAGTCGCCTTCTACGATAGGCAGGGGATACCGTAGTCTTATTCTTGAGAGCCCAGAACTACAGCCTACTTATGATAACACCTTAAACTAAATATAGGCGTCATTATTTCGTAATACATGATATATATGATATTTCGGAAATAAAAGAGAGCGTTCATGCATGATAGCGTTTAATGTTTAACCTCTAAAGGTTTTTATAGTTTGAATTTTAGATAAATGAACACTTTATTCCTCAAATTAAACTTGGTTCAGTCAATTGGTATCCTCTGCCTGTCGTAGAAGGCGACTACAAGGGGCCTCCTACAGGCAAGGGTGGGGGCCTTTGTCGTCCGGTAAGGTGGACCCGGGAAGAAGGCAACATCGGCTGGCCCGTGTCGGCTTGCACTGCGAGGACATAGGGGGTTAGGGACATAGTTACCCCTCCCCCCGGATGTGACTTTGGTCGTAAGATGGAATACCGTGTGAAGAGACATTACTTTGCTGGCCCACGTGACTCCGAGGTGTGCGTGCAGTTAGCATTTTTTTTTCTTTAATTATTGGGGACTTTTGCCCTTTTGGGCATGTCAGCCCCATCATACCCTAACCTACGTAAACACACATCGGTCGCATTAAGCTAAAAAAAGCATTTTGTTATACAAAATAAAAAAAAAAACATGTAGGACAAGAAAGGTAAGATAGTAGGAATACGTATTAGTGTAATTAGTAAAAAGTAAATTTATAAAATAGCGTTTATTTTACAATGTAACTTCAAAGTCAGTCTTAAGTATACGCACAATTACAAATTATTAGCATGATGCAGGAGGCACTGGTACACAGTATAAAAATTAAGTTACAAGTAAACTTGACATATCAAAAGTAACGTATAAATACCACTAATCACTACAAACCTGTAGACAATTACCTGTTTGTTTTATTTCTCTTATATTTATCCAATAGTTTACACTTTAAGTACTGCCTTAAGTTATAAATGTATTTCATAATGCTTAAGTATGTTGGAAGTATAATAATTTGTTCTATGGAACATTAATACCGTTAAAAACAATAGTATAAAACGAGCACCTAGGATTTTCAAATATTGCAGTTAAAAAAAATCAAGTTTACAAAAACCCTTATACTCATAAAAAAACTGTTTGCAAACAAATATATCACAACAATTAATCATGACTGATTTCTATTAATATTATTTACAAAAGAGGTAGATTAACTTAACTACGATGCTTCCATATGTCTGTGAACAGTTACTGGGGCTATTATACTGTTTTTACCACAAGGCACAACAGCCATAAAGTCACTCTTTAATCTAGGTTTTATCTTAGCTGGTATTGGACAACTGATATCCGATTTCGTGTCATCCGATAAAATTATAGGATCGTTCACTGAGAAACCAGTAGCTTCGGAATCCTCGTGAGGAGTCATGGTCGAATAACCGTGATCCGAACCGCCGGCGGTATGCGGCCTCCTGTATCCAGTGATGACACGATACGGCGAGATGGGAGCGTCTATTTCCATTGCCGGGAGCAATTTATCCTGACCGGACTGGTCGTGCATATCCTCGGATTGCAAGTGGCTCATTTGAACATCAGCGTCGTGCCAAGTCTCGGCCGGTCCGTCTACATACAAATTGTGACAACTCGCTGAAGTCACGTTTTGTCTATAACAATATATTGCCACTGCTATAACTAAACTTACTGTAATGATACAACCTGCGATTGGTCCAATCGCTGAATAGCTGCCTAAAGCTTCTCTATTGGCATGACCGTATGTGCTTTCACCATATGGGGTTACAGCGCCCAAAACACCATTAAAACATGTAGATTGGGATGTACAAAATGGTGAAGACAGTGGTGTTCTACCGTCAGCATCTACCTGACACCATTCGCAACCCAAAACACCTAAACAAGTTGTATGTGTAAGGTAACTTTCACACTGAAAATCAAAACAAGATTTCAAATTCTCTGCAAAATTATGAAAGTAATGTGATTTATGATTATTGTTTTCTGGTATCATACCACAAAGCGGTATGTTTTCGTTGACCCTTGTGATATTCGCATCGGGACATTCGAATAACTCCGAGCTGCATTCGCAAGGGCATTCGCATTCAGTTTGTTCCATACGGTTACAATTTAAACAAAGCCGATCAACCATACTGCATGGACAAAATGCACCAACATTACATGATGCATTAACTAGACCTACAAAAGCATTTGTACCCGGAATTGTTGCTAAATAATAATGAATACAATGATCACCCGAGACAACATTAGATAGCACATGAGGCAATGAAGTGTTAAATTCATAGAACCGCTGTATTGTTTTATCAAAAAAATTATTGCACAATCTTTTGGTTACGAAACCCTTATGGTTTAACATATCAATAGCAATCATGGATTCCTTATGGGTTATATGTTGCTGTTCTATAGGGCCAGAGCTGTTTGGATCCATCAAACCAGGATGAGACACTAAATAACCCCGATTGTTCATTATCAAGCATTTAACATATGACATGGCACACAATGGAAAGCTGTCAATAAGAAGTTTGTACAAGAACCCCATAGTGACATCCATGGATACCACCATAGTTGGATATACTAAGCTTTTTATAGCATAAGAAATAGATACAACATATCCAGCCCCACCTACGTCAAGATTTGGAGGTGTTAAAATAATCTTTCCTGGATTTTCCATTGCGAAGGTATACCATGGCCTTCTAACTGGTTCATAGTCATATTCCAATACAGTCCCGGGATACATTACTAAAACGCCACTTTCAGTGACTGCATATCGACGGACAACATATTTTGAATAAGTTCCATGTAAATGTTGCCTTTTAAAAAATGATAAAATAGAGTTGAGGAAACCGACATCTTGCTGAATCTCATTTTTAAGACCAGGATTAGAGAGTAATCCGTGAGCAACACTCTTTAAGTAAGCCAAGTAATTTTGCATATATGTCACTGCTTCTTGACCATCACCCATATCATAGAGATATGTGAATGGTGATTGGAAACTTGACGGACTAAGGTACACTGTACCTTGGTCGATAGTAGCTATCTGTTTAAAATGGCGGCAAATCGTACCCGATTTTGGTGGGAATAAATCAAGTCTATGGAACAAAATCTCCTTACTACTTTTTGTGAAAAATATATTAGACTTATTGAAGGTACTATGGTTTGTAGATTCAGAAACTAAACACACAATATATAAATTTTGCACCCATTTCCAAGAATATGTTATTAACTTTGTACTATTATGTTCAGGGAATGTAGTATTACCTGTAGCATTTAATAACATATATTTTTTAACACTGTCTATAAATTCATATGGCTCGATTGCTTCCAAGTCGGTGAATTTAATTTTCTCAGAAGCCGCCTCCGGTCTTGGAAAATATGTATGCATGAGGATTCTACCAGAAAAATCCATAATGAAAGCCCTTTTACATTGATTGCTACCTTTAAAATAAATTATATCTTCAGCAAGATCAGACCAAAATAAGTCTAAACCTAGAACACCATTGGTAATTGGATGAATAAGAGACATCATAAAGTCTCTCTCTGTGGCTTCCCAAGATGGACCTTCCATTTTTAGCTCATTCTCATATTTATTGGGCAAAAGAGAAATAAATGCTGAAGCCATCTGGCCTATCACCCCACTATCGTTAATGTGCAATCTCATTATTGTATGGTTTTTAGAATGGTTATGCCCTTTTTCAACATGCAAAATTTCCAGAGATCCATTTTTGTCAATGTCATTTTCATTAATCAGTCCAATGGCAAATTTAACATCTCCATGTTTCTCATAAGGAAATATTTTTGGCCATGTGTCATTTTTCAATATCTTTAAGTCTGTTAATAATATAAATAGCTTATCATTTGGCAACTTTTTCTCAAGTAACAACTTTTTTATTTCCATATTTATCGACAGTGGTGATATATTAGAGATAGCAACATCAATTGTAGTTAGATATTCACGCAATAGGAGCTTATTGTTCTCTGTGGCATTGCCCAAATTAGACATGCCGTAGCTGCAAAAATCTTCAAATTTGAAAAAATCTGTCATATTCGTTATCTTCAGAGCCATCATGTCTGTATTTTGTAAAGCATAAGCAGTCTCCTTTGTTATAGCCAAAGCATGCAGGAGTGATTCCGCTGACATACTGTTGTCAATTATGAAAACAACCAATTTAGGATCCGGGTGGACTATTTTGTGATACAAATATCTTAAGTTCGAATGTGGCACAGTTGTACAATCTTTATCTGTAGCATAATCCATGTGTGAAAGAAAATATCGCCTCTTTATTTTCAAGTCTTTAAATCTGTCTAGCATTTTGGAATTAGGATCCATGTAAGACATATTATCGTAAATATTTGTATTCTTAATGAAAACAGACTTACGAATAGAATTAAACGGGCAAGGGTGAGTAAAGGACGGAATACTGCTCTGGTTAATTTCATTCTTCATTTCCAGTAGAATATTTGTTGCTGCAGAGAGTTTGTAACTTAATTTATTAGCTATACTATCTAATATGTTATTGTCACTGTATTGATATCGGCTCACTTTAAATGCATTCCTTAATTCGAAATGGGTTGTGTATTCGCTTCCTAATTCATGGATTACTATTTCACGAAATTTACTGGCAAGTGTCTCCGATAATCTACGCACGTTAGACTTATAGTCACACCGGCTACTGCTTTTAGTGCAATTTTCATTTTCAGCAATTATCAAGTGTACACTGAAGGAACTGAATATAAAAAATATCAGTGATATTAGCTTCATCTTGTCGACATTATTTACACTTTTCACCACACATAATTAGAGACTCTTAAAAACTTTTAACAAATACATCTTGTTTAATATTTTATGCTTGACACAAAGATTTAAACATAATTATAACAATAATATTTAGATAAAACGACAAGAAACTAAAACAACATGAGCTTGTGTTTTAAGTAATCTTATACTAGGGATGCGAGGATAAACTCCCTTTGTCAGTCGACAATGATTTGTTGTTGCCAAAGATCGATATTAATACGATTATGTAAAATCGAGTTGATTTAATTGCTATAGGTATTTTTTTTTATTTTATGTTTATTATATTTATCTGTATTCGAATAAACAGAATACAAAGATAAATGTATACTATTACTTGACTATTTGTATGTGGAAATGTATACAATTATATGGTCTATTATTGGACTTTTTTTTTGATGATTACTTACCATGTTTTATTCCCCAGCGTGTTTGGCTGGGGTATATTTAACTTACATTAATTTACCACTTATACATTGATCAACTTATATAAAAACATATTTCTAATTTTTTTATTTCTACTTTATACATTTTCTTAATTATCTATTTGTTTATGTCTTTTTACTATTTATAATTTTTGTTTGATTATCTTATTTTTTATCTATTTATTTGTTTTGTAAGAAACTGTATTAATCACTATTAATACAGTTTCTTTACAATATCTTATAAATATTTCTTTCGTATCCTTATTGCTAATTAAATTTCTAATAATTATTGGACCTTTTTATTGCTTTCTATTAACTACATTATGTTTTCTTCTTGTTCTATTTTCTCTTTATATTTCAGATGGTCTTAAAATATACAGGAATGTAAAATACGTGGACAACTGTCGCAAAATGCAGCATAATTTAAATTGCCTGTCGAACTATTGTCAAATAAATAAACTCTCAATAAGCATTTTGAAATGTAAGCACATTTGAGCACATTCACACACTCACAGCAAAAAGTAGGTTATTTTTAAGCTTAAGCGCAGGTACACATGAAACAATTTCTTCTTTTTATAAAGGCAGGTGCACGTGTACTTCTGAATTTTAGAATTATATAACATCAACGATAATAACATTTATACATTTGGTTCAACTTGTTCCAAATTTAGAACAGAGCGTAGGTATATGAGGTCGTAGTCAAGTAGACCAATTATTTATTTGCTCTTTTTTTAGTGGCGTTTCTTAAATATTTTTTTTGTATTCATTATTATCTTTCTCTACGATTATACCATTCTTTACGAAAAAAAATTAAATCTTAGGGTAACGATATTGTTTGTACATAGAGCAATATTGTTTATAACTTTTTATGATTTATTTTACAACTGTTTTTGTCAAAAACCGACTTCAAATCGAAATTTGTTCAAACGTTAAGCGCTATTTAGCACCCGTGCCCCCTTTATTTCCGAAGTGTCGTAGTTAAAAAAATTGGTTTTAAATGACGGCGCTGTACAAACATTAAAAAAATACAGACTAACAGGACCTTTTCCTTTTTTGAAGTCGGTTAAAAGGAGAGGGTCCGTCATTATAAGTGTTTCTTGTTTAATTTCCACTGATTCGATTTGAAATCGGGTTTTTTAACTCGTTGACTTACTTGTTGTGAAGAAGTTGTTAGTTACGTACGCGTAATAGTGCTCGTATTACACGGGCATCGATTGGTCAGAGGCGAGGTGCTTTACCGGATCATTAACCCAGTTGGGCGTCGCGTCGCGGCGCGGACGGGCACGTCGGGCCGCAGTCGCGCGCCATGCAACTGCCCGAAACACCGCCGCCGCCGCTCGCCCCACTCTGGGACCGTGTGCTGAGGGCACGCGCGCTGCCGCCGGACCTCGACGTCGACCTCCTCTACACCGCTATCAGGGACCGCCTCTCGCGTCCCGAGTGGGAAGTGCGTCTCCACGCGCTGCGAGTGCTCGCTGATCTGCTACCCTTGTCAGGGAACGCGCTATCCTTTCCGTTCGATCAAGTGATCGACAACTTGGGACACGGCTCGCCGAATGTTAGAAAAGCCGCCCTCGACGCTCTCAAAGTCTTCTGCACGTACTGCGAAGATACGGAATGCGCTGCCAGTGCTCTACTAGATAAATGTTCTTATAATAACATTAGACCTCACTCCGCGAGTATTGATGCGAAAGTGAACGTTATTACTGGTTTAGTGCTATCCGTGCCATCAGTGATGGCAATACTTAAACGTAGAAATCCAGATCTGGATATGTTCCCAGTCTTCAATACGTTAGGTGATAAACTTTTCGATACAGTACATAGAGATGTGGCTTTACGGTCTCTTATGAAACTACGAAGAGTTTGCGGACCGCGTGACTATATGGTGTCGTTCGCGAGATTGGATCCAAAAGTGCAGGATAAATTTCGTTTACTGTGTGAAAAGTTCGATGAAGATTCACTAGACGTGTATTACGCACCAAGAAGAAACTACGTAGCTCATGATTCACAATCTTTGATGAAAATTAACCACATATATAACAATAATACAACAACCCCTATTCGCTTATCGTCGGACTCTTCCTCAGACGAATCATTCGCGGTGCCGTATTATACAAACAATTACGGTAAAGTTATCATAGAAACTGAAATTAAATTCGATTCAGATACAGCTATTACAATGACTGTGTTAGAACAGAATGAAACAGAATCTGAGAGAAACACGGGAAGCGACGACGACGATAGCATCGATCGAAATATGCTTAAGTACAGCGACGGCGAATCGGAGGATTCTGATGTAGTTGTTAAAAAAGTAAGATTCGGCGGCGAGAGCGTTAAAATTCGAACACCGGATAGTGATCATTTGAACACGAGCGAAGAAGATAATCAAATTCCAAGATCCAAACCAATTGTACAAGAAAATAACATCGACAAAGTTCTGCCTACTACGCCAAATATTGTAAATAAAATGAACGAAATTAAACGAGAAGCGGTCGAACGAGAGGTCCGAATCAATCATACAAAACGAAGTGCAATACCTCTACCTATAATTCACAATCGAGCACGCAAACAGAACGATGTTATTAACAATAATACCATAAAATCTAAGTCAAAATCATTAAGTGAATTGTACGATTACTTTAATAAGAAAACCGATGGTGATAATAATAGTGTACGGTTAAGGGATACGTCTAAGTTTGCATTGACCTTGTCTGAGGTGCAATCACCGGAGAAAATTCCAAGTCCAGTTGAAACACACAAGGAGGTTGAGGTACTTCACAATCTACAGAGGAGTCCGTCGGTGTCGCCCAGGAGACAACAAACCAGAGTTCATATAGATAAAGATGGGTAAGTAAAGACATAGTAAGAAAAAAACCTTTTCGTAAATTATATATTATAATAGTAAATTCGTAATTTTTCGGAAAAGTTCGTATTTATCATGCTCTCTCAAATAAATCCATATTAATGGTATGAAAATGTCACTCATTTAATACGATCATTCATTGACAGTTCGGGTGTCATTGTATTCCGATAAAGATCCGAGTTTTTTTGAAAGAAGATAATTTCTTACTAAATCTGTAATTATTCTATATCTAGTTCCAGATCTATGTAATTACTACTTATGTATTAATTTATTGTTACATTTATTATGATTATTCTTTTAATAATAGGTTTATTTGTATGACAAAAAAAATTGTTACTTTGTAATACCATTTCGCATTAAGCACTCGCCTCTTTGTACAATTTTATTCGCGTGCAGATAAACATTTACAGCCTTACAAATAAACGTGGTATAAAGATAAACTTAGGAATAAATTAAGAATAAGCAAAATTTGTACTAATATACCAAGAATACGTTATACCTGGTATAACGTTGACGTATTTGTTCATACAATCGTTATTCCGAAGTTATAACGTCGTACACCCTTGTTTAAGTCCAGTATAACATTTAAAATACCACGATTTGTGTTTGTGTTCGCTCATTTAAATTAACTTATTATGGAATTAAGGTCAATGGAGGAAGTAGAAACAGTAAATGACTTAATAAATATCATTCAGACTCCAAAAAAAGTAAAAATATTTAAAAGATGGGAAAACCCTTTTGATTTATATGTCGATGATTAGTTTCGATTAAAATATCGGTTTTCTAAAAGTGGTATAATATTTCTAGACCATTTATTGGAAAGGTCTCTTACACGCGTGGAAGTGGATTGTCTTCTATCTATATATTGCGTATAGAATATTTTTATAACCGCCACACATTGACAGATACATTACTTCACTATTACATAGACTGCATTTTTTTAGTATGGTTTCTCTTTGATTGCGCTGTTGCTAACTCATGCATTTTGACGTAAATGAAGATTTTGACGTATAGATAAACCATAGTTATTCCGGATTTATTGGTGGTAAACTATTCTCAGCTTATTCCTAATTTATTCCTGGTTTAACTAAACTTAGTTTAAGAGTGGAATAAATATGTTATAACTTGATTTGTAAGACTGTAAATTAATGAATAAATTAATAAAAGCTTCCTAAATTTATAGAGTTATTAAGAGCTGTGGTAGCTCAGTGTCCGGGCGGTTGCCTTAAGCTGCATAGTACGCTAGCAACCCCAGTTCGATCTACGGTGCCCGCACCAATAAATTTATTGTTGCAATTTTATGTGCTGTACGCGCTCGGTGATGAAGGAAAACATCGTCAGGAAACTTACATGTCTTAAAAATGTTTTCTAAGGCATGTGAAGTATTTTGCGCTCTTTACAGAGAAGGCACAGCCAACAGTGGAGCAAAAGCTGTAACTTTAACTTTATGTCAATAATATGCTATCAGAAAAAAAAACAGGCTTCAAACCATTTCATTATTATTTAAAAACAATTAAAATAGATGTCATGTCATTTCAGTGAAGACTGGCACACTACTCTTAGAACTATGTTTTTTTTGTTATGTCAGTGACATGTCTGTCTTTTCTTTGGCCGAAAACGCGGGAAATTACTAAATAAAATTTCCAATTGACAATTCTCGCTTTAAAATTTATCATTGATAATGAAGAATCTTACGTATCGGTGTAATAATTTGATTACTGGGCGCTAAAATTTCCTCCTCTTTTAAAGTCAATCAAAAAGATAGTTTAAAGTTAATCCGTCAATGATGATAAGAAATATTTACAATATCTATGACTATTTTTTTCAACTTCATTTCATTTTTAGAGTAAATTTGATTTGATGTTTTGTTTTTATTTGTAAGCATACTTGTTGCAAAATTAATCAGTCTTCTTCCATTAGAGCTCCTTTTCCCATGTTCAAATTTCCCAATTACTTTTTCTTCTCCTGCGGCCGCAGTGCCAATTCTTCCATTGAAATCTCCCATTATTACTAAATTTCTACGAGTTGATTGTATAGCGGAAAATAAATCGTTATAAAATTCTTCGGACTTTACCTATATCATATGGTTAAGTTGCTTCCGTAGGTGCGTACATTTGAACATAACACATCTATATATATAAAAGAGAAAGTGTGTGGGTATGTAAGCCTATAGGGAGGCTCTGAAATGGCTGGACCGATTTCAATAAAACTTTCAGGGATTCTTCATATTGACCTGGCAAGTAATCCTGTAAAGTTTGGTGACGTCCGAGCACTTCTCTTTTTGAACTGTCAAACAAGCCATACGTCGTATGTATGTATTTCTGACATTAACTTGAGCCCGATATGTTTTTGTATAAATGAAAAGAATGATATTCTATTTACTGATATGTACATGGGTGTAAGTAATGATCTTCACCCGCTCGAGAAGAGAATGAATACAGAGAGAAATGAATAATTTAATATATTGTGAGAGTTAAATTAAATATTTAATGATGTAAGTTAATTCTTTAACAAAAATAAAGCAAAATATAGCCCGATGAATCGGGCTGGGTACGCTAGTTCATTATATTATTATACTTGTTGCAAATTAATATATGGCAATTCGAGCAATATATTTCGCATAGCATTACGTAACGAACAAACATAGAGGCAATCAGGAGACGTTTAATCAATTTACTCGTCAAATCTGCCTAATGCGTATCCGCTGACCCGCTACAATCTAACAGTTTATATAGACGTGGGCTGTTAAAATTAGACACGAGGCCTTATCTGTCTCTAAGGACTCATATACTAAATGTATATATAGAATGTTTTAGGAGATCGAGTGGAGAATGTTTTTTAAATTATTTCTACAGCTAACCCCTATGCCCTCTGCTATTTGTTATTAGATTTCTTTTTGGTAAATTAATACACAAAACTACGGGCAACATTTGATTAGCAGATCAGAAATGAGTTGGCATAATGCCATAGATATTTTTTTTTGGAATTTATGGCTTGGTTACAAGACCTTTAAGCCAAATGCCATAGATACAATCAACGTACATTACAGACTAATACATATTACCATAGAGTAGAGCACAGATCATGATGTGGACAAACTAAACTCAACATTTCATTATGAAACCGATCTATTACTGTATTATATCAAATAAAATTCCATCATTACCAAATACGTCAAAACACATACAAGATTTGTGTGCTAGTGATAAGACTACTAAAAATAACTAATATCGACCAATATGATGCTAATGAACGTTCATTTTGTACACAATTGGTTTAGCAATAGTATCTACGGGTAAAATGATGGCCTAAGTATATTTACGAGTAAAAACAAGAACCGACTTCAATTGGAATCAAACATTTAACGCTGGTCTTATATTATCTTAAACCTACCAAAATCTACCTTTTTTTGTTTACGGGGAGGAAATCTCCAGAAAGATACCCCGCCTTCTGGGGGGAAGGCGGCGGTTTTGTGGGATTTTTACCCATTAAAACCTCCCCGGTGGCCCTTTCCTCGGTGCATGACGAGGGGCTCCGGGATCTCCAGTGGAACGCACCGGAGCCCCTCTGCACTGTGCTCAAGGAGAGCACGTGATCACCAAAATCTACCTGCACCAAGGAATCTGTTGTAATTTTAAGCGGTGATGACCACGCGCTAGGCGGTGAAGGAATAAAATCTTGAGGAAATCTTAGAAAATTTTCTAAGACATGTGGAAACTGCGAATCCGCACTAGAGCTGTGTGGCGGGCTATGCTCTTCTATGGGCTTCACAGAGGACGGCTGTGCCCAAAAGTGGGATATATGTTGTAACTTTAATTTTTAACTTAGAAAAATGAGTACACAAAGTTTGAAAAATTACAGACTTATTGCCTAGTCTTTTGGAGTCGGTTAATATGTACTCGGTTAATTGGTAATTATATTATCACTGCTCGTTGTACAAAAAACGTAAATGTTAAAATAAATTTATGAAATGAAATTTCATGTTTCTATGTAAGAATTGTAATCCAGATTCGTGCTGAACTTGGTGGCGACTTCACCTCCCGAGTCGCTTCTTCTGTCACCTCGTGCGCCGTTTCCGCTGCGGAAACGCTACGAATGGGAAGACTTGGAGATAGTGCCATCTTACGTTTGCGATCAACTGCATAACACGGTAAATTTTTGTTTGTATAAAGCAATAAATATTATATAATATATGTAACGGCATGGCAACCGTCTTATGAGACGGGGGGACCCTAGTGTAGAGTTACTAGCAATATCGGTTGAGAAGAGCTATGTCACTTCTCAATCCGGTGAAGCAGTCAAGGCCAGCTTCTTTGGCTAATCTGTGTAGTTCGTCATTAAAAAAAAAAGGAAACTGACAATCACATGCTACAACCAATCCGAATCGCCACTTCGCTGTGCGGAATGTTTACAAATCAGACAGACCGGCCGCCGTTAAGGCATTCTTGGATCTGGCGTGGTATCTTCATAAAAGATACCCCGCCTTCCAGGGGGAAGGCGCAGGTATATGGGGTTCTTACCCACTAAAACCCCCCGGTGGCTCTTCCTCCGTTCATTGTGATGAGCTCCGGGATCTCCAGTGCAACGCACCGGAGCCCCAGTGCTCTCGGGCAAATAAATGGTTCTTTTGAAATTTATTATTATAAATTATCTATTTATTGATTAACTTTAGAAGGGATAGACATGGTTCTCGTACTATAAGATGTGGCGTATATCAAAAACTGTTTACAGTGAAGATGTTGTATCATTAGGAGAATTGGATAGCGGCGGTGAGGGCTGCAGACCAGCTCCACAGCACCCTGTTGGAGGCCGACAGCGTGCGGACAGTGGAGCCCGCAGCCTTGTCCCTCGTAGAACACATGTGGGCCCTCAGTGATGCGGTGAGGGATAACTAAAAAAATATGTACTTATTTACACTCAAAAATGAAAGGTTAGTTAAGAAAGTTTCTATATCTCGGAAGACAAAGATGCTAGCTAACTAATTTGTGCATGATAGACAATTAAATATCCTTAAAATAAAATATTTTTATTAAGTAATTTATTTATATTTCATTAAAAAAAACATAAACGAAAAAGGATATCTTATGTAAACTTAGATAATACAGGATTTTTATTTAAATTTTGCTCCCACATAGAGGCAACACTAAGTACTAAAAACAGTTCACGGCTATATGCAAGCAGGAGGCGACGAAATAGCTAGTGAGGAAAATAATATGTATTTAGTTTAATGATAGACGTTTTTCAACCGACTTCAAAAAAGAGGAAGGTTCTCAATTTGTCTGTATTTCTATTTTTTCTGTTTGTTATCTCAGAACTTTCGTCTGGATGAACCAATTTTGATGATGTAAATGTACTTGACTATACGGAAGTCACATAATGGTGTTTTTTTTTTGAAATTTGCTAACAATTTTTTTTTCAAATATTTTTCCAACTAAGCTTAAGCTTGTGTTAGATGGTTCCCGTCAATAATCAAACGGTGGATTCGAACCTACCTATAGGATTCGCAGACCGTACCGTGAACTATGAGCTATCAACGCTTCATTTAATGGACTGTAAGTTGCATTGTGTCCAGGTGCCGGCTGCAAGAGCACCTGCCGAGGGCGCTGTCTGCGCTCTGGTGCGTGGTGCTAGCAGCGCCTGTACTCGTCTCCTGCTTCCCTCGCTGGTAGCCCGCACAGGTCGGGAGCCCCCACCAGCTGCTCTGCCACACGCACTTCTACAGCGACTAGCTCTGCACCACCTCATCGATCTTATTTTCGACCCTGACATGATTGGAGTGAGTTTTAACGTACATAAGTAATTGTTTATTGTTGACATTTTGGCTGCACGTCAAGCTAACCACTTCAATGCGGAATACGGAACCGTCACGACCGGATGCATTCAAGCATTATAACAAGAATCATAACCATTCTAATATAAGCAACATACCATTCTAATATTATTATAATAACCATTCTAATTTATTAATAATATAACCATATTACATAATATAACCATACTAATATAACGTACATTTAAACAAAATCTCTTTCAATCAACTAAACGTTCACTCGAAATCCTCGCGCGCCACAATCATAGAGAACAGATTAAAAATATTTGGAAAATCTGAATATGCACGCCCATTGCACATTTGATTAAAAAAATATTATTAAAGAGTGAGAAAGAAAATGTGCTCCTGCACTGCTCTTTCTTGCTCCTACAGAGTGATACAGAGAATAGGCCTGCACTGTGTCTTAGATATACGAAACGTAACTGGCTATGAGAGAAAATATGTGATCGTACTCTCTCTCTTATACGCAACGTATCTCTCTTTCTTTCTATCTTCAATAACTTATATCTCCCACACAATTCTTTCGCCTAGCCCGGTTATACTTTTCGTAACGCATTCACCTGCCTACTTCCCACGTGAAGCTTGCATCAATAAGTTTTTCTTCAATACTTGCTGTAGCTGTTTCGAAGTTCGTCCAAGCCGAGGTTACCTCTCACCAGGGGGACCCTTGTGTCGAGTTACTACCTAAGCGACCTAAGAGCTGTGCCACCTCTCAATCCGGTGAAGCAGTAAAGGCCAGCTTCTCTGTGCCAACTGTGTTAGTTCGTTCAAAAAAACTGTTTCGAAGTGGTATGCTTCTTGATAATGAAAGATGAAATGAAATATTTATATATTTTTTACACACACACACATGCACACATGATATACATACATAAATCTGTTACATATATATTATTGTCATATACATTTTTCCTTTTCTGATCCTCGACACACATCCTACACTAATAAATAGCCTGTATTAGGGACATATTGTACCTAAATTAGGAGAGCACGATATATATCGATATTACATAAAATATGAATGCGATATATCGCTTCAATCCGATTTTATCGAATTACATAATATCGATATTTATATCGATATATTTCATCCGATAACCAAATATCGTATTTAATATGTTTCTACACTCCCACTCTCCGCCATGGCAGTATTAGTTGTTTAGATTTAAAATCTTTTTTGGGCTACTTAAATAAAAACTAACGATAGATATATTGAAAATATCGACATATCGCATATATAGTATCGATATAATTACGATATATTATTTCGAAAAATATATCGATATACTTATTGCATCAACCCCTTTTTTTTTGTTCACGGGGAGGAAATCTTTTTTTTATGGGTAAATCTTCAACAAAATACCCCTTTGCACTGTGCTCTTAGGAGAGCACGTCCCGAGAGGGGATATTATCGGTTACTCCCTCCCCTCTGTGCCCTCGCAGTGCAAGGCGACATGGGCCTTAAACAGGATGACAAAGGCCCCCACCCTTGTCGCCCAGTGAACCCGAGGCCGCTTTTAATCGCCTTCTGCGACAGGCAGGCTATACCGTAGTCTTATTAGATCCCAGAACTACAGGACTGATACATACTGTAACATCCTAACCGAAGTCCGAATTTATCTATGAAACTAAAATATTAATAATTTATGTGATATTAATTTGTATGAGTGTGTTTGTGGAGAGAACAGTGTGCATTTGGCAGGTGCACGAGGAAAAGGCGGCGGAGTCAGCGCAGCTTCGCGCGGCGCTGTGTTTGGCACGAGCGGCTGGCCCTGCAGCAGTACTGGCTGCTGTGCGACGACGTCTGGCCGGCTCGTCACGAGCTGACGCATTCTGCAGACAGGTATGCAGTTTACTTTTTTCAAAGTAAAACTTCTTTAGTCACGCTTAACTTGGGGAGTAAGCAGGTGAATGTGTGACGACAGCGTTACGAAAAGTGTGATTGGCTGAAGCGAATGGAAGTTGAGAGGGATATATAAGCTAGTAAAGATAGAAAGAGAGAGAGTTAACTTTCTTTTATTACTGTAGAGGCAAAAGGGAGCCGTGCACACTTTATCTCTCTCTCTCTCTTGAACAATCATGTATACAGGGTATCAGGAGATTGCCTCCGAAAATGAAGACAGACGATAGTGCTAATGACATCTTTGATGTTGGGACGGAAAAAAATCGAACCTCATTAGAAAAAGAAACATTTTTAAAATGAGTTATTAGCATTATTTACGCTCCATCAAGGTAGTATAGCTAAATGAAACGATAATTTCTATTACTTTACTAAAAAAACAGAAATTTATCAATTATATAGTTTTTACATGGATGCCATAATTAAACGAACTAAACAACACCAGAGGCACCAACTTTCAAACAAAAAAAAGAATCATTCAAATCGGTTCACCCAGTCGAAAATTATGAGGTAAAAAATGCTTTACTAAAAAACAGAAATTTATCAATTATATAGTTTTTACATGGATGCCATAATTAAACGAACTAAACAACACCAGAGGCACCAACTTTCAAACAAAAAAAAGAATCATTCAAATCGGTTCACCCAGTCGAAAATTATGAGATAAAAAAAATACTTTACTTAAAAAAACAGAAATTTATCAATTATATAGTTTTCTCATGGATGCCATAATTAAATGAACTAAACAACACCGGAAGCACCAACTTTCAAACAAAAAAAGAATCATTCAAATCGGTTCACCCAGTCGAAAATTATGAGATAAAAAAAATACTTTACTTAAAAAAACAGAAATTTATCAATTATATAGTTTTCTCATGGATGCCATAATTAAATGAACTAAACAACACCGGAAGCACCAACTTTCAAACAAAAAAAGAATCATTCAAATCGGTTCACCCAGTCGAAAATTATGAGATAAAAAAAATACTTTACTTAAAAAAACAGAAATTTATCAATTATATAGTTTTCTCATGGATGCCATAATTAAACGAACTAAACAACACCAGAGGCACCAACTTTCAAACAAAAAGAATCATTCAAATCGGTTCACCCAGTCGAAAATTATGAGGTAAAAAAAATATACAGACGAATTGCGGACCTCCTCGTTTTTTGAAGTCATTTGGTACAAGCCTCGCGTTCGAACTCGCGACAATAGGATTGAACTTTCCCGCCAAATCACTAATGAGGTTTCTTCTTCGTCGTCGCTTGAGTCTTTACAGACTCGTCATGGTTATCACGTATTAGGTATCAGTGACCCGCTTCACAAGCCGCCGCCACTCCTCCCTGTACGTTGCTTTTTTCGCACATTGATGCAAGGGTACGTCCAAAGCCGTTCTTATCTGGTCGGTCCATCTCATAGGTGATCTTCCCCTAGGTCTGATGCCCTCCACCTTACCCTGTACTACCAGGCGTTCGATGGATATGTTTTTTGTTTATTTTTGTCTCAGGCATTTCACAAGTAAATGCAGGAAACTATGGAACAGTCTAGAATAAACGAAGAGTAATATGGTTTTTAGGCGTCTAAACTTGTATAACCTAACAAAATAAAAGATGTATGAGGGATGAGTGATTATATCGTTACTTCTTATTTAACAGTATTTTTTAGCCTTTTCTTTACGGACACCTTACCACCGTTGCGCTATTTGATAATCTTAAGAATTTGTAAATATACTTAGAAGCTTAAAACTTTTTAGTACGTCTACATTTTTTTCACATACTGACGTATTGATAGCCTCACCCGTTCTTCAAGTCGGGTAACACAACAATGCTCAGCCATTAAGGTGTTGTCTTTTAAATGTAATGTATTAAAGATTTTTCTGTTTGCAGCTTCGGGAACGACTGAACAAACCCATAGAAAATATTCGACCTAGTCATTTCAGTCGGTATGTAACAAGTTTCTTTCTTCGATCAATCTCTTAGCATAGACTTAATAGCTTATTATTTATGGTTTACGAGACACCAAGGTGTTACTACAAGTGTAAATAAATTATGACGAGGTGTTTCTTTATGACAGAAGTTCTCAGCTGCCCGTGCCTGCAAGACGAGCTAGATCTACACCGCCAGCTGCGCCACCGACCAAGCCGCGTCGTTTGCGACCCCTGCCCGATTCCGCACCCCTGCCTGGTATACTTATATTACCCTATAATCTTTGCCAATTTTGTTATAACGTCATCTTATACAATCGGGAATGTTTAACAAATTATTTTTCGCGCTTTTATTTTTAATGATGACAGCTTTCGTATTTTCGAACGCAAAGTCAAAAAACTATGAACCAGTCTAGAATAAACGAAGAGTAGATATTATCTAAGCTAGCGCCATCTGTATCTTCACGTATTTCCTTTTTCCTGATGATCTAATTGAAAAATGGTGCTCCGATAAAATCTGTAAATGTAAACTACATTTACAGATTCAATTATTATTAATTATTATATAAAAAAATTAACTATAAGAAATATTTTTTTGTTTATTTTTCTCTCAGGCATTTCACAAGTTTGTCCTGTCGCTGACAGATCCGGGGCACCCCGCTCATAACGGCTGATGGCATTCACGGAAGGTTTTAGGTAGGGGCTGCCCAGGCCGAGTCCCACACATCCCTCCGGGCCCACTCAGGGTACCGGAGGGATGTGTGGTCTATAAAAAGATTCCCCCGCGTTAACAAAAAAAAAGGCATTTGACAAATAAATGCAAGAAACTATGGAACAGTCTAGAATAGACGAAGACTAGATATTAGATAAGCTAGCGCCATTTATTACCTTTTCTTTAAGATCATTGATAAAAATTGTACCGCGATAAAATCTGTAAATGCAATAAAACTATTATTCAATGTTTAACTATATAAGAAATGTTTTATTGTTTATTTTGTCTCAGGTATTTCACAAGCAGGGAGAGAGGTGATTTGGAAACCTCTGTCGCCGATCGAATTAAGTGATAGGTAAGTTAATGTCTTTGGTCACTATCACTGAACGCATCTTAACATTGTAATACATTTTAAATAATCAAAAAAAGAAAAAATTGAAATCATAGGTTCGTTTAATACTAATTAAAAAAAAAAATTAACATTTTTTATGCAACAAAAATGTCTTGATAAAATTGGACTTTACGTCACAATTTTTCAGTGACGTAACATAGAAAACACGTTTTTTTAAACAGATTAAAAATTAGGCGCAATGCGCGCGGCAGAATTTGTTTGCGTATGTGTGGAATTTGTTTTTGTTTATTTATGGATGTGTGAGTACGTATCCATTGTGTGCCATACACAGGGCTTCCGAAAACGAAGACAGACGATAGTACTAATGACACCTTTGATGAAGGGATGGATGGGACAGAAAAGAAATCGATTTTTTAATCGGTTTTGAAAGAAATCGACCCTGATTTAAAAAATCATTGACCCGATCATCAGCCGTCTTTGACTTTGTGTTTCATTGCTGTTTTAATAATATCCTGTAGATTACTGCAAACAATTCCAAACTGACTTCGGATTTAAAGAGAATAAATTGCATAAATGTTAGTAGTTAGTACCAGAAAAGTTATCTGCTACCGTTCGGTTTATCTCTTAGATATTCTGAATCTCTAGCAGCAACTCAAAGGATATTCTAAGGCTAATTTTTATTCCGAATGCACTACGCTGATAATTCAGACGGTCTCTACAGTTTCACCGGGTTTAAAAAAAGAAAAAAGCTCTGGCGCGGGAAGAAGACGTGGCCTAAGAACTACACAGATTGGCCAGAGAAGCTGGCCTTGACTGCTTCACCAGATTGAGGGGTGGCATAACTCTTAGGTCGCTTAGCTTGAACCTCTATCGATAGTAACTCGACTCACGGGTCCCTCCGGTGAGAGGTAACCTTGGCTTGGACGGTTACTAAGGCCTAAGAAGCAACGCTTGTAATATGTAACGGGTGGAGTTACCCATAAACAAGCGGTTTCGCGATAATACTGCTCGCAACCTCTGACAGTCGCAAGATTCGTTGTACCTTCCAAGTTGAAACATTAATAACGGGTTTCAATGTAGTTCCACCTTTAATTCTAAACGATATTTGAAATACAATATTCAAAAGTATTATTTCAAATACTAGATTAGATGAAATTCATTACCAAAGAGTTTGTAACTATTTTGACGTTTCATTGAATCGTTGATATTTATTGATATCGCACATAGAACTTTCTACAATGAGAACTAGCGCAGGTGGCAAATTAACACGGCGGTGGTTAAAGTTCTCAGGCTGCTATTTACGTGATGACGTATAATAAAGTCTATTACGAAATAAAATTAATTCGAACTTAACTCAAGAACTCAAACTACTCCTTAAGTACAATCCTTTCCATAAAAAATGAATCATCGAAATCGGATGGCGTGATACTGAGTTATTCGTCCATTTGTCGCGCACACAATTAATGCAAATTTTAGACTTATATGATTTTCTCAGAATGCCATTGTCAGAATTGGACCAAATTAAAATGTTACCACATAGAAATCACTAGATTTCAAATGAAAAAATAATGATCAAAATCGGTTCACTCAATCTAAAGTTATGACGTAACAAACATAAAAAAAACATACCGACCAAATGAGAACCTATTTCTCCGATTAGAATTTAAACCAATGATCGTCAAATCGTAATTCGAACTGCTTAGCTACTAGGCTACACTGCAAGAACAAATACTTTACCGCCAGCCAACAATATGTACCAGCATAAATGCTAATCACGTAAATCTACGGATGTCAGCCACCCCAAATACCAACAACATTCAATCGATACAAGCATGTGACTAACACAATGACTTGGCGCCGTGACGTCACTTGCCGCGTTACAAATTAAAGCTTTCCAACCCGAATCATTTCCGACAACAGTCTTTAATAAAAGCGACTATATACACGATTGAAGGTTAAGACGGACCCAAAGTTTGGACGAAGCGTTACGTAGCAACAAAACCTAGTAATGGACAATGGATAGTACTACAACTATTGTGGTATTTTGGGACTTTTATCTGTTCCATCGTATCGTAATTATTTAATTAATATTATCATAATTATTTCACTGATATAAGATAATTAATAATACGTTTTATAACAAAGAAAATATCTTTACACTTGCCATGTAAACTTTTTTATGAATTTACAAATTCCTTGTTACAATTTTATAGTATATTTGCTAGAAAATTTCTTTTTTTTTATGGAGATAAACTAGTCTTTGACCACGATCCTATCTGATGTTAAGTGGTGATATAGTAGATAGATGGTACACGCTCGTTTAGTAAGTGCCTATTCATTCTACTCTTGAAGGCTCCCACGTCGTACTTGGACGGAAAGACTGACACCGGCAACTTGTTCTACTCCTTAGCCAACAATTTTTTTAATTACGAACAGTTTGGCCAGAAAAGCTAGCCTTGTACGGCTTCACTGTGAGAGGTGGTATAACTCTTAGTTTGTTTAGCCTGAACCTCTATCGCTAGTAACTCGGCACAAGGGTCCCCCCGGTGAGGGGTAACCTCGGCTTGGACGGTTACTATGTTACGCGTAAGCTATTCCGATCCGAGGGCGTCCGAGAGGCCAAAACACTACTCGGTCGGTTGTTATTTCACGGATAATCTAAGAAACATTCAAAAGCTTAACTTACTTCGAGTGTCACTTCGGAAAGCGTTGGGAAAATGAGAAGTTATGGAAGGAGCTGGTCGATGTGCTCTTGAGTACATTAAAGGTTATTACAGTAAAGGTTGGGAACTTCTGATTTAGTAGAATCAAGGCCAGCCAGGCCAGCTACGATCTACTGCAACTACTAATCTGTATTTATGTTTGTCACAAACAAAATATGTACACACGCTGTCTTAGATTAACCAAATAAGGTTAGTAGGTCACTAAGCCAGACGTTTGGGTTTTTCAAAACAATTTAGTTACTATTATTACAATTTGATCTTTATCGAGTCGAGACTGTGGACGTGTGTTCAAAGGCTTATATTAACATTTAGCACGCACGTATTAAAAAAAACTAATAGACGTCCTAGCGGCCAGTATAATTGCGTGACACCAATAACCTACATTCATAAGCCGAAGTAACAGCCCGATTTCCATTCAGGGCGTTTGTATACGACCTATTTACTACTATCGGCTGATCGCTCCACATTGAGACGGACAAACAGACGTTAATCGTTCTTTAATTGGATTATTATAGCGTTTATTATCTACGAAAGTAATCAACGTTCACAGAGATGACAGTTGTATGCGCAGTTTATACGCAAGCGAGACGGAGACGTCTGTCTGTTACCTTTTACCGCAAAAAGGAAAAGGGGTAGACGTGACACTTTTACTATTAGATTCAGCGTGTTTCGGTTAAGGCTTTAGTATATAATATATACCTATTTGGCAAACTGAAATGGCAATGGGCCGGCTTTATTAGCCGTAGAACGGATAACTATATATAGGATGTTTTTTTATGTTTGTTTTTTGTCATAACTTTCGTCTGGGTTAACCGATTTTCATGATTCTTTTTTTATTTGGAAGCTGATGCTTCCAATTCTGAAAATATCATAAGTCTTAAATTTGCATCAAGTATATACACCACAAATGGACGAATAACTCAGTATCACGCCAATCGATTTCAATGATTCATTTTTATTGGTATATAGTAATTTAGTGGAATTCTCATCCAGTTTAATCTCTTGAAGTACATCCTACTTCTAGAGATTAAACTGGATGTGAGTTTGCTTAGGTTCTGATTAAATCTATTTCGTAATATTCATATGATAATTTTTAATTACAAAGATGGCGTCCGCGTGTAATAGAGACGTTTCATTCGATTTGTAGTCGGTTTTTGGTTTTTGCTCGTAAATATATTTTTTATGTTGGCCTAGTATTGTATTCAGCCCTATAGTTCTGGGCTCTCAAGAATAAGACTACGGTATCCCCTGCCTGTCGTATAAGGCGACTAAAAGGGGCCTCGGGTTCACTGGGAGGTTTTAGTGGGTAAAACCCCACATAACCGCCGCCTTCCTCCCAGAAGGCGAAGTATTTTTGTGAAGATTTCCTCCACGTCAAAAAAAAAAAAAAAAAGTATTGTATCCAAGAATATACCAAGGAATACCTAAAAATCGTATAGAACAATGCTTATGGATTGTGATATTGGTTAGTCTATGATAATTCAAGACTAAGTAATGAAATATTTATTATTTTACTTTTTACACACACACACATTTTATATACCGACATGCACATACACAAAAATATAAGATATTATCATACATATTATATATCATATTCCATAAACATTTTCTTACTTCGTTTTCGTCCTTCTGTACACATCTCCCTGCTAGACTAATACATAGCCTGTATTAGGGAGATGTTGTACCTAACTCCGAGTTTATGAACTAAAGTTTGTTATATAGCTTATGTGGTAGTCGTGTGTTTTTGAAAGAATAGTGTGCGTGGGTGCATATGAGAGTGTATGCGAGTGAGTACATGAAAGTGAGGACAATTTATTTTATACTATGAAGAATTTTTTCAGTCTCTTCGTAGGTAAGTTAGTACTCGTAGACAGACGTAGAGCCGCGGTAGTGGCCGGTTTGGTGTTGGTTAAGTGGTCGGCCAATGGAGACCGGGCGGTGGCCTCAAGTTGCATAGTACGCTAGCAACCAGAGATTAATCCCCGGTGCAGGCACCAATCAATTTCTTTTTCAATTTAAGTCTTGATTTATTACAACACGCTCGGCGGTGAAGGAACATCGTGAACATCCACATGTGTTAGAAAAAGGTTCTACTTGTAATTTAAATTATAGATCGGAACAAAATTTCAATGTCTAAACTTGACATTAGCGATTTAGAAGTCGTGCACCTTTACACGAGTTCTATTAACATAATATGCAGGCGGTGTTAGTAGTGAGTCCATCAACACGCCTACATTGTGCGATTGAATGCGGAGTAGATATGGGGTGTCAAGTGGCGGCGGGGTCGGGGCGCGTCAGTTGCGGAGGCGCCGCGGCAGCGGGCATGCGACTGTGTTGTTGCTGCCGGCGGAGCGCCCCTGTGCACCCCGCGCCCGACCTCGTCGCCGATCTGCCCCCACATTCTCGGTAACTCGCCCCATAACTACATACCTACGCATCCATTCCACAGTAGAGCCATGCTGCCGTGGCGTCTCTTTTATAATAATTGTCTATGGCAACACTTCTGTCAGTCGCGCTAAGATTTTTAGTCTGTAAAAACGACTTTTAAAAGCTAGTTACTCCTCGAACATAATTGCGGAGTAAGCAGCTACTCTTCTGCATTGAAGAAGAATTACGTTCTGACAAAGAGATGACACAGTTGTTTCGATTGCAAAATACGGAAATACAAAGTTACAGTTGAAGGTAATAGTGTCCTCCATCTTTGGTTTCGGAGATCTTGTTTTTTCGAGAATTGTGTCTGTAACCTGTCTCTCCTATCTGTTAACATCGGATGAAAAGTGAATTCTTATGTAGCTCTCATGCCTGTTATCTCTTTTAGTGTGGTAGTCATAGACAGCAACCGTTTCTGCCAAACATATTAAGTCCAAAATGTGACCGACGGTAGGTCTATCGTCATACACCGTGAACTAACGTAATTTTGTTTTGGTAAGAAAACGAAAATCGGAATCTCATACATACAAACCGTTCAATAAGATCTTTATCGCTGCTTCTAATAAATAGAGTACAGTAATCTATACTAAACCTTTTTTGTTTTATTTTACAGAGATTCCAGCTCATTAGTTAACACAACTGATGACAAAGAAGCTGCAACACTAATAGAGAACGAGCAGAAAGTTCCCGAAAACGATGATGATAAAAAAGAAGAAACACAAATAGTCGAAGAGGTTAGCACACCACAACCACCTCGATCTCCCTCTCTACAAGTGGAGAACAACTCGGAAAAGTCCAATCCGTCTCTGTATAGTGTAGAAAAAAAAAACGAAGAGACAACAGTAGAGAACATTAAAGAAACGATCGAAGCTCAAAAATCTGTTGTAGACAGCATTGAATCTATAGAACTTGATCATCTGAGTGGAAAATCTTCAGTCGCTTCAAAAGCAAGAGCGCACCATCGAGTCCGGTGAAAAGCGCGAGAATATCTCCTGAACCGACTGCAGAAACTAACGGTAGACGATCTCTAGTGGAACGGGATGTACGATCTGCCCTCGCAGAATGTATCATGCCAGCAAGACACGAAGACTGGGAGGCAATCGTGACAGGTCTAATGGAAACCGAACAAATGGCAATGGATATCGCCGCGCGAGCTCCTGCAACCAGTTGGCGGGCGGCGACCCGTTCTGCTTCCACTCACGTCCGGTCGTTGCGATCTAAAGTTGCCAGAGCAGCTTGCGCCACGCTGGGAGCTCTATTTGAGTATCGCGGCCGCGCGCTAGACCCTGAACTGGACGAGGCAACAGGAGCATTGTTAGAGCGGTGCGCTGATGTGAACAGGTTCTTGCGTGCTGATGCCACGACTGCGTTGAGGAGGATAGCTTGTGGGGGTGTTGGTGCACGGGCAGCGGTTGCGCTGGCTCGTAGGGGTGCGACGCATAGAGCAGGGCCGGTTCGGGCGGCGGCAGCACAGGCGCTATCGGCACTGGTACGTCATAACGGCGCATCCAGGATGTTGGACTTGGCGGCTGAACCCCGGACGATGTTACTGCGCGCCACGGGGGAACTCTTAGGCGACGCGAACCCGGAGGCACGAGTACACGCAAGGCACCTGTGGATCGCACTCGCCGAAGACCAACGTTTCCCTCAAATGTTAAAGGATGCTATGCCACCCACTAGATACAGGGCCATAGAAAAATATGTTGACAAACTTCGTTGTCGGTAATGGAAATATTATGTTTATAATTTTATTTGTATATTTATATCATAAACGTTGTTGTTACGTGATAAAGTAGAAAGTTATTGTTACAAGTAAGCATTGGCCTAAAGACATGTTTAAAATGAGCATTTTTTATTTAAATCGCTTTAGATTAGCAGTATTTTTCATACAGTATTCGGCTGTCGAACACTATCATAATACAGTGGAATATCACGAGTCCGACACTATTTAAATCTACGTATCCACGTTTTATAAAACCGTAACGTATGACAGTTTAAAGAATCCTTTAAGGTCTGTTTTTGTGCAACTTGTACAGGATTTTACGTTTGTTTAATGCAATCAACAAATAAAATCTACATATACAGTAATCTTTAGCCTAGCCAGGTATGGAAACAATTAAATGGTGTCTTTGGTTTTATTTTTCAGCTGTAATAGTTGGTAGCTCCAACAATTTAACAACGCTTTCATCCCCTTGTACTCACTCACGTATTTATGGCTTAAATGTCTTGTTACCAGACCATAAAATCTTAAAAAAAAACATATTTCTTCATCTGTCATAATTAGTTTTGCGCGGGTGTGTTCTGGATTATTGAGATTCTACTGTCTATACAAATGTCAAAATATATAATAACCTTAAATTTTAATATAATAAGATAACAATGTAAAATTATTTCAATTAATCATCTTAAATTAAATATTATAATAAAACAAATTATTATTTGCTTTTCAAAAATTTCATTCATTATCAAGATTCTTGGCGTAATAGTTTTTGGAGAGAATAACATAACATTTTTTTGGTTATGTTAAAGATACTGAATCTCACTGCAATCATTTTTTTAGACTGTTTGTTATTGCAGCATTATTTAACAGAATCAAGGCTATATTAAGAAAATGTAATAATTGCTATGGGGAATTGTTAAATCGTTATACTATGACTGAATTGTGCGAAAGGTATTTTTGTAGTCGTAAAGTTTGTAAGTACATACATAAATAAACGTTTTTATATTAAAAAACTCTTCATTTATTATTAGTGATGTCATCCTATCCACTTTATGGGCAGGCCACACCTCTCTGTTTGGAGCGTTGCTGGAGTTTCTTCGGTCACATTTCCCAGCGCCAACGCAACGCCGAAGTGGCAGCCAATGTTAGTTTAGCTTATAAATGTCCCTTAGATATCCATTAAATAGTAACCGACCGAGCCGTGGTTCGGGCGCTCTTGCATCGGAATGGTTAGGCCTAAACTATTTTTTTTTATTAACTGGTGTGAAGGTAAGGTGAGGTTTTTACTCATAAAACCGCAAAATATATTGTTTTGATTGACAGTACTTTCAGGGACGTCAACGCCGTACAATGGGAACAAGTTTACGTGAGTTTCTCGTAGAGAAGGGACATCGAATCCCATCAAAAAATCATGAATTACGCACATTAAGTTATACGATTGTATAACCTGAATCTTGAATGTCATTTTGACAGTAGCTACAGTCAAAAAAACGACATATTAGGCACATTTCAAAACTCCAAAAATCAGTAAAAATAATAATATGTTCTGGTAACAATTACCAAATAACCGACTACAATCCCGTTTCTCCGCATGGAAATTAAACCGGAATTGTCAACTACGTCGTTGATTAAATTGATATCTTTCCTATCGTGGACCGGGCTATACTTACAGTTGGCGGTAAATACTAAACGATGTCCAGAATGGTGTTCGAGAGCGGTCACATTGCTCCACGGCTCGGTTGCCACCTGTGTCGCATTATTGCAGTGTAACATAAATGGAATTACGCGTTTTTCACTTACAAGTAAGAAAAAAAACGATTTAAATTAAATTAGCCTCGATCACTTTCGTTTCATCATCACCAGCTTGTATATAAGCCTAACCAAGAGCACGATCCTCGACTACAATCATCCAGCTCTTGCCAGGCGTCGTATGAATACCGTCGTTTTACATAGTCTATATGTCATTTTCCTTGACTTTTATACTTAGTAAGGACTAAGACACTCCATAAAAATAGTGAGTGATATATTTTTACATTATAATGGAAAATCCCCGATCAAATTCAGGCAGGCAGTGCTATGTGAAATTAAGTAATTCCTAAAGTTAATTTTCATCAAATATTTTGGTTGCCATAGTGTCTTATGTAGCTTACCACCATCAGATGTGCGAAAAAAGATCGTGAATGTGCCATAATTCAACTTACATTTTGAATACGAAGCGTTACAATATTAAGATGGTTATTTATTTGTATGCATTGAGTAGAGGTAAGGAGAGCGTTAAAAGCCGCTTTTGGTGGTAGCGACTTTAAACGTACGCCCTCGAAACAGGCTAGCCCAGCAAAGCACCGGGCGTGGCTAGATCCCACAACCCCTTGGTAGCGCTGATGGCGACCACTGTGGGGTTTTAGTAGGTGTGAATCCGACATAACACGTCGTCATCCCGCGAGGGCGTGTATGCGTAGACAATTCCCCACGAAAATAAAGATAAAAAATGAGTATTTTTATGAGGTTCAAATTTTTTCCCACCAGAAACAGTAAATGCCAGTGTACAGTGAGGGTATGATATAATTTTAGCACTTGAAGACGTTAATAATATATATTATGAATAGAGTATTTATTGGAACAAGAATATCACAGCTGTAATACAGCGTGTAAAGTGATTTAAATTGTGGGAATTTTTGATGTTGACGAAATAGTTGAACATTAAGTTTGCCAACATCAAGTGCTTCTTCCTTTAGAATTTACCCTCTAGTTACAGTAGCGCCCAACCCTGTAGTTCTGGGCTCTCAAGAATAAGACTACGGTATCCCCTGCTTGTCGTAGAAGGCGACTAAAAGGGGCCTCGGGTTCACTGCGCGACAAGGGTGGGGGCCTTTGTCGTCCGCCAAGGTGGACCCGGGAAGAAGGCGACATCGGCTGGCCCGTGTCGCCTTGCACTGCGAGGGCACAGGGGGGGAGGGTAACCTCCCCCGGAAAGTGCTCTCTATGAGCACAGTGCAGAGGGGCTCCAGTGCATTCCACTGGAGATCCCGGAGCCCCTCACCATGCACCGAGGAAGGGCCACCGGGGAGGTTTTAGTGGGTAAAACCCCACATAACCGCCGCCTTCCCCAGAAGGCGGGGTATCTTTCTGAAGATTTCCTCCTCGTTAACAAAAAAAAAGTTACAGTAGCGCCACCCTAATTTATTGCCATTTAACGGACACGTTTTTAAAAATACAGAGTATAATATAAGCTTTATTTTGCGTATTTATATTGATTGCAGAGAAATTAACGTGGTGCCAGTACACACTCATGTTTTGGTCGTGGGGATACTTCATGTTTGACTTGCTTTGGTGTCTCTTATATTGGTCCAAGAGCTACACCATGCTGTGCCATCATGCCTGTTCACTCCTCGCTATCAATTTGTACCTTAGCAAGGACAATACCGGATGTACATTTGCATGCACAATTGCTTTGTTGGAAATCACCAACCCACTTTTACAAGCTAGATGGTTCGTAAACAGTTCAACACCTATGTTTAAGTATCTATGGCGGTATGACTATTTTTAACAGACTTCAGAAACTTCTCAATTCTAAGCAAGTGCTTGATTACTATCCCAACTGATGTTAAGTGGAAATGCAGTCCTAGATGGTAAGGCGCACTAGCTTACTAAATGCCTATTCACTCTACTCTTGAAAATACCCACATTGTAATCGGAAGTAAAGACAAACGCGGGCAAATTACTCCGCTGTACGAACAATGAGACGAAGCAAAGCGTTTTGTTCAGGTTTGTGGGATGTTCACAACAAAAGGATGAAATCCTGCAGTGCGTCTTAAAGTCCGATTGTGGAACGGGGATGAGGGAATTAGATCATGTAGTTCCTGACCACACTCTTCAAAATGCAATCCGTAGAAAACTGAAAGGCTAGCTACCTTACGGCCTTCAGCTGCGTCACAAAATAGCCTCTTAGCCTGCCTTTCCACCGAGTTCAAAACAGCGAGATGGCATTCAGCAGCACCTGCCCAAATGTGACAACAGTATTCTGCACACAACCGGACTCGAGCTTTATAGTGTTAAAAGCTGTCCCGCAGAGAACTATGGTTGCACTTTGACCAAGACCCCAAGTTTTTTGCAGCTATCTTAGCATTGGACTCAATCAAAAAAAAATACAAAAGCGATCGGTATCTCCCTTGCTTGTGTTAAAAGAGTAATAATAAAGAATAGCTTATAGACAATTTCTTCGGCAGGTTTCTCCGTTATGGCGGATACAATGAGACTATCTTATATTTTGTAGTGGAATTAACTTACCTTATCTTGTTTCTCATGCTAAGAGGGCTACTGGGTAGTTATTTGGTGTACAGAATCTTTTTCTCGGACATATTTGGAATATATGAGAAGATGATAACTCTTTCACTATATTTAGTTTCATTAATTTTCATATATGAAATATTTGGCTATGTGATGTACAAATATGGTGACAAAACTGTAAGTACATAACTTTTTAAAAACATTTAATTCCATCTTATATGGAGAGCTGCCATAAGTTGCCACTAGTGAAAGTCAATCAACTTCAAATTGTGGCGTATGGCATGCGGTACAAACGGCCAAAACATTCTATATTGGACAGCACAGATCAGCAAACTTGGGACATCAGTGTGGGATGTCCGAGGAGCCCTAACAACCTCATAACTACTGTCAGTTCTTTTGGATATATTTAGGGAGGCCTGTGTCCTAAGGCTGAAATGACTAATGCACAAAGAATGTTTGTTAAATGTTTACTACATTGCCTGAATGTAAACATTTACTTTTAAGCAGATTTTTTTACCAAAAAACACTCTTGGTAAGGGAAACTGACTAATACAATTTCATTTGAATTTGAGAGGTGACAACTCTTAGGTCTAACAAAGGTCCCGAGAGGATGTTTTCAGGCAGATAATAGCCTATTCTTCAAAGTTATAGCAGTACCTTGTGTTGGTCACAATTACAAAGATGACATGTAAGGTCCATTTCTGCTTTAGTTCTTGAATCAAGTTTTGAAGCATACATTACCACAAAATGTTAATGTATAACAGCTCATTACTGGTAAGAAGTAAAATAGAGGTTCACGCTAAGTGACCTAAGAGCTATGCCTCCTTTCAATCTGGTGAAGGAGTAGAGGCCAGCCTCTCTAGCTGTGTTGTTGTTAAAAAACTTACATTTTTCTTTTTTGAATAAGAGCTGGCTGGATTTAGTCTTATTTAAGAGGAAGTAGATAAATTATAACAAATGATTTAATTTTGTTTATTATGTTATTTTTTTTTTAGGGAGAATATCAGAATATAAGGGGAAATGAAACTATAGTCAAAAGCCAAGAAGAAGCTTCTTAAATTTTAGTTATAAAATATTTAATTTTCTTTCAACTTTGCAGTAGTGTAACATTGCAGTGTTCTTTGTCCTTTTTACAGTTTGTAGTGACTGGATGTTAGAAGAATTATGTTACAATACAAATCAATGTTTAGCTAAAAGTCACATGATCTGTTAAAATAAAATATTTGACATATTTTAGTCTTTTTTTTTCAGGGTTATATTATAAAATAAATTTAAAATAAAATAATATTTTTCTCTACAATAAACTAATATTACATATTAACAATAAAATGAATATTATTTTATTTTAAACACTCCTAATTTTATTATCTTGTTAAAAATACTTTTTACAAAATAAAAGTGCTCACAGCATCACCCTACATACATTACTAAATGTTAAGGAATATAAAATCTAAGATTGTGTATGAAATACACCAATTGTGTGTTTGGAAAATTATAGTAATAGTATAAAACTATGTGAAAACAAAAATAAACCAATATTTAAAATTAATCTCTTCTATGATAACCACCATTTTTTTTATGATTTCGTCTATCCCTCCAATGATTTGAATGTTGCTTACCTCTGCTTTTATATTTCTCATTGTGGTTATCTCTCTTTTGAAAGTCTTCTCTATTATGTCCCGTATCTTTTGAGCTGTAAGGATGGTGTCGGTGTGACCAATTACCTTGTAAACTAGCAATTGTTAATTTATCACTATAGTCAGTTCTTTGAGGTGCATATTTAATGGCGCTATGTGGTTCATGTTTCAAACTTTCAGTCATATTGGCAAACTGCTGAGCAATATTTTGTTGATGCACAAAATCTATACATGGCTCTGGACCATAACTTCGTATGGGGGGCGGTAATGCCGCAACCACACGACTTCTACACTGCAAACTTAACGTTCTATGGAATAATGCCGTGCCTCGGAACAATTGCAGCGCGTAGGGTACAGAAACTTCGTGGCAGAACGTTACGAAACCAAAATTTTTTTGACGACCATCTCTATCTCTTGGTATTCGAACTTTTTCTAATGGCCCCGCCTGTGTATAAAAAATTAAAATATTTATTACGTTGTTATTGTTATATTTAATGACAATATGTAAGAGCGTGTAGGTCACCTGTAGGAAGAGCTCATAAAGTAATTCTTCGGTAACCTGATCTGGAAGATTTCCACACCAAAGAGTTCTATTTTCTTCATCAATCATGGTACACACTTCTTAGTATAAATATTATGTATATCGTGTAACACTGTACGTCAAATGGTCAAAATATAAAAAAATGTACTGTACTGTTGACGAAAGATGCTGTAAACAATAATCACAATTAAAAGAGTTGTGGCAAAATGGAAAAGCAAAACGCAATCAATCAAACGTCATTTTTTTTTTGGAATTTATGGTTTGTTTAATATAATGTCATACAAGCAAAATTTTACAGATAAAAAAAGGACAAGCAATTTGTTCAAATTCAATGTTATACCTTATTAGTTAATTTACCCTTAAACGAAATAATATAATCTGATAGTACTTATCCATACAAAATAATTGCCAAAAACAGCCACAATCATATTGTAAGAAAAATGCGTATTTTAGAAATTTACTCTTGTCTGTCTTATATAACCTTGTACGCCGACGTCATTTATTTACCGAATATAACTTTATTTGGATTTTTATTAATATTCTGTGACAGACATTAGACCAAAGACTAGTTTATTAATAAACTCTCTACTCTTTGTTAATCATAATTTCGCTTCTTGGTTTGCTCGACATTTAACCGTTTATTTTATCAGTTTTTGTTCTAATTATAGATAGTTATTTGAATATTAAATTTATTATTAGCAGGATTATATCAAACATAAGATTTGATTATTTTTCTAAGTAAATTCCTATTATAATAAAAACATGCATAACATCATCATGGACCAATGTGTACGTATTGGAGGACCTCAAAAATATTGAAATCATACCTGATTGTTCTCATTACTTGTAATTTTTGGGCTTCTTTTAAAGGTTAAACACAGAGGTGAAAAATGGATGACTGTAATAAATTTCAACAAATGCAAGATGAGATGTCGAGGTAAGTTAATTAAAATATAGAAATAGCAACCTACATACGACTCGCTACTGTATATATATATATATATTAATAGCAATTTTTTTGCATATATATATATGACGTACTTTAAAAAATTGATATATACTTTCTTAACCTTTTTTTTTTGTTAACGCGGGGGAATTCTTTTTACAAACCATCCACCCTGGGTAGGACTCGGCCTGGGCAGCGCCTACCCACTAAACCTTCCGCGAATGTCATCAGCCGTTATGAGCGGGGTGCCCCGGATCTGTCAACGACAGGACACCCGAACGACCGGCCGGTCCCTGCAAAGACCGAACTTCATCCTCTAAGGGGGACTTCTCCGGCACTCAGAGAAGTCCCGACGACGCCGAAGCATTACTAGGGCCAGGTACCCATTCTGGCCCCGCTTCGGATTATGCGGGCGGCAAGAGGAGGCGTTGGTTATAACGCCTCCTGCGCACCCCGATACGTTGCCTGCGGAGGGAGGAAGCCTCTGCGCTAACCTCCCTGACCCGGTCGTCAGCCTCCTTCTGGGACATGACCGTCTCACAGAAGGAGGCAACTGCCGTCCAAGACCTGTCGCTCGAGACCATCGTGAGATCGAGACTCGGAAGTGACAGGTCTAATCCAGTATAATACATAAACTGTAGCATGCCACAAGAAGCCTTATGTCAGCTTACTGATTTATACAAGTTGTGGATTACTTTATTTTTTTAGAAACTAGAAGTATGTTTAGTAACATTAGAGCTAGAAGTATTTGCTACAATGTTCCATAACACTATGAAACGACCAACATACACTTTCAGGTTTGAAGCTGAGATATCAGGGTCAGAGTTGGTGGCCGGACCTAGAACAGTTATTAGTGCTAGCACATTTGGTGCAGCTCAGCAGCGTTTGGAAAGAGTGCCACCTCCGCCGCCACCACCGGCATTGCTGCCACCACCCTTCGATCCAAATGTGATGGGAGCACGGTTAATGTACCCTGGGGTACCTCCACCTCCGCCACCGCCTTCTTTGATGGTTCCAGCTTCGGTATATATAGACAAATTTTGTTTTCTTTTTATTTTGCTTCATGGTGTAAAAAATTAGTTTTTCATCATAAAAATGCATCTATATACGTATTATATCCTTAAGTAAACTATAAGTGGAATTAAAACAATGTTAGAGCTATGGCATTATTCACATTTGATTAGTATGATTGGAGAAATATCAAACAGTATTACACCTCTACTGCACAACAGCTTTTACAAACTTCCACAATTTCATTGAATATGATGGCCAAATCCTAATCCTTCCTAAAGGAGGGCAACACAACTGGCAACCTCTGCATGTGGTTATGATTGTTTATGGTAATTGCTATTCTTTGAGGGTGTAGTACTACGGTGCGAGGTTAAGCCGGTCTATTATTTTTAAAGCAATCACATCAAACAGCATGAAACATGAAAAAAGGCAAATTGTTGAGGTCAGGAGATATTATTATTGGAGATAACATTCACAGATAACATCTAAAAAAAACATTGGTGTCATAGTCCGTTGTCACAGAATAAGGAGGCAGATTGCCATAAAATTTCTTAATAATCTTTTGCATTGTTTATCTTATTTTAAAGAAACACAATTTTATTTATACAGCTTCAGAGCTAAAAGAGCTTTGCCAAGTGTGAAATAGGATCCTTGCGCGATATAAGTATGTTATGGAAAACCCCACCCCCTTGATAAGATTAGGAGCATTGTTGGAGTCTTCTCCCAGCGCTAATGCTTCCCAAAGTGGCATATAAGTTAGTTTAGCTTTGATTGTCCCAATAGATTTTTGTTAGTAAAATGGCTACCGACCGAGTCGTGGTTCGGCCCTCTTGGGCGCCCTCGGATCGGACTGCTAACGCGTAATAATGGTAACCATCCAAGCCGAGTTACCCCTCACCGGGGTGACCCTTATGTCGAGTTACCACCTAATAGAGGTTCAGGCTAAGCAATCTAAGAGCTGTGCCACCCCTCAAATCCGGTGAAACAGTTAAGGCCAGCTTCTCTGTGCCAACCGTTGTACCCGTACAATACAATCGTCAGATTGTAAGTCTAATCATTGCTGAAATTTATGTAAGATGTACAGTGCTAAGTTCAGCACAATGTACAGTAATTGCTCAGTCTTTTAAAGTTTAATTTTCCATTTATTCAAAACCAAAATTAGTTCTGGTACAAACCAACATACACACCAAATTTGAAATAACTTAGCCACTAAATAAATAAGCTCACATTCTTTTAATCCTAGCTAGGCACACAGAGATGGCTTTCACTATCCGCTTTACACCAAGTTTATCAAGCCCATATGAGAAAAGCCATTGTTGTTAAGCAAGTTCTCTTGTACTCAAAAGATACAAGTTGAACCAGCCATTGTCATCGTCAAAGCCACTAAGTCAGACAATATCTCAGATTATTTACTGACAAAATTGTAATAGTGAAGATTTAATTTCCAGGTGCAAAGACTGAGACCACCCGGAGCCCCAGATTCATTTCCCGGTCCAATTCCTTTCCTCCGGCCAGGGATGCCAGGGCCACAGCTGATACCACCCCCACCACCTAAGCCGCAGCCGATTGTGCTGTCCGCTGCACCTAAACTATACAAGCAAGCTAAGGATGATGATCAGAAGAAAGAAAAGGAAGGCAAAAAGAGGGTAAGCTGATAGGAATACCTAAATATTTTTAATTAACCATGTGTTAACCACCCAATGCCCCAACTCTGGCCACTAATTTTATTTTTGGTTTTGTATTTGTTGCTATGGGGTCTATAAAGTAAGTCTTATTTTTACAACAGAAACGGGAGCGCGAGCCCTCGCCGGTCGTCGAGTTGGTGATGGAGCCCGAGCCGGTGCCTCCCCTTCCGCCCACTCCCGCTCCGCCTCCACCGCCAGAAATAGCGCCCAAACTCAAGAAGGAGAAAAAACATAGAAAGGTACCTATATAATATATATCTCAATATCGAGAACTCTAATCAGAGTGGTCCGTGGCCATCATGATCCGGTGGGTTGGGCAGCAGACAGCACCCGCCGCATGACGTCTCGCCACCTCCGCCTGCTGGCAGTCAATCGAGCACATTCTTGTAGGGGAGCACCCACCATAAACCGCACCTGATCTGTCTATCGAATTGGCGATCTGCCTCGTGGTCTAATCCCTTCCACTTTGCTGTACGACAAGATGCTCTAAAGAGTCGTTTCCACGTCGGCTAACATGCCCTAAGAACTTAAGTATCCAATTGTGTACTTGAGTATAGAATGCACTTTTTTTTTAAATGCACTAAATCAATAAAATAAGTTACGAGTCCGTGTTAGACTCCGATTTCCACTTTAGGGCGACCGCTATTCTATATTATAAGCTCTCACATCCTTTTAACCCTACTAGGGTAGACAGAGAAAGCTTTGCTGTCCGATTTTTTTTATTTTTTCTAGCCTTTCTAAGCAAGTGCTTGAATACGATCCCACTTAATATCAGTAAGTGGAAATGCAGTCCTGGATGGTAAGGCGCACTAGTTTAGTAAATGCTTATTCACTCTACTCTTGAAAATACTAACATTGTAATCTGAGAGAAAGACAGACGCGGGCAAACTATTCCGATCCTTTGTCGTTAGAATAATGAAAGACGAAGCAAAGCGCTTCGTTCGGGTTGTTCACAGCAAAAGCATGAATTTCCACAGTCCATCTTGAAGTTCAATGGTGGAACGGGGTTGGGGAAATAAGATCATGTAGTTCCTGAGCACACTCTCCAAAATGCAACCTGTAGAAAACCGAAAGGCTAGCTACCTTACGCCGGTGCTCAAGATAGCAGATTGGTTTCAGCTGTGTTACCAAATAGCCTCTTAGCCCACCTTTCCACTTTTGTAATTATGCTTGTTAAATACATAAGTATTACAAACCTAATGATGCTATGTAAACCTTTGCAGGTGATTAGAACTGCGGGCGGGCAGGTGTGGGAGGATGTGACTCTCCTGGACTGGCCTGATGATGACTTTAGAATGTTCTGTGGAGACTTGGGCAATGATGTAACCGATGAATTGCTTGTAAGGCTTTTTACAATAGCTTTTATGATAAATTATTTGCTAAGCCTGTAAACATTGTAAAGAATTATTGTATCCCATATAATGCAGCAGTCCATCACACCCTATTTTTATTTAAACTAAATATAAAATTTAAAAAAGTTTATTTAAAAAAAACAGCAATAAAACACAAATCAGGGGCGCGAGGGTTTTTTTTAATTAATCATATAAATTAGTGTATTTTTATGAAACTATTGTTTCATTTAGCTTCTTTGTTGGGGGGAGGAGGAAGGAATCTTCAACAAGATACCGCGGTTATGTGAGGCTTTTACCCACTAAAACAACCCGGTCGCCCTTCCTTGGTATATGGTGAATGGCTCTGGGATCTCCAGAGGAACGCACCGGAGCTCCCATGTCCGTCCACCGTGGCGGACGACAAAGGCCTCCACCCTCGTCGCCCAATGAACCCGAGGCCCCTTTTAGTCGCCTTGTACGATAGGCAAGGGATACTGTAGTCTTATTCTTGAGAGCCCAGAACTACAGGGCTGTAATTTATTGCAAATCTTTTAATTTACCTATACTAACATGATGGAGCGTAAATAATGCTGATTAAATTGTTTATAAATATGAATTTTTTCTTAATCAGGATCGATTCTTTTTTCCGTCCTATCATCATCAAGTTGTCATTAGTACCAATGTCTGTCTTCGTTTTTGGAAGCGATCTCCTAACGCCCTGTATAAGGCTTGTATATAAAACCAGTCACACCTTGATGAAGGTGAATGTCATGTAATAGTAATTTTGTTTTTTGCAGACGAGGACATTCAGTAAGTACACATCATTTCAAAGGGCAAAGGTGATAAGGGACAAACGGACAAACAAAAGTAAGGGCTTCGGCTTTGTCAGCTTCAAAGACCCAGGAGATTTTATCAAGGCCATGAAAGAGATGGACGGTGAGTGCTGAAACTATTTCTTCTCTATTTTAACCTCTATTTAACCGACTTCAAGAAAGGAGATCTGTATTTATTTGTGCTTACATCCTTCTTCTTTGTTCCTTCACTACTGAGGATCGTGAACACGTATAAGCGGTCATAGGCGGAGTGGACCGCACGCTGTATGCTTTCTCCCACCGTCTTCGTGATTGTGTGTGAACTTTTTGTTAGCGCCCTTCCCTGAGTACATTTGCCATCCATTTTGCCTAAAATGATCTGCTTCTCGAGACAGTGCTTTGACAATCGTATATCGTGTATGTTGCCTAATAAATTTGAACCGATTTTGATGATTCTTTTTATATTTGAAAGCTGGTGCATCCCGTCTGCTCCAATTTGGACCAATTTTGACAATTGAGAAAACCATATTCTTCAGTCATATTCATAACAGTCTTAAAGTTGCATCAAGTATTTTCGCCACAAATGGACAAATAACTCAATATCACGCCAACCGTTTCGATGATTAATTTTTGTAAATCCTTTCCAATCAATGACTTCAAGGTTAGTTAGTTTAGTTAGTTTCTGATTAATTCTATTTCGTAGTATTCCTATGATAATTAGGAAATACAAAGAAGACGGTTTTGAAATCCTTTATTTTCTAGTCTTTCCTTTTTTCTATTACTCCGGTCGTATTCTATGTGCTAATATCCACAGGTCGATACGTTGGGAGTAGACCGATCAAGTTGAGAAAGAGTACATGGAAAGCTAGAGCTCTGGATGTGGTGAGAAGGAAGGAAAAAGAGAAGGCGGCACTTCTCTCTCTACTCATGTCCGGGAACAAGAGCTGACAACAACATAATTAATTGTAGCGAGTGACATTGAATTTCTAAACAATCAATGTTGCGTCACACTTTGTATTGATTGTGTATTTACCCTTCTATATATCCTAGCGTGTAAATAAGGCAATAAATAGCGTTATAAATATATATTTAGTTTTATTTTAACTACCTGGATAGGATTCAGTTAACCGACTTCAAAAAGGAGGTATACAGTTTCTGTTTTTCATGTTTGTAGATCTTCAATTCTAATGTTTTTGTCGATGCAGTCAAGGCCAGATTATCTGACCACTCTGTGTAGTTTGTCAATAAAAAAAAGACTTCACGACATATTTTATTTAATTACTTATCGATAGTAAATTTCCTAATTATCAGTCAATGCATCATTAAACTACGGTTGATATAATTTGTACATGTTATTATTAAAATAGTACATGCGTACAAAATAATGTACATAAAATAAATAGTATTAACAAAGATAATATATATTGACAATAATTAATCTGTGATCACGACCACAGAGTAATAAATGTTAAAGCTGTTTAACAAACTGTTGATATTTAGTCTGTGACCGTGACCTTATGTCGCGAGACATATTTTAAAGAGCTAAAATAACAAATTACCAAAATAAATTATTTTTAAAATAACACGTAGTTGAGATATGTGATTTTTAAAAAAAGAATGCTACCATTCCAACTAAGCTTGAACTTGTGTCAGGAGATGGTTGTGGTAGTCGAATCGTGGATTCAAACCTACGACCTTACGAGTCGCAGTCTGTACCCAAGACCATTAGGCTATTGACGCTTCGAATTTGATAATTACAAAATGTTTGATAATTACATACGATTTATAAAATTATATAATATCTGTCAACATAAATCTTTCATTTTTATATTATTATTGAATTCTTTTTTTTTAATTTGATAAGTATAAATTGATATTTTGTATCAATAGGAAAAAAGTAGAGATTGGATTTTGAAAGTAATTTGGCTAATTGGTTCTCAGGTATCAATGTTCAACTTGTCCAAAATAGTTTGTACCCTTCTGTCATACATTATAATCTGTGATATTATCAGGATAGGTATAGTCTGCGGTGTTGGTGTCGAGTTTGAGGCGCTGTGATCGCAGACGCACCAGAGGTCGCGGGCGCACGCGGTGCGGGGTGGCGGTGGCAGCGGCCTGGTACTGCTTGTCCAGGCAGCAGCGAGGATCACCTTCCGTGACTCCTGACGTTGCTGGACAGAACGGCGCCGAGAAGTCTTCCACGCAGTACGCTCCGAAGGCCCTGCGGATGTACATTTTAGTTTATTTAACATATATATACAATATATTTACGAATCGAAACAAAAACCGAATCAAACGCTAAACATTCTCTTTGTCCTTGGCGGAATAGCGGCCTGTTGTTTAACCGACGTCAAAAGTCCTCTTTTCAGGAGGGTTTCAAATCGTCTTTAAAACGATCTAGTCATTGTGGTAATTAAAAAAAACATTTTTTTGCCTAAAAGGTACTTAGGTCAATTAGGTCTTATAAAAATTTTATTGGCATTGCACCTCAAGTTCCTAAGAATTTTTTTGAGTGTACATTGTACTTATCCAAGTGGACGTAGTACTTATCCGAGTGTACGTAGTACTTATTTGAAGTACAATACTTACGTCATGGGGGCTGGCTGACCGAGCAGCACGGGCAGAGCGGCGGCGCGGGCTGGAGGCACGTGCACGGAGCAGCGCCGGCCACACGGCGCGGCAGAGCGTGGCCTGAATAGACTCTCCGCCTGGTAGCAGATCGACCACACGTGGCTGCATAACGCCTCGTCTGAAGACACGACATAGATAGATCATTTGAAGCAAAATATATTTACAAAGTCCAAATTATTGCTACGTATTAGCTTCCAGCTAACCTTTGGTGGTCAAGAATAAACTAAGAGCCTTCATCATTTTAGCCGTAGAACATCCACGGCGTCCTGCGGCATATAAGGTCGTCAGACCTTGCTTGATGTCCTTTTTTTGTTTTACTTGTGGGGCACGTACCTAACCGCGTACTCGCTCTCCGGGGGAAGGACGAGTTATGTCGGGCCCTCACCGACTAATCAAAGCGATTTGAGTCATCGTTCATCGTGCATACAGCAAAGGATTGGAACAAGTTGCCGGTGTTAGTCTTTCCATCCCAAGTACGACGTGGGAGCCACAAGAGTAGAGTGAATAGACACTTACTGTTTAGTAGCGCGTACCATCTTTCTACTATATCACCACTTAACATCAGGTGGGATCGTGATCAGCGCTAGTTGATACCCATAAAAAAAACAAATTTTGGAACAAAAAGATGGTGCAGTCACTCGGTTAAGGCAAATCACTGACGGGATCGAAGAGCAAGTGGAATCTAGAGTTAGACGAGCCATACAACGATCTACCAAAGAAAATACGGAGAAAAACTCACTGGGCGTATCTTCACAGTAAGGCTGGCTCCGTCCTCCATTCAGACAGAAGTCAGCGTGACCCAGGCGCGCCGCCTCCCCGTAACGACCAGCGTTGGTGTGGAGCACGTGCACCGCGCGCGCGTCTCCAGGGTCCAGGCGGAGAGCTGGCGCTGAGCGGATCAGCGGCCGAGCCGGATCCAGACCTATGTGCCAATTGATACTGATTTATCTAGAGCTTTTTCTTATAAGACGCTTGTTCATAACATAGACTTCACAATAATAACAGAACATATCTAATATATAAAATTCTCGTGTCACAGTGTTTGTAACAACACCCTTCTGAAACTTTTTATCGATGTAATCCGTCTGAAATATTCACTAGAAATATATTTTTTTGGGAAAACATTTTCACAACAACATTTTCTGGCTCCGCTGGTCTAAATATATAAAAGAGAAAGTGTGTGGGTATGTTCCATGTAGGCTCCGAAACGGCTGGACCGATTTCAATGAAACTTTCAAGGAATCTTCAGATTGACCTGCCGAGTAATCCTGTAAAGTTTGGTGACGATCGGAGCACTCCTCTTTTTGAACTGTCAAATGCAACTTTTATTTACTATTATAATATTGATATTGACATATGCGTTGTGTATATTTGTCGTTGTGAACGATATTGAAGTACAAATATATTAAAGAGATATACGCCGCGAATATATACGTTTACTGATGCTTTTTTAATTGATTATTACTAAGAAAAATTGTGTGTTTCTTCACAGAGTCATTGCCATTAGCAAAATGCCGCCCAAAAAAGCAAGTATTAGTAAACAAACCTCCAAGACGAAATTAAAGGAAAAAATAGCAAATGAAACAACCGAGAAACCTGAGTTACGCTTTGAGAAAAATCGTAACCGAATATATTAAAGAAGATATATAGAAACTGAAGAAGAGTGAATCACGGCTTCAAGAAAAGCGTGACAAAGAGCTTCATCGCGAGCTGCCGAGAGAACTCAAAAACGTACCCAAAGACCATATTGAAGTACAATGAAGTATATTGAAGTATAATGAGGTATATCCCTAAATGATAAGAATAATATTGTATTTACTGATATGTACATGGGTGTAGGTAATAATCTTCACCTGTTCGAGAAGAGAATGAATACGGAGAGAAATGAATAATTTAATATATTGTGAGAGTTAAATTAAATATTTAATTATATACGTTTATTGTTTAAATAAAATAAAGCAAAATCTAGCCGGGCTGGGTACGCTAGTAATCTATAAAATAAACCATATCATCACTTATATGTATACAAATATGTATTTAGGTGCACGTTACCATTTTTGAAGTAGGTTAATAACTATACTACTAGGAAATAACTGTCATACCAATGATTCTGTTCAATCTGAAGGTGAGGAAGTTAGCCAATATGCCGCACATGTGCGCGCCGAGCGAGTGTCCCACGCACGTCAGCCGCTCAGTGCGAAGCCCCGCTTGCCGCAGCGCCGTCAGGGCTTCCGCAACGCATCGCGCCACGGGCCGCAGGTTGTGCACCGCCGCCACGTAACAAGGGGGCTGACACAACGCCCCCCAGTCCACCATGAACACATTGTAGCCGCCGCGACGTAGGTACGCTACAAATTAAACATGTATTGTCTAATGTTCCAACAACAAATACAAATGCATTTAAATTAAAAGATACGATAAGCAACTGGTTAAAGGATCTTGAGAATGAAAAGTGTGAAAAACTAATTCTATGACTTGTGGTACGCACACACACTTGCGCACGCACTCACGCAATTTGTGCACAATTGAAACATAATGGGTACTGTTTCCTATACACAGGTTTTCCTAGTTTAGGAGACAGGACGATAGTATATTAAGTGACCATAGCTGTGTACAATAAAGATATTATTATTATTAACTTTGGAGCCAAATGGACTATTGCCTAGTGATGGTAAGAGTCCAGACGGTATGACTTATACCCTGGAAAATGGGACGGCTTTTAGTATGGGTAGAAATTTATAATGTGATAACTTTTTAATGTGATAGCTAAGAAGTCGGTCGACACATCTGGTGACCAGAGGTTAAGCATTGCCATACAACGTGGCAGTGCTACCAGCCTTCTGGGCACGCTGCCAAGCGACGACGGTTTGGCACAGTTATATTTTTTGTAAATATTTTGTAAAATACCTATTACATTGTAAATATTTTTTTTTTATTTTGTTTATATTATATTTAACTAAAGTGTTTGTCTTTGTTTGAAATATAAAAAAAGAAATATGTATTTATTTACTTTTTACACACAAATACATAAAAAAAAGTATTTATAATACTTAATAAGGGCCGTGGTAGCCGGGCGGTTGCCTCAAGATGCGTAGTACGCTAGCAACCCGAGTTCGATCCCCGGTGCTGGCAATTAATTTGTTAAACAACCTTAAACTTGGAATGAAAATTTGTATCCTTGCGCGATACAAGTACTTTATGGGGAAACCCCACCCTCTCGATAGGATTAGGAGCGTTGCTGGAGTTTCTTCCGCCACTTCTCCCAGCGCTAACGCTTCCCGGAGTGGCATATAAGTTAGTTTAGCTTAGATTGTCCCAATAGATGTCGTTAATAAAATAGCTACCGACCGAGTCGTGGTTCGGCCCTCTCGGGCGCCCTCGGATCGGACTGCTAACGCGTTATAATGGTAACCGTCCAAGCCGAGGTTACCCCTCACCGGGGGGACTCTTGTGTCGAGTTACCATCTAATAGAGGTTCAGGCTAAGCGATCTAAAAGCTGTGCCACCTCTCAAATCCGGTGAAGCAGTAAAGGCCAGCTTCTCTGTGCAAACTGTGATAGTTCGTCCAAAAAAAAAAAAAACTTGTTTCTTGTTACAACCTTAGGTATATGCTGATTTACCACGCGCTCGGCGGTGAAGGAAAACATTGTTCCTCACAATGTTTTAAGACATGTGAAGTCTGCCAGTCCGCACTAGGTGTGCGTGGCGGACTACGCCCTTATACTCTCTTCACAAAGAATGCTTTTTGATGCTGAGGCACGGAAAAAGGATCTTGTGCTAATGTTGAACCATGTCCGGAGATTTTTAAGCCGTTGAAATACGTCTTTTTTCAGGTAGTCGTTTACCCTGGATTTTTCTTGGATGATGAGTTGGAGGTGGTCGTATTTAGTTCTAGTCTCGTAGAATAAGGCTACAATGTCCCCTGCCTGTCGTAGAATGCGACAAGGGTGGGGGCTTTAGTCTTCCGCTACAGTGGTCTCGGGGAGAAGGCGACGTTGGCTGGCCCAGGTCGCCTTCTACTACGAGGATGTTGGGGGGAGGGATTGACTTCCCTTGGGACGGGCTGTGTAGCATAGTGCCCCTAACCATGCGCCGAGAAGGTTTTAGTGAATAAGAACCTCACATAAATTGGCTATCTTCTAAAGGGGAAGGCGGGGTATCTTATTGAAGCTTTACCCCCCCGTCTACAAAAAGAAAAACAAGGTCATATTTGTCATAACGCATTATATGAACAAAGTACTATACTATAGATATAGCGAGAGAAGATTTTACTTCGTAATTTTTCGGAAAAGTTTATTGTGCTCCCTCAAATAGCTACATATGATATGAAAATGTCACTCATTTAATATGATCGTTCATTGACAGTTCGGATGTCATCGTATTCTGATCCGAGTTTTCCCGATGGAAAATAATTTCTCAGTACATCTATACTAAGTCCGTTGTAGTAGCGTTTAATATCCCGAAGTGGCACTCGAAGTTAGTTTAGCTTTTGAATGTCTCTTAGATTATCCGTGAAATAGCAACCGACCGAGTCGTGGTTCAGCACTATCGGGCGCCCTCGGATCGGAATGCTTACGCGTAACATAGTAACCGTTCTTTTTTTTTTTGTTAACGGGGAGGAAATCTTCAAAAAGATACCCCGCCTTCTGGGGGGAAGGCGGCGGTTATGTGGGGTTTTTACCCACTAAAACCTCCCCGGTGGCCCTTTCCTCGGTGCATGACGAGGGGCTCCGGGATCTCCAGTGGAACGCACCGGAGCCCCTCTGCACTGTGCTCAAGGAGAGCACGTCCCGGGGGGGAGGTTTCTCCCTCCCCCCCCTGTGCCATCATAGTGCAAGGCTACACGGGCCAGCCGATGTCGCCTTTTTCCCGGGTCCACCTTAGCGGACGACAAAGGCCCTCACCCTTGTGGCCCAGTGAACCCGAGGCCCCTTTTAGTCGTCTTATACGACAGGCAGGGGATACCGTAGTCTTATTCTTGAGAGCCCAGAACTACAGGGCTGATAGTAACCATCCAAGCCGAGGTTACCCTCACCGGGGGGACCCTTGTGTCGAGTTACTAGCGATAGAGGTTCAGGCTAAGCGTCCTAAGAGCTATGAAACCTCTCAATCCGGTGAAGCAGTCAAGGCCGGCTTCTCTGGCCAATCTGTGTAGTTCGTCATTAAAAAAAATATAGCGTTTAATATTTAATGCGTCACTGATTTGATTTGAATTTGAACTTGAACCATAAGTGTATTTCTTAGCGTATCTTTGTTTTTTAATTTTAAAACAATGGTACGGAAATGTGCAGCCGACGGCAATAAACTGGAGACAAACGGTGAAAGTTGTGGGAAATGCGTGAAGTGCATAATGTGTTGCGAAGGTGCCTCGTCGCCTTTCACTCTCCTTGTGGAGTTATTTGGAGTCCGCGTGGGCCTTAATTATGCATTATAAAAGCTTAATATTTTACGTAATCTGAAGCTACGGTACAAAAATGTTGTGTTATTTAGTTTGGAATGCAAATTTCTTTAGCCGCGTTGAGCACTTTTCACCCGACTTAAAAAAAAGAAGATCTCAATTCGACTGTATGTTTTTGTAATGATATTCTTTATTTTTATTTTAAAGCTGGTGCTTCTCGTGAGATCCTATTGAAATGTGATCCAATTCTGACAATGGGATCCATTAGAAAACCATATAAACTTTAAGTGACAGCCTTTATGTATGTCCCACAGCTGGGCACATGCCTTCTCTGCGAAGAGAGTATTAGAGCATAGTCCGCCACGGCCCTAGTGCGGTTTGGCAGACTTCACGTGTCTTAGAAAATTTTCTAGGACATTTAGGTTTCCTCACGACGTTTCCCTTCACCGCCAAGCGCGTAGTCGGCACATAAAATTGCAACAACAAATTTTCCCGGCACCAGACCAGGCTATCGTTGTTTATGTGGCAAAACAACGATAGCCCGGTCTTAGATAATCAATTTAAACTTACCGTCTCTAAGCACAATGATGGGTAAAGTATTATCACCGCCAGCGTAACCGTGAATTATGAGAATGGTTTCGTGAGATGGATCCCAGCCACTATGGCGCAGCCAGTCGTCTTTGTTCAGGTCTACCTGCATTAAGAAAAATAATAAAATGCTATTAATTCTGGAGCCTTTCGATGTTCCATTTCCACAAATTTGTTAAGTTCTACACGCGAGGTGAAAAATAAATTTAAACCGACTTCAAAAAAGGAGGAGTTAGGCAATTAGTCTCTATTTTTATGTTTATTTATTTATTTATTTACTAAGATACACCAACAGCATTACACAAGCATACATTGTTGTAATAATCAAGTTTACAAACTAAGTCCTATTGTGTATGCCAATTACAGGTGTACACAACATTCGCTATAAAGAAACGTAACGATTTTATTATTAATACTTACAAAAATATTTTATTAAATGATAAAGTAATAGGAATATAACTACTAAATTAATTAAATTAGCCAAAATCACTGCACAATTTTTAACACTAAGGTGCGGAAGAGCTTGCGTGAATTAGAAAAAATGTCAACCGACGTGGACTTAGTGTTAAGGAGGTTATATGTAGCGGAAATCCTTGGCAAGGGCGAGTGTGACAGTAGGTTGGTTTTAGATTGCGGCACATCAAAAATCCTACAACAACGGCTCCTTGGATATTTGAATGGCACTCTAGTGTAAATGTTTTCGAGTACCACTCTACTTTATATATGTTGATTACTTATGTATGTTGATTGATTGCGCCTTCATTTGTACAGATATAGTGAGAACAGATTACCCTTCATCATTTTTCGGAAAAGTTCGTATTTACCGTGCTCTCTCAAATATCTTTAGTACCCATCTTAGAGCCGTAGAGGTAAGTCGCATCAGCAGACCAACACATACTTATATATATAGAGTGGTAATACGCAATTCAAATATTCGCTATAAGTTTTAATTATTTATATTTTCAGATTTTTTTTTAAAGAAAGCTAGCAATATATTTTTTTTTTCACAAATATTACTAAGATTCTTGTTAACCATTCCAACTAAGCTTAAGCTTGTGCTAGGACATGGTTCACGTCAATAGTCGAATGGTGGATTCGAACCTTACGATTCGCTGACCATACCCTAAACCATTAGGCTATTGACGCTTCAAATTTCGATTGCATCTTTCTCTCGCGTACGTTATTTACTTACGGTACGAGAGAGACGCCAATGACATAAAATATAGGCAGGAATCGAGTTTTTTATTGTAAATATTTCCCAATAAGCTTTATTTTGTTGTACTTTTAATTATGTTTTAAAGTGGAGATAACGTTTTTGTTTACTAATGACAATAAAACTGATTATTTTCAAAGTTACAGAAGGTGGTTGTGATAATTATGATTTTAAAGTAACATGGTCACGAACTTAACAATTATTACTTAAAAATATCGGGAACTCATTTCGTATAATACACTGGCAACGGTAATATCCCGTTTTAAGTAATATTTTTTTTTTAATTTCTAAGCAAGTGCTTGACTACGATCCCACCTGATGTTAAGTGGAAATGCAGTCATCGATGGTAAGGCGCACTAGCTTAGTAAATGCCTATTCACTCTACTCTTGAAAATACCCACATTGTAATCGGAAGGAAAAACAGACGCGGGCAAACTATTCCAGTCCTTTGCTGTACGAAGAATGAAAGACGAAGCAAATCGCTTCGTTCGGGTTTGAGGGATGTTCACAACAAAAAGGATGAAATCCCGCAGTGCGTCTTGAAGTCCGATGGTGGAAAGAGGATGGGGGAATTAGATCATGTAGTTCCTGAGCACACTCTCCAAAATGCAATCTGTAGAAAGCCGAAAGGCTAGCTACCTTACGCCTGTGCTCAAGACTGAGCAGATTGGTTTCAGCTGCGTCACCAAATAATTGTTATGGTTGTAACAACTCTATATTATACAATAACATTATTCATTTTGACATTTGACTGTCAATCATTTAACACGATCATTCATTGACAGTTCGGGTGTCATCGTATTCCGATAAAGATCCGAGTTATCCCGAAGGAAAATAATTTCTCATTACATCTGTACATCATGAACAGGCATAAATAAAGAAAAAAAAATGTACAAATTAATACAATTACAATTACCTCTTTTTTTGAAGTCCGTTAAAGAACATAGATTAACAACTTGACAGTCAATTGTAGGAATCGCACGGTTTTAGAGATTTTTTTTAATCTATTGGGCCCAAGGCTATTCGTCTACTTGAGATTGTTGGCTAGCATTGTCTACATACGAACAACGAAGCAGGTAGCCGTATAAAATATGAATGGAGTATGTATTAAGATTACCCTTAAAAAGATCTAACGGTACATTAGCCTCGTCAAGCTAACTCACTAAAGAAATGCAGGTAAAATTACAAAAATATATCAACATTATAAAAATATCCTTTTTTTTTTGTTGACGGGGAGGAAATCTTCAGAAAGATACGAAGGAAGGCGGCGGTTATGTGGGGTTCTTACCCACTAAAACCTCCCCGGTGGCCCTTTCCTCGGTGCATGACGAGGGGCTCCGGGATCTCAACGTTTGTTTATTTGGTTCATGCGTGAAAATTTGTGCCCGTTGTAGAGCTGAATGTTAAGGTCTTTAAAAGTTGGCGAGCAGCTTCCTATTTCTGTCTATCCCGCAAAAAAGGGTTAAAAATACATGCGGAAATCGTGTGTCGATGACCTTGGGGAAGGCTATATTTATAATTGGCCGGTGGCAGACCGCAGCCCTCTAGTTCTGGGCTCTCAAGAATAAGACTACGGTATCCCCTGCCTGTCGTAGAAGGCGACTAAAAGCGGCCTCGGGTTCTCTGGGCGACAAGGTTGGGGGCCTTTGTCGTCCGCTAAGGTGAACCCGGGAAGAAGGCGACATCGACTGGCCCGTGTCGCCTTGCACTGCTAGGGCACAAGGGGGGAGGGAATAACCCCCGGGACGTGTTCTCCTTGAGCACCGTGCAGAGGGGCTCCGGTGCGTTCCACTGGAGATCCCGGAGCCCATCGTCATGGAATCCACCGGAATAAAAAAAAAGATCTTAGATCCCGTAGCTTTAACCTCTATAGCTGAGGGTAACCCTGGCTTGGATAGTTACTATGTCACTCGTGAGCATTCCGATCCGAGGCGCCCGAGAGGGCCGAACCACAGCTCGGTCAGTTGCTTTTGTGCAATTGAACCAAATCTAAATGGGACTACACGAAAAGCATCAGCACATGCAAAGTTTGAAAAATAGGATTGCATTTCAACTTAACATCTGGTGGGATCGTGCTCAGTTACTTGCTTAGAAAGTCACAAAAACGAAAACATAGACTTTTTCCATTCGTTTTGTGGTGGCGGGAATCGTTCTTAAGTTTTGTTAGAGAAATGAAAGTGTCTACTTTTAGAAATCGATAGAAAAACTGCTTTGTATTCTTAACAGGCGATTGTAGCGGGCGTCGCGCGTGAGTTGCATCCTATTGTCTCGAGGACACCTAACGAAGTTAAAGGATAAATGGGTCGTGGCCTGTATTAATTGCCTGATTTTATGAACTAGTTTCAGTACCAATGATAGCATGCTGGCGCCCTAGTCTGCTATAATGAGCCAGTGATTTGTTAGCAACAGTATTTTTTTTTTTAGAACTACAAGTACTCTGTAGATGCCATCGGTACAAGGGTCGCATATAATAGCAAGCTTTTTGGGAAACAGGAATTGAGATATGGTATTTATTTTATTATTATTGGTAAAGCATATTATTTTTACGTTTTGTTAAACTTTTTAAGATTACTGTAAATTTCAATTATGTGTGTAGTGAATGTTCGGATTGTAGTATCTTTTTGAGTAATTTCTGTTAAATTATAAGGGTCTATTGAAAAATTGTTGGAGTTGTTAGTATATGTACTACCGAAGCAAGTACTGTTAGCAACAGCTAGTCCTACTAAATGCTAATTCAGTTTTAATGCATAAATATATATTATAATCTGTAAAATATAATTATGAATTAGAATAAGTTAATGGACTGACGAATATAAAAGTACTTTAGTTGACTAAGTCGGCAACAGAGTCCGTTTCCGCTTTCGCTTAATATAAAATTCAGGCTTACAACGGGCACATATTAACCCGGTCTTCGCGCATGCCTCCCCCCGTCATATCCACCGTCTTCAGGTTATTCAAAATCGTTTTCTGCGACGAGCCACGGGTGCGCCGTGGTTCGTACGCAATTACATGTCGATACAGGGCTACCGACGATAGCCCAATTCTTTAAGCAGGCATCTCGACGGTTTTTTTTTTGTGAGTGCCGCCACTTACAAGACTGTCCCCACTTGTAAATTCAGACACGCCGTCCGGAGGCCGAGACACGTTCTCGACGATCCGGACGATGTGATCACCGTTGCACAGGCTAGATCTTTACAAATCTACAAAGCGTCCATCCGCGACCGTCGGAGGTTGAGAATAATCCTTGCGCGATACAAGTATTTTATGGGAAAACCCCACCCCCTCGATAGGATTAGGAGCGTTGCTGGAGTTTCTTCGGCCACTTCTTCTCCCAGCGCTAACGCTTCCCGAAGTGGCATATAAGTTAGTTTAGCTTAGATTGTCCCAATAGATTTCGTTAATAAAATAGCTACCGACCGAGTCGTGGTTCGGCCCTCTCGGGCGCCCTCGGATCGGACTGCTAACGTGTAATAATGGTAACCGTCCAAGCCGAGGTTACCCCTCACCGGGGGGACCCTTGTGTCGAGTTACCACCTAATAGAGGTTCAGGCTAAGCGACCTAAGAGCTATGCCACCTCTCAAATCCGGTGAAGCAGTAAAGGCCAGCTTCTCTGTGCCAACTGTGTTAGTTCGTCCAAAAAAAAAAAGGGCACATATTTTTACGCAAGAACCAAAATAACAAAAACTCATTGGTACAAGTACGAATTCTGTTCATGAGTAAAATAGTCAATAAATGCCCCACTGTTGGGCATAGGCCTTCTCTATAAAGAAAGTACTAGGACATGCTCTGCCATGCGATCCTAGTAAGGGTTTAGCATAGTGGCTGGCGCCCTAGTCTGATATTGATTTGTTGGCAACAGTTAGTCCTACTAAATGCTAATTTAGTTTTACTGTATAAATAAACATTATAATCTGTAAAATATACTTATGAATTAGAATAAGTTAATGGACTGACTAATATAAAAATACTTTAGATGACTATGTCGGCAACCGACTCCTTTTCCATTTTCGTTATTGAATGAGACCTATACTAGAAATTTAGATTAAAAAGGAGATGACTCTCTCTGTAGACAATCAGTGCACAGTTTAGAATAAGTGTGTTATGCTGGAGGAAAAGCCCTCAACAAGTGAACCTCTGAAACAAAGTCAGTAAGTCTTATTAAATTACTTCTAAAACTCTTACACACACTTGGTTGCAGCCCAACATCGTAATGCACGAACCACTTGCATTTCAGGTATTATTAGGTATACTCGAGGATCGGACAACAAGTCGTCTTGCAAAATCTCCACTCTTTTACTAGGAAAGCTTTTTTTAAATAAATATTTACATAGCATGTATTCTATTAAAATCTATTTTAAAATAATACTTAATTACACTAGTAAAAATCTAAAAATCAATTGAAAATACGCGAAATAACAAAAATTGTTAGTACCATAGTTAAACTAGTGTTTCAGCCCTGTAGTTCTGGGCTCTCAAGAATAAGACTACGGTATCCTCCTGTCGTAGAAGGCGACTAAAAGGGGCCTCGGGCTCACTGGGCGACAAGGGTCGGGGGGCCTTTGTCGTCTGCTATGGTGGACCCGGGAAGAAGGCGACATCGGCTGGCCCGTGGCGCCTTGCACTGCGAAGGCAACCTCCCCCCTCCGGGCGTGCTCTCCTTGAGCACAGTGCAGAGGGGCTCCGGTGCGTTCCTCTGGAGATCCCGGAGCCCCTCGTCATGCATTGAGGAAATGGCCACCGGGGAGGTTTTAGTGGGTAAAAACCCCACATAACCGCCGCCTTTCACCATCGCGGCGGGGTATCTTTTTGAAGATTTCCTCCCGTAAACAAAGAAAAAGTGTCTTTGGAAGATTATCTTTAGTACAATATATGGTCGCGTAACTAGCGTTAGTACTTGGCTTAGAACGTTGATTAGTCCTGGTACTTTCGTTAGTCTACGTTTGGAATTAGGCAGTTGATGTTTCGCTAAAGTCTGTCAATAATATGATAAAATATAATATACAAAACATGTTTTGTGCGATGGAAGCTCACATGTTTCATAATGAAACCGATGTCCTGTTATTATTTATTGTATTTAACAATTAATTTAATATATTATTTACATAATTTGTGGTACTTTAGAAAATTGCGGACGGAGGTGTATGAAATTTCCCACACTTCTATATATATAAAAGAGAAAGTGTGTGGGTATGTTCCATATAGGCTCCGAAACGGCCGGACCGATTTCAATGAAACTTTCAGGGAATCTTCAGATTGGCGAGTAATCCTGGTGAGTTTGGTGACGATCGGAGCGCTCCTCTTTTTGAAATGTCAAACAAGCCATACGTCGTGCTTTTATTTCTGACATTAACTGGAGCCCGATATGTTTTTGGTATAAATGATAAGAATGATTTTGTATTTACTGATATGTACATGGGTGTATGATCTTCACCCGCCCGAGAAGAGAATAGAAGAGAATGAATAATTTAATATATTGTGAGAGTTAAATCAAAATCTAGCCCGGCAAAGCGAGCTGGGTACACTAGTATGTTTATATATATAATCTGAATCTCGGAAACAACTCCAACGATTTTCATGAAATTTTGCATGCAAGGGATTTCGAAGGCCATAAATAGATCTAGCTGCGTCGTTTTATATATATATAAGGTGGTCGACATAGCTCTTAAAGTCAGCAAGTTGAAGTGGCAGTGGGCTGGCCACATCTCCCGAGTCAGCGACGGTAGATGGGGGAGGAAAGTCTTGGAATGGAGGCCGCGCATAGGTCGGAGAGGCGTGGGGCGCCCTCCCTCCAGATGGACCCACGAACTTGTTAGGATAGCCGGAAGTGGCTGGATGCGGAAAGCTGAGGATCGCATGTGGTGGAAGGCATTGGGGAAGGCCTATTTCCAGCAGTGGATAGATACAGGCTGATGATGATGATGATGACGTCGTTTTATTTAAAGCTGTTCCGCAACAGTTTCACCGATTTTTTTTTTGAAAGAAAGCTAACAATATTTCTGCTTTTTTGTATTGTTGTTAAAAATTCCAACTAAGCTTAAGCTTGTGCTAGGAGATGGTTCACGTCAATAATCGAATGGCGGATTCGAACCTACGATCTTACAATTCGCAGACCGTACCCTAAACTATTAGGATATTGATAAAATTGAGACGGATTTGAAAGGTGGCAGAGATCTAAGGTCGCTTAGCCTGGATCTCTATTCGGAGCAACATGGCGCAAGGGCCCCCGAGAGAATACCTTTTTTTTTTTGTTGACGGGGAGGAAATCTTCACAAAGATACCCCGCCTTCTGGGGGGAAGGCGGCGGTTATGTGGGGATCTTACCCACTAAAACCTCCCCGGTGGCCCTTTCCTCGGTGCATGACGAGGGGCTCCGGAATCTCACGTGGAACGCACCGGAGCCTCTCTGCACTGTGCTCAAGGAGAGCACGTCCCGAGGGGAGGTTACTCCCTCCTCCCCTGTGCCCTCGCAGCGAAAGGCGACACGGGCCAGCCGATGTCGCCTTCTTCCCGGGTCCACTTTGGTGGACGACGCAGGCCCCCACCCTTGTCGCCCAGTGAACCCGAGGCCCCTTTTATTCGCCTTGTACGACAGGCAGGGGATACCGTAGTCTTATTCTTGAGAGCCCAGAACTACAGGGCTGCCCGAGAAAATACCTGGTCTTGGGCGATTACTCTTGTCACGATAACATCAAACGTCCGAGAGAGCCGGACCACGACTCGGTCGGTAGCTTTAACGGAATATTTCATATACCTAGCTTTAATACCACTTCGGTCAGTTGGAAAAAATATATAATAATAATACATTTACGTACAGTTTTTTGGAATGGTTCCGCTTCGGTATATAAGTTGATGGAGACACTGGGATCTGGACAGAGCTCTCGGTCTCGCCGCCACACGCAGTCTTCGAAGGAGGCGTTACCGTAGATATCGTTGTTGAGGAACAAAGCCTCCTTGATAGGCTTCCGCTGAGACGAGACATCTAAAAAGTAGTAAGAAATTAGTTACAGACTATACATAATATATACATAATATATAATAAATATGTCCCACTGCTGGGCACAGGCCTTCTCTGTAAAGAGAGTATAAGGGCATAGTCCGCCACGCGATCTTAGTTCGGATTGGCAGAGTTCGCATACGGTAGAATTTTTTTCTAACACGTTTCTTAACGCAAATCAACACATAAAATTGCAACAACAAATTTATTGGTGCCCGCACCGGGATCGGACTCGGGTTGCCACTGTACTATGCAAATAAATAATTATCTTATCGTTTTAAACGTAAACATGTCATTTCGAATTTTAGTCCAGTTCTACTGATAGAAGTGTGTTATATAATTGACTCGTTCATTTAAAAATTATAATAAAAAAAGAAAAAAATTAATAAACTTGCTCCAGTATTAAATATACAAAAATATTATTTAATGGTAAAATTTAATAATTATTAAAATCTAAGATAACTAAAACTATTAACACTAAATTATTTATATGATTTTTTTATAAAACGAAAAACTGCAATTGAATTCAGAACATAAGTCGAACTGCTTACTAATTGGAATAAACTTTGTGTATAATATAATACGTAATAATACATTTGTTTATTGTTATATTCGGGCACATTTAAATGTTAAAGTTTTTTAACAATGTTTAATAAAATATTAAAATTAGTTAATTAATTATGTAATATTAATTAAAAAAAATGTGATTCTTTATTATACGAAAGAAATTTTCTATATTTTGAATAATTTAATGACCTATATACTTTCAACATATTACAACTTTTATCGACTTATTGCTGTTTGATATGTTATTTTTGAATTCCCGACGTTTCAACCACGTTGTTTAATAAATAAAAGTTTATTAAAACAATATTCATTGACATAAATATCAAATGAGTATATATGTGGACATACCGTGAGGAAATAATGTAATCACTGTTATGAAAAAAGGCGCGAAGAGGACGATTGTTCGAGGCATCCTTGCCCGTCGCGAGCCGTGGCAACACTGAACTGAAAAGAACCGTGTGACGGTTACGAAGTGCATGAAATGCGAAATTCGTTAACACAGTCCGTGTAATGTTTTAGTAAATTAGTGAAGGGTTAGAAAGACATCGTAATATGCAGCGTAAATTTCGCTACACGTACATGTTTGATTTCATTACGCGTCTGAAAATTATTATTTGGAGTATTTAGGTCTATGACCAGCTGTGTAATCTGAGGTTAAGTATATATTATACAATAAATAAACTCTGACGTATTTAAACTCAAGTGTGTCTTGAAAAGATTGTTTTGTCTAGAATCAAAAAACTGTTCTTCCGTTGCTGGGACATACGGTAAGGATGATTGCGTATTTATACATTTATTTATAAAGAAAAAATAATAGTAAATAAAAATTGTTCTTAATAAAAAGGTTAAAAAAATCTCATCACAACGTTCCTAAAATTGTTGCCATTTTTATAAATTACATGACCACCATGTACCTCATGAGTGATTCTGAAATCTATGTAAAGACTGATTCACTTATTTGCTAAATTGAGATTATAAAAAATGCAAGTATATTTACGAGAAAAAATAAAACCGATAGCTATAAAATGTCCTAACAACTGTGGAATCGAATTAAGTAGAAAAATATAGTTTAACGCAATAAACTGTATTTCCATAGTAAACGTCTTTCTGTTAACTGAAGTTAGAGATTAAATTAGAGAAAACACTAGAACAGAATTTATTTTTATACTGCAAAAAATTGTAGTATTGAATAATAGAGTATAAATTTCGCTAGGCGCTGAATTGTATTTGAATAAAAATATATTTTCTAATGTTTGGCAGACTTTTTAAAAAAAGGTCATAAAAACGTTTACAATGATCAACAAAGTGTCAGAAATGTAAAAAATCCAAATTTCCTCCACACCATCTTCCACAACAGTAGGTTTTTCGTGCAACTTTAGTGTGGTAAACATATCCGCGTTTCTAACACGTTCCTTAAAGTCGTCCTTTATGGGGGACCATTAATGATAAACGTTGCTCGAGTTTCTTTAGACTGTGCGAATAGTGCTCAATAATTACCAGTAATCCAACTGAATCAACTGACGGACCTGAAATGCTACCGCGCCAGGATAACAGCTGTCCCATGGAGCTAATTGCTAAGATACTTAAGGTTTAGGGCTCGTAAAGCTTAGCCACCTCTCAGACCAGTGAAAATGTAGTCTTCACGCTACCAGCATATCCATCCCAGAGAAAATGATATAATAAAACACTTTGTACTCGCTTTATTCTGTTCTAGATGACCTTGCCACTAAAGTAAGAGGCATTTTAATGGTACTAATGTGTACTTTGGATACTTGTTTGTTATTTAATCAGCGAATAAATAACAAAGACGGGCTGTGTTATGCGCACAGAAGAAAAGTGAATGATTGTCGTTTACCTGTGTGCGTATGCCGAGGTGAGAGAGCGTGCGCTAGAGCAAGACGCAAAGCTCGGCCGCAGGCAGCCGCGCGCCTACCGCGCCAGTCAGAGCCACGCGCCCGCGCGCGTCTTCGTTCTGTCGCCTATAACCTTTGATTTAAAAGGACAACATCACACAACAACTCAAAGTTAACAATCACAACGGCGCAAAAACAATCGGATAAACATAACAGATAACAACAAAGTGATAATAGACTCTTCCGAAAGGTGTAAAGTGCATCTGGCTAACTTGTGCGAATGCCACGGTATACAACCTACGCAGCCGGCGGCGTTCTACACCGTTCATTCAAGGACCATTCGTTGAACTTATGCGTGAACGCGAACCAGTCGACTTGGAAATGTGTCTGACGCTGCGCGAAGTGGTCACATCGAGCTGATGACTGTCCGCGAATCGGATCCAACTACAATGTCAATCAGTCAGAACGCGGCCCAGTTTAAGAAGCAGAAACAACAACTAGGCCAACAGGGATCGGAACCGGTCAACTTTCCACCGCGTTATCACCCACCACCGTCCGCCGCTGCAGCAAAGGTAGCTACAGTTGATGCAGTAACGAAGGAGTTCAAGCCTTACACTGGTAAAACTATCGATCCTAGCAAGATAGCGTATCCACAGGGAGTACATAGCGCTATACCAGGCCCGTATCAAGGTCCCTATCCACAATTGAAGTATCCACAAGGATATCCAGTAGGTTATCCCGTACCAGCAGCCTTGCGTGTCTTACGGCCTGGTGGTGAGATCATAACAAAGGCGATTGTGCATGAACCCGTGGAGAGTGGGCGCGCACGGAGCGCCGACGACACACAAAGAGCGCAACGTAACTTAGACGAGGAACAAATTCACAGGCGCTCCGCTGATATGCTGAAGTTCACGAAGCGTATCGAGACCGACGGGCCGCGCGCGTCCACCGATCAGAGACGGCAACTTCAAGCGCTTTTAGACGAAATAAAAGCGCTTAAAGAAGCGAATCGTCGACTCGGCGAGGACAATCAGGAGCTACGTGATCTGTGCTGCTTCCTCGACGACGACCGACAGAAGGGCAGGAAGCTAGCACGCGAGTGGCAACGGTTCGGAAGGTACACCGCCTCGGTGATGAGGCAAGAAGTATCTGCGTATCAGAGCAAACTTAGAGAGCTGGACGACAAACAGCAGGAGTTAATCCGGGACAATTTGGAATTGAAAGAGCTATGCTTGTACCTGGACGAGGAAAGAGAGAGGAGTACATGCGTCAATTGTGGCAGAGCCGCTGGCAGGGAGAGAGACGACGGGGATGGCAGCAGTAGTGGCACCAATGCGGAGGAAGCTCCACGACCTACAAACCCACCAGTCCCGTTCACACATCCCCAGCTCGCGGAAAGAACGGTACAGTACGTCCGAGAGTTAGAGCAGAAGGTGCGACGCTTAGAGGCTGAAAAGGGGGTAGGCAGCGGGCTAAATGAAAGACCAGAAGCGGTTGTACGTGCTCTTCAGGTGTTGGAAGTTAGAGAACGCGTGGAACGGGAGAGGAGAAGACCGGCGCCTGATCTCGACACGGGAGAACAAGCGTTGGTGCGTGAAATGTGTAATGTAGTTTGGGGAAAATTGGAAGACGCGCCGCCGCAAGCGCCCCCGCGTTAAATTACACTTCAAAACGTTTAGTGTTGCCATAAAGTGAAACTTTACTCAAGTTCGTAAAAGGTTGTTAACAAACTCGGAACATTAAGTTTGGAATTCGCATCTATTGAGGTCGCCGCTAGTGTGTCGACTCTCGTGACCCAAAGAGGTTGGTTGACTTGTGGATGACCTTGTTTATTAATCGAGTGTAACTGAACTTTTTGTGTTACAATTACAAATAATGTTTATCTTGCCCTTGTGAACAATAAATACAGGTAAAACTGTCAGGTAACAAAACCGATGAGTACAAAAGTAGTCTATTAAGTTGATCTAGATTTAATGTTTATAAGTGTAGCCTAGTGACTTAAGATCTCAGGGTCGGACTGGAGGCCCTTCTTGGCCACAATTTTTTTTAATTAAACAATTTATTGTAAAACTAAGTAATAGGTGTTTTAACATCTAACAAACACATAAATATAAAACAAGAATAATCTAAAAATAAAATTAGGGTTTGATTTGGATTTGGTTCACGTCTATTGTGGAGGCCCCGGGGCAGTAGCTCTGGAATTCCCTCTTAAATCCGACCCTGTACGATCTCATGGTCTCGAGTTCGAATCCAAGCGGCTTGTACAAATGGATTGTCAATTTTTAAGTAGAAAAAAAAGTTGCTAAAACTTTGTGTCTGATATATGGAGATGGGCTCACCGCATTCTCGAGACCTATTTGTTCTAGGTCGCCACGCTGTGTCTATGTTAGAGAAGGCTTGGTTATCGCAGTGGATTGGGACGCCTGCTGGCCGCCTATCGGACATCTGTTACGTCCCTCGTAATGACGATTTGCCGCGTCATCACGTTAAACCTTTTTTTTTTGTTGACGGGGAGGAAATCTTCAGAAAGATATTATGTGGGGTTCTTACCCACTAAAACCTCCCCGGTGGCCCATTCCTCAGTGCATGATGAGGGGCTCCGGGATCTCAACGTGGAACGCACCGGAGCCCCTTTGTACTGTGCTCAAGGAGAGCACGTCCGGGAGGTTACCCTCCCCTGTGCCCTCGCAGCGCATGGCGACACGGGCCAGCCGATGTCGCCTTCTCGGGTCCACTTTGGTGGAAGACGCAGGCCCCCACCCTTGTCGTCCAGTGAACCCGAGGCCCCTTTTAGTCGCCTTGTACGACAAGCAGGGGATACCGTAGACTTATTCTTGAGAGCCCAGAACTACAGGGCTGCGGGCCGGTCTGCCACCGGCCCATCACGATAAACCTTGCCCTGCACTGCAAGGCACGACGGGATAGTATAGCTTGGTGAATTGAAAAGGAAAGCTGTGTGTCTATCCCGCTGTTAAAGGGATATGAGAGCTTATATAGATTAATATGTTTGATAAGGATATTTGTGAATTCAATTAGGTAATGTAATTTACAGAGGTTTTATTTAAAATTATAATGTTGGAATTTATTTGAAATCTGTGCGAAGATTTATAATGAGGCTAATTATGTTGGTTTGATTGTGTACAAAATTTATGTGTTAAAATTACACCTATGAGCATGGTCCACAGTGCACTAAACCAATTGTATAAAAATCATTCTTCAGTGTCATGAGAGTTGTCGATAGTTAGTTTTGGTATTTTTGTTGTCCCGCAATGATTTTAATAGCGTAACACTGGCACACATTTATTGTTTCAATTGTTGCTAATTTTTTTTGTTGGTACATTTCATTCAATAAATATTAAATTATTAGAAAATAATCACGTATTAAAAAAAAATCAATTACTTGATTACGGTTTTGGGCACGATGACAATTGAATTGTAACAGGCTGATTTTATAGTGAATGTCATCGACAACCCTGGACGATTAATCGAATTGTATTAATGGAAGGATTTTGGAATGAGAACGAAGAGAGAGGAAGTAGGCGCCAGAAATTCATAATATAACTATGATAATTGGGAAATAAAATAGAGCGTCAATGTACATTTAGCTTTATGGATTGAAGTCGGTTTTTGTTTATACTATATACTTGTATATGCACGTCATTTATTCTGTCGGTCACACATACGCACATACACGCAATACATAGAAACGCTTATCTAGTCAACCACAACTGTTTATATTTGAAAAAAAATCACACCAATGCATACGCAACCCCCAGAAATGTTTTATTAATTTATTGAACTTAACTATATTGGAAATAAATTATTTCTTTTTAATATTTGTTTTATTTAGCAATAATGACTGCAGGAAATTGATTCACCCCTCAATCCCGCCAAAAAGCCGCTTGAGGGTAGGAGTGCACGATATATATCGAATTACATAAAATGTCGATATATGAACGCGATATTCCGCTTCAATCCTATATTATCGAATCACCTGATATCGATATATTTTATCCGATAACCAAATATAGTATATAATATGTTACTATACTTCCACTCTCAGCGATGGCAGTATTAGTTGTATAAATTTAAAATCTTTTTTGGGCGACTTAAATAAAAACAAACGATAAGATATATTAAAAATATAGAACGCCGAGTTTGGTAAACCAATTGTGTCAAAATAAACGTTTTTTTTTTCAAGCAAGTGCTTGTTCACGATCAATGTAGGCGCAGTATCAGCAGTTTAGTAAATGAGAGTGAGTAGGACTCTACTCTTAAAAATATCCACATTGTAATCTGATGGAAAGACTCAAACGAACCCCGAACCCTCTAACCCGAACGAAGCTCTTTGCTTCGTCTTTCATTATTCGTACAGCAAAGGCCTGGAATAGTTTGCCCGCGTCTGTCCGATTTTCCCTCCGATTTCAATGTGGGTATTTTCAACAGTAGAGTGAATAGGCATTTACTAAGCTAGTGCGTCTTATCACCCAGGGCTGCATTTCCACTTAACATCAGGTGGGATCGTAGTCAAGCACTTGCTTAGAAAGTATTAAAAAAAGACAGACGCGGCCTAATGGTTTAGGGTACGGCCTGGGAATCGTAAAGTCGTGGGTTCGAATCCACCATTCGACTATTGCCGTGAACCATGTCCTAGCACAAGCTTAAGCTTAGTTGGAATGGTTAACAAGATTGTTAGTAATATTTCTAAAAAAGAAATATTGCTAGCTTTCTTTTAAAAAAAAAAACTATTCCAGTCCTTTGCTGTATTAATAATGAAAAACGAAGTAAAGCGTTTGGGTTTGAGAGATGTCCACAACAAGGATGAAATCCAGGAGTTCGTCTTGAAGTTTTTTTTTTTTTTTTAATGACGAACTACACAGATTGGCCAGAGAAGCTGGCCTGGACTGCTTCACCGGATTGAGAGGTGGCATAGCTCTTAGGTCGCTTAGCCTGAACAGAGGATTGCTAGTAACTCGACACAAGGGTCCCCGGTGAGGGTAACCTCGGCTTGGACGGCGCTGGTCTCCTTCTGCGAGTCAGTAATGACCCAGAAGGAGACCGCAGATCGGGAGAGGGCCGATCCCGTTCGGAGATGGCGCAGGCGGGCCGGTGGCAGACCGGCCCGCAGCCCTGTAGTTCTGGGCTCTCAAGAATAAGACTACGGTATCCCCTGCCTGTCGTATAAGGCGACTAAAGGGGCCTCAGGTTCACTGGGCGACAAGGGTGGGGGCCTTTGTCGTCCGCTAAGGTGGACTCCGGGAAGAAGGCGACATCGGCTGGCCCGTGTAGCCTTGCACTATGAGGGCACAGGGGGAGGAGAATCCTCCCCCAGGACGATAACTCTCCTTGAGCACAGTGCAGAGGGGCTCCGGTGCGTTCCACTGGAGATCCCGGAGCCCCTCGTTATGCACCGAGGAAAGGGCCACTGGGAGGTTTTAGTGGGTAAAACCCACATAACCGCCGCCTTCCCCAGAAGGCGGGGTATCTTTTGAAGATTTCCTCCCCGATAGCAAAAAAAAGGACGGTTACTATGTTACGCGTAAGCATGCCGATCCGAGGGCGCCCGAGAGGGCCGAACCACGACACGGTCGGTTGCTATTTCACGGATAATCTAAGAGACATTCAAAAGCTAAACTAACTTTGAGTGCCACTTCGGGAAGCGTTGATGCTGGGAGAAGAAGTGGCCGAAGAAACTCCAGCAACGTCTTGAAGTCCAATGAATCACATAGTTGACGGTTTTCAGTACTTTTGGTAATGTGTTAGTTCATTTGTTGCTACTATGTTGTATGTTTTCCAATAGACTACCACTGACACTCAAATATTGTTTAAATTATTGCTATTTGTTAATTTCGTACATAATGTCGTCTTACAAATATGCCGATACATTTCAATTGAATTGTAATAGGTTGGTTTCATAGTGAAATGTCATTGGAAAATAGCAAACTCGTGGCCCATATTTCGTTTGCCCGTGGTAGTTATGTGTATACGTACTGAACACATATAAAATGAAAGCCAAAATTAAAAACTGGCTGTTGTCGCTCGATTATAAGCAGACGGAAGAAATTATGCTTAAAATATAAATACCACACATCTTACACACACACACGCACATTCAAAATATGTAGTATTAGTCATTAGTCCACATTTATTTATTTATATACGAATATTTATTTGATTTTTCTTTTAAATCTTTTATATCCCTGTTAAATTAAATATATTTTTCTTTGTTAAATTAAATTTGAAATGAAATTGATGTAAGACAGTGGGAGAGGGCACTGATTCCTGAGATACAAGTTTAACTCCTAGTTCAGGAGTCAGGGAGTTCGTGTATTTGTAAGGAAATTTTTGAATAAAGTATTTGTATTTGAACCTATATATTTAAAAGAGAAAGTGTGTGGGTATGTTCCATATAGGCTCCGAAACGGCTGGACCGATTTCAATAAAACTTTCAGGGAATCTTTAGGATTACCTGGCGAGTAATCCTGTTAAGTTTGGTGACTACGGAGCACTCCTCTTTTTGAACTGTCTGATAATATTCTATGTTTTCATGAACATCAGGTAGAGTCATTATAATTATTCAATTTAAAAATACACAGATAACTCACATTTACCACGCCGAAGCCATACATAAGAATGATATTGTATTTACTGATATGTACATGGGTGTAGGTAATGATCTTCACCCGCTCGAGAAGAGAATGAATACGGAGGAAATTAATAATTTAATATATTGTGAGAGTTAAATTAAATATATGATGATTTTAGTTTATTGTTTAAGTAAAATAAAGCAAAATCCAGTCCGGCGAAGCGGGCTGTGTACGCTAGTTTCTTCAGCTATATAGCTTGTGCAGCTTAGCGTTTTGTGCAGGGCAAAGTGGAAGGAGGACCACGAGGCACATCGCCAATGCGATGGACGGAACAAATGCGGGTATGGTGGGTACTTCCCTCCACGAATGTGCCTGATTGACGGCCAGCAGGCGGAAGTGGCGAAACGTCTTGCGGCGGGTGCTGTCTGCTGCCCCATCCACCGATCATGATGGCCACGACCACTCTGACATGAGTGAGGCGACTAAGAAGAATAGTTTTAAAAGAATCAATTAACTTATTGGATATATCTATACACAGTATAAAAGAATTTCAAATTACTATTTTGTGTTCGACAAGATATTTATACTTCAAAACAAACAAAAAGGTTATATGTAAAAATGCCATTAAAATAAAAAAAAAACATCCATGACACATGTCAAGTTTTTGGATTCCGTTTATATTTTTTCAAGTTCTAAATACTATCACCGTTGAATAAACATGCCAGAAATAAAAGGAGAAAAGGGAGAAGATGAAGACACAATTGGCGTAATATATTAATATCATTCTTCTTTTTCATTATAATATTTAATTACTTTTTACGGTAGCCCACACAGATTAGATTACCAATATGTTTATCTGTTTGCGTATACGTACACAAAATAATATTTTACGAAATATAATTACAGTGGCACAATTGATTTGTTCTCAACACGGTAAAAAGTTCGATCGGGTTACGATTTCGGGAAAAATCACTTTCATATATCACTATCAATATCTACTCGCCCCCCAAATTAATTTGCTAGTGACGTTTTGATTATGAAACCAATCTATTACAGTCATACGCCTGTAATAGATTCATCTGTCGCACGCTAAGGTGGAAGGTGGTGGTTCCCGCGTCGGGAAGAGAGCGTCATCGGCTGGCCCATGACGCTTTGCACCGCGAGGGCACAGGGGGGAGGGAGTAATGAAAGTTCATTTTGTACACAATTGGTTAAACAGACTTGTGGTCGTCGCTTCGGAGCATTAAAAAAATTATAACGCATTTTTTTAGCCAGACAAACTGACTTTTACTGCTTCACCGGATTGAGAGGTGGCATAGCTCTAAGGTAGCTAAGCCTGAACCTCTATCGCTAGTAACGACACTAGTTCCCCCGACGAGGGGTAACTCCGGCTTGGACGGTTACTATGTTACGGGTAAACATTCCGTTCAGAGGGCGCCAGGACCGAACCACGACTCGGTCGAATGCTTTTACACGGATAAAGAGATATAACGCAACAACCGTTTTAGGTACTCGCCTTGACGCCTGATAAAAAAAATAGCAAACGTAATGCTTTAAAAGATAATCCGCCAGAACAAATAGGCGGTTTCATTTATTAGTAGTACGATAATAATTTTATTTGATAATATTTTCGAGCATGGAAACAAGATAATACTTAGTCGAATATCGTGATATTAATTATAACGATATAGGGAATATGAAACTTGGAAATAGCTATGCAAAAATAAAGAAAATTCGAAACGCTCTATAGTAAATTAACCGGCCATTTTTAATTATAATTTTCTGCACGTTGTAAGCCTGCACTTTCATATCTGACTTCTGTAACTAAAGCTGAAAATCCCTGTTCTCGTTAAAATATAGTTTTAATGCATATATAAATTTCTCCATATCTCTTCCTGTCATACTGATTTTATGCATAAATCTTTTACCTTTAACGCAATAAGACTCTGGAATGCGCTGCCAACATATGTACGTACAGCTGGAACTAAATCTACTTTCAAACCGTTACTATGGAAGCTTTACCTAAGCAAGGAATAGGTTGACAATTACTGTCCCTATCCATCTATACTTAGGTATATAAATGTATCTATTTATTATTATATATAATTATTATGTTTATATATTTAATTTATTTGTATATAGGTATTTATTTTTTCACCTAGCTTGCACCCGTTACTTTGTCTCTACATAACCCCAAGGTAGACTGGCAGAGAATGTCTTTTGGCATTAAATTCGCCTTTGTGTGCAGATAAAGAATAAATAAATATATATGTGATAATTTTTGAATTTTGATCGTTTCTGATACAGATTTATGTTGGAGGTAGAAACATGGAAGGTGATAGGCATGGCGAGGGCTGGGCGGTGCTGCCCAATGGAGACTTTTACCAAGGTTGCTACTGTCGCGGTATGAGGAATGGAAAGGGATTGTATGTTTTTAAGAATGGAGCTCGCTACGATGGTAAGCATCCCATTACGTTATACTATACAAATAAAATTGGAGTGTCTGTTTGTAATATCTAATCTGGTGAGAGGGCATTTTATAGTGTGGAGGAATTAACAAATGAAATTACAAATTAAAATCATTTTATTTCTTCGATGTACTATTTTTCATTATTTTTTTTTCTATTCAATTATCTAATGTAATTTATTATATTACCAATAAAATCTGAATCTAATATTAAAATAACTTTTTATTATATAGCGTACCCAGCGCGCTTCGCCGGGTTAGATTTTGCTTTATTTTTAAACAATAAACTTACATCATTAAATATTTAATTTAACTCTAACAATATATTAAATTATTCATTTCTCTCCGCCTTCATTCTCTTCTCGAGAGGGCGAAGACCTACACCCATGTACATATCAGTGAATATAGTATCATTCTTATCATTTATACAAACACATATCGGGCTCAAGTTAATGTCAGAAATAAAAGTACGACGTTTGGCTTGTCGTTTTGCAGTTCAAAAAGACGAGTGTTCCAATCGTCACCAAACTTTACAGGGTTAGTCGCCAGGCTGTAACTTTAATTCTCAATATGTATTCGTTTGTTGTTCCTAATAAAACAAAACAAAAATCCGATTTGTAATATGTTCTATTTAAGGCGAATGGCGGCGGGCAATGAAGTATGGTGTGGGCCAAATGACTTACCCTGATGGGTCCCGTTATGAAGGAGATTGGAGGCACGACTTGAAGCAAGGATTTGGAGCCTACTACTACCCGAACGGCGACATCTATGAAGGTGCTTGGTTCAAGGGCAAACGCCACGGGTTGGGCACTTACTTCTTCGCAGAATACCAAATCAAGTTTATGGGTACGTGGGTTGAAGGTGTGATGGAAGGTCCCGGGCAAATTATTTACCCGCGCGTTCGCTTCCACGGTTCTTGGTTCAAGGGTTTGCCCAAGGGCCCTGGTTGTTTCGTATTCGACACGAATTGCATGCAACATGGATTCTACGTGTTGATTAAAGATCCGAATCAAGAGGAGTACGGCGAGGAAGAGGAGAAAGCAGAGAAGGACGACAAGTTTGTCGAAGGCGAGGAAGAGACGGAACTGGATGAAACATACGGTAACTTTGATTTACGTTAAAATACGATCTTTTGTCTTAACTGGATACAATGATAACTTAATTATTACTTATACTTAAATATTACTTAGACTTTATCTGTAATCAATCTCTTTTGGAATGCTAGGTATTGGTGTATGCAACCCTGTAGTTCTGGGCTCTCAAGAATAAGACTACGGTATCCCCTGCCTGTCGTAGAAGGCGACTAAAAGGGGCCTCGGGTTCATTGGGCGACAAGGGTGGGGGCCTTTGTCGTCCGCCAAGGTGGACCCGGGAAGAAGGCGACATCGGCTGGCCCGTGTCGCCTTGCACTGCGAGGGCACAGGGGGGGAGGGAGTAACCTCCCCCGGGAAGTGCTCTCTATGAGCACAGTGGAGAGGGGCTCCGGTGCGTTCCACTGGAGATCCCGGAGCCCCTCACCATGCACCGAGGAAGGGCCACCGGGGAGGTTTTAGTGGGTAAAACCCCACATAACCGCCGCCTTCCCCCCAGAAGGCGGGGTATCTTTCTGAAGATTTCCTCCTCGTAAACAAAAAAAAAAAAAAGGTATTGGTGTATGATGGCAGAAACTTGATCATGTCGGTGCTTGTAGTCAGTCTGGGCTATTGATCTACACGCACCGGTTATAAGTTGTATCGTCTCGGAGGCGCTGTGGCATCGTCCACAAGAGTCCTGGAATTATTATTAAAGTGTCTTTTATCCATATAAATATATTGTTAACAGTAGGCTCTTTGTAGTAATAATTTAATTTTCCGAAAATTTTGAATGAATGTAATGTCATTTTTCTATTTAACCGACGATATAATCTTAGTGCGGATGATTTCCAGGTAAGATACCAGTGTGGCGCGCACGTAACATAACTGCCTACATGCCCGAATATCTCCCACCGGAGCCCGTGCCTCTGCCCATTCACGACTCATTGGCCTCACTTACACACGAGAGTGTCACAACAGAACTGCTACAATTTGAGCCGCCATCTGTCGCCTCGGAGTATGAAGGTGCTGATGATAATGACTCTTGGTTGATGCACCGCCAGCAGTTCCTTGAAGAGACGGAACACAAGGAGTAATTACATTTACTTACAGAATACATTATATGTAGTTTGTTGTAATAAAGATATATTGAAAATAAAGAATTTGTCATTTTTCCTCCTACAATCAATTAATTATTGTATTAAAGATAATAAAGATGGTCGGACCAGATCTCTTAAGAACTGGAGACATTTACAGCGACGCCCTACACAGGGCCATGGACCTGAATGCCTGGGGACATGTGATTGATTGCCAAGAAAGGAGTCGCAATCCTCAGCAATAGGGAAGCGATTGATTATTTATTATGTAATTTGTTTAAATATATATGTAAAACAAAGTACATATAGATTATATATATTATAAATATAAGGGTATGTAATGCCATATTTAAACACAACTGAATCGCATCCTTCATAGTATTTACAGGTTTTTTGGCTGAAAATCAGCACTATGCTACATGTGTGAGAGCACAGCACATGCTGAGCCAACCCCTCTTCGGCGCTAGGTCTTTATTGTTTTTTTAATTTTTCTCAATTTTAATTGCTTTTACGTTGTTTTTTCTTGTTATACTGTTGTTTTTGTGTTCTTGTGTCAATTAAATGTTTCTTCTAATCTAATATGCAGTTAACTTATGTGCATTAGGAGTTAAACTCCTTTGGCATTATTAAAAAATAGTTTTTAATTGCATGCAAATAATTACAATAAAATAAAAGAACTAAAAAGGATAGTCTACACAGTCAATAAAGTTCAGTTAATCTTTAGTAATAATATTTTAATGTAAATTAATAAAAAATAATAACATTAACCTTAATTATATCAGGGCACTTAATAAACTTATATAAGCACAATTTATTTCACTGCAGATTCAACCTGTGACTTTGTGCAACACTATTAAATTTTGAATAATTGTAATCATTGTTTAACGACTGGGAAAAAATAGTTCACATTTGAAAAAGTTCAATTCTAAACCGATTGGTGTGAATTCTTTCTGTAAATAAATTTCTCTTAAGACTGTTTCTATATCGCATCCTAGTGTGCCATTGTCTAGGTACCATGTATTACAGTTGGATTCTACCTGCGACTTTTGTGTTAGTGATGTGCGAGCATCTCAAAATGTCACTCTCATCAATTTTTCATTATGTGCATAAAGAAATATAACTTCAATAAGTGTTGTAGACGTATATCAATGTTTTCACTACCTCCATTCAGGAATTTTGGAAAATATAGAAGTCCATTTTATAGGCTACAGAAAAACAAAGTTCTCAAAATATGGATTAAAACAACAATAAATAAATATTATGTATTTATTACAATCAGCAAAATGAGTTCACTACCATGCCACTTAAAACAGTATGTCAAAGCATACAGTAGTCATCTGTGTTACTTTATGGAAATTAACACTACAAAATTTGCAAACAAAGTGACAAATTATTATTTATATAAGCCCATTGTAGTAATAACATTAAAATCAAACCATAGACATTGCAATTCAACAGCTACATACTAAACAGTATGGTATTATCAATTATATTACAGTTATCAGAATGGGTAAATAATATAATTATGAAGTTCTCTGGACCTACCATTTCATCATAGCTTATTCTCATCATTGAAGTTATCTAATCAATGATATTATAACAGTAGCTTCTGCTTTGCTTTGTCTATAGAATTACAGGAATATGTTATTTCCAGTGGGAAATTAAGCTAACTTATACTAACACTTATTTATGTTTGTGAATTTGGTGCTGGGTTGTTATTAGATCCAGAGTTATTGTTATCAAATGTATTTTTGTTTTTAAGTAAATAAGCTGCTAAGTAATTTATGGGATCAGGTGGTCTCTCTTTGGCCAAAGCTGACAATCCTTGTAGTAATATAGGAACAACGGTTTGGTCTAAGTACTGGCGTGTAGGCAGTGCATTGAGATCAATTCTTGACTTTCGATTCGCATTTGTTTCGTTATCTTTTTCCATTGATATAATTTTCTGGAAATTAATGTCACATCATAAAAATAGTTTATAAAACTTTAATACACGGGTTATAAAATAATATAAATTCAAGATCATTTATCGTCCTTACCTTTACAGAATCTGGTATTTTGGAGGATGGCTGGTCGTCTTTGGGGGTTTGAATCACTGGTATTGAGCTTGCTGACATCGGTTGCTGTTAATTTTTAGCACAAATCCTTCTTATTAGAGTAAATAATGTTCTCGGACAATAAATCAAATCCCTCTTTTACAATTTCAGCGTGACAGCTCGATTCCTAAACTGACAGAATGTTCGACATCACCACAAACTTGCGTCGTAGATAATAATTTATTTCTTTTCACAATAAATAAAATTCTTATTAAGTATTATTTCATTGTTTATTTTTAATGCAATATTAGGACAAAATATTAAAACAATACTCAAAAAAATTCTAACATTGATAACAGCGATTTATATATCTGCATCATTAGAAAAGACCCAACAATGGGTCCTCACTAATGAAATTGTTATAGTCCTGGCAGTTTTACATAATTGTATTATTAATTAAGAATACGATTTCAAAAACGTAGTTTTCCATTTTTAACTTTATTTAAAAAAAAAAAAAGATAGCTAACAATCTTGTTAGCCATTCCAATTAAGCTTAAGATTGTGCTAGGACATGGTTCACGGCAATAGTCGAATGGTGGATTCGAACCCACAACCTTACGATTCGCAGGCTGTACCCTAAACCATTAGGCTATTGACGCTTAAATTGTTTGATGGTTATTGCTTACTTTTCGTTCAAAAACACAAAACAAGCCTAAAACACGATACATTTTTGAACAACTTTCGTTTTTGTTTTAAAATTATACTAATTATATAATTAATAGGTAAAGTATATTATGTTTTAAATAAACTTTACCTATTAATTGATTTACCTAGAGTCAAATTGAATAGTATAAAATATTTTTTATGTTTATGACAAATGAATATAACGAATTTGTTATAAAAAAAACTGGTATAAGAGTTCAAGAACAGTATATTGTATACTAAAACCGTCTTAAAAACTTAAAATTATTTTTATTCAATGAGTAATATTTGCCTTTAATCTCTATTACAAAATTCGTGTCTCATTTTTTTTGGGAAGAATTTGCGCTGATTGATAACAGTTTCACTAGATTTAAGGTGACAGAAATCTTAGGTCGCTTATCCTAAACCTGTATCAAATCTATTTCCTTCCCAAAAATATTTATAATCATCAAAGAAAATAAGTATTGGCTATTGTTGTTCGATACAAGGGATGTTTATTTCTTCCGTGTTTGAAATATTTTTTTATTTATTAAATGCATAACCGATAAAGTTACTATAACTTTATCCATAGCTAACTATTTTATTAACTACCTTGACAAGAACTCCCCACTTTTTCTAAACATTTTATTAATTTCAAACAAATTAATTTAAAAATCAGCAGACACATAATCATATTGTCATTTTATGCAAGCATATATTTTATTAAGATACTTTTTAGTTGACAATACAATGTTGCGTGTTTTTTTGCAGCTATAATTTTATTTAGAAAATTATTTTTTTTATCGTGGATGTAGCATGACCTCGCATTCTTTTGCATTTCGAGTGAGTTAGTCCATAACTCTTCAAAAAGGATTCCAATACATCCATTATTCCTCTGGTTTGTGGGTGTTATTTATCACTTAATGACAGATTATCCGTGTTGCCAGTGTCTACCGAACTATGAGAAAAGAATAGACCTCCTTGTTATAAATACCTAAACACATAACAACATAACGGTTCAGAAAATGACAGCGGATTCCACAGATCAACGCAGAATACCGACGTGTAGATACAATATGTCTTCATTATCATTAATGCCCGGGGAGTAAGATCTCAGGAGCGTATATGTAAAGTAAATCAATAATTAAATAATGGGACCAAGTTTTTTTTAATAGGAATAAAACAAAATAACATTTATCTTATCATTTATTTAAAAAAAAAACAATAATTAACAACGACTCTTATTCTACACTTCACACCATATACAAAACACACGTTTGCCACACTCTATTTTCTATCTGGGTTACTGTGTATTTTCTACTACAAACAATTGCATCGGATAACGTAACGATTATCCGTTGCCAGCAAACAGATATCTAACACTATCTGATTAGTCAGGTACCTAAATTGCTAGATTTATATTTAATATACGTAAAAATAGTGAAGTGCTTGCACAGATAATACAACATTCAATCTTTAGAATTGTTTATGTCGACATTGATAATCTGTTTCTTTTTTTATCTGTGGGTCTTTTTATTGTGACATTGTTTAAAGCAAAACGTATTTATCTTTGGATTCATCAAATTAATTCAAGTTAATGGAGCTTGGCTTATGAAATTTAGATAAACGCTGTTTTAAATACTGCCGTAATTTAAGAAATTTAGTATAATTTTCTGTTTTTTTTTCTATTTAACAAACCATAAATATAAAGATCTCGAATAAATAAATTTAAATACAGATAAAACTGATACTAAATGATTAAAAGCATGTTATATTAATGGCGTAGTCAGAGGTAGAGAATAATTCCCTGGATATAATTTGACACGTTAGGCTAAACAACAAACTTTTGTACAAATTTCCAAATTCCGATCAGGAAATCCGCTCCAGTCCATCCGTAACCACCATATTTTTTAAAAATTTAAATTTAAAATGAGGTCGGTACTCTAAAACACCGCGTTTTTCCTCAAGTTACGTTGCAATTTTCCTCAATGAGATAGCAATTTTAATCGACTTTAATAGGTAGTTATTATTCATTTGTAATTTATAACTAATTTCAAAAAATACTCTTTTATTGGAAAGGTGACGTTTTCGGGGTGGTCCCATTTTATTTTCATTGGCATTTAAGTTTAGCTTCTGAAAAACTATCGGGGAACGCCTGAAAATCGATCAGAAAGTCGGTGTTTTTTTTAAATAATTAAGTACATAAAAAGTATGAATTGAAAATAATACTTTCAGTTTATTTATAAGAACCCTTGTACTATATCGTAACGCACGAGCTAAATTTAAAATTAACTTTCTATTATGTTCTTGAATAACTTCGGTGGAAAGGGAAAGTACTAAAGAATTGAAATTTTTTTCAATCGTAATTTATTAGTTTTAATGTTAAGTGCGTAGGTAGTGTGGGGGCGGCGGGGGCGGAGGCGCGGGGCGGAGTCTCGGCGCTCTCTCCAGCTGTCTCCTCCACGCTGCCATCGCCTCGCTCAGCGACCATAGCTCCGAGAGCAGAGAGAGATCCAACTGACGTAGACTGGCCTGGAAAAAACAAACATGAATGTTAGAAATCTAATCTCTATGACCTCCTCCCTTAACTACTTCCAAAAGCATAGCACCTTTTTCTGTGATGAATACACATATTAGCCAGAGAAACTGACCTTTACTGCTTCACCGGATTGAGAGGTTGCATAGCTCTTAGGTCGCTTAGCCTGATCCTCTATCCTTAGTAACTCGGCGCAAGGGTCCCCTGATGAGGATAACCTCGGCTTGGACGGTTTATATGTTACGGGTAAGCATTCCGAACCAAGGGCGCCCGAGAGGGTCGTACCACGACTCTGTCGGTTGCTATTCCACGGATAATCAAAAACTAAACTAACTTTCGAGTGTCACTCCGGGAAGCGTTGTAATACTAGTATAGTTAAATATTTATTTATTTAATAAGATACACCAACAGCATTACACAAGCATACATTGTTGTAATAATCATGTTTACAAACTAAGTCCTGTTGTGTATGCCAATTACAGGTGTACACAACAATCACTATAAATTAACGTAACGATTTAATAATTAATAATTACAAAATATTTTAATAAATTATAAAGAAATAGAAAAATCAGTAATAAATTAATTAAATTAGCCAAAATTACTGCACAATTTTTAACACTAAGGTGCGGAAGAGCTTGCGTGAATTAGAAAAATGTCAACCGACGTGGACTTAGTGTTAAGGAGGTTATATGTAGCGGAAATCCTTGGCAAGGGCGAGTGTGACAGTAGGTTGGTTTTAGATTGCGGCACATCAAAATCCTACAACAACGACTCCTTGGATATTTGAATGGCACTCTAATGTGAATGTTTTCGAGTATCAGTCTACTTTTTATTTCGCCATTGATGGCTTTGTGAAGAAAAACTACATCTAACATTTTGCGGCGATTACACAAAGTATGCATATGAAAATAATTTAATCTGTCAGTATAAGGATATCTGCGATATGTATTACGCGAGACGAACGCAAGATGTCGTGTAAATGCACGTTGGACATTTTCTATTCGCTAAAATATGCCAGATGCATAGTGAAATGCCAATGGTAAATCAATTAATATCGTTATGCTATGCTGTTAATAGAACGGTGCACGGCTTCGTGTAAAATAATTTAATTATAACGTCATTGGTGCTATGCTATATAAAATTTCAACGCAATAACTCCGGTTAAAATGTTGTCATAAATATTGTTGTTATATCATTTGATATAAGATTACCAAATACTAACAACTTATACGCTTCCCGCTGTCTGTCTGTATGTTCGCGATATACTCAAAAATTACTACACTGATTTTAATGTTAATAATATATGTCCAATTTAGATATACTCTTGATCCTGCAGCCATTTTAAAAACAATATTCGAAAAACCATATTGACATAACTAATTTAAAAGCAAAAATAGACAACCATGATGTCATTGAACGTTCATTTTGACACAATTGGTTTAGCAGACTCGGGGCCAAGGTTCACAAAGTCGCCATTCCACTATTAATGTGTATCATCTCCTAGAACTTAAGCTTATTGGCTAGCTTACAGATATTTCTACCTAAGGCTACTGCTTCTAAGGTAATCCTTTACTGTCTGGAATTAGTCTAATAGGGTTAGCATGGGCTATAAATGTTTTCAATCGTTTCAAGTCACTCGAGCGGCCTTTTGTCGGACTTAAAGACTGGGTCAAGGAGCGGTACCGGAGACAAGGGCCGTCAACCGTGGAGATGCCATTAATAAGTACCACTTGGTAACGTCGCTTTAAGTTAGAAATCGTATGCATACTTAACTCAATAGATACGATAAGGTTTTTTTTTTTAAAAAAAAAGCTAGCAGTATTTCTTTTTTTTCAGAAATATTACTAACAATCTTGTTAACCATTCCAACTAAGTTTAAGCTTGTGCTAGGACATGGTTCACGGCAATAGTCCAATGGTGGATTCGAACCCACGACCTTACGATTCGCAGGCCGTACACTAAACCATTAGGATATTAACGCTTCTGATTTGAACTATAAGTGTATTACTTTAATACTAACTGAGGTGTTACCGATGATTTAATATTTTTTTTGCCAGTGAAAGTCCCGACAAAATTGATAAAGCGGTGTCAGAGATCAGCCGGGACAGAAAGACAGACAAAAATTGTAAAAGTGAGATTGGAAGAAACGAATAATTGCGTGCACGACTGTACAAATGCGCTGCTATCCCTGCCACGTTTCGCTCAGCGCTTTAACTATCTCTCTCTAGTGTCGGTCCCTCATGTCTGAGGATCGTGGTCACCATCAGGGTTGCACCTGGAGCGGATGATTTGCTTCCACCGGCTTCTGCCCAGTGCGTCTCTTACAGCACTGTAAAATTTGGAGGACGACGAGTCTTTTACTTGATCGGACCACCTTGTTGGTGAACGGCCGCGAGATCTTTTTCCTGCGGTGTTCCCAACTACGATCAGTTTATCCAGGCTTTCGTCGCCTCTGCGCATTGTGTGTCCGAAATTTTAACTATAGCAGTAGTTATTTATCAATGATGATGATGAACCCCTGACAACACAGCCATAATCATGGGAATATGTACTTCTAAGTATCTTATATGTGTACTAATCTATCTCGCGTAGAATAGCACACCAGCTGGGCCTCAAACGTGACAGGTGTAATACAAGTAAACGCTCCGTGTAACACATAAAGCGTCGTCCCACATCGCAGCGTCGCATTCCTAACGCAATCGGTGAACGCTAAGGTCGTTTACTTGTCTCTTAGTACACGAATCGTGTTGTTGTATTACAGTACAGGTACATCTAGACTCCATATTGTTAATATTTGAGAAGTTATACGGGCGGAACTAATGAATTTTATTGTGGAATAATGTCATATTAATATTTTTTGGACAAACTAATACACTTGGCCAGAAAAGCTGGCCTTTACTGCTTCACCAGATTGAGAGGTGGCATAGCTCTTAGGTCGTTTAGCCTGAACCTCTATTAGGTAGTAACTCGACACAATATTAGGTAGTAACTATTTTTACGTGTTAGCAGTCCGATTGGAGGGCGTCCGAGAGGGTCGAACCACGACTCGGCCGGTTCACAAATGACGCTATGAGTGCAGAAACATTTAACAAATTACAGATAAATTATGAGACTCCTTTTTTGAAGTCGGCCAAACATTTTTTATGGGCGAACTACACAGTTGGCCAGAGAGGCTGGCCTTTACTGATTTACTGGATTGAAAGATGGCATAGCTCTTAGGTCGCTTAGCCTGAACCTCTATTAGCTAGTAACTCGAGACAAAGGTCCCCTCGGTGAGGGGTAACCAGCTTGGACGGTTACTATGTTATGCGTAAGTATTTCGATTTTGATTCAGTCGGTAGCTATTTTATTGATAAAATCTAAATGGGACAATCTAAGCTAACTAACTTATATGCCACTTTGGGAAGAAGTGACCGAAGAAACTCCGTCGGCCAAACAATCGAATGTTAAGACTAAATAGACAGCTTAAGTAAAACCGCCTCAAGCGGATCGAATCTTGGACGAACGGAAAGGCGTGGTGTCGCGTGACGTCATCACTCAAGCGTGAACATCTCGGGGGCTTTTTCCTCGCATTCCTGGCGAGATTGAACAGGAAAAGGGGGAAAGTGGATATTAGAATCCGCTGCACGATCCGGCGGTCGCGAGGTATTCGCTATTTCATCAGTGGAGGGGTTACGCCGTTCTTGTTACTTTGGTTGTGTGATGATATTCGATTCGGGTTATGTGTTTAAAAAGGGGTGTTTTGAAAGATTAGAGAGAGAGCAATATACAATATATACACTCTTTTGCGCTTTAACCAAATTCAGAAACGCTTTAATTCTACTTTCAAATCTTAAATTAGCATCAAGTATGTGCGCCACAAATGGACGAATAACTCAATATCACGACAACCGATTTCGATGATTCATTTTTTATTACAAAGGATTTATACTTCAAGGGTTTGGTTATATTCTTCCTAATTCAATTTCGTGAGCCGTGGTAGCTCAGTGTCCGGGTGGTCGGCTCAAGTTGCATAGTACGCTAGTAACCCGAGTTCGATCCCTAGTGCCGGCACCAATAAATTTGTTGTTGCAATTTTATGTGCTGATTTATGTGCGCTCGGCGGTGAAGGAAAACATCGTGAGGAAACCTACATGTCTTAGAAAATTTTTCTACGACATGTGAAGTCTCAATCCGCACTAGGGCCGCGTGGTGGACTGTGCCCTTATACTCTCTTTACAGAGAAGGCCTGCGCCCAGCAGTGGGACATATAAATTATATATATAAAGGCTGTAACTTTAATATTCCTTCAAATAATTTGGAAATCCAAAAAGGGTTTGCGCGTAAAAGCGTTTAACGTTTGAATCGATTTGAAGTCGGTTTTTGATTTTACTCGTATATTATCGTTTTAGGGTACAGTCAACGCCATATTAGTCATCAAATTGACCGACTGTACGTAGTTGGAGAGCTCTCGTGAAGGTTCGCAAGCGGTAAGCCGCCTGTATTATCAATAGAGATATTCTTAGGTTTGACGTCAGAGCTCAAGAGATGTTATTCGTGATATCGCGATTATGAATATATATCAGTTACTTAGATGCTAATCTGTTCCAATGAGATGACTCACATGTTAATACATTATACAGATTAAATGAAACTAGAAAGAATGTAAGGAACTATACTTGCTATCACTACATTTGTACATTTCGAATGTGATAAGTAAAGCGTGTGATTCATAGAAGATTTAGGGCTTTGATCATATTCAAAATTCGGTCACAGGTCCTGAACTTTTTTTCTTTTTTTTGACTTGGTTGTGTGGATGTGTGGTTTTTACCCACTACGGGCCTTATCTTTTTTTTTTGTTCTGGGGGGAAGGCGGCGGTTATGTGGGGTTTTTACCCACTAAAACCTCCCCGGTGGCCCTTTCCTCGGTGCATGACGAGGGGCTCCGGAATCTCAACGTGGAACGCACCGGAGCTCCTCTGCACTGTGATCTAAGAGAGCACGTCGGGGTTACTCCTCCTCTGTGCCCTCGCAGCGCAAGGCGACACGGGCCAGCCGATGTCGCCTTCTTCCCAGGTCCACTTTGGTGGACGACGCGAACCCCACCCTTGTCGCCCAGTGAACCCGTGGCCTTTTAGTCGCCTTGTACGACAGGCAGGGGATACCATAGTCTTATTCTTGTGAGCCCAGAACTAGACATTTAATCTTATAATATAAAAATACTTCATGTTTAATAGGGATTAGGATATTGTAAAGAAATAACATTAAATGTCGTTTCTTTTATAAAAGACAAACTCATCTGTGTTTGTTAATTTAAATCCTATCTTATTTTTGTTTAAGGTTTAATTTGAATTGAAGCCAATCAAAAACCTACGCCAGTAGTTTGGAAAGAGCAGGTTTGATTTTTATAGCCGCGTTGTCAAGAGTGCAAGTTAATATGATCGTCGAACTTCGAAAGAAGATGGCACCAGCTGGAAAGCGACCATCCAGAACTTCGTGGAGGTCACGACCTTCAGCAATGAGAAATACGAAACAAAGAGAAGATCAATAAAATTGTAATTGTGGTGATTAGGAACTATTCGTAAACAAAATGGCGGACGTCTAAAATTTGCAAATGGACGGCGCGCCGTTATATTGTTGATCCAAATAAACTTTCCGCTCGTAATTCACACCGGCCAGGGAAATGTGTCAAGGAGACGGTAAACCTCACACATTTGTCTACGAGACATAACATACGAAGCTATATTCGTACAAGTATATGCTGATTTGTGAAAAAGAAAATATTGATAGCATTGTTTTTTTTTTATAAAACCTTTATACCTGTTCACTAGGTATACAAACGAATTGTTCGACGGCACATTAATGTCCGACACCCGTAAGTTAATTACGAAAAAGCTATTCATTAATAACGCTACGGGTTAGACAGCTCTAGAGCTCGAAGTCCGCCACTCCTTGCGACTACACCCTATGAAAGGCGATAACACAATGTAAAATCCAATAACCCCTGACCGCACCCTTATTTTAATGGACGCTACGGATTTATGTGCATATTTTTCAATACATTATGAGGACAGCGCATAAACGAAAATTATGTTTGATTATGAATTTCTACTGATTACTTTGTGCGTCGTTTGAAACCTTATTCCATTCAGAAAGATGACAGACTGTCTGATCCAAATGTTTAACACCACTTCAAAACATGAAGTGGTTTTACTTAGTACGTATTTATTATTAATGTTTTTGCACCCCTCACCGGGGGGACCCTTGTGTCGAGTTACTAGCAATAGAGGTTCAGGCTAAGCGACCTAATAGCTGTGCCACCTCTCAATCCGGTGAAGCAGTCAAGGCCAGCCTCTCTGGCCAATCTGTGTAGGTAGTCTTAAAAAAAAATGTTTTTGCAGTCATAGCGCCGTCGTCAATGTACCTACTAGCTGCAACGGTGTTAAAGATATAGTTAGAAAGGATTCTCCTTTGTTATTTTTCGGAAAAGTTCGTGTTATGAGAACAGCGCATAAACGATCCTTTCTACCTAATTTAATTCCAAGAGATAGATAGATTAAAATTAACACTTACGGTTTTCTCATAGATGCCATTGTCAGAGTTGGACTAATTTCATCAAATCATCAAAATCGGTTCACCCATTCGAAAGTTATAAGGTTACAAACATAAAAAAACAACATACAGACGAATTGAGAATCTTCTACTTTTAAGTCGATTGAAAACAAAATAGAATTCGATTTTTTATGACGAACTACACAGATTGGCCAGAGAAGCTGGCCTTGACTGCTTCACCGGATTGAGAGGTGGCATACTTCTTAGGTCGCTTAGCCTGAACCTCTATTGCTAGTAACTCGACACAAGGGTCCCCAAGTAATTAACTTCTTGGACGGTTACTATGTTACGCGTAAGCATGCCGATCCGAGGGCGCCCGAGAGGGCTGAACCACGACTCGGTCGGTTGCTATTTCACGGATAATGAAAAGAATTCGATTCATAGTCGGTTAAAAAGGGAACGTCAACGGAAGAAGAAACATTACTAACAATCTTGTTAACCATTCCAACTAAGCTTAAGCTTGTGATAGGACATGGTTCACGGCAATAGTCGAATGGTGGATTCGAACCCACGACCTTACGATTCGCAGGCCGTACCCTAAACCATTAGGCTATTGATGCTTCTGAGATGTAGTGAGAAATTATTTTTCTTTGGGAAAACTCGGATCTTTATCGGAATACGATGACACCCTTACTGTTAATTAATCGTATTAAATGAGTGACATTTTCATATTTATTAATATGGAACTTTATTGTTTAGTGTCAAATGTCAAAATGAATAATGTTACCACCATAACAATAATTACTTAAAACGGGATATTACCATTACCAGTGTATACTGAATGAGTTCCTGATATGTTGGTCTGCTGATGCGACTTACCCCTACCGCCTTAGATGGGTACTGACGCTATTTGATTTGACGCGATAAATACGAACTCTACCGAAATATTACTAAGGAAAATCTTTTCTCACTATATCTGTAGTAGATTTTAATCTATCACTGATTTGATGTCTCGTTGTTATTACTAGTAGATGTAGTTGTTGTTGGCAGTACAAGTATACGGTCACACAGTGCGCAAGGGAACGGTCACGTCATCAGTCCATCGAGTTGTTATCATTGCTTCAACTGGTTCAAAGGGAGCCCTTATTAGTGCACAGCGTCGCCCATTGTGTACTGATCCGTCTAAAAGCCACAGAGACGCGAGGGCCGGCTAGGCATTGTAGTAGTAGTAGTGTAGGGCACGATATATCGATATTTCCTACTGGTAGCCAAGTATCAAAGTAAAAAAATAAAATCATCTATCTATGTTAAAGGTACAGCCTTTATATATTTAATATATATGTCCCACTGTTGGGCACAGACCTTCTCTGTAAAGAGTATAAGGGCGATCCAGCAAGCGGTCTAGTGCCGATTGGCAGACTTCACATGAATAAGAAAAATTCAGGTTTCAAAAATTGCCTTCACGCGTAATTCAACACATAAAATTGCAACAACAATTTTATTGGTGCCGGCACCGGGGATCGAATTCGGGTTGCTAGCGGACTATGCAACTTAGTCGCCCGGACACTGAGCTACCACGGTTCTTTCATCTATGTATTTAGACTAATTTAACTCAAATAAGCACTAAAATGTATGGGAACGTAATCATGTTTGACGCGTCATAAATTAAGTACTTACCTTTTTTGACGGGAGGAAATCTTCAGAAAGATACTCCGCCTTCTGGGGGAAGGCGGCGGTTATATTCTTACCCACTAAAACCTCCCCGGTGGCCCTTTCCTCGGTGCATGACGAGGGGCTCCGGGATCTCAACGTGGAACGCACCGGAGCCCCTCTGCACTGTGCACTCAAGGAGAGCACGTTCCGGCGTGGGGGAGATTACTCCCTCCCCTGTGCCCTCGCAGCGCAAGGCGACACGGGCCAGCCGATGTCGCCTTCTTCCCGGTCCACTTTGGTGGACGACGCGAAACCCCACCCTTGTCGCCCAGTGAACCCGTGGCCCCTTTTAGTCGCCTTGTACGACAGGCAGGGGATACCGTAGTCTTATTCTTGAGAGCCCAGAACTACAGGGCTGAGGGCCGTACCCCTTCCTCAAGGAGACATTTAATCTTATAATATAAAAAAATACTTCATGTTTAATAGGGATTAGGATATTGTAAAGAAATAACATTAAATGTCGTTTCTTTTATAAAAGAGAAACTCATCTGTTTGTTAATTTAAATCCTATCTTATATTTGTTTAAGGTTTAATTTTAATTGAAGCCAATCAAAAACCTACGCCAGTAGTTTGGAAAGAGCAGGTTTGATTTTTAGACTTTAAACTGCGGGGTTCCTGGGGTCTGTGTTGAGGGCCCTGCTGGCATGGAACCTCGCATACGACACCTGATCCTTAGGGTCGGTCTACCCGTCGGCGTGAGTGTCGTCTGCTATGCAGACGATACGCTAGTCATGTCCGACGGGGACGATTTCGATAGCACCATCCGGCTCGCCGAGCGGGAATTATGCGTCGTGGACAAAATCCACGAGCTGGGTCTGCGGGTAGCGCCTCACAAGACCGAGGCGCTATGGTTCCACAAGCTCCCAAGAGCTAGGGAACCGCCAGCCGGATGGTTCGCGTAGGTGACGCGTGCAGGTTCGAAGGGTGGGGTCGACGATGAAATATCTCGGCCTCATCTGGACGGTCGCTTCTACAGGGCTTCGAAGAGCACTTCGATCGCTTGGTCCCCAAGATCGATAAGGCAGTGGGTGCTTTGCACAGACTACCGCCAAATCTTGGGGGCCCCAGGGAAGAGTCCGCCGCGCCTCTACGGAGGAGTCGTGCGGTCCATAGCCTCTACAGGGCGCCGTGTGAGTGTAACCGCTTCACGGGCGCCCGGCGCTGCAGGCTAAATCGCTTAGCCTGCAGCGCAAGATAATAACCATCGGATCGCACGAGGATACCGGACTATATCCTACAGGCGGCCTTTATCCTGGCTCGGTTCCCGCCGCTTGACATTCTGGCAGGTGGACGCTGCCCGTGTTTATACGCGTCCGGGATATCAACAGTGGGGGCCGAGCCGCCCTCGATTGCGGGGAGAGGATTTTGCGTCGGCAGGAACCTGAACATCTACGATGGACGTGTGGCGCGGCGAGCGTACCGCCGAGCCGCGTTACTCGCGCCAACGCATCGTCTAATGCCCTTCCTGCGGGCTTCCGAAACCAGCTACGGAAGAAGGACATGTACGTCACGTACCGCCTGACGCAGGTACTCACCGGGCGCAGGTGCTTCGGTGATGCCACAGACATGAACATAAGGGCGCGAACCGACCGCGCAATGCCACCACTGTGGCTGAGCCAGGATTCCGCGCAGCACACGCCAGCCGTGTGCCCCGCATGGGAGGCGGAGCGACGGATCTGGTCAGCAGATCGAGCAAGACCTCTCCCGCCAGGCGGCTTGGTAGCGGCTTCTGCGCGCTGGTGGGGGATCTAAATGAAGGCGCTGGTGCTCCTTCTGTGAGTCGTAATGACGCCGGGAAAGGAGACCGCAGAGGCTGGATCGGGGAGAGGGCCGATCCCGTTCCGGAAGATAACACCAGGCGGGCCAGGGGGCAGACCACCGCAACCCCTCAGTTCTGGGCTCTCAAGGAAGATAAGACTACGGTATCCCCTGCCTGTCGTAGAAGGCGACTAAAGGGGCCTCGGGTTCATTGGGCGACAAGGGTGGGGCCTTTGTCGTCCGCCAAGGTGGACCGGGAAGAAGGCGACATCAGCTGGCCGTGTCGCCTTACTCTACGAGAGCACAGGGGGAGGAGTAACTCCCCGGGAAGTCTCTCTGAGCACAGTGCAGAGGGGCTCCGGGCGTTTCCGCCGGAGATCCCGGGCTCCACCATGCACCGAGGAAGGGCCACCGGGGAGGTTTTAGTGGGTAAAAAAAAAAAAAGGTTTGATTTTTAGAGCGCGGTAAAGGTATGGGGAATTTGGAGAAACATGATCAAAAGCCGAACTTCGAAGAAGATGACACCAGCTGGAAAGCGACCATCCAGAACTTCGTGGAAGTCACGACCTTCAGCAATGAGAAATACGAAACAAAGAGAAGATCAATAAAATTGTAATTGTGGTGATTAGGAACTATTCGTAAACAAAATGGCGGCCGTCTAAAATTTGCAAATGGACGGCGCGCCGTTATATTGTTGATCCAAATAAACTTTCCGCTCGTAATTCACACCGGCCAGGGAAATGTGTCAAGGAGACGGTAAACCTCACACATTTGTCTACGAGACATAACATACGAAGCTATATTCGTACAAGTATATGCTGATTTGTGAAAAAGAAAATATTGATAGCATTGTTTTTTTTTTATAAAACCTTTATACCTGTTCACTAGGTATACAAACGAATTGTTCGACGGCACATTAATGTCCGACACCCGTAAGTTAATTACGAGAAAGCTATTCATTAATAACGCTACGGGTTAGACAGCTCTAGAGCTCGAAGTCCGCCACTCCTCGTGACTACACCCTATGAAAGGCGATAACACAATGTAAAATCCAATAACCCCTGACCGCACCCTTATTTTAATGGACGCTTCGGATTTATGTGCATATTTTTTCAATACATTATGAGGACAGCGCATAAGCGAAAATTATGTTTGATTATGAATTTCTACTGATTACTTTGTGCGTCGTTTGAGTGTATTCCATTCAGAAAGATGACAGACTGTCTGATCCAAATGTTTTAACACCACTTCAAAACATAGAAGTGGGACTTTAGCGTACGTATTTATTATTAATGTTTTGCACCCCTCACCGGGTGGACCCTTGTGTCGAGTTACTAGCAATAGAGGTTCAGGCTAAGCGACCTAATGGCTGTGCCACCTCTCAATCCGGTGAAGCAGTCAAGGCCAGCCTCTCTGGCCAATCTGGCATGAGTAGTCTTAAAAAAATGTTTTTGCACTCATAGCGCCGTCGTTAATGTACCTACTAGCTGCAACGGTGTTATAGATATGGTTAGAAAGAATTTTCCTTCGTTATTTTTCAAAAAAGTTCGTGTTATGAGAACAGCGCATAAACGATCCTTTCTATCTAGTTTAATTCCAAGAGATAGATAGATTAAAATTAACACTTACGGTTTTCTCATAGATGCCATTGTCAGAGTTGGACTAATTTCATCAAATCATCAAAATCGGTTCACCCACTCGAATGTTATGAGGTTACAAACATAAAAAACATACAGACGAATTGAGAATCTTCTACTTTTAAGTCGATTGAAAACAAAATAGAATTCGATTTTTTTTTACGACGAACTACACAGATTGGCCAGAGAAGCTGACCTTGACTGCTTCACCGGATTGAGAGGTGGCATAGCTCTTAGGTCGCTTAGCCTGAACCTCTATTGCTAGTAACTCGACACAAGGGTCCCCGGTGAGGGGTAACCTCGGCGGACGGTTACTATGTTACGCGTAAGCACGCCGATCCGAGGGCGCCCGAGAGGGCTGAACCACGACTCGGTCGGTTGCTATTTCACGGATAATGAATAGAATTCGATTTATAGTCGGTTAAAAAGGGAACGTCAACGGAAGAAGAAACATTACTAACAATCTTGTTAACCATTCCAGCTAAGCTTAAAGCATTGCTGGGACATGGTTCACGGCAATAGTCGAATGGTGGATTCGAACCCACGACCATACGATTCGCAGGCCGTTAAGGCTACCAATTACCTAAACCATTAGGCTATTGATGCTTCTGAGATGTAGTGAGAAATTATTTTCTTTGGGAAAACTCTGATCTTTATCGGAATACGATGACACCCTTACTGTTAATTAATCGTATTAAATGAGTGACATTTTCATATTTATTAATATGGAACTTTATTGTTTAGTGTCAAATGTCAAAATGAATAATGTTACCACCATAACAATAATTACTTAAAACGGGATATTACCATTGCCGGTAGCCGCTACTATTGAACTTGGGTAAGGGTACTGACGCTTCCATTTTGATTTGACATTAATATTTGACACGATAAATACGAACTCTACCGAAATATTACTAAGGAAAATCATTTCTCACTATATCTGTAGTTGCTTTTATTCCATCACTGATTTGATGTCTCGTTGTTATTACTAGTAAATGTAGTTGTTGTTGGCAGTACAACTTGACCGTATGGTTAGCGCTGAAGTGCGCAGGAGACGGTCCGTCAACAGTCCATCGAGTTGTTATCATTGCTTCAACTGGTTCAAGAAAAGGGGAGGCCACTTATTGGTACTTTTTGGCACATCCGCCGTATTATTGCTAGATCGTCTAAAAAGCCACAGAGACGCGAGGGCCGGCATTTGTATTGGCACGATATATCGATATTTCCTACTGGTAGCCAAGTATCAAAAGTAAAAAATAAAATCATCTATGTTAAAGGTACAGCCTTTATATATTTAATATATATGTCCCACTGTTGGGCACAGACCTTCTCTGTAAAAGGTATAAGGGCGTCCAACAGAAGCGGTCCTAGTGCCGATTGGCAGACTTCACATGAATAAGAAAAATTTCAGGTTTCATAATATTTTCCTTTGCGAATTCCAACACATAAATTGCAGCAAAACAAATTTATTGGTGCCGGCACCGGGGATCGAATTCGGGTTGCTAGCGGACTATGCAACTTAGTCGCCCGGACACTGAGCTACCACGGTTCTTTCATCTATGTATTTAGACTAATTTAACTCAAATAAGCACTAAAATGTATGGGAACGTAATCATGTTTGACGCGTCATAAATTAAGTAATTACCTAACTTAACTATAAATAAATAAAGTGTATTTATGAGTAAAAACATATACCGACTTCAAACTACTTACGCGGAGCATACACTCTGTATATCCGACTTATCATATAAATATTACGAAATAAAACTGAGCAGAAATTAACCAAACTCTCATCAAACTGCCTTTGAAGTACATCCTTTCCAAAAAAAAAATAATCATCGAAATCGGTTGGCGCGATATTGAGTAATTCGTCCATTTATTGCACAGATTATAAATTCAAATTTAAGATTTAAAACATGGATTTCTAATGAATGCCATTGTCAGAATTGGACTAAATGGTACCAAAAGAAAGAGAAGAAAGAGACGAAAGTTATGACGTAATAATAATAAAAAACATACAGACGAATTGATAACCTCCGCCTTTTTTAAAGACGGTTGATAGTATCGATATATGAACGAAATATATCCTTTCAATCTGATATTATCTAATCATCTAATATCGATATTCAAATCGATATATTTCATCGGAAAAACAATTTTCGTATAGTTACTACACTCCCAACTCTCGCGCGACTATTTGTATAAATTTCATAAACTGTGCCGCAGTTTGTTTACGGGCTAGTATATAAACATGGTCGCAACACATACAAACAACACATATATCGCATGGTTTCGATGTATTACTATATTAATTATATCGAAAAATATTTATTTATTGAACACCAATGAACATTTTTAACATACAATATAGAAAAACAGTGAATAGTTGTGAAGTTAATGCCATCGCAGTTATAGGTGAAGACTGCATGTAATTTCAGATCCATCACACAGGCTCGTTCCTAGTTTGGACACCAGTCCCCCGCCCATAATTGTAATTAAAGTAAGTTGTTATTGAAATTATTGTGGGAAAATAAAATGTTTGTTTGTTTGTAATTTAATTAAATGGCGAGTGACAATATATATTTTTTAGTAATATTAAATTATAACTAAAAAAGGTTAACTAATTAAATAAAACTATTTATAGGTTAGTGACTGTTTAAAAATACCAAAAGAGCACGACAAAAAAATATCGATATATTTTTTTTGCATGAACATCCCTAACGCACCTGTTTGATACTTTGTAGCGATTTCTAAGAAGCTTTTCCATAAGTGTCTAAATAAACACTTTTTGATGTTTGATTATGCATTTCTAATGTTTACTAAGTGTTGCCATTTTGTGCGTCGTTTGAAACCTTATTCCATTCAGAAAGAGAACAGACTGACTGTTATGAAAAAAACGATATACAAATGTTTTACACCACTTCACGTTCTTACTCTGTATTTATTTTTAATGTTTGTGCATTCATAGCGCCATTAATGAACCTAGTAGCAGCAACGGTGTTACCCGCAATTAAAAAGTATTGTTCTTACAAAGTCGGCTAAATAAAAAGTAGCCTATGTGCTATTCCGGGCTACACCCATGTACATATCAGTAAATACAATATCACTCTTATAATTATTAAGTTAATGTCAGAAATAAACGTACGACGTATGGCTTGTTTGACAGTTCAAAGAGGTGCTCGATCGTCACCAAATTATACAGAATTATTCGCCAGGTCAATCTGAAGATTCCCTGAAAGTTTCATTGAAATCGGACCAGCCCTTTCAGGCCTATGGAACATACCCACACACTTTCTCTTTTATATATATAGATATTAGATATTTCACTTTTACGTACTATTTTTTACGAGTATAAACTAGTGCTTGACCACGGTCCCACCTGATGTTGTGGTGATATAGTCGAAAGATGGTACGCACTAGTTTAGTGAGTGCCTATTCAATTTACTCTTGAAGGCTCCACGTCATTACTAAAGCGCAGGCAACTTGTTCCGTGGCTATATTCCAAAGTCGAGTTTGTAACACAAATTAATGCTCAAGAATTATGGTTAGGTTGATTTGATACATTAAATCCAGTTTTGCTTTTCGATTCAATAAGCGGACTCCTTATTAGTCGTACAGACCACAACTTGTTCAATTAGACCATTCGCGCGCAGGAAACCATTAACCGTTAAAACGTGAGTGTTGTCATAAATTCACAAATGTTTTTTTTTTTTTAATGACGAACTACACAGTTGGCCAGAGAGGCTGGCCTTTACTGATTACTGGATTGAGAGGTGGCATAGCTCTTAGGTTTAGCCTGAACCTCTATTAGCTAGTAACTCGTGACAAAGGTCCCCTCGGTGAGGGTAACCAGCTTGACGGTTACTATGTTATGCGTAAGTATTTCGATTTTGATTCAGTCGGTAGCTATTTTATTGATAAAATCTAAATGGGACAATCTAAGCTAACTTATATGCCACTTCAAAGAAGTGACCGAAGAAACCCGTCGGCCAAACAATCGAATGTTAAGACTAAATAGACAGTTTAAGTAAAACCGCCTCAAGCGGATCGAATCTTGGACGAACGGAAAGGCGTGGTGTCGCGTGACGTCATCACTCAAGCGTGAACATCTCGGGGGCTTTTCCTCGCATTCCTGGCGAGATTGAACAGGAAAGGGAAAGTGGATATTAGAATCCGCTGCACGATCCGGCGGTCGCGAGGTATTCGCTATTTCATCAGTGGAGGGGTTACGCCGTTCTTGTTACTTTGGTTGTGTGATGATATTCGATAGGGTTAAGTGTGTTTTAGTAAGTGTTTTGAAGGATTAGAGAGAGAGAGCAATATACAATATCTACACTCTTTGCGCTTTAACCAAATTCAGAAACGCTTTAATTCTACTTTCAAATCTTAAATTTGCATCAAGTATGTGCGCCACAAATGGACGAATAACTCAATATCACGCCAACCGATTTAGATGATTCATTTTTATTACAAAGGATTTATACTTCAAGGGTTTGGTTATATTCTTCCTAATTCAATTTCGTGAGCCGTAGAAGCCCAGTAACCAAGGAGTTGGCCTGCTGCATAGTACGCTAGCAACCCGAATTCGATCCCCGGTGCTGGCACCAATAAATTTGTTGTTGCAATTTTATGTGCTGATTTATGTGCGCTCGGCGGTGAAGGAAAACATCGTGAGGAAACCTACATGTCTTTGAAATTTTTTCTACGACATGTAAAGTCTGCCAATCCGCATTAGGGCCGCGTGGCGGACTATGCCCTTATACTCTCTTTACAGAGAAGGCCTGCGCCCAGCAGTGGGACATATAAATTATATATATAAAGGCTGTAACTTTAACTTTAACATTCCTTCAAATAATTTGGAAATCCAAAAAAGGGGTTTGCGCGTAAAAGCGTTTAACGTTTGAATCGATTTGAAATCGGATTTTGATTTTACTTGTATATTATCGTTTTAGGGTACAGTCAACGCCATATTAGTCATCAAATTGACCGTCAACTGTACGTAGTTGGAGAGCTCTCGTGAAGGTTCGCAAGCGGTGAGCCGCCTGTATTATCAATAGAGATATTCTTATGTTTGACGTCAGAGCTCAAGAGATGTTATTCGTGATATCGCGATTATGAATATTTATCAGTTACTTAGATGCTAATCTGTTCCAATGAGATGACTCACATGTTAATACATTATACAGATTAAATGAAACTAGAAAGAATGTAAGGAACTATACTTGCTATCACTACATTTGTATACTTCGAATGTGATAAGAAAGCTTGTGATTCATAGCAGATTTGGGGCTTTGATCATATTCAAAATTCGGTCACAGGTCCTGAACTTTTTCTTTTTTTACTTGGTTATGTGTGGTTTTACCCACTACGGGCCTTACCTTTTTTGTTCTGGGGAAGGCGGCGGTTATGTGGGGTTTTACCACTAAAACCTCCCCGGTGGCCCTTTCCTCGGTGCATGACGAGGGGTTGCGGGATCTCAACGTGGAACGCACCGGAGCCCCTCTGCACTGTGCTCAAGGAGAGCACGTCGGGGTTACTCCTCCTCTGTGCCCTCGCAGCGCAAGGCGACACGGGCCAGCCGATGTCGCCTTCTTCCCAGGTCCACTTTGGTGGACGACGCGAAACCCCCACCCTTGTCGCCCAGTGAACCCGTGGCCCCTTTTAGTCGCCTTGTACGACAGGCAGGGGATACCATAGTCTTATTCTTGAGAGCCCAGAACTAGACATTTAATCTTATAATATAAAAAATACTTCATGTTAAATAGGGATTAGGATATTGTAAAGAAATAACATTAAATATCGTTTCTTTTTTATAGAAACTCATCTCTGTTTGTTAATTTAAATCCTATCTTATATTTGTTTAAGGTTTAATTTGAATTGAAGCCAATCAAAACCTACGCCAGTAGTTTGGAAAGAGCAGGTTTGATTTTTAGAGCCGCGTTGTCAAGAGTGCACGTTGACATGATCGCCGAACTTCGAAGAAGATGGCACCAGCTGGAAAGCGATCATCAGAACTTCGTGGAGGTCACGACCTTCAGCAATGAAATACGAAACAAAGAGAGAAGATCAATAAAATTGTAATTGTGGTGATTAGGAACTATTCGTAAACAAAATGGCGGCCGTCTAAAATTTGCAAATGGACGGCGCGCCGTTATATTGTTGATCAAATAAACTTTCCGCTCGTAATTCACACCGGCCAGGAAATGTGTCAAGGAGACGGTAAACCTCACACATTTGTCTACGAGACATAACATACGAAGCTATATTCGTACAAGTATATGCTGATTTGTGAAAAGAAAATATTGATAGCATTGTTTTTTTATAAAACCTTTATACCTGTTCACTAGGTATACAAACAGGTGTTCGACGGCACATTAATGTCCGACACCCGTAAGTTAATTACGAAGCTATTCATTAATAACGCTACGGGTTAGACAGCTCTAGAGCTCGAAGTCCGCCACTCCTTGCGACTACACCCTATGAAAGGCGATAACACAATGTAAAATCCAATAACCCCTGACCGCACCCTTATTTTAATGGACGCTACGGATTTATGTGCATATTTTTCAATACATTATGAGGACAGCGCATAAACGAAAATTATGTTTGATTATGAATTTCTACTGATTACTTAGTGTTGCCACTTTGTGCGTCGTTTGAAACTTTATTCCATTCAGAAAGATGACAGACTGACTGATCCAAATGTTTTAACACCACTTCAAAACATGGAAGTGGTTTTAATTAGTACGTATTTATTATTAATGTTTTTGCACCCCTCACCGGGGGGACCCTTGTGTCGAGTTACTAGCAATAGAGGTTCAGGCTAAGCGACCTAATAGCTGTGCCACCTCTCAATCCGGTGAAGCAGTCAAGGCCAGCCTCTCTGGCCAATCTGTGTAGGTAGTCTTAAAAAAAAATGTTTTTGCAGTCATAGCGCCGTCGTCAATGTACCTACTAGCTGCAACGGTGTTAAAGATATATATATCTCCTTTGTTATTTTCGGAAAAGTTCGTGTTATGAGAACAGCGCATAAACGATCCTTTCTATCTAGTTTAATTCCAAGAGATAGATAGATTAAAATTAACACTTACGGTTTTCTCATAGATGCCATTGTCAGAGTTGGACTAATTTCATCAAATCATCAAAATCGGTTCACCCACTCGAATGTTATGAGGTTACAAACATAAAAAAAACATACAGACGAATTGAGAATCTTCTACTTTTAAGTCGATTGAAAACAAAATAGAATTCGATTTTTTTTATGACGAACTACACAGATTAGCCAGAGAAGCTGGCCTTGCCTGCTTCACCGGATTGAGAGGTGGCATAGCTCTTAGGTCGCTTAGCCTGAACCTCTATTGCGAGTAACTCGACACAAGGGTCCCCCCGGTGAGGGGTAACCTCGGCTTGGACGGTTACTATGTTACGCGTAAGAATGCCGATCCGAGGGAGCCCGAGAGGGCCGAACCACGACTCGGTCGGTTGCTATTTCACGGATAATGAATAGAATTCGATTCATAGTCGGTTAAAAAGGGAACGTCAACGGAAGAAGAAATATTACTAACAATCTTGTTAACTATTCCAACTAAGCTTAAGCTTGTGCTAGGATATGGTTCACGGCAATAGTCGAATGGTGGATTCGAACCCACGACCTTACGATTCGCAGGCCGTACCCTAAACCATTAGGCTATTGATGCTTCTGAGATGTAGTAAGAAATTATTTTTCTTTGGGAAAACTCTCATCTTTATCGGAATACGATGACACCCGTACTGTTAATTAATGATCGTATTAAATGAGTGACATTTTCATATTTATTAATATGGAACTTTATTGTTTAGTGTCAAATGTCAAAATGAATAATGTTACCACCATAACAATAATTACTTAAAACGGGATATTACCATTACCAGTGTATACTGAATGAGTTCCTGATATGTTGGTCTGCTGATGCGACTTACCCCTGCGGCCTTAGATGGGTACTGACGCTATTTGATTTGACGCGATAAATACGAACTCTACCGAAATATTACTAAGGAAAATCTTTTCTCACTATATCTGTAGTAGATTTTAATCTATCACTGATTTGATGTCTCGTTGTTATTACTAGTAGATGTAGTTGTTGTTGGCAGTACAAGTATACGGTCACACAGTGCGCAAGGGAACGGTCACGTCATCAGTCCATCGAGTTGTTATCATTGCTTCAACTGGTTCAAAGGGAGCCCTTATTAGTGCACGGCACGTCCGCCCCATTGTGTACTGTTCCGTCTAAAAAAAGCCACAGAGACGCGAGGGCCGGCTAGGCATTGTATTGTCACGATATATCGATATTTCCTACTAGTAGCCAAGTATCAAAAGTAAAAAAAAATAAAATCATCTATGTTAAAGGTACAGCCTTTATATATTTAATATATATGTCCCACTGTTGGGCATAGACCTTCTCTGTAAAGAGTATAAGGGCGTCCAGCAAGCGGTCCTAGTGCCGATTGGCAGACTTCACATGAATAAGAAAAAATTTCAGGTTTCATAATATTTTCCTTCACGCGCAATTCAACACATAAAATTGCAACAACAATTTTATTGGTGCCGGCACCGGGGATCGAATTCGGGTTGCTAGCGGACTATGCAATTTAGCCGGACACTGAGCTATCACGGTTCTTTCATCTATGTACTTAGACTAATTTAACTCAAATAAGCACTAAAATGTATGGGAACGTAATCATGTTTGACGCGTCATAAATTAAGTACTTACCTTTTTTGACGGGGAGGAAATCTTCAGAAAGATACTCCGCCTTCTGGGGAAGGCGGCGGTTATATTCTTACCCACTAAAACCTCCCGGTGGCCCTTTCCTCGGTGCATGACGAGGGGCTCCGGGATCTCAACGTGGAACGTACCGGAGCCCTTCTGCACTGTGCACTCAAGGAGAGCACGTTCCGGCGTGGGGGAGATTACTCCCTCCCCTGTGCCCTCGCAGCGCAAGGCGACACGGGCCAGCCGATGTCGCCTTCTTCCGGGTCCACCTTAGTGGACGACTCAGGCCACCCTTGTCGCCCAGTGAACCCGAGGCCCCTTTTAGTCGCCTTCTACGACAGGCAGGTGATACCGTAGTCATATTCTTGAGAGCCCAGAACTACAGGGCTGAATTAAGTACCTACCTAGCAACTATAAATAAATAAATAAAGTGTATTTATGAGTAAAAACATATACCGACTTCAAACTACTTACGCGCGAACGCCCTCTTTGTATATCCGAATTATCGTATAAATATTACGAAATAGAACTGAGCAGAAATTAACCAAACTCTCATCAAACTGCCTTTGAAGTACATCCTTTCCAAAAAAAAAATAATCATCGAAATCGGTTGGCGCGATATTGAGTAATTCGTCCATTTATTGCACAGATTATAAATTCAAATTTAAGATTTAAAATATGGTTGTCAGAATTGGACTAAATGGTACCAAAAGAAAGAGAAGAAAGAGACGAAAGTTATGACGTAATAATAATAAAAAACATACAGACGAATTGATAACCTCCGCCTTTTTTAAAGACGGTTGATAGTATCGATATATGAACGAAATATATCGCTTCAATCCGATATTATCTAATCACCTAATATCGATATTCAAATTGATATATTTCATCGGAAAAAAAACAATTATCGTATAGTTACTACACTCCCAACTATCGCGCGATTATTTGTATAAATTTCATAAACTGTGCCGCAGTTTGTTTACGGGCTAGAATATAAACATGGTCGCAACACAAACAAACAACACATATATCGCATGGTTTCGATACAACATTACGATATTAATTATATCGAAAAATATTTATTTATTGAACACCAATGAACATTTTTAACATACAATATAGAAAAACAGTGAAAAGTTGTAAAGCTAATGCCATCGCAGTTATAGGTGAAGACTGCATGCAATTTCAGATCCATCACACAGGCTCGTTCCTAGTTTAGACACCAGTCCCCTGCCCATAATTGTAATTTAAGTAAGTTGTTATTGAAATTATTGTGGGAAAATAAAATGTTTGTTTGTTTGTAATTTAATTTAATGGCGAGTGACAATATATATTTTTTTTAGTAATATTAAATTATAACTAAAAAAAGGTTAACTAATTAAATAAAAACTATTTATAGGTTAGTGACTGTTTAAAAATACCAAAACTTTGACAAAAAAAAATATCGATATATTTTTTGCATGAACATCCCTAACGCACCTGTTTGATACTTTGTAGCGATTTCTAAGAAGCTTTTCCATAAGTGTCTAAATAAACACTTTTTGATGTTTGATTATGCATTTCTAATGTTTACTAAGTGTTGCCATTTTGTGCGTCGTTTGAAACCTTATTCCATTCAGAAAGAGAACAGACTGACTGTTATGAAAAAAACGATATACAAATGTTTTTACACCACTTCACGTTCTTACTCTGAATTTATTTTTAATGTTTGTGCATTCATAGCGCCATTAATGAACCTAGTAGCAGCAACGGTGTTACCCGCGATTAAAATTATTGTTCTTACAAAGTCAGCTAAATAAAAAGTTGCCTATGTGCTATTCCGGGCTACACCCATGTACATATCAGTAAATACAATGTAAACAAAAAAAAATATGGGGCTCAAGTTAATGTCAGAAATAAACGTACGACGTATGGCTTGTTTGACAGTTCAAAAAGAGGTGCTCCGATCGTCACTAAATTATACAGAATTATTCACCAGGTCAATCTGAAGATTCACTGAAAGTTTCATTGAAATCGGTCCAGCCGTTTCGGAGCCTATGTGGAACATACCCACACACTTTCTCTTTTATATATATAGATATTAGATATTTCACTTTTACGTACTATTTTTTTACGAGTATAAACTAGTGCTTGACCACGGTCCCACCTGATGTTGTGTTGATATAGTCGAAAGATGGTACGCACTAGTTTAGTGAGTGCCTATTCACTCTACTCTTGAAGGCTCCCACGTCGTACTAAGACTGACGCAGGCAACTTGTTCCATTGGCTATATTCCAAAAGTCGAGTTTGTAACACAAATTAATGCTCAAGAATTATGGATTTAGGTTGATTTGATACATTAAATCCAGTTTTGCTTTTCGATTCAATAAGCGGACTCCTTATTAGTTGTACAGACCACAACTTGTTCAATTAGACCATTCCGGCGCAGGAAACCATTAACCGTTAAAACGTGAGTGTTGTCATAAATTCACAAATGTTTTTTTTTTTTTTAATGACGAACTACACAGATTGGCCAGAGAAGCTGGCCTTGACTGCTTCACCGGATTGAGAGGTGGCATAGCTCTTAGGTCGCTTAGCCTGAACCTCTATTGCTAGTAACTCGACATAAGGGTCCCCGGTGAAATTAACCTCGGCTTGGACGGTTACTATGTTACGCGTAAGCATGCCGATCCGAGGGCGCCCGAGAGGGCCGAACCACGACTCGGTCGGTTGCTATTTCACGGATAATCGAACAAATGTCACTCGGAGCATTATCAAGTCAAAATTAACTTATCTACAGTTTATTATCATTAACGTAATCTTGAATATCGATGGTATTAAAAGACACAGTTAACGCAATGATTAAAACAGAAAAATAGCTTTAATTGAGGACACCTTTTTTTTGAAGTCGGTTAAAAACAGTGATAAACTAACAGCCTTGGTAGCTCAGTGTCCGGGCGGTTGGCTCAAGTTGCATGGTACGCTAGCAACCCGAATTCGATCCCCGGTACCGGCACCAATAAATTTGTTGTTGCAATTTTATGTGCTGATTTACCACGCGCTCGGCGGTGAAGAAAAACATCGTGAGGAAACCTACATGTCTTAGAAAATTTAGTAGTAACTCCTGTGCATTCCGAGAATAACCACCGAGGCTATAGTGAATAGGGTATCTTTTAAAAATGTGTTTTATGACGAACTACACAGATTGGCCAAAGAAGCTGGCCTTGACTGCTTCACCGGATTGGAAGGTGGCATAGCTCTTAGGTCGCTTAGCCTGAACCTCTATCGCTAGTAACTTGACACAAGGCTTGGCCTCGGCTTGGTCGGTTACTATGTTCCACGTAAGCATTCCGATCCGAGAGGGCCGAAACACGACTCGGTCGGTTGCCGGATAATCTAAGGTACATTCAAAACTTTTTTGTTCACGGGGAGGAAATCTTCAACAAGATACTCCGCCTTCCGGGGAGAACGCGGCGGTTATGTGGGGTTTTTATGCACTAAAACCTCTCCGGCTGCCCTTCCTCGGTGCATGGTGAGGAGCTCCAGGATCTCCAGAGGAACGCACCAGAGCCCCTCCTGCATTGTGCTCTCCTAAGAGAGCACGTCCCGGGGAAGGGACATTCAAAAACTAAACTAAAGAAGCGTTGGCGCTGGGAGACGAAGTGGCCAAGGAAACTCCAACAACTCAGGGGTGGGGCCTGCCCATAAAATAGCGGTAACGCGCGAGGATTATTCGCAACCTCCGACGGTCGCGAATGCTTGTGAATTTGTAAAGATCAAACGCCTTTGATAAGAAAGACTAGACAAGGAATATATTACACGACTTCTAAAATCCAGCGATTATCCATTAGACCACATTTTTACATATATTACTAAAAAGATCAAGTATGAGACTATTTGTGAAAGTATAACACAAATAAGTTACGTTTCCTTGTATATAAGTTTGGTATTTGGTGAAGAATGCAAGAGACATTTAAGTGACACTAATTATAATTGATTTCGTTTTTGTTCATAATTTAAATTATTAGCTTTATATCTATCTTCTAATTGATTTAATTTACATCTCTTTATCACAACAACACTTGCTAGATTTACAAGTGATATTAATTTCCAATTCAAGAGACTCGTCCTGCACGCTGCTTTGTATTCTCCATTCTTCTGTTTGGCGTCGAAGATTGAGGCCATGTTGAACAAAGTTGAAGCTTTCGAAATGTGGGTTTACAGAAGAATAGAATATAAGAAGAAGTACGCAACGCAGTAGTGCTGCAAAGAATTGGAGAGAAGGTTGAAGTTCTTAACGCAATTAAAGGAGGAAAGCTGGAATACTTAGGGCATATAATGCGCAATCCCAAATACGATTTGTTACAGCTCATAATCCAGGGAATGACAAGGGAAAAGAAATCCGGGAAGGAGAAGAACATCTTGGCTTAAAAATCTACGCCAATGGTTCAATAAGAGCACACGTTCGTTATTTCGAGCTGCTGTGTCGCCAACCTTCGATAGAAGATGACACCAAGAGAAGAAGAAGAACAATTCAAGAGAGAAAGAAAATGTGCGCGCATTGCTCGCTTGCTCCTACAGTGTGATACAGAATAGGCCTGCACTGTGTCTTAGATATATTAAACGTAATTCTCTCTCTTCCTATCTTCACTTCCTTATATCTCCCTCTCTTCTACGTAAAGCTTACTCCATGAAGCAGTTTTATTTCAAAAATATTACGTATTTATATTCGTATACATCTCAGATAGTATTTGAGTACCTGCGACTTTTGTAAAGTCGGTTCAAAAGTTCATAATCTCCCCGTAATTTATCGGCTATTCTAGATGTCTGGCTGTAACAATTTGTCAATGCACAAAATTATAAGGCAGAACAATAACTCTAAAACCCTTAAACTTAAAACCCCTACTCATTCCTCAAACTTTTATGGGAAGTCATTCACATTGCGGGCTACTAGACTGTGGAATGCCCTTCCAAAATCCATTCGGCTTGCAAAGTCCCCGCTTTTAAAAATTTGCTAGCGCAGCATTATCAATCGGTTTCGTCGGAACTATGATATATATTTTATGTATTAGTATATTTAATGATAAATTATTTATGTACGTATATTTAGTGTAGGTTTTGTTAATTATATGTATACAATTGTTATCATATTTGTATTTGAACGCCATCGTCCTGTTTTGTTCATATGTTTCCTGTCCATACACAGGTTGCCTGGAAGAGATCGCTCTCAGCGATAAGGGTGTAAGCGGTGTATTTTGGTGTACAATAAAGTTATATCTATCTATTTATCTTACAATTGTTTCCGCAGTCTCCCAGTAACGACAGTTGATCTGAAAACTTTCCTTCATGTGTTTGATCAGAGCAACGACCGCAGACAGATGGCCAGGTCACCAACATTAACTAGCGCCATTAAATTATATTAGGATGCTGTGGCAAAAACGAGCGTTATTTTGTTCACAGATTATATGACCGAGCTTTGCTTGGTATTCTTTTTTTGTAGTAAATTGTGTTTTTTGGCAATTATGTTTAAATTCGATCTTCTACAAAACTTTTTTTTTTCAATAAATAAACAAGTCAATGTCTAGCCTCAAACCAGTGTTCAAAATAGTGTTGATTAACGACGCCATCTTTTTGCTGAACATCCCTCAATCCATTCGTCTTTCATTAATTTTTCATTTAATTTATTCGTAAAGCAAGCGACTGGAATAGTTTGTCTTTTCCACCCATTAAAACGTATTTTGAAGATTATATTTCCTTCGATCCCAACTACCGGGAAGGCGGTATTATTATCGGAGTGTTATGGTTTGAATGGCTAAGCTGAGTTCGTTGGCGCCGCCTCTTCTTCGATAGACGATACAAGAAACTTCGATAGCCCACGTGTTCCCGGATAATTTGCATTCAATGCGTCGTGCCCGGGTTCCGGAGACGTGATGTTTATTGCTTACGCCCGTAGGATCAACGTGTACGTCATTCCGGTTATTTATGTCCGGTAACAAGTGAGAATAAAAAACGACTTCAAATCAAATCAGTGATGAATTAAATATGAAACTTTTACGTTCAGAGTTTTCAGTAAAATACTCGTATGAAAAAAACTTACGTGTTTTAAAAAAAAAAAAAATTATCGAGGCGAAGGAATGACATACAATTGCCTACCACCCCCACTTACCCTTGGACGTTGAATTACGGGACTGTATTTGCCAACGTAATATGTACTAACTATAAATATAACACATCACGTTTAAGGCAATTTAACGTAGTACATATAAAAATTAGTTATAACATATTTCCACCAATAAGTAGAAAGAAATACAAAGAAGAATTACTTTAGCGTGGGAAAAATATTGGGGTTTGAGAGAAATAATGAAAAATTACACAATTAATATAAGCATAAAAAAAAATTATATGAAACGGTAATATTACCGTGCCTAACATATGGCTGCCAGACGTGGACATTGAGGAAAGAAGATGAAGAAAAAATTTCTATATGTCAACGTAAAATGAAAAGAAGCAAAGAAAGAAACAGTCAGAAAAAATAAGCAACGAAACTATAAAAAACAGAACAAAAAATGTAGAAGCACAGAAAAGACTAAGGTTACTAAAATGGCTCTGGGCAGGACATGTATGTAGAATGGAAAACAATAGGTGGGCAAAGCGACTAATAGTGTGGGTACCACTGGAAAAAAAAAAGAAAAAAAGGAAGACCATTTAAAAGGTGGAGAGATATCTTCAAAGACATATGTGGATCCCAGTGGATGCAGATAGCACGGGATAGGCAAAGATGGAGAGGTTTGGGAGAGACCTACGCCTTAATGGCGACTACTACACAAACGTGCATGTTTTTTGTAGTAGCAAATAAAGGATATTTTATTTTTTATTTATCTATTTATTCCACCAATATAATAAGTTTAATTAAATCACGAATTTAAACAATGAATAAATATTATATGGCTATGTTATTTAGGTAAAAATAACTAAGTCAATAAATCTAGAACCTTTGTTTTGGAGTCGGTAAACCCTTATACATCAATGTGTACTGGTATTCGGTACAGTTAGACACACACGGGGGCGTTGGAAAAAGGCGAAGTGTGACCAGTCCACCCACGGCCCGTAGATCCGGTCTCGTAAGGTGGACCGAGTGGGTACGCTATCGATCATTGGCGTACGTGTTTACTTTGAATTGTCCAGTTACATGTGAGAACGGTACAAGTGTCGCGTTATTTTTATATAGTCCGATTCTAGGCAATTTTTGTTTTAAGTTTACTTATATTAATATTATATGTATATTGAAGCGTCAATAGTCTAATGGTTAGTAATCCGAATCCACCATTCGACTATTGACGTGAACCATCTCCTAGCACAAGCTTAAGCTTCGTTGGAATGGTTAACAGGAATGTGAGTAATATTTCTGAAAAAAAGAACAGAAATATTGCCAGTTTTCTTTTTTTTAAATAAAATTAAATATAATCCAAATATAACCCACCTCCATTGCAACAGGAAAATATATACGAATGGGGAACCTCCACCTTTTTGGATGTTGGTCGAAAAATAGAGACTCATTTGTATAACTATTTTTGTTGACGGGGAGGTAATCTTCAACAAGGTGTCTTCGGTGCATAGCGACGGCCTTCGAGATCTCCTGTGGCACGCACCGGAGCCACTCTGCACACTGTAACAGTGCTAAGGCGACACGAACCCACCAGTGTCGCCTCCTTCCCGGGTCCATTGTAGCGAACGACAAAGGGACATTCGAACCCCTATGTGATCACTACTGCCTGTAAAATTTATAGTTGTTTTGCGTCTTATCATAAATGCTAATGATACGACACATTTAACGAAAAAGAAATGACAGTAACGCGGCCTAAAAAATAACAAGAATTTACCTCCAAGCCAACTGTTAGGTGCGGTTTCAAATTACCGTTAAAAAAAACTTCGTAATGCTCGCGGCGTTTAAATTGTTCAAATTACGCCACTCCATTTAAATGGTATCGTTTATTGCAATGTTGTGACAACTTTATTTTGTTTACGGTACAACTACGTCCGAGATAAAGTATTGTGAATAAGTTTTTTTTAATCTTAGTGGTTGTTCAAGATCACACCAGCACTACAAATGAGCTGGCTTACTAAATGCCTATTCACTTTACTCTCGGAAACACCAACATTATAAACACAAGACAGACGCGGGCAAACTATTCAAAATTCTTTACGAATAATGAAATACGAACCAAAGCGCTTCCTTCGGGTTACATATGTCTAATAACATTTTTGTTAACTCTACCGACTAAGCTTAAGTGTGCTAGGAGATAGTTCACGTCGAATGGTGGACAAACCTACGACCTTACGTGCCCCATACCGTAATGTAAACAATTAGACTATTGTTGGTGTACCTTTTTTCCTAAATGAACTACGCTGAGCCTTGACAGTATCACCGGGAATTTAAGAGGTCGTACAGCTTATAGGTTGCTAAGCCTGAAACTCTTTAGGGAGTGACTGAGCATGAGGGCCTCTTAAATGGGACTTGGGCTTGGACGGTTATTCTATTTACGTTATCATTCCGACCCGAGTGCACCTGAAAGGGCCGAACCATGACTTGGTCCGGTGGCTTTTATGGGAAAAGGGGTGTCATTATCATCATCATCATCCTGTATCAGTCCACTGCTGGACATAGACGATCCTCGGCCACTCTCATCCAGCTTCTACCAGCCGTCCTGCGAAGATCGTCGCTCCACCTAGTCTTCACGATCCTCCATTCCTCGATCTCTACTCGAGAATTCGTTTCGCCTAACGGTTATCGGTTCTACGCCTAATATGGCCAACCCATTGCCACTTCAATTTGCTAATTCGGTGGGCTATGTCGATCACCTTAGTTCTCTGAGAGAAAAAGAGGTGTACATTATTTTTATTATAATTACTACTGCGAAATGAGTATCAGATCATACGGCAGATATCCTTACACGGAGTTCATAAACCTGTCACAGCTTAAATGCCCGACGTATTAATTGCATAAAGCAATATAATGCACAGTTTACCATACATGTAGAATTGGTAATGGGCGCGGTGAAATTGTAATTGGCGAAACTTTCGTTACGTTTGGGGCGCCAATTTGCTAAGCCTGCATGTGACGACAGAACGGCTTAACTTGGACACGGTTTTTAAACTGTTGACAGCTGCCGATATGAGTTTAAATGACATTTGAACATAATGAGAATAAAACAGTTATGAGATTAATAAATAGTATATACAATAAAATAATAGATGAAAAAAATCATAAATATATAAATTATGAAGTTATAAAAATAAAATGATAATCAAACGTATAAAGTTTATATTATATAATGAAATATTGAAAATATTGTAAGCAATAAGCCACCGGATATCACGGGGATATTATATTTGTGTCACTTTAACATCTGGTGTTTTAATTTATTTCTAAATGCGTTTACAGATTTACTGTCACTTGCGGACAGCGGCAAGTTATTCCAATACTTGGTGGCCAAGTATCTGAAACAGGCGCGGAACGCAGCAGATCGGTGTAGCGGAATTTGTAAAATGCATTTTTAGCTCTAATTAAACAGCTAGTATCTTCATTCCATTTCAACTTTACGTACAGATATTTAGGCTGTTCTCAGTTTATGATTCCAAACAGAAGTGTTGCAAAATGCAGGTCTTTTCTGAGGGTTATTCGTAACTTGTTGGAATAGTTTGAATAGAAATTATACAGCAATTATTATTGGCGCTTAGTGTCTTTCTAAATGTGAAAGGATTTTTAAAATTAGTACAGTTGGTTGTACAACTCACCACCTCCCATGGCCCCACCAACCGCGAGGTTCCATAGTGATGCGATTCATAGCGATCCTCTGCATCCTGTCCACAATCACACGCACTCACATTACATAAACGCATCTCGTGCAGCCTTTTACGAAAATTTCCGTGATCCGTTAGGAGCTGCGAAGTCACATAATCCGGTGCGATCCAAGTTGCAGTTGGTTGTACAGCAGAGTTGATCCAAAACAAACAGACAAATCTTTCCGGCTTTATAACATTAGTGTGAAGTGTAAATTAAAAAGGCCGCACGACCTCGCCACTATAACTTTCTCTTGTAACAGATAATCGTGTAATTACTAAGGTTCTGTCTAAATTGAACAGTTAACTGTAATCACACTCAGAAACATCGATTGATAAATATGATGAAAGATTTTAGAAAACTAAATATGTTTTAAGTTATTATCGTTTACGATTGAAGCTAAAACGGTTTTTTTTTTGGACGAACTATCACAGTTGGCACAGAGAAGCTGGTCTTTACTGCTTCACCGGATTTGAGAGGTGGCATAGCTCTTAGGTCGCTTAGCCTGAACCTCTATTAGGTGGTAACTCGACACAAGGGTCCCCCCGGTGAGGGGTAACCTCGGCTTGGACGGTTACCATTATTACGCGTTAGCAGTCCGATCCGAGGGCGCCCGAGAGGGCCGAACCACGACTCGGTCGGTAGCTATTTTATTAACGAAATCTATTGGGACAATCTAAGCTAAACTAACTTATATGCCACTTCGGGAAAACTAAAACGGTTTAAATTTATTGAGCATTTATAGCAAAGCATACTATTTTGGGCATGTAATGCGTAGAGGGGATGGCAACCTTGAAAAGCTGGTAATCGTTGGCAATACAGGAGGCAAGAGAACAAGAGGCACGTCGCCAACACGATGGTCTGACCAAGTAAAAGGTGCCATCTCCTCTCCTAATCTACCAGCTGATGACGGCTGCCTCGGATCGAAGCCGATGGAGGCAGATTCACTTGAGGGGTTCTAGTGACCACGATCCTCAGAAATGAGGGAACGACAAAGAGGAAAAGAATAAAGCAAAATGTCTGAAATTATGGCGTCCCGAGTCTGCTAATACAATTATATCATTCAGTGACAACACAGTGGTCCAGCAGTGGTTAGACACAGACTGATGATGATGATATTACAGTTTTAGCGTCAAAGCCTAATGGTTTAGGATACGGTCTGCGAATCGTAAGGTCGTGGGTTCGAATCCACCATTCGACTATTGCCATGAACCATGTCCTAGCACAAGCTTAAGCTTAGTTGGAATGGTTAACAAGATTATTAGTAATATCTCTAAAAAAAAAAGCGCTAGCTTTCTTTTTTTTTAAAAAAAAAAGTTTTTGATGCAATAAAATTGTAATACATCATACTAAATGATCCATTCAAACAAAAACAAAACCTGCGACATCTAATTGTTAACGTTGTTTGGTATGATCCATCCACATCATTCTAATAGAATAGAATAGAAAAAATATTTATTTCATATATGACATAAAACAAGTATAAACATGTAACAACAAGCAAAACAATTTTTTTTTTATGACGAACTACACAGATTGGCCAGAGAAGCTGGCCTTGACTGCTTCATTGAGAAGTGGCATAGCTCTTAGGTCGCTTAGCCTGAACCTCTAACGCTAGTAACTCGACGCAAGGGTCCCCCCGGTGAGGGGTGGTTCGTCGTAGAAAACGATTCTGAATTACTTGTAACCTTTTTTTTTTTTTGTTGACGTGGAAAAAATCTTCACAAAGATACCCCGCCTTCTAGGGGGAAGGCGGCGGTTATGTGGGGATCTTACCCACTAAAACCTCCCCGGTGGCCCTTTCCTCGGTGCATGACGAGGGGCTCCGGGATATTCAGAGGAACGCACCGGAGCCTCTCTGCACTGTGCTCAAGGAGAGCACGTCCCGGGGGGAGGTTACTCCCTCCTCCCCTGTGCCCTCGCAGCGAAAGGCGACACGGGCAAGCCGATGTCGCCTTCTTCCCGGGTCCACTTTGGTGGACGACGAAGGCCCCCACCCTTGTCGCCCAGTGAACCCGAGGTCCCTTTTAGTCGCCTTGTACGACAGGCAGGGGATACCGTAGTCTTATTCTTGAGAGCCCAGAACTACAGGGCTGCGAATTACTTGTAACCTATGGATATGAACAAAAGAAAAGACAACATAAATTAAGATTTAAAAAAATGTTTCAAATTCAAATGATTCGCCATGAAGGAATCCTCATTGTTTATTGTGAATAGATGTTTTACTTAGCGCATTTGATTTATTAATCGTTGTATATGTATATAATTGATGACTATCATATGCAATAAATTTACATTGCATGATGAGTTGATGATGAATACTAGTTTTTTTTTAAAAAAGAAAGCTAGCAATATTTCTTTTTTTTTTTTCAGAAATATTACTAACAATCTTGTCAGCCATTCCAACTAAGCTTAAGCTTGTGCTAGGACATAGTTCACGGCAATAGTCGAATGGTGGATTCGAACCCACGGACCTTACGATTCGCAGGCCGTACCCTAAACCATTAGGCTATTGACGCTTCAATGACTCTAATGAATCTAATGACGTAATGATTGTTTTGCTTTATTTATTTTATCATGTGTATTGTAAATTGTGCTAAAATACTCGCTTTCATCCTGGCAAACAAGGTATTATCTATGTCTTAAAAGTAAACAAAATCACGATAAACATAATTTTAAATGACCAGGATTTTTTTTTTGTTAACGCGGGGGAATCCTTTTTACGAACCATCCTCCGGAACCCTGGGTAGGCCCGGAGGGATGTCTGGTCGCGCGACCCCTACCCACTAAGCCTTCCGCGTTGACCAGGCGCGTTCCTGTAATGTTATGTAAAATTATAACTTTCGTGTTTGTGGACCTAGAGCTGTCGTTTTTGGACACAAATTTTATTATTTTTTGCTAAATAAGTATTGTACCACGGCATTAACCTAGAGTTTTCCTAAAACAAAATCGTTTTACGGTACAAAAAATAAAAGAGAAGTGTCAATCTTGATCGTGATTTTTCATCTACCAGTTACAAGTCAAATATCATTCGACGCGTCTTTTTTCCGATTCCTACGATATGAAAAAGCTTTCCAGGGTCGATATATTCATGGCAGTCTAATTCAGAACCTCGCGGACCTCAGTTCTCTCTCAAAATCAGGGATTCAGGAGTCGGAGTTGTAATGTTCCATTTAGGCTCCGAAACGGCTGGAGCGATTTCAATGACACTTTCAGAGAATCTTCAGATTGACCTGGCGAGTAATTCTTTAAATTCTGTGTTTGGTGACGATCGGTGCGCTCTCCTTTTGAATTGTCAAACCATACGTCGTACTTTTATTTCTGACATTAACTTGAGCCCGATATGTTTTGTATAAATGATAAGAAGACAAAAATGTAGGTTATGATCTTCACACGCTCGAGAAGAGAATGAATATGGAGAGAAAGGAATAATTTAATATATTTAATGATGTAAGTTTATTGTTTAAATAAAATAAAGCAAAATCTATCCCAAGAAGCGGGCTGGGTACGCTAGTTATAAAATAAAAGTGGTGTGTGCAACCACGCAGTTTTTTAAAAAAAAAAAGACATTTAGGGAAGGCCGCCGCCTAACAGTCCGCTAGCATGGCCGAATGAATAGACCACTATAGTCGAAGAGGTTCAGGCTAAGCGACCTAAGCGGTATGCCACCTCTCAATCCGGTGTAACAGTGAAGGCCAGCCTCTCTGGCCAACTACTGTGTAGTTCTTCCAAAAAAAAACAAAAACACTATGGTCGATATTTGCTACGATTATCTTTTAGTACATTGGTGGTACTGTCGTTTGCCGTATCACTGGCATGCCAATCGTGTACGTTAGCAATTGACGTATTTCAACTTAATAATGAAACGCGTAGACGTTTTATACTTGAGTTTAAATGCTGATCAAAATAATCACTACATTTTGCATGTTACGAGTAATGACGGAAACAGGAAAGGAAAGTACTGTATTGAAATTGCCATGTTTCTTTCAATAGTTGGCGAAAGTTTTGAGCTGTCGATATTCATTTATGCAAATATAAACGAGTTACAAAAAAACAAAAAAAACGATCAACTAAAGTTCTAAACGGTAGAGAAATTTCATTTTATTGTTTGAATAGAAATTATATAAAAACCGTCTTCAAATCGCATCAAACGTTAAACGCTATTACGCGCGGACGCCATCTTTATTATCGTAGGAATATTACGAAATAGAATCAATCAGAACAGAGCGCCCTCGGATCGGAATGCTTTTTTTTTTCATCGTTCCCCCAACGTTTGGTACCTTAGGGTCCTTTCTTCTTCTTCCTTGCATTCCCCTTTCCGTACTTCCTCTTCCAATCCCACTCCCACGCACTACTCTCTTCCACTCTCCGTTCTTACACTCTTACAGTTTCCTACTCTATTTAATTATTACACATATTTACAATTTCTAACTCTACTACATTTTAAATTTTTTCTTACTCTACTACCTACATTTCCAATCTCTTACTCTACCACCTTTGCATTTCTTTGATCGGAATGCTTACGCGTAACAGTAACCGCCCAAGCCGAGGTTACCTCCCACCGGGGGGACCACTGTGAGTTACTTGCGATAGAGGTTCAGGCTAAGCGACCTAATAGCTATACCACCTCTCAATCCGGTGAAGCAGTCAAGGCCAGCTTCTCTGGCCAATCTGTGTAGTTCGTCATAAAAAATAATCAGAACCTAACCAAACATCGTTTCGAATAAAAAAACGAATGCACTGAAATCGATTGACGTATATTTTTAAAGTTATTCGCGCATTTGTCGCACACATACTTAACGCAAATTTAAGAAATATATGGTTTTTTTATGGATGCCAGTCTTTTTTTTAATTTATTTAATTACCTGCTGCTATTTATTGTGCAGCAGCCAATTTACAGTATATATATATATATATATATAATGAAGTTTTCTTCTATAAGAAATAAAAACTAAATTATGTTGCTCTGAAAGAGAGAAACAACATTTAAAGCTATTATTTCAATATCATGTTCGACGTTTTACAATTACCACCAAATAATATAACCTCAATCTGACAGTCATTGTCATCTTACCATAGTGGTCTGTCAACGACGCGGCAAAATAGAATTAAATGAAGCCTAATAGAGAGGAACTTAGACATAGACATTTATTTATTGGCATCACAATACAAAACACATCACAGACTGAATATAACACACATTAAAAAGAATGAAAAATAGACAAAACACAGTTATAGTTACACGGACAAATAATACAAAACATATGATGCCAATATCGGACACCGTCTCAGCATATGCTGTCACAAGGATGCGACAGCGCTGATTTTCAGCGGTGCCCGGGACTACCTAAAGACGTGCGCGCGCAATACTACTTTTATATGGAATATTATTATACAGACAATAAGAGTATAATAAATATGATACATAAATAAAACAGTTATGAGATTAAAATATATTTTATACAATAAAATAATAGATGAAAAAAAAAAATATATAAATATTATTGAGTCAAAAATAAATAATATGATAATTAAATGTATAAAGTTTAAATTATATAATTAAATATTGAAAATATTGGAAACAACAAACCACCGATGTCGCGGGGATATTATCTTTTGTATCTTTAACATCAGGTGTTTTAATTTATTTATTAAATGCGTTTACAGATTTACTCTCTTATGGGCGGTGGCAAATTATTCCAACACTTGGTGGCCAAGTATCTGAAACTGCCGCGGAACGCAGTACATCGGTGTGGCAGAATTTGTAAATACATCAGTATCATACAGTTCATTTACATATATAAGTACATTTAATTTTATCAATATTAATAAAACAATAATAATGCTGGTGTAATAATGTGGATGATGTGCACCACATAACGGGGAATGTGCTAAACATGAAGCGGAAAGAAAGTCATTAATAGAGTCTAAAATACGAGTATGTGGGTGCGGTCTGACCCGACCTCAGAGGGAGCGAGGAAGCTGCTGGCTATGGCCATACAACATTAGAAATTTTTATAACAAACAAACAGTATTACTAATTACACTTTTTTTACTGCGAGTATTAGTTCTATTTAAGTTTCACTGCCACCTAAACTAGGGATTTCCTGTGCGATAGTTGGCAGTCCTTCCTCCCATGGTTATTTATATATCTAATATTGTAATTATATCATTTTTTTGTGTGCGGGCGGGTGTGTGTGTATGTGTGTCGGTGAATGTGTGAGTGCTTTTCAATTGACCACTTTTAACATATTCTCACAACCTTCTTAATTTAGTGTTTCAAGCCACTTCATGCTTCGTTTTATATAAATTTTTATCTCTAATATTTAATATTCTATTAATTTTGTTGTATATGTAAGGTAACATTGATTACATTGTTTCTCGCTTCATGCGACCGATGTGTGTCTACTTATGTAGGGTATGATGGGGCTCAGACATGTTCTGGGCTCGTAGAATAAGACTACGGTATCCCCTGCCTGTCGTAGAAGGTGACTTAAAGGGGTCTCGGGAGCACTGAGCGACAATGTTGGGGGCCTTTGTCATCCGCCAACGTGGACCCGGGAAGAAGGCGACATCGGCTGACCCGTGTCGCCTTGCACTGCGAGGGCACAGGAAGGAGAGAGTTACCGAGTTCCCCCCGGGACGTGCTCTCCTAAGAGCACAGTGCAGAGGGGCTCCGGTGCACCGCCGCCTCCTTTCCCCCCCCGTCAACAAAAAAAAAATGATGGGGCTTAAATGCCCAAAAGGGCACAGACCACAAAAAATAAAAATTACAAAAGGATGAAATCGTATGTTTTGTGCTAGTATCAAAAAGTACGTCATGGCGTCGCAAATGAAACGATAAAAGTCCGTTCTCACAGCCTGTGACTGGACCGGTTGTGAGGTCCTTGTCAGCAATCGCGAAGGTCACTACGCTAGCTGGTGACGTCATGTAACGCCGGGAAGACTGCCCGTCTGACGCACACGTCTGAATAAACTGCGACTTTGAGAATGAGAGTAATTAGATAACGTTATCTCGTCCCAATGACTAACCGAAGTTTTTAAGTGACTTAATGATTCTTTTTTATTTGAAAACTGGTGCTTCCCTTGAATTAAGTAATTCTGATAATTCCGTAAACCGTCTTAAATTTGCATTAAGTATACGCGCGACAGACGGACGAATAACTCCTTTCTTCGGCCACTTCTTCTCCCAGCGCCAACGCTTCCCGAAGTGGCACTCAAAGTTAGTTTAGCTTTTGAATGTCTCTTAGATTATCCATGAAATAGCAACCGACCGAGTCGTGGTTCGGCCCTCTCGGGCGCCCTCGGATCGGCATGCTTACGCGTAACATAGTAACCGTCCAAGCCGAGGTTACCCCTCACCGGGGGGACCCTTGCGTCGAGTTACTAGCAATAGAGGTTCATGCTAAGCGACCTAAGAGCTATGCCACCTCTCAATCCGGTGAAGCAGTCAAGGCCAGCTTCTCAGGCCAATCTGTGTAGTTCGTCATAAAAACTCAATATGACGCCAACCGATTTCAATTATTATTTTTTTATTGGAAAGGATGTAATTTAAGGGCAGTTCCATGAGAGTTTGGTTAGGTTCTGATTAATACTATTTCGTAATATTCCTAAGATAATTCGTAAATGCAAAAAGGGGGCCATAGCCTAATAGCGTTTAACGTTCGATTCGTTTTTTGAACCTCGTAAATATACTTGTTTGGAATTAACTACACCGTTCAGCATCGAGGCATCTACAGTTTTAGACATAGACATTTATTTATTGGCATCACAATACAAAAACACATCAAAGACTGAATATAACACACATTAAAAAAGAATGAAAAATAGACAAAACACAGTTAAAGTTACATGGACAAATAATACAAAACATATGATGCCAATATCGGACACCGTCTGAGCATATGCTGTCACAAGGATGCGAGAGCGCTGATTTTCAGCGGTGCCCGGGACTACCTAAAGACGTGCGCGCGCATTACTACTTTAATATGGAATATTATTATACAGGCAGTAAGAGTATAATAAATATGATACATAAATAAAACAGTTATGAGATTAAAATATATTTTATACAATAAAATAATAGATGAAAAAAATATATATAAATATTATTGAGTCAAAAATAAATAATATGATAATTAAATGTATAAAATTTAAATTATATAATTAAATATTGAAAATATTGGAAACAACAAGTACCTGTGTACCTGGTGTACTTTATGTGTGATGAGTTATACTACTTGGGCGCATTATCACGCACAAAATCCAACTTTAGCACGGCAAACGCCAAAGTATTTAGAACATAAATAATAATACATTTATAGATGTTGATAAAAGACAAAATGATTCAAGGCACTTCTCCCCCGCTTCAGTGTAACGGCGGCTCTACTAACTTCAGAAGAATAACGGTTTAACGGCATGAAGACAACTGCCTCCCGCCATAATTTTATCTCTGTATCGATATGTCAGGTCTGTATCTGTATTGTCTATCATGCACAATTTATTTCAGTTAGCTAGCGTCTTTATCTTCCGAGATATTCAAAATTTCTTAACCGACCCTTATTTTTGCTCTATAAGCATAATTTTTTCATAACGCGCCTAAAGAAGTATAAACTTCAAAAATACAGGAGAATCAACTACCTTTTTTTTTGTTAACGCGAGGGAATCTGTTTATAGACCATCCTCCGGTACCCTGGGTGGGCCCGGAGGGGTGTGTGGGACTCGGCCTGGGCAGCCCATACCCACTAAACCTACCGCGAATGCCATCAGCCGTTATGAGCGGGGTGTCCCGGATCTGTCAGCGACAGGACACCCCAACAACCGGCCGGTCCCGGCAAAGACCGGACTTCACCCTCAAAGGGGACTCCTCCGGCACTCAGAGAAGTCCCGACGACGCCGAAGCATGCTGGGGCTAGGTTCCCATCCTGACCCCGCTTCGGATTACGGGGGCGACGCGAACAGACGTCTGAAACGTCTCCTGCGCACCCCGACTCGTCGCCTGCAAGAATCAACTACCTGCCTTAATTCTCAACTGACTACCTTTTTCAAGTCGGTTAAAAATATGGTATAATGAAACAAGTGGATGCGTCCACCAATGTCAGACTAGTCATGACACAACTCCGGAACTCTTTGATCCACTGGAAGCCCATCTGCCGGTTGATTCATATAATTTACGTCTTTTGATATAACTATTCTGTCCGTTAGTCTATTTATATATCTTCTTACAGGAACAGATTTGTTATGACACTGCATACATATATTTCATGGCAGTTGATCTTAATTATGTGGAGCCAAGACAAGTAGATAGATAGTCTCTTCATTGCTCACATTTTAACGCTTTTTTTTGTTTACGGGGAGGAAATCTTCAAAAAGATACCCCGCCTTCTGGGGAGAAGGCTTCTGGCGGTTATGTAGGGTTTGACCAACTTACAACCTCCTCGGAAGCCCTTCCTCGGTGCGGTGAAGGGATCCGGGATCTCCAGAGGAACGCACCCCCTCTACACTGTGCCCAAGGGGAGCACATCCCCGGGGGGAGGTTACTCCCTCCCCCCCTGTGCCCTCGCAGTGCAAGGCGACACGGGCGCCGATGTCGCCTTCTGCCGGGTCCACCTTGGCGGACGACACTCTTGTTACCCAGCGAACCAGAGGCCCCTTTAAGTCGCCTTCTACGACAGGCAGGGGATACCGTAGTCTTATTCTACGAGCCACGAGCTACAGGGCTGAGCCCCATCATACCCTAACCTACGTACACACACATCGGTCGCATGAAGTGAGAAAGAAAGTAATCAATGTCGTATGGCTATAGCCACCAGCTTCCTCGCTCCCTCTGCGGCCGGGTCAGACCGCACCCACATGTTTTAGACTATCTATTAATGACTTTCTTTCCGCTTCATGTTTAGAACATTTCCTCATTATGTGGTGAACATCATCTACCGCTTGGCAAATCCTTTTGTTGTGAATATCCCTCAAACCAGAACGAAGCGCTTTGCTTTGTCTTTCATCGTTCGTACAGCAAGCGACTAGAATAGTTTGCCCGCGTTTGTCTTTCTCTCCGATTACAATGTGGGTATTTTCAAAAGTAGAGTGAATAGGCATTTACTAAGCTACCGTCTTACCATCCGGGACTGCATTTCCACTTAACATAATGTGGTATCGTAGTCAAGCACTTAAATAAAGCTTTTATTAACTAAGATGATATTCTACATATTGTTTTATAACCCAAATTTGTATTGACACATGCGTAGTGTATATTTATGTCATTGTGAACGATATTGAAGTACAATAGAGTATATTGAAGTATAATAAAGTTTATTGAAGTATATTAAAGATAACAATTAAATTATTCAAGGTAAGTTATAGCGCCGCGAATGTATCCGTTTACTGATGCTGCTGATATGTACATGGGTGTAGGTAATGATCTTCACCCGCTCGAGAAGAGAATGAATATGGAGAGAAATGAATAATTTAATATATTGTGAGAGTTAAATTAAATATTTAATGATGTAAGTTTTTGTTTAAATAAAATAAAGCAAAATCGGGCGAAGCGGGCTGGGTACACTAGTATTACTAATAGATTTCAATCAATTTCGATTAATTGTTTTATATGTATCGGTATATTTAGACGATGTCTTTATTTTAGTAATAATAAATGTAGAACTTGCAAAGAAAGTAAAGTTTCGCCTAGCGTGAGGGATTCGGGACAGATGCTCGGCACAAAAACAGCGGCCCACGTTCCAGAAATAAGTGTTTATCTACAGGCGTGCTAGGGTTGTCACATCCGACAAACATTATTATAAACTTGCAGTCTTTTTTAAAATACAAAACCTGGATTACCGATCTGTTCGGTATTTTTTTTATTAAATCGCATCTTTTCAACCGACTACAAAAATGGAGGAGGTTATCAATTCGTCTTGTTCTGTCTCTATGTTTTTTTATCTCATAACTTTCAACTGAGTGAGCCAATTTTGATTGTTTTTTTATTAAAAAGCTTGTGCCCATCACACCTTTGGTCCAATTCTGACTGATCCATGTGAAAAAAAGTCTTTAATTTACGTCAAGTATGTGCGCAGCAAATGTACGAATATTTTTGTAAATATACTTGTTAGATTATCGTTACAAAATAATAGACCATGAATAATATTTTTCGATGTTACCGAAATAATTTATTACAATCAACCGACTAATATTACAATCTACGAGCATTCTTTGTATACAAAAAATACAAACTAACCTCTTTTCTTTGAAGTCGATTAAAAAGAGGTCTTTTAATAAAATTTGGCGACAACCCTAAACATTAACACGTGTCGCAGGACAACTGCAAGTAAGCCGTGTTCTCACATCCGTAGCATACAAAAACCGAGCCATTGTTTGGCAGTCCGGGCACGCCCCTTCGGATTTGGTCGTCCGGTGTGCAGTAGAGGTCGTCGGATTGAACGAAAAGAGAAATCAATAGAATTGATTGACCCTGAACGCCGGCTGCAGTTAGGTCTTTGCAAGTTATTTCCAAATGGGATATTGCGACGATAGAACGGTTTTATATTTGCAACATGCCGTTACATATTAGCAATCGTGTAGCTTTGTGGAAAGTATACTTGATATTGGAAGTCTTTACTTGACATATAATTCTCAATTAACTATAACAATGAGGTGTTAGAGTATAACATTGCTATTTTTTGACTTGACAACGTCTTATAAATTGATTACTGGATGTCATGATCATGTCGGATGGCTCTGGGATCTCCAGAGGAAAGTACCGGCCGATATCGCTTTCTTCCCGGGTCCACTTGAGCGAACGACAAAGGCCCCTTGTCGTCCCGGGAACCCGAGGTTTTGCTAAAATCTGTCAACAATAACTGTTGTGTAACATGTTGATCAAGGAAGCTCACACTAGTTACATATTTGGTTGCATTATATTAGGTCGAGGGAAAAAGTTCAATTTTTTTTGCGGCTTGCGTTGCTTTATTAACTTTTTTTGTAGTAAAATTTTTAAATGTATCGAATTTCTTCATTACATTCACTCAACTTGACAGTACGGAAAACAAATGAAAATCACACATTTTCTTAATTTGAATTTGGAATTATGTTCTTTAATTTTTTTTTTTTAAAAGAAAGCTAGCAATTTTTTTTTTTTTAGAAATATTACTAACAATCTTGTTAACCATAAAGCTTGTGCTAGGACATGGCCCCTGTCTGTCGTAGAAGGCCCCCGGTGCGTTCCACTGGAGAACCCGGAGCCCCTCACTATGCACCCCTATAAAAACCCACATAACCGTCGCCTTCCCCAGAAGGCGGTGTATCTTTTGAAGATTGCCTCCTCGTTAACAAAAAAAAAAAAGGTTCTGATTATATTTAGTAATATTCCTACGTCAATTCGTACATACAAATAGAGCATCCGCGCGAAATTTCGTTTAATGATTCGTTTTGAAGTCAGATTTCGTTCGTAAATATACTTGTTTATTTATATGACCGTCGGTAATGTTAATTATAATCTTGGTAGCCTATGAGATAACACGCGTCAAATCCAATCCATCCAATAGGATTGAAATTGACCGGCTAGCTGAATAACACGTTATTTATACGGCTTCGCTGTATGAAGCTAATCGAGACAAAGTACATACGCAGCCTCCAGCTGATGCGTGAGCTACACTGTATGACGCGAGTTTGCTGTTAATTTAAAAGTCACGAGCCAAGCTAAAGTCGTGACGTCATAATGAGATACTGAGGTACCACGGCTGCATCATTATGGGCGTATCGTATTAATATGTAAAATTTATTGTTACTAAAATGTAGGTGTTGATTATTCCTTTGACGTCCACCGATGTCGACCCGGGAAGAAGGCGGCATTGGCTGGCCCGTGTAGCCTTGCACTGAGAGGGCACAGAGGGGGAGAGATTAACCTCCACCCCTCCGGTGCGTTCTACTGGAGATTCCGGAGCCCCTCGCCATGCACCGAGGAAGCGTCACCGCGTTTTAGTGACTAAGAACCTCACATAACCCCGTCTTCCCCGGAAGGTGGAGTATCTTGTTGATGATTTCCCCCCGTCAACAAAAAAATGTGGTAACTGTTAAGTAAATCGTAAAGAAAAATTATATTGATTTATTCATTTAATTCTAAGGAACCAAACAGAGATAAAACGGCCGACCCGTTCGCATCGGCATCGCGAATTTAGAAGCTGGAAAGGTCGGACATGACTCACATTACGGTTTGTGTATTAACGTTATCTGCGGACCAATTATATTCACACATGGTTGTTGTTGTTGAATATTTTATGGCTTGGTAACAAGAACTTTAAGCCAAGCCTTTTTAAAAACCAATACACTTATTTCTTACGTCTAAGATGAAAATTAAAATGTAGGTTAGATGATCCCCCACCATGACGCTTCCCGAAGTGGCATATAAGTTAGTTTAGCTTAGATTGTCCCAATACATTTCGTTTATAAAATAGCTACCGACCGAGTCGTGGTTCGGCCCTCTCGGGCGCCCTCGGATCGGACTGCTAACGCGTAATAATGGTAACCGTCCAAGCCGAGGTTGTGTCGAGTTACCACCTAATAGAGGTTCAGGCTAAGCGACCTAAGCGCTATGCCACCTGTCAAATCCGGTGAAGCAGTAAAGACCAGCTTCTCTGTGCCAACTGTGTTAGTTCGTCAAAAAAAAATCCCCCCCATGAGTCCCTCTCAATCATTTCACACATGGGCGGGCTCGACAGGGTTGTCAGGACGATTAGATTAAATTGTAGAATCATCCAGAAACAATGTTAAATAAATCTATATTTACGAGTGAAAAAAGAAACTTCTAATCAGATCTTTGTAAAAAAATCAATGTTAAAAAAAAAGAATAATGAACAATTTTGTAGTATTTTTCTATTGGAGAAGAGGGCCAACATGTATAAGGCTCACCTGATCGTGGGGGTGGAGTTGCTCGCGTCCGTAGGAGATACTTGAACCATGACACCCTACACGTGCCCCGGGTAGTGCTAAACGAGCAACAAGTGCCGGTAGGCTTCGCGGCCTAATCGGAGGTTTTCTGGGCGTCCCTCTGATAGCAGAGGGCGCGCCAGAGGGACGGAGGGCGGGCCCGGTGTTCACTAACCCTGTCACCGGGCAGGTGGTGTGACTACCCAGTCGCACTGCCACCGCCCAAAGACCGTAAACCGGGCGGAGTGTCGTTGATCATGTCTAGCGGCTCTGCCCGGAGCGGGGGTCTTGCCTTAATTGGCCGGGCCGCGAGGAGAGTACCTCTATAAAAACTCCCCAATCCTAAGCGGAGAAAACAGCGCTATGGGATGCATGGTTGAGGGGCTTGTCAACCGCTACTGTAATGACCGCGGGCACCTGCCGACACCCGTGTGTAGGTATACCGAGAGGTATACCAAGGCTTACCGTGGGTACAGGAGTCTCTGCCCCGGTGGACATATATTTCCTCCATTTTCGTGGGACCTAAAATGAATACAAATTTTAACCAAAAAACCGAGGGAGTCAGGAGGGAGGAGGCCCGTGAGGGCGGAGTCGAGGGTGCCGGTCTTGGGGTGTCGCAGAGCGACCCCAGAACCGGCGTAGTGGAGGGAGCCGGAGCTGGGGTGTCGCAGCGCGACCCCAAATCCGGCCGATTTGTTGCGCGCTCAGTCGTGACAGGGAGGGAAAGCGGGGGGGATTCTGACTCCTCCGTTATGTCGGTCGCTTCGGTGAGGTCTTCGACCTCCGGGGCGGCCAAAAAACGGAGGAAGCAGAAGTCTCCACCGCCTGCCTCTGCTGAGGAGGACGACGAGGCGGAGATCTGGGACCCGACGGTGGCCCCAGCTAAACGGAGATCCAAAGCCAATCTCCCTAGGTCGGAAGATCTAGCCAGGGAGATGGCGGAGCGGCCAACGGAGGACCTATGCAGTCGCATAAGGGCCTCCATGTTGGCCGTGGAGAAGATCTCCGACAGGTCGGGGAACCTCAGGGGCACGTACGTGCAACATTTGCGCGTGGCGGCCCTTGAGGCGGAGGCGGCGAGCTCTGAGCTCGCTCGGAGGGTGTCGCAGCCTCCGGCTGCGGACGCGCTGCAGCGTGAAAACGCGCAGCTACGTTCGCAGCTCTCCGACCTGACGGCGAGGGTCGAGCGGCTGACGCAGGAGTTGAGCGCTTTGCGGAATCGCGAGGCGTCTCACCCTCCGCCAGTCGCGGGCCCGAGCCGGGCTGGGGGTCCCAGTGGGTCCCAGCAGGAAGCGGGGCCGAGTAAGGCCGCTGGTGCCAAACCAGCGGTCTTTAAAAAGCCGCTGCCGCCGGCGCTGGTAGAGCGGGCGTCTTCGGAGAGCCGGTTGATGGAGCGCATCAGCGCTCTTATCGACCGGAAACTCTCCGAACACATGGCGCCCGCACCAGCGGCTGCCGGCAGGGAGGGGGCCGCTCAAGCGGCACCGGTCCGACGACCGCAGCCGAAGGCCAGTGCGCCTTCGGCGCAACAGGCAGAGGCCCAGCCGTCTCCCGCAGGGGAGACCTGGGCCACGGTCGTCGGCCGGAAGGCGAAGAGGGCTGCGGGCAAGGCCGCCAAAAAGGCGGCCCCAGCACCGAAGCCCCAGCCAAAGAAGGCGGCCCCCCCGAAGGCAGCGGCTAAGCCAAAGCCCAAGGTGGTGAAACCGGGTAGGCTTCCGAGCACGGCGGCCATTACGGTCACCGTGCCGGAAAGCAGTGACGCGTCCTATGCCGCAGTCATGTCAGCCGCTAAACAGCGGATTAAACTGGCAGACTGCGGCATAGAGACCGTCCGCACGAGGAGGGCGGTCACTGGGGCCCTTATCCTCGAGATAGCGGGTGCTGACTGCTCGGCCAAGGCTGATGCGCTGGCGGCCACCATGAGGGAGCGGCTGGTCGACCTGGACGTGCATATTGCACGTCCAGTGAAGACCGGCGAGCTGAGAGTGATGGACCTAGACGAGTCCATCACTCCAGCTGAGGTGGTCGCAGCGGTGGCCGAGCAGGGCGGCTGCCAGGCCTCAGACGTAAAGGTGGGCGAGATACATCGCTCACCTTTGCGTCTGGGGTCACTGTGGGTGCGGTGTCCGCTCGGTGCGGTGCGTAAGCTGGCGACAGCGAACCGCATCCGCATCGGGTGGACGGCCGCAAGGCTGGTGGTGCTCGCCGCGAGACCACTGCAGTGTTTCCGGTGCCTGGAGCAGGGGCACGTGCGTAGCACGTGCACCTGCGAACAGGACCGGAGCACGCGGTGCTACGCTTGCGGCGAGCCCGGCCATAAGGCCCGGCAGTGCACGGCAGCCGCCCTAAAGTGCCCGCTGTGCGCAGACCTTGGTCGCCCGGCCAACCATCGGTTGGGGACCAAGGGCTGCGCACCGAAGAGAGGGAGAAAAGGGAGGGGAGTAGGCAGGCTCCCCTACCAAGGCCACACCCAGTGCGCCGGAGGCCATGGAGGCCTCACCTTCGGGGTGAAGGTGAGGATCCTCCAGGGCAACCTGAACCACTGCCGAGGGTCGCAGGACCTGCTTATGCAGACCCTCGCGCAGTGGTCAGTGTCTCTGGCCGTGGTGGCAGAGCCTTACCGAGTCCCGGACCATCCTCGCTGGTTCGGTGACGACGGAGGCTCTGTCGCCATTTACTGGGGTGGTGGCGCAGGGGACCCGCCCTGTTCCTTACTCGTTAAGGGACAGGGCTACATTGCGGTGCAATGGGGTCCCCTGGCAGTTGTGGGCTGCTACGTCTCTCCCAGCTGTACCCTCGCCGCTTACGAGGCGTACATGGATGCGGTGGGCGACTGCGTTCGCAGATGCTCGCCGCGTCCAGTGCTTGTCCTGGGTGACTTCAACGCTCATTCCAGAGCGTGGGGGTGTGCCCGGGACAGCGCGCGGGGAGAGACCGTGCAAGAGTGGGCGGCGGGACTGGACCTCCGGCTTTTAAACCGGGGGTCCGTCAGCACCTCCGTGCGTTGGCAGGGGGAGTCGGTCGTCGACTTGTCGTGGGCGACTTCCTCTGCCGTACGCATGGTGTCGGGATGGAGGGTGGCGGAGGAGGTGGTCACACTATCCGACCACCTCCACATCATGATTGATGTGGCCCTCCGTCCTCCCGCAGGTGCTGCCCGCCGGCACGGTAGCAGCCGACCGCGGCGATGGTCCCTCAAGCGGCTCGATGCTGATATGCTCGAGGCCGCTGCCATCGTCGCGGCATGGACAGAAGGGGTCTTGCCCGATCCCGAACAAGAGGCGACCTGGTTCCGGAGCACAATGACGTCGATTTGCGACGTCGCGATGCCCCGGGCCGGGTCCCCCAAGCTCCGGGCGGTGTACTGGTGGTCGGAGGCCATAGAGCAGTTATGCGAGGACTGCTCACGGGCCCGACGCCGGTACACCAGAGCCCGTAGAAGAAGGCGAGCCACAGCCGACGAAACGGCGAGAGCTTATGCGGGGTATAGAGGCGCCACGATCGCGCTCCAAAGCGCGATCAAGGACGCGAAGGCTCGATCCTGGAGTGAACTCCTCGAGGGGCTGGAGAGGGACCCATGGGGGCGCCCGTACAAGATTGTACTGGGCAAGCTCAGACCGTGGGTCCCTCCGGTGACGGAATCCCTGGATCCTACATTCGTGGAGAGTGTGGTAGACACACTCTTCCCGAGGATCCAGGGACCCAGCCCTGCACCCCCAGCGATGCCGTCGGACCGTACCATCTGGTCCGACGAGCTGGGGGTGACTGCCGAGGAGTTGGATCGAGCCACGGGGCGCCTCAGGGCCCGCAATACAGCACCCGGCCCAGACGGGATTCCCGGAAGGGCTTGGGTGCTGGCTCTCGCCGCCGGCCTGAGGGGGAGACTTAGACGGCTGTTCACCAGCTGTCTGGAAGTCGGAGTCTTCCCTTCGGGCTGGAAGGAGGCTAGGATGGTGCTGATAAAGAAGGACGGTAGGACCGCGGAGTCTCCCTCCGCGTACCGACCCATATGTCTGCTGGATGAGGCGGGCAAATTATTCGAAAGAATAATTGCCGCCCGCCTCAACTCGCACCTGCGGCAGGTAGGCCCCGACCTGTCGGAATGCCAATATGGCTTCCGGCAGGCGCGGTCGACCGTTGACGCGATCCTCCGGGTCCGTCAACGGTCGGGGCAGGTAGTGACCCGGGGTGGCGTGGCGTTGGCCGTCAACATTGACGTAGTCAACGCGTTCAACACGCTGCCCTGGGGAGCGATTAGGGAGGCATTGGTGTTTCACCACGTGCCTCCCTACCTGCAGCGCATCGTCGGGGCGTACCTGCATGGCAGGTGCATCCAGTACATGGGTCGGGACGAGTTCCATCGGAGGGAGGTGAATTGCGGGGTTCCGCAGGGGTCTGTGTTGGGGCCCCTGCTATGGAACCTCGCATATGACGCGGTCCTTAGGGTCGGTCTCCCCGCCGGCGTGAGTGTCGTCTGCTATGCAGACGACACGCTAATCATGTCCGACGGGGAGGATTTCGATAGCACCATCCGGCTCGCCGAGCTTGGGTGGCATGCGTCGTGGACAAAATCCACGAGCTGGGTCTTCGGGTAGCGCCTCACAAGACTGAGGCGCTATGGTTCCACAAGCTCCCAAGAGCTAAGGAACCGCCCAGCCGGTCGGTTCGCGTAGGTGACGTGCTGGTCCGGGTGGGGTCGGAGATGAAATATCTCGGCCTCACCCTGACAGTCGCTGGGGCTTCGAAGTGCACTTCGACCGCTTGGTCCCCAAGATCGATAAGGCAGTGGGTGCTCTGCACAGACTGCTGCCTAATCTTGGGGCCCCAGGGAGTCCGCCGCCTCTACGGAGGTCTCGTGCGATCCATGGCCCTCTACGGGGCGCCCGTGTGGTGTAACCGCTTCACGGGCGTCCGGCGCTGCAGAGCTAAGTTACTTAGCCTGCAGCGCAAGATGGCCATTCGGATCGCACGAGGATACCGTACGGTATCATACGAGGCGGCCACTATCCTGGCTCGGTTCCCGCCGCTCGACATTTTGGCGGAGCTGGACGCGCGTGTGTACACGCGCGTCCGGGCCGTCGACGGCGGGGCCGGGCCGCCCTGGATGCGGGAGAGGTGCGTCGGCAGGAGCACAGGCGGGCGATGGAGGTCTGGCGCGAGCGGCTCTCAGAGCGTCGTTGCTCGCGCCAACGCATCGTCTGTGCCTTCCTGCCGAACTTCGAAGCCTGGCTTAAAAGGAGGAATGACGCGCACGTCACATACCGCCTGACACAGGTACTCACCGGGCACGGGTGCTTCGGTGAGTACCTGAACAGGATAGGCGCGAACCGACCGCGCAATGCCACCATTGTGGCTGCGACCGGGATTCCGCGCAGCACACGCTAGCCGTGTGCTCCGCGTGGGAGGCGGAGCGGCGGATCCTGGTCCAGCATATCGGGCAAGACCTCTCCCCGCCGGCGGCAGTAGCGGCTGCGCTGGCGGGGAGATCTAAATGGAAGGCGCTGGTCTCCTTCTGTGAGTCAGTAATGACGCAGAAGGAGACCGCAGAACGGGATCGGGAGAGGGCCGATCCCGTTCGGAGATGGCGCAGGCGGGCCGGTGGCAGACCGGCCCGCAGCCCTGTAGTTCTGGGCTCTCAAGAATAAGACTACGGTATCCCCTGCCTGTCGTAGAAGGCGACTAAAGGGGCCTCGGGTTCACTGGGCGACAAGGGTGGGGCCTGAGTCGTCCACCAAAGTGGACCCGGGAAGAAGGCGACATCGGCTGGCCCGTGTCGCCTTGCGCTGTGAGGGCACAGGGGGGGAGGGAGTAACCTCCCCCCCCGGGACGTGCTCTCCTTGAGCAACGTGCAGAGGGGCTCCGGTGCATTCCACTGGAGATCCCCGAGCCCCTCGTCATGCAGCGAGGAAAGGGCCACCGGGGAGGTTTTAGTGGGTAAAAACCCCACATAACCGCCGCCTTCCCCCCAGAAGGCGGGGTATCTTCTTGAAGATTTCCTCCCCGTGAACAAAAAAAAAAAAAAAAAGGCTCACCTGATAGTCACCTGGCATACACCCACTAAAGGGCCTTCAGGTGTGTTGCCAGTTATTAAGATTTATCGTTGGGCCATCGCGAAACGCAAAGTATAATTCTTTACTATCTGCGACGGATTGTACGCCACTACGCCACGCTCTCTTTTATCAACGGATTTCAAAAGGAATGCTTGTTATCTCATTACTCTGACTATCACCGGGCTTCGCCGATTTAGATTTTGCTTTATTTTATATAAACAATAAACTTACATCATTAAACATATAATTTAACTCTCACAATATATTAAATTATTCATTTCTCTCAGGTTTCATTCTCTTCTCGAGCGGGTGAAGATCACCTACACCCATGTACATAACAGCAGCATCAGTAAACAGATACATTCGCGGCGCTATAACTTACATTGAATACTTCAAAATCCTTAATTATTATCTTTACTAAACTTCAGTACAATTTATTGTACTTCAATATGGTTTATAATGACATAAATATACACAACGCATGTGTCAATAAATTTGGGTTACAAAACAATAGAAAAAGAGGAGTGCTCTGATCGTCACCAAACTTTACAAGATTAGTCACCAGGGCAATTTGAAGATTCCCTGAAAGTTTCATTGACATCGGTCCAGCTCTTTCGGAGCCTATATGGAACATACCCACACACTCTTTTGTATATATAGATTAGGACTTTCCTACGAGAATCTGATTATATGGCTATCCTGTAGTTGGTATAATCGTTTAGAATGTCATAATGGGCAGAACATACCAAATGACAGAATCCGTTTTATGTAACTTTAATTGGATTTTGTTTACATAAATAACAACCGCTTGTGTTTTACGTAAGACGATACCTGGACAGAATGTCGAATCTCTATTCAATTGATTACTGACCTACGGAAGAGTTTCTTGAAAATAACAAAATTTATTTTACCTTCATTTGCCCAAAAATAAAGGACAAATTAATGCAATCATCTAAAAAAAGAAAGAATAATCTATATATATATAAAGAGAAAGTGTGTGTGTATGTTCCATATAGGCTCCGAAACGGCTGGACCGATTTCAATGAAACTTTCAGTGAATCTTCAGATTGACCTGGCGAGTAATCGTGTAAAGTTTGGTGACGATCAGAGCACTCCTCTTTTTGAACTGTCACTACAGCTTTTATTTACCATAATGATGGTGATCTTCACCCGCTCGATATGAGAATAGAAGAGAATGTATACGGAGAGAAATGAATAATTAAATGAGTTAAATTATATATTTAATGATGTAAGTTTATTGTAATAAAGCAAAACTAGCCTCTAGGGCTGGATACGGCTAGTATTATGTACTTATATAAGAATACGTAAATACATATCAAAAACAAAACCATAATAATTATAATGGTTATTTATGATCCCCATATATTAATTTTGTTGACATAAGACCTTGGCTTCCGAAAATATACCAGAGAAATAACAGCGTATGGAAGAATACTTGTTGATTATATTTCCCCACCCTTAGACGTTAGGAGCGTTGCTGGAGTTCCTTCGGCCACTTCTCCCAGCGCCAACGCTTCCCGAAGTGGCACTCAAAGTTAGTTTAGCTTTGAATGTCTCTTAGATTATCCGTGAAATAGAAACCGACCGAGTCGTGGTTCGGCCCTCTCAGGCGCCCTCGGATCGGACTGCTAACGCGTAATAATGGTAACCGTCCTAGCCGAGGTTACCCCTCACCGGGGACCCTTGTGTCGAGTTACTAGCAATAGAGGTTCAGGCTAAGCGACATAAGAGCTATGCCACCTCTCAATCCGGTGAAGCAGTTAAGGCCAGCTTCTCTGGCCAATCTGTGTAGTGCGTCATAAAAAAAAATGATTATATTATGATAGTGTAGTGGCCTTACCACTTCACTGCGGTAATCAAAATAATTTTAAAGTTTATTTTTAAGTAGCAATTTGTGAATTTAATTTCATAATCAGTGCAGTATACGCTCTGATAATAATCAACGAGTTTGTTATATAAGTGAATCTGGTAGGAAGTGGCGGTGCATTTATTGTTAAATGATGTTCAGAAAGTGTTGGAACGAGACCAGAAAAGAAAGAATCAATACAAATTCGACGACCATTTAATTTTTATTAGTACAATTCATATAATAAATTTTTATTGGTCACCAAAAATTATTCAAGAATGAACTGTGACTTTCCTGACTCCTGAACTACATATTATAGGACCTTTTTTTGTTCACGCGGGGGAATCTTTTTATGGACCATCCTCCGGTACCCTAGGTGGGCCCGAAGGGATGTATGGGACTCGGCCTGGGCAGCCCCTACCCACTAAACCTTCCGCGAATGCCATCAGCCGTTATGAGCGGGGTGCCCCGGATCTATCAGCGACAGGACACCCCAAACATATTATAGGACCTGTGTTTCAGTAGTCAGTGTCTTCTCCCATTTTGAAATCACAGTAAACACATGAACAATAGTGTATGTGAATGAGTGTTTGTGTATGTCTCTCAGCTATATGTATAATTATATTATAACCAGCGAACTCAGCCCGCTTCGCCGGGCTAGATTTTCCTTTATTTTATTTTAACAATAAGCTTACATCATTAAATATTTAATTTAATTCTCACAATATATTAAAATCTTCTATTCTTTCCGTATTCATTCTCTTCTCGAGCGGGTGAAGATCATTACCTACACCTATGTACAAATCAGTAAATACAATATAATTCTTCTTCCTACTTCAAAATCCTTATCTTTAATATACTTCAGTATACTTCAATATACTCCATTGTGCTTCAATATAGCTATTGATAAAAAAATAAAAAAAAGCATGTGTCAATACAAATTTGTTTAATAAAACAATAGAATATTATCATAGCAAAAAGCTGTATTTGACAGTACAAAAAGAGGAGTGCTCCGATCGTCACTTTACAGGATTACTCGTCAGTCAATCTAAAGATTCCCTGAAAGTTTAATTGGAATCGGTCCAGCCGTTTCGGAGCAATTTATAGAATTTTTTTACATTTATAAAATATATTGCATAGTGTCGATATAACATTACGATGTATTACATCGTAATATATATCGATAGACAGAATAAATTTGAGCCAAATCGATGTAACACTTTTTGAGTGTTAGAAGCATACAAACCAACACGTATATATATATATAATATATATATATATATAATATATATATATATAATATATATATATATATATAATATATATATATATATATATATATATCGATAGACAGAATAAATTTGAGCCAAATCGATGTAACACTTTTTGAGTGTTAGAAGCATACAAACCAACACGTATATATATATATATATATAATATATATGTGTCACATTTGGGCAGGCGCAGCTAAATGCCATCTCGCAGCTTTGGACTTTGTGGAGAGGCGGGCTAAGCGGCTCAGTCTTGAGCACAGGCGTAAGGTAGCTAGCCTTTCGGTTTTCTACAGATTGCATTTTGGAGAGTGTGCTCAGGAACTACATGATCTAATTTCCCCATCCCCTTTCCACCATCGGACTTCTAGACGCACTGCGGGATTTCTTCCTTTTGTTGTGAACATCCCTCAAACCCGAACGAAGCGATTTGCTTCGTCTTTCATTCTTCGTACAGCAAAGGACTGGAATAGTTTGCCCGCGTTTGTCTTTCCTTCCGATTACAACGTGGATATTTTCAAGAGTAGAGTGAATAGGCATTTACTAAGCTAGTGCGCCTTACCATCCAGGACTGCATTTCCACTTAACATCAGGTGGGATCGTAGTCAAGCACTTGCTTATTTAAATTAAATATATATATATATGTGTGTATATATATAAACATAAATACCTGCATACGTACATATACATGCTATTACTTAAAATAATAACGTTTTATTCCACGAGGGCACAAGATTCACATATCAAGATGCATGGAGGATAATTTTCTTGGCCGCTATCGTATCTCTGTTGGCATCACTCCAAGATACCAATTACCGATTTACTTGCAGGCATCGAAATGATGCTTCAACGATATTTACAATCGAAATCGAATATCACGTCAAATTTACCTATTCCGCAAACAATTAAAATAGCCTAATTGTTTAGGGTGTGTTTCGTGGGTTCGAATTCCACCATTCGACTAATGCTGTGAACCATGTCCTAGCACAAGCTTATGCCTAGTTGGAATGGTTAACAAGATTGTTAGTAATATTTCTGAAAAAAAAAAAGAAATATTGCTAGCTTTTTTTTATTAAAAAAAAAATTAGACACATACCCGCGCTTTCAATGACACTATTTTTTTAATGTATATAGATATAGTTTTGTCCTCGTCTGTAATGCTGTTGGTAGATGCCCGAAATATGTATTAAGTATACATATTTCGGGCATATATTATATTATTGGTATTACTCGCAAAGTTACACGTTCTCATGTAAGTGAATTATAACTATTCTTATGAGAAATAAAGATTCTAAGAAATTGCAACAATTGAAATCACATTGGAGTGTAAATGGTACACCAATGGAAAATCATAGTGGCACAACTAAACTAGCAGATTACCAAAACAGGTGATAATTCGTCAATTGTAAAGTAACTAACCGTTCATTTTGCCACAATTGGTTTAATACCCGGGGCCATGGTCCCCAAGATCACGTTCCACCATCGGACTTCAAGACGCAATGCTTGATTTCATTCTTTGTTATGGAAACCTCAAACCCGTACAAAGCTTTGTGTTCTATCATTACAGCAAAGGACTAGAATAGTTTTCCGCGTCTGTCTTTCCCTTCGATTACAATGTGGGTGTTTTCAAGAGTATTGTGAATAGGCATTTACTAAGCTAATGCGGAAAGCACTGCTTTTTCACTTAACATGAGGTGATGCTGTCGTCAAGCACTTGTTTAGAAAGCATAAAAAATACAATTCTGTCAAAAATCTTGTCAATATATTAACAGTCCAAACGTCACTATGGCGAAAAAACTTATCAACCAATTAATCACATTAAGTTTTTCGTTTCATTTTTATTTATTACTATATTATTAGTTATTTGATATTGAATAAATTATAACTAATTACTTATACAAATAAGAGAATCCAAATCAATACTAGTGTTTAAAAAATATACTAATATAAGTACTAAAAAAATATTTATTAAGCTCTGAGCAGACCTAATCTTATGCCACATCCAAATTTACCTATTCCGCAAACAATTAAAAATAGCCTAATTGTTTAGGGTGTGTTTCGTGGGTTCGAATTCCACCATTCGACTAATGCTGTGAACCATGTCCTAGCACAAGCTTATGCCTAGTTGGAATGGTTAACAAGATTGTTAGTAATATTTCTGAAAAAAAAAAAGAAATATTGCTAGCTTTTTTTTATTAAAAAAAAAATTAGACACATACCCGCGCTTTCAATGACACTATTTTTTTAATGTATATAGATATAGTTTTGTCCTCGTCTGTAATGCTGTTGGTAGATGCCCGAAATATGTATTAAGTATACATATTTCGGGCATATATTATATTATTGGTATTACTCGCAAAGTTACACGTTCTCATGTAAGTGAATTATAACTATTCTTATGAGAAATAAAGATTCTAAGAAATTGCAACAATTGAAATCACATTGGAGTGTAAATGGTACACCAATGGAAAATCATAGTGGCACAACTAAACTAGCAGATTACCAAAACAGGTTATAATTCGTCAATTGTAAAGTAACTAACCGTTCATTTTGCCACAATTGGTTTAATACCCGGGGCCATGGTCCCCAAGATCACGTTGAAATCGTACGAAAGCAAAATACTTTATAGAGTAAAATCTCTAGTTAGTTAAAGTTACAGCCTTTATATATACAATATATTTGTCCCACTGCTGGGCAGAGGCCTTCTCTGTAAAGAGAGTATAAGGGCACAGTCCGCCACGCGGCCCTAATGCGGATTGGCAGACTTCACATGTCGCAGAAATATTTTCTAAGACATGTAGGTTTCCTCACGATGGTTTTCCTTCACCGCCGAGCGCGTGGTTAATCAGCACATAAAATTGCAACAACAAATTTATTGGTGCCGGCACCGGGGATCGAACTCGGGTTGCTAGCGTACTATGCAACTTGAGCCAACCGCCCGGACACTGAGCTACCACGGCTCATAAATCTCTAGTACGTGCATACATTTAGAGGCAGTATTGTAGGTCGTATGCACATCGGCGGTTTCACAATGGTTGAATTACATCTCGCGAATCTTCGCTGGCGTCTTCGACCCGGTTTAGTTCACGTAGTTCGAACGATCCGACGGATGTGCAGGTACAGTCATGTGCGATTAAAGGGAAATTGTGTAGAAATTTCTACCTTATCTACTTGTAATACGATCTAAGAGTCCGAACACACTCTAATGATGCACGTAACTGTACTCTTTCAAGGGAACCGTGAAAACTTCTAGCCTAGTGACCTGCACTCAAAACTTTCTCGATCTGAACGACTTTTGGTGATCGTGCAATACAGTAAATGCGCAGTTTTGTATCTGCTTTTACGGTAATAACTATAAAAGAGATATGATACTTATATGCCGTTGTACGATGCATTCAAAGGCATCCTGGACTGGCTGCAGCAATTTTTGAGTTTTCGCACTCCCAAAAAACGTACTAGAGAGCTACCGACCTCTTCTATTTACCACCAGCGAATACTAATTATGCAATACAACACTGTTGTGTTAAACACATATAATAACCATTTCTCAAGCATAGACTAGATACATAGCATAGATTTTTGAATTTAGATTTGCCTAACAAAATTTAAATTAATAAATGTAATAAATACTTTGACTTAAGCATTACTCGAGTTAATTAATGACGTGCGCGCGTAATACTTTTATATGGAATTTATACAGTTTTTGTCAGTGCCATTTCACTATGAAACCAATCTCAGTCAGTCGAGTCATCTACAAGGTTCACGGGAACCTCGCAGGTACGGGCCTCGGGGTGTTACCCCATTACCCGGGTTATCAGCGCAGGGGGCAACTGCTCCCCTGGTCTTGGGTACCGTTTTGGAACGGATTTTTTAGGAATAACTATTTTTACGTCGGGGCTAATCCCTCAAGCGTCAGCCGCGACGAATCTATCTTCTACGCCCTCTCGACCTCTCGGTCTCGATTGAGACGGAGGTCGAGAGGGGGGCCTATGAGTTCAAAATCTCCCTAGAATAGGGGAATATACCAATCTAATACAATTGCCACTGTGCCACAAAACTGTAATACTGCAACTACCATTAGGCTATTCACGTTACGATCGAAAACACAAAAAATACTCACGAATTGAGCACTTGCTGCTTTTTGAAGTCGGTTAAAAACTGTCTTTTGAAATGAACAGTTTCACTTAATATTAGATTTTACTCGGGCAGTGGTTCATAATAAACGATACTATTAACTATTTTTTGACGTGACAACGTTTTATAAATTGATGATGCCATTCGCGCAAGATGTCCCGTTACGCTTGAGCCGAGAGTTCCCGAGAATTGTCGAAAGCATCGTTTAAAGTGTGTAAGCGAGAGCGTAAATTTGTGGTTAGTGAAGTAGAAAAATACTTCAACTTATCTTTTTTTTTTTGTTCACGCGGGGAATCTTTTTATAGACCATCCTCCGGTACCCTGGGTGGGCCCGGAGGGATGTGTGGGACTCGGCCTGGGCAGCTAAACCTAAACCCACTAAACCTTCCGCGAATGCCATCAGCCGGTATGATTGGGGTGCCGCGGATCTGTCAGCGATAGGACACCTCAACGACCGGCCGGTCCCGGCAAAGACCGGACTTCATCCTCGAAGGGGACTTCTCCGGCACTCAGAGAAGTCCTCCGACGCCGAAGCATGCTGGGGCCAGGTACCCATCCCGGCCCTGCTTCGATTACGGGTGGCAAGAGGAGGCGTTCGTAACGCCTCCTGTGCACCTCCCTCCTGAAGAGAGCTACCGACCTGTTCTATTTATCACCAGCGAATACTAATTATGCAGTACAATACTGTTGTGTTAAACACATATAATAACCATTTCTCAAGTATAGACTAGATACATAGCATAGATTTTTGAATTTAGAATTGCCTAACAAAATTTAAATTGAAAAATGTAGTCATACATACTTTAACTGATGGAATTACTCGAGTTAATTAAAGACGGGCGCGCGTAATACTTTTATATGGAATTTATACACTTTTTGTCAGTCCCATTTCACTATGAAACGAATCTAATACAATTGCCACAGTGCCACAAAACTGTAATACTGCAACTACCATTAGGCTATTCACGTTACGATCGAAAACACAAAAAATACTCACGAATTGAGCACTTGCTGCTTTTTGAAGTCGGTTAAAAACTGTCTTTTGAAATGAACAGTTTCACTTAATATTAGATTTTACTCGGGCAGTGGTTCATTATAAACGATACTATTTACTATTTTTTGACATGACAACGTTTTATAAATTGATGAATACTGGATGCCATTCGCGCAAAATGTCCCGTTACGCTCGAGCCGAGAGTTCCCGAGAATTGTCGAAAGCATCGTTTAAAGTGTTTAAGCTCTCGCTAATCGAGAACGTAAATTTGTGGTTAGTGAAGTAGAAAAAAATACTTCAACTTATCTAGGATATGTTGTCACGAATTTAACGTCCGAGCGCCTTGCGGCCAGACACCTGGGATTTTTTAAAGAATGCTAACTTTTTTTTTAATTATGACTCTAAGAAGCGACAATAGCCTAATGGTTTAGGGTACGACCTGCGAATCGTAAGGTCGTGAGTTCGAATCCACCATTGGACTATTGCCGTGAACCATGTCCTAGCACAAGCTTAAGCTGAGTTGGAATGGTTAACAAGATTGTTAGTAATATTTCTGAAAAAAAAATATATTGGTAGCTTTCTTTTTAACTAAAAAAAAAGAATAATATTTTTGTTAACCATTCCAACTAAGCTTAATATTTTGTTAAGAGTTGGTTCAAATCGATTCTAGGGTTTGCCGTACCCTAAACCATTAGGCTATTCACGTTACGATCGAAAACACAAAAAATACTCACGAATTGAGCACTTGCTGCTTTTTGAAGTCGGTTAAAAACTGTCTTTTGAAATGAACAGTTTCACTTAATATTAGATTTTACTCGGGCAGTGGTTCATAATAAACGATACTATTAACTATTTTTTGACGTGACAACGTTTTATAAATTGATGATGCCATTCGCGCAAGATGTCCCGTTACGCTTGAGCCGAGAGTTCCCGAGAATTGTCGAAAGCATCGTTTAAAGTGTGTAAGCGAGAGCGTAAATTTGTGGTTAGTGAAGCAGAAAAAAATACTTCAACTTATCTAGGATATGTTGTCACGAATTTAACGTCCGAGCGCCTTGCGGCCAGACACCTGGGATTTTTTAAAGAATGCTAACAATTTTTTTTAATTATGACTCTCAGAAGCGTCAATAGCCTAATGGTTTAGGGTACGACCTGCGAATCGTAAGGTCGTGAGTTCGAATCCACCATTCGACTATTGCCGTGAACCATGTCCTAGCACAAGCTTAAGCTGATTTGGAATGGTTAACAAGATTGTTAGTAATATTTCTGAAAAAAAAATATATTGCTAGCTTTCTTTTTAAATAAAAAAAAGAATAATATTTTTGTTAACCATTCCAACTAAGCTTAATATTTTGTTAAGAGTTGGTTCAAATCGATTCTAGGGTTTGCCGTACCCTAAACCATTAGGCTATTGGCGCTTTAAATTGAAAGTAAGTCGAGTAATGGAAACGGTTTCAGGTTGATATACCCCAAACGGGTCGGAAGTAACGAGAATGCGGTAAACTTGGCCGCATTTCGTTTTGACGGCGGCTCGTTAGATGTATTGAATATTAGCGTTACTACGCGGCAGCACCGGATTGTGGAAACTGGATCAAAATTTATAGAAGCGGAGTTTTGTTATTTTTAATATTTTATAACATCATAACGGGTAGAAATATAAACTAATTATTGGTTATTGTGAAGTAGGTGGGTTTGAATTTTAATGAAATAAAAATACTATATAAAGTAAATGAAATTACAAATTATAAATCGCCCCCTAACCCACATCAACGCTCATCCTTTCTGGGCCCCTTAACGCCGTCCTCTAGGTTTCAAACGCCAAAAGGGGCCTCGGGTTCACTGAGCGACAAGGGTGGGGGCCTTTGTCGGCCGCCAAGGTGGAAGTAGCCTCACAGTGCAGAGGGGCTCCGGTGCGTTCCACTGGAGATCCCGGAGCCCTTCACCATGCACCGAGGAAGGGCCACCGAGGAGGTTTTAGTGGGTAAAAACCTCACATAACTATTATACTTTACTATAGATATTAGGGAAGAACAAACAAAAAACACTCCACAAATACAATGACGACGTGATCAAAACACAATTACGCAACTTGTCATGTCATCCGGACAAACGAGATGGGTTATGCAAAGATTCAACGCATTAAAACTTAATCAAAGTGATTGCACTAATTACTGAGTGAAAGGTGGATTCTGCGAGCGACAATGAGGCCGCTCGGCGCTGGTTACAAAATATTAGACAATGGGATGATCTGTGATACGACGCAAATTGCTCAGCGTTACGCAACTTGATGACAAAGCAAGTAGGTACCGACTCTTTTTTATGGTTAAATAAACTAATATACGTTTGACCACGATACCACCTGATGGTGTGGTGATATAGTCGAAAGATGGTACGCGCTAGTTTAGCAAGTGCCTTTTCACTCTCTACTTTTGAAGGCTCCCACGTCGTACTTGGGACGGAAAGACCGACGCCGGCAATTTGTTCCACTCCTTTGCTGTACGCACGATGAACGACGACTCAAATGTCTTCGTTCGGACGCGCGGAACATCGACTATGAAAGGGTGACCCGCCGAATGTCTAAACGTCCGAACGTAGAATGGGGATGGGGAATTAACTCGTTTAATTTCATTGCAAAAAACTTGGCATACTCAGTAGAGCAAGACAGTATTTCACGCCTGCCCACCGTCTGCAACTTTACAAGGCACAAGTACGGCCTCATATGGAATACTGTTCGCATCTCTGGGCCGGGGCTCCCCAATACCAACTTCTTCCGTTTGACCGTGTACAACGTAGAGCTGCTCGAATAGTCGACGATCAGGGTCTTTCCGATCGACTCGACCCTCTGAGTCTGCGAAGAGATGTCGATTCTCTTTGCATCCTGTATCGCATTTACCATGAGGAGTGTTCTGAGGAATTGTTCGGAATCATCCCAGCTACCGATTTCCATTGCCGCACATCTCGGCAGAATTCCAAATTCCACCGCCACCATCTTGATGGTTGACGTTCAACGACTGTACGTTTTTCGCGTAACTTTCTCCCACGCACTGTCAACTTGTGGAATCAACTGTCGCCAGCGGTGTTGCCGAACGTTTACGATTTAGGGACCTTCAAGAAACGAGCCTATTCCTATCTCAAAGGTCGGCAACGCACCTACAGCTCCTCTGGTGCTGTGGATGTTCATGGGCGACGGTGATCACTTAAGATCAGGTGAGCCGTACGCTCGTTTGCCACTTTTCATATAAAAAAAAACACTCTCTAAAATATAATCTGTAAAACACCGAAAGGTGTTGAGTTGATTCAAGTGAGACAAGACCATCAATTTCGTAGAAGACTTCGCTTGCTTGCATGTAACGTTCAGTGACTGAATACTATTAATACCAATGATTATGTTCAGCAGACTTATGGCATAGGAGAATATTCCGCTAACCCTACCAGTGTAAACATATTATTTCGTCTCAGATTTCGACACACCAAACCGCTGTTGCATAACAACCGTAATACATACCTGTAACAATGACAAAAAATACAATTAATTACAGAAAAACATAGTCGATTTAAAGTTATGTTAATTTAATAAACATACTACAAAGTCTGTTATAGCGGTTCAATTTATACATATTTAACCGCGAGCAAAAAAAATTGGTCGGTTAAGAAAGTTTGAATATCTCGGAAGATAAAGACGCTAGCTAACTGAAATAAATTGTGCATGATAGACAGTTAAATATCCCTAAAAATTAAATATTTTTACTAATTTATTTATCGAGACCAGATCGCGGAAGTAAACCGGACCCGGACACGTACGTGTCAGACCGTATTTATATTATTTTTTTTTTTTAAAGAAAGCTAGCAATATTTCTTTTTTTCAGAAATATTACTAAAAATCTTGTTAACCATTCCAACTAAGCTTAAGCTTGTGCTAGGACATGGTTCACGGCAATAGTCCAATGGTGGATTCGAACCCACGACCTTACGATTCGCAGGCAGTACCCTAAACCATTAGGCTATTGACGCTATATTTATGTATAATATAATTTTTTCTTTTTATTTGTCTGTATAAATTCCATGTTAATCTCGCACGATTTTGGGTAGTCCTGGGCACCGCTGAAAATGCTTTCGTATCCTAGCGACGGCTTATGCGGAGACGGTGTTCAATATTGGCATCTATTGTCTATATTTTTTTTTGTCTCTTTTGATGTGTTTCTTTTCTTATTTTGTGCCAATGAAGAATATGACTAGTGGCCAAATTTTAAACAGACGAATAACGTGCTCCTTTTCTAAGTCGGTTAAATAGTAAGTACCGATAGCCCGTAACGGTCTCGCTCTATGAACGCCGGATACACTACGCCACGTCACGATATACTTTCACACGTCATTTAAGATAGATAATGGAACTTCAGTCCGTATATGTAAGCATAAAACGTTTCTTTGTCTTCATAAAAAGGCAGTTAAATTGTCAGTTAACGCGAATACGCGAACGTTTTTCTATTCGCGTGTCATACTTTAATGTAACAACACATAAATGTAATCTGTACCAATAAAATGGTAGTGTCTGTTTGTAACGTATTTTTTTTTTTCAAATTGATTAATTTAGTAGAAAAAAAAATAGTTTTTAATCGCGAGTAACACGGGGCGCAGCTAGTACTACATATATCACGTCTTTTTAACCCTGGTGGGGTAGGCAATGTCAGCATTCGCTGCCAGCATATGTGATATGTGCTCAGGAACTACATGATCTAATTTCCCCATCCCCTTTCCACCATCGGACTTCTAGACGCACTGCGGGATTTCATCCTTTTGTTGTGAACATCCCTCAAACACGAACGAAGCGATTTGCTTCGTCTTTCATTCTTCGTACAGCAAAGGACTGGAATAGTTTGCCCGCGTCTGTCTTTCCTTCCGATTACAATGTGGGTATTTTCAAGAGTACAGTGAATAGGCATTTACTAAGCTAGTGCGCCTTACCATCCAGGACTGCATTTCCACTTAACATCAGGTGGGATCGTAGTCAAGCACTTGCTTAGAAATTATAAAAAAAAATAAAAAAATATGTGTACATCTATAGATGTAGTGAGAAATTATTTTCGTTAGAGAAAACTCGGATCTTTTTTATTTATTTATTTATTGGAACAACAAACGAATACATATTAAAAGCTTAAGATAATAAATACATTAAGTATAAAGAGTTATAAATATGTAAACAACACCGTTATCCACATAGTAATAATAATGTCCACAAAATGTCTACAGCACTACACACACTTTAGATCTGCATTTATATCTATATTCACATATTTAAAATATCCAGTTTCTTTTTTAAAGTTTTTTTATAAGAGGAAAAGGCAAGAAATAACACATCAATGTTGGCGAAATGGTCATTATACTGCTTCATAATCCTAGTCAATGGAGCGCGTTCACCGGCGTTGGTTCTCGTAATAATGGGAGAAAACATTTTGTGAGTGTATGTATCACGAATGCGCTGAGAACTGCTAGGAACACGAAAGTATATATTATTAATTAGCTCTGTACAATCAAATTTATTGTGGCAGATTTTGTACAGAAAAATTTGATCATGGTATAACCTTCTAACTTTCAAAGAATGTAAATTGAATTTTTCTAAAAGAATACAATAAGAGGAGTGTTGATGAAAGCATCTATAGTTGATAAGACGAAGAAATTTTGATTGTACCTTTATCGGAAAACCATGACACCCGCACTGTTAATGAATGATCGTATTAAATGAATGACATTTTCAAATCCATTAATATGGAACTATTTGAGAGACCACGATAAATACTAAGGAAAATCATTTCTCACTACATCTATATAATCATCATACATTGGCCTCAAAATTTTAGCAATTGTTATTTTGTACTGATAAAACTGCAACCGCACTGTGAATGAATGATCGTATTAAATGAATGACATTTTCAAATCCATTAATATGGAACTATTTGAGAGACCACGATAAATATTTAGGAAAATCATTTCTCACTACATCTATATAATCACCATACATTGGCCTCAAAATTTTAGCAATTGTTATTGTTGTACTGACAAAACTGCAATTCAGGTACAAATCAACTATGATTTGAACCTGCAACCATCAGATCGTAAATCGAACAGCTTGGCCACTATGCTATCTCTTACTTTACACTAAGTAAATGTTTAAATAAAACTACATGCTGACAAAATGCAAATATGAGAAATACTAAAGAACTAAATTTTTTTTTTATAATTTCTAAGCAAGTGCTTGACTACCTGATGATGTTAAGTGGAAATGCAGCCCTGGATGGTAAGGCGCACTAGCTTAGTAAATGCCTATACACTCTATTCTTGAAAATACCCACATTGTAATCGGAAGGAAAGACAGACGCGGGCAAACTATTCCAGTCCTTTGCTGTACGAAGAATGAAAGACGAAGCAAATCGCTTCGTTCGGGTTTGAGGGATGTTCACAACAAAAGGATGAAATCCCGCAGTGCGTCTAGAAGTCCGATGGTAGAAAGGGGATGGGGGAATTAGATCATGTAGTTCCTGAGCACACTCTCCAAAATGCAATCTGTAGAAAACCGAAAGGCTAGCTACCTTACGCCTGTGCTCAAGACTGAGCAGATTGGTTTCAGCTGCGTCACCAAATAGCCTTAACTAACTAAGCTTAGATTGAACCGGGATAAAATCCGTACAAGCAATTAAATTCAAAGACACTACATTATTGAAAAGTATGTACGTATAACTTAATTTGCAAATTAAATGTTAACGAATTTTCAAGTTAAGCGTTCACAGCATCCGGTGTAAAATTTATAAAACAATATTACGTGTTGTGAACCGTTGCATGAAATGCATTGCAAAATAATGTTGAAGTTTTTAATGGATTGTAATTTAAAAATTATATTTACGGGTTAAAGTATCACCTGTGTATAACCGGGGAGGTCGCTTGTATGTGCATCTTAACCTTCAAGCATTTTAACCTCGACATTTATTATTTACCATAAATTATACATACGACCTTTTTTAAGAAACGTGACGGACATAAAAATGGAAATATCAAGTCAGGTTAACACTTATAGGATAGTGGGATCGTAGGTTGAGCACAGTGCAGAGGGGCTCCGGTGCGTTCCACTGGAGATCCCGGAGCCCTTCACCATGCAACGAGGAAGGGCCACCGGGGGAGTTTTAGTGGTTTAGAACCCCACATCAACGTCAATAGCCTAATAGTTTAGGGTACGGTCTGTGAATCGTAAGGTCGTAGGTTCGAATCCACCATTCGACTATTGACGTGAACCATCTCCTAGCATAAGCTTAAGCCTAGTTGGAATGCTTAATGAGAATGTTAGTAATCTTTCTGAAAAAAAAATTCTAGCCTTAGCCACCGCGGGGTATCTTGATGCAGATTTAGAACCGCCATCTGCGCCATCTCCAAACGGGATCGGGAGAGGGCCGATCCCGTTCAGAGATGGCGCAGGCGGGCCGGTGGCAGACCGGCCCGCAGCCCTGTAGTTCTGGGCTCTCAAGAATAAGACTACGGTATCCCCTCGCTGTCGTAGAAGGCGACTAAAAGGGGCCTCGGGTTCACTGGGCGACAAGGGTGGGGGGGTGGTGGCCTGAGTCGTCCACCAAAGTGGACACCGGCTGGCCCGTGTCGCCTTGCACTGCGAGGGCACAGGGACGAGGGATTAACCTTCCCCCCGGGACGTGCTCTCCGAGAGCACAGTGCAGAGGGGCTACGGTGCGTTCCACTGGGGATCCCGGAACCCCTCACCATGCAACGAGGAAGGGCCACCGGGGAAGTTTTAGTGGGTAAGAACCCCACATCAACGTCAATAGCCTAATAGTTTAGGGTACGGTCTGTGAATCGTAAGGTCGTAGGTTCGAATCCACCATTCGACTATTGACGTGAACCATCTCTAGCATAAGCTTAAGCCTAGTTGGAATGCTTAATGAGAATGTTAGTAATCTTTCTGAAAAAAATTCTAGCCTTAGCCACCGCGGGGTATCTTGATGCAGATTTAGAACCGCCATCTCCGCCATCTGCGCCATCTCCAAACGGGATCGGGAGAGGGCCGATCCCGTTCGGAGATGGCGCAGGCGGGCCGGTGGCAGACCGGCCCGCAGCCCTGTAGTTCTGGGCTCTCAAGAATAAGACTACGGTATCCCCTGCCTGTCGTAGAAGGCGACTAAAGGGGCCTCGGGTTCACTGGGCGACAAGGGTGGGGGTGGTGGCCTGAGTCGTCCACCAAAGTGGACACCGGCTGGCCCGTGTCGCCTTGCGCTGCGAGGGCACAGGGGAGGGAGTAACCTCCCCGGGACGTGCTCTCCTTGAGCACAGTGCAGAGGGGCTCCGGTGCGTTCCACTGGAGATCCCGGAGCCCCTCGTGATGCACCGAGGAAAGGGCCACCGGGGAGGTTTTAGTGGGTAAGAACATAACCGCCGCCTTCCCCCCAGAAGGCGGGGTATCTTTCTGAAGATTTCCTCCCCGTGAACAAAAAAAAAAAAAGATTTAGACTACCGATTAGTCGGTAGTCTAAATCAGTATTTGTTTTTACTCTTAAATATACTTTTGTGTGAACTCCCCTTTACAGTAATTGTACACACTTGTTTATTGCGTTAAATCTTAGATCATCATTGCACCATCAATGGACCGCTGTTATGCGTTGTTAACGCATTTGTTTTATTATTAGACAACAACTTATTGGTACAAATAAACAAATGCGACGGTTACTGATGACACTAATTATGATCAGTCGAGAACAGCTTGTAAATAATTATTGTGTTGAATACACACGAGCCTATTGACTGATATCATTTTTTAACCGACTTCAAATGAGGGGGTTCTTAATTTATTTATTTATTTAATAAGGTTTTCCAACAGTAAGTACATTTATACTATGCCAATTTAATATACCCACAAATACCTTGTAAATTCTTTACTAATTATAGGAAAACAGAGCATTCGCAAATACATACAACGTAAATAACACTACTTAACTAATTTCTAAAATTAAAAATTAACTAACAAAGAAATAAATAGTTTTTTTTTAAGTAGACAAAAAATAAAACGTTAAACTTTAAGGCCTAGGTTAGTTATATATTTATATTATTTTAATGGAGCAAATCATTTTTTTAATTCTATTTACAGACGTTACCGCTAAATCAATGTCACTGTAATCCCTATAAACAGAGTACATCCGGTACAAAGGACAGTGTGCCTTCAATTCTTATTAATTGTCCGCAGCTAATCAGAACTAGTAGTCGCCCTATAGTCGAAATTTGACTTTAACCTAGCAATTGGAGCATTGCAATCACACATACTTCGCAGTTCGTAACTTATTCGGCCGCTTCCCGAAGTGGCACTCAAAGTTAGTTTAGCTTTTCGAATGTCCCTTAGACTATCCGTGAAATAGCTACCGACCGAGTCGTGGTTCGGCCCTCTCGGGCGCCCTCGGATTGGAATGCTTACGCGTAACATAGTAACCGTCCAAGCCGAGGTTACCCCCCACCAGGGGGACCCTTGTGTCGAGTTACTAGCGATAGAGGTTCAGGCCAAGCGACCTAAGAGCTAAGCCACCTCTCAATCCGGTGAAGCAGTCAAGGCCAGCTTCTCTGGCCAATCTGTGTAGTTCGTCATTAAAAAAAAACTTATTCGGTGAATCTGTGTTCATTTATCATAGTTACTTAACCATTGCGACCGTTATACGGTTACGTGCTTATCCGCGTATATCTATATCAAACTCATGGTAGCTTAAGGGTTTTTTATTGATTTAATAAATTTTAAACCGACTTCAAAAAGAGGAGATAAGATATATAGATATAACTTTATTGTACACCAAAATCAAACAAAAAGCATTACAAAACTAAGGTACATTTTAAAATTAGTTGTACAATGGCGACCTTATCGCTAATAGCGATCTCTTCCAGGTAACCTGTGGAAGGACAGGAAATATATGAACAAAACTGGACGATGGCATTCAAATAAAATTATTATAACAAATTTATACATACAATTAATAACTTACACTAAATAAACCTACATAAATAAGGGTATTAAATAAATTTCGATACTTGGAAGGTTATCTCGATACATAGATAAATCGAAATATTAAATATTGCTCGAAAATATCGATATTATAAAAAAATAATATCGACACATCGTATCGTCATGTATCGATATTTTTTAACAAGCCTACTGGGCCTGGGGTCTACTACTTGCCAATGACATTTCACTATAAAACCAATCTATTACAATTCAATTGTCATTGCGCCGAAACCCGTAATCTAGTAAATCATTTGACATGTAATTTTCAAATGAATTTTATTGGTTGAAAGGTATCGGCATATTTGAAAATTGTTATGCCACTGAAAACTATAGTGTCACAACTGAACTAAAATGAGCTTACTAAAACTAGCAAAAATCGATAACTGTGATGTCACTGACCGATCATTTTGAAACAATTGGTTTAATAGACTCGAGACCCTGGGAGCATTTATTATATACGTTTTTATTTACTACAATCGATTTGGTTTTTTTTTTCCGTTGTTAGTAAAATATTACACGTGTGTGCGCCAAGTTGTTATATAATTGCATCAGTAGCTAATACTGCAAAGTTTTTAATAGTTTTTGTACAAACAAAACGTAAAACCAGACTAGGATTTGTCCGTAGGTCCCATTAAGTCGTAAGTGACACGCCCGGGCTCTATCGAATCTAATCGAATAAAGTACACGGCAATAACAACAGGGCCGGATTAAGGAGTTACGGTAATTATGTTACCAATGTAATTATATCAGTTTTAATGACATTTAAAGGGATTCTGATAATGTTCTCAATAGCGGGACGTTGAACGATTAATCGTTAGGAATTAGGTCGATCAGTGTACCGGACAGAATCCAATTACTGTTACAGGGTTGTTCTAATTTCGAGAAAATTAATAATGATGTTGATGTTGAATATACAGGATGAGCGTTTTTCATCCAGTTTAGTTTAGCTTATACTTTATATTATGTGTGTAGGTTGCCCTTTTTTTCGGCTTATAGCCGGTCTTATGTGTGCATTCCGTCTTGAGACTTCAAGAAAAAGAATGCCACTTCCCAATCGCTATTATATAGATATATAGTAATATATATAATAATAAATACATATAAAATTATACCCACTAACTGTTTGGTTGGTCTGCTGTGTCTAAACTGTTGCTACTATATACGTTATCTCCTAGGACGTTGCTTACTATTGTTGATGTGTGTATGGCTGCCTGTTTCTGTAGGATGCTGATGTTTATTTGTGCGTCAAGGTTTTCACAATATGTTATTAAATTCTTTGCTACTACCCCTGTTGCACACAATGGGGATTATGAATGTGTGTGTGTTCCATACTCTTTTTATTTCGTTTTTAAGTACATAAATACTTTATATATATTAATATTATTATAAAATATATTATAATATATTAAAATCTTTCTACGCCTTCTTACGAACATTGGGCGGATAAAGATAATAATTGCAGAATGAAATATAATATAAATTATTAATTAATTGTGCTTACAAAATGCATTAAATCAATAGACAAGTACATTTATGAGTGAAAACAAAAACCTATTTCAAATTGAATCAAACGTTAAACGCTATTACGCGCGGACGCCCCTTTGTATTTCCGAATCATCGTAGGAATATGGCAAAATAGGATTACTCAGAACCAAACTAAATTCTCGTCGTACTATTGAATGAACAAAATACGAATCATCGAAATCGGTTGGCGTGATATTGAGTTATAATTACATTTGTGGCGCACAAATTTGATGTAAATTTAAGACTTCGGCCCTGTAGTTCTGGGCTCTCAAGAATAAGACTATGGTATCCCCTGTATGACGTAGAAGGCGACTAAAAGAGGCCTCGGGTTCACTGGGCGACAAGGGTGGGGACCTTTGACGTCCGCCAAGGTGGACCCGGGAAGAAGGCGACATCGGCTGGCCCATGTCGCGTTGCATTGCGAGGGCACAGGGGGGGAGGGAGTAACCTTCCCCCCCGGAAGTGCTCTCCTTGAGCACAGTGCAGAGGGGCTCCGGTGCACTGGAGATCCCGGAGTCTCTCACCATGCACCAAGGAAGGGCCACCGGGGAGGTTTTAGTGGGTAAAAACCTCACGTAACCGCCACCTTCCCCCCAGAAGGCGGGGTATCTTTTTGAAGATTTCCTCCTCGTCAACAAAAAAAAAATAAGACTTATATGGGTTTCTCATAAATGCCAATGTAGGATTTTTTAATTTTTTTATAATATTTTCGAAATTTATTAATAGGACCACTAACTTTCAAATAAAAAAAGATTCATCAAAATTGGTTTACCCAGTCCAAAGGTGTGATCAATTTGTGAACCTGATCTTTTGAAGTCGATTGAAAATCATTAGACATAGTACAATGCGTTTGATAAATAATAATATATAGATAGATAAATATGTAGTAGGTTATATAGCGACTGATAGATTTACCGAAAAAGTTACGATCTGCGATGTGTGACTTCAATGCTCCAGTTACTGGGTTAAAGTCGAATTTGACTATAGGGCAACCACTTGTATAAATCAATATCATTAGCAGTGATAGCTTAGTGGCTAGACTACTTACGATTTAATGGTTGCAGGTTCGTATCCTAATCTGTTCAATTGTTATTTCTCATAACTGGCAACACACGCAACGCACTCTATTGTATTAATCTTAATCTGTTTATAATAAACAGTTATACTATAAAACGACTATGTTTGATTATACACAGCAAGTGATCCTTCGAGCCGGATATAAACCAGCGACCTACTGATATATATATATATATATATATATATTGATACTATCGATATTATTGGTATATTTTTGTCAGTTTAGGTATTAAGCACAAAAAACGTTTGTTAAAAATGTTGTGTATGGCGATGGGTGAAAGGCGGATAACGAAAGCTGTCTCTGTCTATCCTGGTAAGGTTAAAAGGATGTGATAGCTTATTTTTTATTCATGAACGTTTTGGTAACCGGTAATTGAGTGCCTTGTTAATCTGTCGCTGTACCAAATGAGACGCGGGCGCAAGCGTTATGTCACGCGCGGCGCAGGTCGACAACCTCTTGTTTTAGGTTGCCATGACAACCCGTTGGATCATATGATAACGAAAGCATAGATGTTTCTATCATCATGTTATTAACACAATTCACTCCGAAATTTAATATTGATTTGTCGCATGTGGGGGTGTGTAACAGCATTCTTGGCTTTCCGGAGTCGGATCAGGCAAGAATGCTATACCACCTCACTAGAGCGGGCCTGAAACGCCAGGTTATTATAGTTATAATTTAGTATTCTTGTTTTGATGTGTATTTTAAATTGTATTTTTTTTTTGTCATGTGAAAATTTATTGTAAGATTTTTATGAGGGATCAATTTTGATCAAACCCTCTTTAAAACAATGTTATTACCCGTACCAAAACGTAGGTACGTAGATTATTAAATCTAGAGTGGATCTAAAATAGAGAAGTCATTTATACATAGCTTTGAACTTGTCATCAAACGAAGGAATTTAAAGCTTTAAGACATCAGAAAGTGGAACTATCATAACATGCCATTTTTATTATGAAGCAGTGACAGACTAATGGATAGATTCGAATAAAGTACAAAAAAACACTAGCTCCAAGTATAGGCTCGGTGTAAGGCGATGGGTTCACCGCCTGTTACAAATAACCTTATTTGTGAAAAGTGGACAAAACTACCGTCCCTGTCTATATTATCGTAGCGTACCCAGCCCGCTTCGGCGGTCTAGATTTTGCTTTATTGTAGTTAAACAATAAAATTACATAATTAAATATTTCATTTAACTCTCACAATATATTAAATTATTCAATTCTCTCCGTATTCATTCTCTTCTCGAGCGGGTGAAGATCATTACCTACACCCATGTAAGTATCAGTAAATACAATATAATTCTTATTATTCATACAAAAACATATCGGGCTCAAGTTAATGTCAGAAATAAGAATACGACGTATGGCTTGTTTGACAGTTCAAAAAGAGAAGTGATCGTCACCAAACTTTACAGAATTACTCGCCAGGTCAATCTAAAGATTACCTGGAAGTTTCATTGGAATCGGTTAAGCCGTTTCAGAGCCTAAATGGATCAAACCCACACACTTTCTCTTTTATATATAGATTAGGTCACATATGTCAGAGAACTAAATTTTAAACGTTCATAATGGTCACCCTATCTACATCTATAATTGAACCAAATAAATTGTGACCGAAAATGAAGGGGCATCGGTGGAAATTCTTCACGGTCAGGTCAACGGTAGTAAGGTATAGCATATGGTTCTATGTAGACAACCCTGTAATTCTGGGCTCAGAATTACAGGGTTGTCTACATAGATCAGGGATGATCAGAGCACTCCTCTTTTTTGAACTGTCAAATACAGATTTTATTTACTATGATGATATTCTATTGTCTTATAACCCAAATTTGTATTGACACGTGCGTTGTATATATTTATGTCTTTATGAACCATATTGAAGTACAATAGAGTATATTGAAGTATAATGAAGTATAATAAAGTTTATTGAAGTAAATTAAAGATAATAATTACATTATTCAAGGTAAGTTATAGCACCGCGTTTACTGATGCTGCTGATATGTACATCGGTGTAGGTAATGACCTTCACCCGCTCGAGAATAGAATAAATACTTAGAGAAATTAATAATTTAATATATTGTGAGAGTTCAATTAAATATTTAATGATGTGAGTTCATTGTTTAAATAAAATAAAACAAAATCTAGGCTGGCAAAGCGGGCTGGGTGCGCTAGTACTCAAATAAATTTTATTTCAGATAAATAAGTCAGAGGTGAAGAGAAAGATCTCCAATCGGCCGAAAGACGGCGGTCAAGTCTATGCAATTGGAGCATTGAAATCACACATAATTTTCAGCTTTTAACTTATTCGGTGAATCTGTCAGTCATTATTTATCATAGTTACTGAACCGTTGCCAAACAACCGTATAACGTCCGCTTGTATGCGTATCAAACGCATGGTATTGTGTGTAATGCTTTTTTTATTGTTTTAATGTATATGGTTCTACGCCGAGTTACTCCTAGATAGAGGCACAAGATATGCGATCTGGTAGCGTTTTGACTCAATAATATATTTATTTATGAAATTTTTTCATCTATTATTTTATTGTATAAAATAAATTTTAATCTCATAACTGTTTTATTTATGTATCATATTTATTATACTCTTATTGTCTGTATAAATTCCATATAAAAGTAGTATTTATTGCGCGCGCACGTCTTTAGGTAGTACCGGGCACCGCTAAAAATCAGCGCTGTCGCATCCTTGCGACAACATATGCTGAGACGGTGTCCGATATTGGCATCATATGTTTTGTATTATTTGTCCGTGTAACTTTAACTGTGTTTTGTCTATTTTTCATTCTTTTTTAATGTGTGTTATATTCTGTCTGTGATGTGTTTTTGTATTGTGATGCCAATAAATAAATGTCTATAATACCTGTACCACACCATTTTATTTCTCTGTTAATTTTTATTTTATTAAGTTGTGTTGTATTTTATTAATTTATTTGTGATTTTTAGTGGTGAAAATGCTAATAAAAGTACAGAGTAAGTAAAGAACAAAAACACTTGATTAGTAATTTGAACAATGAAAGAGAAATGAACAATTACGTGCACGACTGTACAGTCGTGCATGCGAATCTATACCTTCCACGTTTCGCTTAGCGATAGCGTTATTTACCACCAACTCTACCTGATATTTGTTCTAACATATCCCAATTACAACAAATTTAATGGTAAACTTAGTATAGTTATAAAATGACGTAACACGCCCCAGGGTGTCGCGCGCGCCAAGAATAATCCACACGTGCCACGCTTCCAGGACAGTCGCTACAGTATACACGCGTCTGATCTAATTTGACAGCTTGATTTTATCATAAAAACTTTTCGGAGTTATGGCATATATAATAAAATATCATCTCGATAACATATTTATTGAGACGCGTATAAGACAGGTATATTTACGGGTAAAAACATAAAATGACTTCCAACTTTATCAAACGTGACGGATCACGCTTTATTATATTCCAAGTATCATAGTTATAATACAAGTTCTGTTCTCTACAACTACACAGTTGGCCAGGGAGGCTGACTTGTACTGCTTCACCGGATTGAGAGGTTGCATAGCTCTTAGGTCGCTTAGCCTGAACCTCTATTAGCTAGTAATTCGACAAGGGTCCCCGCGGTGAGGGGTAACGTTCTGGTGCCTATATGTCATTCTTCTAGGACATTAGCGCTCTTTGCCGTTAAGGGGTCCATAGCTAATCTTGTCGATAACTTACCAATATCGCAATCGACAAACGATTTTCGTATTTTTTCGGAATTCAATGTCCAATATCAATAACATCAACATGGGACCTAATTGAAAATATACAAAGAAATAAACAAAAGTACCGTAATACAATTTTAGCGATAAGGCCTCCCATTGTTTATGAATTTAAATATTATTGTCCTTTTTTAATTTTATTGTTAAGTGTAAACAATAAAGAGTTTATAAATAAATTAATACATTGTTATAATTAAAAAATTTATACGAATATAAAAATATTTCTAATTACATAATAATCCGCACAGGGTAAATTGAGCACCTTTTTTAAACTCGGTTAATTTTTTTTCATAAACATTACTAACATTCTTGTTAACCATTCCCAATAAGCTTAAGCTTGTCCTAAGAGATGGTAAATGTGAATCGTCGAACCGACGACTTTCCGTATCGCGTACCGCGCCCCATACAGTTAGGCCATTGACGTTTAAATAATACAACCGCCCGGGAATCAATCTTTTTTTTTAATTTTTGTTAACGGGGAGGAAATCTTCAAAAAGATACCCTGCCTTCTGGGGAAGGCGGCGGTTATGTGGGGTTATTACCCACTAAAACCTCCCCGGTGGCCCTTTCCTCGGTGCATGACGAGGGGCTCCGGGATCTCCAGTGGAACGCACCGGAGCCCCTCTGCACTGTGCTCAAGGAGAGCACGTCCCGGGGGGGGGAGTTTACTCCCTCGCCTACTTCCCGGGTCCACCGTAGCGGACGACAAAGGCCCCCACCCTTGTCGCCCAGTGAACCCGAGGCCCCTTTAAGTCATCTTCTACGACAGGCAGGGGATACCGTAGTCTTATTCTTGAGAGCCCAGAACTACAGGGCTGCCGGGAATCAATCTTAGAATAACTTGTAAGTAACTACGTCACGTGACATTTTAAATGATATTATTAACCGAGCCCACTGGGGCACGTCACGGACGATTGAAGCCGGACATTCGGGACACCAATTAACCCGCATTGTGTCTAATGTCACACGTTCGTGTCCGGGTTGGCACTGCGCGAGTGGCGCTCGTAACCTTTTACAAGTCGCGCTAGTTGTCGCTCACAACGTGTTATATAAACGTTGAGAGTAGGTCGTATCTTATATATATGCCTCTCAACATTATAATTTAAGCCTATACTAAGCTAATAAGTTACAGCCTATACTATATATCGACACTGGAAAGCAAAAACGTAGTAAGTGACACATATGGCCATTTTCACTTTTTCATGTCGTGGGAATCAGAAAAAAGACGCGTCGAATGATATAAATTCGACGCGAATATCGAATGTCTTGTAACAATTAGATGAAAAAAATTGAAAATAGGATTTTCAAGATTGACACTTCTCTTGTATTTTTTTATACCGTAAAACGATTTTCTTTTAGGTAAACTCTAGGTTAATGCCGTGGTACTGAGTAATACTTACTCAGCAAAAAATAATAAATAATGTGTCCAAATACGACAGCTCTAGGTCCACAAACACGAAAGCTATAATTATTTTTTTAAAAATTTAAAATGTTTTTCGGCTCTGGTTAACAATTTCATATTTGTGGGTTACTACGTTTTTGTTTTCCAACGTGGGTGTATGTTGCACTGTTGCCCACAGGCATGTTTTTTTGACGAACTACACAGGTGGCATAGCTCTCAGATCGCTTGGCCTGAACCTCTATCGCTAGTAACTCGACACAAGGGATGGGCACAGACGTACTGTATAGTGTAAAGGACATATTCCGCCACGCCCTAGTGCACAGTGACTTCACATATGTTAGAAAATTTTCAAACACATGTAGGTTTCCTTCACGGATAGCGTGGTAAGAACAAAAAAACCTGACAATAATAAACCGTTATTCGCTTACTTGATTCACAATTATTTTACCCGACTTCAAAAATCAGGAGGTTCTCAATTCGTCTATATTCTTTAAAATGTTTGTACACTGGTTGCGCCGTCATTTAAGCACAGATTTCGAAATTTTTTTTTTCGTTTCACAGGCTTATTTTAAATTAGGTCTCATGTTAATTTTATTTATTAATTTATAATTTATTTGCACACAATACAAAGAGTACCAAAAAGGACTAAATACCAAAACGCATTCTATGGCAGTTTTTTGGGGGTTGTGTAGTGAGAAAGTAATAGGTGGCTAATTTTGTAGGTATTGGGCCTTAGGTAACGAAGATGAGAGCCGTGGTAGCTCAGTGTCCGGGCGGTTGGCTCAAGTTGCATAGTACGCTAGCAACCTGTATTCGATCCCCGGTGCTGGCACCAATAAATTTGTTCTTGCAATTTTATGTGCTGATTTATGTGCGCTCGGCGATGAAGGAAATCATCGTGAGGAAACCTACATGACTTAGTAAATTTTTCTATGTGAAGTCTGCCAATCCGCACTAGGCGTGAATGCCGGACTACGCCCTTATACTCTCTTTACAGAGAAGGCCTGCGCCCAACAGTGGGACATATATATATTAACCTTACTTTAACGCAGATATATCAGGGAATTGCTATAATCATATGGAACGAATGCTTGTTAATTGTGACTTTGGTAGGTTTACGATAATCTAGATAGGACTAAGTACATCATGACGACAACGAATATGGACGAAAGAGATTATAGGAGAATATAAAAGGGAGTGCGAGCCTTTGTTTATATTCGTAAATATATTTGTCACTACTATGACGATATAACCGTGCGTGTCTCTGTCTACACCGATCTTATAAAAGGCGTGTGAATTATAGCTTCCATTGTTAAGGATAAAACTATCATATGAGATATAAAACAAGTTTTTTTTGTCTTACAAATGAATAATTATGATAAATATTGTGTCTTTCGGTTCGCTTTTTGTCTGGCGTTGGCGTGGGACTGGTCGATGATTCATGTAGTAGAGGCCCCACGCTGTTCTTTTAAGTTACTTGTTCATATATGACTAGTTTTCTCTATATCTTATCGTATATTATTTTAAAGTACCCACTGTTGGTGGCACAGTCTCTGAAAAGAGAGTACAAGACCATAGTCCGCCACTCGGCCCTGGTGTGGGGATGTTCATGCCAAAAATATATCGATATATTCTTCAATATAATGTATCGTAAGCTGGTATCGATACTACGCGATATATTGTACAGGTATATTTGTTTATAATTAATTAGCGCTTAATAATAAACATTAGAAAAGTTTTGTACCAATAGAGTACTCGGCACGTAACTGAGAGTTCTCGTTTCGGATACCAGTCCAGACTGCCATCGTGAAGAGTAGGAGTGTAGTAACATACTACACTAAACAATTCGTGATGGCAGCGCAAGTAAGGGTTTTATTTTATTCAAGTTGTCAACCACAAATAAAAGTGCTTTTTTATTTATTTTCTTATGATATTTTGTAAATCCGATGAAATATATCGATATTAGACGATTCGATAAAATGAGAGTGAATCGTTATTTTATGTAATATCGATATATATCGTGCCCTCCTACCCTAGTCCGGATTGGCAGACTTCACATGTCTTAGCTAGGCTTAGAAAAGTTTTCTAACACATGGCTTGATGTGAGTATTAAGCGTGTGCGTGATTATTATCAAAAAAAAGTCTATGAATAAAATCACTATCTACCACACACAAATAATAAGTTTAGACGTTATCATCGTAAAATACGACTCATTCTCCGCTTCACATATCTTTGCATAATCTGTACTGATAGTCGAACAATTGCGTGGGAACTGGCAAGAAAGAAGCGAGATAGCTTGCTTACCCTTTCGGATGTTCATACACAACATTCATAATGTCTTACAAAATTGTCGCCGTGGGCACTTTTAGACGCCATAGTAGACGTTGGAAAGTTATTTATGACCTAAAGGTATTCCGTGTCACAGGCAACCATTATAACGGAGGTAGACCTGTTTATACGGCCAATATAAATAAATAACATATGAAACTTTACCCGAGAGTAATATTTATGTAATTTGAAATTAGAACGATGTTACAGAATGTTTGTATTTTTTTTTTATTTTTTTTTGACGAACTAACACAGTTGGCACAGAGAAGCTGGCCTTTACTACTTCACCGGATTTGAGAGGTGGCACAGCTCTTAGATCGCTTAGCCTGAACCTCTATTAGGTGGTAAAATGTTTGTATAACAGTTTCCGAACGTAATGTAGTTATGCCTTAATATTTCATTTCATTTATACCCCATATGAATTGAACGTGAAAGTTGTCAAAATATACAAACTTTAATAACTTTATTAATAATACAAAAGCAAACATGTTACATATACAGAAGCCCTGTAGTTCTGGGCTCTCAAGAATAAGACTACGGTATCCCCTGCCTGTCGTAGAAGGCGACTAAAATGGGCCTCGGGTTCACTGGGCGACAAGGGTGGGGGCCTTTGTCGTCCGCTAAGGTGGACCCGGGAAAAAGGCGACATTGGCTGGCCCGTGTCGTGTCCGTCGGGACGTGCTCTCCTTGAGCACAGTGCAGAGGGGCTCCGGTGCGTTCCACTGGAGATCCCGGAGCACCTCGTAATGCACCGAGGAAAGGGCCACCGGGGAGGTTTTAGTGGGTAGAAACCCCACATAACCGCCGCGTTCCCCGCAGAAGGCGGGGTATCTTTTTGAAGATTTCCTCCTCGTTAACAAATAGTGCCGCTAAAACTAGCGTTTTAAAACTATTATATAGATGAATAAATATACATTTATATATACTTCAATGTAAATATAATAATATATATACACATGGAATATATAAACGACAATATATATACCTAGATACCTATATAGATAGACGTTTTAATAGTTTTTGTACGACGAGCGAGTCATGAAATAAATAAAAACAACGATTGTCTGTTTGTGTCATGCGAACAGCATCCAATAAACAGGTTTTGCTTGCTAATTGTGTTTCACAGCCTTGAGAATTTAATGACTATCATCCTACGCTTATGTTTTGTATTAACAACATGATGTATATTGTAAAGATAAACACGATGAAGAGAGGGCTATGCTCGGAGTATATCTACGAGATCATATCAGAAATGAGGAGATCCGTAGACGAACGAAGGTAACCGACCTAGCTCGCCGGTTGAGCAAGTTGAAGTGGCAATGGGCAGGACACGTAGATGTAGAACAGATGGCCTATGAGGCCGAAAAGTTCTCGATTGGAGACCAAAGTTGTCTGACGACGTCATAAAGGCCACAGGGCTGGATGAAAGCCGCATACAACCCGTCCTTTAAGAAATCATTAGGTGAGACCTGTATCCAGCAGTGGATGTTTTACGGCTGAAATGATAATGATGAAAACACGATTACAATGTTACCGCTATTTAATGGGCAGGCCCCATCCGTTAGATGTTAGGAGCGTTGCTGGAGTTTCTTCGACCACTTTTGCTCCCAGCGCCAACGCTTCCAGAAGTGGCAATCAAAGTTAGTTTAGTTTTGAATGTCCCTTAGATTATCCGTGAAATAGCAACCGACCGAGTCGTGGATCGGTCCACTTTTTTTTTCAGAAATATTACTAACAATCTAGTTAACCATTCCAACTAAGCTTAAGTTTATGCAATGAAACGGTTCACGTCAATAGTCGAATACGAACAGGATAACAAATAGAAAACACAATCAATACATAAAATTAAAAATCTATACAAATAAATACAATTGGAGTGTCTGTTTATAATATTAAAATAACCGCTTTTACTACATCCATATGAACAAATGGTTTGTACCAACAATGTATTTCAAAAAAAAAAAACATATTTTCCAATTTCTGTCTGTCTGTCTGTTTGCGCTAATCTATAAAACGCTTGGGCGAATTTTGACGGGACTTTCACTGGCAGATAAGTAATGTAATACGGAGTAACTTAGGCTACTTTTATTTTTAAAAATAAGTAAATAAAAAAATAAATAAGTTATCCAATTTTAGTAAAACATCTTAAAGTATTATGTATTATGTAGGTATATTTATGCGTGTGTGTCCGTCGTTATTCAATGCGAGATTAACATATCGAGTTTAATCGAGTTTGCAAAGCGGACACGATTTTACGTCACCCAATGCGCAGTGCAACTGATAGTCAAAGCAGTAGATAATACATTAGTCACCGCTAAGTCCACATACCATTGGAGTTAGCTCGGCCACCTCACGGTCCGGTGAAGTTGTGGGAAATATGAGCTAACAACACCATTCAACGCTGACTAAAAACTTTTTTGTCAAATAGAATGCTGAATATATATTTTTTAACAAATATTCCTAACATTCTAGTTAACCATTCCAACTAGGCTTAAGTTTATGCAATGAAACGGTTCACGTCAATAGTCGAATACGAACAGGATAACAAATAGAAAACACAATCAATACATAAAATTAAAAATCTATACAAATAAATACAATTGGAGTGTCTGTTTATAATATTAAAATAACCGCTTTTACTACAACCATATGAACAAATGGTTTGTACCAACGATGTATTTAAAAAAAAACATATTTTCCAATTTTTGTCTGTCTGCCTGTTTGGGCTAATCTATAAAACGCTTGGGCGAATTTTGACGGGACTTTCACTGGCAGATAAGTAATGTAATACGGAGTAACTTAGGCTACTTTTATTTTAAAAAATAAGTAAATAAAAAAATAAATAAGTTATTTAATTGCGAGTAACACCAAGGGTCGCAGCTAGTATAATATTAAAAAATCGGTGAAATCGTAGAGGGACCCCTGTCTGCTATCTGCCAGTGAAGATTAATTATGAAACCGATGTGGTACAGTCATATCAATTACCATTCCATCATTACCAAATACGTTAAATGCCAAGACGATTGACGTACATGTGTACGTGACGTATTGGTAAACCAGAGTTACACCAATGAACTGCTAAAACTAGCAAATATCGACCACTATGAAGGCAATGAATGTACATTTTGTAAACAATTGTTGTTTTAATTGCCCAGGGTGATTTCGTGACAGTGTAGTTTACGCCCAGAATGATTCTAGTCTACAAAACGATTCGTATATAAAATTCCACCCAATGTTACCATCGTGGCAATGAATCGGTGAAATTTACGTCTATATGGTGACTATAGTAGGCGTGGCGACATATTTTTTTTCCGTAAGTCGTTTATATGCAAATTACTTGATCGTAGAAACTTTTTACTTGAGAACTTTTATCTCTCGATTTGATCTAGAGTAAAGGAACCACGATTTTAATATGTTTGTTGTCATATTCAGACGTTTTCAACATAGAAACGAACATTTAAATTTTTTGGTAGAGGCAATTGGAAGTACATTTAGTTACAGACCGGAGACCGCTTCCAAAAACGAAGACGGACGACAGTACTAATGACACCTTTGATGATGCGACAGAAAAAAATCGATCCTGATTAAAAAAAAATAATATGTTTGTAAAGTAAAGATATCAAACCTCTTTACTTAAATTTATTTCTTTTTTGTATTTTTATAATAATTATTGAAATGTAAAATGTCACTGTAATGTAATGTGTCATCACATTTATATATAATAGTTAGAATTGGAATACGGACATTAAATGTTGTTTCTCTAAATATTTTATAGAAACGCAGTCTTGTCTTTAATTTCAAATAATGATATAGACATTATTATATATTAAAAAAAAACCGCAATGAATTACAAAGTCAAAACAGCTGATGCTCGGGTCGCAAGGGTGTGACAGCGCTGATTTTAGCGGTTTTTTTTAAATGAAGAACTACATAGATTGGCCAGAGAAGCTTGACCTTGACTGCTTCACCGTATTGAGAGGTGGCATAGCTCTTAGGTCGCATAGCCTGAACCGCTATTGTTAGAAACTCCACACAAGGGGAGGGGTAACCTGTTCTTGGACGGTTACTATGTTACGCGTAAGCATTCCGATCCGAGGCCGCCCGAAATTACCGAACCAAAACTCAGTCGGTTGCTATTTCACGGATAATCTAAGGGACATTTAAAAGCTAAACTAACTTTGAGTGCCACTTCACACAGGCCTAACCAATGTCGTGCGCGCAATAACTACCTTTACACGTCACTTAATACAGTCCTATCTATATATATAAAAGAGAATGTGTGTGTGTTTGATCCGTATAGGCTCCGAAAGGCTGGACTGATTTCTATAAAACTTTCAGGGAATCTTTAGATTGACCTGACGAGTAATCGTGTAAAGTTTGGTGACGATCGGAGCACTTCTCTTTTGAACTGTCAAACAAGCCATACGACGTACTTTTATTTCTGACATTAACTTGAGCCCGATATGTTTTTGTATAAATGATAAGAATCATATTTTATTTACTTAAATGTACACGGATGTAGGTAATGATCTTCACACGCTCGAGAAGAGAATGAATACGGAGAGAAATTAATAATTTAATATATTGTGAGAGTTAAATTAAATATTTAATAATGTAAGTTTATTGTTTAAATAAAATAAAGCAAAATCTAGCCTGGCTAAGCAGGCTAGGTACGCTAGTAATAAATAAATATCAAGCTATGTAATTCGCATAACCTTCGCCTAGCTCGTTCCATCTGTTCAATTTCTCGTTCGCTAATGTTTTGAATCGACGATAAATCAATTGGTGGCTTCCTTTTAAAACGCTACGGGTGGAACGAGCGAGCCAGTGCGCAGTGCGATTAGGAGATAAACTTCAACACGCACGTCTGTTTATAAAACTGCAACCGTGTCTGCTGTTGCGAACGATTGTTTGTGTTACGCAACTGTATAATTTCGAAGTCAGAAACGCCGACCTCAAATGTGTCTCCGGATTTGAATGGTGGCATTGCTAAGTAGCCTCAACCTCTTAAGTAGTAACTCTGCACAAGAAGTTATTTTACCGAGTTTAAAACAAATATATTTACGGGTAAAAACAAGGCAGCAGTCTTCTTCCCGGGTTCACTTCAGCGGACGATAAAGACTAGGCTCCTTATCTTGTAGGACGAACATGACCGGCGTTTCGTAAAAAGAGCACGGACGCTGTGCATTACGCTATATACGCAATACCGAATTTATACGAACCTATGAAAATTTTACGGCCCTATAAACATGTTTTACGATCGATTCATTCAATTTAATACACCAGACCGCGTCAAGCGGTGGCAACTGGCAACTCCGTGTCCGGTTTCACGATCACCAGAGAGAGATATGGTGAACTGACTGACAACTTTGCTAGTCAGAGAGGTATTAAGAAAAAGATAAAGGTATCCCTTCCCACCACCTCCCATGGCCCCACCAACCTCGCGGTTAAATAGGCCGAAACGCGAGAGGGTACGCGTGGTATGGCTGCCTTCTTCAATACCTACAAGTTCTTCATCAAGGCCTTTCTCCACCATTCCGAGCTCTCCTCCTAAGGGGCTCTATGACACATAACAATGGCTCGCTCGACGGCGCCAGACGACTTTTCTAGCGGGTCCTTCTCTTTTTTTGTGTTAACAGGGAGGAAATCTTCAAAAAGATACCCCGCCTTCTGTGGGGAAGGCGGCGGTTATGTGGAATTTTTACCCACTAAAACCCCTCCCGGTGGCCCTTTCCTCGGTGCATGACGAGGGGCTCCGGGATCTCCAGAGGAACGCACCGGAGCCCCTCTGCACTGTGTTCAAGGAGACTACGTCCCAGGGGGGAGGTCACTCGCCCTGTCCCTCGCAGTGTAAGGCGACACGGGTCAGCCGATGTCGCCTTCTTCCCGGGTCCACCTTGGCGGACGACAAAGGCCCTTGTCGCCGAGTGAACCCGAGGCCCCTTTTCTTAATCTTGTTGTTGTCTTGATCTCCTCTTTAACAGTCCTGATTTTGAGGTGCTCATGAACCTCCGATTTTTTTTATAAAGCACGGACAGTTTGTTTCAAGATGTAATTTTGAACGTCGATGTTCTAAAGTTAAAATAAAAATACTCACCATTTCCTTTTTCAAATACGTCAACTGCGAATCGAGATCCGCCGGCGGAGGCTGCTCGTTGTTGATGGGTGATTCGCACAGGTCTGGTTCACCCTCCGCGAACCCGCTCAAACTCTTCGGGAGAGGGGGCAGACCCTGGAGCGACATTGTACTGATGGCGCGGAACTGCTTACGTAGCCTGATAACAAGCGTAATAACTTGTAGGTTTTGTGGAATGGAATAGTCTAATAACTAGTACACTGAAGACTATAACATCGCTATGGCGTTTCGGAATAGGAACCTGAGGGCGATAGACCACGCCAATCGAGTATAGGCGTTAGCGACCTCCGCGAAGGAAATGAACAAGTTAAGCCAGTAAAAGAAGTGTAGAGAAAAAAAACTGTATGTGTATAAATATATACATATATAGATTTAGAAATTTTAAATTAGTGGTCTTGTAGCTTTAAGTAATTCTTTGTAAACTATTTTATAAACAAAGCAACCATAACAATTAAAATACAAATTTAAATGGCATGTCGTACTTGTACGGAAAGACTGACGCCGGCAACTTGTTCCAATCCTTTGCTGTACGCACGATGAACGGTGACTTAATTTCTTTTTTTTTTAATGACGAACTACACAGATTGGCCAGAGAAGCTAGCCTTGACTGCTTCACCGGATTGAGAGGTGGCATAGCTCTTAGGTCGCTTAGCCTGAACCTCTAGCGCTAGTAACTCGACACAAGGGTCCCCCCGGTGGGAGGTAACCTCGGCTTGGACGGTTACTATGTTATAGTGACTCAAATCAAAGCGCGCACTTTGGACGCGTGGAACATCGACTATGAAAGGGTGGAAAGAAGAAAAGGAAAGAAATTAACTCGTGTAATTCCTGTGCACACTCGCGCCGGTGCTCAAGACTATCTTGATCACCTATCAACTTTTGGCCCGCCTCTGGGATCTAATTGCAAAACCTTTCAAACAATAGATCAAAATTAGTCCAGAAATGACGACAACTTTTTCAATTCAAACACAATTCGGATAAAAATAGATATGACAGCACAAAGGAAAGTCAATTATACTAGATATAAAAAGTTGTTTGATAATTTAAAGTACTCACTTATCAATTAAGATAAGAACTAATCACATAACTGTTACTGTACACTCGAAGCGAATGTGGAAAGACTGAAATTTAAAGTTAAAACATATTAAATTACTATTAGGAACCAATAGCTTAATGGCTTATTGTGCGGTCTGCATGACTTTTTTTTAAATTAATTTATTACTTTTCCACGGACTGATCGGTGTCTTTTGTTATAATCTGTAGGTCTCGTAGAATAAAATAGTCCAACAACTAATACACTCGCTTTATTGAGACAGCGTAACGTTGTACAAAGAATTATTTATATCGAGTCAAACGTCACAACTGCGCGTCCTCACCATCTTTATACAAAATTAATTAGAAGTCAGATTAGGAACTAATAAAGTTAAACTATTGTTTACAATGCCAAGTTCATGTGACGATCAACTAAATTATTAATTATGGATTAAAGATACAATAAGGTTCAGGTAAATCATTAAGATATCATTGGAAGTAGTTATTATGTATAACAATCGCTGGGTGTCAGGTGTTGCCAGCTAACACTTTTTAAGTTGAATTTAATTTTTTTGTTTATTATGATAGCTCCGTTTATAATAGAGTTTGCAATTGTTTACTTAAATCTAGAGGACCACTTATTCTATTTATCTAGTCCAGTGGTGGGCAAACTACGGCCCGCGGGCCAAATCTGGCCCGTTAAAGCATTTCATCCGGCCCGCTTTTTGTTTTGTTAATATTTTTTAATGTGTTATTGTAAAATTGGTTTCTGTTTTATTTATATCAGTAGTGTTTATAAGGTTTAAAACGATTTAAAATTCTCGGTTTGTTTAAAAAAAAAATTATAACGTCGTAAATTTTTACGTAAAAAGCCAAAAAAATAATTATTTGTGTAATTTGCTTAATTAGCTTTTAATTATTTTGTTAAGTTGATTTTATAAATCGAAATATTTTTTTCGGTAAAATTTTGGCCCCTTTTAAAGTATTTCTTACAATTTGTGGCCCGCCAACCAAAAAGTTTGCACACCACTGATCTAGTCTCTAAATGCATTTTTTTCCTTACGACTAAGTACACTTTTTCTACAAATAAGTTACTGGTTAGGACACAATTTTTTATACTTAAAATTATTTGTTTTTTACTACTACTACTTACTAGCTAAGAAAAATTTTTTGCACTTAAAATTGTTACTTTTTTTTTTAATATTTATGTTTTTTTTCCTGGCTAAGAAGAATTTTTAACACTTCAACTAGTTCGTTTTTTTTCTGTCTGCAAGATTTAAGGTAAAAAATCCAAACCCATTATTCAACTTTCTAGTACATCAGATAGAATCCGTATACCTATTACGCAATACAACTCTCACATAAAATTATTACCTATGACTTCAAATTTGATTTTACTTAATAAGTCAGGTTTGGTGGACCGCCCCTAAATCTAGAGAATGATCTTAAGTGATCACCATCGCCCATGAACATCTTCAACGCCGGAGAAGGTGCTTTGAAAAGGCCTCCCAAATCGTAGAGGTTCAGAAACACAGCTGGTGACAGTTGATTCCACAGGTTGACTGTGTGGAAGAAAGTCAAGATCAAGATGTCGATGGAATTTGGAACTGTGCGGTAAACGAAATCGGTAGCATGGACCATTAACCGAATAAAAAATATATAAACCATCTCCTAGCACAAGCTTGAGATTATTTGGAACAGATAACATGAATATTGGTAAAATTTGTAAAAAATGTTAGTATATTTAAAAATACACATACATACATATATACTTAAATTATTTTAATTAAATTTTAATAAAATGTGCTCAGGAACTACATGATCTAATTACCCCATCCCCTTTCCACCATCGGACTTCTAGACGCACTGCGGGATTTCATCCTTTTGTTGTGAACATCCCTCAAACCCGAACGAAGCGATTTGCTTCGTCTTTCATTCTTCGTACTAATAGTTTGCCCGCGTCTGTCTTTCCTTTCGATTACAATGTGGGTATTTTCAAGAGTAGAGTGAATAGGCATTTACTAAGCTAGTGCGCCTTACCATCCAGGACTGCATTTCCACTTAACATCAAGCACTTGCTTAGAAATTATAAAAAAAAATCAGTTAGAATATTATTTGTACTAATATTACAAAGGGAAAAGATTTAATTTGAATGTTGATAAATTTTAAATGTATTGATACGATTTCTTTTTCAATTAAAATCTATATTCTACAGCTAATATATGCCCCACAGATGGGCCTAGTCCGCCACGCGACCTTAATAGGGATTATCGCAATGAGAAAAGCCGAGGACAGAGCAGTGTGGAGGCAGCTCGTCGGCGTCTTCGAAGGCGCTTCGAGATAAGCACGACCTTCAGAAATGAGGAATACGATGAAGAATGAAAGAAAATTTTCTAATGCCGGTTTCCTCACGATGTTTTCCTTAAACGCCGTGCGAAAAACATTAGTGACAAATTATTTATTGCCGGCACCGCGGATCGAATTCGGGGACGGCCCGAACACTATGTCCTTATATTCTCGTTAAGTTAAAGATGTGCCCAAAACTGGCACGTATGTATAGGCTGTCACTTTGTATATCAGTCAAATACAATTCTCCAAACGTCCTACATTTCATTTTGGAATTCCAGTTGTCCTAGAGACCTTGAAACAATTTTAAATTCGCCGAGTAACTAAACGAGCACATTGTTAGCAGGTGACCTTTACACGTATAACTTAAACAATGCCTTATGGCAAATAACACACCTTGTGGTAAAGAACGAACTTTGTACCTACTAAATAAATATTTAAAGCGTCAATAGCTTACTAATAATTGGTAATTAGCTAACGTGATCCATATCCTAGCTTGAAAGGATAAGCTTACTTGGAAAGGTCAACAAGAATGTTCGGTGCTTATGAAAAAAAAGGATTCTTTTTTTTTTAAAAAATTGGGGTTTATTTCTAATGGAGGTATAAAAATTAATTATTAAAATTATTACGGATTAATTTATTTTTGAATACCCGACGTTTCTAATGTTTCAAAACAGTCATTTTTACGGGGAGTACTAGTGTTCTTTTAAGGGTCCCGGGTCCTCTTTTGCGGCGACAACCGGAAGGAAGACAATACGAGACCGGAGTGGTCTGCTTTGCCATAGCACAACGATGGTGCTGGCGGAGGAACTCCTAAACCGGAAACATTTAACCGCTCCAAATAACCTTACACTTACTTGGATTAGGAGATGGTTTACGTCAATAGTCGAATGGTGGATTCGAACCCACGATCTTACGATTCGCAGACCGTACGCTAAACTAATAGGCTATTGACGCCTAAAAAGGTTAGCATCTGATCTTGATTATTCTATTATAGAGTTTTGATTCAGTGCGTAATATTCGCGTAAATGGCGTAATGGTTTAGGGTACGGTCTGCCAATCGTAAGGTCGTTGGAATCCACCATCCGATTATTGTGAACCATCCTAGCACAAGTTTAATCTAAGTTGGAATAGTTAACATGAAAGTTATTACTAACTCATGAAAATATATTGTAAGTATTCTTTTTGAAGTTAATTACTTATTTGGGCGGATTATGAAAAAAAAGGATTCTTTTAAACAAAAAAATTGGTGTATTTCTAATGGAGTTATAAAACTATTATTACGGATTAATTTATTTTTGAATACCCGACGTTTCTAATGTTTCAAAACAGTCATTTTTACGGGGAGTACTAGTGTTCTTTTAAGGGTCCCGGGTCCTCTTTTGCGGCGACAACCGGAAGGAAGACAATACGAGACCACTCCGTGTTGCCATAGCACAACGATGGTGCTGGCGGAGGAACTCCTAAACCGGAAACATTTAACCGCTCCAAATAACCTTACACTTACTTGGATTAGGAGATGGTTTACGTCAATAGTCGAATGGTGGATGCGAACCCACGATCTTACGATTCGCAGACCGTACGCTAAACTAATAGGCTATTGACGCCTAAAAAGGTTAGTGTCTGATCTTGATTATTCTATTATAGAGTTTTGATTCAGTGCGTAATATTCGCGTAAATGGCGTAATGGTTTAGGGTACGGTCTGCCAATCGTAAGGTCGTTGGAATCCACCATCCGATTATTGTGAACCATCCTAGCACAAGTTTAATCTAAGTTGGAATAGTTAACATGGAAGTTATTACTAACTCATGAAAATATATTGTAAGTATTCTTTTTGAAGTTAATTACTTATTTGGGCGGATTATGAAAAAAAAGGATTCTTTTAAACAAAAAAATTGGTGTATTTCTAATGGAGTTATAAAACTATTATTACGGATTAATTTATTTTTGAATACCCGACGTTTCTAATGTTTCAAAACAGTCATTTTTACGGGGAGTACTAGTGTTCTTTTAAGGGTCCCGGGTCCTCTTTTGCGGCGACAACCGGAAGGAAGACAATACGAGACCACTCCGTGTTGCCATAGCACAACGATGGTGCTGGCGGAGGAACTCCTAAACCGGAAACATTTAACCGCTCCAAATAACCTTACACTTACTTGGATTAGGAGATGGTTTACGTCAATAGTCGAATGGTGGATGCGAACCCACGATCTTACGATTCGCAGACCGTACGCTAAACTAATAGGCTATTGACGCCTAAAAGGTTAGCATCTGATCTTGATTATTCTATTATAGAGTTTTGATTCAGTGCGTAATATTCGCGTAAATGGCGTAATGGTTTAGGGTACGGTCTGCCAATCGTAAGGTCGTTGGAATCCACCATCCGATTATTGTGAACCATCTCCTAGCACAAGTTTAATCTAAGTTGGAATAGTTAACATGAAAGTTATTACTAACTCATGAAAATATATTGTAAGTATTCTTTTTGAAGTTAATTACTTATTTGGGCGGATTATGAAAAAAAAGGATTCTTTTAAACAAAAAAATTGGTGTATTTCTAATGGAGTTATAAAACTATTATTACGGATTAATTTATTTTTGAATACCCGACGTTTCTAATGTTTCAAAACAGTCATTTTTACGGGGAGTACTAGTGTTCTTTTAAGGGTCCCGGGTCCTCTTTTGCGGCGACAACCGGAAGGAAGACAATACGAGACCACTCCGTGTTGCCATAGCACAACGACGGCGCTGGCGGAGGAACTCCTAAACCGGAAACATTTAACCGCTCCAAATAACCTTACACTTACTTGGATTAGGAGATGGTTTACGTCAATAGTCGAATGGTGGATTCGAACCCACGATCTTACGATTCGCAGACCGTACGCTAAACTAATAGGCTATTAACGCCTAAACAGGTTAGTATCTGATCTTGGTTATTCTAATATAGAGGTTTGATTCAATGAGTAATATTCGCGTAAATGGCGTAATGGTTTAGGGTACGGTCTGCCAATCGTAAGGTCGTTGGAATCCACCGTCCGATTATTGTGAACCATCTCCTAGCACAAGCTTAAGCTAAGTTGGAATAGTTAACATGGAAGTTATTACTAACTCATGAAAAATATATTGTAAGTATTCTTTTTTGAAGTTAAGTACTTATTTAGGCGCATTATGAAAAAAATGACGACAGTCACTGGTTGAAGCTGCAGTGAAAAAAAAATAAAAACTTTTTCAATGCTCCAAAATAATTGACGTTAACTATCCGTATGACTTATTCATTGATATAAATTAAATATTACTATACTTACTCACTTACACAAACACACACGCTACACATTCGCATAACTTCTCAACTATGACTGTAGTTCTTTCCCTTTTTTTTCTCCCTTTTGCACACATTTTGGTTTTTTTTTTATATATTTTTAATTATTAACTATCGTATAATTTACTTAACTTATATTAAAAACTTATTGTACGCAGGACTTACTGTTTGTGACTCTGAAAGGCACTGTCTCCTGAGATACAGGTACACTGTACCTAGTTCAGGAAACAGAGCTCCTGTATATGAAACATGTTTGTTTTTGTGATATTAATAAAGTTATTATTATTATTGTTGATCTCGACCTTATGGGTCGGTTTTACTGAATCAGGTACAGGCTTATGCCAAGTATCCTGGTCAAGTGTTTTTAGTGTGCGAGTGTGTTTGTGACTGCGTATATGTTTTGTATGCGTGTGTGTATAGGTGTGTTATTGCATGTTAGGTTGTGTGAATGTCTTCGTTATTTTGGAGCGTGAGGGTGGTTGGATTTAAAAAGCGACGGACTATTGAGCATGTGTCTATAACTACTGATTTTTGTAATTTTTTTTTTTTTTTGACGAACTAACACAGTTGGCACAGAGAAGCTGGCCTTTACTGCTTCACCGGATTTGAGAGGTGGCATAGCTCTTAGGTCGCTTAGCCTGAACCTCTATTTATGTGGTAACTCGACACAAGGGTCCCCCCGGTGAGGGGTAACCTCGGCTTGGACGGTTACCATTATTACGCGTTAGCAGTCCGATCCGAGGGCGCCCGAGAGGGCCGAACCACGACTCGGTCGGTAGCTATTTTATTAACGAAATTGATTTTTGTAATGACATGTATGTGTTTTTCTTGAGATCTAGTGATTTTAAGACAAGACTTTATTATTATTATTATTTAATTTTTCAAACAGAACTTTATAGCCTGTGTTGTCTATCCTTTTCTTTTTATTGAAATTAATTTTTTGCATGCAATTAAAAACGATTTTTAATGATACCAAAGGATAACTTCCCACGCGCTTACATAAGTACATGTACCCATTTCTTTTGATATGAACATTCAGTTTGTTATGAGGTTCCAGATTATTTCTTACCTAGATTTGAGATCGTCGTCAACGATATAAGCGTACGCTTGGTCATACATGTCGTCTGTTTGTTCACTAGTGATGGAACACATTGCATAATTAGCCTCTGTATCGGAGTCGCATTGTTCACTCTGCTGTAATGGATCCAGATCATCGAGGCAGTCAGGTACGTTGGACTGCGACCGCATCGTTTGCAACTCGTAGATCAACATTTCATGATTGTTCATATCCTTCGTGATCTCCGGGGAAATGTTGCCATTGCTCAGATTCGGGGAAACTTTACCCTTGTCTATGACTGTGTGTGCTTCGTCTGTGTTATTATTCCTACTCGCCAGTATTTCCGATATGAGCATTTCGGTAACACGAGACGTTTTCCGATCCAGCGAGTTGTTGTTTCTATTAATGTCCTCATTCTTGGAATCATTGTTGACTGTGTCATGCGTATTGTTATGTCCCGACGGGCTATTTCTTAATCTGTCATCGAATTCTTGAACTTCGTCGACTGTGGCGTATGGCGCGTCGGGAAAAGCCGATTCCGTCCGCGCATCAACTGGCAATGAATACACGCTTATTTCTGTCAATTGATTTTTTAGTTTGTTTTGGTTTGGATTTTCACTTACAGGCAAAGGTTTCATTGGTTTTAACTTAGGTTTCGGGGACAAAGGCGGTGGAGGTGCTTTCCTCAAAGGCAACGTTTTCTCCGCAAAACTGGAGGACTTTGAAACTTTGGATGATTTGGGATCTTGATCTAACTTATTCGAAGTTGAAAGAGAGCGCACTAAAATTTGTCTGCACGTTTTCACTTTGGAATTTAGAGATTCATTGGATCGTTTTACAGACGCCGGTCCCTGAAGAGAGTTGCTATCGCTGGAACTTCTTCTGGAGTTTTGTCCGCTGGATTTCTTCTCATCGGAGGACGAGCTACGATCACTAATCACATCTTTAATGAAGGACTTGACTCTAGCGAGGCCGTTTTGTTTTGGCGATACGATCTGTTGGCTTGCGGGGTGCGACCTATCCAAAGTTTTGGCTTTTTTAACATTGTTCAGGTCTTGTTTGGAAGAAGCACGGGACTTGGAGAGGGTAGCTTTTGATTCTGTGACGGCCTTCCTTGTTTTGGCCAGAGCTTCAGCTACTAAGCTCTGACTAGGCCGCGGCGGTACAGGGGGAGGGCCTTTGATTTTGTTAGTCTTCATGGGCTGAGTCTGCACCATCAGCATGCTTAAACGACTTCACTCGTACAATACTATAACACGGGCACTATAGTATAATGAGCGCGAGAACAACGCACGTAAATAACGACACACGCGAGCGCTGACCAGTGGACACGTCCGTCCCCCACCGAGGTGCGCGGCTGACTAACACGAAGCCAGACTAAAGTGTACCTCCACCGCGACACCCAGTCCTATAGCAAACGTTATTGAAATATACACCGCCATAATAGAATACATTTTCGCCTGTCACATGACATAATGGCTTGCGATTTTAAGCAGTTTACATAGTTGGTTCCGGATACAATGAGTTGACCCACACTTAAAATATTGTAAAAGTGATTGTTTACTATTAGAATGGACGCAATACCGGCAAGCGGCATTGCACGCTATATTGCATGGTGGTCCATTGTCTACACATGCATTGTTCTCGGAATATTGCAGATGGTAGACGCTTGCGAAAATCATACAAATTGTAATTAAAATGGTAATAAAAATAAACGGATATCCCATGCCATTAGTCTTTCAATATTACAATTTAATTCGTAAGTCGAAAAGTTTTTATTCCATCTCTAATTGGGTACAATTCAGAAATGACCTCAAGACAGTGGTGCTCAATCTTTGAAGCGTCAATAGCCTAATGGTTCGGTTCGTCGGTTCGAATCCACTATTCGACTATTGCAGTGAACCATTTCCTAGCACAAGGTTAAGCTTAGTTGGAATGGTTAACAAGATTGTTAGTAATATTTCTGGAAAAAAAAGATATCATTAATGCATTTTAACAAGTCATCACATTGGTAACCTTTATTTAATATCCCTGAAACATAGTTATATTGCCTTCACATTTTACTTCCAAATATGCTAGTTACCCTGCACTAATAAGGATCCATGAGCCACGGTAACTTAGTGTCGAGTGGTCGCCGCAAGTTGTGTAGTACGCTGGCGACCTGAGTTCGATCCCCAGTGCCGGCAAAATAAATATATAATTTTTGTTGGAATGTTATGAGCTGTTTTTTTTTCTTTCAATACAGTGCAACCACAGACTTATGTTCATGCTCTTTTGTAATATTATTGAATTGGTTGCTTTGGGTTTTTTTTTTTTCTTTCAATACAGTGCAACCACAGACTTATGTTCATGCTCTTTTGTAAAATTATTGAATTGGTTGCTTTGGTTTTTTTTTTTTTCTTTCAATACAGTGCAACCACAGACTTATGTTCATGCTCTTTTGTAATATTATTGAATTGGTTGCTTTGGGTTTTTTTTTAATAAGGGTGCTACCTCTACAGTTACTACTTTTTTTTTTATTATAATGCCTGATTTTTGAAGGTGGTGCTGGAGAATGCTTTGGTTCACGCATCGTTATAAGTTTCTCCGTGACCGCTGCGTCCCTGCTTCTCATGGCCATTTTTAGATTATAGTCTATAATTTTCTCTTTTGATGCGGCCGTTGCCCTTGTCACTAATCTTTCTGAGGCGTCGTCACAGTCATCTGTGTAATAGACACAGCGGACTGTGTGTCTGGATATTGCCACTGCAGCATGTTGGACGCTTGTTTACCACTGACTCGGTGGTGAAGGAAAAAGTTGTGAGGAAACCTACATGTCTTAGAAAATTTTTCTAAGACATGTGAAGTCTGCCAATCTGCACTAAGTTTTATACTTTCATTACAGGGAAGGCCTGTGCTCAGCAGTGGGACATGTATAAGGCTATAAAAAAATGGATCATGTATCCTACATCTATCATATGTTCCTTCACATTTTCTATTTATAAAATGCATATCTTATTGTTAATTAAGTAGTCTTGAAACCACTCAAATCACTCAAACGGAAGTGGGGTTATGTAAATAACAAAAAAATCACCATTAAAAAGCAAAAGAAAAAAATAAGTAAGCAATAATACCTTCTTAAATGGTAAATGCAGGAAAGTGGAATTGAAATAATAACAAACCCATACATGGCAACAATGTAATATGCAACAATGGATTTGTTGTTGTAAATGTAATACTAAGTTTATCTATTATATTGTCAAGTAAAAACTTCAGTTGTAATGCTAAGAAAGAATGAAAGTATAATTGATACTTACAAAAATACTATTTGTTGTTGAACTTCCAATCTTGACGACACATAGGGCACTGTTGTTGCGGTTGTGAGTGTAACCACTTTACTATGCAGTGTATATGGAAGCAATGCGAGCAGGCACCCCAAACTAAGGGGCAGTCGTCCCCAGGAAGCTTGCAATCAGGACAACAGCTATCAAAGGGCATACGACAAATACCACAGTTATCGTCGTTGGCTATCCAACGCCAGGTAGCTACTCAGTCAACCTGGAAATTATATAGCATATAAAATATATTGATTACAGCAAACATGTAATCGATAAACAAATAACTTACTTTAAAAAAAAAAAAAAAAATAAGTAAGAAATAATACCTTGTTAAATGGTAAATGCAGGAAAGTGGAATTGAAATAATAACAAACCCATACATGGCAACAATGCAATATGCAACAATGGATTTGTTGTTGTAAATGTAATACTAAGTTTATCTATTATATTGTCAAGTAAAGACTTCAGTTATAATGCTAAGAAAGAATGAAAGTATAATTGATACTTACAAAAATACTATTTGTTGTTGAACTTCCAATCTTGACGACACATAGGGCACTGTTGTTGCGGTTGTGAGTGTAACCACTTTACTATGCAGTGTATATGGAAGCAATGCGAGCAGGCACCCCAAACTAGGGGGCAGTCGTCCCCAGGCAGCTTGCAATCAGGACAACAGCTATCAAAGGGCATACGACAAATACCGCAGTTATCGTCGTTGGCTATCCAACGCCAGGTAGCTACTCCAGTCCAACCTAGAAATTATATAGCATATAAAATATATTGATTACAGCAAACATGTAATCGATAAACAAATAACTTACTTTTAACTGTGACCTTCATGGCGTAATACTGACATAGTTTGGACACCGTGTTTTAACTTAATATTTAAAGTGGATCACAGTTTGTGTTCCCTATGAGATGGGTCACTTATTTTGCCAAACATAATACAATAACAGGTATTAGGTACAAAATAGTCGTTTTAATCGTTTGATTATGACTTTGATAAGACGTTACTTTTTTTGTTGACCATAAATAAAGCGCTTTGTTAGAAAAAATGAAAAGGTATTGATCTTTTCAATTCATGCTACATTTCCTCTTGTTTATATGATTTATTTTTTTTTTTTTCTTTCAATACAGTGCAACCACAGACTTATGTTCATGCTCTTTTGTAAAATTATTGAATTGGTTGCTTTGGTTTTTTTTTTTTTCTTTCAATACAGTGCAACCACAGACTTATGTTCATGCTCTTTTGTAAAATTATTGAATTGGTTGCTTTGGTTTTTTTTTTTTTCTTTCAATACAGTGCAACCACAGACTTATGTTCATGCTCTTTTGTAAAATTATTGAATTGGTTGCTTTGGTTTTTTTTTTTTTCTTTCAATACAGTGCAACCACAGACTTATGTTCATGCTCTTTTGTAATATTATTGAATTGGTTGCTTTGGGTTTTTTTTTAATAAGGGTGCTACCTCTACAGTTACTACTTTTTTTTTTATTATAATGCCTGATTTTTGAAGGTGGTGCTGGAGAATGCTTTGGTTCACGCATCGTTATAAGTTTCTCCGTGACCGCTGCGTCCTTGCTTCTCATGGCCATTTTTAGATTATAGTCTATAATTTTCTCTTTTGATGCGGCCGTTGCCCTTGTCACTAATCTTTCTGAGGCGTCGTCACAGTCATCTGTGTAATAGACACAGCGGACTGTGTGTCTGGATATTGCCACTGCAGCATGTTGGACGCTTATGAGCTGGTTTACCACGGACTTGGTAGTGAAGAAAAAGTCGTGAAATCTAGATGTCTTAGATAATTTTTCTAAGACATGTGAATAGATGACTGGTATTAAATGCCACTTTAGGATGGGTTGGTGCTGGGGAAAAATGGCCAAAAATATAGACTATTAACTAATAATAACACTAATTTTGTTTTTTATTTTTTTTTATAAATATAAAGTTACAAGAATAGAAAATAGAAGTTAAAGAAAGTGACCAGGAACTACGTGTCCAAATAATTTTAATACACAAATTATTAAATATTTTTTTATAAATATAAAGTTACAAGAATAGAAAATAGAAGTTAAAGAAAGTGACCAGGAACTACGTGTCCAAATAATTTTAATACACAAATTATTAAATATTTTTTTATAAATATAAAGTTACAAGAATAGAAAATAGAAGTTAAAGAAAGTGACCAGGAACTACGTGTCCAAATAATTTTAATACACAAATTATTAAATATTTTTTTATAAATATAAAGTTACAAGAATAGAAAATAGAAGTTAAAGAAAGTGACCAGGAACTACGTGTCCAAATAATTTTAATACACAAATTATTAAATATTTTTTTATAAATATAAAGTTACAAGAATAGAAAATAGAAGTTAAAGAAAGTGACCAGGAACTACGTGTCCAAATAATTTTAATACACAAATTATTAAATATTTTTTTATAAATATAAAGTTACAAGAATAGAAAATAGAAGTTAAAGAAAGTGACCAGGAACTACGTGTCCAAATAATTTTAATACACAAATTATTAAATATTTTTTTTTTTTATAAATATAAAGTTACAAGAATAGAAAATAGAAGTTAAAGAAAGTGACCAGGAACTACGTGTCCAAATAATTTTAATACACAAATTATTAAATATTTTTTTATAAATATAAAGTTACAAGAATAGAAAATAGAAGTTAAAGAAAGTGACCAGGAACTACGTGTCCAAATAATTTTAATACACAAATTATTAAATATTTTTTTTTTTTATAAATATAAAGTTACAAGAATAGAAAATAGAAGTTAAAGAAAGTGACCAGGAACTACGTGTCCAAATAATTTTAATACACAAATTATTAAATATTTTTTTATAAATATAAAGTTACAAGAATAGAAAATAGAAGTTAAAGAAAGTGACCAGGAACTACGTGTCCAAATAATTTTAATACACAAATTATTAAATATTTTTTTTTTTTATAATTTCTAAGCAAGTGCTTGACTACGATCCCACCTGATGTTAAGTGGAAATGCAGTCCTGGATGGTAAGGCGCACTAGCTTAGTAAATGCCTATTCACTCTACTCTTGAAAATACCCACATTGTAATCGGAAGGAAAGACAGACGCGGGCAAACTATTCCAGTCCTTTGCTGTACGAAGAATGAAAGACAAACAAATCGCTTCGTTCGGGTTTGAGGATGTTCACAACAAAGGATGAAATCCCGCAGTGCGTCTAGAAGTCCGATGGTGGAAAGGGGATGGGGGAATTAGATCATGTAGTTCCTGAGCACACTCTCCAAAATGCAATCTGTAGAAAACCGAAAGGCTAGCTACCTTACGCCTGTGCTCAAGACTGAGCACATTGGTTTCAGCTGTGTCACCAAATAGCCTCTTAGCCCGTTGCTGCGAGATGGCATTTAGCTGCGCCTGCCCAAATGTGACAGCAGTATTCTACACACTACCGGACTTGAGCTTTATAAAGTGTTAAAAGCTGTCCCGCAGAGAAGTACGGTTGCACTTTGACCAAGATCCCAAGTTTTTTTGCAGCTATCTTAGCCTTAGACTCGATGAATCGTCCGTAGTTTAGGGTCGGTGAGATTTCAATACCCAATAACTGAAGACGATCAGTGAATTCCACAGATAGATCCTGGAAAGTAGGAGCCAAGGTGTACTGGCTCCTTTTAGCGGAAAAGAAACACGCCTGTGTTTTGGCGGCGTTGAATCTCACAAGATTGGCATCGCCCCAAGTGGAGACTTCCTGTAGTTTGAGATTCATTCGCTCTACCATGGCTCTCCTTTGGGACTGTACCTGATCCTTTGTGGCGTTAGCACCCAATTGGTAACTCTCTACAACTGTGCTGTCGTCTGCATACCCAAAGATACCGGGTTTGAGCAGATCGTTTATATGCAGCAGAAACAGAGTTGCAGAGAACAGACCCTGAGGAACTCCGGCATTTATGGCCATTATCTCAGACGAGCAGCCGTCTATGACTACACGTAGAGACCGTTCCTTCAGGAAGTCGCTGTCCAGGTGACCAAGCCAGGATAGATGCCGTACATTGGAAGTTTGTTGATGAGGCTAGCGTGCCAGACCCTGTCAAAGGCCTTCGATACATCGAGCGAAGCAGCAAGTGCTTCACCGTTGTTCTCGAGAGCCTGGCCAAAGAGATGAGTGGCGTGTACCAAGAGATCTCCAGTTGACCGGTTTCAGCGAAACCCGTACTGTCGGTCGCTAAGGATGTCATTATTTTCTAGGTATGCCACAAGGTGTGCATTCAATATACGTTCCATTATCTTACAAATAATGGAGGTAATCGATATAGGTCGATAATTGACAGGGTCGGCTCGGCTACCTTTCTTGGGCACAGGTTGCACGTTTGCAAGCTTCCAAGACTTAGGCACAATTCAGTCTTTAGGGATACAATCAAAGTCAAAAAAATAATTATATACTCTTTGATATCTCTCAAAGTGTCAAATTAGCGATCTTATTTGACAATCTGACAAACGTCGAGCAATTGTCACTTAAACAAGCAAAGCAAAAGCAATTGGAGTGAGTTCATTTGATGTGTTGGAAGTTTTTCAGTTTTGTACGCTTGGTTTCTTTAAAAGTAATTTAAAAACAAGAAAATGACTACTTTCGACTCGAAATACGATGTAAGTTATAGATATGTTAGGTAAACTGAGGGTTCCCGTTAATTTTACAGGAATTTTAATTCTATACTTTAACGTATGCATTCAGTCAGTTATACAAGTGTAAGGTTTTCCTTAAGAACCTTTAATAATTCATCTGAAGAAATTATTTTGTTTATGTAGTCAATTCCGCTTTTTGTTGTCCAATCAATTCCAAATCACTTCATGTTACATATAGTTATCTTGTAGTTCAGTTTATTAGTAATCACATTACATGGAAATAGGGAAGTAACCGGATAAGATAAACATGTTATAAAATAAATATTTAGAAAGCTTATTTTGTAATGTTCTAAATTAATTGAAACAAATTTGTTTTTCTTTGCATTATAGATGTTTCCTGCTGGTGATGTGGGGGTGGTAGAGGGAGAAATGAACATTCCAACTCGAGGAGTACCCTCTGGCGACAGTATGGAGTTTAATACACTAGATGAACCTATCAAAGAAACATTTGTAAGTGTTTTTTATTATAATTGACTTAACACAAAAATTTATTATTTAATAAGTTATTTGATATGTAAGCATTATTAATTAATTTTTATATTTATTGGTAATGGTAATGTGTTTTTTTTCCTTACCTAATTTTACATTAAGTCTTATTATACTTTTTTTAGGGGGTATAAACTTGTGCTTGACCATGATCCCATCTGATGTTAAGTGGTGATATAGTTGAAAGATGGTAAGCACTAGTTTAGTAAGTACCTCCTATTCACTCTACTCTTGAAGGCTCCCATGTCGTACTCGGATGGAAAGACTGACGCCGGTAACTTGTTCTACTCCTTTGTCGTATACACGATGAACAATGACTCAAATTGCTTTGTTTGGAAGTGAGGATGGGGGAATTAACTCTTCAATAGGATGTCCATTATTGAAACATTCCTGGGTCTATTTTTCACTATTCTTATCTTGTTTTTTAACTCGTTAATCATCAGTTATTACTATGTTATTTCCAGATGCGAGACCTGCGTGCGTTGGCAACAAATTCTTTCATGTACTTTTACCTAGGGAAAAGACAAGCTTACTAAAGGAATGTAAGTCATTTTGTTATATAGTTTTTGTTAGCTATCTAATATGTTAGATATTTAAATTGGCATGCAGGGGTTTTGGAGGCGATAAATCGATCTAGCAAGGTCGTTGACCCCAGCATCAGCTGTTTTTGACTTTGTGTTTCATTGATAATTTTTTATTTAAGTAATGTATTTTTTATGAAACTATCGTTTAATTTAGCTTTAATAACATAATAGAGATAAATAATACTCATAAAACGTTATAAAAATATGATAATGAAAGTGTTAGTTTAATACTATTGTCTGTCTTCATTTTCGAAAGCTTTAGATTTAGTCTCCTAGCACCCTGTATATAAATAAAATATAAATAAGCTCTCACATCCTTTTTACCCTAGTGGCCTCTTGCTCCTCCTCCTTGCGTCCTTTTTCTTCATTGCTGAGGGTCGTGACCTCCACGAATTATGTGGCGAATGATCGCTTTCCACTTGTTGCGGTTTTTGGCGGTGTGAAATGCCTCGTGGACTCTCCTGTTGGTGTTGTTAGTGACAAAGACAGCTTTTGTTTTTACCAATCTTATTAGGTCTCATATGTGTTATATATCTTGAATCTTATATTTTGAAGCGTCAATAGCGTGGGTTCGAATCCACCATTCGACTATTGCCATGAACCATGTCCTAGCACAAGCTTAAGCTTAGTTGGAATGGTTAACAAGATTGTTAGTAATATTTCTGAAAAAAAAAAGAAATATTGCAAGCTTTCTTTTAAAAAAAAAATATCTACACTAATATCCGGTGGGATTGTAGTCACTTGCTTAGCAAGTATAAAAAAGTAAATGGAAAGTCAAGTTTTCTTTATTTAGCTTTTCCTACATAAACTACAGAAGAGATATACTTGATACTTATCGATGATGCAGCTTGTTTGGTAGATGTATTTAGTATGTATGTTTGAATACTTATTTGGATTTTTTATTTTTGTTTGAAATAATATTAACTTTGTATTAAAAATTTGTTTCTTTTCCCAATGTTTTGACCTTATTCCACTGGTAATTCTGGTTCACACACATTAATTTAACTCAATGCCATTTTTTCTCCATTTTATCGTTCAAATTTTGAAAATTGACAACTTTATTTAAGAATATTATATTTTAAGAAATTGCATTAATTTTTTTGTGACACTTCTCATTTTAACTTTTAGGGGATCTATGGGGTCCGTTGCTGTTGTGTACCCTCATGGCCACAATCCTGCAGGGTTCAACAGAACGCGCCGATAACTCAAACGACGGGGGCCCGGAGTTTGCGGAGGTGTTTGTCCTGGTGTGGATTGGAGCTGCCGTGGTTACGGCCAACTCAAAGCTCCTTGGTGGAAATATGTGAGTATTCCTTCATGGTTAGCCTAGCCTATATAGCTTCCTACGAGGCGGCCTTTATCCCGGCTCGGTTCCCGCCGCTTAATATCCGGGCCTTCGACGGTGGAGCCGAGCCGTCGCCATATGTTTGGAAGAGATCGCTTATAGTATATAATAAGGCAATTGCTTTCATTCATTTAACTTTTTTTTGTTGACGGGGAGAAATCTTCTGGTGGGAAGGCGGCGGTTATATGGGGATCTTACCCACTAAAACCTCCCCGGTGGCCCTTTCCTCGGTGCATGATGAGGGGCTCCGGGATCTCACGTGGAACGCCCGGAGCCCCTCTGCACTGTGCTCATGATAGCACGTCCCGGGGAGGTTACTCCCTCCCCCTGTACCTCGTATAAGGCGACACGTAGCCAGCCGATGTCGCCTTCTTCCGCCCGACTTTGGTGGACGACGCAGGCCCCCACCCTTGTCGCCCAGTGAAACTGAGGCCCTTTAGTCGCCTTGTACGACAGACAGGGGATACCGTAGTCTTATTCTTGAGCCCAGAACTACAGGGCTGTCATTAATTTAACTGTTTAAACCAATTTAAGGGGTGTCATCATCCTAATGAATATTTATAATTCACAGATCGTTTTTCCAATCAGTATGCGTGCTGGGTTACTGCCTGTTCCCTATCGCACTGTCCCTGATTATTTGTCGGATCATCCTGTTCTCTGCGCAGAACTCGTTCCTCTTCTTCTTAAGGCTGATCATTTCAATGGTTGGCTTCATTTGGGCGACATTTGGTAAGATTATTTTCATTATTGCAAATTTCTATAATATTATTAACAATTACACAATTGTCACCTACAACACTCACGTGACGTTGAATATCGAAAACTCCTTTACGCACGCTTGACTTTGGGAGTTAGCTAGTGAATGCGTTACGAAAAGTGTGATCGGGTAAAGCGGACGGAAGTTGAGAAGGAGATATAAGTTAGTGAACTTGGAGATTTACGTTTCGTATATTACTGTAGAGAGCAAGATAAACAGTGTGAGCTCACGCTTTCTCTCGTTCTATATCAAACTGTAGGAGCGAGAGAGAGAGACATCTTTCTTGTATAATCATGTATCTATATATATAAAGAGAAAGTGTGTGGGTATGTTTCATATAGGCTTCGAAACAGGACCGATTTCAATTAAACTTTCAGGGAATCTTCAGATTGACCTGACGAGTAATCGAGCACTCCTCTTTTTGAACTGTCAACCAAGCCATACGTCATACTTTTATTTCTGACATTGAGCCTGATATGTTTTTGTATAAATGATAAAAATGATATTGTATTTACTGATATGTACATGGTGTAGGTAATGATCTACACCCGCTCTAGAAGAGAATGAATACGAAGAGAAATGAATAATTGAATATATTGTGAGAGTTAAATAAAATATTTAATGATATAAGTTTATTGTTTAAATAAACTAAGGCAAAATCTAGTATATTATACATACATATAGATGGAGGTAAAGAAGTTTTACTTCATTAGTGTAAAACACACTCGTTTTTTTTTTCAGCGGCAACAAAAATTCCTCGGTGACAGCCAACCTGATGGGAAGAAGGCTCTAGCTGTGTATCAATATGTTTGTTCTACTTCATCCTCTCATGGCTGGTAGTCTCCCATAATAACGTATAAGCACATCTAACTTAGTACCGAGTATATTGTATTTATTGTTGTGATATGGACATTTTTTAGTGTAATTTGTGAATAAATGTTTTTTTTAAGATTTAAGGAATTTATTGTATTTATTCTGGTAATGAGTAATGACATCGTTTTGGTACACTATACAAGGTCAAGTGACAAGCACAAAATATCATTCTCCGAGACATAACAATTATGAAAAAAAAGTATTGTCTTTGGTTAACATTCCATTTACAAAGTTATTACTCCAAATTACTTACCATGTGACTTTTGTAAATATTATTAATTAAAAAACTATTTTATGTCTGTAGTGTTTTATTGAATACCTTACAAAAAACACAAATATATATGTCTAAAAATACATAGCTTAGGGAAATTCGAGACTCAGTACATTGCGTATTAGTTATTTATAATAGCAGCATCGTTTACTAGAACTAGCTATGAGTGTAACCAGTGTTTAGGAGTATACAAAGCTTTATATACTCTGTGAAATTGATAATTGACTGGGTACATGTATTAAAAAAAAATGATTATTTTATCTGTACATTTTTGTGCTACCATAAATTAAAAATTACAATCTTGTTAAACGGTTAACATTTTAAAATGTTTTAAAACAAATATTTTAAATTTGGTTTATAAAATTGACCGAACCAGTCGGTGAGTCAGATAGTCGACTTAGTAAGGAAATAAAGCAATTTGGGAAAATATTTTCAAAATATAAAAATCACCATAATATGTTTAATAACAATACACGGTTGACATGTTCTGCCGGTATTATCAAAAAAAAAATACAGACGAATTGATAACCGTCTTTTTGAAGTCGGTTAAAAGTATCTTATTTCTATAAAACATAAATAAAATTATAAACCTAATAACATGCATATTGTTAAAAACATTGTATATAACAAAATAACTGCGATACAGGAATCTCGAATTGGCAAAGATATGAGTATATTTCAAATGTCTAAAACCTCATCTACTTTACGGCCAAAAAATATTATCGAATTGAAATGAACATTCACTTATATTCGACTTGAAATTTCCGTGAAATAGCAACCGATCGAGTCGTGGTTCGGCCCTCTCGGGCACCCTCGGATCGGAATGCTTACGCGTAACATAGTAACCGTCCAAGCCGAGGTTACCCCTCACCGGGGGGACCCTTGTGTCGAGTTACTAGCAATAGAGGTTCAGGCTAAGCGACCTAAGAGCTGTGCCACCTCTCCGGTGAAGCAGTCAAGGCCAGCCTCTCTGGCCAATCTGTGTAGTTCGTCATAAAAAAAAAATCGACTTGAAAATTGGGAGTTTGAAATGTTGGCAGTATTGCAATATAGCATGTAATTTCCTTTTTACGTAAAACAATTTTTTCTATTATTTTTTATTTTCTATAATTTAAAATTTGATCATGTAATAAATATTTTTAATTCACAGATCGTTTTCCAATCAGTATGCGTGCTGGGTTACTGCCTGTTCCCCATCGCACTGTCCCTGATTATTTGTCGGATCATCCTGTTCTCTGCGCAGAACTCGTTCCTCTTCTTCTTAAGGCTGATCATTTCAATGGTTGGCTTCATTTGGGCGACATTTGGTAAGATTATTTTCATTATTGCAAATTTCTATAATATTATTAACAATTACACAATTGTCACCTACAACACTCACGTAACACGTGACGTTGAATATCGAAAACTCCTTTACGCACGCTTGACTTTGGGAGTTAGCTAGTGAATGCGTTACGAAAAGTGTGATCGGGTAAAGCGGACGGAAGTTGAGAAGGAGATATAAGTTAGTGAACTTGGAGATTTACGTTTCGTATATTACTGTAGAGAACAAGATAAACAGTGTGAGCTCACACTTTCTCTCGTTCTATATCAAACTGTAGGAGCGAGAGAGAGAGAGAGAGAGACATCTTTCTTGTATAATCATGTATCTATATATATAAAAGAGAAAGTGTGTGGGTATGTTTCATATAGGCTCCGAAACGGCTGAACCGATTTCAATTAAACTTTCAGGGAATCTTCAGATTGACCTGACGAGTAATCCTGTATAGTTTGGTGAAGGTCGGAGCACTCCTCTTTTTGAACTGTCAACCAAGCCATACGTCATACTTTTATTTCTGACATTGAGCCTGATATGTTTTTGTATAAATGATAAAAATGATATTGTATTTACTGATATGTACATGGGTGTAGATAATGATTTTCACCCGCTCTAGAAGAGAATGAATAATTTAATATATTGTGAGAGTTAAATAAAATATTTAATGATATAAGTTTATTGTTTAAATAAACTAAGGCAAAATCTAGTATATTATACATACATATAGATGGAGGTAAAGAAGTTTTACTTCATTAGTGTAAAACACACTCGTTTTTTTTTCTTTTTCAGCGGCAACAAAATTCCTCGGTGACAGCCAACCTGATGGGAAGAAGGCTCTAGCTGTGTATCCAATATGTTTGTTCTACTTCATCCTCTCATGGCTGGTAGTCTCTCATAATAACGTATAAGCACATCTAACTTAGTACGAGTATATTGTTTAAATAAACTAAGGCAAAATCTAGTATATTATACATACATATAGATGGAGGTAAAGAAGTTTTACTTCATTAGTGTAAAACACACTCGTTTTTTTTTTCTTTTTCAGCGGCAACAAAATTCCTCGGTGACAGCCAACCTGATGGGAAGAAGGCTCTAGCTGTGTATCCAATATGTTTGTTCTACTTCATCCTCTCATGGCTGGTAGTCTCCCATAATAACGTATAAGCACATCTAACTTAGTACCCAGTATATTGTATTTATTGTTGTGATATGGACATTTTTTTTAGTGTAATTTGTGAATAAATGTTTTTTTTTTAAGATTTAAGGAATTTATTGTATTTATTCTGGTAATGAGTAATGACATCGTTTTGGTACACTATACAAGGTCAAGTGACAAGCACAAAATATCATTCTCCGAGACATAACAATTATGAAAAAAAAGTATTGTCTTTGGTTAACATTCCATTTACAAAGTTATTACTCCAAATTACTTACCATGTGACTTTTGTAAATATTATTAATTAAAAAACTATTTTATGTCTGTAGTGTTTTATTGAATACCTTACAAAAAACACAAATATATATGTCTAAAATACATAGCTTAGGAAATTCGAGACTCAGTACATTGCGTATTAGTTATTTATAATAGCAGCATCGTTTACTAGAACTAGCTATGAGTGTAACCAGTGTTTAGGAGTATACAAAGCTTTATATACTCTGTGAAATTGATAATTGACTGGGTACATGTATTAAAAAAAAATGATTATTTTATCTGTACATTTTTGTGCTACCATAAATTAAAAATTACAATCTTGTTAAACGGTTAACATTTTAAAATGTTTTAAAACAAATATTTTAAATTTGGTTTATAAAATTGACCGAACCAGTCGGTGAGTCAATTAGTCGACTTAGTAAGGAAATAAAGCAATTTGGGCAAATATTTTCAAAATATAAAAATCACCATAATATGTTTAATAACAATACACGGTTGACATGTTCTGCCGGTATTATCAAAAAAAAAATACAGACGAATTGATAACCGTCTTTTTGAAGTCGGTTAAAAGTATCTTATTTCTATAAAACATAAATAAAATTATAAACCTAATAACATGCATAATGTTAAAAACATTGTATATAACAAAATAACTGCGATACAGGAATCTCGAATTGGCAAAGATATGAGTATATTTCAAATGTCTAAAACCTCATCTACTTTACGGCCAAAAAATATTATCGAATTGAAATGAACATTCACTTATATTCGACTTGAAATTTCCGTGAAATAGCAACCGACCAAGCCGAGGTTACCCCTCACCGGGGACCCTTGTGTGGAGTTACTAGCAATAGAGGTTCAGGCTAAGCGACCTAAGAGCTATGCCACCTCTCAATACGGTGAAGCAGTCAAGGCCAGCTTCTCTGTGTAGTTGGTAATAATAAAAAAAAAAAAAAAAAAAAAGCTCAGTACATGTCACAAGAAAGTGTCTTTCCATATAAAAATACCTCCTTTAAGCAATAATTCAACCCTCTGGAAATTTTGAAAAATGTCACTTTTCCATTTAATCGACGATATGGTCTATCTAGTCTAAGTCTTCGGGTATATATAATAGAAGACATTATACTAAAATTATAAATATTTCTAAAAGTTTGCGCGTTAATACGTTCCACCGTATTGATTCAATTAGTCAAAAAATCTCAACGGGTAATAAATTAAGATTAAAACCAGTGCGTCACAATTTTAATTATAAAGGTGTTGACAGACTTGAGCATTCTAGCGAGAGGACAGATGACCTGAATCAAAGGTCTTCTTAGTGTTAAAAATTATGCAATAATTTAATTTGACCAATTTAATTAATTTATTAGTCTTTTCTTTTTCATTATTTAATTTGTAACTCTTATTTGTTCCGTCATCGATATCCGGAATCCATGTTGAGTTTTGCCTTCCATTTTGTCCTTGTGTTACCGGTCAAGTGAGTCCCTCTCTAATGCCAGTGGCGCCCTCTATGTTACTTCCGCTGATGTGTTTTAGCGGCGCCTCAGGGCTCAAGTCGTATTATAGCGTCGTTTTTCCTAGTGTTCAGACGTCTTAGCGACTAAGTATAATTCATGGAACATTGTTATCTTAAGTTTTCCAAGTTACCCTCTCTATTGTTATAAGTGAAAATTTATTTTAAAATTAGAATAGCGCGCAACGTGTTGGTGTTTTTCAAAAATCGAGATTAAAAATATCATATTGGAGAAAGTTAAGAAATAGAAAAACGTAGCTGTAAATAATCCTCTCTATAATAAATCGTTACGCTTCTTAATAGAAAATGTTGTGTACACCTGTAATTGGCATACACAACAGGACTTAGTTTGTAAATCTGATTATTTTAATGTATGCTTGTGTAATGCTGTTAGTGTACCTTATTACATAAATAAATAAATCAAACCAAACTTAGGTTGTCCTTTATCTGACTGTGTCGAATTGTATTCGCTTTTTAAAATTTTACTGTTTGACAGAGAGTTCGATTGTATTTTATTATTTCGTCTAGGATATCTCGTTAGACTAGAGTTATATAGGTGGAAATATTGTTTCAAATCATGTTTGTTTTCGACGCTTGTTTTTGACGAAATCTATAAGAAAATGCCGTCAATCTAAGCAATTGAATCGAACGTTCGTTATAATAATCGTAACGATACTTGGCTCCGTTCGTTGTTTATAGTTCCACAATGTTAAGACAGCTACAAATCGATGTTCAGTAACAAGTGCTCAAGTGTATCACCACCTTTGTACCATAGACTACGATATACCAACTAATAACATAAAAACTTTGTACATATAAATTGGAAAAAAGTATAATATTATAAAATATGTATGCATGTCTACGCTGTTATTTAATATTTAATTTAAAAAAATATATGATTTCTCAAATTCATTATATTCCTCTCGTTACGTTGGTTCATACAGAATTCAACGCGTAGAACGTAGAAAGTTATTAACACAATTTATTAAAATCAAACGGTAACTATGACCATGGTAACTCATGTTATATGCCGTGATTAATCGTAAATTTTTAAGGATTTTAAAAGTATTTTATTTTTATTAGCAGTATTCTCATAAACCACAAAATTGTATAAATTACAGCTGTAGAGAAACATCATTGTATTTTCATACGAGTTGGTTATCATTGAGTCTGGATTATATTAATTGGAAATCCGTGATTTCTGCCTACCCCACTGTGTGATGTTTGTATTTATAATAAATGGAATAGTTATAGTGCGGGATCAATTGCTTATCTATAAACTTGTTCAGTCGACACCAGTCTAAATCTAAACACCAAAAGCAAACATTGAATGTTTGACAGGAACAAAATTGGCGCCAAATATGAATATCGACGGTAGAAAGAGGAAATGTCGTAAATATCCAATTTCACACTAGAGTCGAGAAACTGTTACAAAAGTTCACAATTTTTGTAATAAACAGTAGAAAACTAATCTATATATATATAAAGAGAAAGTGTGTGGGTATGTTTCATATAGGCTCCAAAACGGCTGAACCGATTTCAATGAAACTTTCAGGGAATCTTCAGATTGACCTGGCGAGTGATCCTGGTAAAGCTTGGTGACGATCGGAGCACTTCTCTTTTTCAACTGTTGTGTTGACATGCGTTGTGTATATTTATGTCATTATGAACCATATTGAAGTACAATGGAGTATATTGAAGTTTAATGTAGTATAATAAAATACACTGAAGTATTTTAAAGATAATAATTAAGGATTTTGAAGTATTCAAGGTAAGTTATAGCGCCGCGAATGTATCCGTTTACTGATGCTGCTGATATGTACATGGGTGTAGGTGATGATCTTCACCCGCTCGAGAAGAGAATGAATACGGAGAGAAATGAATAATTTAATATATTGTGAGAGTTAAATTAAATATTTAATGATGTAAGTTTATTATTTAAATAAAATAAAGCAAAATCTAGCCCGGCAAAGCGGGCTGGGTACGCTAGTTTTATATAAAATTTCCATACAAAGGTTGGCTCTAAGTGATCGCTTATAGCGATAAGATCGCCCATTACGCATACAATTATATTGACATATGTAAGAATGTAAAATTTATTATTTCTCTGATATATTTCTTAATTGTTGTGCAATAAAGTATTCATTCATTCATTCATATTATACGTATCGAAGCTGGAAAGCAAAAACGTATGGCCATTTTACGTCGTTGGAACCAGAAAAAAAAAGACGCGTCGAATGATATGTGATTTGTAACAATTAGATGAAAAATAGCGAAAATTGGATTTTCAAAATTGACCCTTTTTATTCTAGGTAAACTCTAGGTTAATGCCGTGGTACAAAATTTATTCTGCAAAAAATAATAAATAATGTGTCCAAAAACGACAGCTCTAGGTCTACTAACACGAAAGTTATAATTTTTTTTTCCAAAAGTTGAAATGTTTTTCGGCTCTGGTGAACCAATTTCATTTTTGTGGGTTACTACGTTTTTGTTTTCCAGCGTCGATATATACATACATATAGATGGAGTTAAACAACGGTTTACTTCACACGGTCTAAGTAACCCTAGTTTTTAAATCAATTCTAGAGAAATAGGTAATTAAGGATAAACGCTTTCTACCGTCGATATAGACAACATTGTACTCTAAAGCGAAGGAGGCTGTGATCCTAACTGGACTCGGAGCCGGATGACTTGTCGGGGCTCCGCGGCGGAGACGGCATAGGCGAAGTCTTCGCTGGCGGCTGGTAGGACATGTGCATCTGTATGGTGTCGCGCGCCTTCCTCGCGCTCTTGTACGTGAGTGAGTTGGCACGGGGCTTGCGGCGGGAGAAGTGGCGCTCCACCCACTTGAGCATCGCCAGCACCGAGTCGGTGGAGGACAGGCGTCTCTCCGCCGATGTCTTCGTTATGTGCGAGGATGCGATGCGGAATGTCGCCGCCATACCTTTCAGCGCCTGAAATGTTAAACAGTTGCTTTTAATAAACTAATGTGCTTGAGACCACAGTGTTAAAGTTACATATATATATATATAATATATGTCCCACTGATGGGCACAGACCTTCTCTGTAAAGTATAATCGGTATTCTTACCAGCATTGCGTCCTCGTCAGTGACGTCATCACCCGCATATATAATCCTGATCCGTTCGCTCCAGTCCAAGCCGAAAGCCGTTCTCAGGATATAGATGGACGCTCGACCTGCGGAATGATGGAATCTTTCATCTTCTGAATTATAATGTGAATAATCTTTATATTATATAAAAAGCCTCAATAGCGTAATGGTTTAGGCTACGAATCGTAAGGTCATGACCTTGAAGGTGCATGACCATGCACCAAGGAAGGGTCATCGGAGGGGTTTTAGTGGGCAAAAACCCCACATAACCGCCTTCCCCCCCGTCAACAAAAAAAAAGGTATGTTACCCTTGTTCCACTGCACGGGGGGCCGTGCCTCGAGCGCGCAGTGAGCGGGCGCGGGCGTGAACCCCGCTGCGGTGATGAGCCGGCGCGCCTGCTCGGCCAGCGCGGCGCGCTTCGCCACCGGCGTCTCGCGGAAATGGAACGTCAGAAGAGCACCCTTGTTCTCCACCCACGCACCGTCTTTGCACACCTGGTTCATTAACGCACGTTTTTAAAGGAATGCACGAGTATAGAAACTATTGACCGCAGACCTTTTCTGTTAATAGAGTATAAGGGTATACCCACGCAGACCTAGTGAAGATTGGCAGACTTCACATCTCTTAGAAGGTTTTCTAAGACAAGGATGCGCATGGTAAATCAGCACATAAAATTTTAATAACAAATTTATTGGTCAGCACCGGGGATCGAACTCGGGTTGCTATGTAACTTGAGCCAACTGCCCGGACACTTAGGTGCACGGCTCTGTAGACCAAGTAAGTGTTTACAAGTACTACGTAACTTAACGTTACGTTTGATGTTAACGTAACGTTAAGTTATATAATATTCTTGTGACGAACTACACAGATTAGCCACAGAAGATGGTCGCTTAGCTTGAACCTCTATCTCTAGTAACTCAACACAAGCGTCACCCTTGGACGGCGTAAGCATTCCGATTTGTGGCCGCCAGGCTCGGTCAGTTTTACACGGATAAGCTAAGAGACATTCACAAGTCATAGACGTTTTATTTATTGTCATCATAGTTAAAGTTACAGCCTTTATATATGTCTCACTGCTGGGTCGTTTTGGCTAATGGAATCGAAAATATTGTTCTAATAGGAGGTTGTATTGGACTTTTTTGTTTATAGGAAGTACTCCGTCTTACTTGGTCTTGTAGTGACTTGAGGAGTTCCACCACTTTATCTTGAAGCTCCATCGGCATAGGATGCACGAATTTACTGCCATCGGGATGCAGTATCTCCAAGCCGTGGTTACCAGCGTACGTTATACCTTCTATTCCGACCTGAAATAAAGAAAAGGTTTGTTTTATTTATTTATTTAATCTGTATTGGCACAAAATAAAAGTGTACAAAAAGGCGGAATTAATGCCAGAAGGCATTACAAATACTTATGTACCCAGCAGTGGGGCTTATATAATAGGTTGTCAAATATCTCCTCGATGTAGTCCATGATTTGATCGGTATTTGTCGTCACAGGTCTTCCGCAGGCTGGCTTATCCGTGGTGTCGTTTTCACCGGCTCTGAATCGTCGAAACCATTCCTCCGTGGTTCGAAGTGATAGAGTACCATCCCCCAAAACACCATTAATCTCACGGAACGTTTCTCTAGCGGATTTGCCTTTAACGAAGGAAAACTTTAAAATAGCGCGAATTTCGGCGTTAGTGAACTCCATGTTTACGCGTCTATAACTGTTGAACGCAATATCCAAACTAATTATGCATAGCGTCGTTTTGTAGGTTATGTCAAGACCTTTCAAATTATGTATAGTATTGCTAGATACGAGCTCTGTAGCGCTTTGTACATAGCCGCGAAATTCAAAAGACAAAAAGGCGGAAGGGAGATATTTGACAACCTTATATATAGGCTGTAAGTTTAACCAAAATACAGAACAATCAATAGGCCCACCCAGTCGAAAGTTATATGTTTGTTAAACATAAAAAAACATACAGACAAATTTAGAACCTCCTAATATTTTGATGTTGGTTGAAAACGAGCTGGTTCTCAATTCGTATGCATTTTTTATATGTGCATATATGCATAAATAAATTTACAACACCTGTGTGCTCCCCTGTAGTTATGTTAAGTAACTACCCAAGCCGAGGGCACTCCTTGCGGCTATAACGAGCTATAGGCTAAGATACCTAAGAGCGTTCCCTGCCTAGAGACCTAGCCTTTTAAAGCACCCGGTGAAACTGTAAAGGCCACCTCGCCTCGAATATATAAATAAATCGATTTTTTTTGACGAACTACTCAGATGGCCAGAGAAGCTAGCCTTGACTGCTTCACCGGATTGAGAGGTGGCATAGCTCCTAGGTCGCTTAGCCTGAACCTCTATCGCTAGTAACTCGACACAAGGGTCCCTCCGGTGAGGGTAACCTCAGCTTGGACGGTTACTATGTTACGTGTAATAATCTAAAACATGTTGAAAAACTAAACTAACTTTGAGTGCCACTACGGGAAGCGTATAAGCGACCTAAGAGATTTGCCTTTTAATAGCACCCGGTGAAACTGTATAGGCTACCTGGCCCATGAATAGTTCAATCCAAAGGTATCAAATAAAACCGAAGTCGCGAGCAGAAGCTAGTTAATATAAACACTGACACCATTTTCCAAGCTGACCGTGAAGTTATTTATCCGCTGCCTGTTAAATGGTTTGTTATTGTTGGGGGCGATAATAAAGGGCAACGTCGGTACATCAAGTAGTCAATATCAAGTTTACTTCAACGTGGACATCATAATACAAAAACACATTACAGACAGAATATAACACACATTAAAAAATAATGAAAAATAGACAAAACACAGTTAAAGTTACACGGACAAATAATACAAAACATATGATGCCAATATCGGACACCGTCTCAGCATATGCTGCCGCAAGGATGCGACAGCGCTGATTTACAGCTACTATCTAAAGACGTGCGCGCGCAATACTACATTTACGAGTACATGGAATTTATACAAACAATAAGAGTATAATAAATATGATACATGAATAAAACAGTTATGAAATTATAATATATTATATACAATGAACTAATAGATGAAAAAAAAATAAAAATAAAATAAATAATATGATAATTAAACGTATAAAGTTTATATTATATAATGAAATATTGAAAATATTGGAAACAACAAGCCACCTATATCGCGGGGATATTATCTCTTTGTAACTTTAAGATCAGGCGTTTTAATTTATTTTTAAATGCGTTTACAGATTTACAGTTCAGGCTAAGTGACCTTAGAGCTATGCCACCTTTCAATCCGGTGAAGCAGTCAAGGCCTGCTTCTCTGGCCAATCTGTGTAGTTCGTCATAAAAAAAATGCTTACGCGTAAATATTAAACCGGACAAGTACCCTTCACCGGGGGGACCCTTGTGTCGAGTTACTACGAATAGAGATTTAGGCTAAGCGACCTTAGAGCTATGCCTGATAAATACTTGTTCAGTTCAAAGAAGCTTTACTTCGAAGTAATACTCGTGATACCATTGTAACATTAGACTTGGAGCCAAGAAGGTCATATCACGCGACATCCAATTGGATTGGAGCTCCGCCGAGCCTCTGTGGACGTCACTGTGATACGAGAACCCGGTTAGTTGGTGTTGTTGACCGCCAACTTATAAACACGCCGATCGGAGCGCGTCAATATTTTTGTTCAAGACCGCAGTATCTACCGGTCAGAGGGCGCGCGATATCTCCCTTTGTTATTGCGAACCTAGTGTTACGAGTGGTGAATCTGATTTATTATATTCTGCTGATTTTAATATGGACAATTACACAAGTCTTCACGCAAAAGCTATCACGGCAAGGTCCCTTACGTTATTGTCAGAGGTTCAGGCTAACCGACCTCTGCCACCTCTTAAGTTCGCTGTAACTGTTTTTTTTAAATTTATTTATTACATATATTCGATTACATTTACATAAATTATTTCGCCAAACTGCCACAGCAGTTTATTGGCGAAAACTGCACCAATAAATCTATCCACTATATACTAGAAACGGATAGTAGTGTGCCCGGATACCGGATATTTGGCAAGCTACTAGGCCGGAGCGCCGGATATCCGGCTGCCGGATATTGGGCCCTTTATTGCGTTGACGTGATCAGTTTGATTTGAATATTGACGCGGTAAACGAGATCGGATATATTCAGGCGCATTCGGATCGCACGTAAGCGGAGTCGCCTCTTACCAACAAATGCGGAAAATTTGGTATTTATTCACCACAATTTGCCACTTGTTAATTTTGAGTATTAAACTAATAATTAATAAAACAAACATTTTTGATGTGCGATTATAAAAATTAAAAAAATAAACGGTGTCCATAACCTATTGGAGTATGATTGATTTGCCTTGAGTAAAATAATGAGATTTTTTAAAATTATACTATCCGGTATAGTAGATAGTTACCGGATATCCGTTTCATCTCTACTATATACCCATAAAATACAATAAAAAAGGATATACAATAAATACAAATACATACTACATAATAATGAATGCTATACATATAATATCTAATTTATTTACAATATTCGACAGTTTTTTTTGTAGGTAGTCTTCTGCAAGTTCATACGAATTGTATATTCGCGGCGCTAAGTAACTACGCGTCCGTTCCCCAAAGTAGTTAAGCGCGCTTGGTTCTTCGCTACCCCTCACCGGGGGGACCCTTGTGTCGAGTTACTAGCGATAAAGGTTCAGGCTAAGCGACCTATGAGCTATGCCACCTCTCAATCCGGTGAAGCAGTCAAGGCCAGCTTCTCTGGCCAACTGTGTTACTTCGCCAAAAAAAAAACTAAACTTATTATAACTAGGACACAAAAATAAAGGAAAGAAAGAAAACGTCACGGTAACGTTTGATTTTGAAATCGATTTTTGTTTTATTTTGTGGCATAGCTCTTAGGTCGCTTAGCCTGAACCTCTAAATAAGTTCTGTCTATCCTTCCATATTTATGGTAGTTGGTCAAGGACGATCTAGGCTCTAATTATCATGTCCTGTCGCTGACCGATCCGGGGCACCCCGCTCATAACGGCTGATGGCATTCGCGGAAGGTTTAGTGGGTAGGGGCTGCCCACGCCGAGTCCCACTCATCCCTCCGGGCCCACCCAGGGCAACAACAAAAATAGGCTCTAATTATCATAAGTACATAATTGATATAACAACCGGTATTGGGTCCTAATGGAATTATATTTAAATGGGGGCTTAATTGAAACCAAGTCTATAAGCGTCAATACCCTAATGGTATAGGGTACGGTCTGCGAATCGGTAGGATTATCGATGTGAACCATCTTCTAGCAAGCCATATCACACCTTTTTTAAATAAGAACTGTATTTTAAAAATGAAGTCGAGACGTAAACTTCACCTCGCATGCCTCCTGTTTGGTGTTATTAATTTTCAAAGGCCTTTTTATTTGTGCAAAAAGCTCACTATGGTTTCGGTGACAAGCCGCTATAACAACCGGCAGCGCTCGCACCAGTTAAGTATACAAACCCACAAGTCTACTGCATTCCGTGCTAGTTTTCGATATGAGGCGTCAAAATGTTGGAATAACATCCCCCCGCCTATTAGGACGTCTAAAACATTACTTGAGACTTTACAAAATTGAAAAGTTTCTTAACCGAGTCTCAATGTAACCACGCCAACATCAATTACGACAAATCGTTTATATAACACTATATTTATGTTATGTATTATGCCATTTCTTTATATATATATATATATATATATATATATATATATATATATATATATATATATATATGTAAAGAAAGTATAACTATATATTTATATTAATATATATATATATGTATCTATAGCTGCTTTTTAATATATACATTTATATATAATATTTATGAAAGTTTATGTATTGTACACTATAATAATACACAACCGAATGGTGTCCGCCTTAGTGTTCACAGGTTTTTGGCTGAAAACCAGCGCTGTGGTACATGTGTGAGCACAGCACATGCTGAGCCAACCCTTTTCGGCATAATTTCTATTTTGTTCTTTTTTATGTTGTGTCTGTTTACTTTTGTTTATGTTGTTTTTTGTCTTGTTTTACCTGTTGTTTCTGTGTTCTTGTGCCGAATAAATGTTTTTTCAATTTCAATTTCAATTTCAAGAATGTTAGTAATATTTGTGTAATAAAAAATTGCTAGATTTCTTTTGCGTTAAAAATTAACGATAAAAATACTTTAAAATAAAAGAAATCGAATCATAAACGACTGCTTTATGAGTAAAAAAAAATTAAAAAAGTTTGAAGTGACTTGATATACGTCACATGTACTTAGGGTTTTTGTATCACTTTTAAATAGTTGATAGATGTTTAGTATATAATACTATATATATATCATAGTTTATCAGACATATTGTACATTACGCTTTATCGGAGACGCTTTGTACGCAATTAAATGGGTACATATCGGTACAAAGACAAGACGCGCAAATAAGGTGACGTCTTTTTTTTAATTGTGAGAACGGAGCTAACCGTGTACCAGTCTCTGGGGAAAGGACGAGGTTATTTCGGGCCCTCAACCACCAAACCCACAAGATGTTCCACCATCATCGCATATTGGCGTGGATGCGGGAATGATCGCGCACACATCCGCGGCCATACCTGCGGCTCAGTCCACGGGAGGGGAGCTGCACTCTCACCATCTAGGCAAGGCGTGCCGGAACATAAAGCGCGCCGTTTTTATGACCTCAAATTCAGACGAAGGCCCCGGGGGCCAGCACTACGAGCTGCCCTACCTCGCCCACCTTTTTTTTTGACGTGGGGTAATCTTCAAAAGATATCCCGCCTTTTGGGGAGAAGGCGGCGGTTATGTGGGGTTTTATACCCACGAAAACCCTTTCTGTGGCCCTTCCTCAGTGCATGGTGAGGGTCACCGGGATCTCCAGTGGAATGCACCGGAACCCCTCGGCACTCTGCTCTTCGGAGAGCACGCCCCGGGGGGGAGGTTACTCCCTCCCCCTATGCACTCACAGTGCAAGGCGACACGGGCGAGCCGATATCGCCTTCTTCCCAGGTTCATCTTGTCTTATTACTTAATACCGTTGTCTTATTCTTGAGAGCCCAGAACTACAGGGCTGGGCAACCCAAGCAACCCAGTAGGAGACATGGACGTTATAGCTTTTACATTCAACCATACTTAGTACAAATCAAGAGCATCCAGATAAGAACATATCAATGGACTGACGTAAAAAACGTTGAGATAAGGTATTGTTAGGCGTAATCGTGTTATCTCCGGTCTTGCTTCGCGGAGTTTAAGCGGTCAGGGCTATCGCGAGATCATTTTAGATATCCTCTGCCATTAATTACGGCTGCGTACTGTTGCTACGTAAACAATCTGACAATTAGCGTACTGGACTATGAGACTAAATGTCACTGTATATAAATGTCATGTGGTCTGTTCCTCTTTCAACCGACTTCATAAATGCAGGAGGTTCTCGATAACATTTCATTTCAATTTCTCGAAGTTAATTAGAAAATAATAATTAGATACCTAGGCGGTATCTTTTTAAAGATTTTCCCGTTAACAAAAAAAAGGCTATGTTCAGTTTTTACAGCCCTGTAGTTCTGGGCTCGTAGAATAAGGCTATGGTATTCCCTGTCTTTTTTATTTTTTATTTTTTGTTTACGGGGAGGAAATCTTCATGAAGATACCCCGCCTTCTGGGGAAGGCGGTGGTTATGTGGGGTTCTTACCCCGACTCAGGCCCCCACCCTTGTCGTCCAGTGAACCCGAGGCCCCTTTTAGTCGCCTTGTACGACAGGCAGGGGATACCGTAGTCTTATTCTTGTAGTATTCCCTGCCTGTCGTATCCCTATCTATACTTGTCTATCTATCCTTTCTGATTGCCCCTCTGTGTCACGGGTGTGAGTGTATCTGTGCAGCTTACCATATCCTTAACGTTATTGACGTTCCGTCCAGATATGATGGCAATGTAGACGTCAGACATGTTGGAGAGCCGCTGCAGCGTGTGTTTAGTCTCCAGGGGCAGAGTTGCGAGGTCAGGGTGTGGAGCTATCGGCGCCAGGGTGCCGTCGTAGTCCAGGAGCAACGCTAGCTTCTGGGTATAGCCGATGTATCTGCGGGTAGTACGTGACTATTAACTAACATATTTATAAACAGCCGACTTGTCCTTGAGACGGAAGTTCTGATGCCTGGGTTCTCTTTCGTTGTCTATATTAGTGCTCATTGCGGTTTAGGAGTACTTACCTAGTCTTAGATTGTTGAAGTTATACTTCTTTAGGTGCTTTATAAAATGATGACAGTAATAGGTTGAAGCTGCAGTAAAAACAGGAGGAACAGGAGACCGCTTCCGAAAACGAAAACTGACGATAGTACTAATGACACCTTTGATTATGGGACGGAAAAAAAATTGGGGTGAGGGCCTTTGTCGTCCGCTGAAGTGGACCCAGGCAGGCACAGGCAGGGATGGAACCTGCCCTCCTAAGCGCAAAGTGCAGAGGGGCTCCGGTGCGTTCCAATGGAAATTCCGGAGCCCCTCACCAGGGGAGGAAAGGAGGTGGAAGAGGAAGGGCCACCGGAGGGATTTTAATGGGTAAAATATATCTTGTTTAAGATTTCCCCTCGTCAACAAAAAAAAAAGGTTAAATTATATGTTAGAGATGGCAAGCCCATCTCAATACACGAAGCAGAAAATTTTTGAAAATGATTTTTTATTTAAAAAACCGAAACGGACATTCACTGGAACAAGTAGACTGGGAATCAGATCAACCGGAAGTCGAAACTTTAAGGAACTTCCACTCAGTCCTTGATTAACGTTTTTTTTTTTAAAAAGGCTTATAAAAGTTTAAAATCCGTGTAAAATGACAGCGTTACGAGTGCACAAGTGAATTAAAACCTGACTGAAGACTGTTACAAAGTAATAGGTTGTCAAATATCTCCCTTCCGCCTTTTTGTCTTTTGAATTTCGCGGCTATGTACAAAGCGCTACAGAGCTCGTATCTAGCAATACTATACATAATTTGAAGGTCTTGACGCAACCTACAAAACGACGCTATGCATAATTAGTTTGGATATTGCGTTCAACAGTTATAGACGTGTAAACATGGAGTTCACTAACGCCGAAATTCGCGCTATTTTAAAGTTTTCCTTCGTTAAAGGCAAATCCGCTAGAGAAACGTTCCGTGAGATTAATGGTGTTTTGGGGGATGGTACTCTATCACTTCGAACCACGGAGGAATGGTTTCGACGATTCAGAGCCGGTGAAAACGACACCATGGATAAGCCAGCCGGCGGAAGACCTGTGACGACAAATACCGATCAAATCATGGAACTACATCGAGTTAGACCGGCATGTGGCATCTCGTGACATCGCCCAGGAGATGGGAGTTAGTCACCAAACCATTTTAAACCATCTGCAGAAGGCTGGATACAAAAAAAAGCTTGATGTTTGGGTGCCGCATGACACAAAAGGCGGAAGGGAGATATTTGACAACCTATTATTTATTACTTACTTGGACAGATACTCGTCGAAGTCGTCGATGGTGACTGGCTGCATGGAGGTTGCGCCGATGTCGTCTGCCTCCTCCTCTAGTGAATCCATCGCTTTCAGGAAGCTCTTCATCCAGCTGTCCACGTCGTTCAACTGCTCGCGTCTCCTCAGATGGTTCATACGCACGATTCGCTCGTCTTCAGGCATTATCAGTGCTCTAAAATAATTCGCACATTATACATACTAAATATATTGATTTCTTGTGTTTAGTTTACCAAAAATGATCAAAGATATTTTTGAAGTTATACGTCTTTAGGCGTGTTATGGAAAATTGATGACAGTAACAAATTGAAGCAGCAGTGAAAATAATATCCTTTTTAAGTGATCCAATATAATTGTACACCTTTTGTAAAGCTATGGATCGCGGTGTTGCCCGCAAATAAAATTTTTGTCCTTTTCTCTAACTGCATGCAACATTTAATGATGATCGGTTATTTATTTATTATTTATTTTTTTATTTATTACACCAACACAATGAACATTTTTACCAAACAATACATAAAACAGTGAAAAGTTGTGAAGTGATTTTTTTTTTTTGACGAACTACACAGATTGGCCAGAGAAGCTGGCCTTGACTGCTTCACCGGATTGAGAGGTGGCAGAGCTCTTAGGTCGCTTAGCCTGAACCTCTATCGCTAGTAACTCGACACAAGGGTCCCCGGTGACCACGACTCGGTCGGTTGCTATTTCACGGATAATCTAAGGGACATTCGAAAGCTAAACTAACTTTGAGTGCCACTTCGGGAAGCGTTGGCGCTGGGAGAAGAAGTGGCCGAAGAAACTCCAGCAACGCTCCTAGCATCTAAGGGGTGAGTTGTGAAGTGAATGCCATCGCAGTTATAGACGGCCTGCGAATCGTAAGGTCGTGGGTTCGAATCCACCATTCGACTATTGCCGTGAAACATGTCCTAGCACAAGCTTAAGCTTAGTTGGAATGGTTTACAAGATTGTTAGTAATATTTCAAGGAAAAAAAAGAAATATTGCTAGCTTTCTTTTTAAAAAAAAAAATTAATTAGCGAGTGACAATGTTAAGTTACATATAGAAAGAACACAAAAGTAAAAATAAAACTAAATTTGAAATTAAAAATTAAATAAAAAAAAACTATTTGTAGATCAGTGATTGTTTATACATACTAATACTAGGAAAAAAGAGGTCGATATCGTCCGTTTTTGAAAAAGAGTTGAATTCTATACTAAATCTATTTAAGGGCGCATTCTTACCTAGGTTCGATCTGAATAAACTGCTTCTCAACAATTGGTATCGTGAAGGTCTAGGTAACCGCGACGGTACAGTAAAAGCTACGGCGGAGAGAAGCTCAGGGGTGTCGAAAATGCCATTTGCAACTTTATAGGTTTAACAGTAAGGGCGTGAAAGCGTTACAACAAACACATAGCTTTTGTTGTTATTGTTTTAAATTGTAGCCTATGTACTCTGATGTGTAAGCTATATTATTGGAAAGTTTCATCAAAATCCATTCAGTAATTTTTCCGTGTAAGATTAAAACACTTCACAGACATACAAACACATTCACGCTATATAATATTATTATTTTTAATATTTCAAATTTAAACTGACTGTTGTTGACTGTGTTGTCTGTCCTTTTCCACTCCTTTTATTATAATTGTTTGCATACGATTAAAACTGAAAAAATTATACGAAAGAAGTACAACTCACGCGCATGCGTAAGTACACGCCTTTTTTTATAGTAGCTTCAATTTAATTAATACCTATGTATGACCTCCGCAGCGTCGTCCAGCTCGTATGGATTGCAGATGAGAGCCTCGTGCATCATCTCCCCAGCGCCCGCGAACGGAGACACTATCAGCACCCCTGGAGGTTTGTTGATCTGGCACGCCACGAACTCCTTGGCGACTAGGTTCATGCCGTCACGTAACGGCGTCACTAGCGCCACAGCGGCGTCCCGATAAAACGCTGCCAGCTCGTCTTGACCCACGCAGCCGTAGATGTATCTGAGGATAGAAATCTACATTTAGACTTGAACTAATTTTACTTACTTCGTGACACTAAGATCGTGGCAGTCTATAGTCTCCTTCAATGAACTGGTTATGGCGCAGTACGGAGGACCTCGGAGCGGGCAAGGGAGAAATCCTCTCTATGTGTCCCGTTCCAGCGCAGACTTAGAGGAGCAAGCAGAAGGAAGTTCGCCCGCTTTCTTCAACTCGGAGTTGGGGAACTCTCCGCTGGTTTGCACCGGCCCCACCCGTCTGAGGGGGTTGCATTGCGAGCACGGCTACCCCTCCACAGGCACAGGCCCGGTTTTCCTAACTGGGCCTATCGCCGGGGCGAGACGGTGAAATGATAACGCGACCCTATCTCGACCTATCATGGCGGAGTGCGGCTCTCTGTGTGAGGTTTTCGTCGGTTGTAGGCCGAACCCGACATAACGCACCCGCTGCACGCGTCGAATATGCTGAACCTCTATCGCTAGTCACAAGTGTCCCCCGGTGAATAATGGTAAATATGTTATGATTTGCTATATGAAAAACGAATGAAATATGAACTAAAAAATGTTTGATATACGATCTTACATTGATATAGTAATAATAGTTAACCTAAGTTACCTGATGGGAGACCAATTGGGAGTGGTGAATCTTCCGTTAATCCTGCCGACCAACTGATCCATCTCTTCCTTGAGATCCTGGTACTCCTTCACATCAGTTCTCGACGGCACGGAGATCTGAAGCAGCAAGACCTTCTCGATGTGCTCCGGATGTTTCTCCAGCAGCCTCTCGAAGGCCTTTAACCGGTGGACCAGACCCTTGGTGTAATCGAGCCTGTCGACTCCTAGGATGACCTTCTGGCTGGTCGATAGTACTGCCTTCGCGTTCTGTGCCAATTGCACGAACCGGTCGTAAGGCACCCCGATTGGCAGCGGCCTGACACAGATTGTTCTTCCTCCGAGCTCGACCAGGAGATTCTTCCTATCCACGCGGCAACCTAGGTTCCGTTGGCAACAGTCGATGAAGTTCAAGCAGTAGTCAGTGATGTGAAAGCCGACCATGTCGCATCCTGTACGAAGTAGATAAAGATATAGTCTCGGGTTCACGATGTCAATGTAAACTGAACGTTATCAACGCAATGACCTCGTGGAAGCGTATTTTAGTGTACCTAGTATGCCTTGCAAGACCTCGTCTGACCACGGGAACAAGCGAAATATGTCCCACGGCGGGAACGGTATGTGGAGGAAAAAAGCCAGTTTGCATTTTATTTCGTCTTCTTCCGCGCGCTGAAAAGAAAAAAAATCCATAATTATGAAAACGAATCTGCATATTTCTTTTTCAAAAAAATTCTTAACAAGTGCTTGATCACGATCCGTGTAGTGGAATGGAAATCAAATAATCCAAGTGGAAATGTCCTGGATAAGGCGAACTATCTTAGTAATCAACGGCAAAGACAGAACCGGGCAGACTATTCCAGTCCTTTGGTGTACGAATAATGAAAAACAGAGATTCAGATAGTATTGAGCACCGGAGAGTGTGCACAGGAATTACACGAGTTAATTCCCCCATTCTCATTCTACCTTCGGACGTTTAGACATTTGGGTCTCCACCCTTTCATAGTCGATGTTCTGCGTGTCCGAACGATTTGAGTCATCGTTCATCGTGCGTACGGCAAAGGAGTGGAACAAGTTGCCGGCGTCAGTCTTTCTGTCCAAGTACAACGTTGGAGCCTTCAAGAGTAGAGTGAATAGGCACTTACTAAACTAGCGCTTTCCATCTTTCTTCTATATCACTACTTAACATCGGTTGGGATCGTGGTCAAGCACAAGTTTATACCCTATAAAAACAACGAAGCTATTTTTTTTTATATTATAATGACCAAACACGTGTCATCTAATTGTAGATTACTGGTCATGAACATCCGTCTTGATGACTTTTAAACCTTTTAACTCTATCGGAGTTAGACAGAGACAGCAAACAATGGTATCATCATATCAGCAAATTACATAACTTCTCTTATTTACGCGAATATTATTCACTGCAAAATGAGACCTAAGAACTAACACCATTGTGGTTTTCGAAATACTGTGAACTAATTCTGCGTGATTCGGAGCAAAACTTGACAAAAATATTTAAGACCAAACTTAAAAATGACTGAGTGTTCGAAGCCTGAAATTCAAAATAAGATTAATCAAAGAATTAATTTACATAAACTAAGAACAGCTCGGGTCCGAGAATACTTCCTTGGAGAACTCCTAAATAATAAGTGACGTATCACTTATGAAATATCTAATCTTGAGACTTCGGAAACGGGTTTTTTAGATAGCTGTTATTTTTCTTAAACTATGTTTACCTGACTCCTAATTTCTCTGGCTTTATTAGTAATATTGGGAATGCGACTGTGTCAAAAGTTTTAGCGAGGACTAAATATATTACTGATAATATTTTTCATCTAAATTATGGACAATAAAGACCCAAAGATTATGGATAACATCACTAGTAGTCATTTATCTTTATGAAGTTCAGATTGAGATAGAGTTATGAAAAAATAAAACGAAAACTCACAGATACGATCCGACGGGGTCTGATGGTCAGTAGATCGTACGTGTATCTACTATTATAAATTAAAAAAAGGTGAAATATTGTCGTTTATAAGGCTGTACTAATAACCGTTCGGAAAATTAAATGCAAAGACAAGTTCAGAAAAGGAAAAGAAGGTTTTCCCTAATGGTATTTATAATTTAAGCACAAGATAATTTAATTTGAACCAACCTGTCTTATCCAGTTAGCTGCCAACATCAGATGGTAATCATGTACCCACACGATGGGGGGAGAGGTGCAGGTCTTCTGCTTACTACTTTCTTGATGTAGCAGTTGCAGGGCATGTACTGTCTTTTCGGCGAACTCCTCGTTGATTTTGATATACGCCTTCCAATGGTCCCCGATGAAGGTTGCTCTGTCCGGCATGGAATGGAACAGAGGCCAGAAAGTCCCATTGCAGCAGCCGTTGTAGTAGCTGTCGAAGAGTTTTGGTTCGGCATGGATGGCGACAATCTATGGAATATACGTACGAATTTAGTTTGTCGATGAATGATGAAGTTTTTTTTGGGGATGAACTACGATGATCAGACAAGAGATGTCGATAATTTCACCGGATTTTAAACGATGACGTCAAGATTCCACTATAAGTTATTGAAGTTATTTTTTTTTATTTGTATACAGTCCAGGCTGGTCCTCGGTGTTGAGTAACTTAGCAAACGCCTGCGATAACGAAGGCCAAGGAGGAAACCACGTCTTACCTAACATTCGTGTTTCTCCCTTATGTCGTGGACACCTTTTGTCATTTCTCCAAGTTAAAAAGAAGCAACATCCGAAAACCACGGTTTGGGGGCATAACTCTGACGCGATGGTATTCTGAACTGAGTGCACCGTACATGGCCTAACCACGACTCGGTTCTTATAGTTTAATTTTGTTTTTAAAAGTATACAATGACTATTCAACTAACATAGCAATATAACCTTAATTATATTAATTGGAGTACAAACTGTAATAGACAATTAGCTCAGCCGAGCAATTCTATTCTATGCAACTATCCACATAAACGTCGTCGAATGACAAGATTTACTTCCATTTAAAACGCTTTATCTGATAACGGTAGCAAGGGAATTTTTCCCTTATTGCATTGGGTATACATTAGTTGTTTAAAGACTAATGGAAAAACACAACAGAATGAAGGATGAATAAACATTTAATAATAATATACGATTATTAGAATCTTATTAATCTAGATTGCTAATAGATTAATTTATTATATAAACTTTGATACGTAGTATAATGGTCTAAGAAGACTTCTATTTGTGCTCATATTTTGAACTACCATCGCCTTCACATCGGATTCGATTAACACTATATTAACGGAACAAAACATTGCAAGTCATACGTACTGTTTTCAAGATGAGTTTCCTAATTCATGTGTATTTTTGTAAACATTTATGCACTCACAGCAACGTCATATATTTTTGAAGTGACAGACGTTATAAATTGATGAATACTGGACGTCATTCATGCAAAATGTCCCCTTACGCTCGAGCCCAGATTTCACCAGAATTGCCTATAGTGCATGTTTAAAGCGAGAGCGCGGTATGAGAGGATGAGATGGCAAATTTGTGCTCAGTAAAGTAGAAAAAAATAGTTTAATTTTGTTGGAATAACGTGTGTACCTAGGATACGTACGATAAAATAAGTGTACACGATTTTTTTTGACGAACTACACAGAGAAGCTGGCCGTGACTGCTTCACTAGATGGGAGGTGGCATAGCTCTTAGTTCGCTTAGCCTAAACCTCTCGACTCGGTCGGTTGCTATTCACGGATAATCTAAGGGACATTCAAAAACTAAACTAACTTTGAGTGCTACTTCGGGAAGCGTTGGCGCTGGGAGAAGTGGTTGAAGAAACTCCAGCAACTTTCCTAGCAGTTAAGGGGTGGGGCCTACCCATAAAATAGCGGTAACGCGGGGCGATTATTACGAACGGACGCTTTGTGAATTTGTAAAGATCTAGCCTGTGCAATGGTAATCACGTTGTTCGGATCGTCGAGAACGTGTCTCGGCCTCCAGACGACGCGACGAGTTTACTACAGAAGGGCTAAAAGCCCTTACAAGAATTTTGTTAGAATGTTTCGTAGCAGTCACGAAAAACGAAAAGGATAAATGTGAAACTTTTAATAAATTATAGAATATTCTATCTTTATTATTTTCATCCGTATTCTATAAATGAGTGCTCTCTCTCAATTCGAATGTAGCTTCATAATATTCTACCTATAACGTCTCGCCCAGACATTGCAGGATCGATCCGTATCCCGAGGTCAGAGCGGGATTATGCACTTTGCACGGCGATCTACTCGTAGGTTGGACCCAAACAACGTTGTGATATCCACCTAGTCATATAACGTATCATATTAGGTGTTTCGAGAAGGGAAATTCAAACATATGCCGGGATAACATTTCAGATTAATAATCTACCTGTCTTTATTGACTGAATACTGCGTTTTGAGAAACCTTTTTTGTTGACATATATGTTGACAGGGGAGATATCTTCAAGATGATACCTTCACCCCAGAAGGCGGGGTTATGTGGGATTTTTACCCACTAAAATACCTCGGTGGCTTTCCTCGGTGCAATGAGGGGCTCTGGGATCTCCAGAGGAACGCACCAGAGCCCCTCTGCACTGTGCTCTTCGGAGAGCGCGTCTCGCAGTGCAAGGCGAGGCCAACCGATGTCGCCTTCTTCCCGGGCACTTTGGCGGACGATATAGAACCCTTGTCGCCCAGTGAACCCGTGGCCCCTTTTAGTGGCCTTCTACGATAGGCAGGAGATACCGTAGTCGTATTTTATGAGCCTAGAGCTACAGGGCTAACCGGTGAAGGACACCTATATGCGTTAGCATATTTTCTATGACATGCGAAGTCTGCTTATCCACATTAGGTGTGCGTGGTGGACTACGCACTATACTCTCTTTACAGAGGAGACCTGCGCCCAGTAGTGGGACATATTATAGGCTGTAAGGCACGATATAACAGAAGATTAAAAAGTAATTAAGGACATTTTAATTAATACGCAGAATATTATAAAGTAAGCAGGTGTTGTTCTGTTCTTTTTTTATTTATACCTTTGCCCTAAATGACTTTTTAATTAATTTAATTATTTAATCAAATGTTCGTGTTTATTTTTAGATAATATAACATCTGTGTGAATCATTATTTAATGTGATAAATAGTTATTTTATAATATGGTTTTCGTTGTAAGAAGTTCTAACGACTTTATAAACAGGTTAGACAGAGATAACAATAGGTGTCCGTTTTTCACCGAGCTTATTAGGACCTATATGTGACAATGTAAGTCCGTCGGCATAGTCCGAGCACAAACTTTAGTAATCATTTAAGATCAGGTGAGGTGTCTATGGCTCTCTTTCCTTAAAAAAAACGAGTGTGTGACGGAAGTATAACTTCTTTAGCTCTTTCTACTTAGGACAAACAATCCAAGGAGGTCAATCGTCGAATCCATCTTGGCTGGGCTTGGGTGTGTGTTACCAGTGATGACATGACATGATGACATATGGCACAAAAACGTGGTCTCTCACTATGAGCCTCAAAAGCAAGCTCAAAGTCGCTTAACGAGCTATGGAGACCTATGCTCGGAGTATCTCTACGAGATCATATCAGGAATGAAGAGATCCGTAGACGAACGAAGGTAACCGACATAGCTCTCCGGGTAAGCAAGTTGAAGTGGCAATGGCGCTATGTGCCCTAGCGCGTAGAACAGATGGCCGATGGGACCGAAAAGTTCTCGTTTGGAGACCACGGACCGGCAAACGCAGCGTAGTACACCCGCAAGGTGGTCGGACGACCTCTTAAAGGGCGCAGGACGCAGTTGGACGCGTGCCGCTTACAACCGGTCCTTTTGGAAATCGTTGGGGGAGACCTATGTCCAGCAGTGGATGATGACAGCTGAAATGATGATGATGATGATAAAGATGTATGAAAATATGTTTTTGTATAATATGAAATATACAAGATTATTTCAGAGAGAAAGAAAATGTGCGCGCGCACTGCTCTCTCTTGCGTTATACATTGTGATATAGACACTGCACTTTCTTAGATATACGATACGTAACTATCTCTCTTTCTATTATCACTAACTTATATCTCCCTTTCAACTTCCGTTCGCCTCGTCATATCACTTTTCGTAACGCATTCACCAGTTTACTCCCCAAGTCAAGCGTGTATAAAGAAGTTTTACTTATAAATCTCACTGTGCCTCTCTCACTCCTCCATCTCGCGTTCGCGGCTTCGACCTCACGGTCTTGTCCCGTCCATTTTTCCAGTTACGAGCAGCCTTTCCTAATTATCACTGTTTTTTCTGGCAATGTGACCAAAATATTCCACTATCCTGCGTAGGCATATGGTGGACGGCCCAGCTTTAATTTTAAGTAGTTAGTTCGTTAAGGATGGATACGTTGGTACGATATGCCGATGTGCTTGTGCGAGTCAAATTATACATAAGAATGAATGTAAATAGTACCTTACTGGACAGCAATCCGGCAGTGGGCGTTTTATCGTTGGGATCGGACTCTGGGATCTTCTCGTTGGGGTTGTCCAGATGTATACCAGGCCAGCCCACCCAGATGCCTTTCCCTCGGATGACAACCGGCGCCACGGCGGTCACAAGACCACCGGCGCTGCAATAGAGTGATTAATTAGTTTTTTTGTTGCCAATAACATTGGAGCCGTGGTGGCTTAGTAGCCGGGCGGTTGGCTGAAGTTGCATAGTACGCTAGCAACCCGAGTTCTATCCCCGGTGCCGGCACCAATAAATTTTGCTGTTGCAATTTTATGTGCTGATGTACCACGCGCTCGGAGGTGAACATCGTGAGGAAACCTACATGTCTTAGAAAAAAAATCTAAGGCATGTGAAGTCCGCCAATCCGCATTAGGACAGCATGGTGGACTATGCCCTTATACTTTCTTTCCTGCGTCCAACAGTGGGACATATATATTATATATATAAAGACAACTTTAACAATAATATCTGTCTCTCGTCCGTGCGTTGGTCCGTTTAATCCGGCACTGATGGTGTAAATTTGCGTTCATTTATCTATTAATCAAGGGAATATTGAAGGTGGTTAACATTATATATAATCATCTTACTATCATCCTATTATTTATTTATTTATTTATTACACCAACACAATGAACATTTTAACAAACAATACATAAAACAGTGAAAAGTTGTGAAGTTAATGCCATCGCAGTTATAGGCGTAGATTGCAAGCAATTAATTGGCGAGTGACAATGTAAGATAAAAATAAAATTAACACAAAGTAAAAATAAAACTAAATTTGAAATTAAAATTAACTAATAAAAAATTATTGTCAACAATAGAAATTTTCAAGCATAGTTTATTTAGTTAACAGAATTCTTATTTGAAATTTATAAAATATATCTATCTGTCAGGACCAAAATTGGTTTACAAACGACGATATGAGAACCTCTATTTTTTGAAAGACGGTTAAAAAGAGAGCTTGGGTTTAAAGACCTTATTACTCATTAAAGACATTACGTTCACTGACAATAAGCTTATAAAAATATTACGTAATAGACTTAAAGTGATCGACAGGTGTTTAAAATATATTATCCAAGATATATTTTTTGTAGTTTTTGTTTAAAAATATGTATAGATAGATAATCTTTAACTACATTAGGTAGGTTATTGAACAGTTGTGCAGTTTGTGTCAGATATAATACATTTTTTACCATATCCAATTCTTGGCTTTCTGATAAAAATTTAATTCGTGTTTACATTGCATATCTAAAACACAACTTTATTTAATACAAATTTAGTATTTCCTTTGCTATGCCCTCTTTCTCTCTCTGACATAAATCGCCCTTTCTCTTATTTTAGAAGTTTCACTCTTATAATGTATACACTGTTGTAAGCGGAATTTAATTTAATATTAATAATAGGCAAAGGGCCTGATTAGTATTTCTGTGTGCCATATAAATGGTTGGAACGAATACAGTAAGAGTTCAAGGTCGTGCAATGTCATTTAAGTGCACGCAATTCACTGTGCAAGAGGGGAGGCGTTCGTCCGCAAACTAGACGGCATTGAAGCAGGCCCATCCTGCCTGGCTCGCTTTAACGGGAAAAATGTAGCGGCCATTTTGAATTAATTTTAACACATTAGGTAGAGAACAATTTAATTGCGACAATACATGTATTCTCGGATCGGAATGCTTACGCGTAACATAGTAACCGTCCAAGCCGAGGTTACCCCTCACCTGCTAGCAATAGAGGTTCAGGCTAAGCGACCTAAGAGCTGTGCCACCTCTCAATCCGGTGAAGCAGTCAAGGCCAGCCTCTCAGGCCAATCTGCGTAGTTCGTCATAAAAAAAAAACAATACATGTGCGCAATAGTAGAGGTACACGCTAAGCGACCTAAGAACTGCCTCCCAATCTGGTGAAGCCAGCTTCTTCTCTGGCTAATTTGTGAAGTACGTTAAAAACTGCAATAATCTTGCATCAAAATGTTTTATGCAAACGATATCTCGAGAATTCTTTACGTCATTTGACAATCAAGTCGGATTGAATCACCGTGAATCAACGTCACTAAGACCTTTTTCACTGTATAAAATTAAAAAAAAAACGGGAGAGCCTATTATATGTATGTAAGTAGATTTTTTTAAACTTTGTGTAAGATCTATGAATCTACCATGTAGTTTTGAATATATTGTTGTTTGTGAATTTCGTTTGACATTATTCATAAATACTACGGACCATTGTAGTGCCAGTCCAATCGAAATGGTAACAATTTGAATTTACCATCATTTCAATTAATTTGCATTAGTAAGCCGACGGCTTCCATAATTAAAGTACAAAATCGAGAATAGCACAAGTTGAAAAACTAACGGTAAATGAAAATTCTTTTTGTTTGTACAAAAATACTACAATTAATTATTAATAATAAATTCAAGATGGTACTGCATTAATCAAAGTCGAGAATAGAGGTGCGTTCATACGGTAGTTATGTTCTTAGTAGTCGAATTCATTCATAAAGTAAATATATAATTGAAAAATATAAAGATAATACAAGAGCTGTTTTGTATATGAATGAAATACATTTTGCCGTTGAAATACTTATTACCGATGCAAATAAATAACAATAATTAATCGTCTTTTTAAACGATTTTACACAATACTCATCACTATTTGGTGACAAACATTAATATTATCAATAACGTTTAACGTCGTATTATACTCAAATTTGATAATACTAGTATATCACCAATATAATATAATCAATATTTTTAAGGTCAATCATTAAGCCGTTATCGTAATCACAGAAGAAATATTCCAGAATTGAAAACAAAACATTTGCTTATTCATTTCATATTTAATATATATATTATTCAGTATTCCCAGCCAGGGAAAATGGCGCGGGGACTCATGGGGGGGATCATCTAACTTACATTTTCATCTTAGACGTAAGAAATAAGTGTGTGTTTTAAAAAAGACTTGGCTTAAAGGTCTTGTTACCAAGCCATAAAATATTCATCATCATCCCAGCCAGGTGCCGAACGTCACTATAATGGATCCGCAGAAATTTCCCGAACGAATGCCACTTTATATCGCTCGATAGCAGAAGGCTTTATAAATAGACTTCAAAAATAGTTTATTACTAAAAACATTACACCGCTAGACCCTATGTCACTAATTGATTTGATATTTTGTCAATACATTCTACAAATACACTTTTCACTTTAAAAAAAGTCATGTAATTCTCAATTAAAAATAATTTCTCGTTCAGAGTAATGTAATTTAGATGATACATGTAATCGATATCTATATTTGATAGATGTTTTAATTTTAAGATATTAAAGATAAGATTATAACAAGATATTACGAAACTGTCACAACAAAAACATTGCTTTGTAAACTCAATGTATAGATACATATAGGATATTATTATGTTTTCTTAGTAATATGAGTAAAAATTACCTGGCTTTTCGTTCTAAATCACCGGTTTTCTCATTTCTCTTTAACACAAAGGGCAGGCGATTAGAAACAACAATCATGCTACCCTTGCTGTTGCACGCAGAGCGACTGACACAATTTACACTCATGTTGATTTTTGCCTCGAACGTTCCTTTACACGTCCAATCACACAGCGCAGTTGGAACGCGTGCGCGAACAAAATGGAGGTTTTTTCAAATATTTCTAACGACAAATTCACTATTTTAGCGTCTTATGTGTGTCATTGCAAATGATTTGATGTTAAGAATTTTTGCTCGCGTATATTAACAAAGCATCATCGGCCGAGATCGAGTGCGGACTGTTTCTTTAAAGTGCGCCGGTCGCCTTTATAGATTATGAGAGACGCGACGCAAAAGGGTGAAGTTCTATTGGCGTCTGACGGTGTCGGAGGTCCCGGACGATGTGCAGGGGTTATCACTACTGACCTCTAGAGGGTTGTCTCGCATCTTATCCAAACGGACTCGCAATTTTTAAAGTGCCTCACTGATTATGTGCGCGCGCGGCAACGCATTTAAACTGACTATCTGCGTTTAATGCAGCATGATTGTATCTTGTTGCATTCATAGGTATGTTAATGCTAATTTGAATTATGTATATAGGTTTACCTAGCTCGCTTTAAAGAGAAACACAAAGAGGCTGTTGTAAACAACGATCTTTGTAGTCAATTACGTATAAAGACTAATATTTACAGCAAATATAAAGTTTTGGATTTTCTACCTATTGGACTGATAATTATTATCTGTATAATCTTTATTTTAAAAATATATTCCGAAAATTCTATATAGGCGCGGGGACTCATGGGGCGGAGGGTCATCTAGCTTACATTTTCATTTTCATCTTAGACGTAAGAAATAAGTGTGTTTTAAAAAAGTCTTGGCTTAAAAGTCCTGTTACCAAGCCATAAAATGTTCAACAACAACATAAAATATTCTCCAGCTATTTTTGACGAATTTTTTTTAATTGCCAGCTTTATTAATTACTACAAAGAAATTTCATATAAACCTATAGAACATTAAATAAACCTTGATTTAAACATATTTACATTGAAATTCCATGATAATACTAGCAAAAATCTCTCGTAATTTTACTTATCATAGAGTCGCTTTTCATTAAAAAATATTGGAAATGAAAACTTTTGTTGGAGACTCTAATAATTTTAAAATCTGTCATTAAAGAGACTACTAGAGAATGCCACTGGCCATTACAAAACATAATTGCTACCACAAAAATAGTTGATTGGGAGATTTTGTGTATTAATTAATCTCTGGTTACAGAATAACACAGCTAAATAAACAGTCGGAGTACATGCGATAGACATTTTAGTGGTGGCAAATGTTATGTATTATTTCCGTGCGGCCCCGTGTGTTCCACAGGCGCGCGGAGGGGCATGCGTTTAAAGCGTGTTACTTGCATGGCGTTCACGCGTCTATCTAATGACGATTGACGACCACATACCGCGTAACTCTTCCAGCCTTTCAACGGAAACCCCAGTCTACGTAACTCGTAACGGCGAACCACAACAAATAATCGTTCACTCCGCGACCTTGAACTTGACCTAAATTTTCCCATGATGGTAAATAATAATTTTCTGGCATTCTCACTTACTCTCAGCCGTTTGGTCTCCCCTAGCTAGTCTGGTTGGATTTATTTACAGAATTGTACTGTGTATATTATTTATGAAAATTTTATTTTAATGTAAATTATAGTGTTGTCCTATTTTCAACCGAAAAAAGGAAGCGGATCTCAATTCGTTTCGTTCATGTGTGTGTTCTTTTTGTTTATTATCTGATAACTTTCTGCTGGGTGAATCGATTTTAATGATTCTTTTATTTAAAACCTGGTGCCTCCAGTGTGTTCCAATATCACGCCAACTTAATATCACGCCAACTTAATATCACGCCAACTTAATATCACGCCAACTTAATATCACGCCAACTTAATATCACGCCAACTTAATATCACGCCAACTTAATATCACGCCAACTTAATATCACGCCAACTTAATATCACGCCAACCGATTTCGATGTTTAATTTTTATTAGTAGTTTTGATATTTGCTGAGAGTGTAGTTAGGTTCTGATTAGTTCTATTTCGTAATTCCTATGATAATTCGGAAATTCAAAGAGGGCGTCCGCGCGTACTAGTGTGTAATGTTTGATTCTATTTGAAGTCCTATACTACTTTTACTCGTAAATATACTCGTAATACACTTGTTATATGTAATAATTTTGAAATTAATTTTCAATCGGTCCAATGGATTCACCGAATTACGGAAACAATGATATTTGCAGGAAATTTTCAGTTAAGCCTTTTAAGTTAAGGGTTATCCTGTGAAATTTGGCAGCGGTGGAATCAACCCAATTTTGATTTTAAATAAAAAAAATTAAAAAGATATGACATTGTCACTTTTTTTACGAACTGTACAAATTAGCCAGAGAAGCTACTATCTTCACAAAGATACCCCGCCTTCTGGGGGGAAAGCGGCGGTTATGTGGGGTTCTTACCCACTAAAACCTCCCAGTGGCCCTTTCCTCGGTGCATGACGAGGGGCTCCGGGATCTCACGTTCTCAAGGAGAACACGTCCGGGGGAGGAGGTTACTCCCCCTGTGCCCTCGCAGCGCAAGGCGACACGGGCCAGCCGATGTCGCCTTCTTCCCGGTTCCACTTTGGTGGAAACACAAAGAGGCTGTTGTAAACAACGATCTTTGTAGTCAATTACGTATAAAGACTAATATTTACAGCAAATATAAAGTTTTTGCATTTTCCACCTATTGGACTGATAATTATTTTCTATATAATCTTTATTTTAAAAATATATTCTGAAAATTCTATATAGGCGCGGGGACTCATGGGGGGGGGGGACTCATTTTCATCTTAGACGTAAGAAATAAGTGTGTGTTTTAAAAAAGTCTTGGCTTAAAAGTCTTGTTACCAAGCCATAAAATATTTAACAACAACAAAAATATATTCTCCAGCTACTTTTGACGTTATATTTTTTTTATATTTCAAAACTGCAGTGGCGATCAATTTTTTTTATTGCCAGTTTTATTAATTACTATAAAGAAATTGCATACAAACCTATAGAACATTAAATAAACCTTGATTTAAACATATTTACATTGAAATTCCATGATAATACTAGCAAAAAATCTCTCGTAATTTTTACTTATCATAGAGACGCTTTTCATAAAAAAATATTGGAAATGGAAACTTTTTGTTGGAGATTCTAATAATTTTAAAATCTGTCATTAAGAAGACTACTAGAGAATGCCACAGGCCATTACAAAACATAATTGCTACCACAAAAATAGTTGATTGGGAGATTTTGTGTATTAATTAATCTCTGGTTACAGAATAACACAGCTAAATAAACAGTCGGAGTACATGCGATAGACATTTTAGTGGTGGCAAATGTTATGTATTATTTCCGTGCGGCCCCGTGTGTTCCACAGGCGTGCGGAGGGGCATGCGTTTAAAGCGTGTTACTTGCATGGCGTTCACGCGTCTATCTAATGACGATTGACGACCACATACCGCGTAACTCTTCCAGCCTTTCAACGGAAACCCCAGTCTACGTAACTCGTAACGGCGAACCACAACAAATAATCGTTCACTCCGCGACCTTGAACTTGACCTAAATTTTCCCATGATAGTAAATAATAATTTTCTGGCATTCTCACTTACTCTCAGCCGTTTGGTCTCCCCTAGCTAGTCTGGTTGGATTTATTTACAGAATTGTACTGTGTATATTATTTATGAAAATTTTATTTAAATGTAAATTATGGTGTTGTCCTATTTTCAACCGAAAAAAGGAAGCGGATCTCAATTCGTTTCGTCCTTGTGTGTGTTTTTTTTGTTTATTATCTGATAACTTTCTGCTGGGTGAATCGATTTTAATGATTCTTTTATTTAAAACCTGGTGCCTCCAGTGTGTTCCCAATTTGGTCTGACAACGGCATCCATGAGAAACCATATAAGTCTTAAACTTGCATTATGTGCGCGACAAATGGACGAATAACTTAATATCACGCCAACCGATTTCGATGTTTAATTTTTATTAGTAGTTTTGATATTTGCTGAGAGTGTAGTTAGGTTCTGATTAGTTCTATTTCGTAACTCCTATGATAATTCGGAAATTCAAAGAGGGCGTCCGCGCGTACTAGTGTGTAATGTTTGATTCTATTTGAAGTCCTATACTACTTTTACTCGTAAATATACTCGTAATACACTTGTTATATGTAATAATTTTGAAATTAATTTTCAATCGGTCCAATGGATTCACCGAATTACGGAAACAATGATATTTGCAGGAAATTTTCAGTTAAGCCTTTTAAGCTAAGGGTTATCCTGTGAAATTTGGCAGCGATAGAATCAACCCAATTTTGATTTTAAATAAAAAAAAATAAAAAGATATGACATTGTCACTTTTTTTACGAACTGTACATATTAGCCATAGAAGCTACTATCTTCACAAAGATACCCCGCCTTCTGGGGGGAAAGCGGCGGTTATGTGGGGTTCTTACCCACTAAAACCTCCCCGGTGGCCCTTTCCTCGGTTCATGACGAGGGGCTCCGGGATCTCACGTGGAACGCACCGGAGCCCCTCTACACTGTGCTCAAGGAGAACACGTCCGGGGGGCCGACACGGGCCAGCCGATGTCGCCTTCTTCCCGGGTCCACTTTGGTGGACGACGCAGGCCCCTACCCTTGTCGCCCAGTGAACCCGAGGCCCCTTTTAGTCGCCTTGTACGACAGGCAGGGGATACCGTAGCCTTATTCTTGAGAGCCCAGAACTACAGGGCTGAGCCAGAGAAGCTGGCTTAGCCTGAACCTCAATAGCTAGTAACTCCACACAAGAGTCCTGATGAAGGGTAACCTTGGTTACTATGCTATCACGGATTGTAATTAATAATGTCACATGGGATCTAATAATATCGGAGAAAAGCGTACATTGATTAGCATCTCTGTCTGCTCCGTAAAGGGCTTATATATTTATTTATATTTTGAATCTAGATAATATTACGCCCCACGTGTCTATATTTGTGATGTCGACTTGTTTGTTTACGTTGTTTGCGGGCTGCATTATAAATACAGCCTTGAAGTCACTCATATTATAAGTACATCGATTATAAATACAGTTTTGTTTTTGCGCTTTATTTACTGGTACTGGTGAATCAGTATTAATTTGGGAAAATACCTAAGTTTATTCACTAGTAAAATCAAAAACCGACTACAAGTCAAATCAGTGACGGACTAAATACTGCTTTGAGCGGACGATATCTTCCATTTCCGAAAACATTCCATTTACGAAACAGGACGAAATAGGATCACACTGGAAGCACCAGCTTTCAAATGAAAAAAGAATAATTAAAATCGACTTACCCAGTCCTAAGTTATGAAGTAACAAATATAAAAAAAACCAGAGGAATTGAGATCCTCCCCCTTTTCAACTGACTTCAAAAGTCCCAAGTACACACTCGCACATACACCCTCGCATGCACACTATTCTTTCCACAAACACACTTAATCGCATAAATTATCAATATTTAGTTCCTAAGATAAACTCGGAGTTAGGTACAATATCTACCTAATACAGGTTATGTATTAGGTAGATATTAAGGCCAGCTTCTCTGGCCAATCTGTGAAGTTCGTCATAAAAAGGGGACTGTACTGAAAATCTTTAAAGAAAAATGTATATGAAAAATAATCTGTATTTAATAAATTTGTGTATGTACATCATGTGTGCAAAATGTGTGTGTGTGTGTGTGTGTAAAAAATAAATAAATATTTCAAATTCAAAAGTCCTTCAAAAGTGTGGTACCATTAAAATTAAGTCCAATTTTGACAATGGGATCCATTAGAAAACCACCTTAAATTTGGAAGTATGTGCTTGTGAGATAATTGTAGTATAGTTGCTCCTTTGACTATCGAATGATTCGTTTCCGATGTTTAGATTATATGAATGTCAAATGCAGTTGCCAGTTACTCTTTATCTATAACAGTTTCATTTCATTCGACACATATAGTATATATGTGATAAATTAAGAATAATTAGTTATTAATGTATGTGCTATTACAACCAAAGAGTATTAAATATGTAAAGCATTGTGAGAAGTCGTGTTGTTGACTCCACATAGTATAAGAGCAATGGTACAGTTCAAAGAGTCTCCTCGATAGGATTAGGAGCGTTGCTGGAGTTTCTTCGGCCACTTCTTCTCCCAGCGCTAACGCTTCCCGAAGTGGCATATAAGTTAGTTTAGCTTAGATTGTCGCAGTAGATTTCGTTAATAAAATAGCTACCGACCGAGTCGTGGTTCGGCCCTCTCGGGCGCCCTCGGATCGGACTGCTAACGCGTAATAATGGTAACCGTCCAAGCCGAGGTTACCCCTCACCGGGGGGACCCTTGTGTCGAGTTACCACCTAATAGAGGTTCAGGCTAAGCGATCTAAGAGCTGTGCCACCTCTCAAATCCGGTGAAGCAGTAAAGGCCAGCTTCTCTGTGCCAACTGTGGTAGTTCGTCCAAAAAAAAACAAAAAAAAAAATCAAAGAGTCTCTTAGAGTGGTTCTTCGGTGGCGTCGCTTAAGTGTTGTTAGTGTTGTTCGTCGGTAACGCCTCTGTACATAAACTTAGTACTCTCTTGTTATTTACGTTGTATTATATATTGTGTGTTGTTATGTACTGCCCGACCGGATCTCTTATTTTACTAAAATATATCTATTTAATAAATATATTATAACTTCGATTCTGACATGCTCGACAAATGGACGAATAACTCAATATCATGCCAACGAATTTCTATAAATTATTTTTTATTAGAAAAAATGTACCGTAAGAGAAGTTTGATGAAAGTTTGGTTGGGCTCTGTATGAATTTGATTTGGTAATATTCCTACGGTAATTCTAAAATACAAACATGGCGTCCCAGCGTAATAGCGTTTAACGTTTGATACGATTTGAAGTCAATTTTGTTTTAACTCGTAAATATACTTGTTGGTTTTTTTTAATGACGAACTACACAGATTGGCCAGAGAAGCTGGCCTAGACAGCTTCACCGGATTGAGAGGTGGCTTAGCTCTCAGGTCGCTTAGCCTGATACTCTCGACTCGGTCGCTAGTAACTCGACAAAAGGGCCCCAGTGAGGGGTAACCTCGGCTTGGACGGTTACTATGTTACGCGTAAGCATTCCGATCCGAGAGGGCCGAACCACGACTCGGTCGGTTGCTATAAAACTTGTTTGAAGTCGGTTCATAATACAGGTGAATTACGGCGACTAGTTATCTCAAGATTGAGTTATCTAGATTTCGAATAATGCGCCCGTGCATTTCCATTGCGCTATTGTCTAAAGGTGAAAACTTTCTTTTTACAGGCGAATTGTAAATGCCAACATTTTCTTTCAAGTCGGTTAAAAAGAAAAATTCAATCAACTTTACTTTAAGATATTTCTAGCATCGAATGTATACCTTTTCTTCGATTGTTGCAACACATGAACCGTAAACGTGACGTCAACGCAGCATCAACTTATGCGAAGCGAAACGATCCCATCGCGACGGGAAAAGTAAACGTTGGCAATTTTAACTTGTTTGTTAACTAACAATTATAGCTGTGTTGAGTGGTACGTTTTATTGTTGAAGTTGAGCGGTTGATTGAGCGTCAAATTTGAAGTCAAATATTTTCTATAGTTGCTAAATTTTAACGTAAAACTCGTATGGCGTTACTTCAGGCCATGTGTGGAGTACTGTTGTCATATCTGGCCAGATGCAACCAAATACCAACTCGCGCCACTGGATTCCATGGAGAGGTGGGCCAAAAAGTTGATAGGTGAGCAATATCTACAACTAGATAGGCTTGAGCACCGGCGCAAGGTGGCCAGCCTTTCGGTGTTTTGCAGATTACATTTTGAAGAGTGTGCACAGGAATTACATGAGTTAATTCCCCATTCTACCTCCGGACGTTTAGACGCTCGTCTGGTCTCCACCCTTTCGTAGTCGATGCTCCGCGCGTCCGAACGAAGCGATTTGAGTCATTGTTCATCGTGTGTACAACAAGTCGCCGGCGTCAGTCTTCCCGTCCAAGTACGACGTGGGAGCCTTCAAGAGTAGAGTGAATAGGCACTTACTAAACTAGCACGTACCATCTTTCGACTATATCACCACTCAACACCAGGTGGGATCGTGGTGAAGCAGTTTATACCTATAAAAAAATATTAGACTTGGATTGCCCTTCCTAATTCTGTTGCACTTTCTAAGTCCCTACTTTGGCAACTACAACCAACTTCCCTACATCGACCGCGAGAATCTTTTCGCAATGCAGTATACCTACGCGACATTTACGCAGCGTTAATTGCTCGTCGCTAAACAAATTAACATATAACACTCGGAAAGTTTTCACCTTTAGTCTACAGCGCAATGGAAATGCACGGGCGCATAATGCGAATTCTATTATAGATAACTGAAATTTGTGATAGCTAAAGGAATGAGTTAGTTCATTGGCTCAAGTTGCATAGTACGCTAGCAACCGAAGGTCGATCTCTGATGCACTAATATTTTGTTTGTTTTAATTTGAAGCGATATAAGCCGACATCCACACCAACAACCGATCCATCGGAAATAATGAATTAGTTCCTCCACACTATAAAATGCCTACTACATATAAATGTTAATTTACATCAAGTTTACCCCACCCCTTAGATGCTAGGAGCGTTGCTGGAGTTTCTTCGGCCACTTCTTCTCCCAGAGCGAACGCTTCCCAAAGTGGCACTCAAAGTTAGTTTAGCCAGCCCCGGCTCTCAAGAATAAGACTACGGCATCCCCTGCCTGTCGTACAAGGCGACTAAAAGGGGCCTCGAGTTCACTGGGCGACAAGGGCCCCACCCTTGCCTGCGTCGTCCACCAAAGTGGACCCGTGAAAAAGGCGACATCGGCTGGCCCGTGTCGCCTTGCGCTGCGAGGGCACAGGGGGGGAGGGAGTAACCACCCCCCCGGGACGTGCTGCTCTCCTTGAGCACAGTGCAGAGGGGCTCCGGTGCGTTCCACGTGAGATCCCGGAGCCCCTCGTCATGCACCGAGGAAAGGGTCACCGGCGAGGTTTTAGTGGGTAAGAACCCCACATAACCGCCGCCTTCCCCCCAGAAGGCGGGGTATCTTTGTGAAGATTTCCTCCCCGTCAACAAAAAAAAAAGGTTTTTATAATTTTTTTGTATTTTGTATGATATTTTTGTGTATTTAACTTTTTATATAAATATTGTAATGGCAACCTAAGATTTAAAAATAAATAAAAAAATTACATATTAGTAATATTTGTGAAAGAAACAAGTAAATTTCCGAGCAAATATGTGGAATGGTAATATCAACGAGCACCGCGTGTCGCGTTGATCGATCAGTCCCAATAGAGCGTTGTTACTAACTTTATTGTTAATCATTTCAACTAAGCTAAAACTAGGAGATTCACGTCAATAGTAGAATATTGGATTCGAATCCACGACGTCACGTTTCGCAGACGGTACCCTAAACCATTAGTCTATAGATAATTTTGTATTCTATCTGTATCTGAATGTATTTGTGTAGATTAAGTAAATATTTGATCATTAACGTTTCCGTCTCTCATATGGAGTGTATAATTACGTCACTAGAGCAAGATCTACGTGGAACGTCCACGTGATTATGCGACAATTGCCAATGATTATTGAAAATAGTCTTCCTTTGTCGGTTCTCTTTGAACTCCAGCTGTGTTTATTGAAAACCTTCAAGTCTAGACTACGTAATGACCTGTAAGTTATTATACCGTTAACTGTGACTAGAGTGGAGATGACAAGTAACTTCTCACGTTTCAACTATGCTATGAAAGTTAGATTGTTTCGGGCGACATATTTAGTGTATAGATGTAGTGAGAAATTATTTTCCTTCGGGAATACTCGGATCTTTACCGAATTACGATGACACACCGTACTGTCAACGAATTATCGTGTTAAATGAGTGACATTTATGGGAGCTATTTGAGAGAGCACGATAAACATGAACTTTTCCGAATAATTACGAAGGAAATTTTTTTTCTTTTTTTTTTTTTTTTTTTTTTTAATATGAAAAGTGGCAAACGAGCATACGGCTCACCTGATCTTAAGTGATCACCGTCGCCCATGAACATCCACAGCACCAGAGGAGCTGTAGGTGCGTTGCCGACCTTAGCATAATGGGTGGGGAAGAAAAGGGAAGGAGAAAGGTCACAGAGGGTGAGGGATTGTGGGACAGGGAATAAAAAGACAGGAAGGGGCCAACTGATACTCATTCCCACACGCAACGCAACAGTCCCTAGAAAATCTGTCGCGATGCGTGTAGTATAATGAAAGTGCCAGTTGCTATTGGGCCCCGAGGTAGAGGGATACGGGCGCCGGGACTCTCACTTACCAGTCGAAACGCGGTGGCCTCTAGGAGGCCCTCACTTCACGCTGGTTTTCTGTGAGAGGGTAGTGTTTCACCGGTCGATCCTGCCCACCTACGTGCTACAGCGAACTGCAGATTTGAATCTATATATATCTATATCTATCTATATATATACGACCTCTTTTGTCAAAGTTTTGGTATGATTTAAAAGTCACTAACCTATAAATTAAATTGCATGCAGTCTTCATCTATATTGTATGTTCACCTATATTGTTTTTCTATATTCTATGTTAAAAATGTTCATTGTGTTGGTGTCCAATAAATAAACAACTATATTATTGCTGACTGGAACCCATATTTTTTTTGGTTTAAACAAATACAAGTGTATCCCATTTAATTCTTTTATTTACCATCCAATTTAATACATGGTAAATAAATTATAAAAGCCGTGGTATTGGCAGAAGTCCCAGGTGCCGGCTCTAATGCATTTTGTTACAATTTTAAGTTCTGATTCACAAGTGCGCGACGAACGAAAACAACGTGGAAACCTTCATGTGATAGAAAATTTTCTACGGCACGTGTAGAATCTGTGTGCCGTGTGGGTTGCACTATGCTTTTTTAACCGACTTCAAAAGGAGGAGGCTCTCACTACGGTATGTGACGTCCGCCGATCATTGTCCCGATAGCCGTTTCTGGAAACGGTCTTATAGCGAAAAGTCTCGTTCAACATCTTAAGATACTTTCGCTAGATGGCTGGGTCAAGGTTCGCATACGGAGGGCAGTACGTCTAGACACGGCACGCATCGTCAGGAGGTTTCTCTCTATGTCGCCCTAACCACCGGTTGCTTGGGCCCTCCTTCGTTGTCGGTGGCACACACTAGGTAAGGTTTTTATAATGTTTTTTGTATTTTGTATGATATTTATGTGTATTTTACTTTTTATAGAAATATTGTAAAAACTTAGCCTAAGGTCTAAAAATAAATAAAAATTAATAAACTTTATTTCACAAAAATACAAAAATCTTCTTCTTCTTTGTCGTTCCCTCATTTCTGAGGATCGTGGTCACTAGAGCCCCTCAAATGAATAATCTGCCTCCATCGGTTTCGGTCCGAGGCAGCCCTCACCAGCTGGTAGAGATTAGGAGAGGAGATGGCACCTTTTACTTGGTCAGACCATCGTGTTGGCGACCGGCCTCTTGTTCTCTTGCCTTCTGTATTGCCAAAGATGACCTTTTTTCAAGGTTGCCATCCCCTCTACGCATTATATGCCTGAAATATGACAGTACGCGCTGTAGACACGTAGTGGACAATCTGGTCTTTATGGCGAGCTGTCACGTATCGTAGCATCTCGAATGCATCTATTCTCTGTCTTTCTCTTGCTCGAATTGTCCACGTCTCGACTCCATACAGAAAGATTGGGAATATTAATGCTCTAACTAATCGAGCCTTTGTTTTATAGCTTATTCCTTGATTTTTCCAGATACTTTGCAGACGTGTCATTGCATCTTTAGCCATCGCTATTCTTCGCTTAATCTCCGGTGCAAATACAAAAATATACACAAAGAAATGTGAATTCCCTGACTCCCGAGCTACGTACGAATACACCTGTGATTCAGAAATTAGTGTCCCCTCCATTTACTATGCACAAATGTTTCAAAAGAACCTATTGAAAATACATATAAAATAGGTCTTAAGGTGATTATGCTGTGTATTTGTGTGTTGGGTGTAGTGTGAGTGTGCGCATGCGTTTGTCCGTTTACTCTAAAACTTACTGACAATCCATATAATTTTACATATATACAAATTATATTTTAACTATGAACCATATTTACGTTAATTAAGCTTTCGTTTGTTCGTAGTTAAGTTCATACGATACGACGAAGCGAAGCAACGGTGAAATATTGCAAAATGGTATTACATAGACGACCTTAAGTTTACTTATATGTTGCTAAGTGAGGTAAATATGTAACTTCATTCGTCGTAAGTCATTAGCATCGTTTGTACATATATTTATTGTGAACACTCGTCTTGTAGTTTATCAGGCAGGGGGCGTGGCTGTTGCGTCGGTTCTGTCCTACACGGCATCACTTGTACATCAAATTAAGGAAAAAATTAAGTGAAATTAAGTTTACTTAAGCTAATTATCACTTACATGTGATTAGATATAATAGTACTATATTTAGATATATATAAGGTGTACAAAAGAAAATGTTTTAAAAGTAAAACCTCTTCTCTCGAAGCTGGTGAATGCGTGTAAGTTTTACGATAAGTGTGATCGGGCCAAGCTAATAGAAGTTTTTATTTATTTATTTAAATCAACATAAATTATAACACCGTTACAGATAATACCAATATGATGTTATAAAAACTTAGTTAAAAATATATTATTAAAATTAAAACAAATAAAAAGCTGCTTTATGTATTGACAATAATATATAAATATAATAGAGTGAAACACCTTCTACGCATTTGTAGGCAGCTTCGATAAACGCAGACTCTGTGCAGTGAGATGGTATTAACAAACCCAACCGCGCGCGACAGCGGAGAGTTCCTGGACAAGTTAGTTCTGGAGACAGGCAGTAGGAACAATGGCGGACGACGGCGCATGCACACGTAATTGTCAGGCGTCCGCAATTGACAAGTTGACAGCTATAAGGTAAGCATGATAGAGAGGTGCGAGCACACATTTTCTTTTTCTCTTTCCGTCACAGCCATTTCGTAAATCTGACACTCAGTGTAGGCTTATTGTCTGTATCACACTGTAGGAGCGAGAGAGAGCAATGCGCGCACATTTTCTTGCTCTCTAACAGTCGTGTATATATTTTTAGATTCAAAAATGGAAAAAGCTTTTAAAATATAACTTTAACACAAAAGACATTCTCTTATGCGTGGCATTTGATAATTAACAAAATAATACATCTGTACATTATTCAAGTTTTAACACAAAATGGCGGCTGTCTACACACAGGACAAGTAACAATGGAAGTTAAAATAGCATTACGACTGCCGACAAGCAATTTCAAAGAGATATAGGTTCAGGCTAAACGACCTTTTTTTTTTTGTTAACGGGGAGGAAATCTTAAAAAAGATACCCCGCCTTCTGGGGAGAAGGCGGCGGTTATGTGGGGTTTTACCCACTAAAACCTTTCCTCGGTGCATGACGAGGGACTCCGGAATCTCCAGTGGAACGCACCGGAGCCCCTCTGCACTGTGCTCAAGGAGAGCACGTCCCGGGTCCCCCCCGGTGCCTTCATAGTGCAAGGCTACACGGGCCAGCCAATATCGCCTTCTTCCCGGGTCCAACTTAGCGGACGACAAAGGCCCCCACCCTTGTCGCCCAGTGAACCCGAGGCCACTTTTAGTCGCCTTATACGACAGGCAGGGGATACCGTATTCTTGAGAGCCCGGAACTACAGGGCTGCGGGCCGGTCTGCCACCGGCCCGCCTGCGCCATCTCCGAACAGGATCGGCCCTCTCCCGATCCCATTCTGCGGTCTCCTTCTGGGTCATTACTGACTCGCAGAAGGAGACCAAAGGCTAAACGACCTAAGCTATGCCATCTCTCAATCCGGTGAAGCAGTCTAGGTCAGCTTCTCTGGCCAGTCTGTGCAACTTTTATTAATAACAGTATTTATGGCCAGACCACTTATATAGAAGTTTTACATCAAAAATCAAGCATATCTATCTACATATATATAAAAGAAAAAGTGTGTGATATTCCATATAAGCTCCGAAACCGATGGACCGATTTCAATGAAACTTTCAGGGAATCTTCAGATTTACCTGACGAGTAATCCTGTAAAGTTTGGTGACGATCGGAGCACTCCTCTGAACTGATAAAAACAGCTTTTATTTACTATGATGATATTCTATTGTTTTATAACCCAAATTTGTATTGACACATGCGTTGTGTATATTTATGTCATTATGAACCATATTGAAGTACAATGGAGTATATTGAAGATAATTGAGGATTTTGAAGTATTCAAGGTAAGTTATAGCGCCGCGAATGTATCCGTTTACTGATGCTGCTGATATGGACATGGGTGTAGGTAATGATCTTCACCCGCTCGAGAAGAGAATGAATACGGAGAGAAATGAATAATTTAATATATTGTGAGAGTTAAATTAAATATTTAATAATGTAAGTTTATTGTTTAAATAAAACAAAGCAAAATCTAGCCTGGGTACGCTAGTAATTTTATAAATGCGAACGTGCATATCGCCAGTAATAAGAGTACGCAGCCTCACATCTCCTGACCTCCCCGCAGAGGTTACCATATCGCTGACGTACATAATAATATTTATTAATAATTATTACATCTTAAATAATAATTTATTACACTGTTTACTGATGCGAGGAACGTGTTCTGCGATATTTTGTTAACATTCTTATAATTGCAAAACAATTTTGCAAACTTCTTAGCGGCGGCTCTTGGAATTTTACAATAATTAACGATTTATCTAGTATGGAGTATTTGAATGGAGGAATTTAGTAGCACCCTTGACCGACGATTATGTATGCGTGGATGTATGGATGTTGTATGTATCTAGAAGTATATTTAAGATTAAAAACAAAACCGACTTTGAACGGAATCATACGACAAACGCTTTTATTTCCGAATTATCTTAGAACCTTTTTTTTTGTTCATCTTTTTATAGATCATCCTCCGGTACCCTGGGTGCGCCCGGAGAAATGTGTGGGACTCGGCCTGGGCAGCCCATACCCACTAAACCTTCCGCGAATGCCATCAGCCGTTATGAGCGGGGTGCCCCGGATCTGTCAGCGACAGGACACCCCAAATTATCTTAGAACCTAACCAAACTCTCATCAGTAGTACAACCTTTTCAATAAATAATGAATAATCGAAATCGTGCGTGAGCATGTGTGTGCATCACAAGCATCCAGAGATAATTGCTTCAGTGTCTTTATAAGTTAAATTTTGCAAGTAGTTAAAAAAAATTAAGACTAATATGGTTTTCTCATGGATGCCATTATAAGAATTTGATCAAATTCAAATGGGACCACATGGGAACTGCCAGCTTTCAACTAAAAAAGAATCGTCAAAATCGGTTCAAATTAAATTAACTATCCATCATTTATCTATAAGGAAATCGTTAACCCGTTTATATCACTCCCAGGTCCATTAAAAACACGCTCCATGCCCGTTACAGCTGCGCTGTCGTGTTTGAACCGTGCTGCTCGCATGTTCATTGGCCCTTTGTTTTTGTTATTGATAGAAGTTGTATTCATGTTTATCTGACATTAGTCGAGTAGCTTAGAGAATATTGCATAAAGTTACAGCTAATGTGACCTACTGTTTGAGCACAGGCATTCTCTGTTGATAGATTATTGGGACATATCTGCTACGTAACCCTAGTGCGGGTTGGGGTATTTTTTATTTAAAAAAAATATTTTTTTTTTATTTTCAGCCTTGTAGTTCTGTGCTCGTAGAATAAGGCTACGGTATTCCCTACCTGTCGTAGATGAGACTTAAAGGAGCCTCGGTAGGGGTCTTTGTCCACCGCAGTGGACCGGGAAGAAGGCGACATCGGCTGGCCCGTATCGTCTTGCACTGCGAGGGTGTTGGGAGAGGGATTAACCTCACCTGGGACGTGTAACCAAGCATAGGAGCTCCGCTGCGTTCCATTGGAGTTCCCAGAGTCCCCCCAGATGGCGGGGTGTCTTCTTGAAGATTTCCCCTGAAAAAAATATTCACATAGAATCTACAACTTATGAACTATACTAAATATGTGGTCAGATGTATGCAAGATCTAAGCCTTTACAAATGTCCATTATTAATACGGTTATTTCTTCTCAGTTTTACCGAAGAAACTAGAATGTTTTTTTAAATATTTTTATTATATTTCTTGCCATTATAAAATGACAAAATTAAATCGAATTTGTTACTTTTTTAAAGAAACAATTTTTTAATACATTTTTTTTCATTTTAAAATGAAACGAGCAAAAAAAAATCGAAAATGCAAACACTGAACTCTAAACAAGATGGCGGAAACGAACGAACTGTCTTATTAACGGAGTTGTTCAATTCATAAATCATTTTCCCGTAAGCTAATGGACAATGTTATTCTTTATTAATTAAATAATCAAAGATATCGCCCAAACTGGTCGTTACTAAGTTCATTGACCCTTTATGTTGTGTAAAAAGTATACATTGGTAATCATAAACAAACACGTAATATCGTCAGTTTAAAAATAAAATAATGATGTAATTTAAAAGTCTTTAGTAATAATACGTAATAAATTAAATATGTACCATCTTAGACGGTCCTGACACACCTCTCTGGCTTGTTTGCTTAAAGTTATATTTCATTAGGCCAATTATGAAAAAACGATGAGAATGAAATTTTAAAATACGCGTGCGTTACTGTGACACAAGTCACTGATGACAGCTGCACACTTTTGGCGCGTTATGGAAAAGTGATGACAGATTGACATTGCAGTGTTTTTTTTTATTTTTTTTTTATGGACGAACTACACAGAGGCTTTACTGCTTCACCGGATTGAGAGGTGGCATAGCTCTTAGGTTGCTTACCCTGAACATGTTACTGTGAAAACAAATTGTGCTAATCTTAAATAAATATAAGGCAGTATACATATAAATTGTGCTATAATATAATTGAGGTGAACTATTACGTATTATTTATTGGTATATCAATTAAAATTCAAAATATTATTTCTTATTTAATTTTTATTTTAAGCTGAACTTTATTGACTGTGTTGAATGTCCTTTTCGAATCTTGTAATCAATTATTTGCATGCAATTAAAAACTGTTTTTAAAGATGCCAACTTCTTATGCGTTATGTATACGCACCCATTTTTACCTTTTTGTTTATTTTTGGCATAGATTTAATTATTAGTTTTAATTCCTAGTTGCGAATAGACTTATTATATATTCCAATACATATAAAACTTTTTGTAATTGTGCCTTAAAGAAATTTAGTTTTGAAGCAATTATACTATTTTAGATTGGGTCTAATTTTCAGTCCACATTAGCTCGTTTCTCATTTAGCGATAGTTATAGCTCGGGTATAGTGCTAACAGCTGGATAAGACAAGCGTAGTTAATTTTGCTGGAACAGGGTCTTGACAACGAAAAGGGGTTCATAGATCGGCCAAAAGCCCCCGTGAGTGAACATTAGCTTGGGCGGTTACTCTATTTACGATAGGATTCCGATTCGAGAGACCTGAGCCAAACCACGACTCGATCGGCCTGAGGGGAACGCACGCAAACGGGCAATAAGAATGGATGTAATGAAGGAATGGGAGGAAAGATGGCAGAGGGAAACTCGAGGCAGAGAACTTCATCAATTCTTTGTGTTTATGTGACTTTGCAGCTCCTAACGGGTCACGGAAATTTTCATAAAAGGCTGTACGTGATGCGTTTATGCTATGAGAGTTAGTGTGATTGTGGATAGGATGCAGAGGATCGTCACCATGTGCTCTGGGCATGCCCACTGTACGATGTTTTGCGCGCTAGGCTGCTAAATGGTCTCACACGTACGTGTCCGGGTCCGGTGTACTACAGCGATCTGGTCTCCTCGGAGGACAACTTCCTCAAGATCAGGGATTTTGCGGCACAAAAGAAGGACCCGCTAAAAAAAGCCGTCTGGCGCTATCGAGAAAGCCGCTGTGATGTATCGTTGAGTCCCTTAAGAGGGAGAGCTCCGAATGGTGGAGAAAGGTCTTGACAAAGAACTTATAGGGAGTCAAGAAGGTGCGGGTGGGGACACACGACCAGACCAACCGTGCCCTCCCGCGTTTCGGACAATATAACCGCGAAAATAAAGTTGTTCTTTAAGCCGAATACGTCAAATTGCCTGTCCCATGTTTTCTTGCAGTATTATAGCGACCCTATCCGCGATACAATCTGTAAGTACATAGTGCGTTATCATTGTTCTTATTCGCCGAGTGAGGTCAATTTGTCAATGTTGTTCAAGTCCTCATTAAATGACCAGGATTTGAGCAAACATACGTTGTACTTAATGAAGATATATTCAATTGATATTCGTACATATCTATAGTTGTAATTGGGGAGACGTTTTACTTGTTAACTGCGAAAACCACACAGAAATTATATATATACTATATTAAGAACGTTATTCGAAGAAGACTTGTGTATATGAACAGTATTGTTAATTAAAAGTTAGAGTTACAGCCTATGTATACTGCTTTATAATACCTCCTCTGTAAAGTCGTGTATCAAGCTAATATCTTTAAACGAGCAATTCTCGTATGTTAGCGCCAACGCTTCCCGAAGTGGCATATAAGTTAGTTTAGCTCAGATTGTCCAATTTAGTTTAATTAATAAAATAGCTACCGTGGTTCAGCCCTCTCGTGCGCCCTCGGATCGGACTGCTTACGCGTAACATAGTAACCGTCCAAGCCGAGGTTACCCCTTACCGGGGGGATCCTTCTGTCAAGTTACTAGCTGATAGAGGTTCAGGCTAAGCGTCCTAAGACCTATGCCACCTCCATCCGGTGAAGCAGTAAAGGCCAGCCTCTCTGGCCAATTGTGTAGTTCGTCCTAAAAAAATTTAAAAAGAACCTCTCAGGAACGTGCGACGATACAAATACGCGTATAACGCGACACAAATGCGCGTGTAAAGACCGTTCGCTACTCCTTTGAAGCGCGTTTCACTCGTAAATTGGTTCTATCCAATAGATTCGCCTAATTTTTACGGTTTTTCTCTTTTTAAAAGGAGTGCTAAGGCCAGCGTAAGCAGTGTAGTCTCAACCGACGCCAAAATACAACGGATCTGATCAAAATGTGGAAGGTACAATCGATTTCTTTTCATGACGAACTACATTGATTGGACAGAGAAGCGGACCTTGACTGATTCACCCGATTGAGAGATAGCATAGCTCTTAGGCTATAATGGACTACAACGCGTCTGTAGAGCTGTACGCGCAGTAGACGCGCGTTTCGTGATCACCCCGTCTGCGTTGGTTTCCAATCTCGTTTGATCTCGTCATCTGCACCTTTAAAATACGTTTGTTACTGGCCTTAGCCATTAGCCTTACTGCAAACAATTTTATTATTTAGATATAAACGACAATCTGTCTGTATAATTTGCGCCGTGAACCATCTCTAATTAGTTTCGATATAGATTGACGCATACCTATCACGACAGAAAATGGCGGGAGATGCATGATCATCATGGCCGATTAAAATGTTTTAGAATATAAACATGTATTTATGCTTATCTTTTGCGTAATTAACATCCTCTAACACGGTTTAATAATACTGATAGGAATAGTGCTAAGAAGAGATTAGAATCGCCAAAATCTTAACATATAAATGAACAATAAAATCTATATCTCTTCTTTCAAATTTATTTACCTTGGGAAAATATTGCAAACAGGGCCCCGCCTCTGCTACTGAACGTTCGAAATGAACGTTCATTGACACTATAGTGGTCGATATTTCGTTCATCTATGGCATACCACTGGCACAATTTTTTTTAAAAAAGCATAGACAATATATTTTTTAATTTTTCACATATATTACTAACACTCTTTTATACATTCCAACTAAGCTTAAGCTTGTGCTAGGAGACGGTTCACGTCAATATTCGAACTCGCGACCTTACGATTTACAGACTTAACCCTTAACCATCAGGCTATTGACGATTCAATGACCAATATTACTGTATAGATCATTTTCATATTGTAACGTCAAATACCAAACACAACAATTACGTGAAAGAAGCCGTGGTGATGATAATTTTTCGAAAAAAGAACTAGGAAAGAGGTTTTGTGGAATGAAATAGTCCAATAACTAGTACACTTGCTTTATGTAGACAGCGTAACGTTGTACAAAGAATTATTTTAACGAATATCGTCACAACTGCGCGTCCTCACATTATACAAAATTATTTAGAATTCAGATTACTAACTAATAAAGTTAAATTATTGTTTACAATGCCAAGTTAATGTGACGATCAACTAAATTGTTAATAATGAATTAAAGATACAATAAGGTTCAGGTAAATCACTAAGATATCATTGAAAGTAGTTATTATGCATAACAATCGCTGGGTGTCATGTGTTGCCAGCTAACACTTAACAAATGTTTTTAAAATAATTATAAATCAGAAAAAGAATAAAATAAATATCATAGAAAAACAATAATAAACAAGTCTTATATGTTTTTCTTTACAAATATATAACTATTCTTTTATTTATCTGTCAATATTAAGTTGTCATAATAGTACACCTTTTGCCATTGTTTTTGCAACTACAGATGTGTCCTTTTTCGTTTTTTTGTGCTTTATTATTTCATTTTATGGAGCAGAGGTAGTAAATAAGCTTTTATAGTATTATTTTCTTTATTTATTATTAAATCTAAGGTTTTGATTTTAACATTATTATAAAGAAAAGTTAAATATATAAAAGTACTATACAAAATATAAAAACGTTAATAGAAACCTAACCCAATGTGCCTAGAAGCAGGGCCCAGGGAATCGGTAGTCAGGGAGACATAGAGAGAATCCTTCTGACGATGCGTACCATGTCCAAGAGCACCGCTTTTCTATCTGACCCTTGACCCAGTCATCTAGCGAAAGTCTCTTGGGATGTTTTGAGTCTCTTCCCTACAAGATCGCTCGCAGAAACGAATGATAGTCGAATCCATATCACATCTGATGGTCATCGCGTAGAGCGAAGTCTATTATTATTATCCCAATGAGCTGAGTTTCAACCAGTTGAAATCAGACTAGGCCAGATTATCTTCGCTTCGTAATGAATAGATAGTGTCATAAACAACTGTGTTATTGGTAAAGATTTCTCGATTATTTGAATGACGTGTAGTTATTTTCGTTATACTATCAATTGTAGCAGCTCGTTATCAATTCCAACTGATGACCTCAAGCTCTGAACAGAGAGATGGCGTTCGGCTTTCCGTCTCCTATCACTGCGAAATCGCAATCGGTTAAAGTTTTTTTTAAGTTTTACTTCTTTAGGTTCGTTATGAAAAAACGATGACAGTCTTGTTTACTGTATATTTTGTTTATATAAGTCATCAATTTTAATTGATAATGTATATTTGATAAATTAAATTTAAAGCTGAACTAAAAGATGAGATGCGTGCGCCTGCATTTTTGTTGCGGCAAATTGTGCACAGTTATATTTCACTTAGATATTATTATTAAAGGCGCTTTTACCGCGATGTTGAGTAACTCATCTACGTGTAAGTATAAGTAAGAGTTTCACACCTATAAGGGCACCAGACACACTAATTAATTTCATACTTAACACAATCAACTCATATATATAGCACTTAAATGTTACTTGTACACATTTCAAAAATATTCGAACGCCTGCAATTTTATCGCCGCAAATTATAAACAGTTGTATTTCACGTGGCTGCTATTAAATTACTTATTAAAGGCGCTCTTACGGCGATGTTGAGCAACTTCTAGATCTATGTGTTTCGCTCTAATACATCACATAATACACAGACAGGCTCTTTTTATTTCTCTTTCTTCTTCCACGTCCAATTCGTGCTCGTTATTGTTAAGAAGTACATACCTAATCTTAGATATATTGTCAATCATAATTGAAACCAATTAATATATATAAATTAATATGGTTTAATCCTATAAGACCGTGGGTCGTGATTGCTAAGAGAGCTAGTTAAGACAACACACCCCACTCTCTTCTCTTTTGGGCTATTTTAGTCCAGTGACTACTCCAATAGAGTCCGTGGAGGCCCTGCGTCTTCTTCCCTGGAATTAACCAAACAAAAATAGTCTTTCAAGGCTGTGCGACTGGCGGCGATTATACCAAAATAGACTATAATACAACCAGTCCTAATGTAGCAGCGAACCATGGACCGTGACTAAGAAGAACGTGCATACTAACCAAGTTGCTTAACTCAAAATGATGAGATTGGATCTGATATTGGACCAAATTAAGTTATGAGGTAGTAAACATACAGACGAATTGAAAACCTCCTCCTTTATTTAATTCGTTTGAAGGACCCTTTACACAGGATATTTTTTTTTTAAGTCAGTTGAATGTCTTGTAGAATTGATAATGGTATAAAATTTTAGATGAAGTTATTTTTGCTTGATTACTTTATTTTTAATATGGTTCGCATGTCAATTTGTTTGTTTTGCTGGGGATGGTTTCATGAATTTACGCAGTTATGATGTTAGACGAGATGTGTTTGATTACGACGCTAAATGTTGGTATCTTCGGTTTCGATTCTTTTTAGATTATTTACAATGTGTTCTATGTGGCTTTTAAAAGTGTTGGCGCAACTATCTTTTTCATAATCTCTGACATGGATTATGGTTCGATTCCGAGATTGTTACAAGTCATTTCGTGTTTGAGTCTAGTGCTGTGGAAAAATTAGACATGATTTTTGAGATGGATTACGGATTGAGAACTCGATTGATTGCATGGACACTTATCGACATTTCAATTTTGAATCGGAACTGATACTCCTTGTATCTTGATCCTGATTAAAAGAAAACAGCAATACACAAAGTCAAAGACAGCTGACGCTCGGGTCAACGAATGCCGGGACGCGGAGGGTTATCGGCGTGGCGCTGATACCGCGCCATAAAAGAATTCTTGACGCTTTTTTGGTAATAGTGCTAATAAATCGTTTTAAAAATATGTTTTTTTTTAATAAATCAAAGGTGTCTTTAGTACGATCGTCTGTCTTCGTTTTCGGAAGCGGTCTCCTAACATCCTGTATATTAAGATAGAGGACGAATGTCACATTTGTAGTCCAATCAGTCACGTCATATAATACAAAGCTATAAGCAGCACTTGTTTATGTTTGGTAGCTGTTCATTAGATGCCGTATCGGTAAAGGATGTTCAAGGTCCCGTGTCTGCGTGTGTAATGTCGTCTTACCAAATTGTTAGTTCAAGTGCTAGATAATATCAAACAAAATATTTACGAGTAGAAACAAAAACAGACTACAAATCGAATCTATCGTTAAACACTATTACGTGCGGATCTTTTATTACCGTTGTTTTATAATTATTTAATAATAATAAAGCTTATTTATCACCATTCTTTGCTAAATGAATTAAAAGTAAAGAATAAAAGTTAAATTAAAAAATAAAACTAAGATAAAAAAGGAAAGAAAAAAATCACTAGTACACTAGGTCACTTAAAGAAACTCCGCTCAGCACACCCTTGAGGTGTGCTCGAGATGGGCGGCGCGGATTCACGACTTGACATCTGCCATCGGCGGAGTAGACCTGTGGCTCCCAAGCGTCGTTCGCGCGATGCTCGCGAGTGGTCGCGAATCATGTCCCAGAAGGAGGCTGACGAGCGGGTCAGGAGGATAACCCAGGGGCATCCTCCCTCCGCAGGCGGCGAGTCGGGGTGCGCAGTAGCCGATACCACCGCCTCCTCTTGCCACCCCGTAATCCGAAGCGGGGTTAGGCTGGGTACCTGGCCCCACTAAAGCTTCGGCGTCGTCGGGACTCCTCTAATTGCCGGAGAAGTCCCCTTTGGAGGAAGAAGTCCGGTCTTTGCCAGGACAGACCCGGGGCACTCCACTTATAACGGGTGATGGCATTCGCGGAAGGTTTAGTGGGTAGATGGGTCGCCCAGACCAATTCCCACACATCCCTCCGGGCCCACCCAGGGTTCCGGAGGACGGTCCGTAAAAAGGATTCGCGTAAACAAAAAAGAAAAAAGGTCACATGTGTGTTGTATTCTGTCTGTGATGTGTTTTTGTATTGTGATGCCAATAAATAAATGTCTATGTCTATAAACAGACATGATGTTTGTTTCCATTCAAATTCCTCCATTTTTAGAAGTCGGCTGAAAAGTGTAACAAAGAATTTAATTTTTAATCCGTCACGTTTTATTTGATGAAGTTGGTTTTTGTTTTTACTCTGTAAATATACATGTTATCACATTAGATCACATATCTATACAAATAAAAGAGAAAGTGTGTGGGTTTGTTCCATATAGGCTCCGAAACGGCTGGACCGATTTCAATGAAACTTTCAGGGAATCTTCACATTGACTTGGCGAGTAATCCTGTAAAGTTTGGTGACGATCGGAGCACTCCTCTTTTTGAACTGTCAAATACAACTTTTATTTACTATGATACTATTAGTACGGGTATGATATTGTATTGGTGTAGGTAATGATCTTCACCCGCTCGACAAGAGAATGAATACGGAGAGAAATTAATAATTTAATATATTGTTAGAGTTAAATTCAATATTTAATGATGTAAGTTTATTGTTTTGATAAAATAATGCAAAATCTAGCCCGGCGAAGCGCGCTGGGTACACTAGTAACAAATAAAATGCTAATCGTTGTTATGCGAACGTTGAAAAATGCATGTGACATGTCTAATCTTTTTGCTGATATTGCTTGTGTGATAGACTGCGATGAATGTGGAATATTTAGCGTAACAAAAACGATAGTGTACTAATCTATATTCTTAACCCACTTCGTAAAAAGGAGGCCTAATATTCTAGTCAACCATTATAAAAAACGCCAATTTTTATTTAGGGAAACGCTTAACGCTTACACGCCCTTCGGGGAAAGGTTTTGTCGAGCTTGCACCGAGTATTTGTTGACGGGGGGAAGACTTCAACAAGATATCCCGCCATCTGGGAAGAAAGCGAGGTTATGTGAGGTTTTAACTCACTAACCCGGGAAGAAGGCGACATTGGCTGGCCCGTGTCGCCTTCCGCTGCGAGGGCACAGGAGGGGAGGGAGTAATCTCCCCCCTCGGGACGTGCTCTCTTTGAGCACAGTGCAGAGGGGCTGGCACTGGAGATCCCGGAGCCCCTCGTCATGCACCGAGGAAAGGGCCACCGGGGAGGTTTTAGTGGGTAAGAACCCCACATAGCCGCCGCCTTCCCCCCAGAAGGCGGGGTATCTTTGTGAAGATTTCCTCCCCGTCAACAAAAAAAAAAGGTTTTAACTCACTAAACCTCCCCCTCCCCCCGGTGGCCCTTCTTAGGTGCGTGGCAAGGGGCTTCGGGATCCCCATTTGAACGCACCGGAGGCCAGTGTGCCCTTGAGCACGGGCCAGCCGATGTCGCCTTCTTTCCGGGTTCACTTTAGCGGACCTGGGCTACTCTGATAGTGATAGCTAACAAGTAACTAAAGTATATAACTAGCTTTTCTTTTTTATTTTCTAAACAAGTGCATAATCACGACAAATTGGATGGTAAGAAACACTGGCTTACTCAATACCTATTCACTCTACCTTTGTTTATATTCACATTGTAATCGGAGGGAAAGACAGATGCAGCTAAACTATTCCAGTCCTTTGCTATACGACTAATGAAATAGAGGCTCAGGCTACGACCTGAGAGCTATGCTACCTGTTATTTCGGTGAAGCAGTAGAGGTTACCTTCTCTGGTACCAATCGGTGTAGTCAATCATAAAAGAAGAATACTGAAATATGAAGCCAAAAGTTTGAGGGATGTTCACATCAAAAGTATGAGATCCTGTAGTGCGTCTTGCAGTCCGATGGTGGAATTAGATCATCTAGTTCCTGAGCACACTCTCCAAAATGCATTCTGTTGAGTCCAGTCCTTTTGCTGTACAAATAATGAAAGCTGCTAGCTTTAGATGTCACTTAGTTTACTTACACGTATTGATGCATTAGACCTACCGTTGGAGCATTAATTGAAATAGGTTTGAAGATACAATATAAATAATGGCACTGTGTTGGTACGTAATCAGTTAGCTAGTAGCCGGCGGCCGAGTGGAACGTTCGCTTGCAAAAATCATTTACGACTGTGATAAAATTGCAATGAAAATAGCATCGGAACCGATAGCGATGCCGAGCGGTAGCACGTTGGTGTGGATTCGTCTATGTTTCTACAGCCTGGCGTGGCTGCATCTGGTCTTCACCGCAGTGGTATCTCTGTCTATAGACATGTCCGAAGACCACGACCCTCATGTCAGCGCTTACATTAATATAAGATGGAAATTGATTACTTGCTGGTTTAATGTAAGTACACTGTATTTTAATTCTAATTTTTTACTAGCGTACCTGGTTAAAAAAAAAGTGGCCAGTACTTTGGTTAGGAATTCCAATTTCAAATTTGAATTTGAAAACCGTAATCCATATGCTTTTTCCGTCTTTGACTTTTTTCTTCGCGTCACTCAGTTTACAAAATAATAAGTCTCGATAGTCAATATCTCAATCATCAAAGATTGATTTTTTTTTTAAAAGTAAGCTAGCAATATTTCTTTTTTTTCTTCGTAAATATTACTAACAATTTTGTTAACCATTCCAACTAAGCTTAACCTTGTGCTAGGTTCACGGCAATAGTCGAATGGTGGATTCGAACCCACGACCTTACGTTTCGCAGGCCGTACCCTTGCGATGGTCTCGAGCGACAGGTCTTGGTCGGCGGTCGCCTCCTTCTGCGAGACGGGTCAGGGAGGGGAGCTGTGGGGCTCCCTCCCTCCGCAGGCGACGAGTCGGGGTGCGCAGGAGACGTTTCAAACGTCTCCTTTCGCTGCCCCCGTAATCCGAAGCGGGGTCAGGATGGGAACCTGGCCCCAGCATGCTTCGGCGTCGTCGGGACTTCTCTGAGTGCCGGAGGAGTCCCCTTTGAGGGTGAAGTCCGGTCTTTGCCGGGACCGGCCGGTCGTTGGGGTGTCCTGTCGCTGACAGATCCGGGACACCCGCTCATTCATTCATTCGCGGTAGGTTTAGTGGGTATGGGCTGCCCAGGCCGAGTCCCACACATCCCTCCGGGCCCACCCAGGGTACCGGAGGATGGTCTATAAACAGATTCCCCCGCGTTAACAAAAAAAAAAGGCCGTATCCTAAACCATTAGGCTATTGACGCTTAATTTGATTTTGAATGACTGAACAAGGTCAAACAAAGTCCTATGTCTATGTGTTCTGTGTTCCACGGCGGTATTCTTGTAAGTTATCGTACTTTCCCAATCGTTCTATTCATTGAACAAAAGAAGTTCCCAGCGCATACCGAATATGTGAATGGTAAAACAATGAAATCTCAAAAACTTAAAAACCAATAACCAGCTCCCACAATAACTGTGAATTTACAAGTGTTAAAATGCACATAATTTTGGTCCCATCTATTACATCCCAATATCAAAAACATAACTGCAAATTCAGTGGGTTTTTCACTTCCTAATTTGATAACTTAGATACTCCTGGTCGACATTCTAAAATAGATAAAAGCTAGGCTTGTTAAAAAAAACCAGGTGTCTGAGCGCTAGCCGCTCGGACGTTAAATTCGTGACAACGAATCCTAGAACAATGAGCACTTGGCACGGACTAACAATATATATGTACTAGCTTTTGCCCGCGGCTTCGCTCGCGTTAAGAAGTACAGTTTTTACGGCTTTACATTTGTTTAGCGTGTGTAAAAAATGAGGGCCTACAGAACTTCTTTGTACACAATATTCTTAACAAATCTGCCATTAGGCGCTAAAGCTATCAAACTATTGGGTGAACTTATTCGTGAGCACGCAACATAAAACCATTAGTACCAAGTACCAAAAACCAATAGACAAACTAATAGTAACCAAGACCATGAGAGAAGCAATATTCTCTCAAGTCAATACCCGTAAATTTGAGAGTTTGACCCCGAGCAAAGTTTCATACAAACTTGCATCCCCTATTTTAACCCCTTGGGGGAAGAATTGGTCAAAATCCCTTCTTAGCAGATGCCTACGTCATAACATCTACCTGCATGCCAATTTTCAGCCCGATCGGTTTAATATTGACAAAGTTTCACACAAACTTGCATCGCCTATTTTAACCCTTTGGGGGAAGAATTGGTCAAAATCCCTTCTTAGCAGATGCCTACGTCGTAACATCTACCTGCATGCCAATTTTCAGCCCGATCGGTTTAAAATTGACAAAGTTTCACACAAACTTGCATTGTCTATTTTAACCCTTTAGGGAAGAATTGATCAAAATCCCTTCTTAGCAGATGCCTACGTCATAACACCTACCTGCATGCCAAATTTCAGCCCGATCGGTTCAATATTGACAAAGTTTCACACAAACTTGCATCGCCTATTTTAACCCTTTAGGGGAAGAATTGATCAAAATCCCTTCTTAGCAGATGCCTACGTCATAACATCTACCTGCATGCCAATTTTCAGCCCGATCGGTTTAAAATTGACAAAGTTTCATACAAACTTGCATCGCCTATTTTAACCCTTTGGGGTAGAATTGATCAAAATTCTTTCTTAGCGGATGCCTACGTCATAACATCTACCTGCATGCCAAATTTTAGCCCGATCGGTTTAATATTGACAAATTTTCATACGAACTTCAAGCCCGATCCGTCCAGTGGTTTGGGCTGTGCGTTGATAGATCACTAGATCCGTCAGTCACCTTCAAGTTATATATATATATATATATATATATATATATATATATATATATTTAAAATTAATATACATATAAAAATCACAATTATTATTTATTTTCATTATTTCACACGACCGAGTAGAGCTGGTCGCATATATTTTTTCTTATTTATAAATTATTTAATTTACTTGTTCGGTCATTTTATTTCTCTCGCGCACTCACTCTCTTACTATCGGCGCTACTCCTCTCACATCCAGCGCTCACGCTCACACACATTCAGACACGCAGTACATCGATCGTGAATGATCGGTTACTCTCGTCTCAAGCGCAGCGGGACACAACCGTAACGCTACATTTATTTGAATGCCACATTATCAATTTGTCACGTCAAAACAGTGTTTGCTTTAATTTCAGATGATTGCTCTCGCTTACTTCCCCATGTGCCTGTACTGCGATTGGATGGAGAGATGCGGTCACTGGGGTAACGAGCGTGTCGTGAACTGCAGGCAGTTGAAAGACTACGTGATGACTAGCATCCTCTTTCCGATCACGTTGGTATGCTGCACGTAATACCTTGTCTATAATTCTATGTAAGTGTAGTATTGCGCGCGCACGACTTTAGGTAGTTCTGGGCACCGCTGAATATCAGTGCTGTCGCTTTTTTTTTTTTATTGACGAACTACACAGATTGGCCAGAGAAGCTGGCCTTGACTGCTTCACCGGATTGAGAGGTGGCATAGCTCTTAGGTCGCTTAGCCTGAACCTCTATTGCTAGTAACTCGACACAAGGGTCCCCGGTGAGGGGTAACCTCGGCGGACGGTTACTATGTTACGCGTAAGCATGCCGATCCGAGGGCGCCTGAGAGGGCCGAACCACGACTCGGTCGGTTGCTATTTCACGGATAATCTAAGAGACATTCAAAAGCTAAACTAACTTTGAGTGCCACTTCGGGAAGCGTTGGCGCTGGGAGAAGAAGTGGCCGAAGAAACTCCAGCAACGCTCCTAACATCTAAGGGTGGGGCCGGCCCATAAAATAGCGGTAACGCGCAAGGATTATTCGCAACCTCCGACGGTCGCGAATGGACGCTTTGTGGATTTGTAGAGATCTAGCCTGTGCAATGGTAATCGCGTCGTCCGGATCGTCAGAACGTGTTTCGGCCTCCGGGCGACGCGACGGAATTTATTATAGGAAGGCTTATAAGTGGCGGCACTTACAAGAAGTTTGTTAGAATGTTTGGTGGCAGTCTCGAAAACCGTCGCATCCTTGCGACGGCATATGCGGAGACGGTGTTCAATATCGGCAACATATCTTATGCCCTATTTGTCCGTTTTATCTTTGGTTGAATTATACCCTTAATTTTTTTTGGTATCTTCTATTGCCAGTTCGCGGACACCATGTTTTGGCGCATGTGGCACAAAGACGTTAGCCTCATTGCCCCGCAGAGGATATTCACATACCTGCCCTACTGGACGCAACACTCTCTTCACACTGTCTCCATGCTGATGATGATACTGGACCTCCTTCTGGTTCCTCGCCAAAGACCGCACAGTCTGTGGCCCGGTATAGGCATTATGATGTCTTTTCTATTGACTTATATTCTAGTGTAAGTATAATCAGTCCTTTTGTGACGAATTTACGTTGATTGACCAGAGAAGCTGACCGCAACAGCTTCACCGGATTTTAGAGGTGGCAGAGCTCTTAGCTGAACCTCTTTTGGGAGCAACACGGCGCTAGGGCTCCCGAGAGGAGCCAGACCCCGACGGTAGCTTTTATCGGGAGACTGTCTGCTTTGCACGAAAGAAAGATACAGCAAAATGTTTTAATAATTTGGAAAATTGATGTATGTAGCACAAGCTTAGATTTACAAGGTATTAGCTATTACCGCTTCCGAAAACAAGACTGATAATAGTACTAATGACACCTTTGATTATGGGACGGAAAAAAAATCGATTCTGATAAAAAAATACATATTTTTAAAACGTTTTATTTGCATTGTTTACGCTCCATCATGTTGGTATAACTAAATTAAACGATAGTTTAAAAAAAATACATTACTAAAAAAAAACAGCAATGAAAAACAAAATCAAAAACAGCTGATTGCTTCGAGGTGTATGGACCGTTGTTGGATCAGGCCTTCTCTGTAAAGAGAGTACGAATGCATAGTTAAAGCGACCGACCGGACACTGAGCTGCCATGTTCATTAACAGCTTGGTTAATTACTTTCAGATGCGGCATCAGCTTTCTAAACGGCGAAGTGGTGTATTCCCTGTTCGAGATATTCGACATATTCAAGCTGTTGCTGCTGACGCTCATGGTGATCATAGAATGTTTGTTCTTCTATCTGGTACAGTGGTGCATAGTCGACCTGGTCTGGGGTCGGAGCAAGGCTTCTAAGACCAAGCTGTAACCTTTTTTTGTTGACTGGGAGGAAATCTCCAACAAGATACCAACATAACCCCCTCTTCCTCCCAGAAGACGGGGTTATGTTGGGTTACCCACGCTAGTCCCCTATCCCCTGCCTGTCGTAGAAGGCGAATAAAAGGGGCCTCGGGTTCACTGCGCGACAAGGGTGGAGACCTTTGTCGTCCGCCAAAGTGGACCCGGGAAGAAGGCGACATCGGCTGGCTTGTGTCGATATATCAATAAATCTTTATTAGTCACTAAAAAATAAGTGTGAAGTCCCTGAAACCAGAGCTCGGTATTGGACCTGTGTTCTAGCTGTCAGTGTCTTCTCCCATTTTGAAAACACAATAAAAGCATAAACAATAGTTAACATATGTGTGTGTGTCAAAGTTAAAGTTACAGCCTTTATATATATATATATACTATATCTGCCTTACAAATAAACGTGGTATAAAGATAAACTTAGGAATAAATTAAGAATAAGCAAAATTTGTACTAATATACCAAGAATACGTTATACCTGGTATAACGTTGACGTTTTTGTTCATACAATCGTTATTCCGAAGTTATAACGACGTACACCCTTGTTTATGTCCAATAAAACATTTAAAATACCACGATTTGTGTTTGTGTTCGGTCATTTAAATTAACTTTTTGTGGATTTAAGGTCAATGGAGGAAGTAGAAACAGTAAATGGCTTAATAAATATCATTCAGACTCCAAAAAAAGTAAAAATATTTAAAAGATGGGAAAACCCTTTTGATTTATATGTTGATGATTAGTTTCGATTAAAATATCGGTATTCTAAAAGTGGTATAATATTTCAAGACCATTTATTTGAAAGGTCTCTTACTATGGACAAGCGTGGATTATCCTCTATCTATATATAGAGTATAGAATATTTTTATAACCGCCACACATTGACAGATACATTACTACACTACTACATAGACTGCAATTATTCTTTTAGTATGGTTTCTCTTTGATTGTGCTGTTACCAACTCGTGCATTTTGACGTAAAGGAAGAATAGATAAACCATAGTTATTCCGGATTTATTTGTGGTAAACTATTCTAAGCTTATTCTTAATTTATTCCTGGTTTAACTAAACTTAGTTTAATATATATGTCCCACTGTTGGGCGCAGGCCTTCTCTGTAAAGAGAGTATAAGTGCATAGTCCGCCACGCACACTTAGTGCGGATTGGGAGACTTCACATGCCATAGAAAAATTTTCTAAGTAGGTTTCCTCACGATGTTTACGTTCAACGCCGCGCGCGTGGTAAATCAGCACATAAAATTGCAATAGCAAATTTATTGGTACCGGGGATCGAACTCGGGTTGCTAGCGTACTATGCAACTTGAGCCAACCGCCCGGACACTGAGCTACCACGGCTCATATTATTCTTTATATCATATTATATTTTTGCTTACAGCTATATTTTTCAATGTAAGATGACTGAAGTAGATTAAACAAAAAAACTATTAGAGCATATTCCTTTACATTTCAAATCAAACCGGAATTAATATTTAAATGAACGATTGAGGACGACAGAATAACGAGACGTTCCCGTCGGGACGGTCACGTACGTAAGTACGTCCGTCGTCGTCGTCGTATACGGTACAGCGGTCGGGGTCAGATTAGATCCTCTACCAATGGAAAATGTAAAATAAAAAACGTTTTTTTTAATTTAAAATCGATATATTCCTTAATAGTAACACCATAGAAGATTTGATTAAATCTTATAATTAATAGTACAAAAATCTATCTATATATAACTCTAAAATGAAACTAAGCTACCTTACAATAAATATAGAATTTGAGCAAATTTAAACACATGTGTGCTTACAATTCCATCCAGTAGAATGAATGCTTCTTTAATAATAGGTTGTCAAATATCTCCCTTCCGCCTTTTTGTCTTTTGAATTTCGCGGCTATGTACAAAGCGCTACAGAGCTCGTATCTAGCAATACTATACATAATTTGAAAGGTCTTGACATAACCTACAAAACGACGCTATGCATAATTAGTTTGGATATTGCGTTCAACAGTTATAGACGTGTAAACATGGAGTTCACTAACGCCGAAATTCGCGGCTTGGCCACTGTTTGGGACGATTCACCGGCCTTCGACCACGACCGTTTTCGCTTGATATTGTCGTATGTGATCCATTTTTCGTCGCCAGTCACCATCCGCTTCAAGAATGGGTCGAGTTCGTTCGTCCAGAAGGTTTTTGCGTCAAATCATGCGGCACCCAAACATCAAGCTTTTTTGTATCCAGCCTTCTGCAGATGGTTTAAAATGGTTTGGTGACTAACTCCCATCTCCTGGGCGATGTTACGAGATGCCACATGCCGGTCTAACTCGATGTAGTCCATGATTTGATCGGTATTTGTCGTCACAGGTCTTCCGCCGGCTGGCTTATCCATGGTGTCGTTTTCACCGGCTCTGAATCGTCGAAACCATTCCTCCGTGGTTCGAAGTGTTAGAGTACCATCCCCAAAACACCATTAATCTCACGGAACGTTTCTCTAGCGGATTTGCCTTTAACGAAGGAAAACTTTAAAATAGCGCGAATGTCGGCGTTAGTGAACTCCATGTTTACACGTCTATAACTGTTGAACGCAATATCAAACTAATTATGCATAGCGTCGTTTTGTAGGTTATGTCAAGACCTTTCAAATTATGTATAGTATTGCTAGATACGAGCTCTGTAGCGCTTTGTAGCCGCGAAATTAAAAGACAAAAGGCGGAAGGGAGATATTTGACAACCTATTGAAGGGAATAAGGAATCCTTACTAAAATATACAGTGAACATGGCTAAGCGACCTAAGAGCTATGCCACCTCACACTCCGGTGAGACTGTCAAAGTCAATTTTGCTAATCTGTGTTAAAACTACAGCCTATAAATCCCACTGTTGGTCATAGACCTTCTCTATTGTATAAGAGTCTAGTGAGGATTGGCTAACTTCATATATTTCTTCGTGTTAAACGTCGAGCGCGATATTCAAATTGCAACGAAAACACGTCGGTACCGGCATTGGGAATCGAACTCGGGTTGCTAGCGTACTGTGCTTGTGGCGACAATCCGGACACTGTCTTAGCACTGCGTACGCCTCACCATATAGGACTGCATTTCCTCTTATCATCAGGTGGGATCGTCATCAAGCCATTGTTTTGAAAGACATATTGTACTTAGGCAAACGAGTGTACTTAAGACCACACGACTGAAGTAAAACTCCTTTAGCTCCATCTATATGTAAATATATTTGTAAACACACGATTGTTCAAGAGAAAGAAAATATATGCGCACTGCTCTCTCTTGCTTCCACAGTGCTACAGACAATAGACCTGCATTGTCTTAGATATACGAAACCTAACTATCACTCTATCTATCTATACTAACTCCATATCTCCCTCTCAAATTCCTTTCGTCTCGATCACACTTTTCGTAACGCACTACCTCACTCTCCAAGATAAGCGTGCATAAAGAAGTTTTACCTCAATAATATCGACTTTCCATTCTATCTTCAATGGGTGCCTTTGAAGACTTCTATGTACTTATTTCGCAAATTATCGAGTCTCATAATTCCATTTCAATCTGAGTATTGTCACTAAAATATTTATCTATATATAACTATATATCGACGCTGAAAATCAAAAACGTAGTAAGTGACACATATGGCCATTTTCACTTTTTACGTCGTTGGAATCAGAAAAAAGACGCGTCGAATGATATATGACTTGTAACAATTAGATGAAAAATAGCGAAAATAGGATTTTCAAGATTGACACTTCTCTTTTATTTTTTGTACAGTAAAACGATTTTCTTTTCAAAAAACTCTAGGTTAAAAATCATAAATAATTTTTTGTTAAAAAGCTAAAATGTTTTCTGGTGAACAATTTAATTTTTGTGGGTTACTACGTTTTTGTTTTCCAGCGTCCATATTTACTTAGAAATTATCCCACAATAAACTACGTTCTAAACAAACTATCGCAATGGGCAAATGGTTTTATTAACGGGCCTCGCGTCTGCTTTAGCTAGTCACGTTTCTCTATGAAACCGATTGATTAATGTTACATGTGTCCCACTGTTGGGCACAGGACTTCTGTGTAAATATTATAAAGCATATTTAAACATATTGCACGTGTGTGTACAATTCTATCCGTAGTACAATGATTGGCATTATATTATCTACAGAGGAAAGAAGTGAGATGTCACTTCTCAATTCCACTTCTTAATCTGATAACAGTTCAAGCTTCTCTGACAAATCTGTGTTAAAGCCAATACGTCTCACTGTTGGGCACAGGCCTTCTGTGTATCTATGTATAATGGCACGTCGGCTCCTAGTGGGGATTGCGAGATTTCACGTATCTTAGAAATAATATTAACACACGCAGGTTTCCTCACGACGTTCTCCTTCACCGTGTGCCTGGTAAATCAGCACTTATTATTTTTAAAAATAAAGAAGCTAGCAATACTTATTACAATAAATATTTACTAACATTCTTATTAACCATTCCAAGTAAGCTTAAGCTTATGCTAGGAGATGGTTCACGTCAATAGTCGATTGGTGGATTCGAACCTGCGACCTGACAATTCGCAGACCGTACCCTAACGCTAACTGACGCTTCAGAAAATAGAAAATAAAATTGCAACAAATAAATTCATTGGTGCCCTCACCGGGGATCGAACTCGGGTTGCTAGCGTAGCAACTTTTTGAGCAATTGAGCTACCACGGCTCTTCAAACTGATAGATTTAATCACGGTTAGTGTGCCAATGGTACGCTATCAGTATACGATAGTCCCAACAGTGATGTAAACGATTACGAGCAGTAGCAAATATCGACCACTATGACGCCAATGAACGTTCATTATGTACACATTTGGTTTAGCAGACTCGAGACCCTGTCTAAGGCAAGAGTATATTACTAATCGTTTAGTCCTTATAACGCCTTTTATAAAGTATCACAGTATTTGGACCCTTATTTGACAATTTTTATCTAAATCCTACAAATATTTAAACACCACTCTAAACATCTAAGTATAAGCGCCGAAAAATATACAAAATATAGATAATATATTGTTACAGTCGTACAGTCTAATGAACTTTCAAACTAGAAAAAAACAATCCATTGTCCAGAATTGTCCAGAAAATGTCAAAATTGTTATCAATACAAATCTTTGGTGTTGGATTTTGTTCCAGAAATTTCGATGACTATACCTAATACAAAGATTGTGACTTCTCTTTTATTTTTTGTACCGTAAAACGATTTACTTTTAAGAAAACTCAAAGTTAATGCCGTGGTACAATACTTATTTAGCAAAAAATCATAAATATCGTGTCCAAAAACGACAGCTCTAGGTCCACAAACACGAAAGTTATAATTTTTTGTTAAAAAAGCTGAAATGTCTTCCGGCTCTGGTGAACATTTGAAAAAAACAATCCATTCTAAGGAATTGTCCAGAAAATGTCGAAATTGTTATCAATACAAATCTTTGGTGTTGGATTTTGTTCCAGAAATTTCGATGACTATACCTAATTAAAAGATTGACACTTCTCTTTTATTTTTTGTACCGTAAAACGATTTACTTTTAAGAAAACTCTAAGTTAATGCCGTGGTACAATACTTATTTAGCAAAAAATCATAAATATCGTGTCCAAAAACGACAGCTCTAGGTCCACTAACACGAAAGTTATAATTTTTTGTTAAAAAAGCTGAAATGTTTTCCGGCTCTGGTGAACATTTGAAAAAAACAATCCATTCTAAGGAACTGTCCAGAAAATGTCAAAATTGTTATCGATACAAATCTTTGGTGTTGGATTTTGTTCCAGAAATTTCGATGACTATACCTAATACAAAGATTGAGACTTCTCTTTTATTTTTTGTACCGTAAAACGATTTTCTTTTAAGAAAACTCTAGGTTAATGCCGTGGTACAATACTTATTTAGCAAAAAATCATAAATATTGTGTCCAAAAACGACAGCTCTAGGTCCACTAACACGAAAGTTATAATTTTTTGTTAAAAAAGCTGAAATGTTTTCTGGCTCTGGTGAACATTTGAAAAAAAAACAATCCATTCTAAGGAACTGTCCAGAAAATGTCAAAATTGTTATCGATACAAATCTTTGGTGTTGCATTTTGTTCCAGAAATTTCGATAAATATATCTAATTAAAAAGAATTATAAAGAGTATCTATCGTACGGCTTTCAGCTTCCATTTGAGGAGTAAGAATGCAGCCACCCTCAACACCAGCACGAAGGTGGTAAGCGCCAGGACATCCCACCAGAACATGTCCGGCGACATTGCAATATCTTTCAGGAATGTTTTCGGGTATCTGTAAATTTAAACGATTATAATCATTAATGTATTAAATATTTATATTAACAAGTACAAAAAATACGACGTCAAATCAAATAAACACTTAACATAAGTATTAGGTCCTCCGAAGAAAGGGCCACCGGGGAGGTTTTAGTGGGTAAAAACCCCACATAACCGCCGCCTTCCCCCCAGAAGGCGGGGTATCTTTTTGAAGATTTCCTCCCCGTTAACAAAAAAAAAGGGTAAAAACCCAACATAACGGCCGCCTTCACAGAAGAAGGAAATCTTCAAAAAGATACCCCATCTTTGTGAAGATTTCCTGCCCGTTAACAAAAAAAAAGTATTAGGTCCTTACTATGTAATTGGCGTTTTGTCGTACTGGTCACTTTGATTTCAAATATCTCCTCTTTGGTTAGGAATTCCAATTACAAATTTAAACAGCTATTTACTCATGCATATATTTTTCGAAAACCGTAATCCATCTTTGATTTTTTTTCTTTCCAATTTGAAAACATCAGAACTTGTAAGATATTTCTGTGTACTATCACGACAAATTATGAGAAATGTTCGCAAACTAATGTCTTACACAAATAAAATTTGTCGCTGAAATGAAAAATAAATCGAAAATCTATTCAAAAAATTACGTAGCTATAAGTGGAAGAAACATTAAAATTATACCGACGAATTGAGAATTTCTTTCTTATTGAAGTAAAATGACTGGACCTTAAGCTGTACCTAAATTGCGATAGGAATATGAATTCTCACCTATAGTGGCAGTATTTGGACTCATTGCAGTCGAGCATCGGTCTCTTGAGGCCGTAAATAGCCCCGATTAGCCCCTCCAAGCCGTAGCGCAGATAGGACACGTAGGAGCCCCAGTAGAGGTACGGAGGCAGGTCTCGCAGAGTCACACCGAAGCCCGCGAACATCATCATGGGCACGGACAGCGCGGGACCAAGGAAAGTGCCGTTCTGAAAATCGTAAAATTGTAAATGATTAGTTTACAATAGTTGCGTAGATATTAGGAGCGTGGCTGGAGTTTTAGCTACTTCTTTTCAGAGACCTAATGCCTCGAGCTATGGTAGCTCAGTTTAAATTAGTTAGCTACAATTTTATGTTCTGATGATCTTTACAAATCTACAAAGCGTCCATTCGCGACCGTCGGAGGTTGCGAAAAATCCTTGCGCGATACAAGTATTTTATGGGAAAACCCCACCCCCTCGATAGGATTAGGAGCGTTGCTGGAGTTTCTTCGACCACTTCTTCTACCAGCGCTAACGCTTCCCGAAGTGGCATATAAGTTAGTTTAGTTTAGATTGTCCCAATAATCTTTTGTCAATAAAATAGCTACGGACCGAGTCGTGGTTCGGCCCTCTCGGGCGCCCTCGGATCGGACTGCTAACGCGTAATAATGGTAACCGTCCAAGCCGAGGTTACCCCTCACCAGGGGGACCCTTGCGTCGAGTTACCACCTAATAGAGGTTCAGGCTAAGTGACCAAGCTATACCATCTCTCAATCCGGTGAAGCAGTAAAGGCCAGCTTGTCTGTGCCAACTGTGTTAGTTCGTCCAAAAAAAAAAATGATGCTCTGATTTACCACGTACTCGGCGGTGAAGGAAAACATCGTGAGAAAACCTACATCCACCACCATCCTAGATATTTTTTGAAAAGTTGGCCAAATTTTGGACTATTAATAATTGACTAGGCTATTAAGATTGAATGGCAAGGTGACTCACAACTACGTTGAAGACCGCCCCGATCATAAGACCGAAGCTCTGAGCGACCAGCACCGTGTACAGCGAGATCGCGAAGAACATCAGGAAGCGGACGATCTCCAGCGGTTGTGAGGACATCGTATACACTATGATGCTGAATACCAGACAGGATAATATCTGCGGATAGAAAAAAGATATTTTGTAACCAAAAATCAAACAAGAAGGTAGTTTCGTGTAGCTCTAGGCTTACAGAATTAGGCTATGTAACCACATTCTTTTGTAAAAGTCGCTTAAACGGGCCTCAGGTTAGGGTCGACAAAGGGTTATTGTCCTCAGCTACACAGGATCCGACAAGAAGGCGACACTGGTGGTACATTGTCGCCTTAGCACTGCGAAGGTGTTGGGGGAGAAAGTAACCTCCCCCTCCCCCTCCGGGATATATAGTATGCCTATGCTATTTCCAGTTCCCCTAACGTGGATAGGTTAGGGCAGTTTTTCTCCCATCAGCCCTGTAGTTCTGGGCTCTCAAGAATAAGACTACGGTATCCCCTGCCTGTCGTACAAGGCGACTAAAAGGGGCGTCGGGTTCACTGGGCGACAAGGGTGGGGGCCTGAGTCATCCACCAAAGTGGACCCGGGAAGAAGGCGACATCGGCTGGCCCGTGTCGCCTCGCGCTGCGAGGGCACAGGGGGGGAGGGAGTAACCTCCCCCCCCCCCCGGGACGTGCTCTCCTTGAGCACAGTGCAGAGGGGCTCCGGTGCGTTGCACTGGAGATCCCGGAGCCCCTCGTCATGCACCGAGGAAAGGGCCATCGGGGAGGTTTTAGTGGGTAAGAACCCCACATAACCGCCGCCTTTCCCCCAGAAGGCGGGGTATCTTTCTGAAGATTTCCTCCCCGTCAACAAAAAAAAAAAAGTTTTTCTCCCATGCCTTTCCTCTCATTCTTTCATCCTTCTTGTTAGTATTTATGTTTATTACAGTCTAATATTACACTTATTATTATTACACAATTTATTTCTACTTCTATTATACACCACTTCTTTTATTATGTTCTCTTTCTTATAATTATTTCTAGTTACATTTCTGTCATTCTCTTATTTCTAATCTTATTTTTATTACATTTGTCTTATTACTATCTACGCTATTTTTATATAATGCTAGTTTATGTTCTTATCCTACTACCTAGTTACTAATTATGATTTTTTATCTAATGGTGGGCTCGCAACTCACATTGTTTTAAATGTGTATTGGGATGCGCCTTACTTTCTAGGTTTTATTCCTGTAGGCTGCTTTTTCTGCTATTTGTTTGCAGTAGGTCAGGAATCTTCGACTAACATCTTTATTTTTTACTATTTGTTACCCCTCCGGGACGTGCTTTACGAAGAGCACAATGCAGAGGGGCTCCGTTGCGTTCCTCTGGAGATCCCGAAGTCCCTCACCATGCATCGAGGAAAGGCCACCGGGGGGGGTATTTAGTGGGATTCCCCCCCCCCCACCCCTCCGTCAATATAAAAAAAGTCCAAAGTTATGCGTAAACTAGTTAATTAAATAAACAGTAAACACAAAAATAAAACAGACGAATTGAGAACCTCCTCCTTTTGAAGTCGTTTAAAAAACACTTACGGATATCGGCAGGTCTACAAGCGTTATCGAGATGTAGTACGCCCCCAGAGAGTACCACCGGTTGAAGTGCTCCTTTATCAATATCGACATCTCTGACGGGACTGGAAGGGAAAATTAAATTTTAATTAATTAATATATCTACATATATGTATTATACCTTATCTATATATCTTTTAATATACATATATGTAAAAAATATTTGTATATGCTCTGATCTGCCAGTGTCATATGGCGACAATAAACATTGAAATAGTCATATTTTAGGAACTATTTATTATTTGGTATTTTTTCTGAATGGCCTTTCGTTGGGATTAACACGTTTTTTGGCTGAAAATCAGCGTATATGTTTGTAGCACAGCTCATGATTTTTTACGGGGGTAAATCTTTAAGAAGATATGTGGGATTTTTACCCAGTTAAACCCCCCGGTGGCCCTTCCTCGGTGCAGGCTCCGGGAAGAACGCAACGGAGCCCCCTTGCACTGTGCTATTCTGAGAGCCCCTGTGTCCTCGCAGTACAAGGCCAGCCGTTGTCGCCTTCTTCCCGGGTCCAAATTGGCGGACGACAAAGGTCCCCACCCTTATCGCCCAGTGAACCCAAGGCCCCTTTTAATCGCCTTCTACAACAGGCAGAGGATACCGTAGTCCTATTCTACTTATCTTGTTAAAAATGTTATTTTGTGTGTTCTGGTGTAGAATAAATATTTTCACTACTCTATTTCATTAACTTACATGTAAGGATGGTCAGCATCATTGGAGACATCATGTGGTGCATCAGTATGGCGAATAGAAGATTATAGTTCTCTATAACACGCGAGCCCTCGTTGCCGGCCTTGATGAAGAGACAGCCCAGCATGATGCCGACCACCACGTTCACAACGAGCCGCAGGTGCGTCATAGTCTGGTGACAAAAACGAAAACTTCATGTCATCATCATCACCCAATGCCTTCTTCAATATACGATCCTCCGCTTTCCGCATCCAGCCACTTCCCTATCCTTAAAAGGTCGTCGGTCCATCTGGATGGCGCACTACACTTCTCGGACCCATACGACCTCCAGTCCTAGACTTTCCTCTCCCATCTGCCGTCACTGACTCAGCAGATGTGATAGGCCCATGTCACTTCAACTTGTTGACTTTAAGAGCTATGACTACCTTTGTTCCCCGTCGAATTTCTTCGTTTCAGATTTTGTCTCTTAGAGCAGTGATTATCAAACTTATTTATTTTACAACTTTTTTTCAATTTTAAAATAATTAATTTTCAAAGGGGGGCGCTTTGAAAATTAATTATTTTTTAGCGCCCCCCAATTCGTATTCATCACTAAAACTCGAATTTATTAACTATCATCGATCATGTTCCTTTATGGGCAGAAACTTGTTACAGCTTGATTGTGTACGGAGTGCGGGCTGTCATACGAAATCTATGTTAAGTATTTTAAGTTTTTATAACATCAAACCGGGTGGAAGCATAATAGTTTATAATAATTAGTATTATTGGTACCCATACCCCTAACCCACATCAACGCCCCCCAATTTTTATAGGTTTCAAACGCCCCCAAGGAGGCGTTATCGCCCACTTTGAGAAAGACTGTCTTGAGAAGTGCCGTCTTTCCATCGATCGTTGTGCAACTTTGTGGACCAAGCTAACAGTGAGAGTCTAAGTCTCTGCATCGTAGATCATAGCTGGGAGTACGCATTGTTCGAAGACCTTCGTCTTCAGGCATTAAGGTATTTACTAAACTTCATGTATCAAACGCTAAAATATTTACAGCGCCTTACAAAGAAGAATAGCAGAAACGTTTGCATTAAATTGCTCTATAATAGAGACAGGTAAAATTACTATTATATTATTACTATTACAGTCAACTCACAGCATCTCGTTTAGCTTTCATGAATCCTCTCTTGATGAGCACCGAAGTCTGGTTGGATTGGGATGTCTCCTCACCTATTGGCCCTGCGTCCTGTTCCTTCACCACACTCAACGGGAACTGCTTCCTCAATTCTTCCATGCTAGGGATACTCCCTGGCTCATCGAACCAGCTTAATTCTTTGCCATTCTCCGCTTTGTTGGTTAAATAATCGATTTTGTCCTCACCATATTCTCCACATGATAATTCGATTACTGGAAATCGATTAGTAATTTACATATTAGTTATTTTATTGGTAAACACATAATGACTTACATAAATTTAACATGTATACAACAAACATATAAAGAAATAGATATTTCAAGCAACATTCTTTTAACTTTATTTATAGGAGTTCTAAGATATAATAAGACGAAGTGACGTGAGAACAAATCGCTAGTATTAGTTAATCACTACTAAAGATAGTATAAAACAAAGTCGCGTCCCTCTGTCTGTCTATTTGTTCGCGATAAACTCAAAAATTACTATACTGATTTCCATGCTACGCTCACCAATAGATACAGCGGTTCTCGAGGGAGGTTTTAGTATATAGTTTTTAAGTTTTCATATACATTGGCTAAAATATAACGATATTTCGAAAAAATATTAGGTTGTCAAATATGGGAGATATTTGACAACCTAATATTTTTTGAAATTCGCCTTTTGTGTCATGCGGCACCCAAACATCAAGCTTTTTTTTGTATCCAGCCTTCTGCAGATGGTTTAAAATGGTTTGGTGACTAACTCCCATCTCCTGGGCGATGTCACGAGATGCCACATGCCGGTCTAACTCGATGTAGTCCATGATTTGATCGGTATTTGTCGTCACAGGTCTTCCGCCGGCTGGCTTATCCATGGTGTCGTTTTCACCGGCTCTGAATCGTCGAAACCATTCCTCCGTGGTTCGAAGTGATAGAGTACCATCCCCAAAACACCATTAATCTCACGGAACGTTTCTCTAGCGGATTTGCCTTTAACGAAGGAAAACTTTAAAATAGCGCGAATTTCGGCGTTAGTGAACTCCATGTTTACACGTCTATAACTGTTGAACGCAATATCCAAACTAATTATGCATAGCGTCGTTTTGTAGGTTATGTCAAGACCTTTCAAATTATGTATAGTATTGCTAGATACGAGCTCTGTAGCGCTTTGTACATAGCCGCGAAATTCAAAAGACAAAAAGGCGGAAGGGAGATATTTGACAACCTATTATAAGCCGTCTGGGAGATTTCAACGAAAGCGCTGCCTGAACCGTTTGAGATATAACAAAATAATGTATGATAGAATTGTGTATTTTATTTAGGTCTACAGAAAAGTCCACTTGGTATATGTCTATCTCTTAAGGATAACATACTATATCCATGGTAACACTTTAAAAATAGGGCAAATATGAAGCGGTAATTGGAAAGCTAATTACACAAATACGTTACTATTCCTTATTATTTAAAATACGTTAGTTGACTTGAGTGTTTTATTAATATTATTTTCTCCCTTTACACCATGCAAATTAAATTAATACGTTAGATTATCCGTGAAATAGCAACCGACTGAGTCGTGGTTCGGCCCTCTCGGGCGCCCTCAGATCGGAATGCTTACGCGTAACATAGTAACCGTCCAAGCCGAGGTTGCCGCTCACCGGAATACTCTTGTGTCGAGTTATTAGCGATAGAGTTTCTATGCCACCTGTTAATCCGGTGAAGCAGTCTTTTTTGTTGACGGGGAGGAAATCTTCAGAAAGATACCCCGTCTTCTAGGGAGAAGGCGGGGTTATGTAGGGTTCTTACCCACTAAAACCTCCCCGGTGGCCCTTTCCTCGGTGCATGACGTGGGGCTGCGGGATCTCCAGTGGAACGCACCGGACTGCAGAGGGGTGCACTGTGCCCTGGCAGCGCAAGGCGACACGGGCCAGCCGATGTCGCCTTCTTCCCGGGTCCACTTTGGTGGACGACTCAGGGCCTCACCCTTGTCGCCCAGTGAACCCAAAGCCTCTTTTAGTCGCCTTGTACGACAGGCAGGGGATACCGTAGTGTTATTCTTGAGAGCCCAGAACTACAGGGCTGCGGGCCGGTCTGCCACCGGCCCGCCTGCGCCATCTCCGAACGGGATCGGCCCTCTCCCGTTCTGCGGTCTCCTTCTGGGCCATTACTGAATCGCAGGAGACCACCGCCTTCCACAAGTGAAGTGTGAAGTAAGTGAAGTGAAGCAGTCTAGGCCAGCTTCTCTGGCCAATCTGTGTAGTTCGTCGAAAAAAATTCCACGCAAACGAAGTCGCGGACACGGCTAGTTAAAGGTAAATTATTTTAACTATTACTTTGTGTATACGTTTTTTAAACCGGTATATGAAATTAATAGAGCTAGATTAATCGTGAATAGGTGAAATAGTATCGTTGACGTCAATCACCCTTTGACCTCTGTTGTTTTGACTAGTGAACAAGGTAACGCTGGCAAGGGTCCATTGTTTTCAAGTAACTTTTGATCTATTACTAAATATTTAGTTAATAGACATAGACATAGACATTTATTTATTGGCATCACAATACAAAAACACATCACAGACAGAATATAACACACATTAAAAAATAATGAAAAATAGACAAAACACAGTTAAAGTTACACGGCCAAATAACACAAAACATATGATGCCAATATCGGACACCGTCTCAGCATATGCTGTCACAAGGATGCGACAGCGCTGATTTTCAGCGGTGCCCGGGACTACCTAAAGACGTGCATCATTATTGAAGCGTCAATAGACTAATGGCTTAGGGTACGGCTTCCGAATCGTAAGATCGAATCCACCATTCGACTATTGCCGTGAACCATCATATTCTGAAAACAAATATTGCTAGTTTTCTTAAAAAAAATGGGTGGATGTTCGTTACTAAATCTTTAACTTTCAAATATCTGATGTAATAAGAAGTTACATAGCTTACTTTTATTTAAAAAAATAAAATAAATAGTTTTCAATCACGAGTACCGTCGCGTGTGGTAGCTAGTCTCCGATAAAACAAAAACCACTCACTGTAATCAGCTGGGTTGTGGTACATGGGGCACGGTATACCGGCCTGCTCCAGGTACGGCACGAGGTTAGTCGTGGTGCCCTGGTAGAGGCAGCTGCCCGCCGCCAGCACGTAGACCTGATCGAAGAGTGCGAACAGCGACGCGGAAGGCTGGTGCACCGTGCACACGATAGTCCGCCCCTGGTGCGCCAGGCTGCGGCATAGCTCCACCACGTGCGTGCACGAGGAACTGTCCAGACCTCTGCAATAAGACACGACAATTTATTTATTGGCCTCATATGCAAACTCATTAAAAACAGTGTGTGTTAGCACTCACGATTGAAGTAACATTTCTCAAGCTCCATCTATACAGGATGTATTACCAGTTTTGCAGGGCCGAAGTTATCTGCGCCTCGAATGAATTCAGTCTCCAAAAATATTTGTCTAATTTAGTACTGTAGTAGTCTGTAATAATTCTTTTATAATCTACAGGAAAATGCTCATATAAAAAGAAAATGACATTTTTTCGAGGCTGTTATTCAATCACCTACCAACCACTAGCCGTTGGATGTTGAATTACGGGACATCCTGTATACATATATTATGTATATAATATACACAAAGTATAGCCAATAGGCCGGCACTGTGTCTTAGATATATGAAACGCAACTGGCTATGGGAGAAATAGAGAAAGAATATGTGTGCTCGCATCTTTCCGTCTTGCCCCACAGTAATACAAGAAACGTAACTCTCTATCTTCACTACCTTACATTTTTCATTCCTCGCGACCAATCACACTTGTCGTAACGCATTCACCAGCTCACTGCCCAAGTCAAGCTTGCGCAAAGAAGTTTAACTTCAGAAACCATACGAATGCATAGATTTCTGTTTCGGTGTTCTATAGCTATTTAATGTCATGATAAGTGATGTGATACTCACGTTGTAGGCTCGTCGAGAAACATGATGAGTGGATTGGTAATCAGCTCCAGCGCGATGGAGAGCCGCTTCCTCTGCCCACCGGACAGTTGCGCGGCGCTCGTGTTCATATGCTCGTAGAGCCCGAGGTTCGTGAGGATGTCTTCGATCTAAAGATACACCGCACCCTCATGGTTATAGGAGGAAATAATATGGCGTCAAGTGTAGAAGAAAGACACAAGTAGGAAATCTATATATATAAAAGAGAGTGTGTGTGGGTTTGATCCGTATAGGCTACCAAACGTCGGGACCGATTTTAATGAGACTTTCAGGAAATCTTCAGATTGACCTGACGAGTAATCGTGTCAACGATCGGAGCTCTCCTCTTTTTAACCTGTCAAATATGATGATATTCTATTATTTTACAACCCAAATTTGTATTGACACATGCGTTGTGTATATTTATGTCATAATGAACCATTTTGAAGTACAATGGAGTGTATAATAAATCCCTAAATGATAAGAATGATATTGTATTTTGATAAGAATGATATTGCATGGGTGTAGGTAATGATCTTCACCCGTTCGAGAAGAGAATAGAAGAGAATGAATGCGCAGAGAAATTAATCCTTTAATATATTGTGAGAGTTAAATTAAATATTTAATGATGTAAGTATTTTAAATAAAATAAAGCAAAATCTACCCTACGTAATAATAAAAATTGAGCAATATTTTTTGCAGATTAATTTCCTTCTATATTATCCGAAGAAACTTTGTTCCTACCTGGTGCCCCATGACACCACATTAATTTCATTTTAGCACTCACCACTTCTCCTTTCTCATATTTGTCGAGATCGGTGGGTAGTTTGAGATCTGCCGCGAGAGCCATGTTTTCACCCACCGTGAGCAAGCCCTGCAACCTGTCATCTTGCTGGATGTAACACGACATGCGCTTGAATCTCTCTGTAATTAGACACAAGTATGTTTACAAACGCCACACTGAGCCGGGGTAGCTCAGTGTCCGCCTCACATTACACAGTACGCTAGCAACCGGTCCCCGGTAGCAGCACCGATAAATTAGTTTTTTGCAATTTTAAATGCTGATTCACCACGCGCTCGGCGATGAAAGAAAACATCGTGAGAAAGCCTGTGGCCACCAGTGGAACTTGTGTATATTGGCTGTACTAACTTTTTTATGTTTATTTTATTTCTTTAGGTTATAATAGTGAATAGCTCTCTATTGGAGACCACGGACTGGCAAGCACGAAGCTCCGGTGTGTTCCACTAGAGATCGCGAAGGCCCTCACCGTTCCACCGTAGGGGTTATAGTAGGTAAAAACCCCACATAACCCCGCCTTTCCCCCAGAAGGCATCTTGTTGCAGATTCTTCTTGTTGCCGTCAAAAAAGGACATCCACCCGCAAGGTCGTCACACGACGAACTCATGAAGGCTGCAAGTCGCACCTGTATGCAAGATGCTAACAACCGGCCCTCTTGGAAATCTTGGGGGGAAACTTATGCCCAGCAGTGAAGGTTGAGGCGACCCCGACGACTGATTATTGTCTAAAAAGAATACAACTCACTCATAATGCGGCCCCTGCCGTTAATGAAGACAGCTCCGCCGACACCATTGATTCGGTAGCCAGAGAGAACGTCGAGAAGAGTGGACTTGCCGGCGCCCGACGGGCCCATTATAGCAATCAGCTGTTTGGGTCTTAAACGGCCATTCACACCGTGCAAGATCTGCTTGTGACCTGGAACAAATGCATTCATTGAAAAACCCGCCTTCAAATTGAATCAAACGTTGAACGCTACGCGCGGACGAATATTATATAATAAAAATAATCAGAATCTAACTACACTTTCATCAAACTACCTTTGAATTACTTCCTCTCCAATAAATAAATGAATCATCGAAATCGGTTGGCGTATATTACGTTATTCGTCCATTAGTGGCGCAATACTTAATGCAAATTTAACTGATATAGGATCTCCTAAGGCGTCGATGAGGCGTGCGGAAATCTCCTTGAACAGCTGACGGGTTTCCGCTCCCCAAGGCCCCAAGGTCTCCACGGCAAAAGGCACAAATATATACGGCTCTCCCAAGGCCACATATATACGCCTTTTATTGTTTTTTTTTTTAGATTAAAAGTAGGTTTATGTTTTTACTCGTAAATATATAAACGAAAAATGTGGAAACGAAACAGGTTTATATTTGTTTACGTGCTTATAATTCTGACCTAGCGTTACGTTTCCGCGGTTCATCCCGACCCCAGCATCCGATAACCTTTCCGCGCGTCATCGCTATATCGATTGACATCACACGCGATCGAGCGCCCTTTGTACGTTTGTTTATGAGGACACTGGTAAACTACTAATGCTTATTAATGATAAGTTCTCAATGGGGTAAGCCGCTTTACGATCTGATGGTCGCAAATTTGCTCGACCCACAGCCAAAGCCTGCCTGTCTACCCCGCTTGAGTTAAAATTACGTTAAAATAAAATTAAAATTTATGTTATTACTTTTTTTTTATGACGAACTACACAGATAGGCCAGAGAAGCTGGCCTTGACGTGTTCTTCCAGGTGGTCGTTTACCCTGGATTTTTCCTTGGATGATGTTGGAGTAGTTCGTATTTGTTATTACGCATTATATGATCAAAGTACTCGAGCTTGCGTTTCTGAACTAACATTTTTAACCGTCCAAGCAGGAGGTTACCCCGCACCGGGGGACCCTTGTGTCGAGTTACTAGCGATAGAGGTTCAGGCTAAGCGACCTAAGAGCTATGCCACCTCTCAATCCGGTGAAGCAGTCAAGGCCAGCTTCTCTGGCCAGTCTGTGTAGTTCGTCATTAAAAAAAAAATCGAGCTTGCGTTTTTTCACGGTGTTAAGGACCTCCGCGTTCTTGCTCACCATTTGCAATACTCTTTTGTTTGGTATCTTATCCGACCATCAAACTGTTGACTCCCATTCATTCGTTCCATAAACAAAGTCACATTACTATCTCATATCCTATAGCGATTTAATAACCATTTATTAACATAATAATATCGCAATTTGCATGCGTTTAACTGAACTTTGATCACGTCTGGGCAGCCTCATCCTTTGGACTTTGTTTTTAGTCTGTTGTTGTCACCCGTGAATAATCGAGTTGTCAATGTCAACCACAGATAAAATAAATGTCGAAATGTCACGTTCAGTACAATTAGAATAACATTCTAGTGTGTCGATTATAATGTAGAAAAATATAACAAGAGACTTAAGCCAAATTCTAAAAAAAAGTATTTTTTCGAGCAAACACAAAAACAACTTCAAATCAACTCAGTGGCGGATTATTGCCATAATTCGAAATTAATAAGTTCTAATTAGTATTGTAATCAGTGGCGGATTTGCCCTTAGGCCCAGGAGATCCGGGCCTAGTGTGGCCAGATATAAGGGGCGGCCAATAGTAACAAAAAAATCACTGATTATAACAATGAAATAACTCAAAGTACGTAAATATTCTAAAGGCTAGCGCACACTATGGTTGGCCGCACTGCACCGAATCGTATAACAATAATCTTCCTAAATCACTTGTGTACTTTTATAAATCTAATATAGATAATGTAATGTAAAGAAAATATTTCGTATAAATAAGTGATTTAGGAAGAATACTTATTAAACGCCCTCTTTGTATTTCTGGCATTTATTAGAATCTAACCAAACTCTCATTAAACTGCACTTGAAGTATGTACATCCTTTCCAATAAAAAATAAACAATCGAAATCTATTGAGTTATTCGTCCATTTGTCACGCCCATACTTAACGCAAATTTAAGACATGGTTTCTCATGGACGCCATTATCAGAATTGGACCAATTATAATCCAGCTTTTAAATAAAAAAGAATCATAAAAAAAACAGATACATTGAGAACTTCCTTTTGTAAGTCCGTTGATAAAATATAATTTTAAATTTTACAGGGACGTACAATTTACCTTAAATACGTTTTCAGTTAACACTTGTCATATTTGACACATTGTCAAGTCATGTTTATAAAAAGACAAAGAAATCACCGCCTTGCGGCTTCAATGAGATATTTTCAAACAAAGTACTTAAAGTCTTTAGACAATTGAAGTTTTATATATTTTTTTATGTATCTACAGTTTAAAAATAAACGTAATGTTTTAAACATGTGTCGCATAGTTTATGATAACATGTACTGCACAATGGAGAATTTGTTTAAGTCTCTTCGTGAATAATACATTAGATGGTTGCGGAAGATGCGCACATAGCGGAGTGGTTGTTAATGGTAAACTTGTCGATAAAAAACAAAACATATATATCGTCCTTTTTAGGTCGCTTAGCCTGAACCTCTATGGTTCACCCCTTTTATTTTTGTTTACCTGGGGGTGACTTTAACAAGATACCCTGCTTCTGGGTGGAAGGCGTTATGTGGGGTTTTACCCACTAAAACAACCCCGGTGGCTCTTCCTCGGTGCATGGTGAGTGGCTCCGGGATCTCCAGAGAAACGCACTGGAGCCCTCTGTACTGTGCTCATCGGAGAGCACTTACCCGGGGGAGAGGGAGGTCAATCCCTCCCACCTGTGCCCTCGCAGTGCAAGGCGACTCGGGCCAGCCGATGTCGCCTCTTTCCCGGGTCCACATTGGCGGACGACAAAGGCCACACGCTTGATGACCAGTGAGTCTGAGGCCCTTTTAGTCGCCTTCTACGACAGGCAGGGGATACCGTAGTATTATTCAGCGGCGCCCAGAACTACAGGACTGTCACCAAGGTGGGCCCTTTGCCGAGTTGCCAATAACAAAGGCTTGGGCGGTTACAAAAGATATAGTCTCTAAATCAAGATTGCTTGGCTTATTATTGTCTGCAAGTGTATCTGTATATTTATTTGTCTATATAAGTATCTTAAAGCGCTACTTTAGCGGCACTAACCTTCTCTAGTTACTATTTACCGTCTAAAGCTTTGAAATAAATTTGCGCGGCAATTTTTTTTTTCCGAATGTACTACTATGATCAGCCAGGAGGCCTGTACAGTTTCACCGGGTTTTTGAACGGACATCTCATGAAGTTCTTTGCCCTATAGATGACAAAACAAAGCGCTGGCAGCACGTGCGAGCGCCATACAAATAGCATCGCGAACATTATCGCGCGGTGTCACTGAACGCGTGACGTCATAACAGCTGATAGCCGAAATAGGCCGCGCTTTGTGGGCCACCGAAATCGACAAAAACAATGGCGGCGTTTCGCCAATTCAACGTTGCTTCCTGTTGATAGTGAAAGTTTTCTTATTATTTTTCTTCATTATTATTGCTTGCTTATTATTTTTCTACTAGCGTACCCAACCCGCTTCGCAGGGCTAGATTTTGCTTTATTTTATTTAAACAATAAACGCACGTTATTAAATATTTAATTTAGCTCTTACAATATATTTAATTATTCATTTCTCTCCGTATTTATTCTCTTCTCGAGCGGGTAAAGATCATTACCTACATCTGTGTACATATCAGCAGCATCAATAAACGGATCCATTCGCGGCGCTAAAACTTACTTCGAATACTTCAATATACTCCATTGTCCATATTGAAGTAATATGGTTTATAATGACAAATATACACAACGCATGTATCAATACAAATTTGGGTTATAAAACAATAGAATATCATCATAGTAAATAAAAGCGGAATTTGACAGTTCAAAAAGAGGAATGCTCCGACCGTCACCAAACTTTACAGGATTATTCGCCGGGTCAATCTGAAGATTCCCTGAAAGTTTCATTGAAATCGGTCCAGCCGTTTCGGAGCCTCTTCGGATCAAACCCACACACATTCTCTTTTTTTTATTTTTTTATATACGAGGGCTGCACTATAAGTATCGGGAATGAAATATTTCCACTATTCCTTGGTTTTGAAAATCGAACACCATTTATTAATTTTAAAAAAGATTCTCGGTCTTGTCACAAGTTCTTGTCAAACTTTTTTAGTCGTTAAGAAAATGAAACCCGAAACAAAAAACCAGGCACGAGTTTGGGTGCTCCAAAACCGGCCATATTGCTACTATTCCTCTTGAGGGTCAAAGAACGGTTAATGCAGAATGGTATGCTAGCATTTGTTTGCCACAGGTCGTTTCTGAACTCCGTAAAGAGAAATGCAACCGCCGCATCATCCTCCATCACGACAATGCCAGTTCTCACACCTCGCACAGAACAAAAGAGTTTTTAGTGCAAGAAAACATAGAATTATTAGACCATCCCCCGTATAGCCCCGACCTGAACCCTAATGATTTCTATACTTTCCCTAAAATAAAGAATAAATTGCGTGGTCAGAGATTTTCATTACCTAAAGAAGCTATGGACGCGTACAAAACGGCCATTTTGGAGACCGAAACTTCCGAATGGAATGATTGGTTCCATCGTATGAAAAAATGTGTCAAATTTCGCGGAGATTACTTCGAAAAGCAATAAATACATTTTTAAATAGTAATGTTGTGTCACTTCCTTGATTCCCGAAAATTTTAGTGCCGCCGTCGTTTATAGATTGTTTTTTGATAATAATATTAAAATTTGTTTATTGTGTATAATCATTTGTAAATTTTGTGCAGTCGCGGATAATAAACCGTGTGTTAGAAACAGTTTCATCTTAGTACATGACATAAATAACACAGCAATTAAAATTTTACATGTTTTTGCTTACGTTAAGCTTGCATTTTTTGTGTCATATTGTAATGAAATACTGAGTATTTCTTATGTTGTAAAAATATAAATGAATTTTGGTATAGCAACACTCTAGACCTTGAGAAAGGTAATTTGGTTTCGCGTAGAGTTCGATGTTTCTTTAGAATGTCTCTCTATATATTTCGGTAAAAGATGGACTTAAACAATTTGCAGTGAAATATTGTAAATAGCTTATTTTATTATACGTTAGTGTCTTATTGGCAAAATAGTTGGCCTAACAAGTTTATTTACGAGTAAAAACATAAACCGTCTCCAACTCCCACTTTCTTCTTTGTATTTCCGAATTATCGTTGGAATTTACACCTCCCGAAGTGGCACTCAAAGTTAGTTTAGCTTTTGAATCCCTTGGCTCCAGTGCGTTCCACTGGAGATCCCGGAGCCCCTCGTCATGCACAGAGGAAAGAGCCACCGGGGAGGTTTTAGTGGGAAAAAACCTCACATAACCGCCGCCTCCCCCCCAGAAGGCGGTGTATACCCCCGTTAACAAAAAAAAAGCTTTTGAATCCCTTAGAATATCCGTGAAATAGCAACCGACCGAGTCGTGATTCGGCCCTCTCGGACGTCCTCGGATCGGAATACTTACGCGTAAGATAGTAACCGTCCAAGCCGAGGTTACCCCTCACCGAGGGGACCCTTGTGTCGAGTTACTATCGATATAGGTTCAGGCTAAGCGACCTAAGAACTATGCCACCTCTCAATCCGGTGAAGCAGTAAAGGCCAGCTTCTCTAGTCAACCTGTATAGTTCGTCATTAAAAAATCTTGGCCATTAGGCTATCATTTCTTGTATTATATCGTTTGTTAAACATTATGTAATAGAAATGCATCATAGAAATATGTTCTAATTAATTTAATTAGATTTGTTAACGTGGACATTTAAATCGGTAGCAATGTTTTGTTATCATAGACTGATAAGCCCAGTGCATACGAACTGAAACAATCATAGTTTCGAAATAAATAAAATTATCTTATATATGTAGTATATACATATAATAAAGCCATTGAATGTTAAATATATATATATATAAAGAGAATGTGTGTGTGTATGATCCGTATAGGCTCCGAAACGGCTCAGCCCTGTTGATTTGGGCTCTCAAGAATAAGACTACGGTATCCCCTGCCTGTCGTAGAAGGCGACTAAAAGGGGCCTCGGATTCACTGGGCGACAAGGGTGGGGCCTTTGTCGCTCCTCTGTCCTCCGCTAAAGTGGACCCGGGAAGAAGACGACATCGGCTGGCCCGTGTAGCCTTGCACTGCGAGGGCACAGGGAGGAGGAGTAACCTCCCACCCCGAGATGTGCTCTCCTTGAGCACAGTGCAGAGGGGCTCCGGTGCGTTCCACTGGAGATCCCGGAGCCCCTCGTCATGCACCGAGGAAAGGGCCACCGGGGAGGTTTTAGTGTGTAAACACCCCACATAACCGCCGCCTTCCCCAGAAGGCGGGGTATCTTTGAAGATATCCTCCCCGTTAACAAAAAAAAAGGCTCCGAAACGGCTGGACCGATTTCAATGAATCTTTCAGAAAATCTCGTATCAGAGCACTTCTCTTTTTGAACTGTCAATTACAACTGTTATTTACTATGATGATTTTCTATTGTTTTATAACCCAAATTTGTATTAACACATGCGTTGTGTCATAATGAACCATATTGAAGTACAATGGAGTATTTTGTAGTATAATGAAATATAAGAAATCTCTAAATGATAAGAATGATGTTGTTTTACTGATATGTACATGGGTATGATATTACTACGTAATGATCTACACGCGCTCGAGAATAGATGAGAATGAATACGGAGTGTTAGCTGGCAACACCTGACACCCAGCGATTGTTATACATAATAACTACTTCCAATGATATCTTAATAATTTACCTGAACCTTATTGTATCTTTAATTCATAATTAATAATTTAGTTGATCGTCACATGAACTTGGCATTGTAAACAATAGTTTAACCTTATTAGTTCCTAATCTGACTTCTAATTAATTTTGTAAAAGATGGCGAGGACGCAGTTGTGACGTTTGACTTGATATAAATAATTCTTTGTACAACGTTACGCTGTCTCAATAAAGCGAGTATATTAGTTGTTGGACTATTTTATTCTACGAGACCTACAGATTATAACAGGAGAGAAATGAATAATTTAATATATTGTGAGATTTAAATATTTAATGATGTAAGTTTATTGTTTAAATAGCATAAAGCAAAATCTAGCCCGACGAACGATTTAAATTGATAATTGGTTAGGTTATTTAAATAGAACATTCAAATTTGTTAAATAAAATCTCGCCATTTTTTATATTGATAAGTTGATTAATTATTTAATTTTGATTTATGATTTAACTAAAAAATGGAGCTAATGAATTGTTAGTTAACTAATAAGAATGTTAACTGTATATACCCGATCATAGATAAAAGAAGACATCGTGAGAAAACTTCCCACATTTGTTAGAAAAATTTCTAAGACATGTGAAGTCAGCACTACGGCCGCGTGGTGGACTATGTCGTTTTTTAATGACGAACTACACTGATTGGCCAGAGAAGCTGGCTTTGACTGCTTCACCAGATTGAGAGGTGGGGTCCACCTTGTGGGTGGACGTCCCACACCGCGTCGTCCGTGGTCTACAATCGAGAATTTTTCGGCCCCATCGGCCATCTGTTCTAGGCGCTATGTGCCCTGCCAACTTGCTTATCCGGCGAGCTATTTCGGTTACCTTCGTTCGTCTACGGATCTCCTTATTCCTGTTCCTCATTTCATTATACTCTTACGATAATTCAGAAATACAAAGAGGCGCCACGGTGCCCACGCGTAATAGTGTTAAACGTTTGATTCGATTTGAAATTGGTTTTGTTATTACTCGCAAATATACTTAGCCACTAAGTTATCACAGTTACTCTCGAGAATAAGACTACGGTATCCCCTGCCTGTCGTAGAAGGCGACTAAAAGGGCCTCGGGTTCATTGGGCGACAAGGGTGGGGCCTTTGTCGTCCGCCAAGGTGGACCCGGGAAGAAGGCGACATCGGCTGGCCCGTGTCGCCTTGCACTGCGAGGGCACAGGGGAGGGAGTAACCTCCCCGAGAAGTGCTCTCTATGAGCACAGTGCAGAGGGGCTCCGGTGCGTTCCACTGGAGATCCTGTATCCTTTAGTGGGTAAAACCCCACATAACCGCCGCCTTCCCCAGAAGGCGGGGTATCTTCTGAAGATTTCCTCGTTAACAAAAAATAAAAGTTATCACAGTTAAGCTTCATTTATCGTGCACTAATTTAATCACTTTGCACACTTTGTTAACGTTTGTATTTGCAATAAAATAAACCTGAAATAAACATTAGGGTGTCCAATATTTTATCGTACACGACTGATATGCTTCAAGTACTGAACAAATATTTTGAAGATCCATTTTACGCACAAAATTATGACTAATCAACATACATACATGATTTAGCACTTAGCGATATATTAGACAGGTTATTTTTTAAGGAATTCAAACATGTATATTTACGAGCTAACACAAAACCGACTTCAAATCGTATCATTATTTTTTGACGCACTACACAGATTGACCAGAGAAACTGGCCTGACTGCTTCACCGGAGTGACAGGTGGCATAGCTCTTAGGTCGCTAAGTAACACGACACAAGGGTCCCCCCGGTGAGGGGTAACCTCGGTTTGTTTGGTTACTATGTTACGCGTAAACATTCCGATCCAAAGGCGCTCGAGATGGTAGAAACACGACTCGGCCGGTTGCTATTTCACGGATAATTCGAATCAAACGTTAAACACTATTAGGCGCGGACGCTCTCTTTGTATTTACGAATTATCGTAGGAATATTAAGAAATAGAATTAATAAGAACTCAACATATCAAACTACTCTTGAAGTTCATCCTTTCCAATATTCGAAGCGTCAATAGCTTAATGGTTTAGGGTAACGGCCTGCGAATCGTAAGGTCGTGAGTTCGAATCCACCATTCGACTATTGCCGTGAACCATGTCCTAGCACAAGCTTAAGCTTAGTTGGAATGGTTAACAAGATTGTATATATATATATATATATATATATATATATATAATATATATATATATAATATATATATATATATATTTATATATATATATATATATATATATATATATAATGAAGTGTATCTGTTTAGTATAATGTGAAATAACAGATGTATCTATGTTTTTTTTTACAATGTTAAACATTGAAATTGTTAAGAAACAATTTTTAATGTCCTTTTTCCGTAACTTATTTTTCTCACTAATGTCACGATATGAATCGTGACATATAACATTCTACATTTAAAATTTATAAGAACACAATTTAAAAAAAAATGATTTTAAGAAAAGAGATTCTATGTCGCTTTCTTTAAATATATATATAAGGTTGTCAAATATCTCTTCCGCCTTTTGTCTTTTGAATTTCGCGGCTATGTACAAAGCGCTACAGAGCTCGTATCTAGCAATACTATACATAATTTGAAAGGTCTTGACATAACCTACAAAACGACGTGTAAATTCCAACTAAAAGAAGTATATTTATGTAAAAAATAATAATATTTATTTTATTTTTAATTTGTACTACGGAGGTTTGTTGTGACATCATTGAAAAAGATATATCAGTGTTGTAAAATAGAATAGATGTCATTTTTTAATTTATTTAACATTGTTTAGTAAAAACAGGAATAAACTTTTAATGTGGTTTCCTTGAAATACAGACAAACACATAGTTATTCTTGTTTTTTATTGATATTCCGAATTCATCTAATATATATGTAGTATGCAAAAATGAGCCGTGGTAGCTCAGTGTCCGTGCGATTGGGTCAAGCGTAGTACGCTAGCAATCAGAGTTCGATCCCCGGTGCCGGCACCTATAAATTTGTTGTTGCAATTTTATGTGCTGATTTACCACGCGCTCGGCGGCGAAGGAAAACATCGTGAGGAAATCTACATGCCTTAGAAATTTTTTCTACCGCATGTGAAGTCTGCCAATCCGTACTAGGGCCGCGTGGCGGACTATGCCCTTATACTCTCTGTACAGAGAAGGCCTGCGCCCAGCAGTGGGACATATATAAAGGCTGTAACTATGCAAAATTTAGTATTGCGCGAGCACGACTTTAGGTAGTCCTGGGCACCGCTGAAAATCAGCGCTGTCGCATCCCTGCGACGGCATATGCTGAGACGGTGTCCAATATTAACATCATATCTTATGTTTTATTTGTCCTTTTTTTATTTCTTTAACTGTATTTCTTTATTATTTTTTTGGTTTGTCTTTTTATGTTTTTCAAATTTTGCGCCAATAAAGAATATGTCTGTGTTTATGTCTAACTCGTAAACTCGTGAGGTTATACAAAATTAAAGCATGTGAAGAAATCGAAAAACAAAAACCTCCTTGGTTGAAATAAACTGGCTGGAAATGTTTTAAATACATCTTACTGATTATGAATAAATGGCATGAAATAATCTATTGCACTAATTATCGACAACTAAACCGCTCTTGAAGGTCTATCAAAACATACGTAAGTATGTTAGGATAAACAATTCTAGATATCATTTATTGCCTTGGTATTCTAATTACACATGGAGGTCACATCCGGGATCTTGTCTATTGAACGAAGTGAGACATTCGCAAACACTTCCATCCGTAGGGTGACAAGCTTCTAATAATAAAACAAATATATCGAAGTTCAAGCATCTTTACGGTTATTCGAGACTGCGACCAAACACACTAATAAATTTCTTGTAAGAGCCGCAACTTACAAGACTCTTCCTACCAGTAAATTCCGACGCAGCGCCCGGACGCCGAGACGACGCGATCATCATTGTACAGGCTAGATCATGACGTTAAACTAGACACGAAGTTTTCTCAGATGTTTTCTTTCACCGAGCACTTGGTAAATAAGCACTTAAAATTGTTGAATTACACAACTTCATTTCTAAAGGCACTTGGGATCGAACTTCGGTTGCTAGCGCTACTATGAAACTTAAGAATCTGAAAGATCTATAGTAAGGCTAGAATATTGAGCCTGTAGTTCTGGGCTCTCAAGAATAAGGCTACGGTATCCCCTGCCTGTCGTACAAGGCGACTAAAAGGGGCCTTTGGTTCACTGGGCGACAAGGGTGGGGGCCTGCGTCGTCCACCAAAGTGGACCCGGGAAGAAGACATCGGCTGGCCCGTGTCGCCTTGCGCTGCGAGGGCACAGGGGAGGAGGGAGTAACCTTCCCCCGGGACGTGCTCTCCTTGAGCACAGTGCAGAGGGGCTCCGGTATAAATAAGATTATAAGAATTATATGTAGAGTTAGACAGAGTAGTGAATAAGAAACTAGAGTAGTAAGAATGTAAAAAAATAAGAAATATAGAATAAGATAGACGATAAGAGTGTTTTTTAAAAAATATAACTTTAGTGCTAATCAAGAGTGAATGAAAGCGTAGAATAAATAACATCCCTAACCACCCACGTCGGGGGAACTAGATATAGCATAGGCAGACAAAAAAAAAAAAAAGAGGGGCTCCGGTGAGTTCCACGTGAGATCCCGGAGCCCCTCGTCATGCACCGAGGGAAGGGCCACCGGGGAGGTTTTAGTGGGTTTTCTGGGGGGAAGGCGGGATATCTTTGTGAAGACTTCTTGCCCGTCAACGAAAAAAAAAAAAAGAAAATTGAGGAACCCTACTTCGGTTAGAGATTATCCTGAAAACTTCTACGATATGGTTACATGTGTGGTACATTTCGCAGACACGCTAATACCAACAGATAACGACGGTATGATGATAGAAATCAAAATACTTCCTATGCTATGTGTTAGATTGAGATCAGGAGGCTTCGTCAACTAATGTCTTTAAATCGCGTGTATCTGAATACTTTCTACTCAATAACTCGTTATATATATTCCATGTGTATTTAAATTATTATATTTATATAGAAGTATCTATTTATGTATATGTAAATGTATATTTATTTATCTATGTAATAGTTTTAAAACGCTATTTTTAGCGGCACTACCCTTAGCCTGCTCTTAAACTTAACTTAACTAAAGGTTAGTTGGAAGAAAATGCTAAATAGCATTAAGTTCGCCTTTGTACATTTTATTTGGTGCAATAAAGGATTTATCTATCTATCTATCTATCTATGTGTCAGAATGGAATAATCTTTAATTACCTTCAATAATAATGTACTTCACAAGGGTAAGTTTCATTATTATTAAAGTAAAACATCTTTAGAATGTTTAGAAAGACAGAGAATAGATGCATTTGAGATGTGGTGCTGGAAGCGAATGCTACGAATACCGTGGACTGCCAAGCGCTAAAATGTATCTGTTCTCTTCCAACTCGCCAAGACCAGGCTGTCCTCGTGTCTACAGCGCGTACTTTCCTATTACGGGCATATAATGCGTAGAGGGTATGGCAATCTTGAAAAGACCGTTCGCCAACGGGATGGTCTCATCAAGTCAAGGGTGCCATCTCCTCACCTAATCTTTACCAGCTCCACTTGAGGGGCTCTAGTGACCACGATCCTCAGAAATGAAGGAACAACAAAGAAGAAGAGAAAATATTTTGCGCACGCTTGACTTTGGGAGTAATGCTGGTGAATGTGTTACGAAAACTGTGAAGGGAAGTTGAGAGGAAGATGTAAGTAACGGTAGATAGAGTCAGAGAGTTACGTTTTGTATATAACTTTATGGCTGGCTATTGTTACCTTTTACTGCAAAACTACACCAAGGATATGATACCTATATTATAAGATCCAGCTTGTTTCTGAGGTATTGGTATATAACAATCTAATACATTATTGATTGCTTATTAATAGGGCGACCAGAGCGACGTGCATCTTTGACATCAAAATTTCCGTATTGAAAGCGCTTAAACCAAATTTGTGCTACTCTCACAGACAGTGCACTAGGTCCATAAACATCGAAAATTTTTTCGCGGCCTGCGTTGCATATTTACCTTTTTTGTAGCTAAAATTTTAAATATATCGAATTTCTTCATTAGATTCATTCATCTTGACAGTACGAAAAACAAATGAAAATCACACATTTTTCCTAATTTGAATTTAGAATTATCTTCTTTAAAATTTTATCTTCCAATGTTACCAAAACCAGCCAGATACAAATAGTATGGCCAAAGAGATTTTATTACAAGTTCATACATACTATAATGCGAAAAGATTTTTTCCCCAACCTACTATATCGAAAGCAACAAGTAATTTAATGTGCATTAGATGCTTTTGAAAGCGAACGCAAGCCAGCTATAGCCACGTTGAACTTGTTTTAATATTACTCACACATTTGCACACACTTTGCGATCTGAACTAACCTGTTGGTGAGTCAGCTTCACTCTTCGATCATTGCCAATGTAACTTTATCAAAATACATTGAGAATCACATTAGAAGTAACTAAAGTAAAGTTTTACGCATTTATAACCTTATTTGAAATTGACGTTTGAATATTTTTTAACGGGGCAGCCATTTTCACGGCGGGAACTAGAACGTTTGACAACCCTTGTCAAATTTGTAGTCTATAGTCTGTGAAGTATTGATCCAATCCACGCAGAATGAACACACAGTGACTTGAAGTCTCACCGTGCGACCCGTGATTATAGATTTATATATATCATATAAATTCGATAAAAAAAAACATAAAAATAGTTTTATTTAATGAGTGGTCGTCTAATAAATATGATAAGTCATTTGAAGTTATTAAATGTAAATACATTTTGTAGAGTCCTCAAATATATTTATGATTAAAAACAAGAACCTACTACGTCGCTACTACGCTTAGACGATCTATTTTATATCTCAAATATAATTGTTATACTAGGAAGTTCTGGTACCTAAATTCTAAAAAGAATTTAGGCTTAGTCTCGTTAAAGAATACTTACCTAGGCTTGAATGGTCATATCTAGCAAAATCTGAATTAACAAGCATTCTTCAATACCTTTTCCAGGATGTCCATGGTATATTTTCGTAACCTAAGTATCTATATTAACAATAATAAACTTTTTCAAAGATAAAATTAAAATCCATTCATTTATGGCTCAATCTACGTGCTCTAACAGCACAATTTTTAAAAAATTAACGAATTGCCCACATCTTCCAAATCGCCGGACTATGCCCTTAAACGCTCTTTACAGAGAAGGCCTATGTCCAACAGTGGGATATGTAAATCACACTATAACATATATCATATTAACGGAGTTCACAAAAAATAACCTTGTTTACAATCTAGAAGAAATAATAAAAACGCAATTCATAATTCCTTTGAAAGATTATTATAGGGGATTACAACAGTTTCTTGGGATTTGTAATACCCCGGTGTGGTAGTTATTAATAAAGGCAATTGGAATCTATATAGTTCGACCGTCTTCTGACATCCTTGGGTCAAAAGTTATCGCACCGGGTTCATAGCCGACGCCAAGGTTCCTTCTCGAGGACCCTGGCGCTAAGTTACTCACAACAGAGATTAAAGTTCTACAAGTATATTTACAATTAAAAACAAAAACCGACTTTAAATGGTTGAACTTTATAACGCGGGGATGCCTATCTATAAGAAAACCATATAAGTTTTTAATTTGGCTCTCTGGTAAAAAACTTTTGCATACCCTGGACTTCTGGCAACCCCTATAAGATCGTAGGTCCATCTGACAGTAGGGCGCCTTACGTTTCTCAAACCCATGCACGACCCCCATTCCAAATACTTTCCTCTCCTAGCTGCCTTTACGGACTAATGTGGCCCACTGCCACTTCAACTTGCTTTAAGACCTGTCGACTACCTTTGTTCTCATTCCCAGTTGAATTTCTTCGTTTCGGATTGTATGCCTTAGAGAAATGCCGAGCACGTTGTGCGACTTTAAGATTGTGCACCAGCCCAACGGTCAGAGTCCAAACCTCGGCATCTTAGATCATAGCTGGGAGGCCGCATTTTTTTTTATGACGAACTACACAGATTGGCCAGAGAAGCTGGCCTTGACTGCTTCACCGGATTGAGAGGTGGCATAGCTCTTAGGTCGCTTAGCCTGAACCTCTATTGCTAGTAACTCGACACAAGGGTCCCCCCGGTGAGGGGTAACCTCGGCTTGGACGGTTACTATGTTACGCGTAAGCATGCCGATCCGAAGGCGCCCGAGAGGGCCGAACCACGACTCGGTCGGTTGCTATTTCACGGATAATCTAAGAGACATTCAAAAGCTAAACTAACTTTGAGTGCCACTTCGGGAAGCGTTGGCGCTGGGAGAAGAAGTGGCCGAAGAAACTCCAGCAACGCTCCTAACATCTAAGGGGTGTGGCCTGCCCATAAAATAGCGGTAACGCGCAAGGATTATTCCCAACCTCCGACGGTCGCGAATGGGGGAGGACGCACTGGTTGAAGACTTTAGTCTTCAGGCATGTTTGCGAAGTGAGAATCGCGCTATCTAGCTGAATGCGTCTATCGATCTCTTTGTTTTTCGATCATTATAGAGTTTATAGTGCGTTCATAATTCTTTCCCTGTCAACGTGTACATGTTGCGACTGCGTGCGTTGCTTACACGTGTCCGCGAATATTATGAAATCGCTCGATATGCACTAACAGCTGAAACGGCACTAATGTCTTTGTGTAATGCGATACTTGTTTATCAAAATACACTTAACGGTGTCGCCGTTCGACATAGCGGTGAATGACACACGAATTTCTATGGCAGTCATTTATTTGCAGACATAAATTGCTTGCCAGTTGAGATTATGAAGGCTTCGTCAACTGCTATCTTAAAAGCGCGTGTACCTGAATACTTTCTACTCGAACGGTGAAAATGACCAACTGTTATATATATTATCGTTTATTTTTTATTATATTTATATAGAAGTTATCTGTTATCGACATTAAAACACAAAATCGTAGTTAACAGAAAAATGAAATTGTTCACCAGAGCCGACAAACATTTCAATTTTTTTAAACAATTGTATCTTTCGTGTTTGTGGACCTAGAGCTGTCGTTTTTGGAGAAAATATTTATTATTTTTCAATATTTATTATTAGGGAGGCTTCGTCAACTATCTTTGCCGTGTGAGCCGTGGTAGCTCAGAGTTCGGGTGGTCGCCTCAAGTTGCATAGTACACTAGCAACGCGAGTTCGATCCCCGGTGCCGGCATCGATAAATTTGTTGTTGCAATTTTATTTGCTTATTTACCACGCGCTCGGCGGTGAAGGAAAACATCGTGAGGAAACCTGTCTTAGAAAAATTTTCTAAGGCATGTGAAGCCTGCCAATCCGCACTAGGGCCGCGTGGCGAACTATGCTCTTATACTCTCTTTACAGAGAAGGCCTGTGCCCAGCAGTGGGACATATTTAAAGGCTGTAACTTTATCTTTATTAGTTCATAAGAAATATATTCGCAAGTCCATTTGCGTTATGCCCTACATTTCGATACGAAGAACTCGCGCGCAGAACCGCCTTGAAGTTAGTAGAAATTCCGTGAACGTATGGTAATGACAAGTTATCATCGCCTTGTATTCATTAGAAGTAGAATGGAATAGAATAAACATTTATTCGACACAAGAACATAGATATAACAGGTCTAACAAGACAACAACAACAAACACAAAAACAATTATAATTAAGAAGAATTAAAAAAAACAATCAGGTGGTGCTGTTCACGAGGTATACCCTTAGCGATTTTAAAACTCGAAAAGAATTGGGCGGTTCCTACAAAGCGAACACCCGCAGGGCTAATAAATTAGCCCTTGTTACTCATCGTCTCGCGAAATCGGACAAGATGACACACGTCACAGGCCCCGCGATCTACAATCGACTCCCTAAGCATGTAACTGAAGCTCCCTTTTTTTTTTGACGAACTAACAATACAGTTGACACAGAGAAGCTGGCCTTTACTGCTTCACCGGATTTGAGAGGTGGCACAGCTCTTAGATCGCTTAGCCTGAACCTCTATTAGATGGTAACTCGACACAAGGGTCCCCCTGGTGAGGGGAAACCTCGGGTTGGACGGTTACCATTATTACGGGTTAGCAGTCCGATCCGAGGGCGAAAAAATATATAATAGTTCTCACCTTTAACACTAGCGAAGGGGTCGGCAGCCTTTCTAACCTAGTTTCTCAATTCGTATGTATGGTTTTCTTATGTTTGTTACCTTATAACTTTGAAATTTTTGAAAGTTTATTTTACACGTGTGTGTCCTACTGCAATTTAGACATAGACATAGACATTTATTTATTGGCATCACAATACAAAAACACATCACAGACAGAATATTATATACATTAAAAAGAATGAAAAATAGACAAAACACAGTTAAAGTTACACGGACAAATAATACAAAACATATGATGCCATGTGATGGCAACCTTGAAAAGCTGGTCATCGTTGGCAATACAGAAGGCAAAAGAACAAGAGACCGGTCGCCACCACGATGGTCTCTAGTTCGAGGTTCAGGCTAAACGATCTAAGAGCTGTGCCACCTCTCAATCCGGTGAAGCAGTAAAGGCCAGCTTCTCTGTGCCAACTGTGTTAGTTCGTCCAAAAAAATACGATGGCCTGTAAAAGTAAAAGGTGCCATCTCCTCTCCTAATCTCTACTACCTAGTGAGGGCTGCCTCGCACCGAAGCCGATGGAGGCAGATTGTTCACTTGAGGGGCTCCACTGACCATGATCCTCAGAAATGAGGAACGACAAAAATAAGAATGGTAATATTCCGTTTTAAGTAATAATTATATATTAAATATTATAGTTGTAACATCTCTATATTATACAATGACTTTATTCGTTTTGACATTTGACACTAAACAATAAAGTTCCATGTTAATGTATATGAACATGTCGCTCATTTGATACGATTTATTGACAGTTCGGGTGTCATCGTATTCCGATAAAGATCCGAGTTTTCCCGAAGGAAAATAATTTCTCACTACATCTGTAATCGGTTAATTGTTTCACCTCAAAATACCACGATGACGCGACGTCAACGTAAAACAAAGAGCATTTATTTCAAACCCTTTGTTCTTTGTTAACGTTCTGTTTGTTACTTTGTCTTCTCGTCCGTGAACCAATTTTGATCCGAGATGAGTTCAAAACTTGTCTGAGTTTTTGGAGTACAACTTCTTTATGCATGATTGATTTGGGGTGTAAGCTGGTGAATGCGTTATAAGAAGTGTGATCGAGCGAGGCTAAAGGAAGTTAAGAGGGAGATATAAATTGGTGAACATAGAACGTTACGTTTCGTATATCTATGACACAGTGCAGGCCTATTGTCTGTATCAGACTGTTGGAGCAAGAGAGAGCAGTATCACACTGTTGGGCACAGGCCTTCTCTGTAAAGAGAATAGAACGGCATAGTCCTCCACGCGGCCCTAATGAGGATTGGCAGGCAGTCTAGTAGGTTTCCTAAGGATGACCTGTCGCTTCCGAGCCTCGCACTTGCGGAATGAAAAGGATGAAATCCCGCAGTGCGTCTAGAAGTCCGATGGTGGAAGGGGGATGGGGGAATTAGATCATGTAGTTCCTGAGCACACTCTCCAAAATGCAATCTGTAGAAAACCGAAAGGCTAGCTTCCTTACGCCTGTGCTCAAGACTGAGCGGATTGGTTTCAGCTGCGTCACCAAATAGCCTCTTAGCCCGCCTCTCCACCGAGTCAAAAGCTGCAGGAGAGAGAGAGTGTAGAGAGAGCAGTGCGATCGCACATTTTCTTTATCTCTCAAACACTAGTGTACATTATATTTTGAGTAGATAATATACACATATATGTATATATATATATTTAAAGAAAGCGACATAGAATCTCTTTTCTTAAAATCATTTTTTAAATTGTGTTCCTATAAATTTTAAATGTAGAATTTTATAGGAACATTTTATAGAATTTTTAGTGAGAAAAATAAGTTACGGAAAAAGGACATTAAAAATTGTTGCTTAACAATTTCAATGTTTAACATTGTAAAAAAACACAGATACGTCTGTTATTTCACATTATACTAAACATATAGACTTCATTATATATATGTCGGAGAAACATTCCCGCCAACATCGTCACTAGTGGTTGCGGGCTTTGTGGGCGTCATAAGGGTAAGATGCGAGCACAAAACAATGTTCACAAGTTCACAATGGTTTATTTTAGGTTAACACAATAGTTCTTTAAATGATACAGTTAAGACCGAGCAGCGGGTTCGGGGCACCGATCTTACTTAATATTTTAATCACTTAAAACGATCCAACTCGATCGTTAGCTCTCACTTCCAAAGTCTCCAAAATAACTGACGCTAACCGACTCCACCAAACCAAGATGGCGCCACGACCCCGCTCGAGGCACGTGCTCTGCTCTGATTGGTCGTTACGTAGTACCATAAATCAAATCATGACATTTATTAAATTATTGAGATTCAACATTCTAAAAAAATGTAACAAATGAATTTAAATTAAACCAAGAATTTTAAAGTAATTACAGTGTAAACAAAAGCAATATTATCTTTTACGTATGTAAGCAATAATCAACCCGACTCGTAGCTTCCTCCGACACGTATGTAAGCAAATAATCAACCCGACTCGTAGCTTCCTCCGACACGGCCGTCCTGACTTATTTTACACGCCCTCGTGTGATGTTGAAGGCCGCGCATCATCTGCAGAAAGGAAAGAAATTTTGTACAGTTCGGCCACTCCTGACCAAGGAAACGTCTGTAGTTCGTTTTAGCATTACACGTTTTGCTGTTAACAATATCTAAATGGCCACCTCGCTATTCAATGGCCTCCTCGCCTTACAATGGCCTCGCCTTACAATGGCCTCCTCGCCTTACAATGGCCTCCTCGCCTTACAATGGCCTCCTCGCCTTACAATGGCCTCCTCGCCTTACAATGGCCTCCTCGCCTTACAATGGCCTCCTCGCCTTACAATGGCCTCGCCTTACAGAAATGCTACACCACAACAGCCACCAAGCCTTGCACTACTATCTGCCATGAGATATCATCACTCTCATCTGACAAGCACGGGTCCAGCTCAGTTGGGACATAGGATTGGGGGAGTGGACGTAAGCGGTCTCTCGCATACTTGTATGCACGATTACAAGTCAAACTCTTGAGATGATACCTGTCACCGTCCAATACTTCAATGACCTCAAACGGTCCTTTATATTTAGGATCCAATTTTGTTTGATTCCTTTCGTAATTTTCGATCAAAACGTAATCTCCTACAGAAAACGAAGTGACTTTTGCCTTACCCTTATCAAACCGTGCTTTATCAAGGCACGCATTACTTTTCATTAATCTATCAGCCTGTTCTCTAATTTCTTCTACATTTACCTCAACCTCGTGATCGTCAACGGATAATAAATTTAACGGCCTAGCTACTCTACCTATTAACAACTCTAGGGGGCTTGCTTTAGTAACTCTATGGATCGTACTATTTATGGAGAGTTGGACGTCATCTAACGCGTCTTGCCAGGACCTATTAGGGCTTGTTTCTACGACAGTTAACATGTTTTTGAGTGTACTCATTATGCGCTCTACTTGGCCATTAGCGCGACAAGAGCCGGTCGCTATTAAATGTAACTCGATATTGTGATTGGAACAAAAATCTTTGAAATCTTTGTTTGCAAAACATCTACCCTGATCTGCAATAACACGCACTGGGGTACCGGTCAGGAACTGTATTAGAATTTAACTTTCGGTAATCTATATACATTCGGTCCGTGCCATCGCGCTTCTTTACTAAAAGTATTGGGCTGGAGAAGGGCGATTTGCTAGGTCTAATAACCCCAGCAGACAAGAGTTCGCTACACTTATTCCGTACTGTTTCCCGCTCTTCAGGGCCTAAGTGATATGGTCGCCGTTGTACGATTTTGCTAGGATCTACTAGATTAATCTCCAATTCACCTGTCTTTACTCTACTAGTAGGTGTGCCTTCAACGAATGAGTTCTTAAAACTGCTAAGAAGTTCTATCAATTGTGGTTTAAGGTCATCGGGTATATCGGTATCCACGTCTTGAAAGTCAGCCGTTGCGTTATCAACATCGCAAATATTAACTGTAGAGGGCTTCTCGACTATAGTAAGCTGATCAATCGATATGTGTACTGACAATCCTAGGGCCAACAAATCGCGTCCAATCAGAATGTCGTTATTTAAGTAATCATCAGGTATAATGTGAAATAAAATTTCTACGTCATGACCACTAAGAGAGACCCTAGATAAAATTTGCGAGTCGCATAATACACTAGATTTTCCTACCCCAGTCAAAGTAACAATTGCACGCTGCAATGTACCTACAAGCCTACGAGAGACGCTCTCTTTAATTAAGGAACAATCAGCACCGGAATCGAAACAAAATGGGAACTGCTCACCAAATTGCGTAATGGTTCCAGTGACAGGTCTCACGCCGCATACGTCCACTCGCTTCACAACGCTGGGTGGAGTGGCGGCGGGCTGTGCGCTGCCGCTTGCAGCTGGCCATGTTTTTGAGCACCGCGATGCCACGTGACCCTCAGCACCACACTTGTAGCAAGTCACAACGGGCCGCGTAGTAACGGCCGTGTTGGAGCGCTCAGAAGTCAGAGTTGGTTGCTGCTTGTCATGCGATCGGCTGAAACATTCAAATGATTTATGACCTAACTTTCCACACGCGTAACATTTTGTTGAGACTGCACTTAACTTAGGACGTTTATTGTCTTGCGTAGTACTTGCGACGGCTTTTGAAATCTCTTGGTAACCGCGCTTGCGATAAGAGAACGCCATTAGTTCACGTTGCATTTTACTGCGAGTAGTTATTTCTTCCGAAAAAATATTGCGTTGCAACCGTGGCTCGATTTGCCCCATGCGTGCGAGTATTAAAGATACCGCCATTTCTTCCTTACCCAGACTACCCCATCGTGACATCAGTAAAGTGAATAAACGGCTTGCATAAGCAGCAAGACATTCACCTTCTTGTGGTTTGCCCGTAATCATCTTTAACATCGTCGCAGCACATGTTTCCAATGTATCAAAGCGAGAAATAAAATTTCTTTAAATTCTACCCACTTCATATTGGGAAAAGCTATCTGAGAAAACCATGTTGCAGCCGAACCCTTCATAGCCTTACTAAGTATGAGAATTAATTTACTTCCCTGTATATCGCGATCCGATAAGCAGATATCCGCTGTCGCTAGCCAGGCCCGGGCATCAGTGTCAGCATCTTCCGGTTGAAATTTAGGCAGCGTGATACCCTTATCCTCGATTTTCGGTGGGTTGGTTAGCGCCTCCACTAGTAACCTCATACTGGTTTGCTACGCTTCAAATAACGCTCGCCATCCTTCATTTGCCGCTGTCGGTTCGCTCACGTTTTGTGCCTGCACCGATCCCACTTCTGATGTCGGAGAAACATTCCCGCCAACATCGTCACTAGTGGTTGCGGGCTTTGTGGGCGTCATAAGGGTAAGATGCGAGCACAAAACAATGTTCACAAGTTCACAATGGTTTATTTTAGGTTAACACAATAGTTCTTTAAATGATACAGTTAAGACCGAGCAGCGGGTTCGGGGCACCGATCTTACTTAATATTTTAATCACTTAAAAACGATCCAACTCGATCGTTAGCTCTCACTTCCAAAGTCTCCAAAAATAACTGACGCTAACCGACTCCACCAAACCAAGATGGCGCCACGACCCCGCTCGAGGCACGTGCTCTGCTCTGATTGGTCGTTACGTAGTACCATAAATCAAATCATGACATTTATTAAATTATTGAGATTCAACATTCTAAAAAAATGTAACAAATGAATTTAAATTAAACCAAGAATTTTAAAGTAATTACAGTGTAAACAAAAGCAATATTATCTTTTACGTATGTAAGCAAATAATCAACCTGACTCGTAGCTTCCTCCGACATATATATATACATACATAAAGAAGTTTAACTTTACTTGATTTGTTGAGTTATACTTTACATGAATAATAATGCAACTAAAAGAACGCTGTTGATAGGTTTAAAAACACTCGATTACGACATCACAGAAGAATTAATAAAAGTCATTTAAGATTACACGCTTTAAAAATACTTGTATTAATATTATAGTAATAATAAATTTGAAGCGTCAATAGCCTAATGGTTTATGGTACGGTCTGCGAATCGTAAGGTCGTGGGTTCGAATCCAGCATTCGCCTATTGCCGTGAACCATTTTTTTTTGTTGACGGGGAGGAAATCTTCACAAAGATACCCCGCCTTCTGGGGAAGGCGGCGGTTACGTGGGGATCTTACCCACTAAAACCTCCCCGGTGGCCCTTTCCTCGGTGCATGACGAGGGGCTCCGGGATCTCACGTGGAACGCACCGAGCCCCTCTGCACTGTGCTCAAGGAGAGCACGTCCCGGGGGGAGGTTACTCCCTCCTCCCCTGTGCCCTCGCAGCGAAAGGCGACACGGGCCAGCCGATGTCGCCTTCTTCCCGGGTCCACTTTGGTGGGCGACGCAGGCCCACCCTTGTCGCCCAGTGAACCCGAGGCCCCTTTTAGTCGCCTTGTACGTCAGGCAGGGGATACCGTAGTCTTATTCTTGAGAGTCCAGAACTACTGGGCTGATTGCCGTGAACCATGTCCTAGCACAAGCTTAAGCTTAGTTGGAATGGTTAACAAGATTATTTGTAATATTTCTGAAAAAAAAAGAAATATTGCTAGCTTTCTTTAAAAAAAAAAAATAATTATATAAATATATATATGTGTGTGTGTGTGGGTGTGTGAATATATATTTAATAAAAAAAAATAAAAAAACCTGAACAATATAATAAGTTTGGTATGGAAGAGCGAGATCTTCTGACACAAGCATATTTCTTGCTTACTAGAAGGTCTCAGCCTAAATCTGTAAAAAGATCGCATGTATCGAAATAAACATTTTTTTCTTTACTTGTGTGATATATTCATAGGTCATTCATCTACAAAACAATGTTCAACGTCTGACAATGAATACTTAGGTTGTTATCGTAACTTTCCCACGTGAACTTGTCAACGAATGATACCGTTCCCCATTCCCGCATCAAATACTACTACGAGTAATTGAATCAAGTAGACCGCGTCCCTATATTCAATTTCCGTATTGTATAATAAGTTTCTCTTCATATAACAAGGCATTGATTCAATATGGCATTGCCCAAATATAGTATAGATTTTAAGTCGGCAGATTTAGATAGATAGATAGATAGATAAATCCTTTATTGCACCAAAGTATATGTACAAAGGCGAACTTAATGCTATTTAGCATTTTCTTCCAGCTAACCTTTAGTGGTTAAGAGCAGGCTAAGTGTAGTGCCGCTAAAAATAGCGTTTTAAAACTATTATATAGATAAATAAATATACATTTATATATACATAAATAGATACTACTATATAAATATAATAAAATACATACACATGGAATATATATAACGACAATAAATATACCAGTTTGTAATTTTTCATTGTTTGAAAAGAAAGTATTCAGATACACGCGATTTAAAAACATTAGTTGACGAAGCCTCCCTAATCTCAATCGGCAAACTATTCCATAGTTTTAAAACAATTAATATATTTAAGAAGCGTAATCTAATAGCGTCGAAAGCCGTGGTAGCTCTGTCAAGTAGCATAGTACGTTGGCGACCCGAGTTCGATCCCCGGTGCCGGTACTAATGAATTTGTTGTTACAATTTTAAGTGATTTATCACACGCTCGGCGGTGAAGGAAACAGTGAGGAAACCTACTAGACTAAACCAATCATCATTAGAGCCGCGTGGGGACTTGATTGTTCTACTCTGTATACAGAGAACGCCTGTGCCCAACAGTGGGATACTCCTCTCTCTTGCTTCAACAGTGTGATATAGACCATAGGCCTGCACTGTGTTTTAACAATTCAATTAAACACAATCAAACACAAATTATGTGGGGTTCTTACCGACTAAAACCCCCCCGGTGGCCCGTCCTCGGTGCATGGTGGGGCTCCGGGATCTCCAAAGGAATGCACCGGAGCCCCTCTACACTGTGCTCTTCGGAGAGCACTTCCTGGGTGGGAGGTAATCCCACTCCCCGGTACCCTCGCAGTGCACGGCGACACGGGCCAGCCGATGTCGCCTTCTTCCCGGGTCCACCCTTGTCGCCCAGTAAACTCGAGGACCTTTTTAGTAGCCTTCTACGACAGGCAGGGGATACCGTAGCCTTATTCTACGAGCCCAGAACTACAGGGCTATATGACGTGAAACATCTCCTAACACAAGTCTAAGCTTACTTGGAATTGTTAACAGCAATGTTAATAATATTTGTGAAAAAGAAAAATATTGATAGCATTTAGAAAATAAGAATATTATTTTTCCTGTCGTGGTATCTCAATGTCCGAGCTCGAATAAATGAGAAGCAGTTTACGATGATCTGGCAGGCTACTACACAGTTTAAAAATAAATAATTAAAACAATGTTTACATACTTAACACAATTAGCAACGCTCCGTGATAACTGTTTACCGATGATAACTAATAAGTAACCAATAACAATTTGTTATCTGTGACAACAAACGAGTCTAAGTTCAACTCCTGTATACACCGCTAATGAGATTAACCTAATTATAAAATGCTTTTTTTTTCATACGGTGCAAACGAGCACACAAGCATGCGCCATATTAAAGCCCCAAGTTTAATGTAACAGAATTTTCGCTATAGCAAAAATATATTTTAATTTTCTTTTACAAAAGAGCTTAAAATGTAGAAATCGAGCGTAAGAAAAACTGCGTAAGGAGAACGTGCGCATATGTGATTGGGTAACTCGTTAAAAATAATGATAATATAGGCGGCAAAACTTGGTTATATAAATTTGATATATGTTGTGGGTATGTTCCATATTGGCTCCGAAACGGCTGGACCGTTTCCAATGAAACTTTCAGGCAATATTCAGATTGATCTGGCGAGTAATCCTGTAAGTAAGTTTGGTGACGATCGAACTTGAGCCCGATATGTTTTGTATAAATGATAAGAATGATATTGTATTTACTGATACGTACATGGGTGTAGGTAATGATCTTTACCCACTCGAGAAGAGAAATGAATAATTTAATATATTGTGAGAGTTAACGCACAGGGGAGGTTACTCTCCCCCTGTGCCCTCGCAGTGCAAGGTGACACGGGCCAGCCGATGTCGCTTTCTTCCCGGGTCCCTTGTCGCCCATTGAACCCGAGGCCCCTTTTAATCGCCTTCTACGACAGGCAGGGGATACCGTAGTCTTATTCTTAAGAGCCCAGAACTACAGGACAGCAATCCTAGATCCTAAACCAATAGACTTTGACAGACACAAAATATTCAATATCAAGTGTGTTACATCACAGTAACATAATGTTGTTTGTGGGCGCAATTGAAATTGCCTATATCCTAATCGTTTAAGAGGGCAGCTAGGAGGATGTATTGCTGCACCAATTGGAGGCAATCAGCGGACCCACGCCTCTTTCACTTCGACATTCATGTTTAGGAAACATTTGTTTGAAAGATGTGGTTAACAATTTTCAAACGGCTCCAAAAAAGGTAAGGAGTATGCTTGTCACCTCATAACTTTCGACTGGGTGAACTGATTTTGATGATTCTTTTTTTATTTGAAAACCGGTACTTCCACTGTTAGAGCATTAATATTCCCAATCTTTCTGTATGGAGTCGAGACGTGGACAATTCGAGCAAGAGAAAGACAGAGAATAGATGCATTCGAGATATGGTGCTGGAGGCGAATGCGACGAATACCGTGGACTGCCAAGCGCACAAATGTGTCTATTCTCTCCCAGCTCGCCATAAAGACCAGATTGTCCACTACGTGTCTACAGCGCGTACTGTCATATTTCGGGCATATAATGCATACAGGGGATGGCAATCTTGAACAGCTGGTCATCGTTGGCAATACAGAAGGCAAGAGAACAAGAGGCCGGTCGCCAACACGATGGTCTGACCAAGTAAAAGGTGCCATCTCCTCTCCTAATCTCTACCAGCTGGTGAGGGCTGCCTCGGACCGAAACCGATGGAGGCAGATTGTTCATTTGAGGGGCTCTAGTGACCACGATCCTCAGAAATGAGGGAACGACAACGAAGAAGACTTCCACTGTAGTCCCAATTTAATTTGGTTCAATTCTGACAACGGCATCATGAGAAAACCATTCAAGTCTTAAATTTGCATCAACTATGTACTACGCCAACCAATTTCGATGATTCAATTTATTGGGTAAGATGTACTTCTTTAGTAGTTTGATGAGAGTTTGGTTAGGTTCTGTTTCTATTGCGTAATATTCCCACTATAATTTTTTTTATCGTAAATAGGCTCACGTTTGACTTAAGATAAAGCCTGGGATGGAGCACGTGAGCCTATAAGATGTCTGTTCACATTGGACTTAAAGGTGTCCAGATTGTACCCGTATGTATCTTGTTTGTATCTTTGTATTCGGAAATACAAAGATGGCGTCCGCTCGTAACAGCGTTCAACGTTTGATTCGAATTGAGGTCGATTTTTGTTTTTGCTCGTAAAAATACTTTTAACGTCGATTTTGTTTAAAATCGATCTTAAATTTTAATTTCTACTAAATACACCTCTTCGAATTTTAATTTTGTTTTCATCATTACACACGGTTACTTCGTGTAATAAATTTTAATTCTCACACATCCTGTTTTTAATCTTTCCAACATAAATTTAAAATGAAATAACCCACATTATGTACAGTTGTTACAATGAGATAACATAATTAATACCTGATTAGAATTTATCGATGTGATAAACGAATGAATCGGAATTTTACACAATAGATAATTCTTAAACGGATTAAAAACTGATGACCTTTTTGATCCCTGTCTAATTATAAAATAATTAACAAATTATATTTTTTATACGTATTATAACACCTTGAAGCGAGGGTCACAAAGGCGGTCTTAATTCCTTAGATGCATTTCCTACCCGTCAACCCTGGGTGAGAGAGAATGTGTTATTCGCAAATGTAATCATCAATTTCTGGACCTGTCGCTCCCGAGCGTCGTTCGCGCGATGCTCGTAAGTGATAGGTCCTGGACGGCAGTGGCCTCCTTCTGCGAGACAGTCATGTCGCATAAGGAGGCCGACGAGCGGGTTTGGGTGAATAGCCCAGAGGCTTCGTCCCTCCGCAAGCGGCGAGACGGGGTGCGCAGGAGGCGATTTCAACGCCTCCTCTTGCCGCCCCCGTAATTCAAAACGGGACCAGACTGGGTACCTGACCCCACTAATGCTTCGGCGTCGTCGGCACTTCTCTAATTGCCGGAGAAGTCCCCTGTAGAGGAAGAAGTCCAGTCTTTGCCGGGACCGGTCGGTCGTTGACAGATCCGGTGCACTCTACTTATAACGGCTGATGGCATTCGCGGAAGATTTAATGGGTAGGGCCCAGAGCGATTCGCACACATCCCTCCGGGCCCACCCAGGGTTCTCGAGGACGGTCCGTAAAAGGATTCCCCCGCGTTAACAAAAAAAAAGGTGTAATCATCAAGAAAGATCGACTTAACTAAAAAATTATAAAATAATATTTATATTAAGTCTCGTAATAAACATATAGCACTAACTATAAAATTAAAAAAACAATCATCAAAATCGGACCGATTTTGACGATTCACTGACAAGGGCGGTAGGCCTTTGACTCTAACGTGGACCCGGGTAGAAGGCGACATCGGCTGGCCCCTGTCGCCTTGCACTGCGAGAGCACTCTGCGAGAGCACAGTGAAGGGCTCCGGTACTGTCGACCAGAGATTCCAGAGCCCCTCACCATGCACCGAGGAAAGGCTACCGGATGTTTTTAAATAACCCCGCCTTAGGCGAAAGGAGGCATATCTTGTTGAAGAATTCATCCGTCAACAAATAAAAAAAAACACATACACAAATAAATTCACGGGTTATCAATTTGAATAGTAAAAGATTATAATACAAGTGGATGATTGTGACGGATAAGTTGCGTCATTTTTATATAAACACAAATGTCAGATCAGAATTGATAGCATCGCAAAGAGATATACAAAACACGTTTCCTTTGTCTGTCTTTACGTTCCGGCTTACACACAAAAACGTGTAAAGATGCAATGTTTTCAAGTTAAAAAATGCTCTTTGGTCTTTGTAATCCAATGGGAGTAGACAGAAAAAGCAATCAGTATACGAGTTATTACCTGATTAAGTATAAAAGAAAATAAATTTTTGCTCATAATTTTTACACAGTCAAAAATTGTCAATAAATATAAGAAACGTGTTTTCTTTGTCTGTCTCTACTATCCGGTTATGATTAACACAAAAACATGTAATGATGCAATGTTTTAAAGTTAAAAAATGCTCTTGCGTCCTTTTAATCCAAAAGGGAGTAGACAGACAAAGCAATCAGTATACGAGTCATTCTCTGATTAAGTATAGACAATAAATTTTTTGCTCATAATTTTTACATAGTCAAAAATCGTCAATAAATATAAGAAACGGGTTTTCTTTGTCTGTCTCTATGATCCGGTTATGATTAACACAAAAACATGTAAAGATGCAATGATTTCAAATTAAAAAATGCTCTTGCGTCCTTTTAATCCAAAGGGAGTAGATAGACAAAGGAATATACGAGTTATTACATATCTGGATAAATGTAAAATGTAATATAGAATAAAATATTTTGCTAACAAATTCTACGCGGACAAAAATGGCAAAAACAAAACCTTCAAATAGAATAGGAATGTAATCATCATCATCATCATCTCAGCCGTAAGACATCCACTGCTGGACATAGGCCTCCCCATCGATTTCAAAGGGACCGGTTGTAAGCGGCCCGCATCCAGCGGCGTCAGGAATGTTAAAGTTAAAGTTACAGCCTTTATACATGTCCCACTGTTGGGCACAGGCCTTCTCTGTAAAGAGTAGAGAGTATAAGGGCATAGTCCGCCACGCGGCCCTAGTGTGGATTGGCAGACTTCACATGGCTTAGAAAAAATTTCTAAGACATATAGTCTCACGATGTTTTCCTTCACCGAGCGCGTGGTAAATCACTACATAAAATTGCAACAACAAATTTATTGGTACCGGCACCGGGGATAGAACTCGGGTTGCTAGCGAACTACGCAACTTGTGCCAACCGCACGGACACTGAGCTACCACGGCTCCTAGGAATGTAGTAAAACAGAATTATTCAGAAGACTAGGCCATTGAAGTACATCCTTTCCAGTAAAAAATGAATCATAGAAATCGGCTCGTAACAACTGGTCTAACATCTTTGGGTTTCTTGCAAGCCGTGGTTACTCAGTGTTCGGGCGGTTGCGTGAAGTTGCACAGTACGCCAGCAAATCGAGTTCGATCCCCGGTGCCGGCACCAATAAATTTGCTGTTGCAATTTTATGTGCTGATTTACCACGCGTTCGGCGGTGAAGGAAACCATCGTGAGGAAACTTGAATGCCTGAATGAGAAAACGGTATCCCCTGCCTGTCGTAGGAGGCGAATAAAAGGGGCCTCGGGTTCACTGGGCGACAAGGGTGGGGGCCTTTGTCGCCAAGGTTGACCCGTGAAGAAGGCGACATCGGCTGGTCCGTGTCGCCTTGCACTGCGAGGGCACTGGGGGGGAGTAGGTTACTCCCTCCCCCCCCCCCGTCGGGACGTGCAAAAAAATGAATATGTATTTACTGATATGTACATGGGTGTAGGTAATGATCTTCACCCGCTCGAGAAGAGAAGAGAAGAGAATGAATACAGAGAGAAATGAATAATTTAATATATTGTGAGAGTTAATTTAAATATTTAATGATGTAAGTTTATTGTTTAAATAAAATAAAGCAAAATCTAGCCCGGCGAAGCGCGCTGGTTACGCTAGTATATTATATTAATAAAAGAAGGAAATTTTCTACAAAAATAACGAGAAATAAGTAATATGAAATTTAATCTGCATCAAAAGAGAAAAAAATTGAGTACAATTTAAAAATGGCCAAGAGAAACAGGGACGCAGCGGTCGCGGAGAAACTAATAACAATGCAACGCGTGAACCAGCGCATTCTCCAACACCACCTTCAAAAATCAGGCATTAGGAAAAAAATTGTGGTAATTGTAGAATAGAATAGAATAGAATATTTATTAACACACACATTTGGTTACAATTATAAACATTACACAAATTAAACGAACATCCATGTAACCATTGCAGCACATATTATTGGTACACAGTGACTCCTAAACTAAGCAGACGCTTGTATCTTGGGAGCCAGAGTTGCATTGTGGTGTTTGCATTTTGCACTAAATTTTAGTTTTTTTATAATTTTGTTATTAATTGAATATATATATATATATATATATATATATATATATATATATATATATATATATATATATAGATACACAGGCGCGTGTGTGGGGTGTTGTTGTGTAAATGATCGTGTATGTGTTATATACTGTAGAGATAGCACACTTATTAACAAAACAAAACAAACAAATAAAGTACATTAGAAATGAGCCCGGACACAAATCTGTGGATACGCTTTATTGAATTAAAAAAAATATTTAGCATTTTTAAGAGAAAAGTTAACAATATTTTTAAGTATTACATACATTCTTGTTAACCATTTCAGCTAAGCTTAAGCTTGTGCTAGGAGATGGTTTAATCGCAGGCGACGAGTCGGGGTGCGCAGGAGGCGTTTCAGACGTCTCCTCTCGCCGCCCCCGTAATCCGAAGCGGGGCCAGGATGGGAACCTGGCCCCAGCATGCTTCGGCGTCGTCGGGACTTCTCTGAGTGCCGGAGAAGTCCCCTTTAAGGGTGAAGTCCGGTCTTTGCCGGGACCGGCCGGTCGTTGGGGTGTCCTGTCGCTGACAGATCCGGGACACCCCGCTCATAACGGCTGATGGCATTCGCGGTAGGTTTAGTGGGTATGGGCTGCCCAGGCCGAGTCCCACACATCCCTCCGGGCCCACCCAGGGTACCGGAGGATGGTCTATAAACAGATTCCCCGGCGTAAACATAAAAAAAGGAGATGGTTTAATACTCAAATGGTGGATTTGAACCTACGATATTACGATTCGCAAACGACTATTGACGTTTTCTTTTACATGGAGAGTGCAGAAAGATAATAAAATTTAAAAGCGTCAATATCCTAATGGTTTAAAGTTCTTCTTTTCTGAGGATCGTGGTTACTAGAGCCCCTCGAAAGTACAATCTGCCTCTATCGGTCTCGGTCCGAGGCAGCCCTCACCCACCGGTAGAGATTAGGAGAGGAGATGGCACCTTTTACTTGGTCAGACCATCGTGTTTGCGACCGGCCTCTTGTTCTCTTGCCTTCTGTATTACCAATGATCACCAGCTTTTAAGGTTGCCACGTTTAAGGTACGATCAGGGAAACCTAAGGTCGTAAGTTCAAATTTACATAGCATTGATTTGTAGTCGAATTTATATACAGAGTTTCGAACACTACGAATTCGTAATTAATCGAATTAAACATAACGCACTGTGGTCTATTTAATTAATTCCCATTAATTATATAACTAATTACTTATCTATGGAAATCGTTTATAACGCGGTTTGTTTAGAATACACTTGAACGTATAAATCAAACAATGAGAATTGTAACAAAGGAACAAAGAAGTTTTTATTCTATGACAAACTTTACCATAATACTTAATAAACTTACCTTTATTGATGCCTAAGCTGACGGTGCACGTGATGTTAGTGAAGTGGATGTCAACGGGATCCCGTTTCGGGACTTTCCCCAGTCGATTGTCGTTGGTTGGTCTTACAGGAATGGGAGCACTAACATTCACTGTTCCCGTAGTTTCAGGTCTATAGGCGACACTGTGGCCGTCCACTATTTGCGCTCCGGCGAGCATCATTGTGGCGAATGTACGCTCGTACGCGCGTTGTACGTGTGACCACCGCGAACGTAAACGCGTTAATGCGAACGCGTGCGCTTGTTGTGCGATCGCGACGGTCTATCGCCTTTTGTGGCGACATATAATTACATCGTTTGAATTGACACGGCTCGTTGATAAGAAATTTAAATAACTGTATATAAGATCTCAATTATTTTTAACCTTAGCGGTTACGGTATAGCAACCGCTTCTCACCGAGCTTATTATGGTATACATTTTCGGCTAGGGAAGCTGACTGAGAGGTGGGTAAAGTTCTTAGGTCGCTTAGCCTGAACCTCTATGGTTGGTAACTCGAAACAAGGGCCTCTCCGGCGACGGGTAGCCACGGCTTATTAGCCCTGTAGTTCTGGGCTCGTAGAATAAGACTGCGGTATACCCTGCCTGTCGTAGAAGGCGACTAAAAGGAGCCTTGGGTTCACTGGGCGACAAGAGTGGGGACCTTTGTTGTCCTGGGAAGAAAGCGACATCGGCTGGCCCGTGTCGCCCTGCAATGCGAGGGCACAGGGGGGAGGGATACCCCTCCCTCCTCGGGACGAGCTCTCCGAAGAGCACAGTGCAGAGGGGCTCCGGTGCGTTCCTCTAGAGATCCCGGAGCCCTCACCATGCACCGAGGAAGATCAATTTCTACCTCGTCAACAAAAAAAACTACGGCTCGGTCGGTTGCTTTCCAAGGATAAATTATTATGGTAATTATACGTATAATTACAGTATCTTATAAAGTGTAACAAAATACATAAGTAGAGAGTACCTTGTAAAGAGAGTATATGGGTACAGATACTACGCGGCCTTTTTCCGGACCTTTAAGATTTGGGTACCTTCACGAAACGAGCCTACTCCTACTCGTTTGCCCCATTTCCTTAAAAAAAATCCGAGGAAAAGACACGCAGGTCCTTGGGATGTTTTCCATTCCGAGCCGATGCTAAAACAGCACTAAAAATTCCAACGAACAATTTGAGTGCCGTCACCGGAGATCGAACTCGGGTTGCTAGCGTACTATGCAACTTAAGGTGACGTGGATTGCATCGGCCCCACCCGTCAGGAGGGATAGTTCCATAGGTGCCTTATCATATCAGCTCACAGGGAGTTTTCGGACGGTACGGGCCTCTTGTAGACAGAGCCAGATATAACACAACCGCTACCCCTGGCGGTTGCGTATACGTAAACGCATTTCCTAACACGTTAAAAAAAACTTGAGGTGACCGCCCGAACACTGAAGTTTTTTTTTTAATATGTGAGGAGATGATTATATTTATACTCGTCTTCTGGGGTGGCGGAGTTATGTCGGGCCCAGCCTACAAGAGGCATCCTACCAAATTAAACCTCCCATGATGAGCCATCCTCCGCCATGAACACTGAAGGACCTTAAACTCTTATCACCTCGGTTTTCCAATGGGACAATAATTTTTTCTCAGGCCAATCGGGTTGAACCCGTAATGTAAACAAACTTCACAACACTTTGCAACGGTCACATATCGTGTTCAACCTTCAAACCCCGGTGACACATCATAATTAGTCACAGCTGCCTTTGTATTATTCTTACACTAGCTGCGCCCTGCGATGTTACCTGCAAATAAAAAGTATCTCGTTTTCTGTACCACTTGAATGCAAAATTTAATGATGATCGGTTGAATAGTTAGGTCGTGAAAGCATTACAAACTCAGTTTACTTTCTAATAAAAATTCTTACTATTTCTTACTAACGAAATACCAATATATACTAATTTCTAATTATCTACTACTAGTTAAGAACCAATCGTTCTCGAGGGTGAAGGCCTCCTCTAGAGATTTCCAATTCTCTTTGTTCTTTGCCGTTATTATCCACTGTTTTTTTTTTTGTTCACGCGGGGGAATCTTTTTACAGACCATCCTCCGGTACCCTGGGTGGGCCCGGAGGGATGTGTGGGACTCGGCCTGGGCAGCCCCTACCCACTAAACCTTCCGCGAATGCCATCAGCCGTTATAAGCGGGGTGCCCCGGATCTGTCAGCAACAGGACACCCCAACGACCGGCCGGTCCCGGCAAAGTTCGGACTTCATCCTCAAAGGAGACTTCTCCGGCACTCAGAGAAGTCCCGACGACGCCGAAGCATGCTGGGGCCAGGTACTCATCCTGGCCCCGCTTGGGATTACGGGGGCGGCAAGAGGAGGCGTTCATAACGCCTCCTGCGCACCCCGATACGTCGCCTGCGGAGGGGGGAGCCTCTGCGCTCCCCTCCCTGACCCGCTCGTCAGCCTCCTTCTGGGACATGACCGTCTCACAGAAGGAGGCGACCGCCGTCCAAGACCTATTATCCACTGTTTGCCAGCCACAAGCATAATATCGTCTGTTTACCGGGCAGCTGCTCTTCCTCTCTTTCTGGTGCCCGATGGACCCTTCCAGGATATTACCCTGGTGGTCCACATGTAATCTGTCAGTCTGGCTATGTGTCCAGCCCAACGCCACTAAAGGTTTTTGCTTTGGATCAGGGCATCTGTAATTTTTGTTGTCCTTCAAATAATAGTATGGTGTATTTATTGTATTTTTTTTATTTCAAACATACTCCTTTGCGTTCCTCTTTGACATGTCCTTATTTTTGTAAATTTCCAAGCTTGGCTAGCGTATGTTAACGATAGCAAAATACTGAATAGTAACCATGTCGTACCGTCATGTCGCGCACTACGTTATTTATCGTTGTAACTATTTAAATATTTAGTATATGACGTAGCGTAAAAGATACAATTTATCTACTTTAAATACCAGATGCGATAAAAGTATTTATTTTGATATATGGATCAATATAACATATACTAACTAATAAAGAAATATTTACAATTTAAAAGATATTACAAAATATTTACAAAAAATATAACTGTGCCAAACCGTCATCGCTTGGCAGCGTGAACAGAAGGCTGGTAGCATTGCCACGTTGTATGGCAATGCTTAGCCTCTGTGCAAGGTATAAGCCAGCCCTCTGGTCACCAGATGTGTCGACCAACTTCTTAGCTAACACACTTAGATAACACACCCCACGGACCCAAAGTTTCTACCTCAAACGGCTCAAATATGAAACCCGTATCGAGGTTACTATATTTGCGCCGCTTGAGGTTTTCTGCAGTAGCAGCGGCCGCTCCAGCCTCAACAGAAGATTCTGGAAGATGTGACGGCGCCAAAGTATCCCATACTAAAGGCCGTCCCATCTTCCAGGGTATAAGAGTCATACCGTCTGGTCTCTTACCATCACTACGCAATAGTCCATTTGGCTCCAAAGTTGATGGAACATTAGCGGCGGTAAGAGCCCGACGGATGATGTCGTTGAGGTTGGAGTGCCGGGAAATGCGTCCTGCACTACGCTGGCATGATAGCCCGTGGTGTCCCAGCTGGTCGACCAATTAGTTAATACCAAATGTGTATTCGAAATAAATTATAATTTCACAAATTTTTCGTTCACTTTTTTGGTGATTATGGCTTACACATAAAAGAAAGATATATGCTGTTCCGGTGTTTTTTATAGAACTATTAATATATAAAGTGAACATTTCTATCATATATTATACCCGTGTAACACCTACGGTTTTTGTGGTGCACGCCATAATAGCTCACAGATGGCAGATTTTTTCCTACTTATCGTTATATTTCGGGTAATTAGACACAGACATATTCTTTATTGGCATCATTCGAATACAATACAAATAAAATATGAAACACATTAAAAAAAAAACGGACAAATGGAACATAAGACATGATGCCAATATTGGACACCGCACAGTCGTGCGCGCGCAATACTACCTTTACATGGAATTGATACAGACGAATAAAAATAAATATATATTACTATATATAATAAATATAACAATATGTGACAAATAGTTATTAGATTTATGTATATTATATATTGTATATAATAATAGATTCACATTTAATTATTAATTATGCGTCAAGCTGCATGAAGTTTCAGTCAGTCACGAGTCATCTACAAGGTTCACGAACACCTCGCAGGTACGGGCCTCGGGGTGTACACCCCATTACCCGGGTTATCAGCGCAGGGGGCGACTGCTCCCCTGGTCGTGGGTACCGTTTTAGAACGGATTTTTAGGAATAACTATTTTTACGTCGAGGCTAATCCCTCAAGCTCGTCAGCCGCGACGAATCTATCTGCTACGCCCTCCCGACCTCTCGGTCTCGGTTGAGACGGAGGTCGAGAGGGGGGCGAATATATAGGCTTAGCTGTTCAAACTCCCTAGAATGAGGTTTCATCAAAATCCATTCAATAGTTTTCGCGTGAAAAAGTCACACTCCCCGTCATGTCCACCGTCTTCAGGTCATTCAAAACCGTTTTCTGCGACGAGCCACGGGTGCGCCGTGGTTCGTACGCAACCGCGAATTACATGTCGATACAGGGCTACCGACGATAGCCCAATTCTTTAAGCGGGCATCTCGACGGTTTTTCGAGACTGCCACCAAACATCCAAATAAACTTCTTGTGAGTGCCGCCACTTACAAGACTCTCCCCACTTGTAAATTCAGTCACGTCGTCCGGAGGCCAAGACATGTTCTCGACGATCCGGACGATGTGATCACCGTTGCACAGGCTAGATCTTTACAAATCTACAAAGCGTCCATCCGCGACCGTCGAAGGTTGCAAATAATCCTTGCGCGATACAAGTGTTTTATGGGAAAACCCCACCCCCTCGATAGGATTAGGAGCGTTGCTGGAGTTTCTTCGGCCACTTCTTCTCCCAGCGCTAACGCTTCCCGAAGTGGCATATAAGTTAGTTTAGATTGTCCCAATAGATTTTGTTAATAAAATAGCTACCGACCGAGTCGTGGTTAGGCCCTCTCGTGCGCCCTCGGATCGGACTGCTAACGCGTAATAATGGTAACCGTCCAAGCCGAGGTTACCCCTCACCGGGGGGACCCTTGTGTCGAGTTACCACCTAATAGAGGTTCAGGCTAAGCGACCTAAGAGCTATGCCACCTCTCAAATCCGTCGAAGCAGTAAAGGCCAGCTTCTCTGTGCCAACTGTGTTGTTAGTTCGTACAAAAAAAAAGTCACACTTCACATACATACAAACGTTCACGTTTATAATATTAATATGATAAACATTCATAACTTCACACTTCTTCATTTCTTATATCTCTCAGTCGAAGATGAACGCAATTGTTAAATTGACAAGTCACGTAAACTTAACACGATATAACCCGACTGATTTACATATGTACCGGGAAATACGTACCTTTGTTTATGTCGTATAAAACAGCCAAGTTAAAAATTAAAGTTTCAAAGTTCGACAATTTTGAGAACTTCTAACGTCGTTATGTAAATTGGTATGTACGGCCTCGCGACTGTATATAACAGGGAAATAGCCAGTGAGATTTTATTATGAAATCGATCGACTTGACGCAATTTACGACCTGGTCTACGAGGAGCTGTAGGGGTAAAGACTAGAAAAAAAGAGTTAAGAATACATCTAAAAAGGTCTTATACGTTACATATATATAATGTTTTCTGTCCCATCGAATAATCTATACCTATATATATATATATATATAGAAAAGAATGTGTGTGTGTTTAATCCGTATAGGCTCGGAAACGGCTGAACCGATTTCAATGAAACTTTCAGGGAATCTTCAGATTGACCTGGCGAGTAATCGTGTAAAGTTTGGTGACGATCGGAGCACTCCTCTTTTTGCACTGTCAAATACAGCTTTTTTTATGGGTATTAACTAGTGCTTGACCACGATCCCACCTGATGTTAAGTGGTGATATAGTCGAAAGATGGTACTTAGGTAAGCTTTTATTTACTAAGATGATAATCTATTGTTTTATAAGGCAAATTTGTATTTACACATGCGTTGTGTATATTTATGTCATTATGAACCATATTGAAGTACATATTGAAGAATGGAGTATATTGAAGTATACTGAAGTGTATTAAAGATAACTTTAAGTTTACTGATGCTGCTGATATGTACATGGGTGTAGGTAATGATCTTCACCCGCCCGAGAAGAGAATGAATACGCAGAGAAATGAATAATTTAATATATTGTGAGAGTCAAATTAAATATTTAATGATGTCAGTTTATTGTTTAAACTAAATCTATAATACTAAATAAACAAACAACAAATACGTAGTAACGACCTTTGTCGTATCCAAGTGACAACGCGTCACGTCTGCGGTTTGTTCGCTTCCTCAAACAACTATAACAGAGATATACGACCACTATCAACGTTTACAATCGTGTCTGTTCCGGCTTGCATACAAGTATTTGAAGCGTCAACAACCTAATAGCTTAGGGTACGGTCTGAGAAACATGAGCTCGCAGGTTCAAATCCACCATTCGACTATTCACGTGACACAATGGTCAGCAAACTTATAAGCAACGATTTAAAAAAAAATTAGCTGCCAAATATGCTTGTTTAGTAATCTTAAAATTTAATAAAGTTTTCATTACCTATCTAGCTTCTAGCTTCAACAAAAAAAAAACATGTTCTCGATTGATTTATAATATAACGAAGCGATTTGCTCATTCTTCGTACAGTACACTGGAACAGTTTGCCCGCGTCTGTCTTTCCTTCCGATTACAACGTGGGTATTTTCAAGAGTAGAGTGAATAGGCATTTACTAAGCTAGCGCGCCTTACCATCCAGGACTGCATTTCCACTTAACATCAGGTGGGATCGTAGTCAAGCACTTGCTTAGAAATTATAAAAAAAAAATTATAAAAATAAGATGTAATTTTTTTTAACCAAGTTTTTTTTAAATGAAAATATTGTGCCTTCCGTATATTTTAGTGTTAGAGTCGTACTTACAGAGTCAAAGAGCCAAGTCTAAACGTAACCATTGGGTTAAAAAATGTTCCCTTGGATTAGGAGCGTTGCTGGAGTTTCTTCGGCCACATCTCCCACCACCAACGCTTCCCGAAACGGCATATAGTTTTTTTTTTCATAATTTCTAAGCAAGTGCATGACTACGATCCCACCTGATGTTAGGTGGAAATGCAGTCCTGGATGGTAAGGCGCACTAGCTTAGTAAATGCCTATTCACTCTACTCTTGAAAAGTTTAGTTTAGCTTAGATTTTCCCATATAGTTTTTATTAATAAAAAGCAACCGACCGAGTCGTGGTTCAACCCTCTCAGGCGCCCTCGGATCGGAATGCTTACGCCTAACATAGTAACCGTCCAAGCCGAGGTTACCCCTCACCCTTGTGTCGAGTTACTAGCGATAGAAGTTCAGGCTAAGCGACCTAAGAGCTATGCCACCTCTCAATCGGGTGAAACATTAAAGGCCAGCCTCTCTGGCCAACTGTGTAGTTCGTCCATAAAAAAAATAACAAAAATCTTGGCACAAATATTTTGTAAATAAAATTTATTTTTAATATTATTTAAAAAAATTATATATTTACAGAGTAAACACAAAACAGTCGATTGCTAAATCGAATACTGGTTTGGTCGTAAGGTGATTTAATTATGACTTAAAGTTTTTTTAAAAAAAGTCGCTTACGGCTTCCTTAATCATTTTCTTGCCAAACACTTCCTGTGAAGATATTTTTAATTCATTGTCATTAATAATAATTGCTTTAATAAATACAATTATCTTAACGAGTCGAGTTGAAACACGCCATTTAATTCTGAGTGTTTGGTAAGAGAACGACCCTTACTTATTCTTTAAATTACAACTATTTCTACGGCTGTACTGTGTCTGGAAAACTTAGCGAACTTTCTTACTTGATAACTCTTGGTAACTTTGGTAGGAATAATCATGGAGTATTCAAATGGTTACCCGGTTAACCCTGTATACCTGTTTTCATGATTTCAGCTAAATAATGTAGTGACTACAAAATAATCTAGACTTTACTGCATTAATCAATAATAAAAGTTGTAATGTTTTTCACACTTTCTCCTTAGTGTGGTAGATAGAAACAGCAAATGCTAACCGCTTTAAATAAGTAAAGAATGTTGAAATTAAATGCTTATAAAATTAGAAAACAATTCATCAAACGCATTTGTTGATAAAAATAAAGCCAGTAAATGGATAGGAATCAAAATTTAGCCAAACACATAGCGACATCTGTTGTTGTTTGTTAGAACTACTAACACCCTTTCTTCGTAAGATCTCAGAGATTTGTCAGTGTTGACAAATAGATGGCGCTAAATGGTAATTTTATTAACAATCATTTTAGATATAAAAATTACGATTGCCATTTAAACAAAAATTATAGGAAAAAAAAACAAGTGTGCTTTGGACCACATTACAGAAGTAAAGTGTTTTTAGCTCCATCTGTATTCTACATGTTTGTATATATATATATATATATATATTGTGTTTATATGCCTTTAGTATATACACGAACTATTCACTTAATAAAAAGTTACAAGTAACATTTTATAATAATAATAATTCATTTATTCAAAAGTAACCAAGACTCATCACTACTTCAAACAACTACCAAATAACAACCTTAAACTAAATTATAAGATAAAAATATAAAATTATTATTATAACTATATGATTATAATATAAAATAAAGAAATATAATATTATACTAAAGGCTTAACTATGCTTATGAATACCTTACCCCATGTGAGACGGCGCAGCATCTGTTTACATAAACACAGTCAAGCCTTTGAGCAATCATGCTCAGAATGCTGTTGGAGCTGCTCCACACCCTGCGCACCAGAGATGCACTCCTCTTGCGCATTGTCGCAAAAAAGCATGACATCTGTGCATCCGCGAACATCCCCGATGCACTACAGAAATGGGGCAACCCCAACAGAACCCTGAACGCGTTGTTATATTGAACACGGAGAGCGCTGTACGATATTTGAGTATACTTCGCCCACAAACTGCATGTGTAAAAAGTTGTACAGAAGGCTCGGAAGAGTGTGAGTTTAACATTTAGGGAACAGCGTGCAAATCTGCGGGCCAGCATGTTGGCTCTTACCGACAGCGCCCTCCGCTCTCGTTCAATATCGAGAGTATAAGGCCGCCACGCGGCGCTAATGCGGATTCGCAGACTTCACATCTTCATCATTCATCTTAGAAAATTTTCTAACACATGTAGGTAACCTCACGATGTTTGCCTTAACCGTCGCGTGGTAAATCAGCACATAAAAGTGCAACAATCAAATCTATTGGTGCTGAGCATGGTCGCTATCTATTCGTGACTGTCGGAGGTTGCGAATAATCGTCGGGCGTTACCGCTATTTTATGGGCAGGCCCCACCCCTTAGATGTTAGGAGCGTTGCTGGTGTTTCTTCGGCCACTTCTTCTCCCAGCGCCAACGCTTCCCGAAGTGGCACTCAAAGTTAGTTTAGTTTTTAAATGCCCCTTAGATTATCCCAGAAATAGCAACCGACCGAGACGTGGTAAGGCCCTTAGGATCAAAATGTTTACGCGTAACATATTAACCGTCCAAGCCGAGGTTACCCCGCACCGGAGGGACCCTTTTGTCGAGTTACTAGCTAATAGAGGTTCAGGCTAAGCGACCTGAGAGCTATGCCACCTCTCAATCCGGTGAAGCATTCAAAGCCAGCTTCTCTGGCCAAACTGTGTAAGTCCGTCAAAAATCTATTGGTGCCGGCACCGGGGTTCGAACTCGGCTAGCGTACTATGCGACTTGAGGCGATCGCTCGTACATTGAGTTACCTAAGTTCTTCCGACTTAATCGTTATTTATTTAGTCAAAATAACATTTGCTTTTAAATAAAATATATTAAACGTATAATTTTTTATACACGAAACATGGTTGAAATTGTTGAAATCAACAAAAAATATTCATGAATATGCTAAAAGTCCAGTTATTTTTACGTATGTCTCTTATTATTTAGCTACGAGATTTTTTTTACCTTTTCCGCTAAATGTACATTTAAAAGTGCTTAAATATACCATATATTACTACGTGTAAAGAGGTTTCCGAATATACGAACAAATTCTAGAATTTTCGTTACAATATTCATTTAAAATGGACTGTCGGGTTAAATATTGACTAACGATATCAGTGTGCGTAATTTAAGCGCATTGTAACAGACTTCATAAAAGCAGCAGTTTTTTTTGACGAATTACACATATTGGCCAGAGAAGGCCTTGATTGCTTTTCCGGATTGAGAGGTGGCATAGCTCTTAGGTCGCTTAGCCAAAACCTCTATCGCTAGTAACTCGACAAAAGGGTCCCCCCGGTGGGAGGTAACCACGGCTTCGACGGTTACTATGTTACGCTTAAGTATTCCGCCCGAGAGGGCCGAACCACGACTCGGTAGGTTGCTATTTCACGGATAATCTAAGTAAATTCTTCAAAGGCGAAACTAACTTTGAGTGCCACTTCTAGAAGCGTTGGCGCTGGGAGAAGAAGTAGCCGAAGGAAGTCCAGCAACGCTCCTAAAGGGGTGGGGCCTACCCATAAAAAGCGACAACACACGAGGATTATTCGCATCCTCCGAGGGTCGCGAATGGACTCTTTGCGAATTTCAAAGCAGCTAGTACTCAATTAGTCCCGTGATAATTTTATCATAAGACCTTGGGTTCTGAAAACCATGGAACTATTTAAATCGCATGGAAGGATACTCGTTGATGGCGATGTCGGTTAGTTTTTTTTTATACTTACTAAGCAATTACTTGACTACGATCCCACCTGATGTTAAGTGGAAATGCAGTCCTGAATGGTAAGGCGCTTTAGCTTAGTGACTGCCTATTCACTCTACTTTTAAAACCACCGCAATTGTAATCGGAGGAAAGACAGATGCGGGCAAACTAGTTCAGTCTTTTACTGTATGAATATTGTAAGACCAAGTAAGGCGCGTCGGGTTTGAGTGATGTTCACAACAAAAGGATGAAATCCTGCAGTGCGTCTCGAAGTCCGATAGTGAAACGGGGATGGAGGAATTAGATCATGTAGTTCCTGAGCACACTTTCCACAATATATTTTGGAGAAAACCTAAATGCAAGGCAATTGGTTCAGCAGACTCGGGGCACATATTCCCGCTAGACGCTGCGGCTAGTCGAGCGCCGCGCGCGATACCTCTGTGTGTGATGATCTATACTAACTAGTACATTACAACTTTCAAATTCCGCTCGCTATGTGACTAGACCTTTAGAATTACCATTAGATCATTATTTTTCGAAAATGCTAACAAACTCTGTAACTATGCTAAGATATGGTTAGGTAATAGTCGAATGATATATCTGACCTAGCCTTAGACCTTGGCCCCCAGGTTTTCTATTACAATTGTATGATAATAGACAGTGACATGACATCACAGTTGTCGATTTATGCTTGGCATACCACTGACACCGGATTTTTTTCAGCTGGTAATATACAGGATGGTAGGTACAGCTGGTATTATCTATAATGGCTGGTAATAGACTCGGGGAGTACATCACCCGCTTATGGAGGTCGTGGAGGAAGGCGCGTACTATGTTCCGGCGCGCCTGTAGGATGGTCCTCTGGGAGACTCGTCCTCCCCCGGGACGCGGATCCATCCAGGTCCAGGCGGGGCCGCGTTGCGTGCGTAAGCGATCCCGTAGCCCCCATATGCGATGATGGTGGAACTTTGGGGTTTGGATCTTGTGGGTTTGGTCGTAAGTTCGATTACGTAATATTCCTACGATAATTCGTTTGATTCGATTTGAAGTCGGTTTTTGTTTTTACACGTAAATACACTTGTATTGTCAAGTTGTCCAAGTCCTATTATAAATAGATTAACTAGAAATACCACAAATTTATCACACAGCCGCGTATCAAACTAGTTGATCAGACAACGTGTTAGTGATATTCCGGTTTCTAAGTATGGTATAAGAACTGGCACATATTGGTATTTCCTAAGTCAGATTTTTGCTTTTGATTCGCTTTAAACTGACTTCAAAGGGTCTCAATTCTCCTGTTTTTTAGAAGTAAAACTTCATTACGCACGCTTGACTTGGGGAGCAAGGTGGTGAATGCCTTACGAAAAGTGTGGCCGGGCGAGGCGAAGGGAAGTTAAGAGACAGACACAGTGCAGGCCTGTTATCTATTGAACAATCGTGTATTTAAATTATATTTGGACATATATTATACATACATATACCAGTTTAGAAAACAAAGACAATAAATAAATCGTGTTTCATTTTACGGATTCAAACACCAGTCGGATTGTTACAAACAATAAATCGATATGGTTGGTAATCGAATCGAGAAGTGGACAGACATTGTTCTATGAGTCTACCCTACTACTTAAAAGTTGACTTACATAAACAATAAGATTGATTATCGAGTAAAAAATACGCCATACTTGACGTAATCTTTGCTAACCGTTGCCAAAAGGCGAAGAATGGCTTCCTGAAGGTATACCATAGACAAATATAACGCCTCTATGTGAAATTAAAGACTTCGATGAACGATAATTGATGTCAAGGTATTGTTAAATAATTGTAACCAAAGATCGGTTAGTTGTTTACATTTGAAACGATTTGACGGCGTGGGCAGACCTTTGAGACCTCCTTGGACTTCAATAACGCTTAGAATAAACGTTAATAATATAAGTAATTGATAAGTGTTATAATCTGTAGGTCTCGTAGAATAAAATAGTCCAACAACTAATACACTCGCTTTATTGAGACAGCGTAACGTTGTACAAAGAATTATTTATATCGAGTCAAACGTCACAACTGCGCGTCCTCGCCATCTTTTTACAAAATTAATTAGAAGTCAGATTAGGAACTAATAAGGTTAAACTATTGTTTACAATGCCAAGTTCATGTGCCGATCAACGAAATTATTAATTATGAATTAAAGATACAATAAGGTTCAGGTAAATTATTAAGATATCATTGGAAGTAGTTATTATGTATAACAATCGCTGGGTGTCAGGTGTTGCCAGCTAACATAAGCCACATTCGATGTTTTCAATCGACTTCTAAAATGGAAGAGGTTCTCATTTCGTCTGTATTTTTTTGATGTTTGTTACCTCATAACTTTGGATTGGGTGAACCCATTTTAATGATTCTTTTTCTATTTGAAAGCTGGTTCAATTCCGAAAATACCATCTATATAAAAAAATTCAATTATATGCGCAACAAATGGACGAATAACTCAATATCACGCCAAGCGATTTCGATGATTCATATTTTATTGGAAAGGGTGTGCTTAAAGAGTAGTTTGATGTGAGTTTGGTTAGGTTCTGATTTGTTGCATTTTCTTTCTTCTTACTTAAACACTTCTTACCTTTGTGTCCATATTGATTACATGTAAAACACCTCGGACCTGTATTGGGTTTGATTGACTTCTCTGAACTTTGTTTGGCATTCTGCGAGTTAACTTTTCCTTTAACATACAGCACAGCAGTATCTGACCTTCTGACATCTTGTAGATCTCCAACGCCATAATCATTGGTTGATATACATCTGGAAGGCCAGCCAAGAGTAGGGTTCCCAGCCATTCATCATTTACTATAAAGGCAATATTTCTCAATTTATGAGCGGTAGTCATTATTTTATTCACATAATCTTCAATATTCTGGCACCTGTCTAACGTGGTAGTAATCAGATCTCTCAAAAGCCCTACTTTGCGGGTTAGCCCTTTGTCATCGAATAAAGTTAAAAAGTTAAAGTTACAGCCTTTATATATATAATATATATGTCCCACTGCTGGGCACAAGCCTTCTCTGTAAAGAGAGTATAAGGGCATAGTCCACCACGCGGCCCTAGTGCGGATTGGTAGACTTCACATGCCTTAGAAAATTTTTCTAAGACATGTAGGTTTCCTCACGATGTTTTCCTTCACCGCCGAGCGCGTGGATAATCAGCACATAAAATTGCAACAGCAAATTTATTGGTGCCGGCACCGGGGATCGAACTCGGGTTGCTAGCGTACTATGCAACAAGAGCCAACCGCCTGGACACTGAGCTACCACGGCTCTATGTCATCGAATGCCTTAGCTAAATTATCCCACACTTCTTTTGCTGTTGTGGCTTCTTGTATGTGTATATAGTTGATAGGATCTACTAATAGTATTATTTATATCCTTTTTTATATCAATTGCTTCACCTGTTGCCGGTTCGACACATTGCCATAACTCTTCGTGCTCAAGATATGTTTTGACCGTAAATTTCCAGATGGGATAATTGTCTCTTCCAGTCAGCTTTTCTACTAATGTCAATGCACTATTTGAAGACATTTTTTGTTGAAGATGCTTTTAAATCAAAAAAAAAATTTTAATCCCACGTCGGCCATGTTTTTTTTTAGGTTATTTTTCATTTCACTGATTTTACGTTTACTTTTCACTGATTTTTACATAAAATCGTTAATTTAGTATAAATAGCGTAATAACCTGTAGAATTTTCTAGACTTCACATTAAATTCAACATGATTAATTCTATTTCGTAATGTTCCCACGATAATTTGGAAATACAAAGTAGACAGTCGGATTTGTAGTCAGTTTTTGTATTTACTTATCATCAGTTAATATAATTACCAAATTCATGGTATGTGTTGTGTGTTTTTTGAATTTGAATGCATAATTATGAAAAATATTAAACTACATAGATACAAATAAAATTGGATTATCTGTTTGTAATATTAAAATACCGCTTTTAACTTCATCCATATCAATGAATATGCGGTACCTTTTTTTTTGTTGACGGGGAGGAAATCTTCAGAAAGATACCGGTTATGTGGGGTTCTTACTCACTGTGCCCCGGTGGCCCTTTCCCCGGTGCATGACGAGGGGCTCCGGGATCTCAACGTGGAACGCACCGGAGCCCCTCTGCACTGTACTCAAGGAGAGCACGTCCCGAGAGGTCCCCCTGTGCCCTCGCAGCGCAAGGCGATACGGGCCAGCCGATGTCGCCTTCTTCCCGAGTCCACTTTGGTGGACGACGCAGCCCAGAACGAACTACAGGGCTGAATATGCGGTACCTATACCAAAATAACATTTGTTATAATTTTAGTCTATCTGTTTAATCCGACTAATCTCTGGAACAGCTTTACCGGTATTGACGAGACTTTCACTGGTAGATAGTTTTTTCTTTACTTTATACGTTTAATTATCATATTATTTATTTTAATTTTGACTCAATAATATGATTTTTTTTTTTCATTTATTATTTTATTGTATAAAATATATTTTAATCTCTTAACTGTTTTATTCATGTATTATATTTATTATACTCTAATTGTCTGTATAAATTCCATATAAAGATAGTATTGCGCGCGCACGTCTTTAGGTAGTCCCGGGCACCGCTGAAAATCAGCGCTGTCGCATCCTAGCGACAGCATATGCTGAGACGGTGTCCGATATTGGCGTCATATGTTTTGTATTATTTGTCCGAGTAGCTTTGACTGTGTTTTGTCTATTTTTCATTCTTTTTTAATGTGTGTTATATTCTGTCTGTGATGTGTTTTGTATTGTGATGCCAATAAATATATGTCTATGTCTACTCGTCGCCCGGGAGAAGGACGAGTTATGTCGGACCAACCGAGCAAACCTACAAAATGTTTCACCATCGTCGCATATTAGCGGCGTTTCGAGAACAGGTTTGCATATGTAATGAGCAGTAACTTAGACTACTTTTAATTAAAAAAATAGTTTTTATTTTGATAGTTTTTGTTTAAAAAGATGATTTAAATAGTTTTTGGTTATTGAGGATAACACCGCGGGGCACGGCCAGTGTTTATAAGCGTGGAAAATTTTATATTCGTCCATCCGCGCAATTTTCGCAAGAAGGGGTTACAAAGTTTTTGCTTCACGTATTAATATAATGATATAAATAACAACCCAAATTAAAGGGGTCCGAAAACAATCTACCTGCGAAGAGCGACAGCACAACAGCGTACAAGTAAGTACAACGCACTAAGTGTAACACCGCAATGAAAAAAAAGTGATAAAGGACAAAGAGCTCGAGACGTGTAAGTGAACGTTTACGTTTTCAACCGACTACAAAAACCGTGGAGGTTCTCAATTCGTCCGTATGATTTACTATGTTTGTCACCTCATAACGTCATTTTTGTATTTATATATTTATCTATTTATTATATAAAAAATCAACCGCTTATAAATTATAATAAATATAGCGGTCACGTATTCAAGATCTAAGCCTTTTTAGATTTACATTACACAATATCTTTTTTTTTCAGTGTTAACTAAGGATGTACGTCGCAATAAAAAAAAAACAATAAAAAATTAATCAAATTATTAGGAAATAAAAATTGCATTACCTGCGTTACTGTGTGTGAGTGTATGTGTGTACATTCCTATACTAAATTCCGTCGCGTCGCCCGGAGGCCGAGACACGTTCTTGACGATCCGGACGACGCGATTACCATTGCACAGGCTAGATCTCTACAAATCCACAAAGCGTCCATTCGCGACCGTCGGAGGTTGCGAATAATCCTTGCGCGTTACCGCTATTTTATGGGTAGGCCCCACCCCTTAGATGTTAGGAGCGTTGCTGGAGTTTCTTCGGCCACTTCTTCTCCCAGCGCTACCGCTTCCCGAAGTGGCACTCAAAGTCAGTTTAACTTTTGAATGTCGCTTAGATTATCCGTGAAATAGCAACCGACCGTCGTGGTTCGGCACTCGACGGGCCCCATCGGAATAGCTTACGCGTAACATAGTAACTGTCCAAGCCGAGGTTACCCTCATCGGGGGACCCTTGTTACGAGTTACTAGCGATAGAGGTTCAGGCTTATCGACCTAAGGGCTATGCCACCTCTCAATCCGGTGAAGCAGTCAAGGCCCTGCACTCGCCAATATGTGTGATTCGCAATGAAAAATAAAAAGAAATAGCCAGCCCTGTAAAGGTTGTAAATTCTTCCTCAATAATGTATCCATTTTATGATTAAGCTCATCAACTAATGAAGTTATTGTCGTTTTCTTAGTTAATAATTATGACTATACTTTATTCGTTTAACGTAGTGTAGCCTTCTGTTTTGGTTATAGAGGAATAAGGAAGCTATCATTCGTTTTAATTTTTATATTTACTGTCTATACATAATTTAATCATTCTTTTATGCAAAAATTTATATATAACCGGTAAAGCTTTTTTTTGTTAACGAGGAGGAAATCTTCAGAAAGATACCCCGCCTTCTTGGGGAAGGCGGCGGTTATGTGGGGTTTTTACCCACTAAAACCTCCCCGGTGGCCCTTCCTCGGTGCATGGCGAGGGGCTCCGGGATCTCCAGTGGAACGCACCTGAGCCTCCTGCACTGTGCTGAAGGAGAGCACTTCCCGGGGGGGAGGTTATCCCCCCCCCGTGCCCTCGCAGTGCAAGGCGACACGGGCCAGCCGATGTCGCCTTCTTCCCGGGTCCACCTTGTCGCCCAGTGAACCCGAGGCCCCTTTTAGTCGCCTTGTACGACAGGCAGGGGATACCGTAGTCTTATTCTTGAGAGCCCAGAACTACAGGGCTGATGCGAAGAAACCTATTCCATATGTTCCAAATTTATCTGCAAAACCTTTATGTTCCCTTTATTGGATATCATCTCAACGATAACAAGGCTATTGAATGGATTATGCCATCTCTAATTAGATGTTTATTATTATGTGTAATTGCAATGTTAAAATTATAACGACATAGAAGCAATTACATCTTGGAAGAGCAATTCTGTGTCAAAGTCAAAAAATAACAGTCAAAGCCAGCTTCTCTGGCCAGTTCGTCATTAAAAAAAAAATGTAACTCATAATAATTATGGTTATGCTATTAATTTATCCATATGGTATGTTTATTTAAATATGTTTATATTTGTCTTATTTCACTTTTTTTTTTCTTTAAAGTTGACACGTGACTTTGTTTCTCGACAACCCTAAAATAGACTGGCGGAGAATGCTTTCTGGCATTTAGTTGCACTTTTAACATAGATCTTATACGATATGGTTTTTGTTAAGCCAGTCTGCTAGGATTCCAACTAGGACCCGTTAGACCGGTCAGTTGAATGAGGCTATGTGTTTTAATTGTTCATATTACACTTTATATTCATCCGCATGAAAATCCGATGGTCATAATAGTGCATATTTATAATTTTACGACTTCGTGAGTGACGTTTATTGTCCGGTTTGTGCATTTTAGAGTTTCTATTCAGTTCTGTCTTTTTATTTTACCTTTTTAATTTTTTAAAGACCAGCTTCGCGTCGCGTTGGTACCTGCGATTATTTATTTTTTAAATAAAAGCTTAAGTTACTCCTTATTACATCAACTGCCAGTGAGAGTCCCGTAAAAATCGGACCAGCCGTTCCAGAGATTAGCCGGAACAAACGGACAGACAGGCAGACAAAAATTGTAAAAATATTTTTTTTCCATATGCAGTAAGAAGCGGTTATTTATTTTCACCCCAATTTTATTTACTTGGATGTAAACGTCTCAGTACCACTCACAGTGGAGACAAAGCTACCGCGTATGGACGTTCAGTTCTATTTGGTATCACAGTTAAATTGCGAATTTCTCGCGCCCATATTGTTTATGTTTCACATTCATGGTCGCTATCATTAAGGACTTCTTACCAAATTTAGAATTGTCATAAACATACCCATATCTCAATCAACAAACTTTCTGATATAAGTTTTTTAGGAGTTCTCTGACATATCTTCGAAACCTAAGGTCCAATGCCAATAAATGTCATTAGGAAAACTCTTTCAAAAAGTTAACAATAGATAAATTAACAATAGTTTTTAAATTAATTATAATTCTTCAAAACGTTCAAAAATATCCTAGTTAAATAATTATAATTGTATATTTATAATTCTGTTTTCCTTTCAATTTTTTTAAATTTTACTGGCTTAAACTTGGTACTTGCTATTAATAAGTAAGAAATATCGGGTACTCCTTGGCAACATTTTAAATTTATTTTGTGTAACTTATTTTATATTACAAGACTGTTTGTACCAAAATAAATAAAAAAAAAAAATTAAAAAATTGCTTGACGGAACTCCCATTTTATAATAACCATATGTATGCTGCCAGTAAGTGAATCGTGTACCTACAGTTTCACTGGAGTTAAAAATGCCAAGCTATCAGTGCTCATTAGGAAAAAAAAAATAGTTCGCAGTGACATTAATTTGTAACACGTGGCCAGTAAATTCAGTCCGAAACCAACAGCGCGCCGTTCCGCACATCGATCGCGCCCGCGCTTTATCTTTTAAAATGCGAACGCATAATTTAATATCACTTAGCAAACGTATAATTTAATTACTAAATCTGAGGTACAAATTCGATCGGGCATATTATTATTATTTCAATTTTGTTAAATATCAATTGAAATGTGTCACACCTGAAAGAGAAAAATATACACCGGTTTATACGAACTAACGTTACTCGTGTGTTTTGTATCAGTGATTTAATTCTATTTAAGTGATTAAAATTAACACAAATTAAAAGAAAACAACAAATCTGTGTCACGAATAGTGTTTAAACTGTTGTTGTAGTGTTGTGTTATATTCTAATTTTATTTCAAGTTGAAAATTTGAAATAACGAAAATGGCTAACGCCTTGGCAGTCATACAGGGGATTGGACAAAAGTTCGCGGGAAAGAGCACAATGAATGTAGAATTCTCCAGATAAATATGCCGCCGCCTACATCGGTGGACATCGAGTTTAAAAACATTACAATGAAGGTGACAGAGGGATTGAGATCAAAAAGTAAGTCAATTTCTATTTAAATACAACAAAATGGCTGACGTCCCGGATTGTTGAATAATAATCGATAGTCGCTGTCTAATGAAATATCGTTATCTTATCTCATTACTGTTAGTAATATTTTTCTAAAGTAATAATTGCGATTTACGATTGCGTTATATTCTAATGACTGAAATATAATATTTTATCTTCGAAAACACATCTAGAAATATCTTTGCGTTATGTGCTTAATGTTAAATTTTGAAAACTCATGTCTGCATTTTTGATGAAAAATACTTTAACTATATTATACAAATAATTAAAGTTTCTCAAAAATTGTGGTACTGTGAAAAAATGTGATTTATTTAAGACGTAATTTTCTTGCTTACCAACGCATTATGCATGAATGTTGTCATCGCCAAAATTAGTTTACATAAATTTGATCGATTTCAGGTATAAAAAAATATTATTACATTATTTGTAACAATCTGTTTGCTAGCGAGCTAGCAATGAGTTCATACTTTTATACAAATAATAAATAGATTTCTTATAAATTTATTTAATAATAATAAAAAATGGAGTGTGATTTTAGACCACACGAATGAAATAAAACTTCTTTAACTCAATCTATATCTGTGTACATCCAAGTACAAGTGGCTGGTACACTAGCATTTTTTTTATGGACGAATTATACTGTTGATCTGAGAGGCTGGCCTTTACTGCTTCACCGGATTGAGAGGTGGCATAGCTCTTAGGTCGCTTAGCCTGTTTATTAGCTAGTAACTCGACACAAGGGACCCTCTGGTGAGGGGTAACTTCGGCTTGGACGGTTACTATCAGCCCTGTAGTTCTGGGCTCGTAGAAAAAAGCGACTAAAAGGGGCCTCGGGTTCACTGGGTGAAACGAAATAACTGGGAAGAAGGCGACATCGGCTGGTAGTGCGAGGGCACAGGGGGTGGAGGTTAATCACCCCTGGGACGTGCTCTCTGAAGAGCACACTGCAGAGGGGCTCTGGTGCGTTCCTCTGGAGATCCTAGAGCCCCTAAACATGCACCGAGGAGGTTTTAGTGGGTAAAAACCTAGAAGATATCCCGTATATCTTGTTGAAGATTCCCCCCGTCAACAAAAAAAAGGACGATTACTATGTTACACGTATTACCAGCATAAACATTTTTTTATATAAAAAATAGGTGCACGTTGGGCTTCTATCTCGCTTGATGGAAGTATTAGCTGCTCTAACCTTTTGTAGTCTTCCGACAAGTGTAAACGGTCCTTATATAGCCAGTAGCGACATATATCTAAACATGGAAAGGATTCCAATACAACGTTGAACAAAAAACAAACCTATGAATCATTTATTAGGAACCTATATCAGGAAAATAAAGTCTACTTATGTACTAATTATGTACTTATTTATTCGTAGATCCTGGTTAAAAATACATTTAGTAACGTAGTATTTTTTACAAAAGAAACAATTACAATTAAGCTTATATTAAAATGCAAATGTTAACAAGCTAAAACAAAGAACAGACATCAAATCGAACCAAACATTAAACGCTTTTAGGTGCGGATGTCCTCTTCGTATATCCGAATTATCGTAGACATATTACAAAATAGTTAATTAATCAGAACCTTACGAAAATTTCATCAAATAAGTGAACATTCCTCAATTTTTTTTTTGGACGAACTATCACAGTTGGCACAGAGAAGCTGGCCTTTGCTGCTTCACCGGATTTGAGAGGTGGCATAGCTCTTAGGTCGCTTAGCCTGAACCTCTATTAGGTGGTAACTCGACACAACCTCGGCTTGGACGGTTACCATTATTACGCGTTAGCAGTCCGATCCGAGGGCGCCCGAGAGGGCCGAACCACGACTCGGTCGGTAGCTATTTTATTAACGAAATCTATTGGGACAATCTAAGCTAAACTAACTTATATGCCACTTCGGGAAGCGTTAGCGGTGGGAGAAGAAGTGGCCGAAGAAACTCCAGCAACCCTCCTAATCCTATCGTGGGGGTGGGGTTTTCCCATAAAATACTTGTATCGCGCAAGGATTAACATTCCTCAAACCCGAACGAAGCGCTTTGCTTCGCCTTTCATTGTTCGTACATCAAGGGACTGGAATAGTTTGCCCGCGTCTGTCTTTCTCTCCGATTACTATGTGGGTATTTTCAAGAGTGAATAGGCATTTACTGAGCTAGTGTGCCTTACCATCTAGAACTGCTTCTCCACTTGACCTCAGGTGGGATCGTAGTCAAGCACTTGTAGTATAAAAAAAAATACAGCAACATCTATCTACCTTTATCGTGGCAAGATTGTTTTTTGAAGAAAAAAATGTATATAATAATAAAGCTCATTTATTACCATCCTTATCCTTTGAAGAGAAAAAAATACATTACATAGAATAATAAGATACAAAAAATTTATAGAAAGAAAAAAAACAAAGAATAAAATAAAAAATAAAATCTCTTAGAAGAATGGCAAAAGGCAATAGGCTCAGCGTGTACTGCGTGACATAATGTCACACAGTGCTGGTTTTCAGCCTACCCCTTCGGTACTCGCGCGCCGCGTCAGAACAGGCCCGCAGCCTGCAGCGACAGTAGAAATTTTTGTATGTTGTTTTAAAGCCAGTGTCTGATACAGGCATACGCAACGGTGGGGGTAAATCGTTCCATATTTTTGTTGAGGCAAACTTGAAACTTCCCCTGTATCCCGCCGTTCTATATTTCGGTATGGCCAGGAGATTTCCTTTCCTCCGGCGAGTATTGCTGTGGTAAGCGTCGTTGTATGTCCAAAAATAACAAAAAGAAATTAAAATATCGCGAAATGAATATACGTATTTTGGAAAAACAAGATGTACACTATTCATACTCGTACATACAGTGATTATCGCATTTTTAGTAATGTATATAATGAAGTCTATATAGTCATTCATGTATATGAAAACATGAAATTAAAGACTGCGTTTCTGTAGAATATTCAGAGAAACAACATTTTTTTAAAGAAAGCTAGTAATATTTCTTATTTTTTTGAGAAATATTACTAACAATCTTGTTAACCATTCCAAGCTTAATTAATTTCCAGCTTAAGCTTGTGCTAGGACATGGTTCACGGCAATAGTCGATTGGTGGATTCGAACCCACGACCTTACGATTCGCAGGCCGTACCCTAAACCATTAGGCTATTGACGCTTCAAAAACATTTAATGTCCTTATTCCATCTCTATCTCTTTTACATAAATGTCACGGCACTGACAATTGTGACATTAAACATTTGAATAATTATTATAAAATACAATTAAAGAATAAATTTAAGTAAAGAGATTTTATATCTTTACATGCATATAAAAGTAGTATTGCGCGCGCACGTCTTTAGGTGGTCCCGGGCACCGCTGAAAATCAGCGCTGTCGCATCCTTTTTTTTTGTTAACGCGGGGGAATCTGTTTATAGACCATCTTCCGGTACCGTGGGTGGGCTCGGAGAAATGTGTGGGACTCGGCCTGGGCAGCCCATACCCACTAAACCTACCGCGAATGCCATCAGCCGTTATGAGCGGGGTGTCCCGGATCTGTCAGCGACAGGACAAGCGCTGTCGCATCCTTGCGACAGCATATGCTAAGACGGTGTCCGATATTGGCATCATATGTTTTGTATTATTTGTCCGTGTAACTTTAACTGTGTTTTGTTCTGTGCCTCACGTGGAGCTTGCTGTACGTGGAAAGCAAGGATACACCTCTGCTTGTAAAACAGAAATCTGCAAAATGTATTTTGTATCTTCTCCACCATGAGACAATATTTGTGTTCATGAGGATTCCATATGTAAGCGTTCGTCTCTAACTGGCTTCTTACCAACGCGGTAAATAAAGATTTAACCACTAATAAATTCGAGAAATCCTTGCACTGCCTGAGGATAAAACCAAGATTTGTTTGGTTTTCTCATGGATGCCACTGCCATGATTGGACCACATGGGACCACAAGCTTTGAAATAAAACAAGGAATAATTAAAAACGGTTCACACAATGGAGATTTATAAGGTAACAAACATAAAGACAAATTGAGAACATCTTTTTTTCGGTTGAAAATTTTAATACAATATATTACTAGTATATTTATGATTGAAATTAGAAATGTACCCTAATCCACGCTAAAAATGGATAATAAATAATTTATTCGTGTTACCGACACATTACTAATTTTTATTACGAAACTATACATACCGGCCAGGGAAGCCCGACCGCGACTGCTTCAAAGGACTGAGATGTGGCTAAAGGTAAACTTTATTAAAGTTTTTTTAATTTAATATTCAACGTTGCTGGCACAACGCAAAGGTCAATGACTTCATGCAGCCGCGGGTTTCGATCTTAATTTCACTAAAAACATGTTTTTTTAATTTCTCTAACAGACATATAAATGGCTGCAAATTTATTTGCCACTGTCATAATGGAAGCTCTATGTCAGCGAAATGAACATGCTCCGTTTTATCAGTGATGTTGTATCGCGAAAGGATCGGATACGGAACGTCTCCATCCACAGTAACTTCGGTGTTCGTGTTTTTTCGTAAAAACTGCAGGAGAATCGGCTGATGTGGTATGGTCATGTACTTCGGAAGCGTAAGGAGAACGTTGAACAGTCAGTCGCTTAAGGTTCCTAGATCACGAACACACGGCCGCCCTTAATGCGCTCCAGCAATCTAACAGAATTGGATGCCAAAGATTGGGTAAAATGAAGTAGCAGTTTAACGAAAGCCGATCCTGGATTACCCGGGAAGAAAAAGAAGAAGTCATATAAATAGCTGCCTGTTTTGTTATTGTAAGTTAGAGACGTGAAGTTATTTAAAATATATAATAGAACTTCTGTATGCCATATTTCATGGGTAGTTCGATCCTCGGTTGTGGCTCCAATGAAATTTTTTTTTGTAATTTTAAGTGCTTTACGCACTCGGCAGAAAAATATCTAATAAAAAGCAAAACGGTTTTTTGTTATTATATTACGGCATATGTGTATTGTCAGCCAAACCATGAATGAAAAGCTAGCTGCTAGACAACCGACAGTTACCAAATTCGAAGAGCTTCAATTGGAATGACTAAAACATCCACGTACTCTCCAGACCTTGATCTAACATATTACCATTTTTTTCGAAATTTAGATAATTTCTTGTAAGGCAAAAAAATCAACTACGATGGGGGCAGTCCAAAGCGCCTTCAAATATTTTAATGATTCCCGTCTGAATGGTTTTTTTTTTGACAAAAGTGCATAAATAGATAAATATACTATGATTAAATAAATATATTTTGAAATAATCGACTTGAGGTAACTCCCTTACAAAACTCCAATTTCATATGTAAGGACCTAATATGGGAATGTGCCAAACATGAAGCGGAAAGAAAGTCATTAATAGATAGTCTAAAACTAAGGGAGCAACATTATGGGGTCTTAATGCTGCTGTCTGACCCGACCTCAGAGGGAGCGAGGAAGCAGGTAGCTATGGCCATATAACATTGATGACTTTCTTTCTCGCTTCATGCGACCAAGGTGTGTGAGTAGGTTAGGGTAGGAGCGACAAGGGTGGGGGCCTTTGTCGTCCGCCAAGGTGGGAAGAAGGTGACATCGGCTGGCCCGTGTCGCCTTGCACTGCGAGGGCATAGGGGGGGAGGGAGTAACCTCCCCCGGGAAGTGCTCTCTATGAGCACAGTGCAGAGGGGCTCCAGTGCGTTCCACTGGAGATCCCGGAGCCCCTCACCATGCACCGAGGAAGGGCCACCGGGGAGGTTTTAGTGGGTAAAAACCCCACATAACCGCCGCCTTCCCCCCAGAAGGCGGGGTATCTTTCTGAAGATTTCCTCCTCGTAAAAAAAAAAGGTTAGGGTAGGATGGGGCTGATATGGCAAAAGTACCGAATAAATAAAGAAAAAAAATGACGTAATATATCGTATAGTATGCCCTACAGGCACTGGCATTCAAATGTTATTCATTGAATTGTTACAAATAAATATTCATGAAATCGCTGACCCGTATGAACGCTTAAACTTCATTAGACCGAACTTGCGTCACTCGAGTTATAGTGAAATGATACGCAATTGTGTAAAACAGTAGTGTTCGCGTTATGTTGACACCGTTTGCGATGCGTGAACAAAAAAAAATAGTTCAGATAATACAAAACGCTTGTGCGCGTTTCTGGTTTGCCATCCCTCGGTGATCACATACCCTTTTTAAAGCGCACGACCTAATGAACATGGCCAGTCGCCATACCTTATGTTAGGGATGTTCATGCCAAAAATATATCGATATATTTTTCGATATAATATATCGTAAGGTTGTGTCGATACTACGCGATTTATTGTACAAATATATCGATACTTTTTATATGTCGAAATTTGTTTATAATTAGCGCTTAATATCAAATATTAGAAAAGTTTTGTACTAATAGAGTACTCGGCGCGGATTGAGGGATTCTCGCTTTGGATGCTAGTCCATTTATCCATCCTTATTCCACATCGTTGTATCCATTATTTGATTTGATTTGATTCTGCTACCAGTACAAACTACACGCATAGATAATATAATTTATACAATAATTTTTTTTAAATAGAAAGCTTACAATATTTCTTTTCTTTCATAAATATTACTAACCTTCTTGTTAACCATTCCAACTAAGTTTACGCTTGTGCTAGGAGATGGTTCACGTCAATAGTCGAATGGTGGTTTCGAACCTACGACCTTACGATTTGCAGGTCGTACCCTGGCTAGGCTAAGCTATTGACGCTTCAAAATAAATATGTGAATGTGTGAAAATTGGGTGTGTGTAAAAATAAATATTTCAAAATGTCTTGTCAAAAAATCTTACGAGTACAGTAATATATGAAATAACTCTCTTTCTATCTTCACTAACTTATATCTCCTACTTCCCTTTACCTCGTCACAGTTTTTGTAACGCATTCACTATTTACAAGTCAGGCGTCCGTAGAGAAGTTTTACTTAAAAAAATGTTCCATTTATTGGTATAGATTAAGTTCAGAACCGATATAATACTAAGTGACTTCGAAGTAGTTCAAGGTTAATTGCGGACCTCTGATTATAAACGGGAGCACGCTAGTGACATCGAAAGACAAACATACGAAAGTTACATATATAACTAGCGGAACCAGCAAACGTTGTTTTGCCATACAAATAATTTCTAATGAATATTTTGTTGGACATAATATAAAAAAAAAACTAAATTATATTACGGCATGGGATACGATAAATTAAGGATGTATTAATTTTTAATTTCACATTTAAAGAAAATAAAAAATAAAATTTCGTCCAAAAAAAAAGACAGGGGTCGAACAATCCTTATCACTTTAGGGATATGAAAAATATTAGCCGATTCTCAGACCTACTATAATATAATATTAATACAAAATTTCATAAACATCGGTCAAGCCGTTTCGGAGTATGGTAACATTGAGATACGAGAATTTTTATATAAGACTAACGTACCTAGCTCGCTTCGCCGAGCTAGATTTTGCTTTATTTTATTTAAACAATAAAATTACATCATTAAATATTTAATTTAACTCTCATAATATATTAAATTATTCATTTCTCCCCGTATTCATTCTCTTCTCGAGCGGTTGACACCCATTTACATATCAGTACAATTCTTATCATTTATACAAAAACATAACGGGCTCAAGGAAATGTCGGAAATAAAAGTACGACGCATGGCTTGTTTGACAGTTCAAAAAGAGAAACTCGCCAGGTAAATGTAAAGATTCCCTGAAAGTTTCATTGAAATCGGTTCAGCCGTTTCGCGGAGCCTATATGGAACATACCCACACACTTTCTCTTTTATATATATAGGATATAAAGTATGTCTCCTTGAGATAAAAAGGCGGATTGGGATGGCAAAAGATGCTATGACCCGTTTAAACAACGTCTGGAGAGGAATTGGTATCAAAACCAAGATGAGATTGATACGTGCCTTGGTATTCCCTATCTTCCTGTATGGAGTGGAAACGTGGACAATCCCAGCCAGAGAGAGGCAGAGGATAGATGCATTCGAGATGTGGTGCTGGAGGCGTATGTTAAGGATACCCTGGACTGCGAAACGCACTAATGCATCTATCCTAAGCCAACTACAAATTAAGATTCGTTTGTCTACCATATGCCGACAACGAATCCTGGACACACGGACACACAATGCGCAGAGGCGACGAAAGTCTAGATAAACTGATCGTAGTTGGGAACACCGCAGGAAAAAGATCTCGCGGCCGTTCACCAACAAGGTGGTCCTATCAGGTAAAAGACTCGTCGTCCTCCAAATTTTACGCGCTGGACAGAAGCCGGTGGAGGCAAATCATTCGCTCCAGGTGCAACCCTGATGGTGACCACGATCCTCAGACATGAGGGACCGACACTAGAGAGAGAGATATAAAGGATGTTACTAACCTTAACATTTAAAAAATTAACAATTAAAATTATTGTCTGTTTGTTCGGGTTAATCTTTGGAACGGCAAGACTAATTTCTACAATATAATTTTTGTAATTTTGTTCTTATAGTTGATATTACATAATTCTCATTATGTAATTACTACCTGTAGTGTACCTGCTATAGACTACGTACCAGAACCGTCATGACGGACCGTTTTAGCTGTTCATAACGTTTAATTGGTACAAATTATTTTATTTAAATGCAATATTACTGACTAGAAACGTAGTTGTTGAAGGCACTTAATATAAATATAGTATTTAAATATTACCGTAGTCATTAAAATTTGCCAGTGTTTTTCCTACAATTTGTGCGTAGTTAGTGTAATGTAACCGTTTCAATTTAGACTAACTAACAGGTTTCTTTATTAGCACAATTCAATCCGGTCAAGAAGGACCATGTTTAAGCGTGAAATTCTATCCGGAAAAAGGAGGATTTTTTGACGAACTACAGAGATTGGCCAGAGGAGCTGGCCTTGACTGCTTCAACTGATTGAGAGATGGCATAGCTCTTAGGTCGCTTCAGCCCTGTAGTTCTGGGCTCTCAAGAATAAGAATACGGTATCCCCTGCCTGTCGTACAAGGCGACTAAAAGGAGCCTCGGGTTTACTGGGCGACAAAGGTGCCCGGCCTGAGTCGTCCACCAAGATGGAACCGGGAAGAAGGCGACATCGGCTGCCCCGTGTCGCCTTGCGCTGCGAGGGCACAGGGGGGGAGGGAGTAACCTCACCCCCCCGGGACGTGCTCTCCTTGAGCACAGTGCAGAGGGGCTCCGGTGCGTTCCACGTTGAGATCCCGGAACCCCTCATCATGCACCGAGGAAAATGCAACCGGGGAGGTGTGAGTGGGTAAGCACCCACATAACCGCCGCCTTCCCCAGAAGGCGGGGTATCTTTGTGAAGATTTCCTCCCCGTCGACAAAAACACCTTTCAAATTTAAAATAGTATTACCAAAATTCGATTCTCCCAGTCCAACGTTATGAAGTAACACAGAGAGTCGACTAACTAACAGGTTTGTTTATAAGCACAATTCAATCCGGTCAAGAAGGACCATGTTTAAGCGTGAAATTCTATCCGGAAAAAGGAGGATTTTATTTGACGAACTACACAGTTTGGCCAGAGGAGCTGGCCTTGACTGCTTCACCTGATTGAGAGATGGCATAGCTCTTAGGTCGCTTCAGCCCTGTAGTTCTGGGCTCTCAAGAATAAGACTACGGTATCCCCTGCCTGTCGTACAAGGCGACTAAAAGGGGCCTCGCCTGAGTCGTCCACCAAGATGGACCCGGGAAGAAGGCGACATCGGCTGGCCCGTGTTGCCTTGCGCTGCGAGGGCACAGGGGGGGAGGGAGTAACCCTTCCCCCGGGACGTGCTTTCCTTGAGGACAGTGCAGAGGGGCTCCGGTGCGTTCCACGTGAGATCCCAAAGCCCCTCGTCATGCACCGAGGAAAGGGCCACCGGGGAGGTTTTAGTGGGTAAGTACCCACATAACTGCCGCCTTCCCCCCAGAAGGCGGGGTATCTTTGTGAAGATTTCCTCCCCGTCGACAAAAAAAAACACCTTTCAAATTTAAAATAGTATTACCAAAATTCGATTCTACCAGTCCAACGTTATGAAGTAACACAGAGAGAGTCGACTAACTAACAGGTTTGTTTATAAGCACAATTCAGTCCGGTCAAGAAGGACCATGTTTAAGCGTGAAATTCTATCCGGAAAAAGGAGGATTTTTTTTTTGACGAACTGCACAGATTGGCCAGAGGAGCTGGACTTGACCGCTTCACCTGATTGAGAGATGGCATAGCTCTTAGGTCGCTTAGCCTGAACCTCTATCGCTAGTACCAAGGGTCCCCGGTGAGGGGTAACCTCGGCTTGGACGGTTACTATGTTACGCGTAAGCATTCCGATCCGAGGGCGCCGGAGAAGGCCGATCCACGACTCATTCGGTTGTTATTTCACGGATAATCATCCATTTCAGGCGACGTTTCTGGATTAAAGTCTAATTTCGATTATAGGGCGACCACTCCTCCTCCTCCTCCTTGCGTCATTTTCCTCATTGCTGAGGGTCGTGACCTCTGCGAATTATGTGGCGGACGATCGCTTTTCACGTGTTGCGGTCTTTGGCGGTGTGTAATGCCTCGTGTACTCCTGTTGGTGTTGGTGCTAATTTGGTCTGTCCAATGCATATAGGGCGACCACTAGAATATATTAAAATCATCTCTGAAACATGCAGCATCCTTACGGTATATCAAGTATATCCTTTCTGTAATTTTATTATTAAAAGCTGACAAAAAACGTCTTTGTTGAATTTTTTATAGCTTGGTAACAATTATGATAACAATATGAAGATGATCCCCTGTGAGACACCGCGCCATTTTTCTTCTCCAAAAAAAGTCTCCTCATTCATTAGTACAGATAAATATTGTATTTAGAGCGCACATCGTTTTTATCAGTAATACGAGCGTGGTGCGTCGCATGCATGTTTCTTTTGTGCCGATAAATATAACGCAGCTATATAACAAGGTCTCTTTTAACTGTGAAATTATCATAAATCTCTTTGAAACTGTGTTCATATTCATTGCTTTTTTATTTATTATATATATACTTTGCATTTTATACGTACTACATACAACGACCGATAAGATAGGATGATTTGCATAAAATATTTTGTTTACTAATTATTCTTTAGTACCAGGATGACTGATTTTGGGAAATTAAATAATGATGAAATATGAATAATATTTGGCGACCTTACAGACAATAATTAAAAAAAAAATGCTGCCGTAAATCTTGTATGGGTAGCTCAAAAGAGTTAAATTACTTCCAGATTGTATGACTCCTCTAACTACAACTCGATCCTTTTTTTTTTATTAACGCGGGGGAATCTTTTTATAGACCATCCTCCGGTACCCTGGGTGAGTCCGGAGCGATATGTGGATGTTGAATGATGATGTGTGTGATGGACTCGCCCTGGGCAGCCCCTACCCACTAAACCTTCCGCGAATGCCATCAGCCGTTATGAGCGCGGTGCCACGGATCTGCGACAGGACACTCCAACGACCGGCTGGTCCCGGCAAAGACCGAGTGAATTAATTAGAAGTCAGATTACGAACTAATAAAGTTTAATTATTGTTTACAATGCCAAGTTAATATGATTTTCAACTAAATTATTAATTATGAATTATAGATACAATAAGGTTCAGATAACTAAGATACGAGTATACTTGGAAGTAGTTATCATAAATAACAATCGCTGGGTGCCATGCTGTGTGTGTTGCTAGCTAATAGTAGAGAAATCGGGTGCAATCTATACGAAAAACATAAAATGAGAACAGACATAAAACATCTCCTAGCACAAGCTTAAGCTTATATGGAATGGTTAGCAAGCATTCTGGGAGTTTTGTAAAAAAAATGCTTTTAATTTAAAAAAAATATAGGCAATTTAAAGCCATTAACGAAGCCTTCCTTATCACAATCATATTTGAGTACGTGATTGATGTTTTTGTATTAGCGTCTAGCATGACTTTGTGCTCTTTTGATTTGTACACCAGAATTGTGTGATAAAACTGTGTAATTTTTTATACTTATTTTGATGCTTTTAATTTACTCATATTTTTTTTTGAAACAATATTTTTCTTTTTTTTTTAAGTGGCACTACCCTTAGTCTGCCCTTAACCACTAAAGGTTAGCTGTCAGAAAATGCTAGATAGCATTAAGTTCGCCTTGGTACATATACTTTGGTGCAGTAAAGGATTTATCTATTTATCTATCTACTCTAGCAGTGATTACAAATTGGTATGCACCGTTTATTGGAACTGCACTGAAATTGAAAAAAAAATGTCTGTTTTTTTTTTACGAACTAACACAGTTGGCACAGGGAAGCTGGCCTTTACTGCTTCACCGGATTTGAGAGGTGGCATAGCTCTTAGGTCGCTTAGCCTGAACCTCTATTAGGTGGTAACTCGACACAAGGGTCCCGGTGAGGGGTAACCTCGGCTTGGACGGTTACCATTATTACGCGTTAGCAGTCCGATCCGAGGGCGCCCGAGAGGGCCGAACCACGACTCAGTCGATAGCTATTTTATTAACGAAATCTATTGGGACAATCTAAGCTTAACTTATATGCCACTTCGGGAAGAAAAAATGTCTGTATTGAATTGCAATTGTCTGCATATAGTCATTTGCTGAGCTTACGCTGAGTAAATGCTTAGCTTAGGTAAGTCAAGAAGATCGTGGTTTACCGAATATTTATACAATTCTAGGAAAATTATGTTTTTAAAATACAAAGAATTACCGCGAATATATTATGCAAATAGGAACGTTTTTTGCATTATCTTAAGCTATAGATTCCATATAAATGGAATACTAATCTATCTAATACAGTGTTGCCTCTATGTGGCGGCAAAATTTAAATAAAAATAAAATTTTATGAAAATACTGTAATATCCAAGTTTACATAAGATATCCTTTTTCGTTTAAGTTTATGTTTTTTAATGAAATATAAATAAATTAATAAAAACATTTTATTTTAGGTATATTTAATTGTCTATCATGCACAATTTATTTCAGTTAGCTATCGTCTTTATCTTCCGAGATATTAAAACTTTCTTAACCGACCTGTTATTTTTGTTCACGAGTGTATATATAGATTGTTAAGCCGCACTACCTGCTCTTAACCACCAAAAGGTGAGATTATGCTCACTAGTTAGAATTAGGCCATTTGCCCCCGTCCGCCAAGGTGGACCCGGGAAGAAGGCGACATCGGCTGGCCCGTGTCGCCTTGCACTGCGAGGGCACAGGGGGGGAGGGAGTAACCTCCCCCGGGAAGTGCTCTCTATGAGCACAGTGCAGAGGGGTTCCGGTGCGTTCCACTGGAGATCCCGGAGCCCCTCACCATGCACCGAGGAAGGGCCACCGGGGAGGTTTTAGTGGGTAAAAACCCCACATAACCGCCGCCTTCCCCCCAGAAGGCGGGGTATCTTTCTGAAGATTTCCTCCTCGTTAACAAAAAAAAAGGCCATTTGCCCCGCCTCCGTAAAAGGTGTCTAAAATACGCCGTCAAGTTCACGGGCGAGAAGTGCAGGGGCTCTTGTCTTACCTGGGAAGCGATCAGGCTCAGAGCAGAAAGGCACTGGTAAGTTCCACTAGAGATTGGTTAAGGAATACGGCTATGGAATGGAACTCTCTGCCGAGATCAGTCTTTCCATACGGGTACAATCTGGACACCTTTAAGGCCAATGTGACAGATGTGATCATAGGTTCCATCTTCGCCTTCCATCAAACGTGAGCCTATTTAGTATATAAAAAACAAATCCTGGTGCCTCTCACCATACGCCCCGAATGGTTTTTATGAGCGGGGAGTTTTATTGAGTACAACTCATCATCTCGCCATCTTTCGTTAAGAAGTTTCTTTATGAAAAAAAGTATGATTATGTATCGGCTTAATTGGTTATTGTATGCATGCACTAGCAAGTTCGCCTTTGTGCATATTTTAGTGTCAGCAAGCAGTAATCGCTGTCGTATCCCTGCGACAGCATATGCTAAGACACTGGACGTGTTGGCATCATGTCCTATATCCTGTTTATTCTTTCTTTATTTAACTGTAATTGTCTTTTTTAATATGTTTCATATTTTGTTTGTAATGTATTCGAATGATGCCTATAAAGAATATGACATGTTTATGTCTAATTAATGATAATAATAATTCTGTGGAGGAAAAGTGTTCTAGCCGTCTTAACTGACAATTACATTACCTACAAAGGTGATGGATTGAAATTGTCAAGTAATTTTATTTCTAGGTATATACTTGAAATGGAATATTTATTTATTTACTTTTTACACACACATACATTTTATATACCGACATGTACATACACAAAAATATTAGATACATTTTATCATTATTATTATTCCATAAATATATTCCTACTTCGGTCCTTCGGTACACATCTCCCTGCTAGACTAATACATAGCCTGTATTAGGGAGATGTTGTACCTAACTCCGAGTTTATTATGAACTAAAGTTCTTGTACAACGATAATTATATTTAATTAGAATAACGACGTGCAATTTGCTTATTTATAGCTATTTAAATTTCATTTACCTAGCAGGTAAACAAATATATTTACGATTAAAAACGAAAACCCGACTTCAGTAGTAAAACGGCCGTGGTAGCTCAATGTCCGGGCGGTTAACTCAAGTTGCATAGTACTCTAGAAACCCGAGTTCTATCCCCGGTGTCGGCACCAATAAATATGATGTTGCAATTTTATGTGCTGATTTACCACGTGCTCGGCGGTGAAGGAAACCTTCGTGAGGACACCTATATGTCTTAGTGAAGTCTGTCGATCCGCACTAGGGCCGCGTGGTGGACTATGCCCTTGTACTTTTTACCTTTATCCTTCTAGCCGTTTCTGCAGCACTGGTGCTACGGCGTTTACTCATAAATAACGTAATATTTCTAGTTTTCCATTTCCTTATCTTACCGACGCAAAGAAAAAGTCAACAAAACAACATATGGATTAGTAAATAGGTGTACAAATTTGAAATTGGAATTCCTAACCGAAGAGGAGATATTTGAGATCAAAGTGGCCAGTACGACAAAATGCCAATTTCATATTTAAGAACCTAATATATCAAAAAAAACTTTAACTTATCAAGAATGTTTATGTTGATCATCATTTCATCTCTAGAATATTCACTGCTGGACACACTGCCCCAACTATTTCCGTAAGGACAGATTGTAAGCGGCTTGCAAACAACTGCATCCTGCCTTTATTTTGCTACCATTTTATTCTCTTTGGCTCTTCAAAGTTACACGCAACGAAACAGCCGCCATAAACCATAGCCAAATATTAAAGGCATTAGTAGTAATAAACTTTTACTAAAAATACTAAAAAAAACGCAGCAACCGACGCGCTAGTTTCCTTGTAATACCAAAAGTTAGAACGAATTACGTACGGTAAAAGATCAATTTGTTTAGAAGGAGCACAGCTGTATAACAAAATACCAGCACACGTCAAGAGGGTAGACACACTTAGCGCATTCAAAATGCAACTTGTTAAATTCCTTAACGACAGCTAATCGTCCCAAAGCAAATGAATGCGTTAGGAGTTCTTCCATATGACAGCGAAATTATTGTTTTTATAATATTAGTTATTTTATTGTTCTCATGTAAGTGACCTTTAATGTCTTTTTTTTTTCAGAAATATTACTAACATACTTGTTAACCATTCCAACTAAGCTTAAGCTTGTGCTAGGTCATGGTTCACGGCAATAATCGAATGGTGGATTCGAACCCACGACCTTACGATTCGCAGTCCGTACCTAAACCATTTTTTTTTGTTCACGCGGGGAATCTTTTATAGACCATCCTCCGATACCCTGGGTGGGCCTGGAGGGATGTGTGGGACTCGGCCTGGGCAGCCCCTACCCACTAAACCTTCCGCGAATGCCATCAGCCGTTATGAGCGGGTGCCCCGGATCTGTCAGCGACAGGACACCCCAACGACCGGCCGGTCCCGGCAAAGACCGGACTTTATCCTCAAAGGGGACTTCTCCGGCACTCAGAGATGTCCCGACGACGCCGAAGCATGCTGGGGCCTAAACCATTAGGCTATTGACGCTTAATGTCTATAGTGAGAATAAAGTTTCTAAAACCTAAACATTATAAAAGTCAATGGCTTTACAATTTCATGGTTGGAAGCTCGAATCATATTCGGCTTTTACCAGGGAATTCCCGCTTTTCGGTTAATATCTACAAAAAATCACTTGCTTATAAATTTGTGTCCGATATATGGCGATAGTCCCAACAACTGTAATATATATGACCTAATAATCTACTCGAAAATCGGACAGCGATTGCTCTCTGTCTAAATGGTTAAAAACTACAGAAAGTTTCTAGAACTTCCAGAATATAGTAGTAGTAAATTGTCTTAATTAACATCGAAACAAAATAAATAATGCAATAAATAAACCGACGCACAACAAATATTTTTTTTCTTAGTATTCAAAGAACGTATCAAGCATCCATTACTCTAAGACAAAATTAAACTGGTTCATGCGTTACACGTTGGAAGGATTTTTGTTTTTAGAAATGTCATCATTTCAGAAATTTGCTAATACATTAGGAAAAAAAAGTAATAACTTACAAAAATGAAATTATTCAGCAGAGCCGAAAAATATTTCAACTTTAAAAAAAAAATTATAAGTTTCGTGTTTGTGGACCTAGAACTATCGGTTTTGGACAAAATCGTTATTGGTTTTTGCTGAATAAGGATTGTTCCACGGTATTAACCTAGAGTTTTCCTAAAAGAAAATCGTTTTACGGTACAAAAAATAAAAGAGAAGTGTAAATCGTGAAAATCCTATATTTGCTATTTTTTATCTAATAGTTGCAAGTCATATGTCATTCGACGCGTCTTTTTTTCTGATTCCAACGGCGTAAATGGCCATATTATGTGTCACTTACTACGTTTTTGCTTTCCAGGGTCGATATGTACTCCATATAAACGGGTTGTACGGCAGACAGACGACGTCCTGTGAATCAACAGGGTTATTTTTTGATTTGTCTTTCCATCTGAAGTCAGCTGGCTTTATGAAAATTGGCAATCGGGATATAGTTAAGATCGCCAGTGAGATGATTGTGCAAAATATTCCGTAATGTTTCCGTGCAGCGACATAACGCATGGCACAGATTGTACACCAAACTGTTAGAAAGTTAACTGGCAATTTTTGTACGTATGTGTGGGTAATTGCGTAAACCACACTAATGTTTATTGGGGATAACATCTTACTAAATATTTCTTGGATATATCATAAATTTCAGTTCAGTTAAGTGTTCAAGCGGTCACCTCTGTCTACCTCGGCAATGTTGAGGACGTGATTGTATGTGAGAATATGTGAGCTACATTTTCCGGCTAACCTGATCTTAAGTGATCAGAGTCGATCAACATCTACAACACTGGAGGAGCTGCAGGCGCGTTGCTGGCCTTTGAGAAAGAAGTAGGCTCGTTTCTTGAAGGTCTCCAAGTCGTACAGCTTCGAAAACACCGCCGGGGGTTGATTCCACAGGCTCCACAGACCGTCAAGCACTAAGATCGTGGCGATGGAATTTGGAATTCTGTCGTGATGTGCGGTAATGGATGGCTGGGATAATTCGAAAGAATTCCTCAGAACACTTCCCGTGGTAAATGCGATAGAGAATGCAAAGAGCCCCGACATCTGTTAGACCCAGAGGGTCAAGTCGATCGGAAAGACCTTGATCGTCGATGATTCAAGCAGCTCTACGCTGTACCCAAATGGAAGAAGTTGGTATTATGCTGCCCCGGCCTAGAAATATACGAGTATATAACATGCAGCATAGGAAACCACGAGAATTGTCCAAATATTCTTTATCGGCGTGGATCGTGCATAGTGACCTACTGGCCGGGTCGCGGGAGTACATTGCCGAAACTCGTATTTGTTCAGCAAACACGCTTGTATGATTGTTTGTGTGTTATGTTTGTAAAGCAACATTTGATCGTTTCTAGCTCACGTGTAAATTCAGATATCTTATGTTTGCATATTTAACGACCGGATTAAACATTTAGAGGACAACTTGAACCTTCATAGCGGTACAGGTTAAGATGTTTTCAAACAATTTATTTTTATAATGGCTGGTGATGAGTTACGCAAAGTGTGATCGCGAGTCAAAGGGAAGTTGAGAGGGAGATATAAGTTAGTGAAGATAGAAATACAGAGAGTTTCGTTTCGTATATTACTGTAGGGGTAATATTACGAGCACACCTTTGGCTTTCTCTCATAGCCAGTTACGTTTCGTATATCTAAGATTAACTTAAGATTCTGCAGGCCTATTGTCTGTATTTTTCTCTCTTTCACACATTATCTCAACAACAACAGTCGTGTATATATTACATATATAGACATAAATATAGATAGGACCACGACTCGATAGCTTTTATCGGAATACTTTGTGGTAATTCATATGTTTAGTGAATATGCAATACTAGATAGTTTAACGCATTAGCCAAGTAAATGCTTATCCACTCTTCTCTTGAAAACGGGCAGTAATACAAACGCGGATAAACTATTCCAGTCATTTCTTGTAAGAACAATGAAGCAAAGCGCCTAGTCCTTGTTTGGAGGATGGAAGCCATCAGTGCGTCTTCAAAATATTATGTAGTGATGTTGTCCATCTGTATGGATTATGTTAATTTTTTAAGTAAACAGAATACAGTGTCCGGGCGGTCGCCTCAAGTTGCATATAATACGCTAGAAACCCGAGTTCAATCCCTGATCCCCGCGCCAATTATTTGTTGAAGCGTCAAGTGGTGAAGGAAGGTTTCGTGAGGAAACACTACATGTCTGTCATTTTCTGACACTATCATGTGAGTCCGTAATCAGACATGTTATAGGCTGTAACGTTGACTTTAGCAGTAATGCATTTAGCCGCTGCGAATTTAAAAAAATAGGTGACTAAGATGTATGACTATTGGGTGTTAAGATTAAGTGCTAAGTTTCTATTTGCCACACAAGTACTTATCACATTAGTGTCACGGTGTCACATTAACGACAAGCGGAACGGTATATCCAATTGTTACGGTAGAAACAGCGAATATGAAAGTAGCCAGACTTCAAATCGAATATAATTTTAAACGCTATTACCCGCGGACGCTCTCTTTATATTTCCGAATTAGGATTGCTACGACATAGAATTAATCAGAAGTTAACCCAATTCTCACTAAACTTTCTTTTTTGTTAACGAGGAGGAAATCTTCAGAAAGATACCCCGCCTTCTGGGGAAGGCGGCGGTTATGTGGGGTTTTACCCACTAAAACCTCCCCGGTGGCCCTTTCCTCGTGCATGACGAGGGGCTCCGGGATCTCCAGAGAAACGCACCGGAGCCCCTCTGCACTGTGCTCAAGGAGAGCACGTCCCGAGGGGAGGTTACTCCCTCCCCTCTGCTCTCGCAGTGCAAGGCGACACGGCCAGCCGATGTCGCCTTTTCCCGGGTCCACCTTGGCGGACGACAAAGCCCCCACCCTTGTCGCCGAGTGAACCCGAGGCCCCTTTAGTCGCCTTCTACGACAGGCAGGGGATACCGTAGTCTTATTCTTAAGAGCCCAGAACTACAGGGCTGGAAGATCCTACCCTAGAGGGAGAACCTACACCCATGTACATATCAGCAGCATCAGTAAACGGATTAATTCGCGGCGCGGATATATATATATATATATATATATATATATATATATATATATGTTATAACTTACCTTGAATACTTCAAAATCCCTATTTATTATCTTTAATATACTTCAGTATACGAGTACTTCAATGTACACAATGACTTAAATATACACAACGTATGTGTCAATACAAATTTGGGTTATAAAAAATAGAATATCATCATAGTAAATAAGAGCTGTATTTGACAGTTAAAAACGTGGAGTGCTCCGATCGTCTACTCGTCAGGTCAATCTGAACATTCCCTGAAACTTTCATTGAAATCGGTCCAGGCGTTCCGGAGCCTATACGGATCAAACCCACACACATTCTCTTTCATATATATAGATATGGTATATCTATGCCAGAATTGGACCTTTTATTAGAATTTAAATGGGACCGCACCGAAAACACCAGCTTTTAAATAAAAAAATAATCATCGAAATCGGTTCGGTTCACCAATCCAAAGTTATGAGGTATAAATCATAAAAAAATGGACGAATTCAGGAACAAAACAAAGGATAATTTAGCTACCCTAAGCTACTTTATTTAGGCACTAAAAAACTTAAGTCTGCTTAATTTCAACCAACAATATCTGAAATTATTTCTCATACAAAAACAAACCTAAAGATTTTCTCGTTGAGTTTTTTGAACCTTCATTCTTGTTTCGCGGACCGTGTCCTAAATCATTACGTTGTAGACCTTCCGACCACATGTATTTTTTTACCGACTACAAAAACAGAGGTGTTGAAATATTTTTCGGCTCCGATGAATAATTTCATTTTTGTGGGTTACCACTTCTTTATTTTCCAGCGTAGATATATTGCCATTAATACTTTGTTTATAAAAGGAGCGGCGCAGCTAGTGCAAAATATACATTGACCTTGAGAGTCGAATCAAGATGCGATTAGATTAAAAAATATATTTTATAAATAGTAGTATGAACAAAACGCGGGCATTAGTTTCTTTGATCTACAGATGCAGGAAGTAGGAACAAGGAACTGGCAAACTAAAATATTTCTTTTAAATCTGATGACGTAAATTGGTCTCCAATAACAGGTTCAATATAATACTAATAAGCCATTTAATCACTTAGATATGAATAAAGGACACAATTAAAAAAAAATAATATAAAAAAATAATAAAGCTAAAAAGCAATAGAGGTTCAGGCTAAGAGACCTAAGAGCTATGCCACCTCTCAATCCGGTGAAGCAGTCAAGGCCAGCTTCTCTGGCCAATCTGTGTAGTTCGTCATAAAAAAAGCTAAAAAGCACAAAACTTCAACTAAATCTAAGTGGTGTAACGCCGAATCGACAGGGTTCACTGCTCAGCATAATACCGACCACCCAAGGAGAGTAATCAATGCTGGTATTATATATTCTTTTTTTTGTTGACGAGGGGGGGGGGGAATTTTCATCAAGATATATGTATCTTTACGTTAACCGTTCACCGGGCATTTACCCGCCGTGCCAGGCGACACGGGCCAGCCGATGTCGCTTTCTTCCCGGGTCCACCTTGGCGGACGACAAAGGTTGACTTCTAATAGAATCAACAGTTAATCAGAACGTAACCAAATTCTCACCAAACTACTCTTAAAGTACATTCCAATAAAAAATGAATAATCGAAATCGGTTGAAGTGTTATTGAGTTAACCGTCCATTTGTGGCGCACATAATAATAAATAAAAGGTACTGCACAGACATTATCTCGTAGCCAGAATTATTCACCAGCAAATTTGGTGGTAAATCAGCACATAAAATTCATTGGTGCCGGCACCGGCGATCGAACTCGGGTCGCTAGCGTACCATGCAACTTGACAACGCCCCGACACAGCTCTACTAAACTACTCAAATATACTTGCGTATTTATTATTTAAGTAATTATATGATAAACAGTAAACCGTAATATACTTTTTTTTTGTTAACGAGGAGGAAATCTTCAAAAATATACCCCGCCCTCTGGGGGGGGGGAAGGCGGCGGTTATGTGGGGTTTTTACCCACTAAAACCTCCCCGGTGGCCCTTCGTCGGTGCATGTTGAGGGGCTCCGGGATCTCCAGTGGAACGCACCGGAGCCCCTCTGCACTGTGCTCAAGGAGAGCACTTCCCGGGGAGGGAGGTTACTCCCCCCCCTGTGCCATCGCAGTGCAGTGGCCCGTGTCGGCCAGCCGGTGTCGCCTTCTTCCCGGGTCCACCTTTTAGTCGCATTCTACGACAGGCAGGGGATACCGTAGTCTTATTCTTGAGAACCCAGAACTACAGGGCTGAAACCGTAATAACTTCTTCTTTTGGTGCCATCTTCTATCGAAGGTTGGCGACCATCATGGCGATTTGGACCCTCGACACAGCAGCACGAAATAAAGAACGTGTGCTCTTATTGTATCATTGGCGTAGATAAAAGAGGCCTCGGGTTCACTGGGCGACAAGGGTGGGGGCCTTTGTCGTCCGCTAAGGTGGACCCGGGAAGAAGGCGACATCGGCTGGCCCGTGTAGCCTTGCACTGTGAGGGCACAGGGGAGGGAGGTTATTCCCCCCCTGGGACGTGCTCTCCTTGAGCACAGTGCAGAGGGGCTCCGGTGCGTTCCACTGGAGATCCCGGAGCCCCTCGTCATGCACCGAGGAAAGGGCCACCGGGGAGGTTTTAGTGGGTAAAAACCCCACATAACCGCCGCCTTCCCCCCAGAAGGCGGGGTATCTTTCTGAAGATTTCCTCCCCGTGAACAAAAAAAAAAAAAAAAAAAATTTTTAAGCCAAGATGTTCTTCTCCTTCCCGAATTTCTTTTCCCTTGTATCTTTCCTTGGATTATAAGCTGTAACAAATCGTATTTGGGATTGCGCATTATATGCCCTAGGTATTCCAGCTTTCGTAAACCGTATATATACTAGAGTTAAATATTTCATTTACCTCAGATCAACATAAACATGATCGTGTTGTGAACATTAAAAAGGGTATTACAATAAAAATATTTTTCAATATTGCAAACGAAGGCAATCTTGTATCGGTTACATTATGTTGCGAGCAGTAGGAAACATGTAGAAAAAAAGATATATTTAAAGGCAACTAATTACCTTCAATGCTTTTAAGAAGGCTATCTAGTGTATAAGTCTACAATTAAGTCGAATACAACCAGGAAGCATAACTTAATTACCACTTAATTACGTCTGATTATTATTAAAAATGTAAAAAGAGATTCTTCTAATTTTTGTTGTAAATTTTCAAGCATTATTTTGCTTCGTCTTTCATTCTTCGTACAGCAAAGGACTGGAATAGTTTGCCCGCGTCTGTCTTTCCTTCCGATTACAATGTGGGTATTTTCAAGAGTAGAGTGAATAGGCATTTACTAAGCTAATGCGCCATACCATCCTTGACTGCATTTCCACTTAACATCAGGTGGGATCGTAGTCAAGCACTTGCTTAGAAATTATAAAAAACGACGGTCCCACCTGATGTTAAGTGGAAATTCAGTCCTGCATGGTGAAGCGAAGCCAAACTATTCCAGTTCTTTCCTGTACGAATAATGTAAGACGAAGCAAAGCGCTTCGTTCTGATTTGAGGGATGTTCACCACAATAGGATGAAATCCCGCAGTGCGTCTTAAAGTCCGATGGTGGAACGGGGATGGGGGAATTAGATCATGTAGTTCCTGTCTCCAAAGTGCAATCTGTAGAAAACCGAAAGGCTAGCTACCTTACACCTGCGCTCAAGATTGGTCTCAGCTGCGTCACCAAATAGCCTCTTAGCAAGCTTTCCACCGAGTCCAGAGCTGCGTGTGTGAACATCGACAGAATTAGCATTAAAGTCAGAGCATCCTTAGCGACAGGAATACTTGGAATTTAAGTAGACCATGGGCCTCGTAAGCAAGCTCAAAGTCTCAAAGCTATGAAGAGGGCTATGCTCCGTAGACTAACGAAGTTTATCGACATAGCTCGCTGAAATGATGATGATGATGAAGTAGACCAAGGTCTCATCTCATAATACTCCATAATTCATTCTTATCAGGCGATGAGTATGAGTGGCAAATGATAAGAAATGTACTCAGTGGTTTCTTTATAAATTTCTTAATAATCTATAATGATGATACTCTCAACTAAATAAACAAATTAATTTATAAGATCGTTTCATTTTTATAGTTATGTAGGTTTCCTCACCATGTTTTTCTTTACCTTCTAGCACGTGATAAATTACAACAAACTACAACATTCATACAAATCAATTGGTGCCCGCTCTGGGAATCGAACTCAGGTTGCTATTTTAATATGCAACTTCAAACGACCTCCTGGACACTGAGCTGCCATAACTCAATTACACATAATTCTGTGTCGGACGGCCCATCGGGAGGCCGATGAGCGGTGCCAAGATTGTGGTGCTGCGGTGGACTCTGCCCAGCACACCCTTGAGGTGTGCCCGAGATGGGCAGCGATGGCAGATATCATGTCATGGCGCTGATGACATGGTATCTGCCATCGGTGGTGTAGACCTGTCGCTTCCGAGCCTCGCTCTTGCGATGGTCTCGAGCGACAGATCTTGGACGGCGGTCGCCTCCTTCTGTGAGACGGTCATGTCCCAGAAGGAGGCTGACGAGCGGGTCAGGGATGGGAGCGCAGAGGCTCCCCCCCTCCGCAGGCGACGTATCGGAGTGCGCAGGAGGCGTTACGAACGCCTCATCTTGCCGCCCCCGTAATCCGAAGCGGGGCCAGGATGGGTACCTGGCCCCAGCATGCTTCGGCGTCGTCGGGACTTCTCTGAGTGCCGGAGAAGTCCCCTTTGAGGATGAAGTCCGGTCTTTGCCGGGACCGGCCGGTCGTTGGGGTGTCCTGTCGCTGACAGATCCGGGGCACCCCGCTCATAACGGCTGATGGCATTCGCGGAAGGTTTAGTGGTAGTGCCCAGGCCGAGTCCCACACATCCTTCCGGGCCCACCCAGGGTACCGGAGGATGGTCTGTAAAAAGATGCCCCCCGCGTAAACAAAAAAAAAATTACACATAATTGAAGTACCTTGCGTCTATTACATTATAATAATTTTAATATTTAGTTCTAGAAATCAAAAGAATAATAAATACTACTAAAATATTTGCTAGGACATTAACTTTGTATTTACAGTTAACTTAATGATTTCTTTAAAAATTATTTGCGGCCTTGTGGTCGCGCGGACAGCCAAGAGAAAAATATTTACTTAACCTTGGACGTTAAGTAACTGACCAGTGCGCCGTTATTTTATTTTCGGAAGTCAATGTTTTTTTATTTCACAACTGTTGACAGTTCTAGGGAAAAATTAAGAGTGGATAGAAGAAGAAGGAAGCTAAAAGAGAAGTGTCACATTGTGGCTGTATGATATCTGTTGGACATATGCCTCTCCCGACGTTTTCCCAATGGCTTGCGGTCTTTATGAGGTCGTCAGACCACCTTAATAAGGGTAGGGACTATTTTTATATTGGTTGGAACAGCTATGTTGTTCTATTGAAAAATACACAAATTATCCAGCGAAGCTAACTTTGACCCGTTTACTGAGAGGTGACATAGCTCTTAGGTCGCTTCGCCTGAACCCTTTGGCTTCTACTTGAAGCGTCAATAGCCCAATGGTTTAGGGTACGGCCTGCGAATCGTAAGGTCGTGGGTTCGATTCCAAAATTGGACTACTGCCGTGAACCATGTCCTAGCACAAGCTTTAAGCTTAGTTGGAATGGTTAACAAGATTTTTAGTAATATTTCTGAAAAAAAAAGAAAAGAAATATTGCTAGCTATAAATAACTATTCTCTTAAAAAAAAATGGTGGACGTCCTACGCTGCGCTTGCTGGTCCGTGGTCTCCAATCAAGAACTTTTCTGCCCTATAGGATATCTGTTCTACGCGCTATGTGCACTGCCCGGCACTGCACGACTCGATCGGTAGCTATTTTATTGACAAAAGACTATTGGGACAATCTAAGCTAAACTAACTTATATGCCACTTCGGGAAGCGTTAGCGCTGGGAGAAGAAGTGGCTGAAGAAACTCCAGCAACGCTCCTAATCCTATCAAGGGGGTGGGGCTTTCTCATAAAATATTTATATCGAGCAAGGATTTTCAACGCTATTCCAATAAAATTGAAGTATTTTATTCTACTGAGGACAAATTTGCGTTCTCTATCTCTCTCATACGGCACTCTCGCTTACACACTTCGAACGATGCACTCGGCAATTCTCGGGAACTCTCGGCTCGAGCGTAATGGGACATTTTGCGCGAATGACATCCAGTATTGATCAATATATAAGACGATGTCACGTCAAATAATAAGAGTTTTACTTCCCAGATCATGTTAACACGTTGATGTAATAGCACAAGGCATGATTCTTTGCTCCTCGCTGTTGAAATATGACCTGGAATATATATCAGCCATCTTGTTATCTTGCAATCTGACCTCAAATCTGCGTCGGGGTCACACAAGACCTTATAGTATCTATAATACTAGCTTCCTTTCTTTCAAAATAAACAGTGATGAAATACATTAATCAGCTGTTCAAATTATCAGTGTTGCAATGTTCCGCAATATTGTTTGTTTCGTTAAATATTCTATATATATTAAATCAGTCATTTTCAGTCATAATCAAATATGCGAATTATGATTTGTAAAAAAACAAACAAATTTAGAATAATTAATAATTGTTATGGTTATGTTTTTAATATATATAAAAAGTTAAAGTGTGTGTTTGTACCATATAGGCTCCGAAACGGCTGGATCAATTCCAATGAAACTTTCAGGGAATCTTCAGATTGACCTGGCGAGTAATCCTGTAAAGCTTGGTGACGTTTATATTGTCAAATATAACTTTTATTTACTATGATGATATTCTATTGTTTTATAATACAAATTTGTATTGACACATGCGTTGTGTATATTTATGTCATTTTGAACCATATTGAAGTACAATGGTTACTACCCGCTCGAGAAGAGAATGAATACTGAGGAGACTGGTAAACTGACTTCTAACCTTCGCTAGTCAAAGTGTCACTTTAAGATCAGGAAGAACATTATTTATATTGAAATCGGTAAGACCAATGTATATCCACATTCCAAAGAAGGGCGACGTCCGGAGATGAGTAAAGCGAGAGTGTTTTGCCAGAATCGTAAAAAACTGAAAATCCGTAATCTCTGCGTACCCTGCGTTGGCTGTTACTATCTCATATATGGCACATACATATCAGCGTTATAAGTTTGGTGATAAGCGATTACTGTCATCTACCCCTTAAAAGGGGCTAAAATAACTTGAGTACTTTCTTATATATACCCACATTAGATCATCGATTCCTATCAATAAAGTACATTTACTTAGAAATAAAACAAAATACAAACAAATTGATAACCTTCTTTTTTGAAGTCAGTTAAAATCCTAGGATTATACTGAGATACCCGTCAACACTGCTTACCCTTCTAGATGATTTTCGTGATTTATTTGTCATGGTGATATTAAAAAAATATATTTTCCTCTTAAGTAAAACATCTGTTAACAATAAAGTTTATGTAACCTTGCAAACAGAGTTTAAGTTCAATGCAAACGCGGTCAACGTCTTAATAATTTTATCCGTCTTATGTAATCTTGAGAATGTAATCTTTACTGATCTTTCGATATAAGAGCATGCAGAGAGGAATTTTTTTACACTTTCTAAACAAATGCTTGACCTGATGTACAGTAGAAATGCAGTCCTGGATTGTAAGGTAGCTTAGTAAATGCCTATTACATTTATACTCCTACTAGCGTACCCAGCTCGGGTTAGATTTTATTTAAACAATAAACTTACATCATTAAATATTTAATTTAACTCTCACAATATATTAATCACAATAAATTAATACATTTCTCTTCGTATTCATTCTCTTTTCGAGCGGGTGAAGCTCAGCCTACACCCATGTACATATCAGTAAATACAATATCATTGTTATAATTTATTATACTTCAATACACTCCATTGTACTTCAATATGGTTCATAATGACATAAATATACACAACGCATATTTCAATACAAATTTAGGTTATAAAACAATAGAATACCATCATGTTAAATAAAAGCTGTATTTGACGGTTCAAAAAGTGCTCCGATCGTCACCAAACTTTTTAGGATTACTCGCCAGGTCATTCTGAAGATTCCCTGAAAGTTTTTTTGAAATCGGTCCAGACGTTTCGGAGCCTATATGAAGCCATGAAGCCATACCCACAAACTTTCTCTTTTAGACATAGACATAGAGATTTATTTATTGGCATCACAATACAAAAACACATCACAGACTGAATATAACACACATTAAAAAATAATGAAAAATAGACAAAACACAGTTAAAGTTACACGGACAAATAATACAAAACATATGATGCCAATATCGGACACCGTCTCAGCATATGCTGTGACAAGGATGCGACAGCGCTGATTTTCAGCGGTGCCCGGGACTACCTAAAGACGTGCGCGCGCAATACTACTTTTATATGGAATATTATTATACAGACAGTAAGAGTATAATAAATATGATACATAAATAAAACAGTTATGAGATTAAAAAATATTTTATACAATAAAATAATAGATGAAAAAAAATCATAAATATTATTGAGTCAAAAATAAACTAAAATTAAAAAAAAAATATATATATATATATATTGATTTACTTTACTCTTGAAAAACCCACGATGCAATCGGAGGGAAAGAAAACCACGGGCAAACTATTCCAGACCTTCGCTGTACGAATAATGATGGACGAAGCAAAACGCATCATTCGGATCAGAGGGATGTTCACAACAAAAGGATGAAATCAAGCTGTGCGTCATGAAGTTCGATGGCCGCTTTCCGAAGTAGCACTGAAAGTTAGTTTAGCTTTTGAATGTTCCTTAGATTGTCCGTGACATAGCAACCGACTGAGTCGTGGTTCGGCACTCCCAGTCGCCCTCGGATCGGAATAGCTTACGCGTAACATAGTAATCGTAGAATCCGAGGTCACCCCCACCCTTGTATCAAGTTGCTAGCAGAGCCCACCTCTCAATCCGGTGAACTAGTAAAAGTCAACTTCTCTGGCTAATCTATATAGTTTGGAAAAAAATTGAAATTGAAATTTAAAAAACATTTATTCGGCACAAAAACACAGAAACAACAGGTAAAACAAGACAAAAAACAACATAAACAAAAGAACAACAAAGAAATTGTGCCGAAAAGGGGTTGGTTTTCAGCATGTGCCACAGCACAGCTGTTGGTTTTCAGCCAAAACCTGTGAAGACTAAGGCGGACACCATTCGGTTGTGTATTATTATAGTGTACAATACATAAACTTTCATAAATATTATTGAGTCAAAATAAACTAAAATAAAATATATATATATATATATATATATATATATATATATATATATATATATATATATATATATATATATATATATATATATATATATATATATATATATATATATATATATATATATATATATATAAATATATAGTTATATATATATATATAAACAAGTTACATAATAAATAACATAAATATAGTGTTATATAAACGATTTGTCGTAGTTGATGTTGGCGTGGTTACGTTGAGACTCGGTTAAGAAACTTTTCATCTTTTTTTAAAATATAAGTAATGTTTTCTTGTTTAATTCATACATGTACCCTAAACGATTAGAATATTGAACCTTACGTCTACGAATTAATTAATCTTTTTACTTTCGTGAGGAAATGCCTACGAATACATGCCCTCACGGAGACACGGACATTTTAAATCAGAACGGTTTGATTAATCTATGACAAGCCGATGCTCCGACACGGGTTAACGAATCATTAACCTTTTAACCGATAACTGCTGTTTATTGACCTGTTTTTAATAATTAATATCGCTACATTAAAGTGAATAATGATCTCTCTCATCTGAATCATTTTCAACCAAAAACCTGTGAAGACTAAGGCGGACACCATTCGGTTGTGTATTATTATAGTGTACAATACATAAACTTTCATAAATATTATATATAAATGTATATATTAAAAAGCAGCTATAGATACATATATATATATATAAATATATAGTTATATATATATATTGATTTACTTTACTCTTGAAAAACCCACGATGCAATCGGAGGGAAAGAAAACCACGGGCAAACTATTCCAGACCTTCGCTGTACGAATAATGATGGACGAAGCAAAACGCATCATTCGGATCAGAGGGATGTTCACAACAAAATGATGAAATCAAGCTGTGCGTCATGAAGTCCGATGGCCGCTTTCCGAAGTGGCACTCAAAGTTAGTTTAGCTTTTGAATGTCCCTTAGATTGTCCGTGACATAGCAACCGATTGAGTAGTGGTTCGGCACTCCCAGGCGCCTTCGGATAGGAAAAGTTTACGCGTAACATAGTAACCGTAGAAACCGTGGTTACTCCCACCCTTGTATCTAGTTGCTAGCAGAGCTATGCCACCTCTCAATCTGGTGAACTAGTAAAAGTCAACTTCTCTGGCTAATCTATATAGTTTGGAAAAAAATTGAAATTGAAATTTAAAAAACATTTATTCGGCACAAAAACACAGAAACAACAGGTAAAACAAGACAAAAAACAACATAAACAAAAGAACAACAAAGAAATTGTGCCGAAAAGGGGTTGGCTCAGCATGTGCTGTGCTCACACATGTAGCACAGCGCTGGTTTTCAGCCAAAAAACCTGTGAAGACTAAGGCGGACACCATTCGGTTGTGTATTATTATAGTGTACAATACATAAACTTTCATAAATATTATATATAAATGTATATATTAAAAAAAAGCAGCTATAGATACATATATATATATAAATATATAGTTATATATATATATATATATATATATATATAAACAAGTTACATAATAAATAACATAAATATAGTGTTATATAAACGATTTGTCGTAGTTGATGTTGGCGTGGTTACGTTGAGACTCGGTTAAGAAACTTTTCATCTTTTTTTAAAATATAAGTAATGTTTTCTTGTTTAATTCATACATGTACCCTAAACGATTAGAATATTGAACCTTACGTCTACGAATTAATTAATCTTTTTACTTTCGTGAGGAAATGCCTACGAATACATGCCCTCACGGAGACACGGACATTTTAAATCAGAACGGTTTGATTAATCTATGACAAGCCGATGCTCCGACACGGGTTAACGAATCATTAACCTTTTAACCGATAACTGCTGTTTATTGACCTGTTTTTAATAATTAATATCGCTACATTAAAGTGAATAATGATCTCTCTCATCTGAATCATTTTCAACCAAAACCCAATTAAATGAAGTTCAACATTGTCATCTTGATGTCTTATCGTGATATCGTATATCGACGCTGAAAAGTAAAACCATTTTTTTTTTACGAGGAGTAAATCTTCAAAAAGATACCCCGCCTTTTGGGGGGAAAGCGGCGGTTATGTGGGGTTTTTACCCACTAAAACGGTGGCCCTTTCCTCGGTGCATGACGAGGGGCTCCGGGATCTCCAGAGGAACGCACCGGAGCCCTTCTGCACTGTGCTCAAGGTGAGCACGTCCCGAGGGGGGAGGTTACTCCCTCCCCCCCTCTGCCCTCGCAGTGCAAGGCTACACGGGCCAGCCGATGTCGCCTTCTTCCCGGGTCCACTTTAGCGGACGACAAAGGCCCCCACCCTTGTCGCCCAGTGAACCCGAGGCCCCTTTTAGTCGCCTTCTACGACAGGCAGGGGATACCGTAGTCTTATTCTTAAGAGCCCAGAACTACAGGGCTGCGGGCCGGTCTGCCACCGGCCCGGAAGGTAAAAACCTAGTTAGTGACACATATGGCCATTTTCTTTTTTTACGTCGTTGGAATCAGAAAAAAAAGATGCGTCGAATGATATATGACTTGTAACAATTAGATGAAAAATAGCGAAAATAGGATTTTCAAAATCGACACTTATTTTTTGTACCGTAGAACGATTTTAGAAAAACTCTAGATTAATGCCGTGGTACAATACTTATTGAGCAAAAAATAATAAATATTGTGTCCTAAAACGACAGCTCTAGGTCCACTAACACGAAAGTTATAATTTTTTTTTCAAAAAGTTGAAAAGTTTTTGGCTCTGGTGAACAATTTCATTTTTGTGGGTCACTCCGTTTTTGTTTTCCAGCTTCGATATATACTTGAATATAGTTAATGTTTATATAATTAAATTAAGGTAACTCGATGTTTTATAACGATTGTATTTTTTGTTTTTTTTTTGAGTAAACGGGAATGCGGTTCATTTGATTTTAAGTAATCCCGCAATCAAGCTCACATATACATATCGATATATATAAAAATGAATGTTTGTCTGTATGTCCTTTATAGAATCGTAAACTATGTATTTGAACCTTGCAACTCCACTAACTAAATTTTTTTAATAGGGTATAAACTAGTGCATGATCACGGTCCCACATGTTAAGTGGTGATATAGTCGAAATATGGTACGCGCTAAGTAAGTGCCTATTCACTCTACTCATGAAGGCTCCCGTCGTACTTGGACGGAAAGACTGACGCCGGCAACTTGTTCCACTCCTTTGCTGTACGCACGATGAACGATGACTCAAATCGCTTCGTTCGGACGCGCGGTACATCGACTATGAAAGGGCGGAGACGCCCAAATGTAGAATGAATACTACCGAAGGTAGAATGGTATCTATAATAATGTTATATATGTTAATAGCTTATTATAACGTAACTTATTTACATTAACTTCGTAATCATGTTCATTATAGCGTGAGTTCCGTGTTGATTTTTGCTGTGTTAAGTGTTTAAAAACCGCTCAAGATTTAAAAAAATACAGCGGCCCTTAAACATAAGTGTCATAACGTAAATCTTAATACGGTAGTGCCAGATAACAAGTACAAATACAAGTATATTTATGAGAAAAACAAAACCGACTCTGGCTCTCAAGATACAAGCGTTTGCTTAGTTTGGAAGTCACTGTGTACCAACAATATGTGCTGCAATGGTTACATGTATGTTCGTTTGGTTTGTGTAATGTTTATAAGTGTAACCAAATCTGTGTTAATAAATAAATATTCTATTCTATTCTAATTATTTATTTTACTTTTACACACACACACATTTTATATTACCGACATGCACATACACAAAAATATTAGACACATATTATCAAATGATATTATATAACATATTCTATAAAACATTTTTTTACTTCGTTTTCGTCCTTCGGTACACATCTCCCTGCTAGACTAATACATAGCCTGTATTAGGGAGATGTTGTACCTAACTCCGAGTTTATGAACTAAAGTCTGTTATATAGCTTATGTGGTAGTCGTGTGTTTTTGCAAAGAATAGTGTGCGTGGGTGCATGTGAGAGTGAGTACATGAGAGTGAGACTTTGAATCAAAAAACAAACGTTAAACGCTATAACGCGCGGGCGATTGCTTTGTATTTCCCAACTATCGTAAGAATATTACGATAATAGAATTAATCAGTACCTAATCAAACTCTCATCAAACTATTCTTGAAGTAGGTACATCCTTTCCAAAAAAAATGAATCATCGAAATCGGTTGGCGTGATATCGAGATATTTGTCCACTTGTGGCGTTCTTATGCAAATTTAAAACTAATATGGTTTTGCTCATGGATCCCATTGTTAGAATAGAATACCAAATGTAAGACATGTAGGTTTCCTCACGGTGTTTTCCTTCACCGCCAAGCGCGTGGTAAACGACACATAATTTTTCTTGTTGACGGGGGAAATTCTTCAACAGGATACCCAAGATTCTGGAGGGAAGGCGGCGGTTATGTAAGGCTTTTACCCACTAAACCCCCTCCCCTGTGGCCCTTCCTTGGTGCATGGTGAACGGCTTCAGGATCTCCAGAGAAACGCACCGGAGACCCTCTGCACTGTGCTCTTAGGAGAGCACGTCCTCGGGAGGTTATTCCCACGGGCACGGACACGGGCCAGCCGATGTCGTCGCCTGCTTCCCGGGTCCACCTTGGCGGAAGACAAAAGCCGCCCAGTAAACCCGAGGCCCATTTTACCACATAAAATCGCAACAACAATTTCATTGGTGCCGACATCGAGATCGAACTCGAGTAGGTTACTACGCAACTTGGGGCGACACTGAGCTACCACGGGTCGACATCTGCATTCTATTTAAATTTTATACTATATTATAACCTCACTTAAAAAGTGTTTACTTAACTGTTTACATTTTCTATTGTTCTTTTGTCTGATGTCAACAATGCTGGCCAGCTACATCTTCCATTTGACTGAGTTCGTGGCTGCCAACAAATGAACGCGATTTGAATACAATGACGTCTCATTAGTTCAATTGTTATAGCATTATAACATGACATTTTAGACTATAAATCAACTAATAAAATTATTATAACTTCCCACAGGCTACGTATAATAGCTGAAGCTTTTTGAATACCCGAAGTGGCACTCAAAGTTAGTTTAGCTTTTGAATGTCTCTTAGATTATCCGTGAAATAGCAACCGACCGAGTCGTGGTTCGGCCCTCTCGGGCGCCCTCGGATCGGCATGCTTACGCGTAACATAGTAACCGTCAAGCCGAGGTTACCCCTCACCGGGGACCCTTGTGTCGAGTTACTAGCAATAGAGGTTCAGGCTAAGCGACCTAAGAGCTATGCCACCTCTCAATCCGGTGAAGCAGTCAAGGCCAGCTTCTCTGGCCAATCTGTGTAGTTCGTCAATAAAAAAAAAAAATCTTTGAATACTGCAAACCTAATGGTTAAACGACCGACGTTATCATTTTGAATCGGGGAGTCGCATTCAGTTTTATTGATTTCCGTTTTTATGTACGAAAAATCACGTTTTAACATTCGCGCCCTGTTGCTTAGAATTCACCATCATATAGCACTATGGTTTACCGATAGAGTGCCAGTGGTATTATTTAGTCTTGATAGAATAATAATTCATATATAGTAATCAATTATTATCTATCGGTTTGAAGAGCCGTGGTAGCTCATTGTCCGGGCGGTCGCCTCCAATTGCATAGTACGCCAGCATACCGGGTTCGATGTCGGAACCCAAAGTCTTATGTTAACGAAATTAATATGGGATCTACCAAACAAACAACTATACAACTTAATGTGTACGGCGAGCGCACAAATAGAATATATTAACATTAGAATTGTTAATATTACGGAATTGAGTTAATCAGAACCTTTTTTTTTTGTTAACGCGGGGGAATCTTTTTATAATCCATCCTCCGGTACCCTGGGTGGGCCCGGAGGGATGTGTGGGACTCGGCCTGGGCAGCCCCTTCCCACTAAACCTTCCGCGAATGCCATCAGACGTTATGAGCGCGGTGCCCCGGATCTGTCAGCGACAGCGACCGGCTGGTTCCGGCAAAGACCGAACTTCATCCTCAAAAGGGGACTTCTCCGGCACTCAGAGAAGTCCCGACGACGCCAAAGAGCGAGACCATCACAAGAGCGAGGCTCGGAAGCGACAGGTCTACACCACCGATGGCAGATACCATGTCGTGGCGCTGCGCTGCCCATCGACACAACACACCGGTTACACCTCGAGGGTGTGCTGGGCAGAGTCCACCGCAACACCACAATCATGGCTCATCAGCCTCTCCGTGGGCCGTCCGACACAGGTAGTCCCCGAAGCGAGTTAATCAGTACCTAACCAAACTCTCATCAAAGTAACTTTTGAAGTACATCCTTTTTCCATTTTCAGAACTAGACCAAATTATGACATAGGACCACACGGGAAGCACCACCGAATCCCAAGTTATGAGGTAACAAACATAGATACGAACATATAGATGAATTGAGAACTTCCTCCATTTCTGAAGTCGGTTGAACAGAAAATAATAACGACGGTGCTATGACAAACGTTAAACAGACAAATTGTGAACCTTAAAATTTTTTGAAGTCTATGAAAAAGACAATGTACTCATTTAGTACCAGTAAATTAATTAATGAAAATTTCCGGCACAGCGTTATAGCGGCCATTGTTAAAAGCGTTAAATCGCTTTTGGGTCATTTACACCCGTTCTAAGCGACATTCTTCTTCCGTTACTCTGCATACAATTAATTTTAACTGCTTCACCGGATTGAGTGGTGGCATAGCTCTTAAGTCGCTTAGCCTGAACATTTATAGCCAGTAACTCGACACAAGAGTCCCCCCGGTTAGGCGTAAACTCGGCTTGGGCGCCCGAGAGGGCCGTGTTTTAAGTGCAAAAAATCATATGGCGATAGGATACCTATCACATATAGGACCTAAAAGCTTGGTGAAAAGCGGACCGCTAAAGCCACACATACCGCTAGGGTTAAAACGACATGAGACCTTTTATTCTAAAAATCCATAATAGAATAAGTAATATATTTATTCCTTTTCTAAATAAGAAACTTTCCTTACGAGCCCTTTATCGCCAGAGATGTCATTTGATTTATCTGTTTATTGTCCTTATTGTATGTGCACGTACCGTAACAACATTCCCGCATAATTGGACTGTGGCCGCTAACGTCGGACATGTTACGTTATTAATAGTAAAAAAAAAAACTTGATTCAAAGCTAAACAACAGCACATTCTCAGATAATATTATTATATCATTATTCTCAGATTTAGTCAACAAGTGCTAAAACAGTATTAATAAAGTCTAATTTACAAGCCTTTATACAGGGTGTTAGGAGATTGCTACTGAAAACGAACTGATTAAACAAACAGTAAGTCCTTAGTGATATACAATATTTTTGCATACAATATTTGGTGATCGGATGAAATAAATCGATATTAAATGATTAGATAATTTCCGATTGTATCGATATCGTTCATTTATCGATATTTTAAGAATATCGATATATCTCGTGCACTCGTTAATAGTCAGATTGTGAAATAATAAATTAAAATTATTGTTTACAAAGTCAGACTGTTATTGTGATTAACTGAATTGTTATTTTTTTTTTTAAAGAAAGCAATATTTCTTTTTTTTTTTTTCTTTTTTTTTTCCTGGAAATATTACTAACAATCCTGTTAACCATTCCAACTAAGCTTAAGCTTGTGCTAGGACATGGTTCACGGCAATAGTCGAATGGTGGATTCGAACCCACGACCTTACGATTCGCAGGCCGTACCCTAAACCATTAGGCTATTGACGCTTAAATTATGAATTCTAGATATAATTACGTATTACGTCATTGGAAGTATACGTCACAACCTACGCCTATGTGTTGCTAGTAAATAGAACGGAGAGACAAAACCAATTAAGAATAATCTTGCTTTATATGATAAACAGATGATATACATGTCAATCAATCACTAGTAATTCATTTACGCGGAAAATATTGCAGTTAGTTTTATTATGTATTACGTATCTTTGGCGCTGTGTGCGAGAACAACCAATGGCGGAGCCGTTATAACTAGCAGCTTTATCACCTCTACCAGGAACTGCACGTGGCTGGGCACATCAAATTAAACAGATTTATCTGGTCATGTGCAGAGAATGGATGAAGCCAGGATACCCAAGGGAGTTATGACGAGGGACCCCGAAGGTCAAAGAGGTCGGGGAAGACCAAAGCTCCGCTGGTTAGACGGTGTCAATCGAGACGCCAAAGAAATTGGCATAGGAACCTGGAGGACTGCGGCCATGGATAGACCGAGGTGGAAGTTGCTTGACCAAGCCAAGGCTCACAAAGGGCTGTAGAGCTTATAGAAGAAGTTTTATTACAATTACTAGCTTCGCCCCGCGATTAAAAACTATTGTATTTATTTAATTCTAAAATATGTTATAAGGAATGACTTAAGCTACTATAATTCGGGAAAATGTTGTTTTAAATGGCGTGTAACATCATCGGGCGCAGCATAAATCTTATCAGGAAACTCGATAGAACACATCCGTTACCTTGGTTCCTGAATGAAAACAAACAGAATGCATATCACAACGGTGCACAGATTGGGGACGCCTTCAAAATGTTTTGCACATCGAATGCGGAAGGCTGACTCACCGAACTGTTAGATTTGCCAAGTGGTGGATGATGTGCACCACATAATGGGTGAATGTGCTTAACATGAAGCGAAAAAAAAGTCATTACTAGATAGCCTAAAACTGAGAGAACAACATGTGGGTGCCTTTTTAATGTCGTTGTCTGACCCAACCTCGGAGGGAGCGACGCTGGTGGCGAAGGCCATACAACATTGATGACTTTCTCGCTTCATGCTATCGATGTGTGTGTACTTAGGTTAGGGTATGCTGGGGCCAGCCCTGTAGTTCTGGGCTATCAAGAATAAGACTACGGTATCCCCTGCCTGTCGTAAAAGGCGACTAAAAGGGGCCTCGGGTTCACTGGACGACTAAGGTCCTTTGTCGTCCGCCAAGGTGGACCCGGGAAGAAGGCCACATCGGCAGGCCCGTGTGGCCTTGCACAGCGAAGGCACAGGGGGGAGGGTGTAACTTATCCCCCGGTATGTGCTCTCCTTGAGCTCCGGTGCATTCCACTGGAGATCCCGAAGCCCGAGGAAAGGGCCACCAGGGAGGTTTTAGTGGGTAAAAAACCCCACATAACCGCCTCCTTCCCCCCAGTAGCCGGAGTATGTTTTTGAAGATTTCCTTCTCGTTAACAAATGAAAAAGTATGATGGGGCTGACATGCCCAAAAGAGCAAAAGTCACATTATTAGACCTTATATGTGTTCATCATTCACCATTTAACCAGGAAGACCAATAGAATATCATTATCCTCAATATTTCATCATAAAATAATATAATTAAAACGATATGGTAATAACAAGTTTTCCGTAATAACGTTACGTTAAACTATAACTGCTGTAGTTGTTATAACTCATAATTTATCAAAGTAATAAAACCTATAATCATACAGATTACGAACACATTTACACAGATTTCATAGATTTGTGAAAAACTGAAAATACCTTCTCATTGTAACATATATGGTAAGCGAACATCGCAATATTTAATACCGACACTAATGAATAAACTCCCATTACAAACGAGGAAGGACATTGACAACAAAAACATTAAAACTGTTTTAAAAAAATATTTTTTATAACATGTGTAAAAAAAAAATATATTTATATTAAGAGCAGCCTGTATCGAGCGCTCACACGCATTGAGGCGTCTTCGCTTACGATGGGTGTGTGTGCGTTCGTTTGCAAAAGATGCTCGCAACGGCTCGTGACGAGGTGTTGCGGTATTTTCTTTTAAACCACTATTACTATAAAAATGGACGAAGACTGAATGGTGAGCATCCAGACAAACCTGGGATAGGTTTTTGGGATGCGCTTTAAAGTGTAAATTTTATTTGTAAAATGTATTAAATAAATAAATAAAAAAAAAAGATAGTCATCATCTTTCAGCCGTAAAGCATCCACTGCTGGACATAGGCCTCCCCCAACGATTTCCAAAAGGAGAACCGGTTGTAAGCCCGCATCCAACTGCGGCCTGCGCTCTTTATGAGGTCGCCCGACCACCTTGCGTTATCGTCCTCCGCTGCGCTTGTCGGCTCAAGTATACATACAGTTAGGCGCCCATCGCTGGGTGTCTTTTAAAAAACAACTTTGTGGCGCACACCACTTGATTTAGTTACAAATAAAGGTTTGACTTCCGAATCCCTAAATTTGGTAGAGAACTGAGCTCCGCGAGGTTCTGAATTACACTGCGTTGAAATTGATTTAGAAACTGTACAAGTAAGCAAAAGTGACTTGCAGTGGAATAAAACTGCGTCGGTTTGAAGGAGAATATACTTTATTTTCATAGTATTAAGGGTTATAACAAGTATTCATGATTAAAAAAAATCGACTTCAAATCAATCGTGACGTAATCTGATCTGATCTAATGATTCTTTCTTTTAAAAGCTGGTCTAATTCTGACAATGGTATTACGAGATGGAAATCATTTATTAAATTTGCATCAAAAATGTGCTCGACAAATGAACGAATACCGAATTTCTTTGATTCATGTTTTATTGGAAAGGATGTACGATAATTCGCGAGTATTGCGCGCGCACCACTGGGAACTCCTGGGCACTTCTGAAAATCAGCGCTGTGGCATCCTTGCGACGGCGTAAACTGAGACGGTGTCATTGACATCATATCTTATGTCGTATTTGTCCGTTTTTTCCTTGAACTGTATTTTTTTCCCGTCTTTTTGATGTTTCATATTTTGTGTCAATAAAGAATATGTGTATGTCTATGTATAAATACATAGAGGTCGTCTGTGCGTAACAGATTAAACGTCGTGTCTTGTTTTTGCACGTAAATATACTTGTGATATCTTTCTTTATTTTTCCCCAAAGTGGCATTCAAAGTTAGTTTAGATTTTTTAATGTCTCTTAGACTATCCGTGAAATAACAACCGACCGAGTCGTGGTACGGCCCTCTCGGGAGTCCTCGGATCGGATTGCTTACGCGTAACATAGTAACCGTCCCACCCCCTTTTCGAGTTACTTACTAATGATAGAGGATCAGGCTAGACGACCTAAGAGCTATGCCACCTCTCAATCCGGTGAAGTAGTCAAGGCCAGCTTAGCGTTATAAAAAAAAATTCTTTCTACACGTGTATGATACATATTCACTAGTTAGGCATTTGACCAATTTTCGCTGATGTCAATGACCCGCTCATTTAGCACACATCGTATATCACAAACAAATATTAAAAAAAAAAGTATATTTACCGGTTTTTACAACCTCTTTATCATATGCCAAGTGAGAAAGAACGTTGCAACATAACGGTGCAATTTTAAAAAGTACGGTGTGTAACACATTTTTTTTACATCAGAGATACTTTCTCTTTTTGTAGTTAAGCTGCTAAACCGTTGTCACATTTTGGTTTATGTTAAAAGTTAAAGTTACAGCTTTTATATATATAATACATATGTCCCACTGTTGGGCTTAGGCCTTCTCTGCAAGTATAAGGGCATAGTCCGCCACGCGGCCCTAGTGCGAATTTGCAGGCTTTCTAAGATATGTAGGTTTCCTCACGATGTTTTCCTTCACCGCCGAGCGCGTGGTAAATCAGCACATAAATTTGCAACAGCAAATTTCTTGTTGCCCGCACCGGGGTCTCGAGTTGCTAGCGTACTATGTAACTTGAGCCGACCGCCCGGGCACTCAGCTGCCACGGCATTTTGGTTTAACACAATAGATTTACGAGCAAAACAAAACCGACTTCAAATCGAATCAAACGATAAAAGCTATTACGCGCGGACAACTTTGAATTTTGATATTATCGTGGGAATATTACGAAATAGAATAAATCAGAACCAAACTCTCTTCAAACTACCCTTGGAATACATCGTTTCCAATAGAAAATCAATCATCGAAATCGGTTCTCGTGATATGAAGGTATTCGTCCATCTGTCGCGCACATACCTAATGCAAATTTAAGACTTACCTATATGGTTTTATTTTGGATGCCATTTTATATGGTTGTTCAAAATGATACACGGGTAGTGTCAGCTTTCTAGTAAAGAAAGAATTATCAAAATCGATTCACCCAGTCGAAAGTTATGAGATAACAAACATAAAAAAACATACAGCTATATTATTTTATGGGGATTAAACTGGTGCTTGACCACGATCCCACCTGATACTAAGTGGTGATACAGTCGAAAGATGGTACGCGCTAGTTTAGTAAGTGCCTATTCACTCTACTCTTGAAGGCTCCCACGTACTTGGACGGAAAGACTGACGCCGGCTTGTTCCACTCCATTGCTGTACGATGAACGATGACTCAAATCGCTTCGTTCGGACGCGCGGTACATTGACTATGAAAGGGTGGAGACCCGTCGAATGTCTAAACGTCCGAAGGTAGAATGGGAATGGGGAAATTAACTCGTGTAATTCCGGTGCACAATCTACAAAATGTAATCTGTAAAACACTGAAAGGCTGAATTGAGAACCTTATCCTTTTTATAAGTCGTTTTTTGTTTTACTCGTAAATATACTGTTTTTTTTTAAATTAACGATGCAATGGTTTTAACATTATATGACGGGAAATGAATCATTGAACTTGCACCGGATATAAACGATAAGATAAGATTTATTTATTTGCTGTAAACATGGTATTATTTGATGTTATACATATAATTACAGACAGGCCGACATGTTTCGCTTATTATAATTAAGCATGCAAATTAAAATTTATTGTAATTTTTAATATAAAGTCAATAACTTGTGAAATACATGTCAATACCACTAACTATGGGAACAGACATTTTTAACAAAGAAATTCGGAAACACTATAAATATTTAAAGCATTGAGCCACTTGTATAATCTTGTTTTAAATTTAGATCTATTTAACATTTTTAATTCTATTGGAAGCTTATTATAAATTTTTACACACAAAATTATGCAACTTATGTCATATTTTATTAATTTTGGAGTTTCTTCTAAAACAAGCCTGTTTAGATGCTCGTTTGTTACGTGAATTCATATCCTTTGCTTTTTTTGAATTTTTTTGATTACGAATCGATTTACCCAAGCTGTAATAGTTCGACAATTGCTGTCCCTGGGGATGGGAGATGGGGGAATGTGTCAAATATGAAGCGGAAAGAAGGACATTAATAGATAGTCTAAAACTAAGGGAGCAACATTGTGGTGTCAACTCTCTACACGTATTGCTATAGCAAGGGGTGTAGAGAGCCCAAACAAAGTGTATAATTAGGAATAAGAAAACCCCCTCGATTTCGATAATAAAATAGCTACCGACCGAGTCGTGGTTCGGCCCTCACGGGCGCTCCCGGATCGGAATGCTTACGCGTAACATAGTAACCGTCCGAGCCGAGGTTACCCCTCACCGGGGGGACTCTTGTGTCGAGTTACCACCTAATAAAGGTTCAGGCTAAGCGACCTAAGAGCTATGCCACCTCTCAAATCCGGCTTCTCTGTGCCAACTGTGATAGTTCGTCCAAAAAAAAAAGGAATAATAAATTGGAATAAAACAATAAGCATAGGAATAAAATGATAGAGTTAAAGTAGAGTAAGAGAAAGGAAAAGAACATATATGTAAATACCCGTAAAATACATAGATTGTAAAACTAAAACGATAAGAGTAGAGAAATAAGTATATGAATGTTAAAGTAGAGTAAGCTAGAGAATAAAAGTAACAAATTGAAATGTAAGATTGTAATGAACAATAGAAAATATAAATCAATGGTTAATGTAGAGAAAAGTGTAACTTGTAACGTGTAATGTAAAAATAACCTAAAGAGATGATAGAAAGAGAATCATGAAAAAATCCCTAACCACCCACGTTGGGGGGGATTTTTTATTTTTTTTTATTAAAGTTACAGCCTTTATATTTATAATATATATGTCCCACTGCTGGGCACAGGCCTTCTCTGTAAAGAGAGTATAAGGGCATAGTCCACCACGCGGCCCTAGTGCGGATTGGTAGACTTCACATGCCTTAGAAAATTTTTCTAAGACATGTAGGTTTCCTCACGATGTTTTCCTTCACCGCCGAGCGCGTGGATAATCAGCACATAAAATTTTGCAACAGCAAATTTATTGGTGCCGGCACCGGGGATCGAACTCGGGTTGCTAGCGTACTATGCAACAAGAGCCAACCGCTTGGACACTGAGCTTCCATTTTTTTTTATTACTAATAAAAAAAAATAAAAAAAACATTGTGGGGTCTTAATGCTGCTGTCTGACCCGACCTCAGAGGGAGCGACGATGCTGGTGGCTATGGGCATACAACATTGACGACTTTCTCGCTTCATGCGACCAATGTGTGTGCGCGTAGGTTAGGGTATGATGGGGCTGACATGCCCAAAAGGCAAAAGTCCCAATAAATAAAGAAAAAAAATTGCTGTCCCTATCCATCTACACTTAGGTATTTACATATATATGTATTTATTATTATAAATAATTATTATGTTTATATATTTAATTTATTTGTTTTTTTTTCATTGTATATATTGCTAGCATACTATGCAACTTTAGCCAACAATAAATAGATAACATAAAATCGGTCCCGCCATTAGTGCAAACATCAGTATAAAAAAGAGAACATACCAAATAAGGATTAGATATATGATTATAATTTCGTAAGGACAAAAAATTTAAAAAGAAGTCACAACATTAGCTCCTTCATCGATTGTGTAAGTTTTTTTCTGCATATTATGTTTTATAAGTCTATACAGCAGTCATAATAAGTATGTATTGCCTGTATTGTAAATCACACACTGAACCAAAACGTACCTAATTGATTTCAATAAATAGACGCATTATTATAACGGTCTGTAGTGAGACGAGTGATTGACTCAATTCTGGGTGGGCTTATATTTTATTGATAACAGACTTAAAAAGGCAGGTTTCATATTTGAGCCGTTTGGGGTAGAAACTTAGGGTCCGTAGGAAGCGTCAATAGCCTAATGGTTTAGGTCGTGGGTTCGAATCCACCATTCGACTATTGCCGGAATCATGTCCTAGCACAAGCTTAAGCTTAGTTGGAATCGTTAACAAGATTGTTAGTAATATTTCTGAAAAAAAATATTGCTAGCTTTCAAGAGTAGAGTGAATAGGCACTTACTAAACTAGCGCGTACCATCTTTCTACTATATCACCACTTAACATATTAACAAAATACTCTAGATACTTTTTTTCTTACCCACTAAAACCTACCCGGTGGCCCTTTCCATGGTGCATGACGAGGGGCTCCGGGATCTCAACGTGGAATGCACCGGAGTCCCTCTGCACTGTGCTCTCCTTGAGCTCCCCCCCTCGCCCCCTGTGCCCTCGCAGTGCAAGGCGACACGTGTGTCGACTTCTTCCCGGGTCCACCTTGGCGGGCGAGAAAGGTCTCTCGCTCTGGACGCCCAGTGAACCCGAGGCTTCTTTTAGTCGTTTTCTACGACAGGCAGGGGATACTGTAGTCTTATTCTTGTCTTATTCTTCTATACAGGGCTGACGAATTAAGAATCTAACCGAACCGTGGGCTTTTTAAGTTGGTTGAAAAATACATAGCTATGTGTTTTTTTAATACGTTTGAGCGCCGCAATACACATTACTCACAATCGTCATTCATTAATAATTAAACGGTACGTATTGTCGTATATATTTCCACGCTTACATCAAAGCGAGTAATAATTTATCAGTTGAATCAATGGTTTGTTGACGCCACGTCCACATGTTATCTCAACGTGAATATAACTATTAATCATTACGTCAATATAAAGAAACAATTACTCATGTTGGTATTACCGTAATAGAGTAGGAGGTACAAATAATCTATGTCCTTTGGCTTAACATAACATTTTTAAAATAAGACAATATTTATTGCTACGTCACAAAAACGAGTAGGGTAAAGGCTATAGTCGTTGGCCCTATTAAGCAGCTACTAGCAACAATTATTGCATTTCTGGGCAATTTGAAGGGCGATGTGGGTCAAATTAGGTTTGCAGAACAGCCCTGTAGTTCTGGGCTCTCAAGAATAAGACTACGGTATCCCCTGCCTGTCGTACAAGGCGACTAAAAGGGGCCTCGGGTTCACTGGGCGACAAGGGTGGGGGCCTGAGTCGTCCACCAAAGTGGACCCGGGAAGAAGGAGACATCGGCTGGCCCGTGTCGCCTTGCGCTGCGAGGGCACAGGGGGAGGGAGTAACCTCCCCTCGGGACGATGCTCTCCTTGAGCACAGTGCAGAGGGGCTCCGGTGCGTTCCACTGGAGATCCCTCGTCATGCACCGAGGAAAGGAAGAGGTTTTAGTGTGTAAAAACCCCACATAACTGCCGCCTTCCCCCCAGAAGGCGGAGTATCTTTTTGAAGATTTCCTCCCCGTGAACAAAAAAAAAGTTTTGCAGAACATGGATACTATGAGCATTTCGATGAATTAAAAAAATATATCATTGTCTCATGACATTGTCAGTAAAGAACTTAAAAAAAATGTCTTGGTCGGATATAGTTATTGGCCCCAGCCAAATTGGTGTAAACTTCGAACCCACGACCTTTTTTTCTTTCAATAAAGCGCAAACACATTTTTTATTATTGCTAAATCGCAACCACAATCCCGTGTCCGTGCTCTTTTCCAATGCACTTTAAATGTTCACTCTGGATTTATTAATAGAGTGCCACCTCTACAGTTACTATTTATATATATATAAATAGTAACCTGAATTTGCAGGTGGCCGGAGAACACTTCGGTTCACGCGTCGCACACAGCCCGCTGCATTGCTATTAGCTCTTCCGCGACCGCTGCGTCCCTGCTTCTTATGACCATTTTTAAGTTGTAGTACATTATTGTCTCCATTGATGCGGCCATTGCCATTGCCACCACAGACTTATAACCGTGATCTTTTGTAATATTCTTGAATTAGTTGATTTGGTTCTTTTTTTTAATAAGGGTGCTACCTCTACAGTTACAGAACCCACGACCTTATGATTCGCAGTCCGTACCCTAAACTATAAGGCTATTGACGCTTCGACGGAACTTGGAGGGAAAGACTGACGTCGCCAACTTTTTCCACTCCTTTCGCTTCGTTCGGACGCGCGGAACATCGACTATGAAAGGGTGGAGATCCGCCGAACGTCTTAACATCCGAAGATAGAATGGGGATGGGGGAATTAACTCGTGTAATTCCTGTGCACACTCTAAACTTGGTACAGATGTGTGTTGTTCCAATTAACTAAAAATCTTATGTCGATCCACTGCTGGAAGTAGGAATTATAATCATCTCCAAGAATGATTTATTTTAATTGTTCTAATCGTTCTCAAACAATTAACATAACGTCTGATTAATTGATTCGTAACAAGGTTGCGGGGGAATTACGCAGCAATTGATAGAGCTGGATTGTGCCGCTCGGTGACTTTCGCAAGCTCAGATGACAAATACAAAAAAAAAAATACAAAGGCGTGATTAACTCGCCTGTCACAATTTGTCGTAGTGCATAGATAATAGATAATTGGTATTTAATCGTTGAGCATGTATTATGCATTGCCACTTCCGTCTGTTGCAATTTAATCGGCGTTTATTATAACCTGCTTCTGTATAAAGGAGTCTCTGCGTTCCACAGACGCAGAGTTGATATTTTTAACCGACTTCAAAACAAGGAGGTATAGGAAATTATAATAATAACTTTATTTCAAACTCAAAAATGTTGCTCATAATTTTGTTAGTAAGACAATAACCATGTTAGTACAATACAATACAATACATTTTAATATTTTTGTTTTATATACAATTATTTTATAGCCTCAGGCAGTGATTTTACTAAAAATCTCATCATAAATTAAAACAACATTTAAAGCACACTACACACACATACATGAATTTACACACAACACCCCACACATCACACACCATACACTTTCTCTCACGCATATTAATTTGTAATTTAATATTCAGAATAAAATTACAGCATTATCATAAGTATGGTGGGGGGCTGATGATCTGTCTTACAGGGTACCTTAGTACAGACACCAGTCTTTCACAAATTTAAGAACTACGTAAAAGGTATTAGTAAACTGTAAATTTGTGAAAGATGAACAAATAAATTTATTATTATTATTATAAATTTATAATATACTTGCAATCTAGTCCACAGGCAATCATCTACAGACTAGGAAATCTAGGTTATGTAAGGCTCTTACTAAAACCTTACTTCGGAATGGCAGACTTTCACATGTCTTAGAAACTAACACATGTGGGTTTCCTCACGATGTTTTCCTTCACCGCCGAGCGCGTGGTGAATAAGTACTTAAGATTGCAACTAATAAATTCATTGGCGCCGTCATTGACGATCATACTTGGGTTGCCATCGTACTATGCAACTTGAGGCGACCTCCCAGACACTGAGCTACCACGGCTCTTGTTAACTTTAACGTGTATAGCTTTCTAAAACTCGTATTTTATGCATAGCCGCGTAGACATAGGCTAGAGTGTTTGACCGCTTAGCCCGCATCGTAGGCAAATATTTTGAAATCACTCGATTCAATGAACACAAACCACTTATAAAACGCTAATAGCCCTAATGATGTATAGCTTACACACACATACATGAATTTACACACAACACCCCACACATCACACACCATACACTTTCTCTCACGCATATTAATTTGTAATTTAATATTCAGAATAAAATTACAGCATTATCATAAGTATGGTGGGGGGCTGATGATCTGTCTTACAGGGTACCTTAGTACAGACACCAGTCTTTCACAAATTTAAGAACTACGTAAAAGGTATTAGTAAACTGTAAATTTGTGAAAGATAAACAAATAAATTTATTATTATTATTATAAATTTATAATATACTTGCAATCTAGTCCACAGGCAATCATCTACAGAATAGGTAATCTAGGTTATGTAAGGCTCTTACTAAAACCTTACTTCGGAATGGCAGACTTTCACATGTCTTAGAAACTAACACATGTAGTTTTCCTCACGATGTTTTCCTTCACCGCCGAGCGCGTGGTAAATAAGTACTTAAAATTGCAACAAATAAATTCATTGGCGCCGTCATTGACGATCATACTTGGGTTGCCATCGTACTATGCAACTTGAGGCGACCTCCCAGACACTGAGCTACCACGGCTCTTGTTAACTTTAACGTGTATAGTTTTCTAAAGTATACTCGCATTTGATGCATAGCCGCGTAGACATAGGCTAGAGTGTTTGACCGCTTAGCCCGCATCGTAGGCAAATATTTTGAAATCACTCGATTCAATGAACACAAACCACTTATAAAACGCTAATAGCCCTAATGATGTGTAGCTTACACACATAACAATCATAGACACATACATTTTATTTATTAGTATCATAGACAAGCAAAATATGACACACATTAAACAAGAAAAAAATACAGTTGAAGAGAGAACGGACGGACAAATAGGACATTATGCCAGCTTTGGGGCTGTGTAGTGGCAACGAGTGCAAGTTTGGAGAAAAAAAGCCGCTGTCTTACTTACTTTTTGGCTGAAAATCAGCGCTGTGCTACATGTATGAGCACAGGACATGCTGAGCCAACCCTTTTCGGCACAATTTTGTTCTTTTTTTAGTTTTTCACAATTTACTTTTGGGTTTATGTTGTTTTTGTCTTGTAATACCTGTTGCTTCTGTGTTCTTTTATCGAATAAATGTTTATTCTATTCTATTACATAATTCTTTGTGATGACCACCTTGCATTTCCTCTGGTAACACATAATTTTTGATTTCCTCTGTGGTTATTAAGATTATAGAACATACATTTGTTTTTCCGTCAGTCCCAGCCAACATAGTTAATTCAAAACGAAATTTTTTTCTTGTTATTAAATATGTTGTTTTAAAAAAAAAACAAGAATAACGTTGTGTTGCTCTGTAAACAAAGAAATCACATTAAAAGTTTATTTCTGATTTTGCTAAACTGTACAAATGAATGATCATAATATTAATTTATCGCTATTGGGAAAGGCAAAGACTTTAGTCCATACAGCCATGTCTTGTTCTTGGTAATAATAGGAGAATTTTGGTAGTTTTATTGGCCGAAGCCAAGTCTTCATTGTTTTTGATCGTAAAGCCGATTACGCCCGCCGGTTTCGTTGACCTCAAAAAGTCGAAACAAACTCTTCTGTACAAATTAAATTATGACATATTCTATTCTTTTTCTTTTATCATTGACATCACTGACAAGTCATGAAGTGTATTGAGGTTTCATACAAAAAAATAAATTATTTTTGTTATTATTTTTTTTACATATACAAATATATTATATCAAAAAAAATCAAAGTTAACCATAATTTTTTTTTATTTACATAGAATATTTTAACATACTTGTTAACCTTTCCAAATAAGCTTAGGCTTGAATTAGGAGATGGTTCACGTCAATAGTCGAATTATGGATTCGAACCCCACGATCTTAAATCGCAGACTATACCCTAAACCATTAGGCTATTGACGCTTCTAATTATATCCATCCATGAAATAGCAACCGACCGAGTCGTGGTTCGGCCCTCTCGGGCGCCCTCGGATCGGCATGCTTACGCGTAACATAGTAACCGTCCAAGCCGAGGTTACCCCTCACCGGGGGGACCCTTGTGTCGAGTTACTAGCAATAGAGGTTCAGGCTAAGCGACCTAAGAGCTATGCCACCTCTCAATCCGGTGAAGCAGTCAAGGCCAGCTTCTCTGGCCAATCTGTGTAGTTCGTCAATAAAAAAACTAATTATATGCATTAATAAATGTATTCATATATGACTTTTATATATAGAGGGACAGAAAAAGGTAAATTTAAAATACAAAGGTTACAAAAGTTATAAAATATAATAGCTATAGATATTTTTATCTATAGTACTCCCTTAGTATCGATTCATAAATTACTGCACTATGAGTGCACAAACATTAAAACAATACAGACGAATTGAGAACCTCCTCTTTTGGTGTCGGTTGAAAATCATAACATGTCATTAAAATTCTATTATACATGCTATAAATGTTAATAACTCTGACCACGTCGATATAATCTTGTTTATGGTACTATTTGTGGTTTTATGATGTCTATACCTACAAAATAGAATATACAAGTGTATTTACGAGTTAAAATAAAAACTGAATTCCAATCAAATCAAACGTTAAACACTAATACGCCTGGACGACTTCTTTGTATTTCTTAGTAGCGTAGCCAGCCCTCTTTGCCGGGCTAGATTTAGCTATATTTTATTTAAACAATAAACTTACATCATTAAATATTTAATATAACACTCACAATATATTCAATTATTCATTTTCATTCTCTTCTCGAGCGGATCATTACCTACACCCATGTACATATCAGTAAATAGACATTTAGACATTAATTTATTGGCATCACAATACAAAAACACATCACAAACTGAATATAACACACATTAAAAAAGAATGAAAAATAGACAAAACACAGTTAAAGTTACACGGACAAATAATACAAAACATATGATGCCAATATCGGACACCGTCTCAGCATATGCTGTCACAAGGATGCGACAGCGCTGATTTTCAGCGGTGCCCGGGACTACCTAAAGACGTGCGCGCGCAATACTACTTTTGTATGGAATATTATTATACAGACAGTAAGAGTATAATAAATATGATACATAAATAAAACAGTTATGAGATTAAAATATATAATACAACATCATTCTTATCATTTAGGGATTTATTATACGTCAATACACTCCATTGTACTTCAAAATGGTTTATAATGACATAAATATACACAACGCATGTGTACAAATTTGAGTTATAAAACAATAGAATATCATCATAGTAAAAAAACTGTATTTGACAGTTCAAAAAGAGGAGTGCCCCGAACGTCTTCTAACTTTACAGGATTACTCGCTACGTCAATCTGAAGATTACCTGAAAGTTTTTTTATACTAAATAGGCTCACGTTTGGCCTCTATTATGCTTGATGGAAGGCGAAGATAAAGCCTAGGATGGAGCACGTGAGCCTATAAGATGTCTGTTCACATTGGACTTAAAGGTGTCCAGATTGTACCCGTGAGGAAAGACTGAACGCGGTAGAGAGTTCCATTCCTTAGCCGTCCGCATAAGGAAGGTGGAGGCAAACCGCTTAGTGCGTATTGATGGAATGTCTACGACGTAAGGGTGGGACTGCTCGCCGCGCCTAGTCGTTCAGTGATGGAAAGGGGAGAGGGCTACACTTGCCGAAATGCACCCGTTTCATTGAAATCGGTCCAGCCGTTTCGGAGCCTATATGGAACATACCCACACACTATCTCTTTTATTTGTATATATATAGATTTACTTAATTAATAAGAATACCTAATTAATAAGAACCTAAACAAACTCTCATCAAAGTATCTCTGTAGTACTTGCCAATGATAAATGAAGAAATTCGGCTCGGTAAAATATAAAGTGAATCACAGTGTTACTTAAATAAGCTGTTTATAGTATAGTATAGTAATACAGTATATATTTTACGTATGTTTTTTTGGAGAGTATACACTAGTGCTTGACCACGATCTCACCTGATGTTAAGTGGTGATATAGTCGAAAGATGGTACGCGCTAGTTTAGTAAGTGCCTATTCAATCTACTCTTGAAGGCTCCCACGTTGTACTTGGACGGAATGACTGATGCCGGCAACTTGTTCCACTCCTTTTCTGTACGCACGATGAACGATGACTCAAATCGCTTTGTTCGAACGCGCGGAACATCGACTACGAAAGGAGACCGAATGTCTAAACGTCCGAAGGTAGAATGGGGATGGGGAATTACCTCGTGTACCTTTGCCACTCTCTAAAATGCAATGTGTGAAACACCGAAAGGCTAGCAACACTGTGCCGGTGCTCAAGACTATCTAGGTTTAGATCTTGGTCACCTATCAACTTTTTGGCCCGCCTCCCATGGCATCCAGTGCCGCGAGTTGGTATTTGGCTGCATCTGCCCAGATATGACAACAGTAATCCACACAAGGCCGGATCTGTGCTTAATAAATAGTCAGCCGTACTTTTGACTTCAAGCTAGCAGCTACCTTCGCTTGTGTTTTATTTGTATTATAATTAGCCTGAAAAATTAGAAGTGCTGTCGGACTTGTCTCTATTATATCTCCATATATATAAAAGAAACGAACGTGTTGTGTTGCCGAGATTCCTAGCTAATTATATTGACATGATCACATCGCATGATATTGTTATCAAAATTGAAATCACAGACATTAAAACGTGTTTGTCCGCGGTCCGGAAACCCTCGCATTGATTTACATATTTTTTGCGGACAACAACAACCTTTTCAATGCTAAATATGAACAAAAACCTTGAGTCTATCTTTTTTTAACAAAAAAATTAGCCAGAGAAACGATCTTTTACCTATTGAGAGGTATACTTTTACTGGATTGACGGGTGGCGTAGCTTTGAGGTCGCTTAGCCTGAACTTCTATTGTTAGAAACTCGACGGTCGCCTTAAGTTTCGCAGTAAGGTAGCAAATCGAGTTTGATACCCGGTGAACGGTGATCCTCATGAATTTCTATGTTACAATTGTAAGTGATGAAGGAAAACATCATGGAGAAACCTTTTTTTTTTGTTAACGAGGAGGAAATCTTCAAAAAGATACCCCGCCTTCTGGGGGGAAGGCGGCGGTTATGTGGGGATATTACCCACTAAAACCTCCTCGGTGCATGACGAGGGGCAACGGGATCTCACGTGGGACGCACCGGAGCCCCTCTGCACTGTGCTCAAGGAGAGCACGTCCCGGGGGGAGGTTACCCCCTCCTCACCTGTGCCCTCGCAGCGCAAGGCGTCCACTTTGGTGGACTACATGGAGAAACCTACATGTGTAGGAATATCTTTAACGTGATTTAAAGTATACGAGTATATTCATTATTTGACTTGGGACCTTGGTCGATTGTGGTGACTTCAGAAATCATATCAATCAATCAATCAACCCGAATCTTCCCACTACTGGGTATAGGGCTCCCTTTTTTCACGGCACTTCTGCCCTGTGCTGCCCGAAACCATTGCGGCCCCGCTGCCCTAACGACGTCATCTGACCTGAGACCTGAGGGGGCTGGTGGTCTGCCCACTGATCGACGTACCTGTCTTGGCCACCACTCGGTTACTGCCCTGGTCCACCGACCGTCTCTTCTAGGCAGGTGTCCATTGCCATTTTAGTCTCATGATCCGCATACCCCCCAATCATCAAAAATCATATAACAAAAAATATACTTATTATACCGTATAATTTAATAACAATATATTCCGACAGCTACGTCCATTTAAATTGAGCTCACTCTAACTTGATTCGATTAAGAACAAAAAAATCCTGTTAAGTAAAAACACTAACGGGCCTAAGCTTGATCCGGTTTTACCTGAAACAAGACGGCTATATGATTCAACTGTTAAACTTATATATGTATGCGCCTACAGTATATATTAATATACACGTATATGGTGGTAGAGTTGATAAACCACACTACGGATAATTTACTGGTTTTGATCATATTTTGTCTTGGGTAGTGGGTGAACAGGACAAACGATAGATAGATAAACTTTTTTGTAAGGAAAGGTTATAGTGGCATATAAGTTAGTTTAGCTTAGATTGTCTTTTGCCAATAAAATAGCTACCGACCGAGTCGTGGTTCGTCCCTCTCGGGAGGGAGTAACTTGTTAGCCTCTAAGAAGGGGCTAACAAGTTACGCAGACTGGTAACCGTCCAAGCGTTACCGCTCACCGGGGGGACGCTTATAGAGGTTCAGGCTAAGCAACCTAAGAGCTATGTCACCTTTCAATCCGGTGAAGCAGTAAAGAGCAGCATCTCTGGCCAACTGTGTTAGTTCTTAAAAAAAAAGGTAATATCTTCTTTAAGTTACTCTACTTGGGCATATTATTATCAGCACATTTGCTGTGCTAATGCACAACCAATGATACATTTATAGATGTGGAGAAAGACAAAATGACTCACGCATTTCTCCTCCGCTTCAGTGTCACGGCGACACTACTCACTTGAGAAGAATAACGGATTAACTGTTTGAAGGCAACTGCCTTCTGTATCTCTATATCGATGCTCCGAACTCGACCATAAATCAGGCCACAGACAGACGCACGGCTGGCTGAAACCATAGACAATGTACCAGTGTTGCCTGTTTAAACCTAATGTTGCTACTGGTACTGTTTATCCCGTTCGGCCGCGCACCCTATATGAATAAAAGAAAAATCATTACCGCTTTCTAATTGTTCATGGGATTCGTAACTGTCAAACAGATAATGTTGATCCTGTCGATACGGTAAAATATCAAATCAAAATAAAGTACGTATTTAAATAAAGGTTTCGAATCTAAAACATATATCCAGAATATTTGGATAATGGCGTATTTTACATTTAAAAATGTCAGTAAAATGATTGACATATTTACTACTTGTGTACTACATGTGCCCGCGACTTCGCTCGTGTGGAATTTAACATAAGGTAATTACGAGAGGCGCGGTGTCACGGGGTCTGTTTGAATTAGGGCGACACGAAATGAATATTTTGCAGTATCTTCTAAGATATTAATTTAATTTGCATGGTCAGCCAACTAATGTATTTAGATTAATATGGTATAATAACGTATTTGTGTAATTACAAATTCCGCTACACCGATCTGCTGCGTTCCGGGGCAGTTTCAGATACTTGGCCACCAAGTGTTGGAATAATTTGCCACCGCCCATAAGAGAGAGTAAATCTGTAAACGCATTTAAAAATAAATTAAAACACCTGATGTTAAAGATACAAAAAGATAATATCCCCGCGACATCGGTGGCTTGTTGTTTCCAATATTTTCAATATTTAATTATATAATTTAAACTTTATACGTTTAATTATCATATTATTTATTTTAGTTTATTTTTGACTCAATAATATTTATGATTTTTTTTCATCTATTATTTTATTGTATAAAATATATTTTAATCTCATAACTGTTTTATTTATGTATCATATTTATTATACTCTTACTGTCTGTATAATAATATTCCATATAAAAGTAGTATTGCGCGCGCACGTCTTTAGGTATTCCCGGGCACCGCTGAAAATCAGCGCTGTCGCATCCTTGTGACAGCATATGCTGAGACGGTGTCCGATATTGGCATCATATGTTTTGTATTATTTGTCCGTGTAACTTTAACTGTGTTTTGTCTATTTTTCATTCTTTTTTAATGTGTGTTATATTCAGTCTGTGATGTGTTTTTGTATTGTGATGCCAATAAATAAATGTCTATGTCTAATTAGCTTTCCAATTACTGCTTTATAATTGCCCCATTTTTTAAAGTGTTATGGATATAGTATGTTATCCTTAACAGATAGACATATACCAAGCGGACTTTTCTGTAGACCTATTTATGATACACAATTCTATCATAAATTATTTTGTTTTTTCTCAAAGGATTCTTCCTCGAGAACCGCTCTATCCATTGTGTAGAACAGCATGATTGTTTTTGAGTTTATTGCGAACAGACAGACAGATAGCGGGAAGCGACTTTGTTTTATACTATGTAAGGATATTTGTTTAATTTCAGAGACAAAGACGATCCTCAAACAAGTATCCGGTGTGTTTAAATCGGGCCAGCTAACTGCCATCATGGGACCGTCCGGCGCTGGCAAATCGTCGCTGATGAACGCCCTCACCGGTTTCTCGTGAGTATTTCTCTTCTTTTTCTCTCAACGTTCGAGGAAAACACATCTTATTTAAGCCTATAATCATCGACCGTAACGTGGTCTTATTTCAAAAGGTGCGGGCTTGGTATTCGTCTTTATTTTTTTTTATTGCAGGCACTCAACTACAAAATAGGGAAGAGGTTCTCAATTCGTCTGTATGTTTGATACCTCATAACTTTCGACTTAGATGATTCTTTTTTTATTTGAGAACCGGTGCGTACCTTGTGGTTCCAATTTGGTTCCAGTTCTGACAATGAATCACCCATGACAATACCATATAAGTGTTAAATTTGCATTAAGTAATGGGCGAATAACTTAATATCACGCCAATCGATTTCGAAGATTCATTTTTTATTGGAAAGGATACACTTCAAGAGTAGTTTGATGAGAGTTTGCTTAAAGTTAGGTAAAGTTGCAGCCTTTATATACGTCCCAATGCTGGGCGCAGGCCTTCTCTGTAAAGAGAGTATAAGGGCATAGTCCGCCACGCGGCCCTAGTGCAGATTGGCAGACTTCACAAGTCTTAGAAAAATTTTTGGAAGACGTGTAGGTTTCCTCACGATGTTTTCCTTCACCGCCGAGCACGTGTTAAAGCAGCACATAACATTTCAACAACAAAATTTATTGGTGCCGGCACCTTGATAAATATGCAACATGCATACAGACATGCAATATGCATGAGTTTGGTTAGGTTCTAAATCTATGTCCTAATATTCCTACAATAATTCTGTATCACGTAGTATCGTTTAAAGTTTGAGTAGATATGTTGGTTTTTGTTTTAACTCGTAATATTATATATATTTAAAAGAGAAAGTGTGTAGGTATGTTTCTAGGCTCTGAAACGGCTAGACCGATTTCAATGAAACTTTCAGGGAATCTTCAGATTGACCTGGCGACTAATCCTGTAAAGTTTGGTGACGATAGCACTACATTGAACTGTCAAAATACAGCTTTATTTTTTTAATGTGTGTTTTGTTTTGTGATGCCAATAAATAAATGTCTGTGTCTATGTCTAATGATCTTCACCCGCCCAAGAAGAGATTGAATACGGAGAGAAATGAATAATTTAAGATTTTGTAAGAGTTAAATTAAATCAAAACCGTCATTCTACTATTACCGTGAACGATCACCTAGCACAAGCTTAAGCTTAGTTGGTATAGTTAATAAAAATGTCAGCCCTGTAGTTCTGGACTCTCAAGAATAAGACTACGGTATCCCCTGCCTGTCGTAGAAGGCGACTAAAAGGGGCCTCGAGTTAACTGGGCGACAAGGGTGGGGGCCTGAGTCGTTCACCAAGGTGGACCCGGGAAGAAGGCGACATCGGTTGGCCCGTGTCATTTCCTCCCCGTCAACAAAAAAAAAGGTTCTCTCGTTCTCTTGCTGTCCATAACGTATGGAAATAAATAAAAACAAGCTTAAAACAGCGGTAAAACTTTATTAAAAAAAAGGTGTCGGTCCCTTACTGCCCTGTATTGAATTTTATTTTTAAATTATAATTAAAATTAACGTGAAACAATGTAATATGTTTATTATAACTAAAAATATGTTGATGTTGTGATTTCCAGCAACAGTCAATAATGATCTATGATTAATTTTTGCGAAATCGATTGAAACTGATGACCAAATCAGGTTACACAAGTTTTGCAATACTTTGATGTTTGAGTTACGAGGCAATAAACACAAAAGATATAAAACAATTATTAATCATCTATTTATGTATGTTTAGGAGCTATTTTCAAGGGAACGAATTGGGCTAATGCAAATACAATTAATATGGGACGTTATGTCATGTTATGACGTTTTAATGTGATAGCTAAGAAGTTCACACATCTGGTGATCAGAGGGCTGGCCTATACCTTGCACAGAGGCTAAGCATTGCCATACAACGTGGCAATGTTGCCAGCCTTCTGGGCACGCTGCCAAGTGACGACGTTTTGGCACAAATATATTTTAAATAAATATTTTCCTAAAATACCTATTATATTGTAAATATTTCTCTTTTAGTTAGTATTATATGGAACGTAATTTTAATCGAATCCTTTCAAACATAGAGAAATACGAATTGAGTAGGTCCTACTTTTTGAAGTCGGTTCATAATTTAAAAAAACTAGTGTGCGTTAGACCACACGACTGAAGTAAAACGTATTTAGCTTCATCTATTTATAGGTATATTTAGGAAATTGAATAAAGATCACATAAAAAAAAACAATAAGGAAATTAGACTAAGTAACAATCACAATTGCCTCGAATGTACCCACTTAAAACACTAACACTTAGAGTCCTTGAATGTCACCACAACGAATGACAACCGACAAATGCGCGCGCACCGTCAGTCAGTCAGTCAGTGGAGTCATCTACCAGGTTCCCGGGAACCTTGCAGGTACGGGCCTCGGGGTGTTACCCCATTACCCGGGTTTTCAGCGCAGGGGACGACTGCTCCCCTGGTCTTGGGTACCGTTTTGGAACGGATTTTTTAGGAATAACTATTTTACGTCGGGGCTAATCCCTCAAGCGTCAGCCGCAACGAATCTATCTTTTACGCCCTCTCGACCTCTCGGTCTCGATTGAGACGGAGGTCGAGAGGGGGCCTATGAGTTCAAAAATCTCCCCAGAATAGGGGAATTTGAACCTACGGCGCACGTCGGGAGGACGCGCGTGTTGCGGGGCGAACCCGCGCAGGTGTTCGTGCGGACCGTTGTCCGCGCGGTCGAATAGGTTACGAGCTAGTCTCGTGACAAATTCGTGGATCGATTCGATGCCTAAATCGCGGTGTATTACGTCATTTCTGACGTAACGCCCCGCGTTTAGGATCATTCTAAGGGTGATATTTTGTTGTGCTTGGATGCGAGTCCTTGCACTTTTACTGGTTAATCCGTACCACGCTGGGGCGGCATACGTCAACCGTGTACGAATGTAAGCCTTGTAGACGGAGAGTTTAGCTCGGACGGGCAAGTGAGAGCCAATACTGGTCTCAATACCGCTCTCGCAGCTCTGGCGCTTTGAATCATACGATTCACCTGAGGGGCCATTGATAGCCTGCGATCGATCTTGCATCCGAGATAGACTACATCCGACTGCCAAGGTCCACGAAGACGCAGTCGCTGGAGATCTACGCCGTATTTGGACGTTAGCGCCGCCGTCTTACCGACGTTGATGGCGATACGCCAATTGGTCAACCAGCGCGATAGGGCGTCGAGCACACTCTGTACGCGTTTTACAGCGTTGCGCCACCATACTTTACTTAATAACTTTCGCGTTTGCGGACCTAGAGTTGTCGTTTTTGGACACAATATTTATTATTTTGTCCTGAATATGTATTGTACCACGGCATTAACCTAGAATTTTACTTACATCGTTTTACGGTCCAAAAATAAAAGAAAAAAGTCAATTTTGAAAATCCTATTTTCGATATTTTTCATTTAATTGTTACAAGTCACATTATTAGACTTTTTTTTCTGATTCCAAAGACGTAAAAAAGTGAAAATGGCCATATGTATCACTTACTACGTTTTTTCTTTCCAGCGTCAATATGCATAATATACACACAAAATATAAACGCAACGCTACACGAGAGAAATAAAATGCTGGCACTGCTCTCTCTTGCTCCTAAAGTGCTAGGAGTATATTATACTTAGATATACGAAGCATAACTCTCTCTCTTTCTATATTCGCTTACTTATATCTTCCTCTCAACTTCCCTTCACATTGCCCGATCTGTCTTCATAACGCATTCACCAGCTTACTCCCCAAGTCAAGAAAAGCGGAATACTCATACTAATTTAGATTGTTTAGTCTGTGATATAGACACATTAAATATTTGACTATGTTAACGTGTTCACAATTTGTGGAATTTAGCAAGTCTATTACCGAGTTTAATGTGAACTTTACGTTTGATCTTTGATAGTTAACCAGAACCACAGTTGCGATTGCTTAAGTACAAAACAATTTTTGAATCTTCTGAACACAGCTTGAATATGCTTCACAAGTATGGAATCCTCATTATAAGAAATGCAGCAGACTTTTAAAATCTGTATGTAGGGTATTCACAAATTATGTGTGAACCCTCCGGCATCGGCTGGCCCGTGTGGCATTGCGCTGCGAGGGCACAGGGAGGGAAGGAGTAACCTCCCCCCGGGACGTGCTCTCCTTGAGCACAGTGCAGAGGGGTTCCGGTGCGTTCCACGTTGAGATCCCAGAGCCCCTCAGTTCAAATTCTTTACAAAAATCATATGGTACATTATTATCGAAGTTATATATTTTGGGTTTTATTATATCGCCACATGGAGGCAACACTAAGTACTAAAATTTAAATAAAAAATTAAATTTAATGAAAAATACTGTATTATCCAAGTTTACGTAAGATTTTTACCTCAAGGCTATATATAGGACGCGCAGACATAAATAAATAAATAATAAAAAATAAAAATATATTTCTTACTACCTAATTACAAATATACAATATACTAATTTCTAATTATTAATAGAACCCCTCGTTCTCGAGGGTGAAGGCCTCCTCTAGAGCTTTCCAGGTCTCTTTGTCTTTTGCGGTTAATGGCGACTGTTTGCCAGCCACGCGCATAATGTCGTCTGTCCACCGGGCAGCTGGTCTTCCTCTCTTTTTGGTGCCCGATGGACCTCTCCAGGATGTTACCCTGGTGGTCCACCTATTATCTGACAGTCTGACTATGTGTCCAGCCCAACGCCACTTAAGATTTTTGCGCAGACATGCTATGAGCTTAATCATATTTTCCCAAGAAATGTAATTGGCATAAAGCAATTCGACGAAGTAATTATGAATTTAATTGTACGGTACTTACCCACTTATGCTAGCGAAATTCTTGTGACCTAAATCGTAAACAGTGCAGTCAGTAGAATAAACAGCGTGTAAATTTAAATCTCATTTTGTTGAATTAGTTTTTAACTGGTTGAAAAAAAGAGTAAAGTAAGAAATAGGTATAATGTCCCAATGTTGGGCATTGGTTCTCTAACTCTAAAGAGAGTATTAGGGTCTAATATATTACTTTATACTTTGTCGTCCGCCAAGGTGGACCCGGGAAGAAGGCGACATCGGTTAGCCCGTGTCGTCTTGCACTGCGAGGGCATAGGGGGAGGGAGTAACCTCCTCCCCCCCCCCCAGGAAGTGCTCTCTATGAGCACAGTGCAGAGGGGCTCCGGTGCGTTCCACTGGCGATCCCGGAGCCCCTCACCATGCACCGAGGAAGGGCCACCGGGAGGTTTTAGTGGGTAAAACCCCACATAACCGCCGCCTTCCCCAGAAGGCGGGGTATCTTTCTGAAGATTTCCTTCTCGTTAACAAAAAAAGGGTCTAATACGGCCCCAGTGCGGATTGACTGATCCAGCACTTAAAATTGCAACAAGGAAATTAATTTGTGCATCCCGAAGTGGCATATAAGTTAGTTCAGCTTATATTGTCCCAATAGATTTTGTTATTAAAATAGCTACCGACCGAGTCGTGGTACTGCCCTCTCTTCACCGTCCAAGGCGAGGTTACCCCTCACCAGGGGGATCCTTGTGTCGAGTTACCACCTAATAGAGGTTCAGGCTAAGCGATCTAAGAGCTATGCCACCTCTCAATCCGGTGAAGCAGTAAAGGCCAGCTTCTCTGTACCAACTGTGTTAGTTCGTCAAAAAAAAATTAATTTGTGCCATCATCGGTGATCGAACACGGGTTGCTAGACTTTGCAACTTGAGGCGACCGCCGGACACTGAGCTATTAGCTCTATAGAGAGCTGTGTAGAGTATACTTCTAAGACCTGTGAAGTCTGCTAATTGGCACTAGGTGTGCGTGGCGGACTATGCCCTTATACTCTCTTTACCGAGAAGACCTTTTCATTTATATTCTTTGAAAGTTTATATCTTGATCAAATTCTTCTGCCATAATAAATTCCATTGTACAGAGCTAATCAGGAATATATACTTTCGTGTTCCTAGTAGTTCCCAGTGCATTCGTGATACATACACTCACGAAATGTTTTCTCCCATTACTTGAACCAACGCCGGTGAACGCGCTCCATTGACTCGGATTATGAAGCAGTATAATGACCATTTCGCCAACATTAACGTGTTATTTCTTTCCTTTTACTCTTATAAAATGACTTTTAAAAAAGACACTGGATATTTTAAACGTGTGATGTGCAATTACAAATAACAGTGCGTACAGTCCAATAGACATGTAGTGGACATTATTATTAACCCTAAAATAGCAATATATAGCATAATATGCATGTAAAGTACAGATATATTCCATATAAAAGTAGTATTGCGCGCGCACGTCTTTAGGTAGTCCCGGGCACCGCTGAAAATCAGTGCTGTCGCATCCTTGTGACAGCGTATGCTGAGACGGTGTCCGATATTGGCATCACATGTTTTGTATTATTTGTCCGTGTAACTTTAACTGTGTTTTGTCTATTTTACATTATTTTTAATGTGTGTTTTATTCTGTCTGTGATGTGTTTTTGTATTGTGATGCCAATAAATAAATGTCTATGTCTATATAAAATCTATTTACTTAATTTATTTTTCAATTTCTATTATTGTTATATAAACCAATTAACTTTAATTAATAATATAGATAAACAAATTCTATTAACTAGTTACTATTATGTTATATCATGAATCTAACTACAATTATACAAACTTACTGATAATACTAACTTAAAAAAATAATATTAAATCAAAAACTTCACTTTAAAAACTAAAAATTATCCACTTCACTATTGATAACTAAAACAAAAATTTTAATATTTAAAAACTAAAAATAATAGGTAAAACTATAAACCAAACTAAAAATAAAACTAAATTATGTAAAAAATGGACCCCAAATCACTGCGCTCGCAGGGCAGGGTGCCCAAGAGGCTAGCGGCATTTCCCCGTTGAATGGCCAGGCTCAACCTTTGCCCGCTTAGAGGTTCAGGCTAAGCGACCTAAGAGCTGTGCCACCTCTCAATCCGGTGAAGCAGTCAAGGCCAGCCTCTCTGGCCAATCTGTGTAGTTCGTAATAAAAAAAATCTTTGCCCGAAATGCCGCCAGCCCTTGGCTCCCTGAGGCGTCGTGAGGCGGAAATCTCCTTGAATAGCTGACGGGCTTCCGCACCCCAAGGCCCCAAGGTCTCCACGGCAAAAGGCACAAATATATACGGCTTCTACAATTGTATTTTATAATAATTATTCATATGTTTAATGTCACAATTGTCAGTGTCGTGACATTTATAATTATAAAAGAGATGGAGTTGGAATAAGGACTTTTTTTAGAACGCTAACAATATTTTTTCGCAAATATATTTAAAATTTTGTTAACCATTCTAAATAAGCTTAGGCTTGTTAGTACGTACGATACGTACTTAGTACATCTTGGTTTTCAAAATACGTATTTTTATCACGTGTATTCATATCACGATTTTTATGATATTTTTGATATACATTTTTTTACTGTTCTTCAAAAACAATCTTGCCACGATAAGGGTTAACAGGATAACGGTGTAGTTTACATATGTATTACTATTTTTACATTATGTATTTTTTTACCTTAAGTTCTCAATATGCCAAATGCATATTCCATTCCAAATATATAAGATGAAAACAAAATACAGACGATTGCTTCTTTTTTTGAGTCGGTTATAAAGAAACTCTAAGGGTACGTAAGCCTGTCCGCGTGACGGAGCATGCAAGGGCGCTAAGTGATAATAAAAAAAGGCCTGTGATGATTAGTAATACACACAATTATGTTACAGCACTCAAGGTGTCACAGGCACCATACGGGCCGGGAACAGCGTGTGTGTTCTGGAGGAGAAGGCCAAGACACTGGACTCGTTGAAGGCTTACAGGAAGAAATCCTGCTACATATTGCAGGACGATCGCTTGAACCCGCTCTTCACGGTCGCTGAACTTATGAAATTTGCTGCTGATATGAAACTAGGTTATACGTTAACGGAGAAACTGAAAAATAGCGTGGTGAGTGTGAGACTGTGTTTATCATATCTATCCATCGAATCAACTTAATTTAATATCAGACTAGCAGCGTCCCGCAGTGTTGACTAAATAAAAATCGCCTTTATTTCCTCTGATCTTATTATAATAACATAAAACTTTTTTTTTTTTGACGGGGAGGAAATCTTCAGAAAGATACCCCGCCTTCTGGGGGGAAGGCGGCAGTTATGCGGGGTTTTTACCCACTAAAACCTCCCCGGTGGCCCTTTCCTCGATGCATGACGAGGGGCTCCGGGATCTCCAGTGGAACGCAACGGAGCCCCTCTGCACTGTGCTCAAGGAGAGCACGTCCCGGGAGGTTACTCCCTCCCCCCCTGTGCCCTCGCAGTGCAAGGCGACACGGGCCAGCCGATGTCGCCTTCTTCCCGGGTCCACTTTAGCGGACGACAAAGGCCCCCACCCTTGTCGCCCAGTGAACCCGAGGCCTCTTTTAGTCGCCTTGTACGACAGGCAGGGGATACCGTAGTCTTATTCTTGAGAGCCCAGAACTACAGGGCTGATAATAACAAAACTATACTAACCATACATACTTAATTATAATATACTTTCTTCACTATCGTTCCCTCAGAGATGTGGGTTGTGACCACCAAGAGAGCTGCTTTTAAAGAGCATTCCTCACTCTCTTCTATTTTGGGCCAGGTGGATTGCCGCCTGGAGTTTTATTCTGGTAGCTCCTCCAATAGAGTCCGTCCCTCTTTTTTTCTGCCATCCTATACTTCTTTTTCCGTCCCTTGGGTACCGTTACTTTTTCGTCCATTTTAATTTTGTCCAACTCTGAGAGTGACATCGATGAAAAATCATATATGTCTTAAATATAAGAGAGGTGGCATAGCTCTGAGAAATAGCAACCGACTGAGTCGTGGTTCGGCCCTCTCGGGCGCCGAGGCTAGAAATGTTTACGCGTAACATAGTAAACGTCCAAGCCGAGGTTACTGTGTAGTTCGTCATTAAAAAAATATTTTTATTTATTAAATTTTCCTAAGCTTACTACATTCGTTATGTTACGTACTCTAATGCTTATTTATCTACTTTACAGGCTAATTTTTGCTTTTTTTTACTTCTATCAACTTATGTATTGAGTCTTGTTAATAAACGATGTATTGCTTAGAAACTTTTTTTGTAAAGGTGGCAGAAATATTGGATACACTGGGCTTATCAGGCACGGAGAGTACACGATGCTGCAACTTGTCGGGAGGTCAGAGGAAGAGGCTGTCTATAGCGGTGGAGCTGATCGACAACCCACCGGTCCTCTTTCTCGATGAACCGACGACGTAAATATCACAATTATTACTATTTTCAACCTACTTCAAAAGAAGGCAGTTTTCAATTCGTTTGTATTGTTACTTTTATGTTTGTTAATCACATTTTGATGACTCTTTTTTTATTTGAACGCTGGTGCTTCTCGTGTGGTCCTATTTATCATCATCATCTCAGCCGTGAGACATCCACTGCTGGACACAGGCCTCCCCCAACGATTTCCAAAAGTACCGGTTGTAAGCGGCCCGCATCCAGTTGCGCCCTGCGACCTTTATGAGGTCCACCTTGCGGGTGGACGTTCCACACTGCGCTTGCTGGTCCGTGGTCTCCAATCGGGAACTTTTCGGCCCCATCGACCATCTGTTCTATACATTTATTTTCCCATTTATATTAAAAATTAATTTGGTTGAATTCGGACATGGACGAATGGGATCCCAATGGAATTGGGATCCATAAGAAAACCATAAAATTCTTAAATTTGCATCGAGTATGTGCGGATAAAAATAATTGGTAGCGAAAGGCACATGTGTTGGCTTATGTCGTTTAAAGACTGATATAAAAGCAACCGTTGACCAGTTACTAAATAACAGAACAATTTCCAGAGGTCTTGACAGTTTGACTTCGAAGCAATGCGTGGAACTCCTCAAGGCATTGGCAAGAGACGGTAGAACAGTCGTATGCACGATACACCAACCATCGGCCTCCCTGTACACGTTATTCGACCAGGTAAGTTGCGTACAATTTTCTAACCGACTTCGAAAAAAGTGGAGGTTCTCAATTCGTCTGAATGTTTTCTTTTTATGTTTGTTAGTTCATAACTTTCGACTGTAATATGAAACATAGTGCGTTCCGTGTGGTCCCATTTTTGGTCCAATTCTGACAACGGGTATATACCTGCATCCTGCATCAAGTATGTGCGCCGAGGTAGCTCAGTGTCCGGGCGGTTGGCTAAAGTTGGATAGTACGCCTAGCAACCCGAGTTCGATCCCCGGTGCCCGGCACCAGTGAATTTGTTGTTGCAATTTTATGTGCTGATTTACCACGTGCTCGGCGGTGAAGGAAGACATCGTGAGGAAACCTACATGTCTTAGAAAAAATTTCTAAGGCACTAGGTGTGCGTGGCGGACTATGCCCTTATACTCTCTTTATAGAGAAGGCCTGCGCCCAACAGTGGGACATATATATTATATATGTAAAGGCTGTAACTTTGCGCCACAAATGGACATATAAGTCAATATTACTGATGACGATGATTCATTTTTTTATTATTTATTTATTTTTTTATTATTTATATTTTTTATTATTTATATTTTTTATTATTTATTTTAGACATAGACCACATTCCTACACGCAATAAGTTTTCACTCATTCGGTCATTTCTTATATTTTGACTACGGAAAAGAAATAATATATATGGAAAAACAACGTTTGTTTAACCATCTAATTCACTAAATGATATCTATATATATCTGTCCTGCAGGTATATGTGTTGGCTGAGGGCATGTGTATATACCACGGTACAAGTGAAGACACGGTGCCTTACCTGGCGTCCATGGGGCTGCAATGTCCCAAATACCATAACCCAGCGGACTACAGTAAGTCATAGCGTCATCATCTTACCCTACATTCATCATCTTTTCTCTTGAAGTTCTGGGCTCGTAGAGTAAGGCTATGGTATCCCCTGCCTGTCGTAGAAGGCGACTAAAAGGGGCCTCGGGTTCACTGGGCGACAAGAGTGGAGGCCTTTGTCATCCACTAAAGTAGAACCGGGAAGAAAGAAGCATCGGCTGGCCCGTGTCGCCTTCACTGCGAGGGCACAGTGGGGTGGAGATTATTAACCTCCCCCCTTGGGACGTGGTCTCCGAGAGCACAGTGCGGATGAGCTCCGGTGCGCCCCACTGGAAATCCCGGAGTCTCTCACCATGCGCCGAGGAAGGGCCACCGTTTTAGTGGGTAAGAATCCCACATAACGCCACCTTCCTTCCAGAAGGCTGGTTATCTTGCTGAAGAAAAAAAGGCCTCTCCTAAGGATTTACAAAAGGACCGGATATAAGCGGAGTGCATCCAGCTGCGTCCTGCGGCCTTTATGAGGTCGTCAGACCACCTTGCGGGTGGACGTCCAACGCTGTGGTTACCGGTCCGTGGTCTCCAATCGAGAAATTTTCGGCCCCATCGGCCATCTGTTCTACTCGCTCTGTGCCCTGCCCATTGGCTACTTCAACTTGCTCAACCGGCGAGCTATATCGGTTACCTTCGTTCGTCTACGGATCTCCTCATTCCTGATATGATCTCGTAGAGATACTCCGAGCATAGCCCTGTAAATAGCTAAGCATGAACAGATTTAGACTTTTTTTAAATTGAAAGGAATTGAAGCCCACTAACCATATATCCATTTCTAGTACTGGAAATAGCAAACGCAGAATACGGCAACTTCAACGAACAGCTGGCGTCGAGATGCACACCGCCGGACGACAAAGAGCCAAGCTCACCTCCAACGCCTCCCAGTCCTGACAACGAGCTGAAGTTCTCATGCGGGAAGATGTCCACGATAATACATAGGCCGCATGAAGTGTACAAGTTCAGTATACTGTTTAAACGGTGTCTGACACAGCAGTACCGGGATTGGGTGAGTAGAGACGCCGCAGATGACTTAGAGGGGTCGGCAAAAACCGTCACGGCTGAAAAGAAGGCCCGTCATCCCCGTAGTCCTGGGCTTATAGAAAAGGGCTACGATATCCCCTGCCTATTGTAAAAGACGACCAAAAGGGTCTTCGGTTTCACGTTGTCCGCTACGGTGGACCCGAGAAGGCCCGTGTCGCCTTAGCATAGCGAGTGTGCTAAGGGAGTAATATCCCTCGGTGGGTTTCACTGGAGATCCCGGAACCCCTCGCCCTGCACCGAGGTGGGGCGTAGATCACCCCGCCTTCCCCTCAGAAGGGATGGCATGTTGTTACATTCCTCTCGTCACCAAAAAAATCCCAGGTGTCTGGGCGCAAAGCGCTCGGACGTTAAATTCGTGACAACGTTTCCTAGGTACACATGTAATTCCAACATAATTGAAGTTTTTTTTTCTACTTCACTGTCCACAAATTTGCATTCTCTATCTCTCTCATACCGCGCTTATGCTTTTCACACTTAAAACGTGCTCGGCAGTTCTCGGGAACTTTCGGCTCGAGCGTAATGGGACATTTTGCGTGAATGATATCCAGTATTCATCAATTTATAAGACGTCACGTCAAAAAGTGTTAGACAACCGTTTGAGTCAGAATGGTAAACATTTATAATTTATTACATATACATTTATAATATTGATGACGATAAAGAGCACACAAATTTCTCCTGCTGCCAGCTTTTCTATAGGACACGATATTATCGGTTCTCTCGTTCTTTAGCCCTGTAGTTCTGGGCTATCAAGAATAAGACTACGGTATCCCCTGCCAGTCGTACAAGGCGACTAAAAGGGGTCTCGGGTTCACTGGGCGACAAGGGTGGTGGCCTGCGTCGTCCACCAAAGTGGATCCGGGAAGAAGGCGACATCGGCTGGCCCGTGTCGCTTTGCGTCATGCACCGAGGAAAGAGCCACCGGGGAGGTTTTAGTGGGTAAGAATCCCACATAACCGCCGCCTTCCCCAGAAGGCGGGGTATCTTTATGAAGATTTCCTCCCCGTCTTGCTGTCCATAACGTATGCAAAAATAAATAAAAACAAGCTTAAAAACGCGGTTAAATCCATACATGTCCACACATTCAATTTTATTCTATTCACCAAATTTCAAATTTAATAATAAACAATGGAATTGTTTGAATGTCAGTGGGAAGATGTTTTTTGTCACCTTTGACTGTAAGAACTACACAAGTGATAGACGTTTATCTCGTTTCATTAATCTCAAACTTTAAGATGCAGTGGATCCATTTTTGTATATAATATATTATTAATTGATTTCCTTTTACAAATATGTTCGTTTAGGTATTTAACATACAAATTTCATATGGGACCAACCCATATGAAAATTGTATGGAAGAATGTGAGAGAATGTAGGTAGCTTAATATTTAATATGTTTAAATGAGAAATTCTTGTATATAAATGCATGGTATTAGGAGACCGCTTCCGAAAACGAAGACAAGACGATAGTAATAACATCTTTGATGATGCGACGGAAAAAAATCGACCCTGATTTAAAAAAAAAACATGTTTAAAGAAAACAGCAATGAACACACAAAGTCAAAGACAGTTTATGCTCCGGCATTCGTTTACTCGATCATCAGCTGTTTTTGACTTTGTAGTTCATTGCTGTTTTATTTAGTAACGTATTTTTTGACCCTTTAGCTTTTTTTTTGTTCACGGGGAGGAAATCTTCAAAAAGATACCCTGCCTTCTTCCGGAAGGCGGCGGTTATGTGGGGTTTTTACCCACTAAAACCTCCCCGGCGGCCCTTGCTCGGTGAGGGGCTCCGGATCTCAAGAGGAACGCACTGGAGCCCCTCTGCACTGTGCTCAAGGAGAGCACATCTTGGGAGAGGGAGTGCAAGGCGACAGATATCGCCTTCTTCCCAGGTCCACTTTGGCGCACGACAAAGGCCCTCCACCCATGTCGCCCAGTGAACCCTAGGCCTCTTTTAGTCGTCTTCTACAACAGGCATGGATGATATTTAGCGTAAATAATGCTATTTTTTTCCGTCCCATCATCAAAGGTATAGATCCAGTATACGGCTCCAACGATTTTCATGAAATTTTTCACGCAGAGGATTTCGGGACCAATAAATAGTGAGTCATTGAGTTTGACGTTAGACCACGAAAATAATTTTCAAAAACTACTCGTATATACATTAAAGACAAAGCGTGGGTATGTTCCATATAGGCTTCGAAACGGCTGGACCGATTGCAATGAAACTTTCAGGGAATCTTCAGATTGACCTGGTGAGTAATCCTGTAAAGTTTGGTGATGATCGGACTCTTTTTGAACTCTCAAACAAACCATACGTCGTACTTTTATTTCTGATGTTAACTTTAGCTCGATTTGTTTTTGTATAAATGATAAGAATGATATTGTATTTACTGATATGTACATGGATGCAGATAATGATCTTCAATATATTATATTGTGAGAGTTAAATCAAATATTTAATGATGTAACTTTATTGTTTAAATAAAATAAAGCAAAATCTAGCCCGGCGAAGCGAGGTGTACTCTAGTAGTTCCATATTAATGAATATGGAACTACTAGAGTACATTTATCATTTATTACGATCATTCATTGACAGTTCGGGTGTCATCGTCTTCGATAAAGATCCGAGTTTTCCCGAAGGAAAATAATTTCTCACTACATGTATCATCATCAACATCATTTCAGCCGTAAAACATCCACTGCTGGACATAGGCCTCCCCCAACGATTTCCAAAAGGACCGGTTGTAAGCCCGCATCCAGCTGCGTCCTGCGACCTTTATGAGGTCGTCAGACCACCTTGCGGGTGGACATCCTACACTGCGCTTGCTGGTCCGTGGTCTCCAATCGAGAACTTTTCTGCCCCGTCCCATCTGTTCTACGCGCTATGTGCCCTGCCCATTGCCACTTCAACTTGCTTATCCGGCGAGCTATATCGTACCTTTGTTCGTCTACATGTATGTATGCTGTAATGTTCTCCGTGGATAACAGACGGTAACCCACCTGAAAGTGCTGCTGCACGTCATGATTGGTGTCCTCATCGGCCTCATGTACGAGGAGGCTGGGAGCAACGGCTCCAAGACTATCAACAACCTGGGCTACATGATCGTCTCCGCGGCGTACCTCTGCTACACTTCCTTGATGCCGGCGGTACTCAAATGTAAGCATCTCACTAACCGATTACAATAAAGAGCTAGTTCTCTATTAGTCTGTAGTTTTTTTGGGAGTTATACTTCTAATTAGTTAGCTAGCAACACATGACACTCAGCTATTTTTATGCGTAATAACTACAATGATATCGTTAGTTACCCGAAACTTATTGTATCTTTAATTCATAATTAATAATTTAGTTGATTATGATATTAACTTGGCATTATAAACAATAGTTTAACTTTATAAGTTCGTAAACTGACTTCTAATTTGTATAAAGATTGTGAGGACGCCAATGTTCCTTTTATTTGAACCAAGATATTATTTGATATAATTGACCCGTTAGAAACCGTATAACTCGACAGTTCCGCTGGAGTTGGCCGTACTGAAGAAGGAAAACTTCAACAACTGGTACAATCTGAAGACATATTATGCAGCGATCCTCGTCACCGGCATACCGCTTCAGGTAAGCCGCCGGAAACCTAATGCCTTAGAGTTAAAGTTACAGCTTTTATACTATATATAAATAAATATATATGTCCTACTGTTCGGCTCAGGCCTTCTCTGTAAAGAGAGTATAAGGGCATAGTCCACCACGCGGCCCTAGTGCGGATTGGCAGACTTCACATGTCTTAAAAATTTCTAAGACATGTAGGTTTCCTCACGATGTTTTCTTTCACCGCCGAGCGCGTGGTAAATCAGCACATAAAATTGCAACAGCAAATTTACTGGTGCCGGCAACGGGAATCGAACTCGAGTTGCTAGCGTACTATGCAACTTTTTTTGCTAACGGGGAGGAAATCTTCAAAAAGATAGCCCGCCTTCTGGGAGTAAGGCAGCGGTTATGTGGGGTTTTTATCCACTAAAACCTCCCCGGTGGCCCTTTTCTCGGTGCATGACGAGGGGCTCCGGGATATCTAGTGGAACGCACCGGAGCCCCTTTGCACTGTGCTCGAGGAGAGCACGTCCCGGGGGGAGAGTGAGGGAGTAACCTGTGCCCTCACAGTGCAAGGCTACACGGGCCAGCCGATGTCGCCGATTCTTCCCTGGTCCACCTTAGCGGACGACAAAGGCCCCCCCACCCTTGTCGCCCAGTGAACCCGAGGCCCCTTTTAGTCGCCTTATACGACAGGCAGGGGATACCGTAGTCTTATTCTTGAGAACCAACCCAGAACTACAGGACTGAGCGTACTATGCAACTTGAGCCAACCGCCCAGACACTGAGCTACCACGGCTGGATTCGATCGTAGATTTGAATTTTTAACTAGTTAAATGTACTTGTATTTTACAGATATGTTTTAGCTTCGTGTACTCAGCACCGTCCTACTTCCTCTCCGGTCAGCCATTGGAGATTTGGCGCTTTGGCATGTTCGTGCTGGTTCTGGCAAATATCACGCTACTGGCGGACGCGGTTGGCAACGTGATTGGCACCTGCGTCAACCCCGTTGTATGAATCCATCCTCTATCGAATTTTAAATATATAAGTGGTTACTACAGATAAATTATAGTCAGGCGGAAATCCTCATAATTTAATATACGTATTAATTTAACTAACACATAATATTTATACATAAAGCTGAGAGACATACACAAACACACACACATATTTATACACTTTTGTTAATGCTCATAATGTATTTTATTGTGTTTTCAATATGGGAGAAGACACTGACTCCTGAAACACAGGTCCAATAGTAACTAACTCAGGAGTCAGGGACTTCACGTATCATTGTTGAATAATTTTAAAAAATAGGCAAACGACTAACTCAGCCATATTATTTTTTTTATTGGAAAGGATGCACTTGTTGGTTTAATGATAGTTAGATTCTAATTAGTTCTATTGCGTATAAATCCTACGATAATTCGGAAATAATTAGAGGGCATCCTCACTTCGCACATACCTCAATGCCGGAAGACGAAGGTCTTCAACCAGTGCGTCCCCTCAGCCATGACCTATGCAGAGACTTGGACTCTGACCGTTGGGCTGGTCCACAAGCTGAAAGTTTTTTTATTTAGAAAAAGAAAGCTAGCAATATTTCTTTTTATTTTTTCAGAAATATTACTAAAATTCTTGTTAACCATTCCAACTAAGCTTAAGCTTGTGCTAGGACATGGTTCACGTCAATAGTCGAATGGTGGATTCGAACCCACGACCTTACGATTCCCAGGCCATACCCTAAACCATTAGGCTATTGACGCTTGAAGTCGAACAACGAGCGATGGAAAGAACTATGCTCGGCATTTATCTAAGTGATAGAATCCGAAACGAAGAAATTCGCCGGATAACAAAGGTAGTCGACATAGCTCTTAAAGTCAGCAAGTTGAAGTGGCAGTGGGCCGGACACATCTGCCGAGTCAGCGACAGTAGATGGGGGAGGAAAGTCTTGGAATGTAGGCCGCGCATGAGTCGGAGAAACGTGGCCCTCCCTCCAGATGGACCGAGGACTTTATAAGGGTAGCCGGAAGTGGCTGGATGCGGAAAGCGGATGATCGTATATGGTGGAGGGCATTGGGGAAGACCTATTGTAGGCAAGGCCTAAGGTATAGAGACAGGCTGATTATAGAGGGCGTCCGTAATAGCGTTTAATGTTTAAATAGATATTTGTTTTTAGTCGTAAATATACTTGTTCATAGACATGCTTGTACTATATTATATATTTTATTTATTCTTTATATGCACACAATACAAAAGAAGGTACAAATTGGCGGACTTAATGCCGGTAGGTATTGTCTGCCAGTTTACCTTGGGGTTGTGTAGAGACAAAGTAACGGGTGCAAGCTATGTGAGAAAATGATAAATAAAAGAGAACTATAATAAATGCATGCATATATAATATACAAACCTACTTACAAATAAATTAAATATATGAACATAATAATTATATTTAATAATAAATAGATACATTTATAAATACATATACATAATTATAGATGGATAGGGACAGCAATTGACAAACTATTCCTTGCTTAGGTAAAGCTTCCATAGTAAATGTTTGAAAGTAGATTTAGTTCCAGCTGTACGTATATTTGTTGGCAGCGCATTCCAGAGTCTTATTGCGGTAAAGGTAAAAGATTTATGCATAAAATCAGTATGACAGGAAGAAATATAAAGAAAATTACTATCAGTGGAACGAAGACAACGGTCGTGTGATTCACCCTGATACTGAAATTTACATTTCAAGTATTCAGGTGCAAATGGATCACGTAAAATAGAAAATAATATACAAAGTGTTCTGAAGGGTCGTCGATCAGACTTTGGAAGTCACTAAAGCTGTGAGCGAAAGAAAGAAATATGGTCGTACTTGCGTATGCCAAAGATGAAGCGAATAGAATTGTTGAGTAGGCGATCCAATTTGCTGAGAAGTTCTTGAGAAAGATCAGTACAGCATACATCCGCATAATCCAGTAAAGATCAAGGTCTGAATAATTATTGTCTTAGTGGAGGCTAGTAGAAGATTTTTGAACCGATACAGACAGCGCAGGCGCTACCACTTTCGCTGTGAGCAGTACAACATAAGCTAACTGATTATGTGACGTGCCAGACAGACGTGGGTAGCTTCGTTACCTAACTATAACATACACGGAACATCTCGCATATTACGGATCATATCTTTGCGAGTGATATAACTAGAGATGACGTCATAACTAAACTTTCACTTTTAACCGTCTTTTTTATGTTTGTGCATTCATAATACTGGAAATATAAACTAGTTGACTTCAGATCACGAGACTAAAGTAAAACTTCTTTAGCTTTATGTATATGGAGTGATACGAGTATATCTACTTTTTTTTTGTTAACGGGGAGGAATTCTTCAATACGATACCCCACCCTGGCGGCGGTTATGTGGGGTTTTTACCCACTAAAACCCTTCCTCGGTGCAGGGTCCGGGATTTCCAGTGGAACGCACCGGAGCACTGTGCTCAAGGCGAGTTTACTCCCCCCTGTGCCGTCGCAGTGCAAGGCGACACAGGCCAGCCGGCCAAAGGCCCCTTGTCGCCCAGTGAACCCGAGTCCCTTTTAATCGCCTTCTACGACAGGCAGGGGAGCCCAAAACTACAGGGCTGGTGATATATCTACCTAATACAGTCAGACATAGACAATAGACCTGCATTGTGTGTTTTAGATATACGAAAACTGGCTATGAGAGAAAGAGACTTATAAATTGCTGAAGGAAGCATCAGCTTTTAAATAAAAAAAGAATCATCAAAATCGGTTCACTCAGTCGAAAGTTATGAGGTAACAAATATATAGATTCAGTAAATATCTGGAACTCGTTGCCATCAGCGGTCTTCCCCAACAACTGCGACATTGGGTTATTCAAGAAAAGAGCATATTCTTACCTGAAGGGTAGGCAACGCACTGGCGCCGCTGGTGACATGGGCGGCGGTGAATCTCTTACCATCAGGTGACCCGTCTTGCTCGTTTGCCTCTTATTAAAATAAGTAATATGTAAACATAAAAAAAATAGATAAATTGAGAACCTCCTTTTTTGATATCGGTTGAAAATGTTCCTAGAATAGGGTATGATAAAGTGCTGTTGGCGGAGAATGTTACGTATACCATGGACAGAAAAAAACGAACTAACAAGTCCATTCTCCGCCAACTTAAGATAACAGACTGTCCACTGCCTGCTACTGGCGAGTCCTCAGCTACTTTGGCCACTTTGCCCGAAGGCAACCAGATAATCTGGAGAAAATGGTTATTGTAGAGAAAATCGAGGGCAGAAGATCACGAGGTCGATCTCGACCTACCCGCTGGTCTGACCAAATAGAAAATATAGAATGAAAAAAAAAACCAAGGACCAGAGCGATGTGGAGGCACCTTGTCGACGTCTCGGTAAAGGCGCTTCAAGATAAGCACGACCTTCAGAAATTAACATGGAGAAGTTCAAGAGAGAAAGAAGATGTGCGCGATCTGCTCTCTCTTGCTCCTACAGTGTGATACAGACAATAGGCCTGAGTCTTAGATATGCGAAATGCTCTTGCCCCTTGTCTTTCTATCTTCACTAACTTATATCTCCCTCTCAATTTCCAGTCTCTTCTCAAGATCACACTTTCCGTAACATATACACTAATTAACTCCTAAAATGAAGAAAAGTGAAACTTAAGCTACTTCTATTGCCTTATGTGATTATTTGGATATTAAAATATTTGTTCGTTGTATTCCAGAACGGCACGTTCTTGGGCGCGATCACTACGTGCGCGATGATCGTGTTCGCCGGTTTCCTGGTGCTGTTTGCGCACATGACGCCCGTGATGCGCGCCGTCTCCTACTTGTCCTTCCTGAAGTATGCCTTCGAAGCTCTCGTCCTCGCCATCTACTCCTACGACAGAGCGCCGCTCTACTGCCCGGATGACGTCATCTACTGTCACATGAGGTAGAGTTTTTAAGATCGTGATCATCAGCCTGCAGTCCACTGAGCGCATTCCTCAGCCCCTCACATCCTGCTCCTGTCAGCTGATGGTCTGAGAGCGGGTTCTAAGATGACATATATAACAATAATAATTGATTTATTCAATTATGTTACGACTTTGTTAGTAACATTTTTTCCTTTAAAACTATTTTAGTAGGAATTAAATATTAACAATTAGGCTAAATTATATTAAATGAATGAATGAATGAAGAATTGCGTAACAATTATTAACAAAATACATTACAGAAATAGTAACTACAATTTTCACATTAGACAAGGTCATTGCATGCGCAATGGGCGGTCTTATCGCTAAGAGCGATCTCTTCCAGTGAACCTTTGTATGGACAGAAACTTTCGTCTAAAAATATATTATTTCTCTTCTATTCTCTTCTCGAGCGGGTGAAGATCATTACCTACACCCATGTACATACCAGTAAATACAATATCATTCTTATCATTTATACAAAAACAGATCGGGCTCAAGTTAATGTCTGAAATAAAAGTACGACGTATGGCCTGTTTGACAGTTCAGAAAGAAAGAAGTTCAGATTAAAAGAGTGCTCCGATCGTCACCAAACTTTACATGATTCGCCAGGACAATCTGAAGATTCCCTGAAAGTTTCATTGAAATCGGTCCAGCCGTTTCGGAGCCTATACGGATCAAACACACACACTTTCTCTTTTATATATATAGACTAGCTTGATTGTGCTTATGTATACACTTATCACCCGCCATGTGAGTGTCTATATATATAACACATCTTTTTGCAGATATCCCAACAAAGTGATCGAGGAGTTCAGCATGAATCCGAACAATTACTGGACAAACATCGCAGTGCTGCTGGGGGAGATCGTAGTTGTGAGGATACTGGCCTACTTCACTCTGAGACGGACAGTCAAACGATCCTCATAGTATATTATTTATATATAGTTGCAAACAGTGATATATTTATATGGTATTGTCTATATAAGGGATTCCCAAAGTGGTCGATTATGGTTATACAGATATAAACGAAAACAGATTAGGGGTAGACAATGTCTAAAATTTGTCTTTTTCAAATTTCATTATTGTTGTTAACTAATTGTGCTAGGAGATGGTTGACGTCAATTAACGGATGTACCCTAAACCATAATAATGGTTAGATAAGAGAAGAAATAAACAATAGTTTATTTCTTCTCTTCACTTATTATTTCTCTTCTCTTCTATTCTCTTCTCGAGCGGGTGAAGATCATTACCTACACCCATGTACATACCAGTAAATACAATATCATTCTTATCATTTATACAAAAACAGATCGGGCTCAAGTTAATGTCAGTAATAAAAGTACGACGTATGGCTTGTTTGACAGTTCAAAAAGAGGAGTGCTCCATTCGTCACCAAACTTTACAGGATTCGCCAGGACAATATGAAGATTCCCTGAAAGTTTCATTGAAATCGGTACAGCCGTTTCGGAGCCTATACGGATCAAAGCCACACACTTTCTCTTTTATATATATATATATATATATATATATACTATTATCACCCGCCATGTGATACTACGCATTATGTATTTACATAAAAACAGTTAAGCCTTTGAGAGATAATGTTCAGGATTCTGTTGGAGCTGGTCCGCACCAATCGTAAGTAGAAGTCAATGGTGTTATGTACTCTTCGATTCTGTTGACGTCAATTAACGGATGGTACCTAAGACGTCACGTTTTGCATACTGTACCCTAAACCATTAACCTTGAAAAATTACACAAGTAGTTATTTGATCGTGTTATAAGAATTACTAATGTTATAGTAAAAAGTATTCTAATTGTATGTTCACTCAATTTTATTTGAATTTATTTTGGTAAAAGGCGAACTTCGTAAAGTTCGACTTACCTGATTGCACCAATGAATTACAATGTTTTCAGTTTTTTAAGTACAAAAAAATACTTACTAAAAGATTGTGCCCGGTGCATGGTAATAGTGTCACTACCTACCACCTATGGGTTCTCATAAGCGCGGTGAAAGGCGAGTAGCTAAAGCTGTGGCTGTCTACCCCCGTTAGTGTTAAAAGATCGTGTCGCGCATTTTTATATTAATGAGAGAATTATCGTCAAGTTTGCTCTCTTAACCAATCGCAATGTTTTTAAATTATAAAAAAATATTTTGAATCTATGAGAAAAATACCAGATATGGCTATGTGGGTCCGAGGTTCAACAGTTCATTTTGGAAAAGGGGTGCGCTTTGCCTTAAATATTTTGGGAATCCCTGGTCTTTCGTACAAATAAAAATAAGGTGGTGGCATACACGGCGTGGATTGGCGCCATGACACATGTCCATTGACAACTACTTTTTTTTTTGAATTTAAGAGTACCACTATAAGCTGATGTAGCTGTAGTGTTTAATATACCTTTTTAAATTTAATGTAAAATAGTTTTTGTAATAGTCCCCGTGATTATTTGGTAACATTACAGGTAAATGATAATACAACCATTTCATTTAATGTGTCAACGTAATTACATTGCTCGTCACATTATGTAGTTAAGTTATTATACTTTTAATTTTAATAAAAGTTATTTTTAGCGCTGCGAAGAGTCGAGGGTGTATCATATGCAATCGAAACTTCTCGAATTTAATTTCAAATTGTAACAGCTGTTAAATTCCTCAAAGTAGATTTAAAGTGTCATAACAAATTCGCTGTGCGAATCTATGGTTATTTATATTTTTTTAAACAAGCTTGGACATTTGTTTATGAACTGCCGTCCATGAAGACTAGAAATATATCCATTGGCTTTGAATGGAACCATCTTCTTTAAGGTCTCAATATTCGTATAATTTTATCGTATCTGGTAAATAGTGCTTCGAGAAACAATGGTATAGATTGTATTTTTATATACAGCATGTCCCAGAAGAAGATAACCTCGATTTAAGCACGAAGAAAATCAAATTCAGATTTTTAATTAGATAATTGAACAGGAAAAAATCATAAAAAAATAGTACACCAAAGAAATAAAATGTTATTGATTTGTCAATTCCTCCACACCATAAAATGCCCTCACAACCAGCCATGACTTCAATGCGGGTGTTCATTTTGTATGAACCACCCAATTCTTTACGAGTTTTAAAGTCTGCGAGGGTTGTTAGCCTTGTGAACAGCGAACTCTGTCCAACGATAAAAGCGACACAACTGTAATTGTTTCTTATAGATATCTGTAACGGTGTTATAATTTTTGTTGATTTAAATAAATAAATAAATAATCTCAGATATGTCAGATATGTTGTCTGAGTCCTTTACTCAAAAATACACATTAATGAAAATAAACGAAATAAAATATTATTTTATTACTAAATTTGAACATGTGATGGCATTATAGAACTTGCCTGCTCGGTTTCGAGTATTTTTTATAGTACGAGTAATGAAAGTCAAGTGATAGTAGTATTTATCAATGATATTTACTTATTTTTCTCTAAAAATACATTTGTTCTCGATTTGCTTGGCTTGTAAGCCTTGTCTAAACTTTTTTTTTGTTAACGGTGAGAAAATCTAAAACCTCCCCGATCTCCAGAGGAACGCACCGGAGCTCCTCTGCACTGTGCTCAAGGAGAGCACATCCCGGTGGGGGGGAGGCTACTCCGACCCCCTGTGCCCTCCCAGTGCAAGGCGTCACGGGCCAGCCGATGTCGCCTTCTTCCCGGGTCCACCTTGGCGGACGATAAAGGCCCCCACCCTTGTCGCCCAGTGAGCCTAAGCCAAGTCTAAATCTAATAAACAATTGAAAAGTCTAAACACTATGTATACAATAAGGATAGTATGTTTTTACTATTTTAATAACATGGTTGCTACTCGAGTACTAAGTGTAGACCGCGGTCTTTTCCCCGGTACAAGGTTATTGTTACTTTCTGGAACATCCTGTATAAAAAGCAACGATAACTTAGTGGTTAAGCGTTCGAACTTTTGATCTTAGGATTGGTGAATCTTATCCTGCTTGTACGTCTTGTCTCTAGCATACAAAAAAAAAAGTGGCCAGCTTCACTAGCTAATTTGTACAGGTCACTCACAAAAACACAAAAAGTCACCTCCAGGCCAACAGGCAATAATATTCTTGCATAATTGAAGTGTTAATAATTACATTTAAAAAAAAATGTGTTTTGTGATGTTCGTCTAGTTAAGGCATCAAGGTTTGTTGGTGACGATACTTAACCAGGGCACCAAGTCTGCAATTACAATTGTCGAAATAAAGGTTCAGTGATATTATAGTTGTCTATTTTTTGCTAATTTTATTAGTCTTGTTGCGTCTATGATTTTCGGATGGCATACCATAGACAAGAATATTTTTTAAATGATGATTATTTGGTAATACATATTGACTACCAAATATGCCGTTACATTTTAATCAAACAATCATAATGTAATAAAAAATTCAATTTGTGAAAATGTTATTAACCAAGTTAAAATTCTGGTATAATGACAGTTGTTGCTGTCATAGTGACAATAGCAGACTTGGAACCCCTAACTTTTAAGTCTGTGATATACGTAACAAAATGTAATTTAAAAATTTACTATGCAGAACTAAAATTATATTTACATATCTATTATTGTCTAAAATATATTATAAAACGTTTTACAAGTGATTGTAAATTTATTTTATTGGAAATCTTCTAAATAGATAAATAAAGTAATAATAATGTTTTGTGGTTTTTTTATCTTTTGGATACTGCTGAGCAGGTTCAAATTTAGAGGAACATCCGGGGCGATTCACAATAGAGGATTCAAATATTTAAAAAAAAAAAAAAATATATGTCTTGTTGGAGTTTCTTTTAACAGTTTTTTTGAACTACGAGTAATTGGAGGATTTCTTGCCATTGCATTTTCGAACAGAATAAATCATTATTTTATCGTCTACTCGTCTTTTATGCAGTGGGCCTCGAGGCCTCTAAATCCGGCCCTGTTGCTGCGGACCATGACCAGGTTGAAAGTACCTCTACTAGGGTGCGGTCATATGCGGAGTGGTCAACGTGACATCAAAGTTATTGGAACTGCTCATAGCGATTTTCTTGGGGTTCATATTGCAGTAGTTCCCCATGGGTTTCTGTACCAGACATTTTAGGGGTCATTTAGGCCCCTAGGCCGCTGAAGCCTCTTCCCATCGGTTGATTCCGAATTTGATACCGTAAGAAACCAATCTGTTAAATTGTTATTTACAATAAAACGTACTGAAATATTAACATTTAAATTTGGTACTAAATCATCTTAAAATGTGCATTTAATTTTTTTTTTAATTTAAAAAAGATTCACGTTTGGCCTCAATCTCGTTTGACGAAGCCTAGGATGGAACACGTAAATTTATAGTACTTACTAAGGAAATAATTCGATTTATTTTTTAATTTTTAGTAATGAATATAATTTATAGAATATATTATCGCGTCATCGTTTTCAATATGCTATAATTGATGGTTATCAAGATTCCAATATGTATATTCTTTATTCCATGGTTTTATATATACTCTTTGGTCCATATTGTGTGACAGCATGACAGATTAAAATTTGTTAATTGTTAAAAGCTAATGGTGAGAAAACCATCTTGCGTTTACATTAAAGATTGCGAATATTCTATTAAAGTTAGCAAAGTGAAGTACAAACTGCTAGATACTTGGCGCCTGTATTATATTCACAACAAAGTGTTATTGCCACGAAATTAGAAAAAATGACAAAAAAGTCAATAACTTTAGATGTCGATACGTCTATAATGGAGAACAGCATGAGAATTATAAAAGTAAGATAAACAATTACGAAAAAAACATGTAGTTGATTCTTAAATATAATAATGAGATTTTAACTATCACCTTTTTTAGGAAAATCCGGTTGAAGAGGAATTGAATAAATTGCTGTCCTCGGTTGATTCAGTCCCAAGTAAACTTGTCAAACCTAAACCAGGTAATTTCGGCAATAACTTAAATATGCTATAGAAGTTTACACAAACCAGACTGGTACCATTTTAATTATCGATAGGTTGGTCTTATTCTTGACTCGCTTTTATTGATATGTGTGTGTTTGTCGTTCATTCACAGTAATGTTTGTTTTGTCTGGAAATATTTTGTATGTGAGAATATTTGTTTCGTATAGATTTGAGATTGGATAATTGGCGTGTTATTCTTACATGGGATAACACAATAAGCCATAACACCAATGGAGGTGCCTTATTATCCTTAAAAACGAATGAATGTGTATATACGGTGTGAGGGAGTGGACAGCTATTCAAGTTGGTAACGGAGAAAGACTATGATTACTTATTTCCATTTGTATTCTTTATAATCGGTTCCTCAGAGCTGAGGGTCCTGACCACCAAGAGAGCTGCTTTGAACGAGCATTCCCCACTCTTTCCTATTTTGGGCCAGGTGGATAGCCTGGAATTTTAATTTGGTAGCTCCTCCAATACTGTCCGTCCATCTAGTGGGTGCTCTACCTCTGCTTCTTCTTCCTTCTACGCAGCCAACCAGTATATTCATTTGTATTCCATTTGTTTAGTCTCTCAGTAATATTGTATGTAATATGCTGTATCTTCTCTTTCTTCTTCTTCGTTCCCTCACTGCTGAGGATTGCGACCACGTACAAGCAGCCTCCATTGAGTGCGGTCATAGGCCGAGTGGACCGCACGCTGCATGCTGACTCCCACCGTCTTCATGACCATGTGCGACCATTTTGTAGGCGCCCTACCCTGAGCACGTTTGCCGTCCATTTTGCCTAGGATGATCTGCTGCTGCTGTATAAGAGGCTTAAAATAATCATTTTTCAGGATTTTGTGTAAAAACGTTTATGAAACCAGAGAATAAGAAGATTTTTGTTAATATTTGCTTAACGGATGCCATACCATGCCCGAGGGATATCACGAATGATGAATTAATGATTATCTTGAATTCCGAAGATCCTTCCAGTTATAGAGTACCTATGAGCATAGGGGAAGGCCGTACAGAACTGGATAAATCGGGCGCACCTGCGACTGTTTACGATGTGGCCATCAATCCGAAGTTCTTTAGTAAAATTGAGAATGACGATCTCTTTCAAACATTCTTCCTAACAGTGGTTTTCGAAGGGCTGCAAGATAAATACCAATTTGAAATTGACTCACAAAAATACTCTGTACTCAAGAATAGAAAATCTATTGGCACACTCCAATCGCATCGGATTCAAATTAGGGATATAAAAACTTGTGAAATGATGGACAAACCACTGATTGAAGAGATTAGCAAACCAGAGAAAACAAATACAACTACTACGACATCCGTACCACAGAAGAAAAAGGAATTAATTTACAGAGTGAGACGTGAACCGCCAACTGGTGAAATCAGTTTCTTGCTGGCAGAATTCCGAATTCCAACTACTGTGAGTATATCGTCATAGGTGCTATCTTATGAGCCTAGTAAGAATATTAACAATTCGTGTACCAACAACCTTTTTTTTTCTTCAACAATATACCCCGCGTTCTAAAAAGACGGCGGTAATGTGGGATTTTAAATCCACCAGTGTTTAACTCGGTGCATGATGAGGGGATCCTGGGCCTCCAATGGAACGCACCGGAGCCCTGCACACTGTGCACTTAGGCAAGCACATCCTGGGGGAGGTTAACCCCTCTGTGCCCTCACAGTGCAAGGCGACACAGACCAGCTGAAGTCGCCTTCTTCCCGGGTCCTATTCAGCTGATGACAAGCCCCCACCCTCGTCGCCTAGTGAACCCCTATTAGTTGCCTTCTATGTCAATCAGGGGATACCATAGTCTTATTCAACAAGCCCAGAACTACAGGGCTGGACTAACAACCTAGTGCATTATTCCATTCTTCCACTGTAACTTGCTGTGCTACTCATAAAACGGATGTAGCTATGTTTCTTAGGGCAGTCTTGGCTCTGGCATGGTGTGTTGTACTAGTTATGTCCAGCTATTAGATCACCCTTCGCACACTGGATATATAATTTGTGCAATCAAATTAATTATATCAGTGGAAAGAGTGTGCCGCTAATTTATGTTATTTTCATTTGAAGCTTCCCCATTATTGGACTATGTTGTGTTATATATAATAATTGACATTTAATTTATAGGTAGATCACAAAGACTTACACTTGGAAGTTGGAGAAGATAGACTTATTTTGGACACGAAAGGCCAATTTGAACTAGTTGATTTATTTCTGCCCTGCAGTGTAGATCACGATGTTGCCGAAGCTAAACTGAATAGAAATTTTGATGTAAGTGATTTCATGAGATTTAGACAATATAGTTAAACTATTTTATCTTAGCATCTGAGGGTTTGTTCTATAACATACATTATACAGAGTGGTGCCTCTAATCATGGAATACCATCATATTTCTTTATATATTATTTTGTCTCCGTGTGGAGTCGTTGGTCTCCCATCGGACACGTTCCCGGGTGGTGGATAGGGGAAAGCCCCCCAGATATTGGAGGTACTAGGGAAATCAGATACCTAGCGAACCAAAACCAGCAGGCATGGGCAGGCCTTGAGTTTAGAAAGACGCGGCCTAAGGGATCTTACCCCGACAGAAAAGACAAAGCTGTGTACAGCAACCTTATGAATGGCTGAATTTAAAAATAAACTTTGTCAATTTCAAAGTCTATTTATTAGGTCCGGTGTGGTTAGTTGCGAGGCAAGCTTATTAGGATGCATTTCTAGCCTTTTTCTGTATTTCATACTCCAGGTCTTGATCTCTTTAACTACTACTACTAATAAATACGCTTAAAAGCTTGATAGACACGGTTGACAGAGTGGAGCAGTCTTGATGGAGATTTTGCTCTGACCGCCTAACAGCTCTCAACACAACTACTCATAGTCTGACTGATTGCAAGATAAAGACAAAAAATATTCAATATAAGTCAAGTATTAGCTTGACCGTAAGCGGAGCCGTGGTAGCTCAGTGTCCGTGCGGTTGGCTCAAGTTGCGTAGTACGCTAGCAACCCGAGTTCGATCCCCGGTGCCGGCACCAATAAATTTGTTGTTGCAATTTTATGTGCTGATTTACCACGCGCTCGGCGGTGAAGGAAAACATCGTGCGGAAACCTACATGCCTTAGAAAATTTTTCTGCGACATGTGAAGTCTGCCAATCCGCATTAGGGCCGCGTGGCGGACTATGCCCTTATAATCTCTTTACAGAGAAGGCCTGTGCCCAGCAGTGGGACATGTATAAAGGCTGTAACTTTAAGTATTAGCTTACTATATATTTCGAGGCAATAAAAAGCTCCATAATTTACAAAAATGTCTCGAGGCAATATATTTATTTCAAATTATTTATTCCAGTTGTTAGCGGTGAAACTGCCTGCAATCCATTAATAAATTGACTGAAAACAAACCTTGAAGTAAAGGATTAAACAATTAACATGAACCATTATATAAGACGGTGATTTGAAGAATTGTTAATCTTAGTTTCATCAGCATTGCCGTAGTTTGCTTACACTGCCAAGCGAAGAGATGCTAAGGTTCGAAAAAGTTATTGTATCAGTAGTCTGCCATGAAATAGAAATTTGAACAATTGTCCAGGGCCCCGAGACTGCTAAACCAATTGTATACAAAACGAATCTTCATTGGTAACTTAGTGGTTGAAATTTTCCCGTTTTAGTAGTCTTAACTAATTTGTACATGGTTTACCAATGGCGTATACTAGCACGGCAGTTATGTGTTAATATTTTATGTATTTGGTAAAGATAGAATGTTAATTGATTGACTATAATAGATCGGTTTCATAATGAAAAGTCATTGGAAAATAGCAGACTTGGGGCTCAGATGGATTAATTGGTTATTCTTACATGGGATAACGCAATAAGCAATAACACCAAAGGAGGTGCCTTATTATCCTTAATAAATGACGTATATACGGCGTGAGGGAGTGGACAGCTATCCAAGTTGGTTATCTGCAAAGTCACGGATATCATGGAACAGAGAAAGATTTGATTACCGCAATTGTTGTCACAACTATATGGCCTGTATGCAAGCAGCTTCTTACTACATCTAAATGTACCTTTCAGCACTATTTTTTTATAATTTAAATGGTTGGTATCATGTAGTCAAATAAGCTTTATTGAAGGATTGAAACCACTTCATGACAGGCCTTAGAGATGACCACTAGATGTTTATAATAATTACTAGTGTACCCAGACCGGCTAAATTTAGCTCTATTTTATTTAAACAAAAAACTGTCACAATATATTCATTTTTCTCCATATTCATTCTCTTCTCGAGCGTTTGAAGATCATTACCTACACCCATGTACATGCAATATAGCTCATATTGACATAAATATGCACAACGCATGTGTCAATACAAATTTGGGTTATAAGACAATAGAATATCATCATAGTAGATAAAAGCTGTAATTGACAGTTCAAAAAGAGGAGTGCTCCGATCGTCACCAAACTTTACAGGATTACTCGCCAGGTCAATCTAAAGATTCCCTGAAAGTTTCATTGGAATCGGTCCAGCGGTTTCGGAGCCTATACGGAACAAACACACACACTTTCTCTTCTATATATATAGATTCACTCCCCTAAAAGTCATTATTGTTCATTTTGATAGATTATATTTTAGTGGAAATTAAAATTCCAACTTATTTCCATCGGTAACAAATTGTCTGACCCATTATGAATTAGGCTCGCATTTACCATGGGGAGTGTTCTGAGGAATTGTTCGGAATCATCCCCGCTACCGATTTCCATTACCGCACATCTCGGCAGAATTCCAAATTCCACCGCCACCATCTTGATGGTTGGCGTTCAACGACCGTACGTTTTTCGCGTAACTTTCTCCCACGCACTGCCAACTTGTGGAATCAACTGTCGCCAGCGGTGTTTCCGAACGTTTACGATTTAGGGACCTTCAAGAAACGAGCCTATTCCTATCTCAAAGGTCGGCAACGCACCTACAGCTCCTCCGGTGCTGTGGATGTTCATGGGCGACGGTGATCACTTAAGATCAGGTGAGCCGTATGCTCGTTTGCCACTTTTCATATAAAAAAAAAATGGCTTTCAGGAAAAGTGACTACTTTTAAAAAAAGATGCGTCAGTAATTCTGTTTCTTTGCCACAGTTACCAAAGACACAATTCTTTGTCCTTAACAGCGTTTAGCAATTTAAAGGTAAACTTGCAAAAGCTTTTATCTAATTGCTGTCATTATTTTTATATGTTTACATTCGAATTTTGTTATACTTCAAATAAAAATACTAGTGAATTAATGAAATTGTTTTATTCCAATTACAACCAAACATAACTTTATTTAGACTTAGATATTTGTGATGATTATCCTATATATATTAAGAGATTCTTAGTCTAAGGAAATTTAATCTACAAAGAACATATCGACGCTGGAAAGCAAAAACGTAGTAAGTGACACATATGGCCATTTTCACTTTTTCACGTCGTTGGAATCAGAAAAAAAAGACGCGTCGAATGGTATATGACTTGTTAACAATTAGATGAAAAATAGCGATAGGATTTTCTTTTAGGAAAACTCTAGGTTAATGCCGTGGTACAATACTTATTTTTTTAAAAGAAAGCTAGCAATATTTCTTTTTTTTTCAGAAATATTACTAACAATTTTGTTAACCATTCCAACTAAGCTTAAGCTTGTGCTAGGAAATGGTTCACGGCAATAGTCGAATGGTGGATTCGAACCCACGACCTTACGATTCGCAAGCCGTACCCTAAACCTTGTTCAGCAAAAAATAATAAATATAGTGTCCAAAAACGTCAGCTCTAAGTCCACAAACACGAAAGTTATCATTTTTTTTTTTCAAAAAATTGAAATTGTTTTCGACTCTGGTGAACAATTTCATTTTTGTGGGTTACTACGTTTTTGTTTTCCAGCGTCGATATATGAAACTAGTACAATATGTAGTTTATTAGTAAATAAGCAATGGGAGATAAGTACGTATCACGAATATTACAAAGTTTATTGAATGCAGTTATAATATAGTGTAAACCAGTGGTGGTCAAACTACGGCCCGCGGCCAAATCTGGCCCGTCAAAGCATTTCATCCGACCCGCCATATTTTTGAGTTAATATTTATGTGTTTTTTTTTTGTAAAAAAAAAGCTAGCAATATTTCTTTTTCTTTTCAGAAATATTACTAACAATCTTGTTAACCATTCCAACTAAGCTTAAGCTTTTGCTAGGACATGGTTCACGGCAATAGTCGAATGGTGGATTCGAATCCACGACCTTACGATTCGCAGGCCGTACCCTAAACCATTAGGCTATTGACGCTTTACACGTTGCAAATGGTATTGTAATTTTTTCTGTATTTATGTATATCATTAGTGTTTATTAGGTTTAAAATCGTAAAAAAATCTTGCTTAGTTAAAATAAAGTTTATACTATTGAATTATTACGTAAAATACCAAAAAAAATTGGTGTAATTTGCTGAATAAGCCTTTTAATTTTTTTGTTAAATAGATTTTACAAATCAAAAATTTATTTCGGTAAAATTTTGGCTCCTTAAAATTTTTTTTTTAATTTGTAGTCCGTTAACCAAAAAAGTTTGCCCACCACTGGTGTAAACTAAATGGTAAGTTTGAAGGTAAAAGATGGCGTTGGCAATAAGCTTACGTTCACAGATTTAGATATTATACTAATGGTATATATTAAATGAAAATATCACAATGTAAATGCATTACACTTAAAAAATAATAGGAGATTTTACAATTAAGACTACAAAGATCAAGGTCAAATTATTATAATGAGAGTCATGTTCTTTTAACTGTAATGGGGTAGACAGACAAAGCAACCGCTTAACCGATCATATTTACAAGTATTCCATAAAGTTGTCTATATACTGGATAAAATATAAAACGAAAACTCCTTGGCATAAACGGACTGGGTTTTGAATCCCATCCTCACATTTAAGTCTATGAATATACAGTAAAATCTCGTAAGTCGTTGTTCTGGGCTCTCAAGAATAAGACTACGGTATCCCCTGCCTGTCGTAGAAGGCGACTAAACCTCGGGTTCACTGGGCGACAAGGGTGGGGGCCTTTGTCGTCCGCCAAGGTGGACCCGGGAAGAAGGCGACATCGGCTGGCCCGTGTCGCCTTGCACTGCGACGGCACAGGGGAGGAAGTAACCTCTTCCCGGGAAGTGCTATCTTTGAGCACAGTGCAGAAGGGCTTCGGTGCGTTCCACTGGAGATTCCGAAACCCCTCACCATGCACTGATGAAGGGCCACCGGGGAGATTTTAGATGGTAAAACCCACATAAAAGAAAGAGTCTTTTCGCATTATAGGATGTATAAAATCTCTTTGGCTATACTATTTGTATCTGTCTGTTGCCGATTCTGAACTCTACACGAACAACTGATGAGATTAAAGCAAGAAGTTGAGAGAAAGCGGCCGGAATTAATCAACAGAAGGGGTGTTTTCATCATGATAACGCTAGACTTCACACATATTTAGCCACTCAGCAAAAATTAAGAGAGTTTGGTTGGAAGGTGTTAATGCAACCGCCGTATGGTCCTGACCTTGCACCTTCAGATTTCCACCTATTTCGGTCTCCTCAGAATTCTTTAGGCAATATCAGGTTAACATCACGAGAGGACTGCCAAAACGACTTGTCGCAGTATTTTGATCAGAAATCCCGAAATTTCTATAGCAATGGGATCATGTCCCGCCTAGATGGCAAAAGTTATCAAACAAATTGGTACCAACATACACTAGTTAACCCTAAACATAGCAATGTATAGCATAATATGCATGTAAAGTACAGATATAAAATCTATTTACTTGATTTCTTCTTCAATTTTATTTTGTTAAATTATTTAAATGTTTAATGTGACAATTGTCAGTGTCGTGACATTTATAATTATAAAAGTGATGGAGTTGGAATAAGGACTTTTTTTAATGCTAACAATATTTTTTTTTCGCAAATATATTATAAATTCTTGTTAACCATTCTAAATAAGCTTAGGCTTGTTAGTACGTACGATACGTACTTAGTACGTGTACGTTACGTACTTAGTACGTATATCACTGTATAGAATAGTGTACATCTTGGTTTTCCAAAATACGTATTTTTATCACGTGTATTCATATCACAATTTTTAATATATTTTTGATATTTTTGGATATACATTTTTTTACTGTTCTTCAAAAAACAATCTTGCCACGATAAGGGTTTTTTTAAGGCAAAGTGGTTTGTATATGCCGTCTTATATTGATCCTTGCTATCGGGATACAGGGATCAAATATAAGAGGAAGTGTTTTGAGTTTAAGGTATTTGGTAGTTATTTATTTTGTTGTTTTTGGGCTAAGATTGGAGTGTTTATGTGTTGTTGAATTTTTAAGATTTCTGAAAATTTCTATTATATGTGTTAGCTGGCAACACCTGACACCCAGCGATTGTTATGCATAATAACTACTTCCAATGATATCTTAATAATTTACCTGAACCTTATTGTATCTTTAATTCATAATTAATAATTTAGTTGATCGTCACATGAACTTGGCATTGTAAACAATAGTTTAACCTTATTAGTTCCTAATCTGACTTCTAATTAATTTTGTATAAAGATTGTGAGGACGCGCAGTTGTGACGTTTGACTCGTTATAAATAATTCTTTGTACAACGTTACGCTGTCTCAATAAAGCGAGTGTATTAGTTGTTGGACTATTTTATTCCACGAGACCTATAGATTATAACATATGTGTTGTAAATGTGCAGATTGTGGATTCTTTTGAATAATTTCTGTCACATTGTATGGGTCAATTGCAAGGTTGTTAGAATTAATTATATGTTGAATTCTTGTTCTACTGAATTTTGGGCAATCTTTCATTAGGTGTTCTATAGTTTGGGGGTAGTATCGTCGCATGGACATTTATCGTCCGGTATTATATGGAACCTTTTAACGTACCTACGTTTTGTGGAATCCATGATTGGTTAGCAGTTGGGTTATATGAAAGCTTGGGTTTATTTTTGGAGGGTGGATGAGAGTGATTCGTAATTGGGACACCACGTTTTAAGGTAAAGACAGTTGATTGGTTTTCATAGTAGTTTTGGTTTCATTTTGTAGGTAATCTTGAAGTTTGTATTTTGCAAAGATATTGGGAATCCACGATAAGGGTTAAATATATATAAACTATATTAAAAAATGTTTTGGATTTTAAAAATGCGAAGAAACTTATCCCCAATCTATTATTTCGACTAACCTATGTTTAAAGTTCGTCATGTTTGAAATGTATTCCCAGATCGAGTTTATCAATCCCGGCGAGCAGGTTCTCGTCGTAGCTCGCTAGATGGGGCCTGATATCGCTCATGATGCCGGCGTAATCCCTGATCTTCAATGACACGACACTGCTGTAGGTCTGATAGATGTTCCTGGCGAGGTACAGCCGGAGTGACGGGTAGCTGGTGATGTGCTCATGCTGGCACAGGTTCCGCTCCGCGATGCAATTGACCTTGCCGAAGTTCACAACGTTGCCGAGGAACTGTAATATGTATACTTAGACTAGTCAAATATATATATAATTTTTTTATAGTTATCTCTAGTTTCCCCTGGCTAGGACGGTCAGGGCCTAGGGAACGGATAACCGTTGGACGAAACGAGAGGAAAACGCGGAGTGGGACGCCCAAAGACTAAGGTGGAGCGACGATCTTCGCAGGACGGATGGCGGAAGCTGGATGAGAGTGACCGAGGATCGTGCTGTGGCATGCCTTTGGAGAGGTCCAGCAGCGGACTGATACAGGCTGACGATAATTAACTGACTGATAACAACGAGTTCAAGGTAATTTTCAAAGTAGAACTCCTCTACGCTTGACTTTGGGAGTAAAGACAGCCCCATAGACCTGAGCTTTTAGGATAATAATATAAGGGGCCTCGGGTCCACGGGCGACAGGGGTGGGGGGCCTTTGTCGTTTGACGACACTCGTTTGTCCCGTTGCCTTGGCACTGCGAGGGTTCTGGGAGAGGGAGTAACCTCCCCGGACATGCTTTAGAGCCCAGTGCAGAGGTGCGCTCCAGCGCGGTCTACTGCAGATCCCGGAAGCCCTTACCATGCACCCAAGAGGGGCACCGGGTGGTTTGAGAAGTATGGGTATCTTGTTGAAGATTTCTGCCCCCGTCAACAAAAAAAGGGGGGAGTAAAGTGGTGAGTGCGATACGAAAAAAGTGATCGGGCGTGGCGAAAGTAATTTGAGAGGAAAATATAGGCGCAGGGACCTCGGCTTAAATTTTTTTTTAATGACGAAATCCCCAGATTAGCCAGAGAAGCTGGCCTTGACTGCTTCACCGGATTGAGAGGTGGCATAGCTCTTAGGTAGCTTAGCCTGAACCTCTATCGCTAGTAACAAGGGTCCCCCCGGTGAGGGGTAACCTCGGCTTGGACGGTTACTATGTTACGCGTAAGTATTCTCATCTGAAGGCTCGCGGGCGAGCTACAATTGCTTTATCGGAGTTTTTCAAATAGCTAGTTTGTAATAGACATAGACATTTATTTACTGGCATCACAATACAAAAACACATCACAGACTGAATATAACACACATTAAGAAAGAATGAAAAATAGAAAAAACACAGTTAAAGTTACACGGACAAATAATACAAAACAATATAATGCCAATATCGGACACCGTCTCAGCATATGCTGCCGCAAGGATGCGACAGCGCTGATTTTCAGCCTATAATATTAGCTTTAAATGTCACTTCGGGAAGCGTTGGCACTGGGAGAAGAAGCGGCAGAAGGAAATCCAGCAACACTCCTAACTTCGATTATAGCCATGGAACACTGATATACTCACGATAGCGGCGATCGCAAAGTCCGGATATTTCTCGTAGCAGTGATAACATCTGGGCGAGTGGAAGTACACCAGCCAGGGCTTCTTGTTCCTGGAAATATAACCACGGGAATGTTTTAGAATAGGAATATTTTATTTTGCATTATCACAACATTAGGTGTGATCGTGGTTAAGTACTAGGCTTTTCTTAAAGGTCCCCAAATCGTAAATAAAAACGGCCGGTGGAAAACTAAAACTTCCCGATCAAAACCACTTTCACTATCGGGTGCGTCGTAATTTTACGCGTTTTTTGATGTATGACACTTGTCACTTATCGCGAAAAAACCCACTTCTCCGGTTTTTTAAAGATTTTTTTCGGTGCGGAGCGACACGGTACGGACTTGGGGCGCGCGCGCACGGCTCGAGCAGTAGTCTGCGTCTAGGTTACACAGGTTGGCAGTGCGTGGAAGAAAGTTACGCGAGCGACGTACAGTAATATTTGCATGCAATTAAAAATTATATTTAACGATTTTAAAGAAATACCGTTCCACTTCTGACCCAAAAATATTATTAGATTTTTACAGTTTGATATATTACAATGAACCAAAAAACATTTTTCGAGGAATGTCGAAACGAAAGTGTCTCGCCGTTACGTCATCTTGCGAGCTATATAATAGGTTGTCAAATATCTCCCTTCCGCCTTTTTGTCTTTTGAATTTCGCGGCTATGTACAAAGCGCTACAGAGCTCGTATCTAGCAATACTATACATAATTTGAAAGGTCTTGACATAACCTACAAAACGACGCTATGCATAATTAGTTTGGATATTGCGTTCAACAGTTATAGACGTGTAAACATGGACTTCACTAACGCCGAAATTCGCACTATTTTAAAGTTTTCCTTCGTTAAAGGCAAATCCGCTAGAGAAACGTTCCGTGAGATTAATGGTGTTTTGGGGATGGTACCCTATCACTTCGAACCACGGAGGAATGGTTTCGACGATTCAGAGCCGGTGAAAACGACACCATGGATAAACCAGCCGGCGGAAGACCTGTGACGACAAATACCGATCAAATCATGAACTACATCGAGTTAGACCGGCATGTGGCATCTCGTGACATCGCCCAGGAGATGGGAGTTAGTCACCAAATCATTTTAAACCATCTGCAGAAGGCTGGATACAAAAAGCTTGATGTTTGGGTGCCGCATGATTTGACGCAAAAACCTTCTGGACCGAATCAACGCCTGCGATATGCTGCTGAAACGGAACGAACTCGACCCATTCTTGAAGCGGATGGTGACTGGCGACGAAAAATGGATCACATACGACAATATCAAGCGAAAACGGTCGTGGTCGAAGGCCGGTGAATCGTCCCAAACAGTGGCCAAGCCGCGAATTTCGGCGTTAGTGAAGTCCATGTTTACGTCTATAACTGTTGAACGCAATATCAAACTAATTATGCATAGCGTCGTTTTGTGGCTTATGTCAAGACCTTTCAAATTATGTATAGTATTGCTAGATACGAGCTCTGTAGCGCTTTGTACATAGCCGCGAAATTCAAAAGACAAAAAGGCGGAAGGGAGATATTTGACAACCTAATATATATACTTGTGTAGTTATAAGGTAATCCAAGATTGTTTGCATCCATACCTGCTGGGATTGATTTCCTCGGCCACCACATTCTTGGAGAAGGTATGCCAGCTGAGTTTCTGCACCGAATCATCTATGTGTTCCAGAGCCCATTCCAGGATGTACGGGGCTTCGGATGTATGTTGGAGGTTTAAACTGAAATAAAGAAAAAGTTACAGCCTTTATCTACGTCCCACTGTTGGGCGCAGAAATGGCAGACTTTACATGTACTAGAAAATCTTTTTTCTAGGACATGTAGGTTTCCTCACGATGTTTTCCTTCACCGCCGAGCGCGTGGTAAATCAGCACATAAAATTGCAACAACAAATTTATTTGTGCCGGCACCGGGGATCGAACTGTGATTGCTAACGTACTATGCAACTTTTTTTTTGTTGACGGGGAGGAAATCTTCACAAAGATACTCCGCCTTCTGGGGGAAGACAGCGGTTATGTGGGGTTCTTACCCACTAAAACCTCTCCGGTGGCCCTTTCCTCGGTGCATGACGAGGGACTCCGGGATCTCACGTGGAACGCACCGGATCCCCTCTGCACTGTGCTCAAGGAGAGCACGTCCCGGGGGGAGGTTACTCCCTCCCCCCCTGTACCCTCGCAGTGCAGGGCCAGCCGATGTCGCCTTCTTCCCGGTCTACTTTAGTGGAAGACGCGGGCCCCCACCCTTGTCGCCCAGAGAACCCGAGGCCCCTTTTAGTCGCCTTGTACGACAGGCAGGGGATACCGTAGTCTTATTCTTGAGAGCCCAGAACTACAGGGCTGGACGTACTATGCAACTTGACCTAACCGCCCGACGCATTTAACTTATAGACTAACAGAATTTCACAACAAAAGGATGAAATCCCGCAGTGTGTCTTGAAGTCCGACGGTGGAAATGGGATGGGGGAATTAGATCATGTAGTTCCTGAGCACACTCTCCAAAATGCAATCTGTAGAAAAACGAAAGGCTAGCTACCTTACGCCTGTGCTCAAGACTGAGCAGATTGGTTTCAGTTGCGTCACCAAATAGCCTCTCAGCTCGCCCTTCCATCGAGTCCAAAGCTGCGAGATGGAAATTAGCAGCGCCTGCCCAAATGTGACAGGTATTCTACGCACGACCAATGGAGCTAAAGAAGTTTTACTTCAGTCGTGTGTAAAGGACACTACTTTTTTTTTCTTAAAATAAAAATGATTTTGTATTTGTGTATACGTGCGTGTGTATGTGCGTGCGTACGTTGGCGATTGGATATAACTTACGTGAAGTGATGTCCTGACGATAACGGATAAAGCCTGGCGGTGGGCAGTCGGATGTTCGCACAGAAGCCACCACTCTTATGTCCGCACTGCAGCACGCCGACCTTCACGAACTCCAACGGGCGAAGCTGCACGACATTAAAGTTTTTTATCCTTTCTAAGCAAGTGCTTGACCACGATCCCACCTGATGTTAAGTGGAACGTGTCATTAAAAAATTGGAGGTGAATGAGTTGACGGTGCAAATCTTCACAGGCCACGGCGGGTTCTTCGAATACTTGAATAGGTTCAAGTGTAAGGAGAGCCCGTCGAGGGTCTTCGAGGAGACCGTCGGCGAGACCATCCTCCATCTTTTGTTATAGTGCCCAGTAAACGCCACTGAAAGGATGGTGTTATGTCGGTACCTGGATATTTGGCACCGTCATGATACTTATTATTGTGTGAGTCTCCGAAAATAAGATATACGAAGTGTAACTTGTCTCCCGAGTATTTACTAGATGGATTTGGAAATTCGAACTAGATAGAGTCAAATTAAGCAAAGACAATCTGCCAAACTTTGTCAGCGATGGCAATGTCCGCATCAACATTCTGCAGTATTGTAGAAAGATTGCGCAAAGGGCGATGAATTGAAATAAAACAAATAGCAAATAGGGTGCTCCCAACAGGTATTGCGAAAGCGATACCTGCAGCAAGCCTGGAAATTAGAAATAGGTGCAGCAATATATAGTAATAGATAATAACAGAGGTAGGAGTAGAAAAAAAAAGATAAGAATAGACTGTACAAGAAATGTAGAGAGAAAAAATAGAATTAAGATAAAGTAATGTAAAATATAATTTAGAAGAGGAGATGAACGGAATGGAAGAAACGAAACTTGAAGAAAGGAAACTGAAAGACCGTGACCAACCTAATCAGGAGAATTAAATATAGCAGACTGTGCTTAGATGTTAAGTGGAAATGCAGTCCTGGATGGTAAGACGCACTAGCCTAGTAAATGCCTATTCACTCTACTCTTGAAAATACCTACATTGTAATCGAAGGAAAGACAGATGCGGGCAAACTATTCCAGTCCTGTACGAATAATGAAGTTAAAAAGTTAAAGTTACAGCCTGTATATGTCACACTATTGGGCATAAAAGATGATTATGAGTAAAAATCATTATAGATTTCTTACCTACAGTAATATGGGAAATCATATGTTTCATAGAAGAATCCGTGTTATATTATTGAAATCGTTTATCATGTAAGCTCGTTATATGGGTTGTTATAGGGGGGATGACTGGATTTTTGAATGGTTAGTGTACATTTGTTCAGGTATCAGTCTCCATCTGGTTAAAGTCAAGCTCATCTCAGTAGTTTAATATAAAAAAGTTCATCTCTGTACCTTCTTAGCGATTAAGCGCCATTCGTGTTCTATTTCGTCACAGAATCGTCCGCAGGCGGCCGGCAAGTGCGCCACCAACCAGCTATGCTCTCTACTCGACACGTCCAGAATTTCCAGTATATCTTGTTCACTTAACGAAATACCTGTCAATAAAAGCTTGAAATATCATCTGTCATCCGGCTCGAAGGACCAACGATTTTAATGAAGTAAATATCAACACGATAGACACATCTCACGATGGACAGATAACGTTATATCAGGCTTAATCAAATAAATAAAATAGAAGCGAATAAAATAAACAGCGGACAACTAAAGATGTCTCTGTCTACCCAGCTAGGGTTAAAAGAACGTGAAAGTTTTTTTTATTGATAGTTTGATGTTACTTACTTCCGCTTTCTTTAAGCAATTGAATGAAGTCAACAATTTGGTCCGCCTCGATGCGCCCATTGTAAGCGTGCTTCTTCACGCCGTCTTGTATAAAAATGGTAGGCTGATTGTAAGCCAATTGACGACAGTATTGCTCTGTTTTCAAAGTACACGCCATTATTCCGAACTGAAAAACCAATTTAACTTATTGAATTTGTAATTCTGTCGAGATGTGCGGTAATGGAAATCGGTAGCTGGGATGATTCCGAACAATTCCTCAGAACACTCCCCCATGGTAAATGCGATAGAGAATGCAAAGAGAACCGAAATCTCTTCGCAGACTCAGAGGGTCGAGTCGGTCGGAAAAACCCTGATCGTCGACGATTCGAGCAGCTCTACGTTGTACACGGCCAAACGGAAGAAGTTGGTATTGGGGAGCCCCGGCCCAGAGATGCGAACAGTATTCCATGTATGTATAGAAACAGAAAAGTATGTATAGAAACTAAATTTCGGAAACGGCTTCAACAATTCCCAGAAATCAATCTAGCTATATCTAGCATTTTTAGAAAATATCGTTTTGTCTGCGTATACACTGAACCTGCTTAAATAGATGGCGTTGCTAAGCAACACTTTTTGTTAACGGGGAGGAAATCTTCAAAAAGATACCCCGCCTTCTGGGGGGAAGGCGGCGGTTATGTGAGGTTTTTACCCACTAAAACCTCCACGGTGGCCCTTTCCTCGGTGCATGACAAGCGTCTCCGGGATCTCCAGTGGAACGCACCGGAGCCCCTCGGCACTGTGCTCAAGGAGAGCACGTCCCGGGGGGGAGGTTTCTCCCTCCCCCCCTGTGCCCTCATAGTGCAAGGCTACACGGGCCAGCCGATGTCGCCTTCTTCCCGAGTCCATCTTAGCGGACGACAAAGGCCCCCACCCTTGTCGCCCAGTGAACCCAAGGCCCCTTTTAGTCGCCTTCTACGACAGGCAGGGGATACCGTAGTCTTATTCTTGAGAGCCCAGAACTACAGGGCTGTGCTAAGCAACACTAAGCCAATGTGTGTTTAGTCTGACGCTAGAGCAATACTAATCAAATATTAAAGTAATGGTATTATTATTGTAATATAAATATTATTTTATTATAAATCGGTAAGGGGAAAAAATATTATTCATACAATAAAAAATTGAATTCATCATTATGGGATACTTTAAAGTTTTAAATGGGAATTGCTGACGAATACTCACGCTGATTTCATCTGAATCCACAAAGTTGACGCTTGCCTCCGTGAAGGGAACGGCGATATGCTCCCACGACAACTTGTACGGCACCACCAGCAAAACCCACACTCCCACATCTGACAACATTTACAATCTATCACTTCTAAAACAATAAAGTTAAATCGACTTAAAAACCGCTAAAAGTGTACTCAAGTAATAATATTCTGCCAAAAAAAAAATATTGTGCAAGTTTTAAACGATTTTTTTTATCAAGAACTACACAGATTGACCAGAGAAGCTGGCCCTGACTGCTTAACCGGTTGAGAGGTGGCATAGCTCTTAGGTCGCTTAGCCTGAACCTCTATCGCTAGTAACTCGACTCCCGGTGAGGAGAAACCTCGGTTTGGACGGTTACTATGTTAAGCGTAAGCATTCCGATCCGAGGGTGCCCGAGAGGGCCGAACCACGACTCGGTCGATTGCTATTTCACGGATAATCTAAGGGACATTAAAAGCTAAACTAACTTTGAGTGTCAGTTCCCGAAGGAAGCATTGGCGCTGGGAAAAGAAGTGGCCAAAGAAACTCCAGCATCGCTCCTAACATCTAAGGGTTGGGGCCTGCCCATAAAATAGCGGTAACGCGTGAGGATAATTCGCAACCTCCAACAGCCGCGGACGCTTTGTGTGTTTGTATAGATATACAAGAGTAACAGGATGAAGCTGTATACTTTTTAAGGCGTGTTTTATAGTATTAGTTTCAATTAGTGTGGATAGATGGCGCTAAAATTAATTTATTAGCAGACGATGAAGTTTGTACGCAAAGTTACTTCGCTCTTCGAAAATAAAACTGTCGATATCGTTCATAATTTCGAAGCGTCTATAGCCTAATGATTTAGAGTACGGTCTGCGAATCGTAAGGTTGTGGGTTTGAATCCACTATTCGACTATTGACGTGAACCATCTCCTAGCACAAGCTTAAGCTCAGTTGGAATGGTCAACAAGAATGTTAGTAATATTTATGGAAAAAAATATTGCTAGATTTCTTTTAAACCACTTCGAAATAGGAAGTTTTTAATGATGCCAAAGAAGTGTTTGTATCTGCTCTATTTTCGTAGTGGTTTAATAAACAACTCACCACCGTCCATTATCCTGCGCAGTTCGGAGGCGGAGAGCGTGTGTAAGTTCACCGCGTCCGCTGAACTTGAGATGAAGACGTCGGGCGCCATTGTGTCGGGCGCACGCTGGTACGCGCCTCCGCGCTTCAACAGAGCCCAAGATGGCGTCGATTCTATTTGCAACGAATCGCAGAGCTCTTGCTCGTACTCGCAATCAATTGTGCCTGGAAACAAATATAAGAAACAGTCATAATTATTTCATGTCCTAGGACAGTCTTCTACATTTTTGCACTGTGTCATTTATTTATTTATTATTAAAAAAAACGGTACAAATAGGGGACTTAATGCCAGTAGGCATTCTCTGCCAGTCTACCTTGGGGTTGTGTAGAGACAAAGTAACGGGTGCAAGCTACGTGAGAAAATAATAAATAAAAGAATACTATACAACTACTACTACTACTATAAAAATATAAATGCATGCATAAATAATATACATAACTACTTACAAATATAAATACAAATATAAATACAAATATAAATACAAAAATAAATACAAATTTAAATACAAATATAAATACAAAAATAAATACAAATATAAATACAATTATAAATACAAATATAAATACAAATATAAATACAAATACAAATATAAATTTAAATACAAAAATAAATTTAAATACAAATATAAATACAAATATACATTTAAATAAAAATATAAAAAGAAATAATATACATACACATCTAAACTCACACTTCACCAAAACGAATTAGCTTAAAATTGTGTTTTAATTAGCTATGTACACTACTTTTGATAATGTAATGGGGTGGAGGGTTGATTACTGGAGACACAGTATCCGTCCTAGTTCAAGTGTCCATCCACCATAATCTTTCTGTTATTATGTCTCTTGTTCCAAATCTGTATATGTTTTTAATTATATAATTATTTTAAGTAACTACTGTGGATTATGGTGAGGAATAAATGATTATTATTATGATATAAAATTAAATATATACACATAATTATATATAATAATAAATAGATACATTATAGATTTATAGATTATAATGATATTTTTCGGCCACATTGCACAGAGGGATGCCAACAATTTAGAAAGATTGGTAGTGAAGGGAAAGGTCGAAGGAAAAAGACCAAGAGGTCAAGTCCTAAAAGATGGTTGGACCAGATCTCCGAAGAACTGGAGTCATGCCTGGAATGCCTGGGGACAAGTAATTAATCGCCGCGAAAGGAGTCCCGATCCTCAGCAAAGGAAGAGGATAGTCTTTCTCAAAGTGGGCGTAACGATAACTTAGGGGCGTTTGAAACCTAGAAGGGGGCGTTAATGGGCCCAGAAAAAATGGGAGGGCGTTGATGTGGGTTAAGTTAATGGCTACCAACAATTTTGTGTACAAACTATGTTCTTCTAAGAGCAAAGTGCAGAGGGGCTCCGGTGGGTTCCTCTGGAGATCCCGGAGCCCCTCCCCATGCACCAAGGAAGGGCCATCGGGGGGGCTATAGTGGGTAAAGCCCCACATAACCGCCGCCTTCTCCCCAGAAGGCTGGGTATCTTGTTGAAGATTTCCCCCGTCAACAAAAAAAGAAAAAGGTTATTGCCAATGTACCAGATCTTACGGTAATAATGGTTGAACCATCATCACTAACAAAATATATATTTACCAAAGTTAATGTTAGCGAATTGTATTCTGATCTGATGCAGGAGTAATTTGTCATCATCTTCACCGGGGAAGTACAATACCCATGGCGTTGTTTGACCGCTGCGTAGGTTGTTTCTTATGATCTGGAAATTATATAAAGATAATTGAGGTGGGTGGGCCATAGATAACAATTTTCCAATTTGCATGTCCCCGGCTGCTGTGTTGAAAAGGCAGTGAGGTAGTCGGAGAATGAAAGTATTTAGAAGTAGGAATGTTCATGCAAAATATATACCGATATATTCTTCGATAGAATATATCGTGAGATTATATCGATATTTTTCATATATCGAAATTTGTTTATAAATAATTAGTGCTTAAGATTAAATATTAAAAAAGTTTTGTACTAATAGAGTACTCGGCGCGTAACTGAGAGGTTCTAGCTTCGGATCCCAGACATTTGATTTTATTCTGCTAGCAGTACAGACTACATGCATAGATTATAAAATTTATACAACGAGTCCTGCCATCGAGAGTAGGAGTGTAGTAACATACTACACTAAACTCTTTGTGATGGCAGCGCAAGTAAGGGTTTTATTTTATTCAAGTTGTCAACTACAAATAAAAGAAAGAAGGGAATGCTTTTTTATTTAATTTCTTACGATATTTCGTACATCGGATGAAAGATATCGATATTAGATGATTCGATAATATCGGATTGAAGCGATAAATCGCGTCCATATATCGATATTTTATGTAATATATCGTGCACTCCTATTTAGGAGAGAAAGTGTGTGTCGGAGAAACGTTTGGCGCCCCCCTTTCAGATGGACCGACGACATTATTAAAGTGGTAAGCTGCTGGATGAGGAAAGTGGAGAAAAATTAACATTTATCATAAACTCTGTCCTCGTTAACAATTTTATTTTAAGTGTAAAATGTTATTCGAGGCTGTCATATAGTCACCTCCTTACCGTTTGACATACACGGGACATACAGGATGTTTATATTTTAAATATTTTTTTTTATTACCTTCAACTTTTCTGGTCCAATCTCCTCCACCTTCGGCAATGAATCCACTACTTCCTTTACAATTATCTTCTCGTCACTGCTTGATATTTCTTTGTGAATGTCACCGTATTTGAATACTACCGTCGTTTCATGGTCGTTTGATAATTTCTCACGTAGGATTTCGTCTTCCACCGTCACCACTGTAGCAAGGCGCCTCTGTAAGGGCATAGTTTTAAAAGCTTAACAATCGGCCGATATGTACACACGGTACAGCTAGAGAAGATGACCACAAGAGCTTCATTTAACCTCAGAGGCGACATAGCTCTTAGAGCTATTCGTTCGCTCTTTTGTTTTTTAGTTTTTTTAGTGTTAGTTTTGGGCATGGTCGGGTACAGCAGGCTGCAGGAGAGGAGAGACGTCGCACTCGTCAAATACGTGTGGAGGGTGCTGCGGGGCTAGGTTCATCACCCAGAAGTACTGGCCGCGCTACAGCTGCGGACGCCTGACAGTTACGTGTACATGCGCCGTCGTCCGCCATTGCTCCTACTGCCTGTCTCCAGGACTAACTTGTCCAGGAACTCTCCGCTGTCGCGCGCGGTTGTGTTTGTTAATACCATCTCACTGCACATAGATATATTTTGTTGCACAGAGTCTGTGTTTATTGAAGCTGCCTACAAATACGTAGAAGGTGTTTGACTCTATTATATTTATATATTATTGTCAATACATAAAGCATTTTTTGTTTGTTTTAATTTTAATAATATATAGTTTTTATAATCATATTGGATTATCTGTAACGGTGTTATAATTTTTAATTTTAAATAAATAAATAATGAACTATGAGACGACCGTATTTGGCCACGCAATTTGACACGAGACTTTTGTAATTTTTTTTATAGGAAAAGTGGCAAACGAGCTTACGGCTCACGTGATCTTAAGTGATCACAGCACCAGAGGAGCTGCAGGTGCTTTGCTGGCCTTTACAAATCCACAAAGCGTCCATTCACGACCGTCGGAGGATGCGAATAATCCTCGCGCGTTACCGCTATTCATGGACAGCCCCCACCTCTTAAATGTTAGGAGCGTTGCTGGAATTTCTTTGGCCACTTCTTCTCCCAGCGCCAACGCTTCCCGAAGTGGCACTCAAAGTTAGTTTAGCTTTTGAATGTCCCATAGAATATCAGTGAAATAGCAACCGACCGAGTTGTGGTTCGGCCTTCTCAGAATTCTTACGCGTAACATAGTAACCGTCCAAGCCGAGGTTACTCGCCGGGGGAACCTTCGTGTCGAGTTACTAGCGATAGAGGTTCAGGCTAAGCGACCTAAGAGCTATGCCACCTCTCAATCCGGTGAAGCAGTCAAGACTCCTCTGGTCTCTGTAGTTCGTTATAAAAAGCTTTACCTTTGCTCGAAAAAATTCACCCCTTCTCTACGTCCTAGACCTTCCGCTATCTCGTGTTTTGCTTCCTACGTTGAACGCTATAGAATTTGTTCGTAAAAATAGTAAATGGTGAACCAAAACTTACCAAGTGGAAGGCGATTCTATACAATGCATATTCCTCAATAGTATTGGAACCTAGAACATATACCATTGGGGTATGAGTGTTCCTTATCTGCTGTACAATTGGCACGTGTATTGAATTCTGCAGAAAAGACATTATAAATTGTTCCAAAGCCTCGAATGTGTGTTCGCCCCTGTAGTAAACATAACTGCCTTGCTTGCCCTGAGAACAATTTAAACAATAATAGTTATATTGAATAATCGTCAGTCTTTCCAAGTACGACGTGGGAGCCTTCTAGAGTAGAGTGAATAGGCACTTACTAAACTAGCGCGTACCATCTTAGGACTATATCACTTGAGACGGTCATGTCCCAGAAGGAGACTGACGAGCGGGTCAGGGAGGGGAGCGCAGAGGCTCCCTCCATCCGCAGGCGACGTGACGGGGTGCGCAGGAGACGTTTCAGACTTCTCCTCTTGCCGCCCCCGTAATCCGAAGCGGGGTCAGGATGGGAACCTGGTCCCAGCATGCTTCGGCGTCGTCGGGACTTCTCTGAGTGCCGGAGAAGTCCCCTTGGTGGGTGAATTCCGGTCTTTGCCGGGACCGGCCGGTCGTTGGGTTGTCCTGTCGCTGACAGATCCGGGACACCCCGCTCATAACGGCTGATGGCATTCGCGGTGGAGATCACGGAGGCCCTCACCATGCACCGAGGATTGGCCACCGGGAAGGTAATAGGTTCGTAAGAACCCAACATATTTCCGCCTTTTCCCCTACTGTTGTCCCAGTACTGATTTTTTTTTATTTTTTTTTTTAAAAAGAAAGCTAGCAATATTTCTTTTTTTTCAGAAATATTACTAACAATCTTGTTAACCATTCCAACTAAGCTTAAGCTTGTGCTAGGACTTGGTTCACGGCAATAGTCCAATGGTGGATTCGAACCCACGACCTTACGATTCGCAGACCGTACCCTAAACCATTAGGCTATTGACGCTTCATAGGTTACATGATTGGATATACAGAGAATATTTGATATATATTATTCCTTGTAAATGTAATCTGTGATTGTAGAATCATTATTTTTTAAAATATGAACATCATAGTTAAATTGACATATACTTACATTAGGATAAAAAAGCAATGATGGGTAGCTGCCTATCCTCATATTGTGATAGCAGAATGAGTTATGATACTTGCAGTTGACCGCACCAATTTTAACCTGAAACATAGACAAGTATATAGGCAAGTAACAACAGAAACTGTCTTCGTATCAAATGGGTGATAGATTAAAAAATGCTACTACGAACGAACACTATCCTATATTTCCATCATTATCTGATATTCCATTTATTTCTAAAGTCACACAGCACTTTTTTACCCACTAAAACCTCCCTTTCTCGGTGCATGGTGAGGGGCTCCAGGATCTCCAGTGGAACGCACCGGAGCCCCTCTGCACTGTGCTCAAGCAGAGCACTTCCCGGGGGGAGGTTACTCCCTCCCGCCCCGTGCCCTCGCAGTGCAAGGCGACACGGGCCAGCCGATGTCGCCTTCTTCCCGGGTCCACCTTGGCGGACGACAAAGGCCCCCACCCTTGTCGCCCAGTGAACCCGAGGCCCCTTTTAGTCGCCTTGTACGACAGGCAGGGGATACCGTAGTCTTATTCTTGAGAGCCCAGAACTACAGGGCTGAAATTTACAGTCTAGTTTATTTGAACATATTATAAAAAAAATATTTATAGACGAAATGCTTTTACGGGCGAGATTTGGCTCACGGGCCGTAGTTTGCCCCCCACTGTTATAATATAGTTTTAAGATTATTGTAACTTACAATTCCCTTGTATATTTCAGCCAGCTTTTTCCATTGATCTGCTAGATTCTGACATGGCGGACAGAATGGTGAGTAGAAATTGACAAAATGATAGCCTGCTGTTAAATGGGAATCTGAAAAAACATCAAAATATGTATTAACACATATTTTTTAATAGAAGAAAAAGGTATCCGAGCATGTTAAGTTGCTTGGCTTTTTGGGTATTGAAGGGATATATTCTTTTATTTTTTAGGTTCTAGTTACATATAATATATATCTCACTGTTGGGCACTGGTACAGAGAAGGCCTGCTTCTCTGTAAAGAGAGAAGCAGGGCATAGACCGCCACGCGGTCCTACTGAGGATTGGCAGACTTTACATGTATTAGAAAAAAACAAAGACATGTAGGTTTCCCTACAATGTTTTCCTTCACCGCCGAGCGCGTGGTGAATCAGCACATAAAATTGCATCAACACATTTATTGGCGCCGGCACCGGTGATCGAACTTGGGTTGCTAGCGTACTATGCAACTTGAGGCGACCGCCCGGGCACTGAGCTACCACCGGCACGCCACCGGTCACGATGTGGACAACTATCTATTTATATAAAAGAGAAAGTGTGTGGGTATGTTCCATATAGACTCCGAAAATGCTGGACCGATATCAATGAAACTTTCAGGGAATCTTCAGATTAACCTGGCGAGTAATCTTGTAAAGTTTGGTGACGATCGGAGCACTCATTTTTTTGAACTGTTAAAAATGCTATACGTCGTACTTTTATTTCTGAGATGAACTTGAGACTGATATGTTTTTGTATAAATGTTAAGAATGATATTGTATTTGGGCGTAGGTAATGATCTTTACCCGCTCGAAAAGAGAATAAATACGGAGAGAAATGAATAATTTAGTATATTGTGAGAGTTAAATTAAATATTTAATGACGTAAGTTTATTGTTTATATAAAATAAAGCAAAATCTAGTCTGGGTGCGTTAGTAGTACTGTAGTAATAAAGATTAAATACATATTGGTTGATTTTTAATTTTGGGAAATAGACAAATATATAGAAAAATACTTACAAAAGCTGCCACTGGTCAGAGTAACCACGAAAGGATCATTTTGGTACAGGCCATTGTAGAACAGATTATTGTATTCGGATTGAGACTGGTAGTCATATTTTCTTGTGTAAGCTGCGTGGGATCCGTAAATGTCATATTTCCGCCGCTTTTCTGCATCCTTCAAAGTTTCATATGCCTCTGTCATTTTTATGAATTTCTCTTGTTCTTCCTCATTCTGTAAAATATAGTTGTTATTAAAATATTTGCAGATATTCCTACTTTGTCTTCTTCTTCTTCTTAGTAGTCTCCTTCATCCTGAAGGTCGTGTCTAGCACAAAGTGTTGATCCTACTTTGTATTTAATGTTAAATTGAATGTGACAGTGACATATTATTAAATAAGGCAGTGATTCTCAACCTTTTTCTTGTTGCAGCACATATTTAACGATTTCAAAATTTGGCGGCACACAAAGAAAATGATAAAAATTATTTACTTACTACAACACACTGCATAAATAGTTTATGACAAAAATTTTAAATATACGAAATAATAATATATATTGATGTTAAAAATGTTTTTCTTTTAAATGATATAATTTAATAATATTAACATTATTATATATCTGCAAAATTTGGCACGCAAGGGGTAGGGTATGGCTTTATGAGGGATAAACGAGTCCACACTGAAGGAGCTATCTCCAAACGGCTATCTGAAATATGCCGCCAAAGAGTGCTCAGCTTCTTTGGACACATTATGCCAAAGGTTCCCAACTTCGTGCCAGCGGGCACCATGGCGCGAACGATTCCTATATGCTTGCCACTATTCGACACAGACTGTTTTCGTTTCTGTTTTTGTTTATTATTTATTAATAAATTATGAATATAAAAAAATAAATAATGGGAAAATGAGAAATTATGGAAGATTGGTCAATTAAAAATAGGTGGTGCCCGCCACTCGACCGATATTTTAAAATGTGCTCTAGAGTACAAAAAGGTTAGGAACGCCTGCGTTATGCGGTCTTCATTGCACAATCTGGATAAGCAGATCATTTTAGGCGTGATGCCAAACGTGCTCAGAGAAGAGCGCCTGCAAAATAGTCGCACATAATCACGAAGACGGTGAGAGACAGCATGCAGTACACTCTGCCTAGGCTCTCAATGGAGGCTACTTTTACGTGTCAACCTTCAACCGTCAACCTTCTGTCATACTCGCCCTTGCCAAGGATTTCCGCTACATATAACCTTCTTAACACTAAGTCCACGTCGGTTGACATTTTTCTAATTCACGCAAGGTCTTCCGCACCTTAGTGTTAAAATTGTGCAGTGATTTTGGCTTATTTAATTAATTTTAGTAGTTATATTCCTGTTACTTTATCATTTCATAATATATTTTGTAAGTATTAATAATAAAATCGTTACGTTTCTTTATAGCGAATGTTGTGTACACCTGTAATTGGCATACACAACAGGACTTAGTTTGTAAACTTGATTATTACAACAATGTATGCTTGTGTAATGCTGTTGGTGTATCTTAATAAATAAATAAATAAATAAATTGCTATAGTTATAAATATTATCATTGTAATAATAATATATACATTTTTTTAAGAATAATTCTATTGCAATGAATTTAAAGAATGTTAATTTATTTATAATTATAATGTGATCATGTGATCATTTTGTGAATACCATTAAATAATTGCACATTATATAATTATAATACTAATTGTCAATTTTAATCACTAATAAATAATTCTTAATTAAATTGTAAATTAATTTTAGTATTTAGATGTAAAGTAAGGAAATATTAACTCCGTATTTAAGTTTATTCTTTTATATTTCTATAACAATTACTCTAATGTCATTATTGACAATGTCATGAGATTTATGTAAAAGAGATTGGAATACGGATATTAAATGTTGTTTCTATAAATATTAAAAAGAAACGCAGTTTTGTCTTTTATTTCAAATATAAATATAGACTTTATTGTATAGATATTAAAATATATAAAAGGTAAATATTACAGAAGATATATTTTCTATTATAACAGCATTGATATAATAAATTAATAAAAACTCTAGCTTAAACACAAAAAAATGCCTGATGCATGACAAATCTTTCATTTCTTCTAGTTTAATTATGATTTTTTTTTGACGAACTACACAGATTGGCCAGAGAAGCTGGCCTTCACTGCTTCACCGGATTGAGAGGTGACATAGCTCTTAGGTCGCTTAGTAATCTTAATATCCCATCTAACAGGTTCATATACATTCCCTCAGGGCTCCCGCTATAAATACAATACTACACAAACTTGTCCTTTATCTATTTTGTGAAAATTCTTATATTTATAATAGTCTTAATATAGGAACAAAAGTCAGGCCATTTGCCAGTTTGCTAGCTTACACTAATAAGGCTTAACTTTTGGTTTTATCTGTATAAAATAATCACTTGCTAAAATTGTATGGTGATCAAGTCAAGTCAGATCAAGGTTCGTTGAACCTTGTAGATATCTAAAACAAACCTCACTGGTAGGCCGCAAATTGGAAACATTGACGTGGTGGAGGAAAAGGGTTTTTAGTCCATGAGAGTCGGACACTCCTTGGCAGCACAGGCTGCCTAGAGTATATAACGGTTTTAACGGAGTTTAAATGGAGTCTGGATACAAACTATCTAGACTCCATCATCGGGTTGCTAAGTAACTTAATAAACAAAAAAGTGAAAAGAATTTTTTCTCTGTCTATTCTCATTGGATTTATAACTAAACGATGTAGTATATTTGTCATTAAATGAATTAAATAGATTATTACAATAAATATTGTGTTTCAATTTATTTAAAGAAATTATTTATTACAAAAATTTAGGTTAGAAATACAAAAATTGTATATAACTTAAATATACTGTAAAGAGCAAGGACAATTTTCTAGTATCCATATATATAGCTGTCTATAAATCCAACGTACAGTGTAACACCCACATACTTCCTACACAGTTCCAATTTAATAGTTAGTCATAAGGTTTTAATTTCTCAAGGTTGAAAAGAGAATTAATCTCCAATGACCTACATTTAAGATAATATCTAACACTCACCGAGTTTTTATCAGGATGATATTTCACAGCCAACTTTTTGTATGCTTGTTTTATCTCTTGTGTAGTGGCTTGTTTAGATACTCCCAATATTTCATAATATGTCACATCCATGAGATTAGCACTATCAATTAGAACAATACACAGGAATAATAATAACTTGTACCTGAAAAATTAAATACAATTTATTTGATATGTTAAATTCTAATAATCAAATGATTTAAAAATATCGCATTCCTGGTTTATTTTTGTAGATTTAACGCCTTTCAAATAAATTAATAAGTAAATAAAAGAACGCTATGTGATGCACAATAAATGTTAACTTACATTTTTGTTGTAATATGAGACACAGCCTCCGACTAAATTTTTTAGCTAAACTTCTTTCGGACACTAGAGATAACGATGGCGCGGGGACTCTTGGGGGATCATCTAACTTACATTTTCATCTTAGACGTAAGAAATAAGTGTATATGTTTTAAAAAAGACTTGGCTTAAAGGTCTTGCTACCAAGCCGTAAAATATTCACCACCTAGACATAACTATTAATTCAATAGTTATAAATAACCATTAATATTTAAAATAATAATTGAATTAGAAGAAGGAATCCTATATAAAATCAGGAGTTTTAATGGAAGTTAAGACTTAAAATTCTGTTGTAATTTTTAAATTCCGATTAAATTTAGTCGGCACAACTGACAACAACTTCTCGTTCTCACGATTATTTTATATGTATGACACTCTGACAGACGAGCAAATGACAATGAACTATACCTATCACAGAGTACTTTGAAGATTTTGATACCAGCATATTAGATCTGGCAAGCAATCAGTGTTGTCATAAAAAAATATAGATAGCACTACATTTTAAAAATTTTTCCATACTCAAATTTCAGCAAATTATTAGTTTTGAACAGAAAAATACGAAATTAAATAATAAAATAACGTTTCAAACAGGCTGAGACTTAAGTCACCAACCTTCAAATTGTATTAATGACCAAAAAATTTCGCCATCATCGGTTTCAATTCCATTTACGGTTTAGAACGCTAGTGTCATAGTCATCCCACAATCCGTCAACCGTCGTGTCCGTCATGAGAACTAGGTCGACAGAATAGTCAATGTCTAATTTTTTGGACTGTTCGAGTAGTAATTTGCTGGCATAGAATTACAAATCGGTCGAAGTTTAACAAAAATCGGACTGATTATGAATATTTCTACTCAAGAATAGACCCTAGGAGCTCGGGCGACGGATTGGACGGAGCTAAAGTAAGATAAAATAAAATTGTATAATTTGCCATATTTTGCCTATTTTACCCACTTTTCTTAACAGGTAATTGATAAAAACTTCACATTCCTATTGTTTACGCCGTACGTTGGATTACGGAAACGTATGTTAATTAATATGCCTTAAGAATAACGTCTTACGATGTTAAATATCAAACTCAAAAATACATAGCTTAAAGTGAATGTAGAAGGGTAGAAATTGAATAGATATGATAAACCTTATAGATTGAAAATCCCTATCGGTTCAAATCCAAGTTTTAAGATTAATACAACTTGGGAAATATTATTATGCAAGATCATTGTTAGGAAAGTACACATTTCGAAAGTACAAGAATTTATAAATGTCTTTGAAAATATTAGTAATAAATATTGAATCATTAAAATCATCCTAGTCATTATCTCTTTTTTTATTAAATACTTTAAATTCTTATTTCAATGCTAACCTATTTCCATTCAGTCTAGTCAATCAGGCCTGAATGCAGAAAATAGACAATTAATTAAGCATCAGTTAAATTTATGTATCTATCATGAGATCGTTTAAACATTTGTAATGTTGCAGAGAACTTCGTCTTATTAATACAGAAATGCCATATTGCATAATAATTTAATTTATAAGATAAACTTGAAATATTCTTTACAACTTTTAATGCACAGCTTGGGTGAACACTCAAAGTTAATTTAGCCTTTCGAATGTCCCTTAGATTGTCCGTGAAATAGCTACCGACCGAGTCGTGGTCGGCCCTCTTGGGCGCCCTCGGATCGGAATGCTTACGCGTAACATAGTAACCGTCCAAGCCGAGGTTGCCCCCCACCGGGGGGACCTTTGTGTCGAGTTACTAGCGATAGAGGTTCAGACTAAGCAACCTAAGAGCAATGCCACCTCTCAATCCGGTGAAGCAGTCAAGGCCAGCTTCTCTGGCCAATCTGTGTAGTTCGTGATTAAAAAAGCTTGGGTGAACTTAGCCTAATCAGGGAAAGATTCTACAAAAGTTGTAGATGGTAGGTAGAATTAGCTACTTAAGGCAGGTCTCTAAACCTGGTATGAAATATGCCTACAATTACTATTCTTCACCATTTTATTGCACACTTTGTGGGATGGTGTCTTCTCGCCATACTGCATTTTTTAAATAAATTGTGTAGAAAAGTGGGCCCAGTTGGTGTTCTATAATTATCTGAGATATAGAATAATTAATTTGTAAAAATAGTTTAATTAAATGAGTAATACACATGCAAATTTTTGAAGCGTTAATATCCTAATGGTTTAGGGTACAGTCCGCATAATTGTAATGTTGTCGGTTCGAATCCATCATTCTGCTATTGACATGAACCATCTCCTTACACAAGCCTGAGCTTATTTTTGGATTGGTTAAAGAGTGTTAATAATATTGTTAGCATTATTTTGAAATATAAGTCTGAAATAGGTTTTAGGTTTAGAAAAAAAAATTTTTTTTTTCAGATTAGACATATGGCAAGGGCCAGTAGCTGAGATGGCTGACAAACATAGTTTAAACTATGACGTTAGGGAGCTGAAACTGGGTGCAAGCTTCACAAATAACAAAACATCCCAATATCATACAATCAAATGTAAGTAAATGAACTGTAAGTGATGACCACACAATTAGCAATAGTACACATTACGAGGAGACCTTCTGTCTTTGGAAATTTTCCATGCCAATGTATGATATGCCAAAACGTTCACTGATATACACCGCTATCGTTTCCGCTATCACAATTCGTTCTGGAGTTTGCAGCAGAAAATTAGTTTAAAAAAAAACTAATATTAAAAATGTATAATGCTAATTTTATTTATTAAATTGGATTTATATATGTGGTAGCGACATTGTTTTATATCCCAATAGCCTTAGGATATAAACTTTGTATGCTTGAAGCCTTATAAGTTATAAATTAACCCTAGTTCAACATTACATAACATCTTTTGTTACTATGTGTAGGTAGCCAGTTTATATTTTATTTTCCACTTAATCTAATTTTGTGCTCCCACTTAAAAAAAAATCAAGTAAAAAATACATATCAATCAAGTAAAAATACAATAACAATGTGTGTACAGACGTATATATATTAGTACGTATATTAGTTACGTAGAATATATCATACGTCTGTACGTACATTGTTATATTTATCTGGTTAAGAAATTCGAGTATGTAGAAATAAAGGTATTCTTGTGAAATATAAAATTATCTAATCAAATCACTATATATTGTAAAGGTTCACGCTAAGAAGCGACCTAATAGCTATGCCACCTCTCAATCCGGTGAAGCAGTAAAAGCCAGCTTTAAAAAAAAACTTGTGAAATATAAAATTATATAATCTAATAACTATATACTTGTACCATTTAAAACGTAACCATTGACAACGCCTGCCTAAAGCCGTAAGTACGTACATACGTACGACTAAAGACAGCTTTATTCATATTTCATATCCACACATTTGCTCATTGTAATTTTTGGTTACGAATACTATTCCTGTGTCCGCCCTTTTAGTCAATGCATAAAACAGGCCTTTTGAAAACTATAATTTTGTTTCTATCAGTATATATAGACTGGAAACTTTTCTGGCGGATTAAACCAATCCAATAAAACAAGAAGAATAATTCTGAAAATAAGTGTTTTATCCAACCTCAGCTCACAATTCCTGACAGGGCATGGAGGTAACAAATCGTACCTACATAAATATAGGTTAACTGCGGATCCATTCTGTGCCTGCGATGGGGCGAGCGAGGAAACTGTGCCGCATATCATCTTCTTACACTGCCCAAGATTCGCAACACACGGCCATGACTGCGAACACAGAATGGATACCGCCATCACCGCGGACGACATAGTCAGTATAGTTGCCTCCGACACCAGAGAAAAATTCCTGGAATACTGTAAGCTAGTTATGTTCTTAGCCGCAAAGGCTAACGGCTCAATAGTAGCAAAAAGAGGAACAAAGAAATATCCATATATATATATATATATATATATATATATATATATATCCTCCTCGTTATATATATATATATATTTTACAAATGGACCAACGTTGTTGCACGAATTTTAGCAACAGGGTCATAGGGTCCTAAATGGGGTCAAAAAAAAAGAGAAAACTGTTTTATCCACAATCCATTTGTAAAAGATACAAGAAGAATAGTTGTAAGTCGCCGGGGACCCTTGTGTCCAGTTAATGCGATAGAGGTTCAGGCTAAGTGATCTAAGAGCTATGCCACCTTTCAATCCGGTGAAGCAGTCAAAGTCAGCTTCTCTGGCCAATCTGTGTAGTTTGTCATAAAAAAAAGATCTGATATGTTCTCTTATCATTTATGTTTGTTTAAATACTATCTATTATTAAGATTTAAATTACAATCAGACGGAATGCCTCCTAATTTTATAATTTAATTTAATATAAAGCTGAGGGACATACACATTCACAAATTCACACACACACACACATGTTTATAAAATATTGTTAGTACTCATTTTGTATTTTATTGTTTTTTTTTTTCAAATGGGAGAAGACACTGACTTCTGTAACATAGGTCCAATGGAACCTAGCTCAGGAGTCAAGGACTTGTGTCCTGTCGCTGAGAGATCCGGGACACCCCGCTTATAACGGCTGATGGCATTCGCGGTAGGTTTAGTGGGTATGGGCTGCCCAGGCTGAGTCCCACACATCCCTCCGGGCCCACCCAGGGTACCGGAGGATGGTCTATAAACAATGGTCTACAAAAAAAAGGAGTCAGGGACTTCACTTTAATGTTAAATCATTTTCTTTGGTGACCAATAAAGATTTATTTATTATTATTATTTATTATTTCAGATGATTTCAAGCCAGCATCGGTCGACATGAATAAAATGGCAACAGTGGATGTAGGCACTAATAATCAAGTTACTGTGACGGTGCCGCATTTAGGTAAATTTAAACTCCAATTATATTTACACATTTTTATGGGGTATAAACTAGTGCTTGACCATGATCCCACCTGATGTTAAGTAGTGTCTAGTGATATAGTCAAAGATGGTATGCGCTAGTTTAGTAAATGCCTATTCACTCTACTTTTGAAGACTCTCACGTCGTACTTGGACGAGTGCAAATATGAATTGGGCAAATCAGTTAAAATAAAGTATAATTTACCAGCACTTTTTTCCATAAAAGTGGCAAATGAGCTAACAGTCCGGTGTTTTGTGGATTTGTAAAGATTTAGCCTGTGCAATGGTAATCGCGTCGTCCGGATCGTCGAGAACGTGTCTCGGTCGCCGGACGACTCGAAGGAAGTTTAGTAGAGAAAGGCTTATAAATGGCGGCACTTACAATAAGTTTGTTGGAATGTTTGGTGTCGAAAAACCGTCGAGGTGCCTGATTAAAAAATTGGCTATTGTCAGTAACCCTTTTTTTTTTGTTAACGGGGAGGAAATCTACAAAAGATACCCCGCCTTCTGGGGGGAAGTGGGTGGTTATGTGGGGTTTTTACACGCTAAAACCTCCCGGTGTCCCTTTTCTTCGTGCATGACGAGGGGCTCCGCGATCTCCAATGGAACGCACCGGAGCCCCTCTGCACTGTGCTCAAGGAGAGCACATCCCGGGCAGTGCAAGGCGACACGGGCCAGCCGATGTCGCCTTGTTCCCGGGTCCACCTTAGCGGACGACAAAGGCCCCCACCCTTGTCGTGGGGATACCGTAGTCTTATTCTTGAGAGCCCAGAACCACAGGGCTGATTGTCAGTAACCCTATATCAACGTGGAGCTCGCAATTACGTACGAACCACTGCGCAGATACTATGAAACATTTTAATATACTGGTAAATTACAATGCCATTTGCAGATGGTGCCGGAGTACCCCAGACAGTATTCAAAGGCAGCCAGCGGCCTTACACAAAGGAATGTGTGCTCATTATAGACAGGGTCACCGGAGAGATTACATTGGAGAAACTCTCTAGCAATATACAAGTTAAGAAAACCAGGTATACATTTTTCCTTTGTCATACTTTATTAAAATTTACTAAGAGAGTGTTGGAGCCCTGGCAGCTCTGTGTCCGGGCGGTCCGCTCAAGTTGCACAGTACGCAAGCAACCCGATTCCGATCCCGGGTGCCGGTACTAATTTCAAAGCAAATTTGTTGTTGCAATTTTATGTGCTGATTCACCACGCGCTCGGCGGTGAAGGAAAACATCGTAAGGAAACTTTACATGTCTTAGAAAGTGCATCTTATACGATAATCGGAAACGCTCATCGCAATGACTGAACCCTGGCGAACTAGCCAAATCCTGCCCCAAGCGAAAATTGACTCAAAAAATGTTACTTGTTAGCATCTGGTGTTGTTCACTTCAGCTTTCTTAAATCTGGCCAGACGATTACGGCAGGTGTGTATTGTCAGCAATTGCAAACCATGATGGAAATGCTAGCTGCTTGACTACCATCCTACCTGATATTAAGTGGAAATGCAGTCCTGGATGGTAAGGAGCACTAGCTTAGTAAATGCCTATTCACTCTACTCTTGAAAACACCCACATTGTAATCGGAGGCAAACTATTCCAGTCCTTTGTAGTACGAATAATGACAGACGAAGCAAAGCGCTTCGTTCGGGTTTGAGGGATGTTCACAACAAAAGGTTGAAATCCCGCAGTGCGTCTCGAAATTCCATTGTGGAACGGGGATTGGGGAATTAGATATGCTTAACAACCGAGGCTGGTCAATCGCCGTAGGCCACTTCTGTTCCGGGACAACGCTAGACCACACCACAACAGATAGTTACCAAATTAGAAGATCTTCAATTGGAATGTTCTTGTATAAATTTATTTCAGACAAGAAACGGCACAGAAACCACGTCCCCTCACGCCAGTTACGACAGACTTCACCAACACAACCCAAAGGTCGACATCACGCACTCGAGTCGCCACCAACCGCCGTACCAATAATAATGCAAGTGAGTAATATCTACCCTATATTTTTTTTTGGGGGGGAAATGCATTCATACATGCCTGCTGAGGACTAACGACTAAAACGATGCTAATTCATTGTTATACTGTACCATACACACCGATTAAGATAAAATGTGTGTGTGTCTTTATTTATTCAGGACTTTTGCTCTTTTGGGCATGCCAGCCCCATCATTCCTAAACTACGCACACACACCTTGGTCGCATGAAGCGAGAAAGAAAGTCATCAATGTTGTATGGCCATAGCTACCAGCTTCCTCGCTCCCTCTGAGGTCGGGTCAGCCTGCAGCATTAAGAAGATCCCCACATGTTGCTCCCCTAGTTTTAGACTATCCATTAATGACTTTCATAAATGTGTGTTAGGCATGTCTACACCGATTAAGATAGTATAGGGGGGGAAGAGGGGAGGGAGGCAGCCGTTCTCATAGGGTATCCTCAGAAGGGGAAGATTTCTTCAACTCCCTGCCAGTAGTCCCACAGAGATTGGATAAGGAGGCGAACCGCTTTCTCCTTGTCTCTCTCTGCTTGCTCGTCAGCTATCGTTATGTTGATTTGAAGTCAGTCTTCGTTCTTAATGAAAATATTTTTTTTGACAAACTAGAGGAACTGACTTTGAGTATATCACCGGATTGAGAGGTGGCATATCTCTTAGATCGCTTAGCCTGAACCTCTAGAGCTAGTAACTCAACAGGGTCCACCCGGTGAGGGGTAACCTCGACTCGTTGTTTCCAGGGATAAAAACAATATAATTAAAATGTTCGTATTATATGCCATAATTGTCCAGATGCCGCCGGAGCCGCTCAAGCGAACAACCCGCCGCGGTTCAACAACAGCGCCTCGCAGAAACCGGCACAGAACATGGTGCGCTCACCTCCACGTATGAAGACTTCGCCACCACAAGCCCCGTAAGTTTATACCTACTCTTATAATACATAAATAAATTGTTACGCACTTTTCACCTTATTACGTGATATATCAGGTTAGATCCCGAATCAACTTCAGAGTGTAACCGCTTAACCACTGGGGCTAGTAGTTTTGGGCTCCTAGAATAAGACTACGGTATCCCCTACCTCGGCCTCAGGTTCACTGGGCGACAAGCACCGTGGAAGGGCCACTTTTAGTGGGTAAAATACCACATAACCCCGCCTTCTGAGGTATCGTGTTGAAGATTTCCCTGCCGTCAAAAAAAAGAAGGTTACACTCTGAAGTGAATGTCTATTACTGCTTTGAGTATTTATATATATAGATAAATAAAGGACGTTGGAATATGACCCGTCCACCATTTGCGGAAGAACTGCTCCATGTTGTCCCGTGACCATCGTGCATGCTGTCCGACGTGGTTAGAAGACCGCGTGAAGGTTTTAGTTGGTTAGAGTCCGACACTACTCCGATGCCGGCCCATATGGCTCTGGGGTGTGCGTGCCTTTAGCATTTTTTACACATGATAATAAAACCCACAACGATGTGGGATGAATAGATAGAGCTTCCGATTTCCATTTATAATGGTTAAATAAACAGATGATAGACTAAGCGGTTTAACTTGGATTTTTAGTCAGTTATTATTTATTGTCATAATTTCTTTACTTTTTATCTATAATTTTTTTAACACAATCAAACACGATAAAACTACAGATGGTCGGCTGGCGGCAATAGCACATTGGCGTCACTGCCGATGATAGGGCTGGACGAGGCCCCGACACAGCGCAGCCCCGGGGCGGCTGCAGTACGCCCGCACGTGGCGCCACCCGCCCACGCGGCTCATGCCCCCCACGCACCACATGTGGCGCATGTTCCACACGCCGCGCACGTACCGCAGGGAACGCACGCTACACATGGGCCGCACGTGCCGCACACCGTCCACGCGCCGCATAACATGCCCGTTATGCACGCCCCGCCCCCCGCGCCAGCTCCTCCCCCGGCTCCAGTAAGTAATAAAATGTCTCTATATTTAAAAGAGAAAGTGTGTGTGTTTGATCCGTATAGGTTCCGAAACGGCTGGCCCGATGTCAATGAAACTTCCAGGGAATCTTCAGATTGGCGAGTAATCCTGTTGTGTTTGGTGACAATCGGAGCACTCCTCTGTCTCCTCCTCCATCTTTCTTTTGACATCTAGTGAGCTTCACGTTTCATTTCTTAAAGTGTATATTATCCATATAAAAATATTGTTAACATTAGGCTCTTTTTAGTAATAATCAAATTTTAACATTTTTAAAAATGTCGTTTTTATATTTATTCGACAATATATAATGTGTTTGTATATTGTGATGCCAATATTGTTCCTACTGCCTGTCTCCAGGACTAACTTGTCCAGGAACTCTCCGCTGTCGTGCGGTTGGGTTTGTTAATACCATCTCACTGCACATTGATATATTTTGTTGCCCTGAGTTGGTCTATATCAAAGCTGCCTACAAATGCGTAGAAGGTGTTTGAATCTATTATATTTATATATTATTGTCAATACATCAAGCAGCTTTTTATTTGTTTTAATTTTAATAATATATATTTAACTAAGTTTTTATAACATCATATTGGTATTACAGATAACGGTGTTATAATTTTTGTTGATTTAAATAAATAAATAAAATGTCTATTTCTATTACAAACAGACACTCGAGTTTTATTTATTTGTATATATTTGATCTGAATTCGGTTCATGGTTCTATTGTCCCGCAGGCCGCGTCTCAAGACGACAGCTCTTCGAGTTCGTCCAGCGACACCGACTCTGATAGCGGGAGTGGGAGCGACACCGATGACAATGACTCTACAGCTGCCCTGCCTTCACTTACAAACGGTCAGATATCCAACAAAAAAAAAGTTTTTTTTTTCTAAATCTTGTTCCCCCGACGTGTAGTATAGTTACGGTTTTTGTCACGCTATTCATTCTCCTCACAAATCCACTCCTGACTTTTCTTCTCTCTTTATATATACAATCTATTTATATACAAACTATGAACACAAACTAAACTAACTATATGTATATATATATATGAAGCGTCAATAGTCTGTGGTTTAGGGCACAGTCTGCGAAACGTAAGATCGTAGGTTCCAATCCACTACAACTACAACACACAAGCTTAAGCTTAGTTGGAATGGTTAACAAGTGTTAGTAATGTTTCTGAAAAAAAAATGAGAAATATTAGCAATATTTCTTATATATATATATATATATATAAGCTGAAAAAAGAAAGTTAATATTATATAAATATATATATATTTATATATAAAACTTAACAGAAAACTAAAGTCAATTAACATTTAAATTGTCAAATTTAGAATTTAGTTTGTAACAAGTTGATATATACTTCAATACTAGTAATAAATATTTACATACATACATACATACATGTAATATAGGTATAAATATATACATATCAAAATATATATTGTAAAAAGACCAAACGGGTATAAAAATGAATACATATAATATATTTACATATATCATAACTCTGATTTGAAAACTTTTTAACTTTGATTTTGAGTGTATATTTCGTTTGAGATTACCTAATGGATACAGGAAGAGAGTTCCACAGACGGACAGCGCGTACAGTAAATGAGTTGCTGTAAAAGTTTGAGATGTTTTTAGCATGAGATTCTCTGATGATCACAAATTATTCGAATTCGAACCGTGAAGGAATTGAAAACGTTCCTTCTGATATGAAGGGAGAGTATATGAGAGTTCCGGAAAAGTCGAATGGGAACAATTTTTTTAATTTTTTTTTGTGTGAACAGGTGCAGTGAGCAACCCGCCCCTACCCAGCGACGTGCTCAACGACGACCTTTGTCTCTCAGAGTCCGGCAGCGACTCCGACTGACCTCCGCCCCAAACCATCTTCCATTAACGGTTTCAGGGATATTTCTAACTCATTTATATTCACGGTCCCGTAGAATTTGGCATGAGAATCAATTTTTTTAGGAAAAGCTTTTGCTAGAAAAGCACCTGATCTTAAGTGATCACCATCAACTTCCACAGCACCGGGGAAGCCGCACGAGATAGGAATGGGCTCGTTTCTTGAAGCTCCCCAAATCGTACTGATTTGGTAACAAAACAAATGTAAATACGTGAATAATTGCACCAAGGGACGAAGTATGAAATTTCCTACACAAAGTTTATATAGCTGTCAAAAATGCTATTTTTTTTATTAATGCATACAAAATGCATTAAATCAATTTAAAAAAAAAACATTTCACACACTATCATGTGTTTGATATACACATATATTAGTGGTCAATATTTCTCATAAATACTTAACCGTAAGTAACTATGATAAATATTGACTGACAGATGAAGCTGGTCTTGACTGCTTCATCAGGGGTAGCATAGTTCTTAGGTCGTTTAGCCTGAACCTCTATCGCTAGTAACTCGACACAAGGGTCTCCCCGGTGAGAGGTAAGCTCGGCTTACTATGTTACGCGTAAGCATTCCGATCCGAGGGCGCCCGAGAGGGCCGAAACACGACTCGGATAATCTAAGGGACCTTAAAAGCTTAACTGACTTTGAGTGCCACTTCGGGAAGCGTTGGCGCTGGGAGATGAAGTGGCCGAAGAAACACCAGCAACGTTACTAATAGTTGAACGTTGTTTGTTTGTTACTAGCGATAGAGGTTCAGGCTAAACGACCTAAGAGCTATGCCACCTCTCAATCCGGTGAAGCAGTCAAGGCCAGCTTCTCTGGCCCATCTGTGTAGTTCGTCATTAAAATAGACAGATTGCAAGCAATATTTCTTTCACAAATATTACTAACATTCTTGTTAACAATTCCAACTAAGCTTAAGCTTGTGCTAGGAGATGGTTCACGTCAATTGGCGAATGGTGGATTGGAACCTTACATTTCGCAGACCGTACCCTACAACAAGAGGCTTTAAAATTTGATAACAATAGCAGAAAAAAATCTGTTTATAGTGAAAGTTCAGTGACAATAGATTTGATGCCCCGATGAGCCGTATCCTTGTCACTTCCTTTATAAAAATCACTCCATGACCTCTCTAGCCATGTTCTACGGGATATCGTTCAAATGACCATACAAATATCACAATATATCTTTCGTTCTAAGTAATATATTGTATGAGATGAAGTGAAATGTGCCTCAAAAGAATAGAGATATATTTTTTATTTTACGCCAATATATTAAAGAAAAAGGAAAAGATTAGTATTAAGTGTCTATATATATGTTTGTTCGATAAAATTATAGCGCATATTATGATATATGTGAATCAAATTAGCTATAGTCCGCGCGCGAGTTGAATGCAGAGATCAGGAATGCGATAGTGATGTGACCATATTGCGGGTGTCGATAGATTTCAAATTCTTTAAGTTTGACATTCAGACCATTTTACACTACTATGCCATGATGAAAAAAAGACAAAATATTTATCACAAATTTTTTAATAATTGAAAACTAAAAAATAAAAAAAGACTTTTTTATTTAATAATCGCACGTGTTTAAAACATTTCCCATTTCCATTTAAAATTAAATAAATAACACGGGTTCTCAACTTCATTTTTAAATCCATAACACGAGCGTACAATAACTGTCACAGCACCACACTGCGGACGCGCGGAGAGAGCCGCTTGTATAGCTTGACTGCATTCAACTCGCGCGCTGTCTATACGTATGTAAGCTAGTTTATCTACTGCAATAATATACTCTGTGACAATGATATCATGTACAGGCAACGTTTAAGGCGTAGATATAATCTCGGAGTTCTTTGAGTCGGATATATCGCAAGAAAACTCAAGCTAAGATTCCTACAGCGACTGTCAAGAGAGGAAAGCTCCAAATGGTCGAAAGACCTGAAAAGGACAGATTGAATGCTTCGTGCTTCTTATTCTATCAATCCAGGATGTACTGACAATTTAATGACAGATGAAGCAATGTGTGAAAAAAGCATATTTCGCCCGTTAGGAATAAATCCTATTTGTAAGATCGGCAATTATCAGGACAGTTAGTAGTTATGTGGCGGACGATCGCTTTCCACCTGTTGCGGTCTTTGACGTTGTGAAATGCCTCGTGCGTTTCAGCTTACAGAACTGCGCACATTCCAGGTACCGATGCGAGCCATTATGTTGCGTGCCGTAGAGCCCCTTAAGGGGTTGAGCTCCGAATGGTGGACAAAGGCCCTGATAAAGAACTTGTAGGAAGTCAATAAGATGCTTGTAGGGCCACGCTTACCCTCCCGCGTTTCGGCCCATATAACCGCCAGGTTCGTGGGGCCATGGGAGGTGGTGGGTAGGTACCGATGCGATGTTCGTCCTGGATGGGAAGTTTTCGACTAATAGTTGCTACAGTAGCATTTCCCGCTGTCAAGGCCTGGTGCGACACCCTAACAGTGGCTTCGGTAGCATATTTCACACCAGTCAGCTCGGATACTGGCGCCGAGGGTTAGTCGGATCGTCCGACATACTAGTTTCTGATTGAGTATAATACATAGAGACTTTTTTGGGATAATTTTAGATACAGATTTAGAATTCTCATTCGCAAATATAATTATAAAATACATACATAGAATACGTGAAAATATATTGTTTGTCCGTTCAGTCGTGGATTCGCGATTGCGTCTCACAAACCGCGTGTTTTAATTTATATTTGAACGCTGTCTGTATAGGAATAGTGGATTGAGATATATATTGCTTCATTTATACCGAAAGCAATGTTTGAGATTACCTATGTATGGCGTTGTATGGATTCTGGAAGTTTGTGCCTTTAATGTAAAGCAAATTGTATATGCAGTTTACATTGTATTGTATGAACATATAAAATTCATATCAAACTAGCATTGTTTTTTATTTAAATGATTGATTGTTTTTGTTTATGGCCTTTCCATATAGATTTCGCCAATGTCGAAGTGTGTACGTTACACTGCTGTAAAAGCGGGCTTCGTGACGGACAAGGATCTAAACTATAAGAAAGTATGCATGGTTACTGCTGAGACAATTCCGCGCTATGCTCACTGTTGATAAGTCTAAAGCAATAGAAACAATCACAATATATACATAGGGTTAGTTGTTTAAAAGACAGACAAACTAGAGTCTAATGTTATTTTTGTGAAGGAATGAACATAAAATATAAACAAAGAAGGGTTAACAAGAGATAGTAGGGATTTGAAGTCTATGGGGCGCGGGATATCATTAGGAAGGAGGTCGTAGAGGGAAGAAGATAATAAGGGGCAATTGAAAAAAAGGTGATTAGGAGTCCCTTCGTCCAGTCCACATTCACAAAGGGAGCTGTCTCTAACGTGTAGCTTAGCCAGGTGGACGGGGGTACACGCATGCCCAAGCCTTAATCTGCAGATCGTGCTTGTGAAGCGTTTGTGATTTTATTTAAATCCCAACCGAAAAATATGTAAGAATTTTTATATTTAAGAATCAATAAATATATTTACAAAATTTTTGAAATTGGTTTATAATGACATAAACAACGCATATGTCAATACAAATTGGAGTTAAAAAACAAAAGAAACACTGCATTTGATAGTTCAAAAAGAGGAGTACTCTGATCGTCACCAAACTTTACAGGATTACTTGTCAGGTTAACATGAAGATTTCTTTAAAGTTTCACAGAAATCGGTCCAGCCATTTCGGAGCCTATACGTATCAAACCCTCACTCTTTCTCTTTTATATATATAGATATATTGTCCCACCGTTGGGCGCAGGTCTTCTCTGCAAACAAGTATAAGAGCATAGACCGTCACGCGGCTCTAATGCGGATTGGCAGACTTCACACGTCTTTGCTCTTCCTCCTACAATGGTTGTTGATGTTTTCTTGCACCGCCGAGCGCGTGGTAAATCAGCATATAAAATGGCAACCACAAATTCATTGGTGCCGGGCACCGGGGATCGAACTCTGGCGTCTAGCGTACTATGCAACTTGAGACCGCCCGGAGACAGCTACCACGGCAACGTACAAGTCTCATTTAATAAGTTCTGGCGCCTATATTGTCTTCTTCCACATTCTTGCTCGTTGTCGATATGCCAATATCAAAATCGACAACCATACTTCTAAACGATTGATAGGAGTTCCCTGGTACAATATTCTAAAAATATATTCTCCTATAAAACCCAATCTTTTGAAAAATAAAAAAATATCGAAATCGTTTTAAAACTGACGGAGCTATGTACGCATAAACATTAGAAAAAAAAACATGAATTGGGAACCTTCTCCTGTTGGAGTCGGTTAAAAATTATCTAATTCTAATTTATGCTACAAACATGAATAGAGGAAAGATAAAATGGCGGCATTGCACGGAAAAAAATGTTTAGTGTATGTCAATTACAGTTTTTGAGTGTCAGTGTGTTGTGTGTGTTCAGTGAATTTTTTTCTTGACGAACTATAGAGATTGGCCAGAGAAGCTGGCCTTGACTGGTTTACCGGATTGAGAGGTGGCATAGCTCTAAGGTCGCTTAGCCTGAACCTTTATGGCTTATACCTCAACACAACTGTCCCCCTGGTGAGGGGTAACGGCTTAGACGGTGACTATGTTATGCGTAAGCATTCCGACCTGAGGGCGCCCGAGGGGGCCCTCAGATCCGGATGCTTGTAACCGTAAACATACTTGTAAAGTAATACTAATTAGGTTCGTATATCGAGATCTGGCACAGCTCTTAGATTGCTGAGCTTTTTCTTTCGAGAGTAACTCAGCGATATTCTTATTAGCAGTCAAACGAATAGATAAAAACATCTATTGCTATATGTTTATCCAAGCAACGCATATCATTCGTGGACACATAAAGTGTCAGACATTTCCTTTCGCAGCCAGATAGTGGGCTCGTAAAAAACCCATTCCAACGTTCATACCTAACATCAATTAGTTTACTGAACGAGTATATACCGTATCAATTTAAATACCGTTTTAGCCTTCTAGAAAGTTCTGAATTAGATTATTAAATTGATAATTATTACATTTTTTATTGCACTCAGAGACATGCAAAGGAAAGAAACAAAAACTCGAAACCATAGTCAAGTAATAGAGACATAAATGTTTTTTTTATTACGAACTACACAGATTGACTAGGGAAGTTGGCCTTGACTGCTTCATTGGATTGAGAGGTGGCATAGCTCTTAGGTCGCTTAGCCTGAACCTTTATGGCTAATAACTCAACACAAGTGTCCCCCTGGTGTGGGGTAACCTTGGCTTGGACGGTTACTATGTTACGCATAAGTATTCCGAGCCGAGGGCGCCTGAGAGGGTGTCGACCTAATTGAATGTAAGTAGGGCAGGAGTCTAGAGATTTCTGAGTCCTGAGTTAAACGAGAAAAAAAATAATGAATACACGCTTACTGAATTAAATATTTACCAATGACATTTTAATTAAAAAAAAACCGTAAACTAATAATTGAATTTTTTGATATGTAATTTTTAAACTATTTTTAGATTTTAATTGATTCAATTGTATCGCCATATTCGGAAGATGTCATTATGTACGCGATTAACAAATGGCAACAATAGACACAATATTGGAGTGCCTCTTGTGTCGAGTTACTAACGGGAGAGGTTCAGGCCAAGCGACAGTGAAGCAGTAAAAGTCGGCTTCTGTGGCTGATCTGATCACAAAAAAAAATCGAAAGTAACTTTTTTTGAAACTATGAAGTCACTAAACGTTTATTTTAAAACCAAATCGATTAAAAGACGTGATATACTATATAAAATATTTTATTGTTTCTTAAAATTTTCTGGCTGGTATTAGTAGAAACTATTTTACAATCTTACCGGATTGAATTAATTTGTATCTAGAATTAAAGAAAAACAAAATAATTTATACTTTTTCCATTGAACAGTATCAACGGATATGGCTTACGAACATTTATGGCATGTTAATATTGTTAGTGGCGTATATTATCTGTCATGGTAAATGAAAAACCGCGCACGACCAACATAGTATCATTTCAATAATGCAACGCGCAAGGACCGTTCGTCAGGTGAAAATTCCACAACGATTTTATTTTATTGATTAAAGAATTTTTAATAGAATCATAAAAATTGTTACGATAACGCGGAAGTGAATAGTTAATTGATATGATCGTAATATGTGACTATTAATGCAGTATATTACAATTGTAAAAATATAATAAATGTTTATTTAAAATACACGGGAAAACAATGTTATTTTATTCCATAGATATTTTGTAATCATATTTTTTTATATTTCAGTGTCTAATTATAACGGGGCTAACGTTATGCGGTATATCGGATGGATTTATTTTCGGCCAAATGTCCGGTATGGTGGCCGCTTTACGCGGGAAAGACAGCGAAGTGTCACTGAAGGATGGGGATATGTCATGGATAGGTAATGTCAAATTGAAATAATATATTTTGAAGCTTTTATGGCTTGGTAACAAGACCTTTAAGCCAAGTCTTTTTTAAATATATTTTTTATACACTTAATTCTCACGTCTACGATCACATATGACAATTATGTAAAATTTAACATAGAATAAAATAGAGGAAAACAAAGCATTTAGTATAAAAATTAATGCACAAAAATAAAAAAAAAAAAATGCCTTCTGCCCAAATAGTGGTTGGCTCTAGCATGATTTTATAGCATATTTATTGATTTTTCATAATAAAACTGCTTCAAATATTATTAATGTGTAAGATTAATGTTACAATATCGATTAGTTAGTACCACTTTTTACAATTTCAAAATCGATTATATATTTCGATTCGTATCAGTATCGATTTATATCAATTCATTCCGTAGTTTGCCTCTTTCCCGAATACGAAAACGGTGAAATATTCTTTGATAAATCTCTATAAATTAGACGTACATTCGACGGCGGTATTATGTTAGCTATACATGTGTATATTTGTTAGCAATTTGAATGTCTTAACAGTTTTTCGATAAAAGCTACTGTCTGAGTGGCCTACGTCCCTGTCGGGTGTCCTTAGGACGGAATGCTATCTCGATTAAAATAAGTAATCGTCCAAGCCGAGATCCTTTCTTGGTGGCTCTTGCGTATAGTTTAGTCACCTCGTCCCTAAAGAGATTCTTAGCCTGAACCTCTTTAGGAAGTAAACCAATCTAAGACATAGACATAGATATATTCTTCATTGACACAAAATATGAAACACATCAAAAAGACAGAAAAAAATACAGTTAAAGACAAAAACGGACAAATAGGACATAAGATATGATGCCAATATTGGACATCGTCTCAGCATATGCCGTCGTAAGGATGCGACAGCGCTGATTTTTAGCGGTGCCCAGGACTACCCAAAGTTGTGTGCGCACAATACTACATTTACATGGAATTTATTAAGACAACAGACAATAAGAGTACAATAAATATGATACGTGTATAAATAGTTATGCGATTAATATATATATTATATACAATAAAATAATAGATGAACAAATGTTCATAAATAAATATATTATTAAGTTATAAATTAATCAAACGTATAAAGTTTAAATTATATAATGAAATATTAAAAATATTGGAAACAACAAGCCACCGATATCACGGGGATATTATCTTAAGAGCACGGCCCTCTCGGATCGGAATGCTTACGCGTAACATAGTAACCGTCAAGCCGAGGTTACCCCTCACCGGGGGGACCCTTGTTTCGAGTTACTAGCAATAGAGGTTCAGGCTAAGCGACCTAAGAGCTATGCCACCAAACCAAACCAAAATGGAACAACCTATATGCACACGGTCGATATCGTCAAACCAGTTTAATACGATAGGCGCAAAAAATGTGTACGGCGAGCGTACGGCAAGGTACACCGTGCCTAGATTAATTAATGAACTACCCCCAGCTATAAGAAATTGTATAACTCACAAAAACATTAAGAGTATTTTAAAAAGTTATTTAGGAACGCAAGACGGACGCTTTGGCGCTAGTGACAAACCATTGAGGTTTAAATAGCGTTAAGTTATATGTATATTCCCTTTACTGTAAAATTTTATTTGTAATAAATTAAAAAAAAAATCGGGTGAAGCAGTCAAGGCCAGCTTCTCAGGCAAATCTGTGTAGTTCGTTAAAAAAAAAGATTAAGAGTACCATCTCTCAAAAACTGTAAATCTGTAGAGGTCTTCGGTGATCAGGGTAGTTCGTATAAAAAAATAATGTACTACTATTTTACTGTAATTACGTTTTATTTCCAGCCTCTACGATTAATGCAACATGCATACTTGGATTCCTGCTAGCTGGAATGGTTACTGAAAAAGTTGGAAGGCGACGTGCCATCGTGTTCCTCAGTCTCCCGATGGTTATGACATGGATCATAGTATACTACGCGACCAGCTTCACAGCTTTCGTTACTTCTAGAATTATCGTCGGCATTAGTTACGGTGGCGTTCTTCTACTAACTTACGTTACAATGGCGGAGTATACGACGCCAAACCAACGGGCTATCTATGTCAACATTGTGTCCGCCGTTGGTCCCTCATTGGGCTTGGCTATGGGTCACGTTTTATGTATCCTAGTGCACTGGAGAATAGTTGCCTTAATTGGAATCATTCCCACAGGATTGTCAGCACTGTTACCTTTATTTTGGATAGAGAGTCCATCATGGTTGGCTTCTAAGGGACGGTTCAACGAATGCGCCACAGCGTTCAGAGATCTGCACGGTGAAAGCGAAGCAGCTAAGGCTGAATTAGTGTTACTTCTCAATTTTGAAATGTCCAAGCAGAAAGATTTCACTACGGACAAACAATTCTTGAATTCAATCTTAGAGAAGATAATAACGGCATTGAAGCAACGATATTTTTGGAAGATAGTAGTGTTAGTTGTTGTAATAAGTATTTACAGAGTGGCGGGTGGTAGAATTTTGTACAGCACTCTAGCCATTACCATGTTACAAGAGATTACTGGCAACACGAACATTTTGCTGTTCACCTTATTGGTTGACGGATTCATTATAACGGGATCTATTTTACCCGTTTACCTTTTTAAAAGAATGAAAATGAGAACTATTATGTTTTCATTCGGTTTTGCATCTAATATTACCCTCATTGTATTAAGTATTTGTCTCTACTGCATTCCAAGAGATAATATGTATTACTCATGGACTTGTTCGTCCTTTTAGCATTGTATTTTATTGTTGCTTATGCGGGCCCGTACGCTGTGTTGGAAATATTACTAGCCGAAGTATACCCATTGGAACTAAAGCCTTTTTGTACGTTCGCTTTCGGAACGTTTGCTGGATTTGCTACATTCTTAAGCGTAAAGTTAGCTCCAACTATGTTCCAGTATATAGGTTATCATGGAGTGTTCTTATTGAATTCGGCCTTAGTGTTTTTATGTCTCACATATCTATGGTTTCATATGCCAGAAACGAAGGGAAGGACCTTACAAGAAATCGAATTGTACTTTAGAAACGGCCAGTTTCTCGACGACACGATTCATCCGAATGTTGAACAGTGCGAATCGTTGGTTAAATTGTGAAGCAAGAAAATTTCGTCTTAAACTTATCGTGAAACAAGTATTGCGTAAGCAGAAGTTTCAATGCTTCCTGAAGCGGTATTTAAAATTAATAAGCTATTTGAATGTCGTTATAGTCTTCCGATAAACGCTACCGACCAAGTTGTGGTTTGGCCCTCGATTAGAGTAACTTTCTTAGCCGAGGTTCGCTCTCGGCTCTTGCGTCGTGTTGCTTCCAATAGAGGTTCAGGCTAAGCGACCTAAGAGCTCTGCCACCTTTGAAATCCGGTGAAACTATAGCTTCTCTGATCGGACGAAATTACCGTTACAACAAAAACAATCTACAAGAAAAGCTGACTTCAAATTCACAATCAAATCAAACGTTAAGAGATACTACGTGCGGAAGCTCTCTTATTAACCGACTTCAAAATGTTCGGTTCTCAATTCGTCTATATGTTTTATTTTATGTTTGTTACCTCATAACTTTCGACTGGGTTTTATTTTATTTGTAAGCTGTTTTGACAGATGCTTTAAATAAAAGCTGTATTTGACAGTTCATAAAAAGGTATTATTGTCGTCAAATTAAGACTTACGAGTGTTTTTCTCATGGTTGCCATGATCAGAATTGGACCAATTGAGACCATACTTGAAACACCAGCTTCCAGAAAAAAAATGAATCATCTAAATCGGTTCACCCAGTCAAAAGTTTCGAGGTAATATAAAAAAAAAACATAGACGAATTGAGAACCTCTTTGTTTGAAGTCGGTTGAAAATAAAAAAATATTGACTTACTAAAAATTGTGTATATCGATGGGCTCCCCTGTTACGTATGGGCCCTTTTAAGCTAGACACGCTGCCCAAAGTGGCACTCAAAGTTAGTTTTTGAATGTCCCTTAGATTATCCGTGAAATAGCAACCAACCGAGTCGTGGTTCGGCCCCTTACGCGTAACATAGTAACCGTCCAAGCCGAGGTTACCCCTCACCGGGGGTGGAGTCCCCCGGTGATGTCGAGTTACTAGCAAAAGAGGCTCAGGCTAAGCGACCTAAGAGCTATGCCACCTCAATCCGGTGAAGTAGTCAAGGCCAGCTTCTCTGGACAATCTGTGTAGTTCGTCATTTAAAAAAAAGTATTTATTGTGTATAGCGATGACCTCGCCTGTTACGTATGTGCCCTTATAGGCTAAAGTAAAGCGGACACCGAAAGAGGTTCAGGCTAAACGAAGAGCTATGCCACCTTTCAATCCGGTAAAGCAATCTAGGTCAGCTTCTCCGGCCAATCCTTGTAGTTCGTCACAAAAAAAGGACACCAAAATCTGTCTCTGTCTACCCTAGTATTTATATATGTTATTTAGCAATGACCCAAATGATCAAATGTTGTTAGCTCGGTTCATTCACTCGTATATCATGTAAATACAATATGGTCGCCCTATTGTTTGGGCAGTGGAAAATGTATATTTAAATTTATATCAATATATTTTCAGCTGTTTAAGTATCATAAGTAAAATGTAAGAATGAAAACATTATTTATAAGTTATTAACTTAACTGGTTAAGTTATTATCTCTGTGAGTCTGTAACTAGTATAATAGACAAAGTGGAGAGGAACGGTAAACATGAATAATCACCATCGTTATATTAAACATAGACATATTCGTTAATGGCACAAAATATGAAACATCAAAAAGACAAAAAAAAATACAGAAAAAACGGACAAATAGGACAAAAGATGTGATGCCAATATTGGACACCGTCTCAGCATATGCCGTCGCAAGGATGCGTAGGAGCGTTGCTGGAGTTTCTTCGGCCACTTCTCCAATCAACGCTTCCCGAAGTGGCACTCAAAGTTAGTTTTTGAATGTCCCTTAGATTATCCGTGAAATAGCAACCAACCGAGTCGTGGTTCGGCCCCTTATGCGTAACATAGTAACCGTCCAAGGCGAGGTTACTCCTCACCGGGGGGGACCTTGTGTCGAGTTACTAGCAATAGAGGTTCAGGCTAAGCGATCTAAGAGCTATGCCACCTCAATCCGGTGAAGTAGTCAAGGCCAGCTTCTCTGGACAATCTGTGTAGTTCATCATTTTAAAAAAAGTATTTATTGTGTATAGCGATGACCTCGCCTGTTACGTATGTGCCCTTATAGGCTAAAGTAAAGCGGACACCGAAAGAGGTTCAGGCTAAACGAAGAGCTATGCCACCTCTCAATCCGATGAAGCAGTCAAGGCCAGCTTCTCTGGCCAATCCTTGTAGTTCGTCACAAAAGGACACCAAAATCTGTCTCTGTCTACCCTAGTATTTATATATGTTATTTAGCAATGACCCAAATAATCAAATGTTGTTAGCTCGGTTCATTCACTCGTATATCATGTAAATACAATATGGTCGTCCTATTGTTTGGGCAGTTGAAAATGTATTTTCAAATTTATATCAATATATTTTCAGCTGTTTAAGTATCATAAGTAAATTGTAAGAATGAAAACATTATTTATAAGTTATTAACTTAACTGGTTAAGTTATTATCTCTGTGAGTCTGTAACTAGTATAATAGACAAAGGGGAGAGGAACGGTAAACATGTATAATCACCATCGTTATATTAAACATAGACATATTCGTTAATGGCACAAAATATGAAACACATCAAAAAGACAAGAAAAAATAAAGAAAAAACGGACAAATAGGACAAAAGATGTGATGCCAATATTGGACACCGTCTCCGCATATGCCGTCGCAAGGATGCTTAGGAGCGTTGCTGGAGTTTCTTCGGCCACTTCTCCAATCAACGCTTCCCGAAGTGGCACTCAAAGTTAGTTTAGCTTTAGAATGTCCCTTAGATTATCTGTGAAATAGCAACCGACCGAGTCGAGGTTTGGCCTTCTCGGGCGCCCTCGGATCGGAGTGCTTACACGTAACATAGTAACCGTCCTAGCCGACGTTACCCCTCACCGGGGGGCGTTTGTGTCGAGTTCCTAACGATAGAGGTTCAGGCTAAGCGGTCTAAGAGCTATGCCACCTCTCAATCCGATGAAGCAGTCAAGGCCAGCTTCTCTGGCCAATCTGTGTAGTTCGTCATTTAACAAAAAGCGACAGCGTTGATTTTCAACGGTGTCCAGGACTACCCAAAGTCGTGATCGCGCAGACAAATGAAAAGAAATATATAAATAATACAATTAATTATTATTAATAAATTACGTCCTAACATATGAAATTGGTGTTTTGTAAGGGAATAAACTAAAGTCAATTTTTTATAATATAAATTTTATTTAATATATATTATAATAATATATTTTTTTAAATATATTTATTTAATCAAGGTACGTACTATTGCTATTTATGCACTTTTGCCGTCTCATAGGTATTTCATTGTTCCCTTTACTAAAAAAACCATTTATCAATTAAATATTTGAAGGCGCTTTGGATTGCCCCGTCGGAGTTAAATTTTCTCCCTTGTAAGAAGTTATCCAAATTTCGAAAATCATTATAATCTGTTGGAGCAAGGGCCGGGGGGTACGGTGGAAGTTAAAAATTAATGCAATTCTATATAAAAACAAGGGTCTTGAAGAAATAAAGAAAGTTAATGCATTTATTATTGGCACCAGTCGAACTTTGCCTAAAAGGTTTTAGCAGAAATGGCGCCATTTCGAATTCTGTCCGGTAACGTCAGTTGACTTTAGACATGTGATGTTCATGCCTACAAATTACTATTAAATGACATATGCCGAAAGTTTAGAAACGTGATTGTATATTGTCACAAGAATTATAATGATTAATATAGTAAATAATAATAATAAAAAGTTAATGCATTTATTATTGGCACCAGTCGAACTTTGCCTAAAAGGTTTTAGCAGAAATGGCGCCATTTCGAATTCTGTCCGGTAACGTCAGTTGACTTTAGACATGTGATGTTCATGCCTACAAATTACTATTAAATGACATATGCCGAAAGTTTAGAAACGTGATTGTATATTGTCACAAGAATTATAATGATTAATATAGTAAATAATAATAATAAAAAGTTAATGCATTTATTATTGGCACCAGTCGAACTTTGCCTAAAAGGTTTTAGCAGAAATGGCGCCATTTCGAATTCTGTCCGGTAACGTCAGTTGACTTTAGACATGTGATGTTCATGCCTACAAATTACTATTAAATGACATATGCCGAAAGTTTAGAAACGTGATTGTATATTGTCACAAGAATTATAATGATTAATATAGTAAATAATAATAATAAAAAGTTAATGCATTTATTATTGGCACCAGTCGAACTTTGCCTAAAAGGTTTTAGCAGAAATGGCGCCATTTCGAATTCTGTCCGATAACGTCAGTTGATTTAGATATGTCATTTTCAGCCTACAAATTACTATTAAATGACATATGCCGAAAGTTTAGAAACATGTGATTGTATATTGTCACAAGAATTATAATGATTAATATAGTAAATAAATAATAATAAAAAGTTAATGCATTTATTATTGGCACCAGTCGAACTTTGCCTAAAAGGTTTTCGCAGAAATGGCGCCATTTCGAATTCTGTCCGGTAACGTCAGTTGACTTAGACATGTGATGTTCATGCCTACAAATTACTATTAAATGACATATGCCGAAAGTTTAGAAACGTGATTGTATATTGTCACAAGAATTATAATGATTAATATAGTAAATAAATAATAAAAAAAAGTTAATGCTTTATGATTGGCACTAGGCAATTCTGCCTGAAGAGGTTTTAGCAGAAATGGCGCATTTTGAATTCAGTCCGGTAACGTCAGTTGACTTAGATATGTCATTTTCAGCCTACAAATTAATATTAAATGATAAAGTGTCAAAAGTTTAGAAACGTGATTGTATATTGTCACAAAATTATAATAATATATTTTTAAATATATTTATTTAATCAAAGTACGTACTATTGCTATTTATGCACTTTTCCCTTCCCTTCCCTTTGCTAAAAACCATTTATCAATTAAATATTTGAAGGCGCTTTGGATTGCCCCGTCGGAGTTGAATTTTCTCCCTTGTAAGAAGTTATCCAAATTTCGAAAATCATGCTAATCTGTTGGAGCAAGGGCCGGGGGGTACGGTGGAAGTTAAAAATTAATGCAATTCTATTTAAAAACAGGGGTCTTGAAGAAATAAAGAAAGTTAATGCATTTATTATTGGCACCAGTCGAACTTTGCCTGAAAACGTTTTAGCAGAAATGGCGCCATTTCGAATTCTGTCCGGTAACGTCAGTTGACTTAGACATGTGATTTTCAGCCTACAACTTACTATTAAATGACATATGCCGAAAGTTTAGAAACATGTGATTGTATATTGTCACAAGAATTATAATGATTAATATAGTAAATAAATAATAATAAAAAGTCAATGCTTTATTAATGGCACTAGGCAAACTCTGCCTGAAGAGGTTTTAGCAGAAATAGCGCCATTTCGAATTCTGTCCGGTAACGTCAGTTGACTTAGACATGTGATTTTCGAGCCTACAAATTAATATTAAATGATAAAGTGTCAAAAGTTTAGAAAAATGTGATTGTATATTGTCACAAGAATTATAATGATTAATATAGTAAATAAATAATAATAAAAAAGTTAATGCTTTATTAATGGCACTAGGCAAACTCTGCCTGAAGAGGTTTTAGCAGAAATGGCGCCATTTCGAATTCTGTCCGGTAACGTCAGTTGATTTAGATATGTCATTTTCAGGCCTACAAATTAGTTTGATTATGAAGTACGTAGACATACTCGCTTTTATAAAGTACAAATTAAAGTAAGAAACGAATACACTATACAATTTTGTACAATATATTTATTTTGTTTACAGAACCCGTGAAATGTCGAATCAGCTTCAATTAACTTAAATTCAAGTACACTTATATTTTTAATACAGAAACACTTCGAGTGCAATTGTTATATGTTATTCTTGTAAACAATTTAATACACTATTAGCTCAGTATGCTTAGTTCGTGACTAGAGAAAAACTAAATTTAGAACGTGTAATTACATTTTACTTGTACGTAAAAGTACACAGTTATATCGCCATTTTTATTACCTAATCATTATGTATATTTTTAAATACATACCAACAATGACACACATTCATACTTACATAATAGTTTCTCCAAGGAGAACCTCTACCGGAAATAATGAAGAGAAAAATGCGGTTTAAGATTCAACGTAAAAAAATATTTTTTGTATTCTAAATTCAAAATTAAACCGTAACAGAACCGGTAAAATTGCTTTTTTTTTACTAATAGATTTTCAGACAAATTAAATCATAGCGGCGTGAAATCATCTCCTGTATTAACATTGGCATATTTCATAGACTTACGAATCACCGTTTTTTTACAACCAAGTCTTATCGATGTACGAAATGGCGGGAATTTAAAATTCTATTTCTATTCTAAAAAGCTAGCAATATTTTTTTTTTCAGAAATATTACTAACAATCTTGTTAACCATTCCAACTAAGCTTAAGCTTGTGCTAGGACATAGTTCACGGCAATAGTCCAATGGCGGATTCGAACCCAAGACCTTACGATTCGCAGGCCGTAACCTAAACCATTAGGCTATTGATGCTTCGGATTTAAAATTAAAAATTACGTCACGATATAATTTGTTATACATTTTAAAAGCATCAGAGTAATCCAACGGCGTGTTCATGTATCAAATCTTTTCATCGTTAAACTTATTTTGCCTAAAGAATAATTCTATTTCTTGCAGTGTTCTGCCCTTTGTTTCGGGCATATAGAGCCAAAGATACCAGAGACACATAAACACTATTGTAGCGTTCAACAAGAAAACACCATGGTATCCGATTGTAGCAAACATCATAGGAGCTAAGTAAACACTCAAAAACGATGCCGTTGATACAATAAAACTAAGAATTAATATACAATATAATTTAATGTCAAGCGGAAATATCTCAGATATGTTCGCTTCTAGTACAGCGTATGGTCCCGTGAATACAGTTACAAAATAAAAGGCCAAGAGAGATATATTGGTCCAGGCATAATATGGACTTTCACGGGGTATGAAATATAAACAGGCACTCAATATTAAGAGCGTTACATTTCCTACTAAGCCCAGTGAAAACAATAGTGGTCTCATATTCATCATACTTAGTGAGAATGATGAAAATATAGACCCTAGAATAATAAAGCCATCGACAATTGATGTGAATAACAAAATGTTGGTAGTACCGGTTATTTCTTGAAGCATTGTAATGGCTAGAGTGCTGAACATCAGTCTACCGGCAGCAATACGATATACATTTATAACCCCACCTAAGAGTAATATTTTCCAAACATATTTTTGTTTCATAGCCTTTCGCAATTTCCCAGCTATCATTGCTAATTTCTGTTTACCAAGTGTCATTTCATTACGCCGTTTCCGTTCAGTATCGACCAGTAAATGCAATTCCGCTTTCGATTTTTCGTTATCACCGTGTATTTTCTTGAAAGCCATTTTGCATTCTTCGAATCTACCCTGGCTCGCGAGCCACGAGGGACTTTCCACCCAAAAGAAAGGTAGTAACGCGGACAAACCTGTAGGTATTAATCCAATCAATGCAACCGTTCGCCAGTGGAATAAAATACTCAAGATATGACCGAACACTGTGCCCACAGACGGACCAATACACGCAACAAAATTAATACAGAATGCTCTTCTCTTTGGTGTTGTGTACTCGCTCATAGCTACGTACGTTAATATGAGAACACCTCCGTAGCAGACGCCCACCATCACCCTGGATATAATGAATATCGACAAATCTCTCCCGAAATATACCAGGATGTAACTAAGCAGAACTGGCACGCTCAGCATAGTGATAACTTGTTTCCGTCCAAATTTTTCAGCAAGCAATGCGACTACAGCAAACCCGCAAATACACGTCGCGTTTATAATTGAAGCTAAAAAAAAATGTTTATACAGTTGTGCGAATGGCGTAACCAATTAAAGTGTAATATTGCTTCTACAGTTTTTTGTTTTAAACTTGTCATTTTATTAACACTGATAATCTGTTAATTTATTACTGAGTCCCAAAATAACCAGTGGACTGATCCCCGAAATCTCTGTGACTCTATAACTTTCCCCTTCCAGAGTGACTCCACCCCTTTTTATTTCAACAACGGTCGAATGTTTATAGTTACATTTTTGTTTTTCCCCAAATAGTATTTTACATTCGGATATGTTACCATTAAAAAATAGTAAAGTGTTACATAAAATCAAAGTTCGATCAATTTTAAATCTATTTGAATGTATACACACTCGTATCAATAGCAATTTTCCTCATGTAAATTATTTCAAATGCCATTGCGACAAATAAACACTATTGTAGCGTTCAACAAGAAAACACCATGGTATCCGATTGTAGCAAACATCATAGGAGCTAAGTAAACACTCAAAAACGATGCCGTTGATACAATAAAACTAAGAATTAATATACAATATAATTTAATGTCAAGCGGAAATATCTCAGATATGTTCGCTTCTAGTACAGCGTATGGTCCCGTGAATACAGTTACAAAATAAAAGGCCAAGAGAGATATATTGGTCCAGGCATAATATGGACTTTCACGGGGTATGAAATATAAACAGGCACTCAATATTAAGAGCGTTACATTTCCTACTAAGCCCAGTGAAAACAATAGTGGTCTCATATTCATCATACTTAGTGAGAATGATGAAAATATAGACCCTAGAATTATAAAGCCATCGACAATTGATGTGAATAACAAAATGTTGGTAGTACCGGTTATTTCTTGAAGCATTGTAATGGCTAGAGTGCTGAACATCAGTCTACCGGCAGCAATACGATATACATTTATAACCCCACCTAAGAGTAATATTTTCCAAACATATTTTTGTTTTATAGCCTTTCGCAATTTCCCAGCTATCATTGCTAATTTCTGTTTACCAAGTGTCATTTCATTACGCCGTTTCCGTTCAGTATCGACCAGTAAATGCAATTCCGCTTTCGATTTTTCGTTATCACCGTGTATTTTCTTGAAAGCCATTTTGCATTCTTCGAATCTACCCTGGCTCGCGAGCCACGAAGGACTTTCCACCCAAAAGAAAGGTAGTAACGCGGACAAACCTGTAGGTATTAATCCAATCAATGCAACCGTTCGCCAGTGGAATAAAATACTCAAGATATGACCGACCACTGTGCCCACAGACGGACCAATACACGCAACAAAATTAATACAGAATGCTCTTCTCTTTGGTGTTGTGTACTCGCTCATAGCTACGTACGTTAATATGAGAACACCTCCGTAGCAGACGCCCACCATCACCCTGGATATAATGAATATCGACAAATCTCTCCCGAAATATACCAGGATGTAACTAAGCAGAACTGGCACGCTCAGCATAGTGATAACTTGTTTCCGTCCAAATTTTTCAGCAAGCAATGCGACTACAGCAAACCCGCAAATACACGTCGCGTTTATAATTGAAGCTAAAAAAAAATGTTTATACAGTTGTGCGAATGGCGTAACCAATTAAAGTGTAATATTGCTTCTACAGTTCTGTATTATAAACTTGTTATTGAACACTGATAATCTGTTAATTAATTACTAAGTCCCAAAATAACAAGTGGACTGATCCCCGAAATCTCTGTGACTCCACACCTTTTTATTTCAACAACGGTCGAATGTTTATAGTTACATTTTTGTTTTTCCCCAAATAGTATTTTACGTTCGGATATGTTACCATTAAAAAATAGTAAAGTGTTACATAAAATCAAAGTTCGATCAATTTTAAATCAATTTGAATGTACACACACTCGTATCTATAGCAATTTTCCTCATGTAAATTATTTGAAATGCCATTGCGACAAATGTTTTGTAAATGTGAAAATAGAAAAAAACGCGAACCCAACTTAACAAAAATACTTCGAAAAGAGAAACAAGCAAACTAAGGCCTTAAACAAGAGTCTTAGGTGGGAGAAACTGTATGACTGTAGTGTGCGTTTCCTCTTATCTCAAAACAGTCGTATACTAGGGCAAAATACCAACATATTTGTAATACATAACGTAAATATAAAAATATACTATTATATAAAGTAACGCGTATAAGGATTAATTTTAAAATAATTTACCTATCCACGAAACGTCGCTGTCACTGAGAGAAATTTCGTTATCTTTCCCGCGCAAATCGGCCACCATGCCTGACATCTGGCCGAAAATAAATCCATCGGACACACTGCATAATATCAAGCTACTTATGACCAATAACTGAAAAGGATTTGAAAAGTTGTAACAAATATAATAATAAAATAATAATAAATATTACTTATTAATAACAATTCTATTATCTATATTTTAAATATATATATAATAATATTTTAAATAAAAATACCTGTCGAAGTGTTTCAATTCGCAACATTGTGTCAATGTTGTGTTGTCTTTTTGTTAGCCAGTATTCTTCGGCTTGGTAATGTAGCTGTATGACAACTGTGACCGTTGATAATAAATGATCTTGTAATGTATAATGTAAAGTCTTTTTAATGAACGAAGTCCGGCGGTGATTTTTGGAACTAAATTTGACAGGTCGGCCATGTTGTCGTCGATGTTATCAAGTCCGTTTGTTGTGGTAGATTTTTGTGAGTTTTTAACTAGCTTAGTGCATTTTAAAGATTGTTTACAATGCCAAAAGTTTTAAAAGTTCAGCTCGAGAAATGATTTTGAAGATGAAAGAATTCTGTGAAGCGGAACAAAAGAATCAAGGTGTCTTAATATCACTAAACAATGTTTGAAGAGTCGCCGCCATAACAGGTACTTTTTAGAGTTGCCATATAATAATTTTCTTTTACTGTATTGATGGGAGTTTTATGATATAAATTCATTTTTGAATAATTGAACAAATACCAAACGTAACTAGGTAACTGAAATTAAAACTTATATTACTTAGTACATAAGCATTAAAATTAAAGTTACTATTATTTTTAATTGTTCATTATTTAATTGCAGGTGTGTTAGGGAAAGCTGTAACAAGAATAACAAAAGAAGGTATAACAGCGGCGAATACTGGGAAAAAAATTGTCTCATTAGAAAAAGTTCGACTTGACGGGTTCGATGTATACGCTATCCGTCAAAATTCACAATTTTTACGTTGTGCATAAAGAATTACCAATATTGGCTAAATTACGGGCAGCTTTGAGTAAAGACATCAATTTTCAGGGAAACATCACAACATTGCACAGGATATTAAATGTCAATCCAGACGCAAACTACTTATGGAACGTCACGACATTACCGCATGGCGTGCAAGATATTTGGATAAAATACGAATAAATCGCACTGTGGAAAAACGACCCGTTGTATATTAAGATGTTGCTATATACATAATATGATGATGAGAGAATACTTATCATACAAAAAGTTGTTGGCAGAGTGAGGAGGAACCAGGAATATTCGTCTCATAGTCATCGGGGAGTCGCTGGATAATCGCTCATGCGTGAACAAAAGATGGATTCATAAATGGCGCATCGCATGCAGCGGAGGATTGGACAGCTCAGTGCTCGTATGTCGAACATCTAGAGGATGAATATTTAAAAAATAGCGGCCTTATGGATGAAGAGATAATATAACTACGGCTTTCTATCCACTCTTCAGACAGTGATGTTCCTATGGCCGCTGATCACAATTATTCAATAAAACTCTGAATAAATAATTGTAATGGTTTTCTTTTCCATGTAAGTAGGTCGAACACCGCTTATAAGTAAATAAAAATTTTCTTTTCACATAACAGAAATATAGTAAATATAGGTAAATACGCATTTTTTGTCTACCAACCCACTCAGGACTTATTGCATGGGTCGTCCCATGAGTGGGTTTGTAGACATTTTGATAAAAATGCCCAAATAAACTTTTGACTTATCAGAAATATACATGATTCACTAATCTGAACTATTGTTATAATATGGGCTTGAGTAATGAAATTACAGCCCATCTAAAATGTATTTATTTCTTAATACAATTTAAGACCTTTTATTGTTTCATCGAAGTATGCGGGAAATAGTATAATTTGATAAATTACATTTGCTAAATGTAAAATAGGTACATTTTACTCATAAATGGCAACATTATTTCTCGCGAGTACAGCGCCGCATGGAGACTTCTTTCATTAAATAGTGAACAAGTAAAAAAAAAGTTTACATGTCTTTAAACTAAACCGGATCAAGTTAAGCTTAAACTACGTATATTAGTAATGACGCAAAAAATTATAATGCGGATGTTAGCGAGTAAGATCAGTAAAGGGCGTCTTAGAAAGAAGTATAATAAAAGGTTATTGGTAATGCGACGTAAATCCGTTAGATGATAAGGGTGACACTATTTGCAAATAATTTAATAATTTCAATAATTTTGCAATAATAATATAAAAGTGAACTATTTTGAGTTATCATGTTTCTTAGCTTTTTTCGAAACAAGTCAAAATTCAACCTCAAAAATTTAGTAAGTATTTAAAAATCTAATTTTTTCTTTTGATTTATTAAAACGATTAAACACTGGTACAGTTATTCGAAAAACAATATTATTCAATATTTTATTGAGATTTATCTTTCCGAAAATGCCTTATAGCCAAAAACTTTATGAAACTGGCAGTTTATTTTCGGTTTAAAGAAATTTATTTCACAAAAAGAATACACAATATTCACTTAAATATTGAAATAACAAAAACTGACATTCACTGTTTAAAATTACTTTCTTAAGACTATAGGAGAACTAAAGTTAAATATTTAATAAATATGACTTAAGACTATTTTTAAAACTTACTATATATGATAAACACACACTCACTCACACAAACACACACAACACTACACATTCGCATAACTTCTCAACTATGACTGTAGTTCTTTCCCTTTTTTTTTCCTTTTGCACACATTCTTTTTTCTTATATATTTTTAATTATTAATTATCGTATAATTTACTTAACTTATATTAAAACTTACTGTACTGTTTGTGAGTCTGGAAGGCACTGTCTCCTGAGATACAAGTACACTGTACCTAGTTCAGGAGACAGAGCTCCTGTATATGTAACATGTTTGTTTTTGTGATATTAATAAAGTTATTATAAGTTATCATGTACAGTTTTTAACATGGTGAGGGAGCTTGTTGTACAGCTGGTCGTATTGTAATTTTTTTTACCGTATGAGGTTCTAACCGTATCTCTTCTTTACGTCTCGTTTGGTATTTATGTGTTAGTTTGTTGAATGAAATTTATGTATTTATGTTATTTGTCAATATTTTTCTAGCAATATAAACATACAGCTTATTTATGTTAAGTATTTTTGTATCAACGTAAATTTTTTTAGTAGGTGTGAGGAAGTTGTAATTAAATAAAACTTTAACGACTTTATTTTGTGCCCTTTGTATATAATCTAGATTAGTCTTAGTTGCCTGTACCCATATTTGATTTATTTATTCTAAATGTGGCTTTACTAATGTGTTGTAGATAGTGTATCGTAGCTTAAAATGCACACATTTCACAATATTTCGTAGGGCTCCAGTTAATGGGATTCGTAGTTATATTAGTAGCTATATACGTGTCCGGGTCCGGTCTTCTTCCGCGATCTGATCTTCTCGGGGGGCAACTTCCTCAAGTTCAGGGAATTTGCACACGCCTGGCATAAACGAAGGACCCGTTAAAAAATCGTCTGGCGCCGTCGAGCGAGTGTATGTTGCGTGCCGTAGAGCCCCTCAAGGGGTTGAGTTCCGAATGGTGGAGAAAGGCCCTGATAAAGAACTTGTAGGGAGTCAAGAAGGTGCGTGTGGGGCCACACGGCCAGCGTATCCTCCCGCGTTTCGGCCCATATAACCGCGAGTTTGGTGGGGCCATGGGAGGTGGTGGGTAGTAGTTTTATTAGTAGTAGTATATGGGATAGAACAGCGCATACCAACTAGGAACTTACTTTAAAGAAACTGAAAAAAAAGGACCGCAAAGGAAGCAGGTGGAAAATCGTAATCGAATTGATCTCATACTCGTTCTTTAAAATTTCCATAAAATTAATAAAAAACAATATCCAATGCAAACAAAACAAGCTTAAGAACCGTAATCTAATCATCTTAGTAATCAGTAGTCATAACAATTAACGATTAATAATAAGCAACAATTAAGACATTTTGTAATTTGGCCAAAT